>CM033342.1:5238087-6593359 GCA_019395295.1 Osmanthus fragrans
ATTGTCTAGCAAAAACAATTAATTTAAGGATCTCAAAACGATTTTAATCTTAAAAATTTCAATATTCACTTATCGAATCCAATCTCGAACGTTTTTAAAAATATCAAATCCTTATCGATTTAAATCCAATTTTTATGTCCAATATTCTATTTATAATTCAATTTCATTAAGTTCAAATTTTATCTTTTAATTCAATTTTATTAAATTCTATTACCCAAAGAATTATTTTCCAGCTCAAACTCTTGGTCCAATTACTACCTCGTTTTCTGTGCCCTACATGCACTATTCATCACCTTCATCACGCCTCACAACACCTCTCGACTTCAAACACACGGCCAACACCCAGGTAAGAATCCACATTCCATCTTTCAATTTTCATCAATTAGCAACTGAAAATTTACAGATTCATCATCACCACACACACAACTCCACAATCAAACCACCAACGCCCATGAACCCCAGCCACGCACGGGTTGCAGCCGCCAACAGTTTCGCACGCCACCACCAAACTGCAACTTCAACCATCACCCAAACCCGACTGCAAATTTCAATCACCATCCCACAGTAACCACCACCAACCGCCGCCTGCAATGACCCCAAAACGGCAGCCCTGTTTCCCCCCAAATCGACCTCCATTTCATCCAAAATCAACTCCAAACAACCCCAAAATCAAGAAATCACAAAGCCCATTCACTTACCTCGACTCCACCCACATTTTGGTCGGATTTCTCGCCGGGGACAGCCAAGAAAATCCGACCGTTGGCCTCGGTTTTGGCCTCGGTCGACGCCCAAAAAGGACCCCCAATCGACCCCCATCGCTGGCGCTACCTCGCGACGGAGACACCATTGATTTTTGGCCGGAGCTCACCCACTTCGCCTCACTTCCCGTCGCCGGCCTCTTCCCTCTCCTCTTCCCCCTGCCTTTGTCGCGATTGGTGAGAGAGAGAGAGAGATATGTAATGTTTGTATATATTTTAGTTTTGAGAAATTACTCCATTTAGCCCAAGTTTTTAAAAAGTCACCCATTTCAGCCCCAAAGTTTTAAAAAGGTTGTTATGTCAATTTCTAAGTTTTAGTTACTTTTAAAATTAGTCCACAAATTCCAAAAATTCATTTTTAGCCCTTTAAACTTTTAAATTTCAGTTTTAATACTTTTCAATTTAGTCCCTAAAAGTTTTAAAGTTTTAATTAAACTTAGTATCTTAAATTAAATTAATTTTGTTCTTGCTAGACGAGATCGCGGACAAAGTGTGAAGCACGGTAACATTTCAATTGTTCAATTTTCAAGAAAGTTTTCAGGACTTCGAGGTGGGGTTTACATTTAAGCAATTGTGGTTATTTGTCCATGTTAATGCTTGATATGTGATTTTGATTGTGATATAATGTTTATACCATGAAAATGTTGCCAGGGACCGTAAATAGGTCCAGGATCGAAATTGGGTCCTTGGGAGTGCCCACAGTGCAAAATAATTACTAAGCGCTTATACCATGTTGTCAGGGATCGTAAATAGGTCCGGGATCGAAATTGGGTCCTTGGGAGTGCCCACAGTACAAAATTCTATAGTATGTTGTATTGATATTATTTTCACCACTTGATTGCATGTTTAGACTTGACTTGGACTGATTGCTGTATCTCCACTGAGTATAATTCGTTATGCTCACCCCACTATTTTTCCACCCTTTCAGGTTAAGGAGCTTGGTAGGGCAAGGCAACGAGTGGGGCAATTTTAATAGAACTTTTGAATTTTTAATTTTGAAACAATAAATTTTAAATAGTTGATTTCCATTTGACATTTTGATACCAAATTTTAGTATCTTTGAAATGTTGGTAATTGTTTATTACATTTGGTATTAACTCTTGAATGTCAGAAAAATTATTTTAGAAATGATGTTTCCGCGTTTTGTGCTAAATTACTATGGGTTTTTAAAGTATATGTTTGCCTTCGCATTGTGGCGACTTTTGAAAATGTTTAATTACAGGCTATTTTGATTTAAGTAGCGCCTTGAATTATTAGTAAATTTGGGGTGTTACAGTGTGGCCTGATGATGTGAATTGAGCCACAGATAGCAAATTTTTCTTCATTCCTGGGGCATGGTAAACATCTTGAAGTGGCACCTGGTTAGAATTATATCGAGGCATAACTATAGTCTTAACTACGTGAGCTATCGGTAACCTTGAGTTGCCGGCTGTCACCACCACACGACCTCCTTTGTATTCAGACAGGTTTTGCAACTTCTGTTTATCATCCGCCATATGATTTGAGCAGCCCGAATCTACAATCCAGTCATTCTTGAAGTCAATTTGTTTTGGAGTTGTTACCGTAAGAGCTAGTTCTTCTTCCGTAGCGAATAATGCTTCGTCATCCCAACCATCTTCGCTATTCTCTTTAGAACTAGAAGTAGCAGTATTACTTTAAACAGACTTTTTCTTAGTCCAACAATCTTTCGCCATGTGGCACATCTTCTCGCAATTGTGACACTCACCATTGAACTTTCTACTATTACAACGATTCTTCGAAGCTCCCCCTAGACGAGAGCCTCCCTTTCCTTGGTGACTTTTCACCTTATCACCATCCTTTTTTGATCCACCACCAGTGTGCCGCTTGAAACTGCATTTCCTTTAGTTGGTGTAGAGTGCTTCCTCTTCACCCGTTCAGCGAGACTCTTCCCATTTGCTTGGCCATAGCTTCTTGACCTGCAAGCAAATTTTCAAACTCAACAATCGATGGTTGTGTCGGCCATCCCTGTACAATGGCAACGAACCCTCAATATTCGGGTCTCAAACCATGGATAATTATTCTCTTTGTTCTGGTTTCCCCAATGGGAGCTTTTGGATCTAACTCTGAAATTTCGCGGCATATCGATTTTACCTTGTGAAAATACTGGGCAATCGTCATGTCGCGTTGCGCCATTGATAGCAGCTCGTTCTCGAGAAGTTGCAATCTTATATCGTTCTTCTTTGAAAAGAGTGTAACAAAAGTGGCTCATGCTTCCTTTGGTGTTTTGGCATCCCGAATGTGCTCCAACATTTCTTCTTCAATCATGGTCTTTAAAGCAAACATCGATTTGCCTGCTTTAATCTTCCACTTTCGCAAGATGCCATTGGCATCTTCTGCCGCCGGTTGTGTAACTTCACCACCATCGACAACCCCCCAAAGGTCCTGGCCTTGTAGTAGGTAAGACTCCATACATGTTGCCCACGTGTTGTAGTTTTTGTTGTTGAGCTTCTTGATTCCTCGAACTACTTGAAGGTCACCCATCGTGCTGGCAAGACTTCGACTATACGGAACAAGCTTAACTAACAAACTTGCAGAGTACCAACTCCTCACGACTCAAGATAGCTCCACTAAGAACGATCCCTGACCGTCCCGCTCTGATACCAACTGTAGAGTAAATTTAGAATACACAACTCTAAGCTTACTAATATTGGACCCAAACAAGTAAACAAATTACTTGTATTATAGCCACAATAAAGACACTACAACACTTTCCAAAGACCACTCACAATTTGAAGAAAATAATACAAACACTCAAAAGAAAGCTTACAACTGACACTCAAGATTTCACACTCAAACTAAGAATACAAAGATTTAATTTTTTTGGAGGACACATAAAACAAATGCAATGGAGGTTATTTATAGTCCTCTCCATGCAATCTACACCATACAAATATTAAATTGAGAAGCAATCCTAGCCATACATTATTACTACAATCTAGACACTTCTCCTAAAAAATCTAATTTCTACATCCTTCTACTATTTTCACTTCAAAATATCTTCCTTCTACATTTGTTGAGAAGCTTCGATTGTCTTGGGTTTAGATAAATGGATTGGGCTTTTATTCCTCTTGGGCTAAAATAAAACAAATAGGTTGGGCTTTGCAATGGGATGGGGTTGATCTTCAACATTGTATACTTACATTACATTATTTGTCCAATCCTCATTTCTTGCAATTCATATTTTTTTTTCTTCGTGCATTTTTCCAGCCTTTGCAAAGGCTCTGTCTCACATCAGTATGAGTTGATTTCTTTGTTCTGGGATCAGTTTTGAAGTGTCAATGTTTCCAAGTCGACCACAAGACAGCACAAATGACAGTTATTTTATGACACAACTGATATATTCAGCTTTGGCTAAACCAATGCATTTGCATTGATATACATAATTTTAATGTATTCTACTCTCGTTGTTGTCTGTAGACTCTACTCAAGGAGAACTAGGACTCGTTAGAATTTTTATACTTCAACTGATGTGGGATTTTTCCCCTATCATTCCCAAGCAAGATGGTTGCTCACTAGAACAACTCCAAACTTGGAGTCCATTTGAATTTTATGGAGATCGAATTACTCGTTTGAACTTAACGAACTCTGATATTGTATTAAGACTTCGAGTTCCACCCGAGTAGCTTGTGAAGACGAGATTGGAATGAATTTTTCTATCTTAATATTAACAATAGTTTCACTACATCTTTATAGTACACGAGATGTCGAATAAAAGGAAAAAAGATTTTCTAACTAAGGAAACAATATAACCTAGGAAACAATACAACTATAATCAATCTCAATCCCAACAATTACAACCTTCCATAGATAGTTCACATGCACACACACGGTTTCCTACACTCCCCTCAAGTTGAACTGTAGATGTTGATCAAGTTCAACTTGCAGTTAAGATAGTTGAATATTTGTCAGGACAATCCTTTGGTAAAGATATCTACAGTTTGTTCCTTAGTAGGGACATATGTCATACATATAATTCCATCATCCACTTTCTGTTTGATGAAGTTTCTGTCCACTTCTACATGTTTAGTTCTGTCATGTTGTACTGGATTGAGAGAAATGTTGATGGCTGCTTTGTTGTTACAATAAATTTTAATCGGAAGTTCCATTTCAACTTTCAGTTCCTCCAAAAGTTTTTTTTAACCATAATCCTTCACGTATTCCTTGTGCAACAGCTCTGAATTCTACCTCTGCACTACTTCTGGCTACTACATTCTGCTTCTTGCTCCTCCAAGTTACCAAGTTTCCCCATACAAAAGTACAGTAACCGGTAGTAGATCTTCTATCTTCGATCGATCCAGCCCAGTCTGCATCAATAAAGATCTCTACTCTATTCATTTTACCCTTTTCAAATAATAATCCTTTTCCAGGCGTGCCTTTTAGATATCTAAGGATTTTGTATACAGATTCCAGATGAGCCTCCTTAGGAGAATGCATTTATTGACTTACCATGCTAACTACGAAAGCAATATTGGGTCTAGTATGCGATAGATAGATTAGCTTACCAACTAATCTTTGATATCTTTCCATATCCACGGTGTTCCCTATGTCCTTTACTCTGCCTGCCTGAATAGGTGTATTACTAGGTTTGCATCCTAACATGCCTGTTTCGGTTAAAAGATCAATGATGTATTTTCGTTGAGAAACACTAATGCCCTTCTTTGATCTTGCAATCTCCATTCCCAAGAAATACCGCATTTGCCCCAAATCTTTCACTTCAAATTCAGCAGCTAAACACTTCTTTAGTCTTTCCATCTCCACTATGTTGTCTCCTGTTAGAATTATGTCATCAACATATACAATTAGGATCGCCTTTGTACCATCTCTGGATTGTTGGAAAAACATGGTATGATCGGATTGCCTTTGCTGATATCCTTGCCTTTTCAATACATTTGCAAATCTATCGAACCATGCTCTCGGTGACTGCTTGAGCCCATATAGAGACTTCCTTAGTTTGCACACTCGATTCCCTTCATTTCCTGTTTTAAAGCCTGGTGGTGTTGTCATGTAGACCTCTTCTTCCAGTTCTCCATTCAAGAATACGTTCTTAATGTCTAGTTGTTGAAGGGGCCAGTCCAGATTCGCTGCTAGAGACAAGAGAACTCGAACTGTATTTAGTTTTGCGACTGGTGCAAATGTTTCAGTATAGTCAATCCCATAGGTTTGTGTATACCCTTTGGCAACAAGTCGAGCTTTGTATCGATCTAGTGTCCTATCAGCTTTGTACTTCACATTGAATACCCATTTGCATCCTACTGGTTTCTTCCCCTTCGGTAGGTCTACTACTTCCTAAGTTTCATTTTTCTTCAAGGCTATCATTTCATCCATTACTGCTTCTTTCCATTTTGGTGATTCCAAGGCCTCCTGAATATTTCTTGAAATTTTTGTTCTATCAAGGTTAGTGGTGAAAGACTGAAATCCTACAGATAGATTATTATAAGATACAAAATTGGAAATAGGATGAAGAGTACATGACCGAGGTTGTTTTCTGAGGGCAATGGGTAGATCATCATTATTTGTAGATGTAATTTGGTTGAAGACATTCTCATCAGGTCCTTTCACTGGTACTGACTCTCTTGGTGCCTCAGATGTGAAAGTAGCCTTATACTTTAATTTAGGCTTCCTTGAGTAAACTAGGATTTCCCCATTACTTTGTTTTCATCTCCCCCTGAGTTCAAGTTTCCTTCTGTATGTTGCACAATAGAAGGTTGGGTGATGGTTTCAGTATATGGGTCAGGTAGAGAAAAGTCGAAATTTAGGGATTCCAAAGACCGATCTTTACTCGGACTCTCCCCCTGAAGAGAAGGTTTTTGGAAGTAAGGTGTGTTTCAAAAAAGGTGACATCGAGGCTCACAAATGTCTTTTTGGTGTATGGATCATAGCATTTATACCCCTTTTGAGTGGGTGAGTACCCAATAAATACACACTTGATTGCTTGTGGTTCAAGTTTGTTTCAGTGTTGAGAGTGGACGTGTACAAATGCAGTACAGCCAAACACTTTTAGGGTTAGATCTGATTTTAGACGGGACATTGGAAAGTGCTTTTGGAATCTTTGTATAGGTGACTCGAAGGAGAGGACACGACTATGCATACGGTTGATGAGGTATGTGGATGTTAAAATTGCATCTCCCCAAAATGTTTTTGGAATATTCGCAGTAAACATTAGGGCACGAGTAACTTCAAGTCTATGTCTATTTTTCCTTTCAGCAATCCCGTTTTGCTGGGGAGTATTGACACAAGAACTTTGATGAATAATTCCATGTTTTGTTAGGTAGTCTTGTAGAGTGGTATTGAAGTATTTAGATCCATTATCAGTTCGTAAGATTTGGAGTTGTGCTTGGAATTGAGTTTGGATCATAGAATGAAAATTTTCAAACACTAAGCGGACATCCGCTTTCTCTTGTAGAAGATATACCCAACAAACCCGAGTGTGATCGTCGATAAACGTGACGAACCATTTTGTTTGGGTACGATTAGGGATGCGGGAAGGTCCCCATAAGTCACTGTGGATCATGGCAAATGGTATAGATGGTTTGTATGTGGAAATTGGAAAGGATGTACGATGATGTTTAGCAAGTTCGCAACTTTCGCATTGAAATTCAATTGAAGTTTTATTCATGAAAGTAGATGGAAATGCACGTTTTAAGTATGAAAGACTAGGGTGACCCATTCTATAGTGCCACAACATAAGTTCACTATCCTTAGAGACAGATGCAGAATTACCGCTAGTACGTGGACCCAGTTTACTCACATCAACTTCCTCGAAGTAGTACAGCCCCCCACATTCTGTAGCACTGCCAATCGTTTTTTATTTGGCCCATTTGCAGCCCCTTTTAAAAAAAGGCCAAATTTTTTCTCTCCACTTGAATTTTTGGAGCCCAGTCTTAGGCCCACTTTAGTGTTACCCAGTCCTGGCCCATTAGTCATCTGCCCAACAGTTGGAATTAAATTTATTGACCCATTCTTTCTCACGTTCAAACCCGACTTATCACTGGAGGCTTCTGTCGTCTTCTTCAACATCTCTGACCGCTGCGTTCCTTCCTGCCGAACTTCTACAACCACCTCGCGAATCGGCGGCAAGGGTAGTCGTTCCGACAGCAAGGGTCGTTGCCCCAAAATTCTTCTACCAACTCGCTAAGCATACTGACCCTTTTTGAGGAAACGGGCGATTCGACCCACCAGAAATTGCAGCCCGGCCTTCACCGACTTGGGTGTGGACTTCTTCCTTTCGGCACCCTTCGTGTTTGTTGTCTTTGCAGATTCCGTTTTATGTTGGGATGGAAAAATCTTTTGAGAACCTTTTGGGTTTTGAATTTTGGAGTATTCGGGGTTCATCGACTCTCTGCTATTGGCAGGGACTTCCGCCATTGATTGACCAAGTTAGAAATATCCCAGCTCTGATACCATGAAGACGAGATTGGAATGAATTTTTCTGTCTTAATATTAACAATAGTTTCACTACATCTTTATAGTACACAAGATGTCGAATAAAAGGAAAAAAAAAAATTCTAACTAAGGAAACAATATAACCTAGGAAACAATACAACCTATAATCAATCTCAATCCCAAAAATTACAACCTTTCATAGATAGGTCACACGCACACACACGGTTTCCTACAGCTTGGACCCTTGCAAATTGGTTAGTATTTTCATACTTAAGGACGTAATGTTTTATTTTAAAATAATAATCATTTTCGAAAAACATTTATAGAGCGTTGTTTGATGTCTAAAAATGAAATTAGTTTGCTTGCTTTAGCTCCTGTTTGTCATCTTTTAAAATTTTAAATTGTTTGCTATAGTATCATTCTTCACCACATATTCACACAATAAAATATTCTACAAACAAACCAATAAAGTTTCCTTACTTTTTAACCACACATTCTCCAAAAAAAAAACTATTCAATAACTCATTATTCCCTAATAAATTCTATCGAACAGGCCCTTATTCAACTCTGTTTCATCACAAGCTAACAGAAATAGTACTCAGTCGCCAAGAGAACTAAAGGTATGTTTGATAACCCTTTTTTTCCTTTAGAACTAGGAATTCATATTCCATTTCCAACTTTTTGGTGTTTGATGGCACAAATTTTTTATGAAATTGATTTTCCTACTTTTGCTCACACATGTGCATTTTCTTGATTTTTGAGGAAAATGCTTTCCCATCACTTTGGTGAGAAAACAAATTCCATTTTTTTTTTTGCAATGGGAGCAAATTCTAGACACAATGGTAAAAAAAAATTATCAATTTTGTTGACAATTTCCATACAAAACAAAGCCAATCAAACACCAAAAAATTTCAAAAATTATTATTTTTTATTTTTTTTAAACTTTTTGGCAATCCAAACAAATTTTATCCTCAATTGTAAAAAAATTTATCCCAAAAACAAACTATTTGCATGAAAAATAAAGCGAAACGGATTAGGCGAAAAATTATACCAATCAAACACTTTTAAATATAATTCCAAGTAAAATAAATTTCAGACAATTCAATTCCTTGTAATTCATTTTTTTTCCACTCAAATTCCATCTTTCTATCAAACGGGTCCTAACATGACATTCTGCAACTGTTTAAGTAGTTTTCGTAAATGCGAATTCAACGACTTAAACAAGACAAACCTTGCAAATATAAGGTGAAATTTAAAAAAAAAAAAAAAGGAAAAACAAATTCAAAACAACTGGAAACCTTAAAACCCCAATTTATAAATGAAATGAAAGAACTACTAAAACCATGCAACCCACACATACATTAATTCAGCATGTATAAATTTAAACAATAAAGATACAGAAAACTTGAAAATCGCATTAGACATTACTTACCTTATTCTGAGTGGAGAGGATTCCAGGAAATGCGCGAGGATATCATCCTCATCGTCAGAAGAATTAAAAATTACAGAAATTTAAATATCAAACCAATATATGGATATTTCTACATAGGCGGGTAGGCATGGATGGGGACGAATGCCCACCGGCAATTCCAGGCGAGAGCAGCGCATATGGTTGTTCACACAAACGCAAAATAAATAAATAATATGTTTTAGAAAAAATTTGCAGCTGGGCCCCAAACCTTGACAAAGAGTGTAAATGGGCTCCAAACATTTATTTTTTGCAGATGCAAGTCAGTATGCTTGAGGAATTGATCTCAGCTCACACAGACTTGAATATAAGCAGAGAAAGTGGATGCTTGGTTTAGTTTGCAGACTTGTACCTGCAGAAGATCAATATATTTATATTAGACTGGCTTCTACTGAGCTGGGTAAGAATTCAAAATAAATATTGAGAACTCATACTTCATACTTCATAGGAGAGTCATTTCAATCTTTCACGTTCTTAAACTTGCAGAGATCCTCCAAACAATCACTATCGGATTTTTCTTTGAGAAAATATATTTTCTTAAAATAAATGAATTCTTTCCGCAATTCAGAAAGTGCTTTGTTTTTGGCATATGCTACAAGAAATAGTAATCATGTTCAAACATTAGTTTTTGCGAAAAGTTCAAGCAGACACTTACTTAACAGTAGGGCCGGCACGATGATTTTTTTTATTTTTTTATTTTTAAGTTAGCAAAATAAATCTAAAAAAATCAAATTTGGTAAAACAAATTCAAAACGAGGTAAAAAAAATGAGTTGGCCCACGAGCCGGATCATGGGCTCATACTCATGAGCTGACTTGAGAGCTCGTGCCCATGAGCTCAAACAAGCTGGCTCATGGCCCTCAAGAGCGGAGCTTGGACTCATGAAAAATAATGTAAGCTAAATGTAACTAGGGCCACTTAAATCACAGCAATAATGTTAATGTTTTTCTGTATCTAATTTTGGTTCCAGCATTGAATTCAAACTGAAGGCGATTATGAAGAATAACTAATTTAACAGTCAATCTTCACGTGCTGTCCTGCTACAAATTAACCTTACTCGCTTCATAAAACGAAATGGCTTGCTCCTAAAATTGCAACTATCCCCTTTGGGATATTGCGACTTTGAAATAGTTGAGGCAATGTCGTCGGCACTTAATTGAACATCTATGCAAGAGGGCAGGACCAAGACAGGGATGGACCGTGGGCGTCCCAGGCATATAGAGGAGCTGTGACCCAGTTCAACTCAGAAGTTTTAAAATCAACAGACAATTATAGTTGATATTTTCATTGAAGTTAAATTGACAATTATGTCCTGATTATTCCATCTCAATAATCAAGTCAAAGTCAATGGAAATGGAAAGAGGAATAGTCAAAATATCATAGACTAGTCACATTTTTATATTACTCTTGTTTACATTGACATTTACATGGCCTATCCATATCAACGAAAACAATGGTCCTAATAGGAGCTAAGCAGGTATAGAATTTTTTGAAGCATATTCTCAACCTTATAATACTTCAAAAATGCCAATAGTAATGTGTTCATAATGATAATTTCTCAATCTTCATGCATTAGTCCAAGTCAAGAGACTAAGGTGTGTGAATTCAGTCCTCATATTTAGTCAACACGCATTCAAGATTCTATTTCTTGCCTTAACCTATCCATTCTACTGAACAACAGAAACAAGAGAGAGAGACACACACACAGCTAGAACCATGAAGATTTCAAATAAAGATTTTACCTTACTTTTTGCCTTTACCTTTATTATATCCATTCACAAGATTTCCAATGCAATCGATGCCATAACTACTATACAGACCCTCAGAGATGGTGAGACTATGGTTTCATCTGATGGAACCTTCGAATTGGGATTTTTTCCACAAGGAAATTCCAAGAATCGATACGTGGGCATATGGTACAAGAGGATAAAAGTTACGACTGTGGTATGGGTTGCCAATAGAGAAGTTCCACTTACGAACACATCAGGACTCTTGAAGGTTGTCGAACCAGGACGTCTAGTTCTGCAAAATGACACTAATGGTGTCATCATATGGTCTTCTAACGCATCACGACCTGTGAAAACTCCAGTTGCAAAGTTGTTGGACTCGGGAAACCTTGTTGTGAAAGATGCAAATGATGATGACCCAGAGAATTTCCTTTGGGAGAGTTTTAATTATCCAACTGATACATTATTACCAGGAATGAAGTTTGGCTGGAACTTTAAAATTGGTCATGAAGTGTATCTATCGTCATGGAAGAGCAAAGATGATCCAGCTTCAGGAGATTTTACATATCACTTTGATCCTACTGGTTATCCACAACGTGTCTTGAAAAGAGGTTCAAATGTGACGTTCAAAAGTGGACCTTGGATTGGACTCCGCTTTAGTGGGACGCCAAACTTGAGGAAAAATCCTATTTACAAATTCAAAGTAGTTCTAAACAAAAATGAGGCATACTATACTTATGATCTTCTTAACAGATCAATTATTTCAAGGGTTACATTGATTGAGAGCGGTGTTTCACAGCGCTTGATCTGGGTTGATAAGACACGGATGTGGGAGGTTTACCTTACTTCTCCAACAGATAATTGTGACATATATAGATTGTGTGGTGCTTATGGTAGTTGCAATGTTGAAATTTCTCCGGTCTGTGTATGTTTAGATAGATTTTTGCCTAAAGATCCAGATGGTTGGAACATGACAAATTGGTCGAGTGGGTGTGTTCGCAGAACTCCCTTGAATTGTACAAATAGAGATGTATTTCTCAAGTATCGTGGTATTAAGTTGCCCGACACGCGATATTCCAGATTTAACGAGAGTATGACACTTGAGGAATGCAGGGTAGTGTGCTTGAAGAATTGCTCTTGTATGGCTTATACTAACTTAAATATAAGCACAGGGGGAAGTGGATGCCTACTTTGGTTCGAAGAACTAATTAACATAAAAAAACTATCTGAAGAAGGACAAGATATCTACATTAGAATGTCTTCTTCTGAATCAGGTAAGAAATTAATAAACAAAAAGCTTATTATTATTATTATTATTATTCAACATTCGTTTACTGCTGTCTTATTTTCCTTCATAGATGATCTGTATCTTCTCACTTTGAAGGTTGTATCATCACTGAGAAACAATCCATTTTTATTTGCATATAAAATTTTGTAGAGATAAAAGGAAGGGAAAGAAAAGTTCTTGAAGTAAGTTTGTCACTGTTGATGGGAATGGTTCTGCTTGGTCTGAGTTTGATGCTTTATCTGCGAAAAAGGAAGAAGAATAACCACAGGCTGAGAAAAGGAGGTAGGTAAAATCTACCATTATATACTGAAATGTTATTTTTGCACGTTCATTGTATTGAAGTGGACAACATTTAACAGGATTGAGGAAGATATATGAGTGAATTCATATGTTGTAATGTGAAGTGTTGTCTAATACTGTATACCAAACATGCACTTGGAGAAACTAAGTTTATCTATTTTATTGAATCATTTGATCTAAAGCTTATGGTGTTAATAGGCTCACATGTATATCATTTATATATGATCTTCAACATTCCCCCTCACATGTAGGCACAAATTCATTTGCTCCATCAAAGTGTAACACGTGGACAATTTTATTTTAAATGGTGACCTTTGCATGCTCTAATACCATGTTAAACTACTTAATATAAAAGTTTAAACTGTTAGATAAGGCTACGTATATATTATGTGAATAGGATCTTCAACTTATGTAAATTGAGCCTTCTTTCACTTTTAATGATTAAGTTAGATCCATTTCATCTCCTATGTTTCAGGAAGGCTTGGATACAAATATAAGGACGATCACAACGATGAAAATCACAACGAAAGCATAGAGCTACCACTGTTTGACTTGTGTACAATAATTAAAGCTACCGATAATTTTTCAACAAACAATAAGCTCGGAGAGGGTGGGTTTGGACCTGTTTACAAGGTAATATATAGTTTTTGGTTTGGATATGACAGGGATTGATGCTTACTCAACACACACTATCAAATATTTTGCTAGTAGATTCATTTGGAAATTTAATATCCATCAAAGAAAACTGATATCCTGTGCAGAAAGCATATCTTGAAAGTTGGGCAACCCTTCAATTAGAAACATGATGCAAAAAAAAAAAAAAAAAAAAAAACTAATTTTTATAAAAACATTTCAGAATGAAGAACAACGTTTTTTTTTTCTGCATAATAAGCTTTCTTTATGCATCTTTGTCTTATAAACTTTTACTTGCAGTGAATTCTTTAATAAACGTAAAGGCATCAATGTTACACTCAATCACATGTGAAAAGTAAATTGCAATTGTGCAAAACGAATAACTTTACATACACATGTTCTGAAATAGGGCCTGCTGGAAGAGAGGCAGGAAATTGCTGTCAAACGGCTATCAAGAACTTCCCACCAAGGACTTGTTGAGTTCAAGAATGAAGTTAACTGTATCGCTAAGCTTCAGCATCGAAATCTTGTGAAGCTTCTTGGATGCTGTATTCAAGGAGGAGAAAAGATGTTGATTTATGAATACCTGCCCAACAGAAGTCTGGACTTGATTCTATTTGGTAAGAAATATTCATCTCGCACAATCAACGCAATGGAAACGCTCTCAAGAGTAAGAGTTATACATAATGACATAATGGATATTAATAGACATTTTTTCAAATCCATAAGAAAAGATCTTCTGATCAAAAGTAAAATCGAGCACAAAACTTTATTTTTCTGTTGCAGATGTAGTTTCATGCAACTGATTCTTGAAGATATTCAGTTATATATTTGAAATAGTTTCTGACTTCTGAGTATCTAAGATATGAATTCGCTTAACGCTCTTGATTATCAAGTTAAATGTTCTAGATTATTTATTAGTTTGACCTTATGTGCGGAATTAACCTATTAAAAGCAACAAGTCATTTTTTAATAGTTTCCAAATGATTAAGCATACAAGTCCAATTCCCTAAATTTGAATACCACGGTTTGTAATATGGAAACAATAAATGATACCAATATTGTTGACGGAAAAACCCATCTGGGTAAAAACTTAGGGACCAAACAAATTACCTCCACTATAGACAATGAATGTTACAGTTAGATACTGTCTAGCCAACTACGCTAGACTTCTCAATCTACTTCATGTAAACTCCAAGATACCGCTGTCTCCTCCAGCTTCCCGATCTTGTACTATTGTCTTCTCCAAGTGGATACTCAAGAATCACCAATTGTTGTTCTTATTCCTACGATTGTAGTCCAATATTCCTCAATCTTTAGCAGCCTCTAAAGTTTCAATTGAGAAAGTACCTTCCTTGTTGCACATAGGAAGTGGGTGTTTTGGATTCTGGAACCTTGATTTTTTTCCCAATCTGTGGTTACAGGATCTCAAGAATGAATGATTTGAATCCTGGGTTGAATGTGTTCATGGATCACCAAAGGATGTTGTGAATATGTTTTGCAAGAGAGGCACACTATACAACCACACAGAAAATCGTGCAAGGCTTGGGTATTTGTAGTTATGGATGTTTAGATATTATAAGCTGTGTAAAAATTTTCAAAATCGTGAACTAGGGTGGGTCGGAGAATACCGTCGCTCGAGCGAAGGGGCATTGTTGCTCGAGCGA
Source organism: Osmanthus fragrans (assembly GCA_019395295.1). Lineage (NCBI taxonomy): Eukaryota > Viridiplantae > Streptophyta > Magnoliopsida > Lamiales > Oleaceae > Osmanthus > Osmanthus fragrans. Next base: position 5,253,332 of record CM033342.1, read on the forward strand.
AGGGTCTGTCATTCGAGCAAAGACATAGTGACAAGCGAGTGACGAACATTATGTTTTTGTCTCTCGAGTAATGTCGTGGCGAGAGGCAAGCGGAAATGCAACGTCTCTTATTCCTTGTTCTAAACTCGAACTCAAACCCTAAACTATCTTATCCAACTATACAAATTGCAACTAACACCTCGACTTTTACATATGTTCATTTTAGTCCTTTTTGTTCACAAAATTGTCAATTACAACATTAAACCTAACACAACAAATAATTTATTCTCCTGACATAGAAAAACTTTTGGCAGATCCAATGGAAAGTGCACTGCTAGATTGGCCAAAGCGCTTCCACATTATAAATGGCATTGCCAGGGGCCTTACGTATCTTCATCAAGATTCCCGTCTTAGAATCATCCATAGAGACCTCAAAGCTAGCAATATTTTACTAGATTCTGACATGAACCCAAAAATATCAGACTTTGGCATGGCTAGAATTTTTGGAGGAAACGAGATTCAAGCAAACACAAGTCGAGTAGTTGGAACATAGTAAGTATTTCAATGCCATAATACAAGAAATACTCTTCCAATGATTGCCCAGCCACTTAATTTCCTGGCAATTTTTTTTCCATGTAGCGGTTACATGTCACCAGAATACGCAATGGATGGCCTATTCTCATTAAAATCAGATGTATTTAGTTTTGGTGTTTTAATGCTTGAGATTGTGATTGGCAAAAGAAACAGAGGATTTTCTCACAGAGATCATCACCATAACCTTCTTGGACATGTAAGTAAAGCGTATTTATTTCTATGATCTTTCCATTGAAATCAGTCCTTTTGGACTTGGATTCTGATAATTGTTCCCTTAAATGAGTTCAACTAGTGCAGGCATGGATGCTTTATAGAGCAGGAAGGTCTTTAGAATTAGTCGATGGTTACCTTGGCATCTCAGATTATTTATCAGAAGTGCTGCGCTCAATTCATGTGGGACTGTTATGCGTTCAACAATGTCCAGAAGATAGACCGAGCATGTCTTCAATAGTATTGATGTTGGGGAATGAAGGTGTGTTGCCTCAAGCTAAACCACCTGGTTTTTTCACTGAAAGTTCAACCATCACAAATGCAGAAAGTTCAATAAACCAAGTGACCATTACACTGCCAGAAGCACGATAATAAGTTACATTAGTTACCACTAAATTGCTTTATCCGGTGAACTTATCAATCATTTCATAATTTCAAGTCAAAGATTGTTATATAATTTACCGATAGACAGTTATATGAATCCATAGTATACATAATGTTGGAAAAGTAGTAAAATCCTAGGCAATAAAATTTTTACTTTTTCACAGTACTTGACCCAAGATCGTTACTGAATAATTATATTGATGATTAACATAATCAATCACTCTAAAGGATTGCGGAATTTACCCTTGCACCGTGATTGAACTTCAAATCTAGAATTCTTTACCCTGACAGCAACTTGCTTTGATCCCATTCATGAATTTTCATCTTCAATTTTCATGCTTCCAACCCTCAGATCTTCTTTAATATTTTTCTAAAGTACTGCAGTCGGTGTTTGGGGCATCCCCTAAGCAATCTATTTACATGGCTAGGTCTTTTTCTTTGTTTCAATCCATCTCCTCTACTATATTACTATTATTATTAGTGAAACTAAGTCTAGAACTTTTACTGAAACTACCAAATGGACTTGACCAAACTTATATAAATTAACTATACACAATCGAGCCAATTCGAATCTGCCCAATATAATCATTAGTTTCGACTTTTTCCACTAACAACGAGAAAATGAACTCATAAATTATATGAAAATCATAGAAGCAATACAAATTAATTCTTTGCAATTTATATCTTCTTAACATATTAGCTATATAATCTCCATCGGATGTCGAACAACTAGATGAGGATGAAATGACATTTTGCATTCTAATTATTTTTACCCTTGTGGGTTATGTCCTAAAACTATTGGACACCAAACCCAACACATACAACATAAAGAGTAAATTCTTTGAAGTCCTGAGAACCAAAATCATGACAGAAGGACCAAAATGGCTGTAAGTGTTAGTAACTACTGAAATTGACATTCCAAGTAAGTTGTATCGTTAAACATGTTGGAACGTTGAAACCCCTCGATGGTACACTTGTTATGCTGGTTTTCCACACAATATTGGTGAGTATTAAGGAATAAAAAATTGAATATAAAATTGTGTCCATTCCTCTGTGCAGTTTTTTCCACACACTACGTATGCTTGGGGGCATATCAAAATGCCCCCGAGGATCGCATTATCATTATGCACTTGCTCATACATACAACACACATCATGTGATTTTTCAGTAAGAATTGAATTACAAGTTGTGCCATACCCTATACTCTACTCTAGTAGTCTTTTCCTTATTGTCTTTTTTTTTTCTTTTCGTTTTGTAATTTATTTATTTAAATAGGAAAGATGGCGCAAATGGTCCTTGATGTTTGTCCCTTAATCACAAATGGTCCCTAATGTTTCATTCTTGGCGCTAACTCCTTCAACCTGCTGATTTTGTGAGCAAAAAGTCCTCTTGGCAGCTGGTTCCATCCATTCATGCCTTTAAAGTATATCTATTTTAATAAAATGACTCTTATATCCTTTACCCATTTATACACTCGAAGGATGATTTGTGCAACATTTCTCAATTCAGATATTTCTTCGAATGATATCATTTCTTTGCAAATACTACTAACATTCCCCACAAATAATTCATTGTTAATGTTAGTAAAATCAAATTGTTCATAAACAAATAATGTTATTTAACTATATTTTGATGTTCCTTTTTCTTTATTTGTTCTATCCTGTTTTACTGGAATAAGTTTTTTATTTATTTATCGATCTCTGCTTTTTATATTATTTTTTCTCAAATATAAAATATTTCAATAGTATTTTTGTTAACAGTGGGGAATCAAAAATGAATTTTGACAACTTGAGACAAATGACATGAGAGCATCTAAAATCACAAGGTGGAATCAAATTTTAATTTAAATTGCCATAAATTATTAGAAGTAGAAAATAAAAAAATATAATCATTAAACATCTAATAGAAAGATAGTGTCGAGGATGAAATCTAGCTCAAGTAGTAAGAGTGGAATCTTAATCGATCATTGGCCTAGGTTTGAGCCTCTTTGGGAAAGGAGAAGAGTGAATTAAAAAAAAAAAAAAAAGAGTCAGAAAATGATAACAACCGAAATAAAGTGAGCAAATTGTCACGATCGAGAATGATTTAAAATGACAGCAGAAATAAAAGTGAGAAAATAATGATATCAACACTACCAATTATCATTGTAACAACCAAAAAATGTGAAAATCGGCAATTTATATTTCTTTTTCTTTCTCTCTCTTATGGTATTTCTCCCTCTGTCTCTTTTGTATATGAAATTTTGACTATGATATCAATGAATTATGAAAAGGAAAAATCTATTTGTACAGCCCAAATGTACAGAATTTTTGACAGCTCCATCACGAATAGGGGGGCCCACAATTTTTTTAAAAATCGTGGACCCCCCTATTTGTGAGGGGACTGTCAAAAAATCTGTAAAATGTGGCTGTACAAATAGCACAGCCCTTATGAAAATTAAGAAATTCTGCACACATCATCCCTTGAGTGTGGTAAAATGTTAAGTATCATTTTTATTAGAATAGATATTCTTTAACGGCAAAATGGATTCAAACCATTCAAAATGACCTTTTGCACAAAAAAATCAATAGGTTGAGGGCCAGTGTCAAGAACTAAATATTAGGGACCATTTGTGCCAATTTCATATTTAAATAAAATTAAGGGCTCCGTAAGGGTTTTTTTTTTTAATCAAAAAATTACTTTTTATCATTTAACTAGACGGAAGCCATCCACACATAAAAAATGACCGAAATTGTGAAAAAGGACTGTTTGCTCTGATAAACCATAGGAAGAGGACGTCCATGGCAAGGAACAAACGTTAGTGACCGAAGTTACACAGAGGCCACATGTTAGGGACCATGTACCAATTTCCATAGTATTTTGCGGTTTTTTTTAGATGTTATCGGATTTCCTTTTTTTAGGGGATTTTTTAATTTTAAGAAATTTATATTATTTGGATTTCTTTGATTTTACTAATTACCTACCAAATTTCCTTTTACCATTGCCATCCTAATTTAAAAACACATTTTAAATCATGGGGATTTAAACTCTTGATTGTGTGATTTCTCAGGTGGTTGTGTGAAATTACATTTTTTTTTTTTTTTGCAACTCGTCCCTCTTCACAAATTTCATCTAATTTTATCGTAATAAAATCAAACAGGATCCAGCAACAAATAAGATCCTTCGAAATCACCGTTACCCACACATCTATTCCCTTGGCCATGGACCTCCTTTGGAATGGATGATTGACTCATTCCATACTAGAAATAATCGCAGAAAATCATTTGATAACACGAATTTCAATTTCTCAATGATATTCCACAATCAAGAAATGGGATCAAAGAAACAAATTTAAATCCTAACCAAATAACAGGCTACTTATCTACAATATTTTAAAATGGACCGAGAAGAAATTTTTGAATATCAATTTTACCCCTACATATATATGCCCAATATATCCTTATATAATTTTAATTTGTAATAATTAATTAATGACAATAACTCAACTTTATTCAACATGAGATAAAAAAAAATCATTTTCTTTTCCATTATCAATAATTCCATAATTTATCTTTTTAATCTTACATTAATTTTTGATAACAACATTAATTCAATTTATTCAATAAGAAATAAAAAACGGTGTTGTTTATGGAATTCAAAAGATGACCCTAAAATCCCCTTTTGTGATTAAAGAAAATCTTTTAATTTAATTGATAGCATTAATTCAAAATGAAAGTAAAAGTATATGTTGTTTTAAGGAGCTCAATGGAAGGCCTTAATAACCATTAATTATAGAAATAAAATAAATTATTTTAATTTGATTAATAACATTAATTCAATTATCTTAAACTTTAATTTTCACTATCATGAAATCGACACTATAATTGACGAACCACAATTCTTCTTTAATTTTGTTAATATTTAATTAATAACATTAATTCAATTTATTCAACATGAATTTAAAAGATCCATATTTTTCTCCTTTTGTCAATAATTCCTAATTAATCTTTTTAATCTTACATTAATTTTTATTAACAACGTTAATTGAATTTACTCAACATGAAATTTTTAAGGAACTCAAAGAATTTCCTTAAATTCCCTTTTGAGATTAAAGAAGAAAAAAAGAAATTCTTTTAGTTTGATTAATAGCATTAATTCAAATGAAATTAAGAAACGTAATGAACTTAAAGGATGGCCTTAAATAACCATTCACACACACACACACGCACACACTATTTTAATTTGATTAATAGCATTAATTCAATTATTTTTAAGCTTTAATTTCCACAATCATAAACTGGCATTCTAATTGGCGAGCCACAATTCTTCTTCGATGGAATGATGATTAATCTAGCCACCAATGCCCATGAGCTTCTTGAATAACCTGCTTGTATCAATTCTTTGTATCCTTTCGATTTTTGCGTTCTAATATCACATGTGTATGTACTTCACTTTCTAAATTTGATTTGACATTTATATTCAAATGGACCACATAAGAATTTTGTTACGTCAAAGATTTATTTATTTATTTTTGGAGTTCAAATTTTTACATGTTTTGATTTGTAATTTCATTCTTTATTGTAGTTTTTTGTCATTATTAATGAAGATGTTAAATAATTTTTATTATTAATTTTTTTTTTTTCCAATTTCAAGGTTTATTTTGTTGTTTGTAATGATGATTTGAACTTGAGAGAGTAAAGCAAGTTTTGAAGGCTGAAAAATTTATGATGTAAAGTGTGATCATCATTTTTGTATATAATTTGTCTTACATTTTTATACGTTTTCGTAGGTAGTAATAAGAATATTATCAAATGTATGAAATTGAGAGATTATATCATGAACGTCGAAACAATAGAGGAAAATACTATGCATCGCATAGCCTATTACAGAGTTGTGGAAGACTGAATTTCATTGTTCTATGCGACCGCATGTGATTTAACTATACGGTTGTATAGGTCATTTCTGGGCAAAAATTTTCTAATTCTGGAATTAATTCTACCACTTATGGAAATACGTTGGGACGCATTTTTAAGCCCGATTTCGACCCCAGAACGCAGCAACCGAGTTTTGGACACTTTTCTCTCAACTTTTTCCTTCCTCTTCCATACATGTTCTCTGCGTATTTCTTGCTGGTTTATGTTTATTCTTGTTGTTCCTGCTGGTTTCAATCTGTTTTGCTATTTTTCTAAATCTATTTTTCTCCTCATGTTGACGCACAAAAATGAAGCCCAATTAAATGGTCAAAAGTTTTAAGAATGGGCCCGAATGAGATCATCCAAAACGGAGTTATGTAGCGAAGGCCCATAATCGCCCAAGCCTGCGCGACACCTAAGAGCTGAGCGACGATAGCGTCTTATTGTTATTTAAAGCAGAGGTTATTAGAATCGTTCAGGCTAGAGCGACACGCCTGAAATTTGGGCGAGGATAGCATCTTGTGTTTATCCAAAGCAACGGTTATTGAAGCAGTTAAATAGACAATCTTATCACATCCCAGGATCCAAGAATCTCGGTTACAAGCAGTTAATGAGAGTAATGGCAACAGTTGAAAGCACTAGTTTCTTGACAAATCATCCATCATGGAGAAAGTGGGTAGTTACAGAGTGACAGGCAGTTTCCAGGCGATTCTATGAGAAAAACTATTGAAGGAGTATAAAAGAGAAAAGAGACCATAGAAGAAAGGGACCAAATCAATCACTCTCAAACAGAGAATTATGTAATTTTCATATATTTTAATTTCGTCTTGTCAAACTTTCAATTACTTTGTGTGCTTGCGCCCCTTGAAAGCATTTCATTTCTCGCAAATTGTACTCTTCATAAATAAAGCACCCCTCGTTGGGACTTTGTCTCAAGAGATCATTGTTCCTTACACAATCGTCTGAACCTTTTTTAGTTGTTAGCGATATCCACACGAAACACCTCCATATCAAGAAAGAACTGCAAAAGTTTCTAGGCCAAGTAAACTTTTTAAGACGTTTCATTTAGAATTGTGCAGGGTGAACGAAAGCTTTTTTGCCTCTTTTAAAACTGAAAAATCAGGACGGATTCGTCTGGAAAGAAGAACGTCAAAAGACTTTTGATAGCCTGAAGACATATCTGTCAAGCCCACCATTGTTAGTGTCATCTGTCCAAGGATGGCCAATGAAAGTGTACGTATCGGCTGAATAGGAATCGATAGCCGGAATGGTCGCACAAGAAGACCAATTTGGTGAAGAAATGGTAATTTACTATTTGAGTAGGCGGTTAACGAAATGTGAATGTATTTACTCTGCTGTTGAAAAGTTGCGTCTTGCTTTATATTTCACATGTACAAAACTAAGGGCTTATTTACGGCCTGCAACTGTCTATTTAATTTTCAAAGTAAATTTAGTTAAGTATATGTTCTCTCGCCCTGTCTTGTACCAAAGGATAGACCTTTGGACTTTGGCATTATTGGAGTTTGAAATACAATATGTACCCTAAAAGGCAGTTAAAAATCAAGTGTTGGTTAACTTTTTGGCCGATCATCCGTGCCTTGACATGCCTAAAGAAATTGAAGTGGAAGTTGATTCATTTGAATTAAAACCTTGGATTTTATACTTTGACAGATCAAAAACCTCTGGAGGTGCACGGGTAGGAATTGTTTTAATAAATCTTTTAGGAGTTCGTTATAAATATGCATTCACTTTGAATAGAATGTGTACCAATAATCAAGCTGAATACGAAGCATTGATTGTAGGCTCAGAGCTATTAATAGAGTTGGGAGTAAAGAACTTGATAGTTAAGGGCGATTCACAACTAGTAATTTACCAACTGATTGGTGATTTTAAATGCCAAAGTGACTCTGTCATAAGTCAATATGAAATCGCCCAAGAATTATTAGAAGAATTTGATCAAGTAGAGCATCAGTACGTTAATAGGACATATAACAATTTAGCAAACGAATTAGCCCAAATGACCTCGGGTTATTTAAAGGTGCTAAATGTAGAATCTACTTGTGCATATGGGGTAATATTGCCTGCAGTAGAGCGGAGGGCGATGAACAACGATATCCGTTGTCTACAAAATGGAGATGCAATAGATTGGAGGACATAAATTAAAAGATTCTTGAAAGAACCTGACAAAGGGGGTGACAAAAAAATGAAGTTGCATTCATTAAACTATGTACTGATAGATGAAGAGTTGTTCAAGAAGCACTCAGATGGTGTGTTGTTGAAATGTACAAGTTCGCAAGAAGCTATAACAATCATGACTGAAGTACATAAAGGAATTTGTGGAGCCCATCAGGCTGGCCAGGGAATAAGATGGTTAATTATTAGGAGTGGATTATTTTGGCCCAAAATGGGAGAATTGTGCGTTCAGTACACAAAAATTTGTTTGGCATGCCAAAAGCATGGTCTAATACAAAGAGCGTCAGTAAGAGAAATGACACCCATTATTAAACCTTGGCCGTTTAAGGGTTGAGTGATAGACTTGATTGGAAAGATCTATCCCCCGTCCAAGCAACATATGTTTATAATAGTGGCGACAGATTTCTTCACTAAATGGGTAGAAGCAATACCTTTAAAGGAGATTTCTCAGAAAAGTGTTATAGATTTTATTCGTGACCACATAATCTATAGATTTGGGATACCTCAAACTCTGATGGTGGATCATGGAACTTCTTTAAATGGGGATCAAGTGAAGGAATTTTTGAGCGAGTTTGGAGTTAAGCTGGTAAATTCTATGCCCTATTATGTTCAATCTAATGGACAGGCAGAATCTTCCAACAAGATTCTAAAAAATATCATAAGAAAAATGATAAGCGAAAATGTCAGAAATTGGTATGAATATTTAAATAAAACTTTATAGGCATACATGACGTCACCACGTTTAAGCACCAAGGTGACTCCTTTTCAACTTACTTATGGGCAAGAAGCTGTGTTGCCTATGGAGATCAACGTGCAGTCAATTAGAGTAGGCTTGCAAAATAATTTGAATGATGGCGAATATGCAAAATCACTAGCCCAAAATTTATTAGAATTGGACGAGTTGAAGTTGGACGTCCTAGATAGATTGCAAGTTCAAAAACGAAAAATGGCTAAGTTCTATAACAAAAAGGTCATAGCCAAATCTTTTAGTCTATGCGATTTAGCTTGGAAGACAATACTCCCTTTGGATAGCAACGATCCAAAGTATGGTAAATGGTTACCCAATTAGGAAGGACCATATAAAGTAAAAAGCGTATTGCCTACTGGAGCTTACCATTTGGAAGATTTAGATGGTATGAAGCATATGAGGTTTATAAATGGAAAATATTTAAAGAAATATGTTCATTCCATATGGAAAAGCAAACAGATAGAATAATCATGCCATTTAAACAAGAAAAACGAGTTGGACAATTGCGTTCAAAATAAAATAAGAACGAAGTACGTTCAAATAAAAATCCTTCATTATTCTGTATAAACCAAAAAATTCAAGTTACAAGCGTTCTATGAGCCACTGTTAGAAGCAGGTTGTCACTATTTTTCTATCAACTACTACAGAAAAAGGGTAAATTGATCCCTGCCGCCTTCATAAATGCATAGCTACAATAGTAGGCAAATGGTCAAAGAAGCACTCTCAACAAGCCACTGGCGCTCATCCAGAAATCTCTCTAACGAACATAGATGGAAAAGGCGCTGAGAAGACCTTCGTTGACCAAAGAAGTATTCCTATATCTCCCATACCGAAGAGAGCATCAACACATATAGTGAATTTGGACAAGGTCAATCATTGGAATGCCAGACAGTGGCAACATATTACATCTATAAGGAATGAAGATGAGAATGTCGAATGTATGACAAATACGCGACTTTATAGGGGATTAAAGACGAAAGGGAATGGAATGTGAGCGGCCGTATACACGCATAGGAATCAAAATTGAAGGTCTAAGTCTCGAAGAAGAAAATTTAGAATACCAAAAGTTTAGATGCCACGAAGGGAAATGCACATTAATATGGCACAAAGTTATTAATTAGGTTTTTGAGGAAATTGACTAAGTTTTTGGGGTATTGACGATTGAAAGGAAACATCAATTATACTATTTCAAATTACACGCAAAAGCCATCGCACAAGTGAACAAAATAATCATTTCATTAATTGGCTACAAATTACATGATTGGCCAGCAATGGCTATTACCATAAAATGCAAAATGAAGTCAGCTTACAGATAATTACAATTTGCCCCAGAAAAAGCGCATTTGTTCTCTAAGCTCTTCCCATTCCTCGCGCTGTTTTTGAGAAGCAGCAGGTAGCTCGGTTGCAAGTCCTTCATCAACCTCCAGCTTCAAATAACGCTCAACCAAGGGTTTCCTTCGTTCAATTTCCTGAGAAGCAGCACAATTTTTGGAAGCCAACCTAGCCTTGCAGTCGTCCATCCTTGCCTGAAGCTCTTTCATCTTTGCAGCCAGTGTCATCATCAAAGAATTTTCAATCATGACCTCAGAAGAGATTTCGTTCAGAATGCCTTTAGACTTCTCAATTTCGCCAAATAAAGACTCTTTTTCAGCTGCAGCTTGAATATACTGAGTCTTTTTGGCCTTTAATTCCACATTCTTGGCCAGCAAAGAACTTTTCTCTGAATGGATGATCTTCAATGACGTCTTCAAGTCAAAAAAAAATTTAAGCGAAGGGAGCTCAAGCGCTTGAGCCATCTTTGCACCAAAAAGTTCAAGCTGAATAGAGCGTAATGTGGCGTCAGCACCCTGTAGGAGAAAATGCAAGCACTTAAAATTTTCATTACGGTAGATGAAATGAAAATGAAAGATGAAACAAGGATTACCTCATCAGCGGCCTTGGAAAATCGGGCACATCACTTGATGTGATCCAGGATGCGCCGCAACTATCAAGAACCCGATGCATGTTGGAGGGAGAGTAGAGCCAAGTCGAGACTTCAAAGAGTTGATAAAAGTCATACATTTATATGTTCAAGCAACGGAGTCTATAATATTGAAGACAACATGTCAAGGAACAAGTTTGATGTTGGGGTCGAAGGCCGAAAGGAGTTGGAAGGTGCTCGAATCAAGAAGCCGAACTCGGAGCCAAAATGAAGAACCATGCGGCCGCATGGTTCCCAGGCAATGCGACCGCATTCAATGGACAGAGAGCGTAGAAGAGGCAGGGTTTATTTCTATGCGACCGCATAGAAATACTCTATGCGGCCGCATAGAGTATTTTCGAGTTCAATTTTATATTTTTCGCGAATTTCCATATGTCATTATATTTCTTATTTTGGCAAGTTTTATTATTTTTGGACTCTTGATATTTTGTACTTTTAGGGTTTTCCATAGTTTCCATATAAATAGGAATTCTATTTCATTGTAAGTTAAGTTTTGATGATAATAAAAAGTTGAGTTTTCTCTCCAATGGATCTTCCATAAAATATGAACTTATCAAATATTTTGTGTTAATATTTGTGGCGTTCAAATCAGAACTTATCAAAGGATTGGACAACCTTTGTGGCGTTCGCAAATCGGGGTTCTAGTTTCTGCACTTCAACGGGTTTAAGGTTAATATACCTTAAGTTCTTGAGTCGTGAGGCTCGGGTCAAGATCATATCGTCTACAAACCTAAATTTAGGCTTTCCCGGCGTTTTCGAATCCATTCCGCGAGTTTCATGCGATTCCCCCAACCGGGATCTCATCATCACTGGTTGACCCAACCACCACTAGAGACTTTTCTTTATCTGAGCGAGCAGACTCCTCCACGACGGGCAGATCTATAGGTACCCCTGCAGGATCAAGTGATAATGAGTTAAAGGCCAATAATGCAAATAAAGGAAAAGCAGGAGATATGTATTACCTTCCGGCTCGACACTTGGGGGGTCAACGCCCTGGATTGATGAAAGCTCTCCAACTGGCTGTACGATCACAGACTCTTAGCCTTTCTCCTCAGGTAAAGTCCCTTCGCCAGATAATTTAGACAGAGAAGCTTCGGTAGAAGACGAAGGAACAAGAATCGATGGAGGTGGAGTCTTAGGATAAGCCAATCTTTTCTGAAAAATCCAGTAAGGGAATTCAGGCGAAATGTTAACATATAAAGGATTTTTCATGAATAAACAAACTCAAATACCTTTCTCTTGATAATGAGAGGGATGTCATCATCTCAATCCTCGTAATCGAGCAAAACTGGTGAAGCTGAAGCTAGCCGTTTACGGCTGGAAGCGCCATTGGTTGTCCCAGCTTTGGCAGGTAGGGATTTCAAAGGAGAAGCAGGACTTCTGATAGATACAGGAATAGCCCAAATAGGAGAAGTAGAAGGCCGTCCCTGATCTCTCCAGCAAGTGAAGGCACTGTTAGCATTAGTTGCAAACAACCTCTGCTTCTCAGACGACCATAATTGTTCGAAGATAGGATGAGTGACAGAAGTAGGATTAAAAGAGGTTAAGGTAAAGCCATTTGTCAAAAGGGTGTTGCGAGCATTAATGGCCTATGCCTTTGCTTTATTGATAGTGTGAAAACGTTCCGTCAGACTCTTGGAGACACAAGGAGAAACATGCCACGTTTGGCCAAAACCAAGCTGGCGGGCAAAAAACTGGGGGCATACATCTCAACCCCTGCCTTGGCGTTTGTCTCAGTCAAAAAGTCATGGAATAACTCTTTCCCGATTAAATATTGAGCCCAAACGGGCAAAAAGTTGCTCACGTCGCTCATGATGGAAGGAGGTTGGCATAATCAGGAATTTGGTGAACAAGAAAAGGGAAAAAAATAGGGATTGAGCTTAAAGTATAAAAGAATGTGAAAATGTCCCTATTTGGTTGGCAACCATCCCGTAACAGCTGGCTGATCTAGAAGGAGTTGATGAGGCACCAAGCTGAGGAAAATATGCTCTCAACCATAATTGAGCAAGCCAAAGAGGCCCACTGCCGGTGAGAGATGCACCATTCCTCAATTGGAATTGGAATTGGAGGGAGGCCATGCCTCTATAAAAGACAGCCAAGAACAATGCGCAGAGATTTAGTGACCTACCACGTGCTAACTTATGCGACATAGGCAGATAAGCCATAGAAGGCTTAAGACTGGGTACACAAAGAATATATTTACAGAGCAAAACCTAAAGGAAGGCAACACGCTCAACATGCGTAGGTTTAGCGCTAGAATTATTATACAGTTCCTGCATGCCCGAGTAAGAGTCAGTATGCCTCTTGTCAAATTTTGGGGCACCAGAAGTAACCAGGATGGTAGGAAAAATAGTAGCGCCTAGAGGCGGGAGATTGACTAGGGCTCCTACGTCCCTCAAAGTAATGGACATTGGACCAAGTGGGAAAATAAAAGTATTGTATTCGGAAGACCAGAAACTCAAAGCGGTAGGGAAAAGCACAAAATCACAAATTGGAGGATAGAGAGCGATTTCTAACAAATCAGAAATCCCGACACGATCAAAAATTGCTTTTGTGGGGCCATGATTCACCATACGTGCATGCCAAAGGCGAAAAGTAGTATCAGTTTTGGGCCAAGTGCGAATACCTTTCTCACGGATTGACTTTAACGGAAAGGGATTTAGGAAAGGAGGATCTTGAGTGCAAGGGAACAACTAGCCCACTGCTACTTTCCCAACCGAATCAGCGTCTTTAAAGGAAGGGCCCAAGTAAAACTCATGGAGATCAGAGTTGGCCGGTGAAAGGGAAGTTGAATTTATATATGGCCGAGTGAAAAGCTCTTGGAAATCCTCAAAGCTAAGAGAGTTATCAGAAGAACTTGTTGAAGTCACCATTTACTCGTGGTTTTTGAGAACGAAAGTGTTCGAACAAGAAGCAAGAAGATGAACAGTAACCTTTATAGGAGAACGTGATGGCGCAGAACGTAGATATAGCTGCGTGATAAAGTGGCGTGTCCTTTTAGTTTATAAGGTTTGTGAGATATTACACTTTCCGAGATGCAGAAAGTCGCCGCCAAACAAATGATGATTGTGAGTCCCGCCCTTTTGGGTTTTCGAGCGTCGCAGAAAAACATAAAATGTTGAATATGGCATAAGATTAATAATTGATAATAAATTTTGCCATATTGGGGGGTAATTGTTGACGCACAAAAATGAGGCCCAATTAAATGGTCCAAAATTCTAAGAATGGGCCCGAATGAGATCACCCAAGACGGAGTTATGTAGCGAAAGCCCATAATCGCCCAAGCCTGCACGATACCCAAGAGCTGAGCGACGATAGCGTCTTATTGTTATTTAAAGCAGAGGTTATTAGAATCGTTCAGGTTAGAGAGACACGCCTAAAATTTGGGCGAGGGTAGCACTTGTGTTTATCCAAAGCAATGGTTATTGAAGCAGTTAAATTGACAATCTTATCACATCCCATGATCCAAGAATCTCGGTTACAAGCAGTTAATGGGAGTAATGGCAACAGTTGAAAGCGGTAGTTTATTGACAAATCATCCATCATGGAGAAAGTGGGTAGTTATAGAGCGACTGGCAGTTTCTAGGCGGTTCTACGAGAGAAACTATCAAATGAGTATAAAAGAGAAAAGAGACCATGGAAGAAAGGGACCAAATCAATCACTCTCAAACAAAGAATTATGTAATTTTCATATCTTTTAATTTCGTCTTGTCAAACTTTCAATTACTTTGTGTGCTTGCGCCCCTTGGAGACATTTCGTTTCTCGCAAATTGTACTCTTCATAAATAAAGCACCCATTGTTGGGACTTTGTCTCGAGAGGTCGTTGTTCCTTACACAATCGTCTGAACCTTTTTTAATTGTTAGCGATATCCGCGTGAAACACTTACATACCAAGCCTGCTGGTGCAACATGTGCTTCCATTAATTCTTGATTAATTTCAGAAGTTAAAGATAGTCATAAAGCCCCAACAAATTTATTCTTGGGGAGATTTTACAGACCAATTGCAGCTGGAAGCACAACTTGCAATTCTGTAATTCATAAGTTAGAAATGGAAGTTGCCCGGTGAGTAATGGAGTGCAACGGTCTAAAGTTAGGTGTAATATGAAGTATAGTGAGTAAAACGTGATCATACCCGAAGTTTGGTTTGTGTCCAAACAATTAACTCCAAATATATAACATCTCTAACAACATAATGTTTTAGAATAGGTTATTTAACAAACCCCATATATTCACTCCCTATAAAAGACGAATGTCCTCAAAGTTAAATGAAAATAATGTAACCAATGGTTCCCTAAGAAAAATGCTAAATGAAGCTATTAACATTTGAGGTTCCATTATAAAATTTTAACCTTATTTAGGGGATTAGCCCAAAACCTTATTGGTCTATATTTCAGTAATTAGTCGATATGAGATTTATCTCTTAATATGTCCACATAAGATAGTGGTTCGTTTGAGCAAATCAATCTTGAAAATCCATGTGCTCATTTTTTTAGTTTTAATTAGATCGAATTGCTCGTTGGAACTTAACGACTCTGATACAATGTAGAATTTGTGAAATTAATGTAATCTCATCTTCATTGTTAGATCAAATATAATTTGCAACGTTTTATTTATAGATTACATAGGAGAAATGGATAAAAATAATATTATTACTGACTCCTAAAAATCACCCATTTACAAGTAACTTCTCTAAAATCTTGCAATGCTTCTTCGGATTGATTTGATAGACTTTTCCAACCGAAGTAAACTAATCCCTCTAATATGCTCAAGTCTGTCGATATTTACATCCACAAGATGCCACCAGTTGTTGCATCTTACAAGACATGAAAATACACACACCGCAGAAAATCAACACAAGAATATTAAATAAACAAAAAAATTCTCCATGGCGTTCTAAACAAGGAATCAAAGCCTAATCCCAATACAATACAAGACGTGTAAGTGGGGCAGGCAGAAGTGAGGACAGACCAAAACGGTCACGGCCACCCTGGCCTGGACGTTTAATTAGCCTTATTAATATCTCTTGGGTATATAGAGTAGCTTCGTCCCAGTTCAACTCGACAGACAAGCCCAAGAGAATCTAACATCAGCGGAATTAAATTGACACATATTAGCCTATACTAAATTATAGTTGACATACTATGCAAAATAAAAAAGGATGGTTAATGTTTTCATTTAAGGTAAAATGATTATACAAGCATATATAACAAGACCTGACTATTCAAATTGTAGAGTTTAAATTAAAAATAATAATAATTTTATTTATTATCAAAGTGGACTAACACGACGTGCATACAACTAAAACCACTAAACAATATAATATTATTTATCAAAGGAGCACTCAAAACTATTTTCTCTCTTTCACTCACAATACAAAGCTTTAATTATCTCTCAATTGGAAACCTCTCTTTTTCGCTTGTCACCTTCTCAATTCACTCTTACGTACACAATGCACACAACCATCTTGTATTTATAGGTGCTATTGTCGGTAATAGAATTTTCTAGTATGGCGATGCTTCAAATTCCAGCAGCAATAGTCTCCAGAATATTCTTGTAACGACGCGTTCTTAATGCTTGTGATTATCATAAATATCTTGATTAGTTGCATTTATGTTACATTTACTATTATATTATTATAATTATTGTAGCTGTGACTAACTATATTGGTTGCAGTGTAATGTACCTTGAACGCCCTAAACTATCAACGCGCCAATTAAAATTATTTATTATAGACAAATAATTAAATAAAACTTGTAATAGGAAAAGTTAAAAACTTTTCCTAATTCTACAAAAGCTGCAACGTATAACAATTTTCCTTCCATTTTCACTTAACTGCTTACAATCTCTCCAAGTCCCCACCCCAAAAGTGCTCATTTCATATTCTGCTTTTTATTGGAAATTGGGTTCGACATTACTTTGAAGGTATTAAGTTTTGTTTTTTTAAATATTATTTTGACACGACCCATCCCGAATCACCCTAGTGGACCTGGAACGCGACGTGCGCCGATAATAGATGCTGACTAGATGTCAGATCCATCACCAAGGCTAAATATGAATTACTATAAAACATGTGCCAACATAAAATGCTTACGAAAAATGTAATGAGATGGACCCCAAAATAATAATTTCACATTTTACCAAAATGAATCATACAACTCAATATGTCGTGTGGCTATCACTTAGAAATCATCAGGCTCCTCAAGCTATCAAGAACAAGTACTACTTGTAAGAAAAATTGTGGGAAAATTATGAGTTGAGAACTCAGTGAGTGAAAATTTTGAAAATAAGTATACTTTCTCCTTTATCCATACTTATAAAAATCAAGTCCATATCATTTAAAAATTCATAGAATAGCCTCGTACAAGTATATTCAAAAGGTGAGACATTCTCATAGCTATGTAAAAATCATCTCATAATTGCCCCCCGGGGCACATCCAAAGTGGCTCTTCAAAGGCTGGCGTGGGCTTGCAACTCAAGTGTGCAGAGTTTGAATCCTGCTTGCAGTGAGGAAAATTCTGTTTGGGCCAGGAGTAAAAACAAAGGCTGGAGGATCCATGGAGGGCATAACCAGCGATTTACCCTCCGCAAGCTGGAGAGGGGCCAAAGGCTTGCGGTAGTCTAGTAAAAACTGGGACACCTGGGTTATCAAAAAAAAAAATCATCTCATAATCACGATATAGTCATCAACTAATATCTGTAACATCACCTTATCATATCAATTGTACTAGAAATCCATCAGAAATGTACCCTCTGACTGGAATCTGTAACCAACCATTAAAAAAAAAACATGCAAAAACGCTCTCTAGAAAAAACCTAAAAGAACTTACCTTAAATGGATCATCCTAGCTGGCTCCTCCATGGGCGGCTAACAAGCCAACCTTTGTTGATATTGTGGTGGACCGACCACAGCCATTATCGGAAGTGAAGATTTCAGTGAAAGATCTGAAACTGGTACAAGGAGAAATCTGCGTCATCTTCATAGAGGAAGAGATTCAGAAAACGACTGCACCATTCAGATTTGCTGTGGTCCTAAAATTCTTACGCATGAGACCTTCTTTGGATGTCATACGAGGATTCATAAAAAATCGATGGGGACTAAAATCCATGCCTGTTGTGGGACAATTGATGAAACCACTGAGCGTTCTAGTTCGACTCACCAGCGAGAAAGTTTTCATCACTGCTATGATTAGGGAGAACAAGGAAATCAACGGCATTCCCTATAACATCTTCCATTGGACTCCAGATTTCAGCAAGGAAGAGGATTTGTCAAGAGTTCCGGTTTGGGTGAGATTACCAGGATTACCACCAAACTTCTATCAAGCCTCCACACTACAAAGTTTCGCCTCGACCATGGGCACCTATTTGAAGAGAGACAACGCCACTACTTGTGTTACCAGACCGGAAGGAGCCAGATTCTGCGTGGAAATGGATGTCTCGAAACCACCTGTCCAATCCTTTTGGATTGGTCATCTGGCAAAGGAGAGGAGCCACTACCAGGAAATTATTTATGAGATTTTCCCACTATTTTGTGACTCCTGCCGTCGTCAAGGGCACACGATATCTAATTGCAGAGCGGGCGGAACGAAGAAACAGGTGCTTGAGAAACCAAACAATAATCTGGACAGGAATGTAAAAGTCTGGCGCAAAGTGGAGGACAAGAAAATACAGGAAATGCAGCAAGAAAAAGAAAGGATTAGAACTAGAAGACTCGAGATCATGGAAGGAAAAAAGATAAACACATCTGACTAAGACAGAACAATGGTCTGGTACAGCAACCTGGACGGTGAGTTAAAGACCAAAGAGCAGTTTGATTTGGAGAAGCCTGGGTCTATCTATCACGCACCAATGTATTCTGCCAATAGAGAACACTCAACAGAAGGTGCCAAATCCGTGGGGCCACCTGATGAAAAGGAACAAGAAGCCTCTCCAGTAACAGGGCCGAATACTGAGAAGGAGCTGGGGAATGGAATCTCGCCCCTGATGGAAAATCTGAAAACCAAGGCAGCTGTCGTTGAAAATGTAATATGTCTCCTCAACAATGATATGGAGGAGGGGCAGATATATGATTCCCCCCACGAACCTAAACTGCAAGCTGTTTCGGAAAGAGAAGATGGCAAAGAACTAGAGGAATTGGCCCCTAAACAAAATCAGACCGAATTTGAGACCAACGACTCACACGTGAAGCGCAGGAGGTCCAAATCCAAATCACTGAAGGAAATTACTGAAAACACAAAGGAAAAGACTTCCTCAAAAAACGACATACTGGAACAAGCCATTTCCAGAGGCGATGTTGATGCTATCCAAGAGGTTTTGGCGATGAATTTATGGATAACATCGCGGATTTAGTGGTCAGGGGAGAACTTTTTCACCAAGGCAATGACACGATGGAATTCTGTCGTAATGAGGGGCAGGAGTTTCTGAACCAGACTGCATCCGATGGAGAATTTGACAACGAACTGCCTGAACTACAAGTCCTCAACTACGACATAAACCACATCATATCAGGCCCTCAAAGAAGAGCAAGGGGGAGTGGTTGAAAAATGGTAACTCTGGGAATCACCACAAGGTCCAATTTTTTTTATTAATGATGAATATTCTTATATGGAATTTAAGGGGAGTTTGATCCTCCAAGAGCAGGTTAATAGCGCTAAATAAACAGTATAATCCTTCAACTTTAGTATTAATGGAACCTTTTATATCTGTTGCACTGCACATTGGTTGGAGGTTAGGTCTATGCCTCCCTCCTTTATTTGTTTTCTCGCTTTTTATGATATAAAATAAGTCATACTAGTGGTATTTGCCAAAAAAAAAAGACTGGAAACTGTAATCCGGCCCTCGGGCTAATCACTTCCGACACGGGCCTCAAGCCCCCTCAGTGAACGGAAGCCGGTCTCGAAGACCTATCATAATCAATTCTAGAACACGGTTAAGGCCCCTCAGTGAACTATATGTACATGGTCAGACCCCTTTATCCCAGTCAAGACCCTTCAGTGTAGTATAGAACACGGTCAAAGCCCCTTAGTGAACTAGAAGAAATATATAATCATGGGTACTTTTCTGGTCGACCTCAATATCACATGTCTCACATTCCAATTCACAATTAATCCAAATACAATCTTTAAATTCCACATATATCATAATGAGAGAACTTTCATAATAATCATGTAATTAAACAAATAATTCACATTACAACACATAATGCAATAGTATAATTAATTGATAAATATTTGAGACTATGTAAGTTTTTTTCACTCACTGTCTATGGACAGGGATCTGATTAAATTGACGAGTCTTCCCGAGTTCTCACGTCACTACCTCTTTCCCCTCCTTTTTCCTTTTCTTCTTTCCCTCTTTCCTTTCTCTTTTCTTTCTCTTCTCTCTTTCATTCTGCCGATTTTTTTCTCTGTTTCTTCGTCCCCAGCTTCCTCTCGGTTTTGTCCCCCAAAATTTTAGAAAACTAGGAGTAAGCACGTGCATTGCACGTCTTATGTATCGGAAGAATGGTATGCGTAATATTTTTTAAAAGTAATTGATGTAATAAAAAATTGTTAAAGGAGAAGACATTGAACTTAGTAAATGATTCAAGCTCTCATTTGTACGATATGCCCTAGAGACCTGTACATTTAGAGCCCATAGCCACTACAAAATCTTATCTTCTCGATGACTCCGTTTTAGCAGTCAATCCCTATTGCCGTACTCAATGATATCTCCATCAATTTCCAAGTAATTGAAATTTTTTATCGATCAATATACTATCTACACTGTAGATATAGTGATCATTTTGAAAATTATTTCTTCTCTAAATTATAACTGTTTCTTTTATAAGAAATTTCTAAGTTAAACACTATCTACATTATTAATTGTATATATAATTTTGTTATATTCATAAATTTTATATATTAATATTAATTGAGTTAATAGTCTATGTCATTTCATGTTAATTATATATGTAGTATTCTTATAATTTTTATTTTGATTTTATATAAGTTTTTATTCATCATATATTGATAATTAGTAATAATGTGTTTAGTGGAAGTTTTTATTCATCATATATTCAAGTTCTAATTGTCTTATATTTTTGTAAGTATAATTCAAATCTAGGTATCTAAATTTGGAGGTTTTACATTTCTCCAGCATGTTCAACTCGACAGATTAGCCCAACAGAATCTAACATTAGCAGAATTAAATTAACGCCTATTAGCTTATACAAAATTATAGTTGACATATAGCATTCAAAGTAAAAAGTATGGTCGATATTTTCACTTAAGGTAAACTGACTCAGCAACCATAAAGAGGAAGACCTGACTATTCAAAATCAATATTAATGGAAACGGGAAAGGGAATAGTCCATAAATCAAAGACTAGTAAACGTTTCTATATTTCCCTCATTCACATTGACCTGTTATATCCCTATCAATGAAAACAATGTCCTCAAAAAATCTAATAATGCGTAGAATTTTGAAGCATATTCTTGACCTTATAATGCTTCAGTCCAGATTGGCAATTGGATGACTTTTCTGTACCATCAACATCTCAATCCTCATAAGCATTGGTCCGTGACAAGAAACTAAGAAGTATACATGGACCTGAAATTCAGTCAATATGAAATAATGCTTCTGGTAACTGCTCGCACATCAATTCTGTTAAATAAGAAGAACTGACAGACATAGGCAGAAATAGAACCATGAAGATGTCGAATAAAGGTTTCCTCTTACTTTTTGTTTTAAACCACCTGTTAATGTCTTTCCCGAAGATTTCCAATGCAATGGATACTATAACTACTTCACAAATTCTTAGAGATGGTGAGACCATTGTTTCATCAGACGGAACCTTTGAATTGGGATTTTTTAGCCCTGGAAATTCCAAGAATCGATATGTGGGCATGTGGTACAAGGAGGTAAGAGTTATGACCGTGGTATGGGTTGCAAACAGAGAAGTTCCACTTACAAACAGATCAGGACTCTTGAAGGTTGTCGAGCCAGGACTTCTAGTTCTGCAAAACAATGCTGATGGTGTCATCATATGGTCTTCTAACACATCACGACCTGTGAAAACTCCAGTTGCAAAATTGCTCGACTCAGGAAACCTTGTTGTGAAAGAAACAAATCATGATGATCCCGAGAATTTTCTCTGGGAGAGTTTTAATTATCCGACTGATACATTATTACAAGGAATGAAGATTGGTTGGAACTTTGGAACAGGACATGAAGTGTATCTCTCATCGTGGAAGAGCAATGATGATCCGTCTTTGGGAGATTTTACATATCACTTTGATCCTACTGGTTATCCTCAATATGTAATGAAAAAAGGTTCAGTGGTGCAGTTTAAAAGTGGACCTTGGAATGGACTCCGCTATAGTGGGTTGCCAAACTTGAGGAAAAATCCTATTTTCAAATACGGAGTAGTTCTAAATAAAAACGAGGCCTACTATTCTTTTGAGCTTCTAAACAGATCAGTTATTTCAAAAATTACTTTGACTGCAAGTGGTCTTGGACAGCGCTTGACATGGATTAATCGAACACAGGGGTGGGTGGTTTATATTACTGCTCCAACAGATAATTGTGACATGTATGGATTATGTGGCGCATACGGTAGTTGCAACATTGCGAATTCTCCGGTTTGTGGATGTTTCAATAAATTTTTGCCTAAAATTCCAGATGGATGGTACAATGGAGATTGGTCGAATGGGTGTGTTCGCAGAACTCCCTTGAATTGTCAACAAGGAGATGTATTTCTCAAATATTCTGGTATTAAATTGCCAGATACACAATATTCCTGGTATAACGAGAGTATGACACTCAAAGAATGCAAGGTAGAATGCTTAAAGAATTGCTCTTGTACAGCTTATACTTACTTGGATATAAGCAGAGGGAAAAGTGGATGCCTACTTTGGTTTAAAGACCTAATTAACATCAAAGAACTATCTGAAGAAGGTGAAGATATCTACATCAGAATGGCTTCTTCTGAATTAGGTAACAATTTAATATATAAATCTCAAATCTTTCCTCGTCTTATTTTCCTATATAGATTATCTGTATACTTCTCAATTCCAAGGTTCTATATCATTGAAAAAAAAAAAAAACTCATTTTATTTGGATAAATTTTTTTGCAGAGTTAGAAGGGAGGAAAAGAAAAGTTCTTGAAGTAGGTTTGTCATTGTCAATAGGAGTGGTTCTGCTTGGGCTTAGTCTGATGCTTTATCTCCGAAGAAGGAAGATAAGAAATCACAGGCTCAGAACAGATAGTAAGAAAAATCTCCCACTTTCTACTACAGACAATTGGAGAAACCAAGCTTATCCATACACAGCTGATTGAAATCCTTCTTTTGCTTTTCTCTATCATGTTACATCCAATTCTCACTTTTGTTTCAGGGAGGCTGGAAGAAAAATTTATGGACCGTAAAAATGATGAAAGTTAAAACAAAGACATAGAACTGCCGCTGTTTGATTTATATACAATAATTAAAGCTACAGATAATTTTTCAATTAATAACAAGCTTGGAGAGGGTGGGTTTGGACCTGTTTACAAGGTAATATATAATTTTTTTCATTTTTCAGTTTAAGTCTAACAGGGGAGGCACCACACTCGGGATATATGCTCTCAGATATTTATCCTGTGTCCCAAATATACGGATGATCAACAAACAACAGTATCAAATATTTGGTTCATATAATCATTTGGAAATTTTCTCTTCTTTTTAATGTGAAATTAAGTTCTTTAATACAAAAATATATGAACATCACACTAGGCCACGTGAAAATTGAGTGGAAGATGATATGCAAATTGCCATTTTGCAAAACAAATACCTTTTACATGTATAATTTCTGATATAGGGCCTACTGGAGGAGGGGCAGGAAATTGCTGTCAAAAGGTTATCTAGAAATTCCCTCCAAGGACTCGATGAGTTCAAGAATGAAGTTATCTGTATAGCTAAACTACAACATCGAAATCTTGTGAAGCTTCTAGGATGCTGCATTCAAAGAGAAGAAAAGATGTTGATTTATGAATTCCTGCCCAATAGAAGTCTTGACTTGATTCTATTCAGTAAGAAATATTCACTTCGCACAATTATCTCAATAACAAGTTCTATCATTAAGTGCAAGTTACACTTAATGACATAAAGAAGTTTCATACACATTTTCTGAGTCCTGAAGAAAAAAAAATTCTAATCAATTCTAATATACCCACAGAACATTGTTCTTTTACAACATGTGAAGTTTCATGCTCCTGTGTGCTTGAAGTTATGTCGTTATAGATGTTGGATTTGATTTTTCATTTCCAATTACCCAACAAATTATCCTCACGAGAAGAGAAAAACTTATGGCAGATCCAATGCGAAGTGCAGTACTTGATTGGCCTAAGAGCTTTCACATTATAAATGGTATTGCTCGGGGACTTTTGTATCTCCATCAAGATTCCCGTCTCAGAATCATCCATAGAGACCTCAAAGCTAGCAACATTTTGCTAGATTCTGACATGAACCCAAAGATATCAGACTTCGGAATGGCTAGAAGTTTTGGAGGAAACGAGACTGGAGCTAATACGAGCCGAGTAGTTGGAACATAGTAAGAATCTTAATCCCATAATTTGTGAAATGCTATTCTATTGCTTATAACTTACATGCCTGATAAATTTTATCATGCAGCGGCTACATGTCCCTAGAATATGCTATAGATGGTATGTTTTCAGTGAAATCAGATATATTTAGCTTTGGCGTTTTGATGCTTGAGATTGTAAGTGGCAAAAGAAACAGAGGATATTCTCATATTGATCACCACCACAACCTTCTTGGACATGTAAGTATAGTGTATACTCACATTGTAATGAAATTATTCCTTATAGCACTTGGATTCAAAAGACGGTCCTTTAAAAGAGTTCAATTAGTACAGGCATGGATGCTGTATAAACAAGGAAGGTCACTGGAATTCGTCGATGATTACCTTGGCATTTCAGGTTATTTATCAGAAGTGCTGAGATCGATCCATGTGGGATTGTTGTGCGTTCAACAATGTCTAGAACACAGGCCAAGCATGTCTTCGGTAGTGTTTATGCTTGAGAATGAAGTTGAGATGCCTCAAGCTAAGCAACCTGGTTTTTTCACAGAAAGAGATTTGTTTGTTGCTGAAAGTTCAAGTAGCACAAATGCACCGAGCTCAATAAACCAAATGACCGTTACACAAATGGAAGCACGATAAGTTAACAAGTTAAATTTGTTTTTCTGATATTTCTTTTATCATTATTCTTAAACCGGAATACTAAAATGTATTTCTATTAGTTACATACATTAATTTTCTATTTCAGTAGTTGAAGGATCTATTTTTATTTCGAATCATGTCCCTGGTTCAAGTCCTCTCATAAAGGCTTTACAGTCATGTATGCAGCTGTAGTATGAACATTCAAAGCACATACCTCCATTCCTGTGTAATCAATTTTGACCATGAAATTGGTTTGAACACTGAGTTGATTAAGTCCATATGGCTGTGTTGTGAGAATATTTACAATGGAAGGATCACCGAATATTTTCCAGGGAGTAAGAACCTATTAAGCCCCCATTTGGCAAGCAATTTATGAACGTTTTATTAATTTAGTCAAAATCAACATTAATTTTAACCACACATTCATAAATACTACTCACTATTATCCACAAATTTTGTGAGACCCACTACTCTTTCTTTTTATGTATCATTTATAAATTTTCCAAACCGGCTAAATCAGTCTTTCAATCCCATCCCTGGTAACAGTTTAATCAATCTCTGCCGTAAATTGCTTTTGCTACCTCTGTTTTCTGAGAAATTGGACTCTTAGCTGCACTTTTAATGCGCTGAACAGAGAAAAAAATAAAAATAAAAATATAAAAATAAATTTGCCATTTCAAACGATCAGAACAACATCCCCAATTGGTGAATTCAGCAAATAGCTTCAACATGTGTAGTTGATACCGAAGTGGAGCAAAAACAATCCAGTCCAAACTCTTCACATGAATTATCTCTATCTTTCAATCAGAAAAACAAAATATCTTGTTATCTTCATTCTAGTGCTCATTTTTGTTCTACTCTAAGATAATTTCTTGATTGTGTCAGACACATATAATGCTTAAACTGAGTCTACAAAATAATTAGACAAAAAATTGAATGCTTGGGATTAATGAATTAAGTGGTATATTATTTACGTTTATTACTATTCTTATCGATGTTGCTATTGTTCTATCATAGATCATAGATCATAACACAAAAATAAATAAACAAAAAAAATCTTTTTGTATAAACATCCAACCTGAGACAGCCATACAATTCGTCTCCGGAGGATCAAGTCAAAGCTAAGTTCGAATAAATTCTAACTGAGGCTCAATCGCAAGAGGTACCTAAGGATATATAGAGGATTGGTCTTTATCTAGTTCAACCTGGAAGCTAGCACTATATATCTAACATCAGATAAATTAAATTAACTTAATTTGACCTACACAAATTTATAGATGATGTTTTCTTTTAAGCTAACCTGTTAATTATTCCGTGTCAATATCAATGGAAATAGAGAAGGGAATAGCTCCAGATACCATAGACTTGTCAGACTTTGGAACCATTTAAGGTGATGGTCCACGGAACTAACCTATCCATATCAATGAAATAGTGTTCATACTCGGAACTAATCATGCATAGATATTTGGAGCATAATCTTCACCATATAATACTTCGGATTTGCCAATTGGGTGCCGTGGCTGTACTGACAATTTCTCAACCCTCTTACGAATTAATCCAAGTCAAGATGTAAAGGTGTGAAAACTGGACATCATATTAAGACAATATACGTTGATTTATTTTATTTTATTTTTTTGCCTACCTATGAATTGTATTAAAGAAGTATAACATAGAGAAAGAGAGTAGAACGAGAACCATGCAGATATCAAATAAATTATTTGCCCTTACATTTGTCATGATGACATAGGAGCATTTGTTAACAAACTAGAGAAAGATCAGAAAGCGATGAATAATTAAGAACAAAGAGAGATCAATTTTTATTCATATATTCTGGTTCTCTATTATATTGAATAAAGTGGAAATTACACATTGGCCTACTTCTCAAGATCCACTTTCAAAAATAAGATGGAAGGTTTGATTATACAAAAATCAGATTTTTTTTCCTAATTAATATATTTTAAAATTAATTAATTTATCTTCCACAAATCAAACCCTAAATTATATCTCCCTCACTCCCCCCGCCGCCCCCTTCTTCTCTCACTCTCTCTATGAAAAACTCGCCGGTTTCCTCTCTCTCTCTCTCTCTCTCAAATCTCACCCCCCTCTCTCTCTCTATGAAGAAGAAGTTGCCGCCACCGCCGCCGAAGACCACAACTCGCTGCAACGCCTCGTCCTCTCTTTCTCTCTCCATTCCTCCTCTGCTCCGTCGCGAGATGGTTGGAGGTCGTGGTTATCGCAGTTGTGCGGTGCTGTGTGGTGGATCTAGCAGTGGTTGGCGCTGGCGGTCAACGGTGGTGGTCGTGGCGTGGTGATGATGAGAGGTTGTTGGTCGCGGTGGTGGTGGAGGTGTGCGGTTCGGTGTTGGGAAATGAGAGTTTTGGTGGGGGTACGAAGGTGCTCTATGTGCGGCGGTGTTGTTGTGGTCCTGTGGGCCCGGTGGTTGGGTGCGTGTACTACGTTGGTGACGGTAGTGTTGTGGATCGGGCGTGTGATGCGTTGGTGGCGGTGGTTGGGTGCGTGTGCTACGTTGGTGGCGGTGGTTGGGTGCGTGTGCTACGTTGGTGGTGGTGGTGTTGCTGTGGTGTGTGGCGATGACGTGGTGGTGGTGTTAGGGGTGTAAGCGGTCCAATTTTACTTGTTTTTGATAGATTTTCAAACCAAATCGTTTACACCTTCGTACCTTGAAAAACTCAAACCTAAACCAAACCATTTTGAACGGTTTGAAAAAAAATTCAAACCTAAACCTAACAGTTTGGTCTAGTTTTAAACCGCCGATTTCGTCGTATATTTTTTTTGCCTGTCGTCCGATTTTAAACAGCCGATTTCGCCGTATATTTTTTTACTTGTCTACTTTTGTACCATTTATTTAGGAGTAAACATTCTTTTCTAGAACCGGTGGAACCGGACCAGAATCATTTAGAATCGGTCGATTCGGTTCTAGATCTTCTAAAAATAATTTGATTTTGGGACAAATTATTAAGAACCAATCGGTTTCGGTCCAGTTCTCGGTTCTAGTATGGGAAACGTCAGGGAATCGGACAGTTCTCATAGGATTTTTTTGGTAAAATATATGATTCAATTTCCAATCACTTTTATAAAAAAATAATAGGGTTCTTTTTTTCATTTTAGACCCTAACACTTTCATTCTTCTCTTTGATTATTTTTTTCTCCCTTCTTATAATTCTTTGATTAACTGATTTTCAAGCCAAATTAAAATATTGGGTATATCTATACCTTAATAAATTTATTTACAATATATAATTTCATTTCTAAGATCCGAAATTTTTATTTTGTTTTCACTTTGATTATATAGTTGTTGATCCAATCAAAACTTTTCATTTAGATTTCTATAAAGTATAATCGACAGAATCAGAAGTTGCAATAATTTTAAGGATGTCCAATTCAATGTAGGATTTTGATTTTGATTGTAATTTGTTTTATCATTGGAGTACTATGCAATTTATATAAGTTGATGATTGTTTGATTATAGTAATTTATATGGAATACAACTTGTGATTGCTTGATTAATCGTTTCAGACTTTCAGTTTAAGACTTATGAAATATATGAGCTTCATTTAAAAATAAATAAAAAGCTCAACACAAAAGTCTTACAAGTTATAATTTAGAAATTTTCATTTTCTTAATTTTTTAATTTTTATATATTTTTTCGCCGATTCGGTTTGGTTTTAAACCGCAATAAAATTTCTCAAACCTAAACCAAACCGCTTTTGACCGGTTTGGTTTGGTTCAAAACCATTTCGTTGACGGATCCACATGGCACCAAACCAACGGTTTACAAAATGCGGTTTTGGTTTGATTTTCCGGTTTGACGATTTTTGCTTACAGCCCTAGGTGGTGTTGCTGTGGTGTTTCTGTGGTGAGGTGATGGTGGTGGTGGTACTGTGGTGGTGGTGGTGTTGCTTTTTGACTGACTGTGACCATTAAATTGGATAATCTGTGACTAGTAAATAATATGTGACCAATAAAAAAAATGAACTATGACTAAGAAATAACGTGTGACCTAAAATTTGTTAATTTGTGACCAATTATAAGTTGTGACTTATAATGTTCGTGATCTGTGACCGATAAAGAAATTGTGACTTATAAATTTTTCATCTGTGACCAAGGAAAAAATTGTGATCTTTAAAATTTTTGAATTGTGATCGTAAAAAAATTTGTGACATTTTAAAATTTGATTTGTGACCAAAAATAATGTGACTAATTAAATTGTGAATCTGTGACCGATAAACAAATTGTAACCTATAAAATTTTTGAATTGTGACGTAAAATAATTTTTGACATTTAAAAATTCTGATTTGTGACCGAAAATAATATGTGACTAGTTAAATTATGAATCTGTGACCAAATTATATAAATCTGTGACCTTAATTTATTTAATTAATTAAATATATAATTAATTAATTAATTAAATTATAAATAATAAATAATAAAAATCTGATATTTGAAAATTGAAACTTATTTTCTTATTATTAAAATGGGCCAAAGTTATACTATTACTTATGAAAATTTCCCTTGAATAAACCCCTCTATTTATAGCGTAAATAAATTAAAAGAAGTTAAAAAGGAAACAAAATTCTAGTAAACTATAATTATATCAAAATATCAAAACTAATCTTATCTAATCTAATTTAATCAAAATAACATATTTAGAATCAAGCTCTACTTTTAAAATCATATCTAAACTATACTTCTATTTTTATCTTGTGCTTATCTTGATCTCCATCATTTTTTTCCCGGTTGAGAGAACTTGACTCCGAATAATCTTTTAAATGTTTGCACTTTGGTCCTCGAACTTTGATATTCTTCATTTTCCGCTTGAATTTCGTTCATTTCCTTCAATTTCACCTCCAAGCATCGAGTTTCACCTAACAAATAATATATACACAAGATTAAGCAAATAATTTATCAAAATTAATATAAGATATCTTCATTTGATGGCCTAGATAGGCGAACAATATATATTTATCAATTAATCCTCATTTACATATTTCCCTCAACTCTTCGTTGATGGCTCATCTTTGTATTTCCCTTCACTCTAGGTTGTTGGTGGTACATTGAACTATCCTATCCATATCATTGAAAATGTGGTCCTATCTCAGAGATTCTAAGCAAGTCAATTAATCCGCATTTACATATTTCCCTCAACTCTTCGTTGATGGCAGTCAGCATCTTTATATTTCCCTTCACTCTAGGTTGTTGCCTTGTTGGTGGTACATTGAATTGTCTAGTCCATATCATCGAAAATGTGGTCCTATCTTAGAGATTCTAAGCAAGTCAATTAATCCGCATTTACATATTTCCCTCAACTCTTCGTTGATGGCAGTCAGCATCTTTATATTTCCCTTCACTCTAGGTTGTTGGTGGTACATTGAACTGTCCTGTCCATTTCATTGAAAATGTGGTCCTATCTCAGAGATTCTAAGCAAGCATAGAAATTATTGATTACTTTTTCTGTAAAAAAAGAAAAAAAAAATCCACATGTAACAAACAAAAAAACACAGAGTAAAAAATGGTAACTTACAACTGATATATAAAAATGAAAAGCTATCAGTTTTGGCTACACAAGAGCCTTTTTTTTTACCCTATAGAATATGAAGAATGTGGATCGAGTGTGATGGGGAGGAGAGTTAAACACGACAAAATGGTGGTTTCATCATAGGGGTAAATGGCAGTGACCAAACTCAGCAAAACATAAACATAAAGCATAAGATAAATGTACATAAAACAAGAACATAAACCTACATATATACACTGGTTTTCTGGTAAGAAAACCAGAAGAGAAGAGAGAGTTTGAAGACTACATTTTTATATTTTTTCTGTGTTTTTCTTCTTACATCTCAAATCCCACAAATGGACTCTATTTATAGAGAATATATGGTAGACAACTACTAACAAACACTTAGCCATACTCCCCTTAAGGCTAGTCCAATAGCCTAATATAATAACATTTTCATCACATGTCTAGTTGGACTCTAACCAAAACTAGAACAAACTAGAAACCACAAATACAACAAATAAATTGGTTGACAACTAAGTATCAATACCCAACAAACTCCCCTTTGACACTTAGATTGGAAACCAATTTTTTGAGTGTCAAAGCTCAATTCTTCTTCATCAATTTTCATCATTTTATCTTGGCCTTTGCTGTTGCTGAAGAGGGTGCTGGATTTGCAATTTTTCAATACCGGATTTGATCATTTTTTCATGCATACCAGATTTACAGATTCAATCATACCGGATTTCCCTTTTGCATACCGGATTTTGAAACATTTTGCAAGCATGCTGGTTTTCTTCTTTGCATGCCGGATTTGAAGTTTGGCTTACCGGATTTCAGTTTTAGGTAGCATACCAGATTTGGCAATACCGGATTTTGGATGCATACCGTATTTCAGGGCCGATTTTGGGCCAAGGCAAATGAGACTGGGGCCTGGGGCCCAAAATTGAAGGGAGCCTCATTTTTCGCGCTTTTTTTTTTTTTTTTTTCAACCCTCAAAGTAATCCGATTTCTATACCCATTTCTCATTGCTAGAAACTCTCTCCACATCTTGAGGCGATTTCACCATCTCCGGGAAACTCAACTTCAAATCTCCATTTTGGACCATTTTTTCTGTCGATTTTGCATCTGTATTCCTTCGTCTCTGTTCATCTTCTCCTTCTATCGACCCTAAAAGTCTTAAATAGTCGAAACCCTAACTTGTTCCAAACTTCCAATCAAAATCCAAAAATCTGAATCTTATTCCGACTTATTCACTCCTACGTCGACTCCGATAACTGACTCCAACTCTATGTCTACATTGGCTGGAAAACGTGGGTTGAAGATGAAAAGAAATATTGATGAAGAACTATCTTCAAAGGATAAGAAATCTTATAAACCCAAGGTAGCATTAATTTCTCCAGTTTCCTCTTCTGGCTTCTGTGTGTATGTTTTTTTTTTTGTTCCTTTCTGGTTTAGATATTTCGTATGTGACTTTCTGGTTTTGTTCATTGCCTTTTGTTTTGTGTAAACTGAAATATGTATTATGTATACTAACTAGTCCGGTGCATATTGGAAAGGAAGATGAAAGTAAATGTAAGAAATTAAACAACTCTGGATTCCCCCCTTTTTCCACCTGGACAATATTTGTTTTTAAGGGGAAAATCAGTTCCTCACTTCATTTTTTTTTTTTACTCTTCCCATGTGGAAATCAAACAGACAGGTTCTTTCTATCTATTTATCCAAATAATTTTAACCTCCAAGGAAAAACTATATAAAAGCAGAGTATGTTTCACCAAGAATGCCATTTTCAGTAATTTAAATTGCGATCCGTAATTTTCTATTTTCCATAATTAAGTTTTCGTGGATATTAATGTTGAACAAGGGGACCTTTGATTCACTTCAATTGACTAGCTTACCTGATTTATCATGGAGACGGCATCAAAGGTTGGTAATTATTTTCAGTTCCACTTTATTTTTATCATCCAATTATGCTAAAAAATGAGTTAAATTTTATTTTTAAGTTACTTATTTT
This sequence comes from Osmanthus fragrans, assembly GCA_019395295.1. Lineage (NCBI taxonomy): Eukaryota > Viridiplantae > Streptophyta > Magnoliopsida > Lamiales > Oleaceae > Osmanthus > Osmanthus fragrans. Next base: position 5,286,038 of record CM033342.1, read on the forward strand.
ATCATTATGATTTTCAAAAACAGCCTTATATCTATTTTACCAATTGCCTTAAATTACTCAGAAATCAGCCACAAAGTTGCATTATTTTAAGGCATTTTCTTGATTTTGGTTTTAAGGAAACAAATGGGGATTTTATTGAAGAGTTCAAACATGGTTTTGGGTTTATGGGATTGTTGAGATTAGAGAGGGCATGGAGGGACAGTAGGAGGCAACACAAGATTGGGTGAGGCTGGAGGCTATGATGTGTGGACAATTGGAGTGGGAATGATACAGTTGTAAGGTCATGTGATTGTATGATAACCATAGAGTGCAACATAAATTTTGGCTTTTGGGTTTGCTTATGCATAACTATACATATTGGGTTTGCTTATGCATAACTATAATCTTAGTCTGTTCTTTAATCTTTCTTTTAGTCAATAAGCACCACATGTATGATGTATGATATTGGTGTTTGATGTTAAATTTTTATTTCAAGTTCGTGAGTTGTGACGACGAAATTTTCAATGGTCTGATTCCATAGTTTTTGTTGAAATTCTATTTCTCAGGTAAGCAATGACTTGTCCTATCTTGTTATTGAAGAGAATGAAAATGTTTGAAACTTTGTTGGCTTATATAATTGTGGCCTGGTAGGCATATATGATTGATTATAGTACACCGTTAAAATTTGCATTTACGTTGATTTGGGGCCTAGGGGCCTAATTTCTGGATTTCGCCTCAGGCTCCGACAATTACAGAACCGGCTCTGCCTTATTTCAACTTAAACATACCGGATTTCAGCTTCATTTGCATACCGGATTTTGAGATTTGCATACCGGATATGGAGGATAAACACAAGCTCGCCGTATTTCAACAATTCACATACCGATATGACTTATGCATACTGGATTTCACAATAACCGGATTTAGTGCTGCATAACGGTTCCTGAGCTTTTAAATACTGGATTTCAGGCATTTTTCATCTTCTTCAACATATTTCAACCTCCCTTGTTTGGATTTCAACTTTGGTCATTTTTTTTTTTTTTTGAAAAAACGATCAGCCATTTAACACCATCTGAGATTAAACCCAAGACTGCTGTAAACTCAGGTATCAAACCACTTTTTAAAACCTCTAGGGACAACTTGTACTCTGGTTTTCCAGCTACTGTAAACTCAGGTTATCAGCCACTTTTTAAGACCACTTGGGAGGACTGTAACTCTGGTTTATCAGCCATGTGTACCTCTTGTTGCTCACAGTTAACAACTACTTTTTAAAACCTCTAGGAAGAACTATAACATCGGTTACCAAGGCTGCTGCTAATTCAAATGTGCTTCCAGCCACTTTTTAAAACCACAAGTGGAGGGCTGAAGCAAACATGGCTGCTTCCACAGGGTAGAAGAGCTTGAAAAAACAGGCAACTTTCTTCTTGTGAGAGTGCTCAGAAATTGATAAAATACCAAACAAATGGGGGTTCTTTGAAATCAGTTTTTATGCACAGAGCTTGCAGCATTTTGGAAGCATTTTTCTGTCCCTTAAGACCATTTTAGTTCTGATACCATGTTAAAATTTAAATAAAAAATCGAACAGATTTTTTATTATCTTGCAAAGCTGAAGACTTGTTGATATTATTATCAAATGTATGAAGAAATCTGTGTTGGATCGATGAAGGGGAGGAACATCAGTTTAGCTCAACAAAAGTGTGGTTTCATAAGGGGGGTGATGGTAGTGGAGAACAACATTAAAACATAAACTTAAAGAACATAAAACATAAACATATGCACAACTCTCTCTGCTGGTTTATCACCAGCAGAGGAGAGAAGGGAAACCTTGTTTGAATGTCTACTATATTAGATTGTGTCATTTTTGAGTCCCACAAAGGCTCCTTTATATAGAGCAAGTCTACAAGAGATTCTACTACCAACCCACATGTCTAACTCCCCTTAAATTAAGGCTAGTACAATAGCCTAATATAATAACATTTTTAATCACAAGTCTAGTTGGATGCATTAAGACCCATAGAGGCGAGTGTTTGTATGGAAGAATGTGTGCTACCGATGTGGAAAGCATGATCATATTGCTACCAATTGCCATGAACCCCAACCAAAGTGGGACAGTGAACAAAGCAAAAAGGGGCAGCCAGAGTGTTTGCCTTAACTCAACAAGAAGCAACTAAGGATTAAGACATGCTGGTAGACACTCTATCAATACCTAAACTACTTGCTCGTATTCTTATGTACTTCGGAACTACACATTTCTTAATATTGTACTGTTTGTGAAGGAGTAATTAGTATTCTAGAAGTTACTACCCCATTAGTCATTCATGCGACAATACGATACTTCGAGAAGAATGGCTTTTCATCTAGATAAGATAATTTTGAGAACGAAATTAATTTAAGGATGGGAGATTGTAACACCCCGAAAATTTATGGAAAATTTTATGCTACATTTTAGAATGTTAGGGACTAAGATGATATAAGTGATAATCCAATTTTATTGAGATTAAATATTACATTTCAATAGAGCAAAAATAAATATGTCAATATTATACTCGTTGGATAGCTTGTAATTAATCGTGTATATTAGGCCAGAGAAAAAGTCGTTTCGGATAAGTCAACTCCAAGTTATTGCATTTTGAAGTAATTATCCAAAAGTTAATTTTCAACCTTAATTGAAAAGAAAATGGAGTTGGTGCCACGTATTGGAGCTTCTATTGTTTTACTTTGATTTTCATATGTTATTGGCACGTGTGTAGCCTTAATGAGGGATATGATAGATTTCTTTAATGATTTAAGGGTAATTGGCACAAAACGTCCATACCTTTGAAGATTTCTGTGGAAAACATCCCTATCTTTCATTTTTTGGGGCATAACATCCCCACCTTTATATTTTCTTGCGCAAAACGTCCTTCCGTTAACTTTCCGTTAAAATGTACTGTTAAATTTTTGGATAATTGGCACAAAACATCCCTACCTTTCCATTGGAAAACGTCCCTACCTTCCACCTTTCTTTGCGCTAAACGTCATTTTCATCAATTTTTAACCTAAAATGATCAATATACCCTCATTTTTAAATAAAACTAAAGGAAAAATAAAAGAAAAATAAAGCAAAAATTGTAATCAAATTCTCAAACTTTTTAAAAAGTACAAATGAGTCCCAAACATTTTTAAATTCGCATTTAAATATTTTTGCTTCCGCTATGATTATGAAATGATATCGATAACACCCTAAGATTTAAGTCAATAAAATTTGGGGCGTTACATAGCCAAAACTAGAACAAACTAGAAACCACAAATTACAATAATTTGGTTGACAACTAAGTGTCAATACCCAACACACTCATTCAAAAAACTTAATTATTTACTTATACATAAAATGGACTAAAGTACAGAAAACCCGAACTTAGAGAGCATAAGAAATCTAATCATCATGGTCACCTTTCCTCTGTGGTAAATTGACCTTGACAGCCTAGATCAGGAGTTTTAGAGTAAATCTTCATGTCCTTCAATTATAAACATTTTCTTGACCTTAAAGTACTACTACAGATTCCTAAATCAAGAAACTAAACTGTGAGCACTGGAGCCCATGATCAGTCAATATGCATTCAAGCTAACGTTTATGGCCTGCCTATCAATTCTATTTACAAGAAAAGGTAAAACACTCTGCAGATATCAAATAAAGACTTCCCTTTACATTTTGTCATAAGCGTTTTTTATGTCCATCCAGAAAATCACCAAAAGATTCTATAACTACTGCATGGTGTTATCTGGCAGAAGCTAACAATCGGGATTCTTTAGCCCTGGAAATTTGAAGAATCGATATATGGGCATGTGGTACAAGGGAATAACAGTTATGACCGTGTTATGGGTTGCCAACAGAGAAATTCCACCTACATACATACATACATATATATATATATATATATATATATATATATATATCTGGAGTCATGAAGGACATCGAGCCAGGACTTCTAGTTCTTCTAAACAACAATAATGGTGGCATCATATGGTTTTCTAATATATCACAACCTGTGAAAACTCAGGTTGTAAAACTGCCAGACTTGGGAAACCTTGTTGTGAAAGATATAAATGATGATGACCAGGGAAATCCCTGAGATTGTAAAAACTTACATAAGATCTATTTAATTTAGCTTTAATTGTTAAATCCCTGAGCCGATAATGAATTGATTTCCAGTTTTGGCTCTAATTTTGAGAATTAATAGTTAATTAGAGATTGTGGAGATAAACCATGGTGGATTTAAAAATCTTGGTAATTTTATTTCTTTCTTAATAAAATTTTTGTCAAGTAGACTTTTATTTTAGCAATCTCTACGGATTTGATGTCGTTGCTCATTGACTCTACATTCCAAATACATTGTCTGCATGGAATTAAATAAAAACTCCACAAAAATAGAAAAAACTGGTCATCCCTTGGTGTTATGAAATATCAACCTGATATAGCAGGACAATTCATGCTCAAAAAATTAAATGACATTTAGAAAGCATATACCGATAAGCAAGTTGACCCAAAATAATCAACTTGAATTATGGATGTTACTGAGTTGAAAGCCATAGCTAAGGTCTAATAAAGTCTAATTGTGGAGGCCACCGGCCATATATTAAGTAAGACAATGTACCAGGGTACCTAAAAGGCTATATAAAGGAGCTCGGATTGAGTTCAACCAGGACGCCAAGAACAAGGTAATATAATGCTAGCACAATTAAATGAACATATGTCAATCTATACACTGTTATACATCATAATTTCTTTTAAAATGAACTGTTAATTATTTACTACAAACTTAGATAGCAAGACCTAGTTATTCCAGGGCAATACTGATGGAAATGTAGAAGGGAAATAGCTAGGGAGGTCTAAATTTTTTTTTAATTCTCGGCTCATTACAAGCTAGCTGGGGCTTTTTCCGGGCTGGGCTGGGCTGAGCCGGTGAGCAAAATCTACATCCCTAGAAATAGCTCCGGATACCATAGACTAGTCTCCTCATTCTTGGATACAATCCATTGAATAGTCCTATCCTATGATGCTCGGACTCGGGTACGGGTACGGGTACGTATCTAAGTGTCGGATCTTTTATTTTTTAAACTGTAGGATACGGGGACATGGCTAAAAAAAGTCCAAATTTTGGACGCGGGTACTTGAATACACCTTTCAAATTTCAATTTTTTACTAATTCAAGATGTCATTTTGAATATACTAAAATCAATTATTCACAAAGAATGAAATTAGTATTGAATAAAGGGTTAAGACGAATAAAATAGAATTTTGGAGCTTAGTCTTCAATTATGAGAATTATTAAATGTTATATAAAATAGAAAATGAGGAACTGGATTGCAATTTGAACTTAGTAGAACTCATTTTTATTTTATACAAACAAAACCCTAAACTATTGATACATAGAGGGAAAGAAGAAAAAAAAAGAAGAAAATGGAAAGAAAAATGAAAGAAAAAGAAAAAGAAGAGAAAACTTAGAGTCACTATCCTCTCGGCAGCAACGCTATGTTTATAAAGAGCGAAAATGGGAAAGAAGCAAAGGGAAAGAAAAGGGGGGAAAAAGAAAGAAGAAGAAGCAAAAACGACGAAGTGTCCGATTGAAATTTGGAGAATCCGACACATATCTCATACCCATACCCATGTCGTGTCGTGTTCGACACGGGTACTCCTACTATTTCGAAGAGTCCGAGCATCAGAGGTCCTATCGATATAGATGAAATGGTGGTCCTCCTACTTGGATCTAAGCATGCATAGATATTTGAAGCATAATCTTGACCTTATAATACTTTAGATTTGGCGATTGTATGCAATTTTTTCCAAGTTCAGTTAAGGTGTGTGTGCTAAACCCCATATTCAGTCAATATGCATTCAAGCTTCTACATATTGCCTAAAAATCAATTCTATCAAACATGAAAAAAGGAAAAAGAAGAAAGAGAGAGGAGGACTAGAACCATGAAGATATTAAAAAAAAAATTTACTTTTACTTTTTCTCTTAATAGCTCATCGAAAACAACCTAATTTAACTCAATGGAAAATTGGAGAAGTAAGTGAAAAATGACCAAAATGGAGAAAAGTAAAAGTTCAGGGACTAAATCGCAAATGGCCAAAAGCTGATTCGAAAAGCAAAATAAAGATTTGAAAGAATTGGAGGCTAATTGGTTGAAAACATAGAGCATTGGATGAAGAAACAAGAAAAGAGGCCAAGAGAAGAGAACCGAGTTTGGGGACCAAAGTGCAACAAATGCATGGTTTGTCACTGCTATGCTACCGCATAGCACTGCAGGCTATGTGGTCGTATACACCCCACCTGCAGGTCCAACGTCCCAAACCGCTTGACCTATGCGACCGCATAGGTTAGGTGTAAACCCGACCAGATTTGGAAGTCTCCTCCTTTGATGGGGACTCTTTTGGTAACTAATGAAGGCGCGATTTCTCAACCCTAAAAAGAGGTAGGACGTTCTAGAAATCATTCTTCTTCATCTGGGAACCTTTTTCTCTCAATTTTGCAAAAGAACTTCCATGGAGAACTAACCAAATTGTGAAGCAAGGGATGAACTCAATCGGATTCGGTGATTACAACACTCTTTATCCATTCTTTTGAACTTTTCTTGATGTAATAATTCTATATTCAGATTTCTATTATTGAGGAGTATCTTGGAATTGGTTTAATGTTTACGAGATTATTCATGGATTTAATCATGTTTTTTCCATTGTTTGATTGAATTACTCATTGAATTTCGGTTTCATTAAATTTATTGGAAGATTCCTTACTGACTTACGCTAGATGTATAGGGTCGATTTATGATCTCATTCCAATAAATAATTGTGCGAATTATGTTATAAGAAATCTAAATTCTAGGATTAACTTTGAAATTAATTGGCTTGAACGATAAATTCTCCGATTAGAGTGCCGGGATGAAAGCCTCTAATTGTGTTATAAAAATGGATGATTGATGTTGAATGATCCGATCCGAATGAGGGAATTCTGATGCTTCACTGCCTTAATTCATTGAATTTAATCTCATTATTCCAAGTATTGATCTTCATTTCACTACACTGGGATTTACTATACATTTTGAGAGAATGATCAACCTTTTAGAACCTTTGATATATCTTTTTCCATTCTCCCTGTGGATACGACACTCAAAAGCTACACTACAACTACTGCGTTATGCTTTGGGCATAATCAAATTTTGGCGCCGTTGTCGGGGAGACGGTACAAGAAATTAAAGGATTCAACCGCAAAAGGGTGACTTCGTTCCTTAATTTTCCTGCTATTCAATTTTTAGTATTTTCTTTAGCTATTTGTCTTCTCACCTTATTTCTTTTTAATTGTGTTTTATGAGCAGGCATCAATACGAGAGAGGAAGATCTACGGAACCACTTCTATTAGAGTTTGAATATCTTTCTAATTTGTGGTTATAGGATCTCAAGAATGAATGATTTGAATCATGGCTTGAATATGTTCTTAGATCACCAAATTATGTTATGAATATGTTTTACAAGAGAGGCCCACTGTACAACAACACAGAAAATCGTGCAAAGCATGGGTATTTATAGTTAGGAATGTTTAGGTATTTTAAGCCGTGTAAAACTTTCCAAAATCAAGAACTAGGGTTGGTCGGATAATACCGTCGCTCGAACGAAGGGGCATTCTTGCTCAAGTGAAGGGTCTGTTGTTCGAGGGAAGAGGCAATGACAAGTGAGCGACGAACATTCTGTTTTTGTCGCTTGAGCAATATCTTGGCGAGAGGCGAGCAAAAATGCGACGTCTCTTATTCCTTGTTCCAAACTCGAACTCGAACCCTAAGCTACCTTATCCAACTATACATAATTGCAACTAACACCTTGACTTTTACATATGTTCGTTTTTGTCCTTTTTGCTCACAGAATCGCCAATTACAATATTAAACCCAACACAGACAATTTATTCTCCTGACATATAAAAACTTTTGGCAGATCCAATGGAAAGTGCCTTGCTAGATTGGCCGAAGCGCTTCCACATTATAAATGGCATTGCCAGGGGCCTCATGTATCTTCATCAAGATTCTCGTCTTAGAATCATCCATAGAGACCTCAAAGCTAGCAATATTTTACTAGATTCTGACATGAACCCAAAACTATCAGACTTTGGGATGGCTAGAATTTTTCGAGGAAACGAGATTCAAGCAAACACAAGTCGAGTAGTTGGAACATAGTAAGTATTTCAATGCCATAATATAAGAAATACTCTTCTAATGATTGCCCAACCACTTAATTTCCGAGCAATTTTTTGTTTTCCATGTAGTGGTTACATGTCACCAGAATATACAATGGATGGCCTATTCTCAGTAAAATCAGATGTATTTAGTTTTGGTGTTTTAACGCTTGAGATTGTGAGTGGCAAAAGAAACAGAGGATTTTCTCATAGAGATCATCACCATAACCTTCTTGGACATGTAAGTAAAGCGTATTTATTTCTATGATCTCTCCATTGAAATCAGTCCTTTTGGCACTTGGATTCTGATAATTGTTCTCTTAAATGAGTTCAACTATTGCAGGCATGGATGCTCTATAGAGTAGGAAGGTCTTTGGAATTAGTCGATGCTTACCTTGGCATCTCAGACTATTTATCAGAAGTGCTGCTATCAATTCGTGTGGGACTGTTATGCATTCAACAATGTCCAGAAGATAGGCCAAGCATGTCTTCAATAGTATTGATGTTGGGTAATGAAGGTGTGTTGCGTCAAGCTAAACAACCTGGTTTTTTTCACTGAAAGAGATTTATTTACTGCTGAAAGTTCAACCAGCACAAATGCAGCAAGTTCAATAAACCAAGTGACCATTACACTGCCAGAAGCACGATAATAAGTTACATTAGTTACCACTACATTTCTTTATCATTCTTTTTCACCCAGTATACCGCGTTGTATCTCTCTTCCATTATATGCATTAGTTCTTCTACATTAATTTCAATTGTTGGAGGAATCCGGTGAACTTATCAATCATTTCATAATTTCAAGTCAAAGATTGTTGTATAATTTACCGATAGACAGTTATATGAATCCATAGTATACATAATGTTGGAAAAGTAGTAAAATCCTAGGCAATAAAATTTCTACTTTTTCACAGAACTTGACCAAAGATGGTTACTGAAAAATTATATTGACTGTACGACAAATTTTGTGTATTAAAATACAGAAATTGTTACAAATTGTATTTTAAGAAAATACAGTGAATATTGATCTTCTTGTGTCAGCAAATATTGCTAAATCCTCTGATTAATGATCTGGATTCTTGAAGACGAGGGGTCACGTGACTTAGATTCTGAACTTCAAAAATTGTTGCAAACTTGATTTATGGAGAACTTGACTTGTTTGATACTTGGATTTGGAGACTTGGAGACTTGAATTTGGATTTGAACTTGAGGACTTGGACTTGAATTTGATTTGAAGAAGACTTGGATCTTCTTCAATTTCTTTGAATTTGAGGAAGACTTTGATCTTCTTGGTGTTTCTGGACTTGGCTTGAGAGAATTTGTTTTCTTCCCCCGACTTTGGATTTCTTCCGCACTTGAGAAATTTTCTGTAGCTTTTTCACCCCTTCTATTTTCATGGACCTTTGGTCCTATTTATAGAAAAAATTGTAACCACCCATGATTTATTTTTTGATTTAATTTAATTTAATTTATTGAATTTTAAAAGTAGGATGGACTTTTTTATGGACTTATTTTATGTGGGCTTTAATAGACATTAGTTTTAATGGACTTAGGTGAGCTAATAATTTGAAATCGACCCAATCCATTGATTAATAATTTTTTTAGTGTCTACAAATGCCCCCTCAAGATTTATTTATTTATTATGAAAATAAATAAATAAATAGATAAATCTTGAATTTGATTTTCGAAATTTGATTTGAAATTTGAACACTCATTAGTAAATACATACTAAATGGAATGTTACAATTTTGATTTAAGATAGAGCTCTATCCTTGAAATTTGAAAACAAAAGAGTTTATTTGATTTCGAACAACTCCAATCAATTTAAGATGAATAGAGCAATTTGAAAATAAAAAATATTTAGAGTTTTATTCAAATTGAAAGTCTTGAGCAAGGACTCCTAATTGAAGTGGACAAAGTGAATTCTTTTGCTTAAATAAATCATTATCATAGGTAACTTGGATTTAAAGAGCAGAAGAATACGAACTCAAGTAAAAAAAATTAATTTGACTTTACTGCCATACTTTTGAAGAAATCAAGTGAAGAAAGATTTTCAAGAGTGCATTTAATTATTATTTTTTTTTTTTTGACAATCAACTACTGTGGTATGTCAGACGATTTTTTTTTTTTTAACTCAATTCTTTGCTTTTGATTTGAATATGACTCTCTGAGATTTTTTTTTCTACTGTCATCATCGCCTACAGTAAAAAGAAAATTGTTTATACCATAAATTCCAAATTAATTTCTCACGCTGGCAGAAACCAATTCAAATTGGCAGAAACCAATCAAATTAGTATTGAAATTGGTATTGGTTTCTGCAATGTTGCAGGAACCTTTTAGTAGGTGTAAATATATATATTTTTTTTGTTTTTTTGTTTTTTTTTTTTTTACGATTTTGATTCTTTTATTAGAGTAAGAGCCAAATGGGATAATGTGCTTGTGGAAACCAACTAGTTATCTTTCTTTTGCTTTGGAAATCTTTTTTTTTTAGGTTAAATTTTTTTTTATTATTTGTTGTTGTTGTTTTTTAGTATGAGTATCTTATAAAATTGAAACTAACATTCGTCAATTTCAATTTCAATTATTTATTTATTTATTTATTAATTAATTTCTTGGTTTCTGCCCCCCACTTTGTTTTTTTTTTAAAAAAAAAATTGGAACTAACATCCTTCATTTTTTTTTTAGGGATTCAACTTTTGGAGCAAGTCACAGATTTTGAGGTTCAAGATTTTCTTCATGTAGAGATTAAATTTTCGTACTGCAATTATTTTATGAGTTCAAAAAATATTTGCTTATGAACAGATTTAAAATTGCAAACCTTTTCGTACACATTGGAGATTAAAAACTGTCACCTTTCACCATCCAAAACACTTTGTGTTTGGAACCAAGGACCGACTCCTTTGACCGTCCAAGGCACTTTGTGTTTGGGATCAAGGACCGACTCCTTTGACCGTCCAAGGCACTTTGTGTTTGGGACCAAGGACCGACTCCTTTGACCATCTAAGGCACTTTGTGTTTGGGACCAAGGACCGATTCCTTCGACCGTCCAAGACACTTTGTGTTTGGGACCAAGGACCGACTCTTTCGACCGTCCAAGGCACTTTGTGTTTGGGACCAAGGACCGACTCCTTACCGTCCAAGGCACTTTGTGTTTGGGACCAAGGACCGATTCCTTCGACTGTCCAAGGCACTTTGTGTTTGGGACCAAGCACTTTGTGTTTGGGACCAAGGACCGACTCCTTCGACCGTCCAAGGCACTTTGTGTTTGGGACCAAGGACCGACTCCTTCGACCGTTCTAGGCACTTTGGGTTAAAGTCATTTACATGTTTGGAAGACTCATAATTTCAGGCAATAAATGAATTTAAAATATTTAATGCCCCCTTTCTTTTGCTAATTTTTTTGTTTTTTTTTTCAGGGATGGCTGGAGCAAGTTCTAATGGTAGGGCGTATTCTGATATACACGAGCTCATTGAGCTTAAAAATCAAGGTAAAAGTTATCTTCGTTTCAAAGATACTGATGTGAAGTACCGTGCCTAGCCTAGCGTACGAGGTGAACTTAAACTTAGCATCCATAAGCCAATGACAGATCCTTCTCCTGACCTCCTGGAGCCTTTGTCAGAGTTGCATATGTCCATTATAAGTAGATGTGACGAGAATTTAGATATTGCTAAGTCAAATAATTCTAGCAGCCATCTTCCTTTTTTGTATCCTCCGCCTTATCATTCCCAAAGCATGGAGTGCATCCTACGGGCTGTAATTTGTGATAGGATCGAAAATAAAGAAATAAGATGGGGAGGTGCGCTTGTCAGTCGTGGAGAGGTTTCATTTCTTCCAAAGTTTTGGGAGTGGTCTTCATGGGTCCAAAAACTTCTACTCAAGAGGAATCTTCGCGAGTTAGCTTTTGCAGTCAGCTCTGCTACAAAGGATTATCATCGTCCAAACTCTATCTACAGGGCTCTTTGTGAGGTTTGGTGTCCAGAAACCAACACTTTTGTGACCTCCAGTGGTGAAATTGGCATCTCTCTTTGGGACATCCGTGAGATAAGCGGACTTTCAATCATGGGTCATTACTATGAAGAAGTAGTCCCGAGCCTTTCAGAGTTGACGAACCACCTTCCTAAGTCTTGTATGTACCTCTTTAATGTTTTCGCATTGATTGCCAATGCAACTGAATCTGATTGCGTCAGCCACGAAGAATTGATTAATTTTTGGTTTCGTGAGAATAGTTGTGCTTAGAATCCTCGACAACACAAAAATTATAAGAACGCTATGAATTTAAATCCATTTAGGATGCGTCATCAAAAGGCTTCAAAGGAAATCCGGAGGCTCGTGGTAATAGACAAGCCAAGAGATATTTCCCGCAGGGATCGAAGTCATTGGAGCGACCTACCGATATCTTTGTCTATGGAAGAAGAAGAGGAATTAGAAATAGCAGCTTATCTCTCCCTGTGGCTTTGTCGTTTTGTTCTTCCGTATGGGGATGAATATATAAGAGTTGGGACTTTTAAAGCATCTTCTAAGATGGCGGGCAGGTACACTTACAGCTTAGTTCCTTCTGCATTAGCAAGCATTTATAGAGGACTTACACGAACATCAAACCATCAGTCGAACCCGAACCTTGGCTCAATTTCTTATTCGTTTCCTGGACATTTTCTTTATGCTTGGACTGCAACTTATTTTATTCGAGGTATTTATGTTCATGTGGACCAGAGTTACTCTCGTCCTGTAATCCGGAGATACGCTGACACTTTGAATGCTTTCCAATCTTGGAAGAAAAATGTTTTTGATTGTCGAGACCTTATTCGTGGAATGATGGACGTCAATGACTTTTGCTGGAATCCTTTTCCCTCATCGTCTCATCTCGATAAACGAGTGGATGACCAACCAAGGTCTGTGGAGACTTCAGAATTTATGATGAGTATTCGATCTGGATTTGTTTCTTATCGTCGAGGAAACTCCCCTTTCATTCTTGAGGCATATACCCCTCACCGATTTGCAAGACAACTTGGCTTTAGGCAAAAACTCCCCGGTTCACCAAGAAAGTTGGATATTGCTACCAGTGCAGGTGACATATATCGCGTTTGGTTGTCTTTGACTCAGAGGATAAGTGGATCTATATTTCATATTCCAGAGTATACGAAGGGTATACGCCAACAGGTAGATGCAGAATACCAAGATTGGTGGAATAATCAAGTATTGCCAAACATGACCAAGATTTCAGTACATGTTTTATCTTCTAGTGAGAGTCGTGACTTTATCCTTGACCCAGTTTCGAAGCAGACTAATGGGGATATAACCAAAAGGTTAAACCCTCAAAATGTCATTTCTAAAGGGACTTCTCAAAAGAGGGAATTAAACCTTCAGAGTGAAGGAACCATTAAAAAGATTAAATTTATAGTTCCATCAATGAAGCTTGCTGAAGCAATCTCGATTCCAGATGACAGTAGTCCTGGAGATCAACGTCTCATGCTCCTGGAAAGACTCTAACTTTAGAAGATGAAAGCTCCGGAGATCATGTATCTGATGTATCTGACTTCAATTTCAGGCCCTTCTTTCTCAACAACATCGAAGGAAGCTGTCAGTAAGACCAAGGTAGCTTCCAACTGTTCCAAGTCTCCCGAATACGCCTTCAGATGGTGGACTTTTAGACATGTCACCTAGAACACGAAATGTAGGTATGTTCTTCATTGTTCTTGTCTATCCCCCTTTTTTTTTCAAAGAAGAAATCTCCCTTCATTTTTTTTTATTTATAGGTTTCCCAAATATTCCCGAAGGACTAGATTTCTCATTGAGTCCAAACTTTTTACGAGATCAGTATGACGAGAATGATGGGAGAATTGATGCACTTCAGGGACTAGATGGTGCTTATAATTTCCAGGACCATCTTTGCAAGGACCCGAGAACTATTAATGGAGGCAATTTGTTGCTTAATGTAGATGATTGCAATAATGAAGATGAAGTCAATTCTGAGACCGCGAGAGTTAACCTTTCAGAGGTCAATCAAGAAGCTCCAGCTGTTCCACCTTCATTAGCTTTTATTGTTGCTCCTGCTTTAAGGACAATCAATCATAGGGCTGCACCAATTTGTTCTTTCATGTCAGGTCCTCCTCTTGGGATAACTCAAGAGACTTCTTACTTAAAGGCTGTTATGAAAGAAGCCATGACTAATTACCTTAAAAAATGTTTCAGAGATGTTTTGAAGTATGGCTTTTCCAATATTCGATCTTGGTAGGAGGAGAATAATCAAATTCTCCAAAACGTGATTACCGAATCGTTTCGCACAAATCCAACTAATTTGATGAAACGTGTGGATATATTTCTGAAAGAAGTTGACATTTATTTATTTGAACGAAAGCAACACATGGAGTGTTTAACTGCTGAAGAAAAGGTTAAACAGTTGAAAGTTTTAAACATCCAGATGGAAGGGGGTTTTAAACATCCAGATGGAAGCAGAGGCATCAACACATTCTTCATTGAAAGATAAAATCAGTCAGCTATCTTCTGAGCTGGATAGACTTCACGATGAGCTGCAAACTAATCAGGAACGAATGAATAGAATTGGAACTGAGAAAGTCAGATTAGAAGAATCTCATACTAGAGATGTTGTCAGCATCGCATCTATAGATCAGAAGAGGAAGACCCTTGAAGATAGTTTCCTGCAACTGATCAATGACGATTAATTTTGATAGAGTAGAGACTTGTGTGATTTTCTTTTGAACATTCATCATCTTTTTTTTTTTGTTATGCTCCTTGTATACTATTTTTTTACTGCAACACGGAGACAATCAAATTGAATGAATTTATTAATTTTGTTGACTGAACTTGGATTTATAATATATCCAAGCTACCTACGTACCCAAAAGGGATCAAGTCGAACGTAGTTCATTACAAGAATACAATTTTTTTGTTTATTTTAGGGTGGGCCGTTCACAGTTTATCCTCTTGTGAGCCAGGAGTGTTACATTTTATTACAATGAAAAATTGATAAAATAAAGAACTTCAAGCGTAAAAACGCTTTAGGAATTTTCCATTGATAGGCCCGATTTGCAGTCCATCTTTGTCGACGATCTTGTATGCTCCGTTAGTGAATGCATGAGTAACAAGAAATGGACCATCCCATTTAGGTTGAAACTTGCCCCCTGTTTTTCTTGTGATTATGATTGGCCTGCGTACCAAAAGTACCAAATCTCCAACTTGAAATGATCTTGGTCGCACCTTTTTGTTGAAGGATTTCGCCATCCGAGCTTGATAACATTCCAGGTGCATTTGCGCCTTTAATCTCTTTTCATCTAAAGCTTCTAGCTTTTCGAGTCGAAGACAGGCATTTTCTTCTGTTGTCAAACCTTCTTGGATGGCAACTCGAAGTGACGGAATTTGACACTCCAAAGGAAGTACAGCTTCCACTCCGTACACCAAAGCGTAAGGAGTAGCTTGCATTGGAGTTCGATAAGCCCATAGGGCTTCGCCAATTCTTTCATGCCAATCTCTTTTTGATTTGGAAACAACCTTTTTTAGTAAGCTGCACAAAGTTTTATTGAATGCCTCTGCTAAACCGTTAGCTGCTGCATTGTACATGGACGAGTTGTATTGTTTGAATCCAAACTTTGCACATAAGTTGTTTATGTGGCTATTGCAAAAGGGTTTTCCATTATCAGTGATGATGTGTCGCGGGACCCCATATCGATAAATGATCCTGGATACGGATGAAATCTGCAACATTTTCTTTCTTTACTTCCCTCAATGGTATGGCTTCAGCCCACTTAGAGAAGTAGTCAGTCCCGGGGAGGATGTATGAATGTCCAGCTGAAGACTTTGGAGTTATATGTCCAATTACATCAAGGCCCCATGCATCGAATGGCCATGAAGTGACTGTCGGATGTAATGGTTCCGGAGGTTGATGAATGAAATTTGCGTGGACTTGGCAAGCTTCACATTTCTTTGCATAATCCATTGAGTCTTGTACCATAGTTGGCCAGTAGTAGCCCATTCTCTTTATTCGAAAATGGAGCTTGGGCCCGGACTGATGAGCACCACAGATTCCAGAGTGGGCTTCTTCCACGACATGTACTGCTTCATCGTTACTTAAGCATCGAAGGAAAACTCCATCAAATGAACATCGATAAAGTGTATCCTTATAAAAGACAAAGCGAGATGAACGTCTCCTTATTTCAGTCTTTCGTCGTGGATTATCCGGCAAACTTTTGATGTTGAAGGAAATCGATTATTGGCTGTCTCCAATCATCCTTTTTTACATCAATGACTTCAACATTATTGTTTTCCTCCAAATTCTCGGGCAATAATGACGGGAGTACCCATCTTTGAGAAATTGATATAGGATGAGAAAAGTCTTCGTCTGATCTAGCTGAAACAGCAGCTAAATTAGCCAAAGCATCAGCTTCTTTGTTTTCACTTCTAGGCACAAATTTGATTTTCATTGAGTCAAACCGCTCCATGAGCATTGATGCGTATTCATGATATGGCTTCAAGTCTAAATTACGGACTTCGTACTCGCCTAAAAGCTGATTGATAATCAATTTAGAATCTCCAAACACTTCTAGCTGAAGAACATCCATATCTAACGCTGTCTCCAAATCGAGGATAAGAGCTTGGTATTCCGCCACGTTGTTTGAACATTTCTCTGTCAAGGCAAAAGTGTAAGGCATGACAAGATCATGAGGAGTGACAAAGACTACTCCTGCTCCGGCACCATAACTTCGGGCTGCCCCATCGAAGTATAGCCTCCATGAGGGTATAACTTCAGTGAATAAAACTTCTTCATCTGGAAAGTCTTCCTAAAGTTCCCATTCCGCCGGAATTGGATGATCAGCGAGAAAATCTGCAAGAGTTTGTCCTTTAATGGCCTTTTGTGGAATGAATTTGATATCGAACTCGAACAATAGAAGTGCCCATTTCCCAATCCTGCCAGAAAGAATCGGCCTAGACATTATGTACTTCAATGGATCAATCTTTGAAACAAGACTGATCGTGTGTGATAGCATATAATGCCTCAATTTTTTAGCCGCAAAGATCAACGCAAGGCATATTTTTTCAATAGGTGAATACTTCATTTCAGCACCTATCAATGTCCGACTCAAGTAATAGAGCGCATTCTCTTTTCCTTCACTGTTGACTTGGACAAGAAGTGCTCATAGAGAATATTCTTGTACTGCGACGTAAAGAGTCAGTGGCTTCCCTGGTGTTGGAGCTGTGAGTACTGGTGGATGTGACAAGTATTGTTTAATACTTTGGAAACCATTTCGACAAGCATCATCCCACTCGAATTGTACATCTTTTTTTACCAATTTGTTGAATGGGTGACAACGTCCGGAAAGGTTAGAGATAAATCTTCTAATGCATGCGAGTTTTCCTTGAAGGCTCTTCAACTCATGTATATTTCTTGGTTCTGGCATGTCAATTATGGCCTCAATTTTTGATTGATCTATTTCGATGCCCCGATGTCGAACGATGAAGCCAAGGAATTTTCCAGAGGTGACACCAAATGCACACTTCAGCGGATTCATCTTCAGTTGATATCGTCGAAGCCTTTTGAAAACATCCTGCAAGTCTTGTAGATGATCGTCACGTTTCTTTGTTTTAACAAACAAGATCATCCACATAGTATTCCACATTCTTATGTAGCATATCATCGAAAAGTCTTTGCATTGCTCGCTGGTAGGTTGCCCCTGCATTTTTTAATCCAAAAGGCATAACTTTATAACAATATATGCCCTTAGGAGTACGAAATGATGTGAGTTCTTCGTCTTTTGGATTCATTCGTATTTGGTTGTATCCCGAAGACCCATCCATGAAAGATAAGACTTCATATCTAGTTGTCGCATCCACCATCAACTCTGTTATTGGAAGTGGAAAATCATCTTTTGGGCATGCTTGATTTAGATCCCGAAAGTCAACACAAACTCGTAATTGCCCATTCTTCTTTTTGACAGGAACAATGTTGGCAATCCAAGTTGGGTACTTGACTTCGCGTATAAATTCAGCTTCAATAAGTTTGTTGACTTCTACTTCAATTTGAGGAATGAGTTCTGGTCGAAATCTTCTCTGGGGTTGCTTGATCGGCCGAACTCCATGTTTCACCGCAAGGTGATGCAATGCAACCTTTGGATCTAATCCCAGCATTTCTTTGTAAGACCATGCAAACACATCTTTGTATTCCTGAAGCAAATTGATGTACTCGAATTCCTCTTTTTGACTGAGGAGCGTACTTACAAACACTGGTCTCGGGTCTTCTTCAGTCCCCAAGTTCAACTGTCTCAAGTCTCGACAGTAGCTTGTCCCCCTTCTTAGAATACAGGTGGGGCTGGTTCAGGTTCATCTGTTGTGGCAGAGTTTTCTGACTCAAATTCTGAGTTGGAAGCTTCTTCAAATGCTATGTGATTGACAGAGACTTCTTCTTTATCTTTACTATTCTTTAGGGATGGGTGCACCTTTTGATATTTTTGTCTTCTTCTTGATTTTTGAGGCTTTAGACTTGGATTAGTAGTTTTAATTCCAAGTCGAGAGAATGTAGATTGTCTTCGAGATGACTTCGGAGGAACTTGCACTGTTTTATCAATTTGAACAGATAGAGGGAGATCTTCGGTTAACCTCAGGAAGGCAGAAGGTCTACCTTTTATGTTAACTGCTGTGGAAGGTTCTCCTTTTAATCTTTTAAACACCGAAACTCTAGCATTTTCATTTTCGATTCGATCGAACACTGAAGGTTTTGGTTCTTCTGATTTCTCTTCTGTGACTTCATAAATTTGGATCATAATTGGGTTTGAGGAAACCTTCTTAACCTTTATCTTTCTTGGTGGATTTGGATCATATCCTAAACCATACCTAGGCTGCGACATGAAGGATCCATGAGAATCAGAAGGGATACGCCCACCCGAAAGGACAGCATCAAGATCACCCAATTTGCGAGGCTCCCCTTTCCCAAATCCAGCATTTTCAAACAACTTTTTGACTTGGGGATTATAACATCCTTTGAAAGTCTGTTTTGATTCATTAGCTCCTTTAGTACCCGGCTTATCTTGTTCGGACGAACTAGAAATATAGAGCTTTGATATGTTTGGAATGGATGTCGAAGCTTCCAATGTAGATTTACGTTCTCCTGAGGCTGTCATGAGTTGATGAGGCAGAATCAATTTTGGAATACTAGGTATTGGAAGAGTTAACTCTTTTCTCAATACCTCAATATCAGTTGGTTCCATATGAGGTTTCTTGCCTATAGAGAATTCTTCTGGTGTCAATTTTGCTTTACCTTTGATAAGCTGACGAAGTGGAGCAACACTAGATGTATCATCATCGTCTACATTTCTTTTAATTTGGAATCCGGACATAGTCAATCCTGCAGAATTACATTCTTCGTCTTCCGTATAAAATTTGGCATCTGCAAAATGAGATTCTTCTTCGATGAACGGTTTGGACTCAGCTACCATACATTTGACTTCTCCATCTCGGCTATATTTGAAGCATTGGTGCCAAGTCGAAGGTACCACTCCAGTTTCATGCAGGCAAACACGTCCGAGAAGTAACTCATAAGATGTTTTAGCGTCAATAACATGGAAGAGGGCTGAAGAAATCAACTCTCCGATTTGCAGTTTCAGGCGAATCATGCCAATGGCTTGTTGGCCTTTCTGGTTGAATCCTTGAATCATGATCTTGCTCTTGGATAAATCACCAATATTGATTCGAATCTTCTTCATCGTCTTGATTGGCATAATATTTACGGCAGATCCACAATCAATCATCATACGGCTTATCCTGCATTCTCGAATATAACCACTAACATACAATGGTCTATTATGTAAACGTGAACCAAGTTGTAGATCTTCATCGTCAAATGTGATGGTGGCCATACAGTCTTGTTTAGTTATGGTCACAATCTGTGTTAAGACCTTACCTTCGTATGCTTCTGGGTCAATCAGCGCTGCGATTAAAGCCATTCGATCGTCGAAAGGAAGACTGAGAGACTCCATCAGACTTTTATTAGAATGAATGTTGTTGAGTCGTAAGATAGTTTTCTTCTTCTCTGAACTTTCTCTCGATGTATTCTTCATCTCATTTTTCTCCTCTACATGGATGGCATTAGAGGTGAAACATTCTTTGTCAAAGAAATCTTTAGGAAAATTATCTCCTAGGGTTGGCAGTTTGGAATGAACACATAAAGGAGCTTCTACTTTTGTTGATCTAACAGACGTCATTGACGTGAATTTAGACTTTCTCTTTTGGTTGTTTCTTGGCTTCTTTCTCTGTTTCAACTTTTCATCATGTGTGATGGAATTTGGAAGTCGTAGAGCCTTTCTTTGACGTATTTTCACAAGAGTCCATGCCTCCTGATTTTCTTCTTCACTGGGTTGGACTTCCATGTTTAATGCCCCCAGTGTTGGTTCTGCAAGAGTTACAGAAGGTAAAGTTTTACCTGTTTTGCTTGTTTTCTGATATTTCTCCTTTTTGCTTATGAAGTTGGACCAGCCATCACCGATCTCGTCTTCAGACTCAGAATCAGAATCCCAAATATCCAAGTCATTTGTCATAATTTCATAAAAGGTCGGACGATTGGTTGAACATGGTCCTCCCATCCCTGGATAGACGTAGTGATAGTGATTTCTCCATCTTTTTCAAATTCCACTGGGATGGCTCCTTCTAGAAGTTGAGGTTCAAACTCTTCAATCGAGGACTCACTAACATTACATGTGAGAGGGAATACATGTTCTCTCATTGTAATGGGAATTGGATCAAATGATCCAAATGAAACCATTGAGCAAGTAACTGTTGGATTTTCTCCGATTTCAAGTTTAATTTTATTTTCTTTGTCCAAACGAACAATAAGATCTTTCAGGACGAAACATCTCTCCACTGGGTGACTAATAATCCTGTTAAATTTACAGTACTTTGGATGATCAGCTTTATCCACTTCTTCTGGTCTTTTTGACACTGGAAGTTCGATTATCTTTTGCTCAAGGAGTTGATCTAAGATCCCTGAGACTTCAGAGTCTAAGAATGGATACTCTTTCTCTTCGAGTTCTTTTAGAGTCAGCCGATCCCTACTTTGGACTTGTCCTTTGTTGGGTCTGAACTCTAGCTTTGGCCTTGGCTTCAAATTTGAGTTCGACCTTTGGAAGGCTATCTTTACAGGAGCAGTAGAGATCGTCATGGCTTCCTTGGACTTACCTATCTTGGTGTCCTTCTTTATTTCCCTCTTGGGTTCTTTATTTTCTCTCGGATTATTCGACAAGTAACTTCCATGCCTTACAATTTGGAGTTCTAAATCATGAGTACGTGTGGCCAACTCTTCAAAAGAATGGGGCATATTTGCTTGGAGATTATAGAGCAATCCCCAATGCATGCCTTGTACACACATGTCGATGGAAGATGCTTCACTAATTCGTTCTTTGCAGTTAACCACAAGATTTCTCCAGCGTTCGATATACTCTACGACTGGCTCTTCCTTGCTCTGCTTTGTTCGAGCAAGTTCTGGAAGGCTAACCGTTCGCCTGGTGCTGTAGAAACGAGTCAAAAATTCTCGTTCAAGTTGATCCCAACTATCAATTGTCCTCGCTGGTAAGTCTGTATACCATTCAAATGCAGCACCTTTGAGAGAGCGCACAAACTGTTTTGGTATCATTGTAAGTGCCAGCATTATTACATGTTTCAATGAAATGAGCAACATGTTGCTTTGGATTTCCCTTTCCATCAAAACATTGGAATTTTGGAGGTTGGTAACCGAGCGGCATCCTCATTTCATCAATTCTACGACTATAAGGTTTTGCATAAACCAATGAAGATTGGGGTGAACCACTATACTGTGCACGGATGGTGTCTGCAATCATATGTTGAAGTTGTTGGACGGATAGAGAGCCAATAGAGAGTTGAGTGCCATCGCGCAACACACTCTGCACCACCGTTCGATCATGCATATCTTGTTTCTGTTGGTGTTCTTGGACTTGAGGATCTTTAGTTTTTTAAGACCCTGCATTTTCCAAATTACCTTCTACCAACGGGGTTTGCAACTCCAGCTTGTGCATGAGTGCAATAATCTATGCATCTTTGTCACTTAGTGACTTTGTTAACTTTTCAATGGTTAAAATCATTTGTTGGATTCGGTCATCAGAACCCGACGTCGCTTCGGTGACCATCACTGGTTCGAATGATTCTTCAGATGAAGTATAGTCTCCCCATCTTCGTGGAGGAGTAGCATGAGAGGACCCGGACACGGATCTACCTTCGGGCACGGAATCAGAATGATAACTTTTCATTAGACTCTTAGTCTTTTCTGTCAAACGAGAGCTCGGCTTCTTGAAAGCAATTTTCATTTTTCCTTTTTTGGAGAAGTTTTTTAATGGTGAGACTAGTTGAGCTTTCCCAATTTTTGTTTGGGCTCTGGTTTGATGGAAGAGTTCAGTAAGTGTTTCTTCAAGACGGTTGACATTGTCCTTTGCCTTTTCACTTGCCATCTTTGATGTAGTCGTTTGAAATTTGAAGATTCTGAGATCGAAAGATGAGAGGACAAGAAGGTCCCACCGGGCGTGCCAAGAAATTTGTACGACAAATTTCGTGTATTCAAATACAGAAATTGTTACAAATTGTATTTTAAGAAAATACAGTGAATATTGATCTTCTTGTGTCAGCAAATATTGCTAAATCCTCTAATTAATGATCTGGATTCTTGAAGACGAGGGGTCACATGACTTAGATTCTGAACTTCAAAAATTATTGCAAACTTGATTTATGGAGAACTTGACTTGTTTGATACTTGGATTTGGAGACTTGGAGACTTGAATTTGGATTTGAACTTGAGGACTTGGACTTGAATTTGATTTGAAGAAGACTTGGATCTTCTTCAATTTCTTTGAATTTGAGGAAGACTTTGATCTTCTTGGTGTTTCTGGACTTGGCTTGAGAGAATTTTTTTTCTTCCCTCGGCTTTAGATTTCTTCTGCACTTGAGAAATTTTCTATAGCTTTTTCACCCCTTCTATTTTCATGGACCTTTGGTCCTATTTATAGAAAAAAATTGTAACCACCCATGATTTATTTTTTGATTTAATTTAATTTAATTTATTGAATTTTAAAAGTAGGATGAACCTTTTTATGGACTTATTTTATGTGGGCTTTAATAGACATTAGTTTTAATGGGCTTATGTGGGCTAATAATTTGAAATCGACCCAATCCATTAATTAATAATTTTTTTAGTGTCTACAAACGATTAACATAATCAATCACTCTAAAGGATTGCGGAATTTAACCCTTGCACCGTGATTGAACTTCAAATCTTGAATTCTTCACCCAGACAGCAACTGCCTTGATCCCATTCATGAATTTTGATCTTCAATTTTCATGCTTCCAATCCTCAGATCTTCTTTGATGTTGTTCTGAAGTACTGCAGTTGGTGTTTGGGGCATCCCCTAGCAATCTATTTACATGGCTAGGTCTTTTTCTTTGTTTCAGTCCATCTCTTCTTCTTTATAAGATCATAGAATTATTGATTATTTAACTTGGATTTAAACTATTCTCTAAAGAAAAACATCCAAAAAACTGCCAAATAAAATGCGTAGTAGAGTTCACGCCGCCTGCCCTGAACAGATAGGATGCATGGGACACAGGTCGCACATAAGCCGACATAGCCCCCACCTAAGGGAGCACTTACGTCCAGTATCTCTCCCCTTATTCCCGACTGGAACTGGCAACACTAAACGTCAATCATCTTTCCAAAACGTAACTCAACTCAGAGTTCAGAGGTTCTTCCTCCACTCCTAATGGCATGCCGAAATATCACAAGCACCCCCTCAATTGGCTTGGTTTCAAGATGTAGAATCTATGTTGAATCACCATTTAGCGGAATATTTGATTCACAGGGTTCTCATCAGTTCACATAAAGTCCCCCCCCCCCCCCCCACTATGCATTGTATCTAAGTGGACTCATTTACTTGTCAATCAAGGTGATAAATTCTGAACTCGAATAGCTTACTATTTCGATTCCCATCGGCTCCCAATATACCAACCATATGATTGTAACTAAATTTAGGTAATCGATAAGACAACCACGTGAAATTAATTTCTTTAGTACGGTGGGCTATAAATTAATCAATATTTTACTTGGTCCAGTGCAAAACACTTTCACGTGTATCTACGACATTGCTCCTGAATGGTCAATCACTACGATCAAGGCAAATTGTGTACCCTAATTAATAGAGTAACTGACCATTCAACCCAGATAGAGTGGGAACCTCTATCAGTCGGTCCAGGACAAGTCCTCGGTCGAAATACAAGATGACCCTTAATCTCTTACTCTAATATTCAATGGATAATAAACTGAGCAAATATTATTTTTTAATAAATAAAAGTGAATGTTATAAATTACAGTTATGTCCTAAAACTATTAGACACCCAACCCAACACATACAACATAAAGACTAAATTACTTTGTAGTCCTGACAACCAAAATCATGACAAAGGACCAAAATGGCTGTAAGTGTTACTAACTACTGAAATTGACATTCCAAGTAAGTTGTATTGTTAAACATGTTGCAACGATGAAAACCCTCGATGGTATACTTGTTATGCTGGTTTTCTACACAATATTGGTGAGTATTAAGGAATAAAAAATTAAAGATAAAATCGTGTCCATTCCTTCGTTCAGTTTTTTCCACACTGCGTATGCTTGATATGCCCCTGTTGCTCATACATACACATACATCATACCACCAAGTCAAACCTCTTTCCATTATACCCTATACTCTGCTATAGTAGTCTTTTCGTTATTGTCTTTTTTCTCTTTTCGTTTTGTTATTTATTTATTTAAATAGGAAAATTGGTGCAAATGGTCCTTGATGTTTGTCCCTTAATCACAAATGATCCCTAAGGTATCATTCTTGGCGCTAACTCCTTCAACCTGCTGATTTTGTGTGCAAAAAGTCCTTTTGGCAGCTGGTTGTTCCATCCATTCATGCCTTTAAAGTATATCTATTTTAATAAAATGACATTTATATCCTTTACCCGTTTATACACTGGCAGGATGATTTGTGCAACATTTCTCAATTCAGATATTTCTTCGAAATTTCGAATGATATCATTTCTTTGCAAATACTACTATCATTCCCCACATATAATTCATTATTAATGTTAGTAAAATCAAATTGTTCATAATCAAATAATGTTATTTAACTATAATTTGATGTTCCTTTTTTCTTTGTTGTTCTATCTTGTTTTATTGGAATCAGTTATTTATTTATTTATCGATCTCTGCTTTTTATTTTAATTTTTCATAAAATATTACAAGTACAAAATAAAAAATAGAATCATTAAAAATCTAAAAGAAAGATAGTGTCGAGGATGAAATCTAGCTCAACTAGTAAGGGTGGAATCTTAATCGATCATTGGCCTAGGTTTAAACCTCTTTGGGAAAGGATAAGAGTGATTTTTTCTCATCGTACTTCTCTCTCTAATGAGTCCAATTATAATGAAATGATAACAATCGAAATAAAAGTGAGCAAATTGTCACGATCGAGAATGATTTAAAACGACAGCAGAAATAAAAGTGAGAAAATAATGATATCAACACTACCAATTATCATTGTAACAACCAAAAAATATGAAAATCGGCAATTTATATTTCTTTTTCTTTCTTTCTCTCTTATGGTATTCCTCCCTCTTGTCTCTTTGGTATATGAAATTTTGACTATGATATCAATGAATTATGAAAATTAAGAAATTTTGCACACATCATCCCTTGAGTGTATAAATGGGTAAAGTGTTAAGTATATTTTTTATTAGAATAGATATTCTTTAACGGCAAAATGGATTCAAACCATTCAAAAGGACCTTTTGCACAAAAAATCAATAGGTTGAGGGCCAGTGTCAAGAACTAAATATTAGGGACCATTTGTGCCAACTTCATATTTCAATAAAATTAAGGGCATCGTAAGGGTATTTTTTTTTTTTTTTTTAATAAAAAATTTACTTTTTATCATTTAAATAGACGGAAACCGTCCACACATAAAAAGTACCGAAATTGTGAAAATGACTGTTTGCTCTGATAAACCATAGGTAGAGGGACGTCCATGGCAAGAAAAAAAAAAGTTAGTGACCGGAATTACACGGAGGCCACATGTTCGGGACCATTGTGCCAATTTCCATAGTATTTTGGGGTTTTTTTAAAATGTTATCGGATTTCTTTTAATTTTTTTTGGGATTTTTTAATATTAAGAAATTTATATTATTTGGATTTCTTTGATTTTACTAATTACCTACCAAATTTCCTTTTACCATTGCCATCCTAATTTAAAAACACATTTTAAATCATGGTGATTTAAACTTTTGATTGTGTGGTTTTTCAGGTGGTTGTGTGAAATTACATTTTTTTTTTGGCAGCTCGTCCCTCTTCACAAATTTCATCTAATTTTATCGTAATAAAATCAAACAGGATCCACCAACAAATAAGATCCTTCGAAATCACCGCTACTCACGCATCTTTTCCCTTGGCCATGAACCTCCTTTGGAATGGATGATCGACTCATTCCATACTAGAAATAATCGCAGAAAATCCTTTGATAACACGAATTTCAATTTCTCAATGATATTCCACAATCAAGAAATGGGATCAACCAAAAAAAATTAAAATCCTAACCAAATAACAGGCTACTTATCTATGATATTTAAAAAAAGGCTGAGGAGAAATTTTTGAATATCAATTTTACCCTTACATATATATATGCCCAATATATCCTTATATAATTTTCATTTGTAATAATTAATTAAAAACAATAACTCAACTTTATTTAACATGAAATCAAAAAAAATTATTTTCTTTTCTATTATCAATAATTCCTTAATTTATCTTTTTAATCTTACATTAATTTTTGATAACAACATTAATTCAATTTATTCAATAAGAAATTAAAAACGGGTGTTGTTTATGGACCTTAAAATCCCCTTTTGTGATTAAAGAAAATCTTTTAATTTAATTAATAGCATTAATTCAAAATTAAAGTAAAAATAGATGTTTTAAGGAGCTCAATGGAAGGCCTTAAATAATCATTAATTATAGAAATAAAATAAATTATTTTAATTTGGTTAATAACATTAATTCAATTATCTTAAACTTTAATTTTCACTATCATGAAATCGACACTATAATTGACGAACCACAATTCTTCTTTAATTTTATTAATATTTAATTAATAACATTAATTCAATTTATTCAGCATGAATTTAAAAGATCCATATTTTTCTCCATTTGTCAATAATTCCTAATTAATCTTGTTAATCTTACATGAATTTTTATTAACAACGTTAATTCAATTTACTCAACATGAAAATTTTAAGGAACTCAAAGAATTGCCTTAAATTCCCTTTTGAGATTAAAAAAAAATAAAAATAGAGAAATTCTCGTCGACCCCCACCTCAAACCCAAAATCCGACCACGGCCACCGGAACTGATACAACCTTCATTACCGACCACCGGGGAATGACAGTGCTCGTGATGAACCCAAGAACACTAGAAAAAACACAAGCTGAGGTAACTGCGTAGTTGGGGAAATGAGATTTGTATCAGAAAGTGATTTGCCCCAGTTGCACTACACGAAAGCTATTATTAAAGAAATCGTCAAATTGCATCCTCCTGCATCGATACTTGTTCCGTGAGAATCCATGGAAGAGATTACCTTTGGTGGGTACACTATTCCTGAAAAAACAAGGATTTTCATCATTGCTTGGGCAATAAGCAGGGACCCAAAATCTTGGCAAAATTCGGATATGCCAGAACCAGAAAGATTCATGGGTAGCAATATTGATTACAAGGCTATTGCATATAAAGCTGACACTTATTTATTGATTTGGTTGCAATCAGACAATTTCATTCATCTTACAGGTCGATTGATTTGGGAGCAGGACTCTTGATTGAGGTAGAGGTGGAGGTGTTTCCAGTGAGTTTAGAAAGAGATCTAAATCTGTAATAAATCTTAAATGTCAAGGTTTTGGTCATTATATGAGTGAGTGCCCTAACAGTAAAAGAAATAATGATAAAGCGATGAATGTGATACTCGTTGATGACGAGTCTAACTCGGATAATGAAAGTGAAAGGTCCACTTATGATGAGAACGGGAAATATATGGCTTTCAATGCTAGGATTATGAGTGAGTCTAATAAGGAGTTGAGAAGATTGAGGATGTAGAGAGTGATGAAAAATCTGAGGAGGATTCTAAAAAAATGAAGACTTACAGGAGGTATATGATAAATTGTATAATGAGAGTTTTAGGATATTGACTGCCAATAAAACTTTATGTACGAAGGTCAAAGATCTTGAGCTAGAAAAAGAAAAACGAATAATTGAATTTCAGAAATCTACCTTATCCCTGAGTAAGTTGAACTATGTGAATGAATCCTTAGATACTCAGATTAAGAATCTTATAAGTAATCTTGAGAAGTCTTTTAGGAGACTTAGTGAGTTAAGCATTGTGAATGAGTCTTTAGAAACTAAGGTAAAGACCCTTATGAGCAATCTTGAGGATTCCAACACCCAACTCTTTGCATTCTTTAGTGGTTCATTGAAGCTTGACAGCATCATAGGAATGAGCAACCCTGCTGACAATAAGGAAAGTCTAGAATATAAGGAGAATGATCACAATGCTGCTAGTACTTTCAAGACCATCTTTGTCATTGTCACTGACCAGCCTAAATATACTCTTAACCTTGAACCTAAAAATAAGGGAATTGTAGGACATAGGCCTACTAGATAGCATAGAACCTACCAACCTAGGAATATAAATCAGCGACCACATAACCTTGGTCCTAGGTTTATCCATAATTGTTTCAATTGTGGTGAGTTAGGACATATAAGGCCTATGTGTCATAAATTCCTGAACAAAAATAGAAATCATAACTTCAATAGAAATAAAAATCAGGATTTTGATAACCAAATTGACTTCCTCACTAATTAGATGAGTCAATTGACCGAGTTAATGACACGATTGAGTAAGATTAATTCATCCACCAGACAAATTTGGGTGAAGAATAGTGATCTAAAAACCTTGAAATAGATGACGGTGTTCTTAAAGGTAATAGCATTTGTGTACCTAACTGATTGAGTATTTTCGATGCATGTTTGTGCATATCATTGTGATTCATTTATTATTACATGCATCTCATTTTTGTATTTGTTTATTAGGTAGTAGGTTCATGTATGTGCATCTTAATCAAGTTTGTATTGGCATATGCATTTTTTTTTTTTTTTGTGTTGTTTAATATATATATATATATATATATATATATATATATATATATATATATTTTGTGTGATTGAAGCATTCATTTAAAAGAAGGGGAATTTTTTTATTTTTTTTTAAAAAAAAAACTATAGCATGATATATGATATACTTGAACTTGTGTGTAGTAACTAAGTATGAGTTTAACTAATGTGTTATTGCATAGTTTCCATTATTTGCTTAAGTTTTTATAGAGTACTATGTATAGGTTTCTTCATATAACATCTATACTACACATACTATGATAATGTAAGTGAGACTTCACCGCATGTGTGAGATTTGGGATGACAGTCATATGTTGATAAGATGACTTTAAACATGAATTGACCTTATTTTAGTTTACCTAAGTTATAGTATGTTACCTTAAAAGAAAATTCTCAATATTTTAAGCTGTTTTTCGGAGCTTATTTGACTCGAGCAATTAAATCTGAGGGGTTTCTCATAATCTGGTGCCGATGGTCAACTGACTTGGGTTAATCAGCCTAAAGCTCGTTACAGAGGTTATCTTAGTCGCTTAATTGAGAATAGCCTACATATAAGATTTAAAAAATAAAAAGAAAAATGATGAGCTTGAAAATATAAACATTGTGTTAAAATATATATGCTCAAAGTCAAGGAGAAAAAATAATTATATACATGTAAAATGAGCTTTAATTATAGGTCCTATATCTTATTATTGGTTTGACTTTCATAAGTAGAGGGATAAACTTATTGACAGTGATGTTTCCCATGTTCTTTCTCACAAAATTAAGGTTTGGAGTCTTGCTTACAAATGATTAGTGACGCTTTACATGCACGGGTCACTTATACAATGTACTTCACTTTAACTTGAACTGGGTATGTAAAAAAGTTAACTGATCATTTGATTGTGCTTATGGATGCTATCAACCCCATCATTTGAGGTATTATATATTGATGTTCATATGTATTTGATATAATTCCCTTAGTCATTTTTGACAGAAAAGAGGAGAGATTTGATGATTTTAAGTTGAGACGTAGCTACATTTTAGGGAGACTTTGCTGTAGAGAGTAAGGGGGAGAGTTGATAGTATCTTTCATTCATAGCTATCCATATCATAATGCATAGCTTCTTTGAGTTTTTGATGTTTAGTGATACTAATGTTTCAGTTGGTGTTTTGATTAACATTAGTATTACTTCTCAATCTAGCTAGCATATTTATGATCATATGTTTCAATTGTTATTTTTCTTATATCATGTGCTTTTACACTTGGTATTTAAGTTTTTGATTTCAAGGAATAGGTTTAACAATGAATGCAAGAGATAAATAGTCAGTTTGAGTTTGGGTAGATTAGTTTTATTTTTACTTGACTTGTATTGTATAGATTTGTCGTAGAATGTCAAAGGAGGAGTCAATGTGAATGTTGTATAGATTAACTAGGTATCTAAGGGCGTTCCATTTTGGAACTAGAAGGAAAGAGTTACTGGATTTACGCTAGCCTATCGCCCATTTGATGGTCGAGCGTAAAAAACAGAAAATGTGTTCGACTTATAGTACCGTAAGTATATGGTTCGTTTCAAGTAATAAAGTGGATTTTTAAGTCCAAGTATCGTTCCCACAGAGATTTAATAGTTTGACTGTACTTAATTCGACCTTAACTGAAACTAAAAACGTTGTTCGAGTTTTTGTAACTAAATCGCAATAAAAATAGACTCCACTTATGCAAAAGAGAATGAACTATCGAAGTAAATGCAAAGGTAACTATGTGCAATGATATAACTAAATGCAAATTTGAGATAACAATCAAATAAAAGGCGTACTAGGTTCGCGAATCCCTATGCAACGATCTATTTCAACCCTAGTTCTACAGTTTGACAACACGTTTTAATTATGACGAATCAATGTTCCTATTTTGTTCAAGACTCTTTCAATTAAGCTTGAACATATTTTCATATATGACACTGAATATATTTCTATGACGGGAGCAAATATACAAAAATGCATAAATATTTATGAACACTTAGAGATTCACGTAAAGCATAGCGTGATATATCTCTATCCCCTATCGAACCCTATGATGATTTATACCCTATCTAATATATTTCTCCTCTTTCCAATGGATGAAATAAACCACTACAAATCACATAATCATATGCATAATAATCATGGACTCAATTCAATGTATATAAATCGTTCTTCAATCCAAAACGCGTTTTATTGTCAAAAATATAAAATTAGGAATTAAAATACCATATTACATGGTTCATCGTTCACCTAACACAATAAAATCTAGCCTAGCATTATCAAACTAAGAAAACTAAGAAATTTAATTGAAGAAGATATCACCCTTCCAATTCTAGAGGTAAATCTTGAAGTAATATTCTCGTTTTTCGCCTTCTTCTTGCTCTCCAATAAGTCAAAATATGTCAAATAATGCGTAACCCCTCTTTCTGGACGTAATTAAGGTTAAAAAGGGGGTCCAAGACGTGTTTTTATAAGTAGTTGAGTCAAATAAGGAAACCAGATTTTTTACGCCAGAGACGTACTATGCGGCCGCATAGAGTTAATCCATGCGGTCGCATAGTTATAGCGATCAGGGGATATGAAGGTTCTGACGAATCTATGCAGTCGCATAGATGTTACACTATGCGGCTGCATAGTGTAATGCATTTTGAAGATCTTGCATTTTGGTCCCTGAATTCCATTCTTGAGCTCCTTTCAAATTTCTTCTTTCTTCTATGCCTCGTATCATTACTCAATTTGTCATTGGCTCTCTTTGATTATCGATTTTCTCTTCGGGTCAACTTTTGAATAATTGCACTCAGGTCCTTGAACTTTCATTTTCTTCCGTTTTGGTCATTTTTCGCTTGTTTTCGCATATTTTTCGTTCTATCCATCAATGTAGCCTACAAACACAGTTTGTATCGAATTAAGTCATATTTCAACACACACACACACACACATATATATATATTCACAATTGTCCATATTTTGTGGCCTAAATAAGTGCGCAAAACGCACTTATCAACATCTATCCAAGATTAAAAAACACATTCAAGCCTTAGATTAATCATTTAATTCTTGAGTTTATTGGACCACAACTTTGGGAAAAAAAATCTAATGCACATAATCCAAAACGCCCACTTCTAATACACATACAATAATGTACTTTTTGAAGAACTTTCAGAGGTTGCAGAAGATTGAGGGAGGTCGGACCAAAAGCACTGGAAGAGTACAAGAACAAGGTGTTCTTGGTGATCTACTGGAGATAGATAATTTCAGAAGATCGGTAACTGGTACGAGTGAAGCACATTCCAGCGGGTTTTGGAGATTGCAAGAATTAGATGAACGAGTCTAGTGAAGTTTCTAGACTGGATTATAATGTAAGTTCATATTGTTTATAGTGGAGGTTACTGGCTTCGTCTTGGAGCTTTTACCCAGTTGGGTTTTCTCCGTCAATACATTTTTTATTATTTATTGCTTTCATATTATTGATTGTAACATTCAAACCATAGGATAATCTGACGTGATTGATTAATCATCTAGAAACGATTAAAAATGACTTTTTACCATTAATTTGTAAATTTAATTCCGTGTAATTCACCTATTCACCCCTATAGGTGATTTTAGGGTCGAGCTAGTAACTCTTAAGTGATATAAGAGGTTTTCAAAAAGGAAGCAAAACTATGAAAACTGTGAACTTTTGTAACTATTACCGATTGTGGCCATTGATTTATTGCCACCACTGCCGTCCCATATTTCAAAACCTCATATCGCACGATTCTGGAAAGAACATTTGGCTACTATAATATAAAATTTATCCCTTTGGAGGACGGTAATAACCTCTAGAAAATTTCCCATTGATCATCAGAGTTAGCACCTTAAAACAGAATATCAATAAAGTAAAAGACGATAAATTTATTAATAAATGGTCGGAGCACCCGATTCATGACTCGGATAAATGTGATTGGGGATTGGACAGTTTGAATTGCTTAACTAACCGTCCATAGAGCTCTACTTATGATATGATCCGGATTGTGTTACAAAACATCGAGAACTTTACAATTGTTTGAGGAAGTTTAAAGCCGGGATTGGATCTTCAAGGGATTGTTAAAGGCCGCACACTTAATGGTTTGAGCAATGGAGCACAACTTGTTGAAGAAAACACACCAAAGACCAAGTTTCATGTTGGGACCGAGGGAAGAATCGGATCGGATGAGCTTGATTCGAGCAACAGAAGATGGAGTGAAATTTCGGTCCAACCGGACGCGATGTTGCCAACCGGACGAGCTCTACCGGATGTCCGGTTGAAATCTCTGTCCATGCGGACGCGCCGTACCGGACGTCCGGAAGGTCGTCCGGTAGAAATCTCTGTCCATCCGAAAGCGTGGTACCGGACGTCCGGTTGAATCTGTTTTTGCGCGATTTCTTTCTATTTTACTAGGATTCATTATTTTTGGACTCTAAAATTCGTATTTTACCATATTTTTTTAGTTTGGTATAAATAGGACTTCATTCTTCATTGTTAGGACCTTTGACAATTATTATTGAGATTTTATACAAATTTGAGTGTTTTAATTCCTCCATGTTCTTGGTGGTTTAAAGTTCTAACTTGAACTTATCAAAAGAAGATCGCAATCCTTTTGTGGCGTTCCCACTTCACGGTTCTTGTTCCGAGTAATAAACGGGTCAGATTTCTTGCGTGGAATCTTGGTACTTGGTACGGGTCGAACAACGGGTTAAGTTGCTCTTTGCGCGGCGTGATGTCTGGCTTTCTTGGGTTTGTTTCATCTTGTTCTTGTGTTCCCAAGGTTGTTCTTGGTCGGGTTCAATCAACTTATGTCTTAAAAGCTGTCTTCCACCCATTTTCTAGTCGAATACACATTTGGTGGTAGCTACTATTCAAATTCAACTTACTAAATATGCACGCACCGCTAAGTTGATCCAGCAAGTCATCTAATCAAGGAATTGGAAAACAATAATGCACTGTGATCTTGCATATAGATGACTATTCATATATATATATATATATATGTATTACGTTCCATCTTTCTTTGTGCTAGCAAATTAGGACAATACACGGGTTAAGACTTTCCTGACATATCCTTTTCGAAGATATTGTTATACAGCCAATCACCATCATTTCTATGCGGGGTCATGTAATTCTTACACACCAGCAATATTAGCCCAACATTACCTGCTACTGATTTTTTCATCCTTTACTGAAACTTCATATGAATATATGGATTTACTATCATAATCTTCATGTACTTCATCAGTGAAAAAGCTGTTTGCGTAGGTTTTTTGAGCACTTAGATTGCCCACAGCTTGTTCGACCAAAACCCCAATGAAAATCCCCACAAGAACGTGTTGTCAGCTGATAATAAATGTTTAGTATGAAAGGACCTATTTCCTAGCTTTGTTGACATCTCTCCATCTACTAAGCATTTTAAACCAAGTATTGTCTATTAGCAACGATAGCCCCTATCCAAACTACTCTTACCAACCCTAATCCAGTACCTGCTTTTGTAGATCATCGATGATATTTGAAGGATAATCTTCACCTTATAATACTTGGGATTTGCCAATTGGTTGCTGTGACTGTATTGACAATTTTTCAATCCAAGTCAAGAAGTTAAAGTGTGAACACTGGACCTCATATTCAGTCAATATACGTTTTTAGATTTTTTTTTTTTTTTTTTTTTTTTTTTTTTTTTTCCTTCTTCCTACCTATGAATCTATTAAACAAGAAAAACAGAGGGAATGAGAGACAGAAAAAGAACCATGCATATACGAAGCAAATATTTCCCCTTACTTTTTGTCTTCACCTTTTTAATGTTCATCCCGAAAATCTCCAATCAAACGGATACTATAACTACTACACTGATCATTAGAGATGGTGAGACCTTGGTTTCATCTGGCGGAGGCTTTGAATTGGGATTTTTTAGCCCAGAAAATTCCAATAATCGATACGTGGGCATGTGGTACAAGGAAATACCAGCTAAGACCGTGGTATGGGTTGCCAACAGAGAAATTCCACTCACAAATAAATCTGGAGTCTTGAAGGTTATCAAACCAGGACTTCTAGTTCTTCTAAACAACACTAATGGTGTCATCATATGGTCTTCGAATACATCACGACCTGTGAAAACTCCAGTTGCAAAATTGATGGACTCGGGAAACCTTGTCGTGAAAGATGCAAATGACGATGACCCAGGGAACTTTCTTTGGGAGTGTTTTAATTATCCGACTGATACATTGTTACCAGGTATGAAGCTCGGTTGGAACTTTATAACTGATTTAGAGGTCTATCTATCATCATGGAAGAGCAACGAGGATCCAATTTCAGGAGATTTTACATTTCACTGTGATCCTACTGGTTATCCACAAAAAATCTTGAAAAAAGGTTCAGTTGAGCAGTATAGATCTGGTCCATCTGGACCTTGGAATGGTCTCCGTTTTAGTGGGGTTCCAACCTTGAGGAAAAATGAGATTTTCAAATCTGAATTAGTACTAAACAAAAATGAGGTCTACTATCATTATGAGCTCCTAAGCTCAGTTATTACAAGGTTTACATTGAGTCCGAGTGGAGTTGGCCAGCGCTGGACGTGGATAGATCAAACACATGACTGGGTAGTTTACCATACTGCTCCAACAGATGATTGTGATACTTATAAATTATGTGGTGCATATGGTAGTTGCAATATTGCGAATTCTCCTGTTTGTGGATGTTTAAATAGATTTCTCCCAAAAGATCCTGAAGCTTGGAAGAAGGCAGATTGGTCGAATGGGTGTGTTCACAGAAATCCATTGAATTGTCAAACTGGAGATGTATTTCTCAAGTATTCTGGTATAAAATTGCCAGATACACGATATTCCTGGTATAATGAAAGCATGATACTCAAAGAATGCAAGGTAGAGTGCTTAAACAATTGCAATTGTACTGCTTATACTTACTTAGATATAAGTAGAGGAGGAAGTGGATGCTTACTTTGGTTCGGAGACTTAATTGACATCAAAGAGCTATCAGCAGAAGGACAAGATATCTATATTAGAATGGCTTCTTCTGAATTAGGTAAGGATTTATTCAACGAAATTCTTAACTATTCATGACATGTCTACTGTTTTCTTTAAGTATGTCCAAATTATAATATTGAAGATTTTTCTCCAATATAACTTTTTCTTGAACTTAAAACTTCGGTAGTACAGCTTTACTTTTTAGATTCGATTGATTTAATTTTGCAGCTTAGTTTCAGGGCTTCACATTAGCTTCAGTCTATTCTATTAATATGTATCCAAAAACTGGTTTACAGATGCGGAAAGTTTCATTATAATTATGGCCTTCACTGATATTATATAATACAATAAATACAGGCCTTAACAGAAAGCTTATCCCAAAAACAAGTAGAATGTTTACATTACTTGACGAACAAGTAGAAAATGGTATAGTTCGGAACTTTCTTTCCTTTATAGATGACCTGTGATCTTGTCACTTTCATGGATGTATCATCATTGAAAAGCAATCCCCTTTTTATTTATTTTTTAAATTTTTTTGTTAATTGTGCAGACGTGAAGGGACGGAAAAGAGAAATTCTAGTAGTAAGTTTTTCGTTGTGTATGGGAATGAGTCTGCTGGGTCTGAGTATGATTCTGTATGTTCGGAAAAGAAAGAAGAGTAACCAAAGGCTAAGAGGAGGTATGCTAGCAAAATCTATGATTTTTTACTAAAGACAAGTGGAGAAACCAATCTTATCCATGCAAATGGAAACCGTCTTTTGCTTTTCTCTATGTTTTAGGTGGCCCTGGACAAAACTTTGCAGACAATCACCGCGATGAAAGCCACAATAAAGACATAGAGCTACCACTGTTCGACTTACATACAATAACTAAAGCTACTGATAATTTTTCAATTAACAACAAGCTTGGAGAGGGTGGATTTGGACCTGTTTACAAGGTAATACGTAGTTTTTTTTAATATAACAGGGCAGCACTACACTGGGAATTGATGCTCTCAGATTTCATTTCAAAATTTATTGATGTTTAATCAACACACCACATCAAATATTTTGCGCAGAGAATATTTTCGAAATTTACTCTTATTATTTATATGAAATGAAGTCCGTAATACACATAAAGGCATCAATATATCCTTCCTTCCAAGTAAAGAGTGAGAGGAAGATGAATTATGTAAATCACTATCATGAAAAATGAATTCCTTTTACATGCTTGATTTCTGATATAGGGGCTGCTGGACGAGGGGCAGGAAGTTGCTGTCAAACGGTTATCAAGAACTTCACTTCAAGGATTCGATGAGTTCAAGAATGAAGTCATTTGTATAGCTAAACTTCAGCATCGAAATCTTGTGAAGCTTCTAGGGTGCTGCAATCAAGGAGAGGAAAAGATGTTAATTTATGAATACTTGACTAATAGAAGTCTGGATTTGATTTTATTTGGTATGAAATATTCATCTTGCACAATCGGGAATTACGACATTCTATCCCAAGTATCAGTTATAAACTGAAATAAAAGAGTTCCATAAATATTTAATCAAATCCAGAGGAAGGATTTTCTGATCAACTGTAAATAGGGGACACGTCATTATTCTTTATTCTATGTGCTGTTTCATGCTATTGTATGCTTGAAGAAACTTGGTTATAGATACTGGAAACAATTTCTCATATCCTTTATCCAACAATCAGATTATTTTAATGACAGGGAATTTATTTTTTCCCCAGATCCAATGAAAAGTGCAGTTCTTGATTGGCCAAAGCGCTTCCGCATTATTAATGGCATTGCCAGGGGCCTTATGTATCTCCATCAAGATTCCCATCTCAGAATCATCCATAGAGACCTCAAAGCCAGCAATATTTTGCTAGATTCTGACATGAACCCAAAGATATCAGATTTTGGCTTGGCTAGAAGTTTTGGAGGAAATGAGACTGGAGCTAACACAAGCCGAGTAGTTGGAACATAGTAAGAAACTCAATCCCATAATTTATGAAATGCTATTCTATTGCTTGAAACTTAGGTGCCCGATAAATTTTATCATGTAGTGGCTACATGTCCCCGGAATATGCTATAGATGGCATGTTTTCAGTGAAATCGGATGTATTTAGCTTTGGCGTTTTGGTGCTTGAGATTGTAAGTGGCAAAAGAAACAGAGGATTTTCTCATAGAGATCACCACCACCACCTTCTTGGACATGTAAGTATAGTTCATACTCACATTGTAATGAAATTATTCCTTGTAGCACTTGGATTCAGAAAGTTGGTCCTTTAAATGAGTTCAATTAGTACAGGCATGGATGCTGTATAAAGAAGGAAGGTCACTGGAATTCGTCGAAGATTACCTTGGCGTTTCAGGTTATTTATCAGAAGTGCTGAGATCGATCCATGTGGGACTGTTGTGCGTGCAACAATGTCCAGAACACAGGCCAAGCATGTCTTTGGTAGTGTTTATGCTTGAGAATGAAGTTGAGTTGCCTCAAGCTAAGCAACCTGGTTTTTTCACCGAAAGAGATTTGTTTGCTGCTGAAAGCTCAAGTACCACAAATGCACCAAGCTCAATAAACCAAATGACCGTTACACAAATGGAAGCACGATAAGTTAACAAGTTAAATTTGTTTTTCTGTAATTGCTTTTATCATTATTCTTAAACCGGAATACTAAATTGTATTTCTATTCATTACATACATTAATTTTCTATTTCAGTAGTTGGAGGATCTATTTTTGTTAGCAATCATGTCCCATGCTCAAGTCCTCTCATAAATGCTTTACAGTCATGTATGCCTCTGTAGTATGAACAATCAAAGCACATACCTCCATTCCTGAGTAATCAATTTTGATCATGAAATTAGTTTGAACACTGAGTTGATTTAGTCCATATGGCTGTGTTGTGAGAATAGTTACAACGGAAGGATCATCCAATCTTTTCTAGGGAGTAAAAACCTATTATGCCCCCATTTAGCAAGCAAGTTATGAACGTTTTATAAATTTAGTCAAAATTAAGATTAATTTTAACCACAAATATTATCCACAAATTTTGTGAGACCCACTACTATTTATTTTTATATATCATTTATAAATTTTCTAAACAGGTTAAATCAGTCTTTCAATTCCATCCTTGATAACAGTTTAATCAATCTTTGCCGTAAATTGCTTTTGATACCTCTATTTTCTGAGAAATTGGATTCTTAGCTGCACTTTTAATTCACTGAACAGAACAAAAAAAAATTGTCATTTCAAACGATAAGAACAACTTCCCACAATTGGTGAATTCAGCAAATAGGATACTGGAGTGGAGCAAAAACAATCCAGTCCAAACTCTTCACAAGAATTCTCTCTTTCAATCAGAAAAACAAAATAGCTTGTTATCTTCATTCTAGTGCTCATTTTTGTTATTCTCTAAGAAAATTCCTTGACTGTGTCAAACACCTATAATGCTTAAACTGGCACTACAACAAAAAAAATATTTTGCAACGTTCAAAAAATGTTGCTAAAGACCTTTTGCAATATTTGGACGAATGTTACAAACCTCAGTGTTTTCGTAAAGTGGAAGGATACGGCAACGTTTTTTAAACGTTGCCAAAAGATCACTTTTGACAACATTTTTCACACGTTGTCGAAAGTGACACTTTTGACAACGTTTTTTTAAATGTTGCCGAAAGTAACCCTTTTGGTAACATTTAAAAAACGTTGCCAAAAGTTACGTTTCGGCAACGTTTAAAAAACGTTGCCGAAATGTTTTATATTAACAAATATTTTGCTGTTCTTAGCATTATTTGTAATTATTTCACCTGCTTTTACTAATACCAATATATAGTGCATGAAACTGAAATATGTAAATTAAGCAACATTTATAAAACGGAAATTTTTTGATAGTACATGAAACTAAGATTAAAATTTCATTACATACTTTTAATCCATACAAAATATAAAATGGAAATAAATGTCTTCTTCTTGCATCTCCATTTCTTCAAACTACCTTGAATCTACTATTGTCCATTTTATACAAAATTCGCCATGTACAAATATAGGAGCTCTGAATGATTACCTACAAGGAAAATGAGATATAATCACGTCCTTTTTCTCCAAAAATATCAAGTCAAACATTAAAATTCCTTTCATAGAGAAAGTAGTACCAAGTAGACTTGTACATCGTAAAAAACTACCAATGCCTCCAAAATACGCAGGCAAAGCTTAAAATTAGTAAATTAACTTCACCTTTTTTGGCAAACATGTTTAAACTTTTTCGCGTTACTTCTTCAGGGGGATTTTAATTTCAAAAACTCACTTTTACAAAAGTAAGTCTTCACTTATTTTCCACAAACGCAGTTTACTTTTTTCCCTTTAGGCTTAACCGAACATGCTCAACCAAATGTCTTAAGCAACTAGGGATAATGCCTAACACCCTCTCCCCAAGCGATTTTTCACCATTAAAAATTTATCTGTGAGATATACATTTTACTGTGAAGTTGAATGTGACCAACAACATTTTTTTTTTCTTTTCTATTCTTTTTATCTAACTAAGTTGTACTTAGTAAAGGGTATAAAACCAATCTTTTATTCTCCTGCCAATTGAATTTGACGGTTTCTTTTCTCCTTAGTGCAATGACATTTTTTCTACTTACTTCATCTAAATCAATTTTCTCTGGCAACTACTTTACTAAACTCAAGGCAGTTACTGGCTCATCATATAGCTGAACATGACAAATTTCAAAAATGGCTAAGTTATTCCTCATCTTGTGGCTAACTTTATATGGCATTTTTCTAGTAGTGCTCATGGAAGGGTATGGACCAGCAATCAAAGGTAAGATTCAGAAGTCTTATTGAACCACCAAGGTACTAACTTGAACAGATCAGTATGCATCTACTAGTTCGGGCTCACTGTGGAAAAGTAAGAGAAGCTATCATGTCTGGAATGCTAAAAATCATCTACAGAAGGAGGTCGTGCTACCTAACTGCTCTCATACATATCTTTTCCCCAAATCGCATCTCACCCATGGAACACCATAACAGACTTAATGTCCAGGGTAATATAGCAATCTAGCCGGATTTCACTGACAAATCATACTGGTGTGCTGCCTAAGCTAATATTGATATGGTAGCCAACGCTATAATCAGTAGAACTGAAGGAAACACTTATTTCCCAGCACTTCTCGCCAATCGACACTGAAATAATTTTTTTTATCCCCCCCCCCTCTCAATACTGTAGGTAGAAGAGACCATGTTATTTGGCAGTGTAAAAAAAAGGAGCATATTCGGTCAGAAGTGGCCGTCACTCATAGATCAATCATCTACTGAGTATTCTGGAAATCAGGTAGAATTTGTTCCAAGTCTCTCATCTTCTCTACTCTTTCATATAAATTATAATTGAGAAATTTCCGGTGATCTCATACTTAAGCTTTTGTCTCATACTTTATCTAAACATTTCTCTAATAAAGTTTCATCAGTTTATCAGAGTATCCAATGCTTTCTACTTCGGCAGAATTCAATTTCAAATTTTTGTAGCTTGACAAAGACTATCAAGATATGTTAAGCCACATACTATCAGCCAAATTACCAGCTTCCACTTCAAATTGTAAGCGGGAAAGAAACCATTTTTTTTTACAACGGAGCCTGATTAAATGTAACTAAAACAGAACACACACACACACACACAAAATAAGAGGCCAAAACTGCTCTACTTTGCTTACCATAAACACAATGACAAAATCGAGTACACATGGGATTTTCGAACAAAAAAAATGAAGAAAATCGAAAGGATCAGAGTTAAAATTCGTTAACCTTAAACACCAGCAAGAAAAGAAAAAATCAAACACACATGGAAAATCAACCGGGTAGCAGTAGTAGAAGTGTACCTCCGAACAATAACACGCAAGGGAAGCTCAGAAATTTCTGTGGATCGATACTAGAGATGGCAATGGGGCGGGTTCGGGGAGGGGCACCTTCACCCCGCCCCGTCCCGTCTCACTCCAACCTCGCCCCGCTCCGCCTTAGACGGGGTGGGGCAGGGCGCGGGGTGA
This sequence comes from Osmanthus fragrans, assembly GCA_019395295.1. Classification (NCBI taxonomy): domain Eukaryota; kingdom Viridiplantae; phylum Streptophyta; class Magnoliopsida; order Lamiales; family Oleaceae; genus Osmanthus; species Osmanthus fragrans. The sequence goes on from CM033342.1 coordinate 5,328,472, forward strand.
ATCAGGACGGGGATGGGGCGAGAATTTGTCCCATTTGTTGCCCCGTTTAATTATTATTATTATTATTTATTTTTTATTTTTACATTTTCAAAATTCGAGTTATGTTATTATTTAAAGTTCAACCCTTAATCCAAAACCTAAAAGTCATTCCATATATTTTAAATTTTTTAAAATTTTTTCGATCAATATATTAACTTGCTTTGATTAATTTGTATAAATCTTTCAAAAGTAAAGAATATTTATTTAACTATCATGATTCATAATTTTAAATTATATAATTTAATTATAACAAAAAGATTGAATGTCCGAATTTATAAATTATATAAACAATTGTTAGTTATGTAAAATTTTAAATTGACAATTGTATAATATAATTGTTGGATTAGAAACATGTTATAAAATTACAAATAAAACTAACAATTTATTAAAATTCTATTTTTTTTTTCACGGGGCGGGTTAGGGGCGGGGCATCCTCTCCCCACCCAGCCCCGCGACTCGCCACGAGGCGACCCACGATGCCCCGCCCCATCTCGCCAACCCATCGGGGCGGGGTTTTGCCCCATTCGGGGCGGGGCCCCATCGGGGTGGGACGGGGCGGGTTAAATTGCCATCCCTAATCGATACCTCCAAAATAGGCATTCGTTTACCCCTTTCTTAACTCAGATCTACTTGTAGGATTAAACTACCCTTTCCAATTTCTGTGGAACCTGTATGAAAATCGAGGAAGGGTTTCCAAAGAGAGAACCAGCGTACAAAATGAATGAAAGGGTTGGATGGACTTGTTTATGGGGTATTTTAAGTTTGGGCAAGTCAAATTGCCATTTTTTTACTTTGACAAAAATAATTGAAAGATTCACAACAATGACCTTTAAATACGTGAAAGACTATTCTATTCTTAAATATGTTATACAGTTACAAGATTGGATTATTCTTTAAAAGACATTAATACCCTTATTTAAGCTATAAAAAATCCCACACAAACACTTCTCACATAAATTTTGAAGATCAAATCATTTTGTTCATCTGTTTACTCCAACACAGTTGAAAATTATTTTATTTTTCATCTGCTTCAAACTTGAAATTTCATAAACTTATCATCAAACACTCAACAAAAAATACTGTTTCTAGAGCCATCAATTGGAATCGATATGTATATTTTACGTATTTTTAATTTTGTTTTCGTTGAATCAGTAAATTGATTCGTTATTTTTACATTGGTAGATAAAGTTTTACAATCTGTATCTATAATTTTTTTTAAGAAAACAGATATAGAATCGTTAAAAGTTACCTAAATAGCGATTGAATCCATACGATACAGGCAGTCTGGATCCGCAAAACTTTTTTTTTTTTTAAGACTAGTCCTTATATAAATTTTTATATTTAATGTAATTATGTTTTGATATTTTAATTCGTAATGCAGATATAGCATCAGGATGTGTCCCAATTTGTTACTTCGGTGAATTTCAAACGAATGAAAGTGGTCACTGGGAATGAAAATGGACGAGTGAAGGAGATGGGGTTAATGCAATATTGATAACAAGGAATACATCGTTTGCGAAAATGTACCAAGAAATACAGAACATGCTTAACATCGATTCATCTCAGTACGATATGCAATTGACATTTTTATTTCAGAAGCATTCAACCATTTCGATTCTGCATATGAAAGTTACTTCTGAAGTGCGAATGAAGCATCTTATTAAATTGAACCAAGTTCGAAAGTCGACTCCTATTTAAGTAACTTTATCGAGAAAGAATGTCCCCAAGGGTGAACAGGAAGTTTCCGATGGAGAGAATCGTAATGTAAATGATTTTTGGGATACAGTTGAGATTGCTCGTGAGGACGATGTGGTTATTCCCGAGACAGTTGCTATTCACCACGATCTCACTATTACACACAAAATTCATGATGAAGTTATTCTATCAGCTATAATATCATGCTGAGCTACATTCCCATGACCTTGCTGCTCATAAGTATGATGAACTGACTCCTCAACCCTACTAGCATCTCTAATATCATCTCTATCAGCAGCAACTTGTGGTTGAGGCTGCACGTTACAACGAGTTTGAAAGGCAATATACGAATGAGGATTTGTTTGCCGTATCCAGACAGAGACATGAGTCTGGTGAGAGTTCACATGCTGGGCCGAGTACACGGTCTTCTAATTGTTCACGTGTGGTTCCTGAAGATGAAGATTTGTATGTGGATCAACTGTTCGATTCGAAAAGAGATTTGCAGGAAGCTGTGCACCGGATTGCAATGGAACATAACTTTGAGTTCAAAGTAAAAAAATCAAACAAGTCTACATACACAATTATTTGTGTGGATGATAATTGCAGTTGGCGTTTGAGTGCGACTCAGATAGAAACAAAATTAGAGCTTTGTAGTTCGCAAGTATGCGCGAGAACACACTTGCGAAATGGGTATTGGTCAAAATGATCACAGGCAAGCTCGATCATGGTTTATTGGGCGACATATAATGCACAAGTTTCAGGACCCACAGACTATTTACAGACCCGCAGATATCATCAACGACATGCGTCGGGAGTATGGGGTGGTGATGAGCTATCAGAAGACCTAGAAGGCTAAAGAATGTGCATTGGAGGATTTAATGGGATCGACCGAGGAGAGTTATACCAAATTGGTCAGGTATTGCCATAACATGGGAAAACTAATCTTGACTCGGCGTTTTTTATTGAGAGTGATGACCCGAATCGCTTCAAGTACTTGTTTATGGCTCTCGGACAATGCATTAGAGGATTTCGAAATGCGATGCGACCCCTAATTTTAATGATGGTACAACCCTGAAAGCTAGATATGAAGGGAAGTTGATTATTGCTACATGTCAAGATGCCAACATCCAAATTTACCCTCTTGCATTTGGCATAGTCGATGGAGAAAATGATATAACGATGTGTTGGTTCTTCACGAAGCTGAGAGAAGTTATTGGGGACGTCGAGAACCTTGCATTTGTGACTGACCGGGGCAGTCAATAATAAATGGTATAGCTGAAGTTTTTTCGAACGCACATCATGGTTATTCCATGTACCATATACAGGATAATCTGAAGACTAAGTATCGGAGTAGTGACATCGTTGCATTGTTCAAAAAAGCTGCAGAAGCTTACAGTTTTGAAGAGTTCGATAAGTTCATGGTCGAAATAGAACATAAATCACATGATACATGGGAATATCTAACAGAGATGGGGGTTGAACATTGGGCACGGTCACATTTTCCAGGACGTCGATACAACATGATGACATCGAACAATGCGGAGTCGCTCAATGCATTATTCAAGAAGGATCGAGAGTTGCCAATTCACGCAATGCTTGAGAATATTCGGATGAAGCTACAGTTGTGGTTCCATGACTGACGTGAGGAATCACAGAATTGTACAAGTGTGTTGACCCCGGCTCAGGAAGATAAACTCTTCAAAACTTTGGAAGTGGCGAGAAATCTAAGTGTAGAACCGCTGGATCAATTTCGCTTCTCCGTGAGATGCAAACGTAATATTGGATCCATTGCGAGTTTGAATGATAACACATGCACATGTAGACAGTTTCAGTTGGAGAGTTTTTCATGTGCTAATGCAGTCGCAGTGGCTAAGCATAGACGAATTTCACCATACAGCTTATGCACTTATTATTATATGGCTGATTTTTGGAGAGCATCATATGCCGAAACTATATTTCCTCTACCAAATGAAGCCGAGTGGGAAGTTCCAGACCACATTCTTCCACTGAATAATTTATTGCCACCTGACATTAGAGCACGTACTCCTGGACGTAAATGTACGTCTAGAATACCATCTATAAGAGAATTTTTCCAACCTCGTAAGTGAGGTAGATGCGGTGCAACAGGGCATACTAGAAGATTTTATCTAAGTCAGATTCTTCTACATAACTATGCAACAGATGTTGAATAAAATTTAATTTTTATGTACTGTTTACACATCTGCCTGTTATTTAATATTTACTATGTTTTACAAATAATTACATTTGACGTTCTATGTTTAAATATAGAGTGATGTTTCGAAATCGATGCTATTTTCATATATTAATTTGTTTGTTATTTATTTATTGGTAATTTAAATTATTTATATCTACTGACCATTTCATATATTTATATGTTTGAGTTAGAACACGAGTCACAATCAAGAAAATAATATTTAAAATTGTTAAATAAAATATTACACAATACACTAAGGATCACAATTATATTCATATATATCGCAGGCTAACTTCAACCTCCACATAACTACCACGATTGACTTATTGTATCAACCTGACGATCAATACTCAAAAATTCTATATACTTTATTGTGAACATACCACAATTCCCCCTGCAAGTAAATAATAATATATTATATCGATAACATATAGCTAAAAATTAAATTTTCAAATTAAAAACTTGTAAATACTTATGACAGTCTTTGTCTCGGCGTCGCCGTGACCCGTACCATGATTGGTCTATCATTTACTCTAATCATCGCATGTCTAGCCATCATGGGAACGATCACACACATCGGCTCCAGTATTAGCTGCAGTTGGTCTTGTGTCAGACAACTATGATCCGAATTATCCATATAGATAGTAGAATCAGCAAAAACATCTCAACTGCAAAACAGTGTCAGTTCGCATCCATGGGCACGAATATATGTGTACAATCCGCCCACGGCTTTCCATATGTCAGCTCCAGCCCAATGACCCACTCCAACATGTACTCAAGCAGCACATATCCGTTCCTCTGTAATAGGAGCATGCTATGCTCAATATCAACGATACGTACAAACCTAGAGCTAAGGATGACTCGGCCAGGAAAGTCAAAAGATCTCGGGTATCTCTGAGCCCGATCGCTCAACATTTCCATGGCCACGTCAAAATGTTACAGTAAAAACACAAAAAATAATTAAATGTGGATGTTTAATTAAATAAAACAACAAATTACGTAACAAAAATAAATAACAATGAGAGTATACTTACATCGTCTGCGAGCCAAGCTCCCGATCTTATTACATCTTCAAACCACCGTCTCGCGTTCGATATCATCCTCTTCTCGATGGTGTAGCTATCTCTGAAAAAATGATGAGAAGAAAATGAAATGTTATAAAATTCAAAGATAATTTCATAACGACAATTAAGTGAAATCATAAAATACTTACTCAGGTTTAAGGGATTTGAACCACTCATCGAACGCTTTGTGTCTAACGGGGTTGATCTCGCGGAAGAGATTGGGAAACGTCCCGTCCATGAACGTTCTTCTCTTTGCCTCGACCGTAAAGGGCAAAACGATATACTGTGACGACAATCTCTGCCTCTTACCCACCACCAGCTCTGGCACGTCAGTAGCACACTTTTGCCTCTTCGTGACCTCCATCACTCCCTCCGATACGAGGATTACATCCTCTATCGTGTCTGGCGTCCTATCGCCCTCCGCCACATCCCCCTTCACCTCCACCACCTCCGGTACCCTCTCAACCTCCGGTGCCCCCACAACCGCCCCCTCTATCTCACCCTCCACCTCGGGTACCCCCTCCTCAACCTCGGGTACCCCCTCCGCCACCGTCTCTGTCGTCAGATCCATCGAGGACTACCCCTGATACGTGTCTACAAAAAATGAGTCAAATGCACCCTCCGACGACCATGACAGATCATCATACCCCATCTGATCCCCTCCTCCATCATCCTCTCCTTCCTAAAAACTGTCATGCCCTCCGTCACCCCCTCTATCATGATAACCGCCAGTCCCTCCGTCGCCTGCTCCATCCTGAGAGTCGCGAGCCTCTCGCAGGGCTACTATGTCACCTTGTAACCATTCGACCTCAGTACGAAGGGCTCCTAAACTGGCTCGTAACTCTGCTACTTCCCCTTTCATCTCCCCCATCAATGTAGTAAAAAGTTCGAACAAATCATCCCTGGAAGTACTGCGACTACGTGTAGGAGGAGATCTCCTCAACGGCGGTAATCTCCTCGACGGAGGTGATACCCTTGACGGAGGTAATACTGGCTGACACTCCTACAAAATTAAAGTTAACAAACGAATAACTTAATTTAAAAAAATCAAAGCGACAATAAACAAAAATGGTATTCAATAAACATACCATATATCGATCGACAACATGCTTGGGCACCTGGTCGTCTGTCACAGCTGGCCCAGACAAGTCGCAGAGATAAATTTGACCTTCCTCCTCGGTTGACGGTGTCAACTCAGTGATGACTTCAAGATGACATATTGAAATTTCACCCAAGTTACTCACAATTAATCAAGATTTTGAAAGGACATAAAACATAAATCGCAAATGTATAATACGTACCTCTGGGTCATCGAGGAGAGCTGATAAGTATTTGGCGAGCGGCTTGTCTTGTGCTCGCCAGTGATGCATTCGAGGGAAGTATGTCTCCCATCTCTTTGCATACTGGGAAACCAAGATGGGGACAGACTTATATACCCATATCTGCAATAATTGCAATTATTATATATAAAACTTAATAAAAAGAATAGATAATTCATTATTTTAAACATTTTACCTGCAGAGCTAACGACATGCCGTATGCATCGTACTTGCGCTCGGGCCTACCTTCTTAGACAATGAATACCTCCTCCTGAAGTGGCGTAAGGTATCCTTAAACAGCTCTATCCCCATGAATAGATGTTGAAGGTATCGAAGTCATCAACAACTTCAAAATGAAAAAGTCAATCGACGTCTTCTTATGATGACATCTAAGCACACTCTCCAAGATAAGCACCAAGCCAAGTTTAAACTTGTCAGACATCTGGGCGCAGTCCCTGAATGTGTCTCCCAATAGCCCCAGTGTCACTGTCGGCTGCCTATGAAAATATTCATTCAACAGCCTCCTATTCTTTGGAATACGGGCTTTTACTGCTTCTGCCCTCATACATCTCAATCCAGTAATGAGTGCAAACTCGAAAATAGAAAATGTCGCTACCTTACCCCCAATATCAAATCTGAGAGCATCTCCGTCTACTGGTTTAAGGAGCCGACATAACAATGCATCGAGCAACTGCCCAGAACTGTACGTCTCGCAATGTCCGCATGACCATAAGCAGGACCGTCACAACATGTCAGCGTGCCCCTTATCAAGCATATCCTCCACCATCGTAAATGTAGCAAAGTTACAATTCGCCGTAACTTTGCCGGTGACCTGCCGAACGGCGTCGTCCAAATGATATTTCATCCTGCAAAATTTTTAAATTTCAACTGTTAGAATCTTGTGCAAGAGATAATGGATAAATTATAATATTAAAAATTAAACTAACTTAAATGTAACTATTGCACGCAAGAATCAACAGATAATGAATGGATAGACATGCAATTAAAATTAAAATAAGAAATTAAATAATGTACATAAACAATTGAAGCAATTAATGAGTAACTAATATTTAATATTTCAACTAATTAATGAAACCTTATAATAAATGAGTATTTAATATTTAATATTTAAATTGCATAACTAAATTAAATAAATAATTAAATATTCAACAAATATTAAATAGATAATATACATAAGAAATTAATGAAATATTTATTAAAATAAAAAATCAAATCAAATATTAAATACGTAATTAAAATAAGAAACTATTTTTTAAATACACAATTAAATTAAATAACTACATTAAATAATTAACAAACGAATAAATAAATAAATATCCAACAAATAAATAAACAAATAATTAATTAAATATTAAACAAATAATATACATATTTAATTAAAGCAATTAATGAAATATTTAACTAAAGGATTAAATTAAATATTAAATAAACAATTAAAAAAGTAATTAAGATTTAAATGACTGGTTAAACTAATTAATGAAATATTTATTATCCATCACATCAAAGTATGACAACATTCACTAGGGATGGCAATGTGGCGGGTTCGGGGCGGGGCACCTCCATCCCGCCCCGCCCCGCCCCACCCCACCCCACCTCCTTCCAACTTCGCCCCGTCCCGTGTTCCTCTCAACCTTAGATGGGGCGGGGTGGGGCGCAGGGCGGATCGGGACGGGGACGGGGCAAGAATTTGTCCCGTTTGTTGCCCTGTTTAATTTTTTTTTTTTTTTCATTTTCAAAAATTCGAGTTATGTTATTATTTAAATTTTAAAGTTCAACCATTAACCCAAAATCTAAAGGTCATTCCATATATTTTAAATTTTTTTTTCAATTTTTTTCGATCAAGATATTAACATACTTTGATTAATTGATATAAATATTTCATAAGCAAAAAATATTTATTTAACTATCATGATTCATAACTTCAGATTATATAATTTAATTATAATAAAAAGATTGAATGACCGAATATATAAATAATATAAACAATTGTTAGTTATGTAAAATTTTAAATTGACAGTTGTATAATATAATTGTTGGATTAGAAACATGTTATAAAATTATAAATATATTTAACAATATTTTAAAACTAACCATTTATTAAAATTCTATTTTTAATTTTTTTTTTCACGGGGCGGGTTCGGGGCAGGGCATCCTCACCCCGCCCCGCGACCCGCCACGGAGCGATCCCTTACACCCCACGCGTCTCACCAACCCGTCGGGGCGGGTTTTTGGGTCCCATTAGGGGGCGGGGCCCCGTCGGGTCCGGGGCGGGTTAAATTGCCATCCCTAACATTCACTTATTAGAATGTTGCAATAGACTATTTTAGCAACATTTAATTAATAAATGTTGTCTTTTAAGTATTGCGAAAAAGCAGTTTTATTGTAGTGTGAGTCTACAAAATAATGATATAAAAAATTGAATACTTGAGATTAATGAATTAAGTGGCATATTATTTATGTTTATTATTGTTCTTATCGATGTATAATATTTATGTGGCCGTCCACATGGTACTTCGTAAACATCCAACCTAAGACAGCCTAATAATTTGTCTCCAGAGGATCAAACAACATCTAGCCCCCGTTTGATTTCCATTTTTCTCAAAATTCATTTTTCTCTCTCTTCTTTTCAACCACGCATTCTTTAATAAAATAATATTACACGCAAATCCAAAACTTTTCCTTAATTTTTAACCACACATTCTCCATCAATCAACTATTTAAAATACATTTTTTCCTCCAAAATGGGAATCAAACAGGCCCCTAGAATGCTTGTACAAATAAGGAACAAAAGCTTGAAATAGTCACCTTGAACTATAGCATTCAACATCTGAGAATTGAAAGTCAAAGCTAAGTTTGAATAAATTCTAATTGAGGCTAGATCTCAAGAGGTACCTAAGGATATACAGAGGATTGGTCTTTACCTAGTTCAACCAGGAAGCTAGCACTATATATCTAACATTAGATAAATTAAATTAACTTAATTTGACCTACACAAATTTATAGCTGATGTTTTCTTTTAAGCTAAACTGCTAATTATTCCGTGTCAATATCGATGGAAATAGAGAAGGGAATATCTCCAGATACCATAGACTAGTCAACCTTTTTATATATCCATTATTTTTTGAACCATTTAAGGTGATGGTCCATGGAACTAACCCATCCATATCAATGAAATACTATTCATGCTCGGAACTATTCAGGCATAGATATTTGGGGCATAATCTTCACCTTAAAATACTTCAGATTTGCCAATTGGGTGTCATGGCTGTAATGACAATTTCTCAATCCTCTTACGAATTAATCCAAGTCAAGAAGTCAAGGGTTGAGGTAGACTCCTAGATGTACTTCAATAGCTTATCTTTCTCCAATTTAAGCTCATTTACCTTTGAATTTAAGGCTTCATTAGTAGTAAGAATCTTAAAACTCTCATCATACATTTTATCGTAAGCCTCACAGATATCTCCCTCACTTTCAAAATCTTCTGTAGATTGATCAACACTATCTACATCTTCAACCTTCTCACTCTCTTTATCGGATCCACTCCTAATTATAACAGTGAAGGTAATAAACTTCAAACTCTTCTCATGAGTGGTTTCTAAGATATCTCAAACATCTTTAGCAACCTCACACATCGACACGTGCCTCAACTCCTCAAGTGATACTATTATAAATAAAGCATGTAAGGCTTTACCATTCCAACTGCACTCATCTAATTTCATTTTAGTCCAATTAGCAATAGAAGTGAGAGTTACTACATTATTGACCGTAGTACTATGGCAGTCCAACCATTAACTACACTCAACCAAATCCGTTCATCCATTGATTTTAAGAATGCTCTCATCCTAACTTTCCAATAGGCATAATTGGTACCATCAAAGTATGGCGGGATAGATAATGAACTACTCATCTAGACAAATTAAGGCCAGGACACGAGATTAAGCTCTGGTACCACTTGAAAGTTCTAGATACGCTAGATTAGTTCGACCTTACGTGCGGAATTGACTAATTAAAGGAACTCGTCAATTTTAATTAGTTTTCTAGATGATTATACATACAAGTCCAATTATCATAAGTTTGAATGCCACAATAATAATAATAATAATAATATGGAAAGCACTAAAAATATACAATTTGTTGATGGAGAAACTTAACGTGGGAAAAACTTTGGGACCAAGCCAATTACCTCCACTATAGACAATTAGTGATACAGTGCGATTCCAGTCTAGCAACTTCCACTAGTTTTAGCTGTTGTAATTCCTGTAATCTTTAAGATCCGCTGTCAATCTTCTAATCTCACGATCTACTACCATAGATACTATCTAGCCACTCCACTAGACTTTCCGATGTACCTCCTACAGCTCCAAGATCTATTGTCTTCTTCCAGCCTCTTGATCTTTTACCAATTGTCTCTTTTAAGTGGAATTCCAAGAACATCCTGTTCTTGTGCTTGAAGTCCACCTCTCTTAATCCTCAATGAGAGAGTCTCTTCCTCAAAGTATGAAGGAAGTCAATTCTTTAGTATTATGGATCTTTGATATTTTCCCCAAGGATGGTTGTATGAATTCAAGAATCAAATATTGAATCACAAAAGATGAACGTGTTCTTGAATCTCTTAAGAAAGATATGGAAATGCAATACAATGAAAAAACTAAACAAAATTCGTGCTAAGATTTGAGTATTTATAGTTGAAGGTGTCTAGGTAGTTTGGACCGTGTAAAACTCTTCAAAAACGCAAATTAGGGTTTCCCGGTATGCATAGTCGCTCAAGCGAGGATCTAACGACAGGCCGACGATAGCTGAACAGTCGTCAGTATTTTCATCATAACTTTCTCTTCCAATGTCCAATCGGGGTGATTCAAAATGAATTGGAAAGCTAACCTAAAGTGCTACAAATCTTCTAGAATAGCATTGTCTAAATTCCTATGTTTTCTATATGAAAAAGGAGTTGCAAGTTACGATTGAGAATTTAGAACATAACTTGTGCGGCTCTTTGATATCCTTTACACTTCTAATTGCATTCTAATGATCATATGTGATCTTCTTGGACATATTGGACTCATTCAATGACTATACTACCAACTCCAACTTTTTTCCTATAATTAGAACTCAATAAACTAACTTTGATTACAACATCTCAGCAGACCTCGTGACTTTTACAACTCCTTTATATTAATCGTTTTGTCTAAAGAATTGTCAATACAATAGAAACCTAACAAACTCTCACTTTGACATTCTGTGAGAAAACTACACAATAAAGTCAATGAAGTAAAAATAAAAAACTAATCTACCCAAACTCAATCTGAATATCAGTTCCAGCATTTTTTTGTTAAATCTGTTTTCTAAAATCAAAAACTCAAATACCTAGTGTAAAAGCATGTGATATAGGAAATCTAACAATTAAAGTTCATAATCATAAACAAGCATGCTAGTTTAAGATGTGACATTAATGTGAATCAAAATACCAACTGAAACATTAACATCACAAAACATCAAAACTCAAACAGTTATGTGAAGGAAGCATGAAATTCTGGAAAAGTTTTAGTGACTAGTGGTATTACAAATGGCAAAGTTTAGTGACTATTTAAGTGATTTTTGAAGTTCAGTGACCTGGTGGAAACATGGTGGAAAGTTCAGTGACCAAATGGGCAATTCACTCCAAATTCTCCCCCTTATTGCAAATTCTCAACATTTTCATGTAGTAGCAAAATGTATCTATATCTCTCCCCAACGACCCAAGACATATAAATGAAATGCAAATGTCAATCAAATGATTATCTCTCCCTTTTTGCCACAAATGACGAAGGGAGCATTTTTAAACTCAATTTTAGCAGCAATATGTAACAACTCAAAAATGCAGTTGATAGTATGCACAAGTATAATTAGTGAATAGTAAACCTTCCCACATACTCATTTTAAGTTAAAATGGAGTAAATTGTACAAGTGACCCATATGTGTAAAGTGTCACCAATCCTTTGTAAGTAGGACTTTAAACTTTAATTTTGTGAGAAATGACATGTTAAACATCTTTGTCAATAAGTTTATTCTCCTAATTATAAAAGTCAAATCATTAAGCACAGTAGGACCTTTAAATGAAGCTCATTTTGCATGTATATTTTGATCTGTTCTTTTCTCCCTCTAACTATGAGCATACATTTTTCACATTTTTCAATATTTTTACAACTTATCATTTTTTACATCATAAGTTCAAGTCCTTCTCCATTAAACAACTAAGATGACCTCTGTAGCGAGTTTTAGGTCGGTTGACCATAGGCATTGGGTTTTGAGATATCTTGCAGGCTTAATTGCTCGAGTCAAATAGACTCCGAAAAAGAACATAAGATATTGAGTTTTTTTTATTATATAGGATATATTTGAGCTTAGGTCTAACAAATTTGGTCAATTCATGTTCAAAGTCGCCCTACTAACAAGTGACTGTCATCCCAAATCTCACACACACGGTTGAGTCCCACTTTACAAGATCATAGTGTGTGCGGTGCAGATGGTATATGAAGACACCTATACTAAGTACTCCATAACAACCTAAGCAAGTAATGGAGAATGTTCTACAGCTCATCAATTAATCCCATACATAGTCACCACACTCAAGTTCAAGAATGTTATATATCTTGCTGTAAAAAAACTTTCCATTCCTCAAATTTTTTTTTTTTTTTTTCTTTTCTCATTTTTCAATTTTTTGTGTTTTTTATATTTAAAAACATGAATGCTCCAAGTACACAAAACAACAACAAAAATCACTTACAAAAAAAAATAAAAATCACATAATCAATTAGGTAAAGAAATGCTTTTACCTTTAAGAGTATCGTGATCTATTCTATAATTTTTTAGTCACTCTTTTTCACCAAATCTACCCAGTGACAGAAATGTTCCTAGTCATTTGTGTCATTAATTTGGTCAATTGACTTACCCGATTAGTAAGGAAGTCAATCTGTCCAACAAGCTCCTGATTTTTGTTTATATTGAGTAAGCGTGAATCTATAATAAATTAATATTCTAGAGAAATATTGTGTTAATACCTTTCAAAATATTTTGTTGTTACTAAAAATCACAAATTTATGCATATAAACTTTTATTAGGAATATCATATTATTGATCTCAAAACAGCATAATATTATACAACAATATTCTATGATTATTCTTGAAGATTCACAAATTCAGCCCCTATTTGACTCTCTTTATTTCAAAATATTTTCTTTCTTACACTCATTTTCAACTACACAATCATACTATAAAATATTTTGCACGTAAACTCAAAACTTTTCACATTTTTTGACCACACATTCTCCAAAAAATCACTATTCAAAACATCATTTTCCCCAATTTCTCTTTATAATGGCCATCAAAAGGGAGCTCATACACTTCAATGTAAATATTGAATTGGTCCTCAAGAATTTAAATTTTAACTAAACTACTCTTAAAAAGCAAAAAATTGTTATATTAGTTTTCTAGAAGAATATTATTTTTATACTTTGGAAGAGCTAATACTTGTTATCTGGGAGAATAAAATTTTTACTATTGATAGTACTTTATTCTTTAATAAATTAATAAATAAAGTTTCTAAGTTTCTAAAATGTGTGTCATGATTGATACTATATCCATAATGGTACAATTGAAACAAATAATGTATTGAACCAAAAGTTTAATTATTGCACTTATCATTTGTTGGCTCAACCAGTTAAACCATCATCGAAACAATAATAATGTGAAATTGAGAATTTAAATGGACATTTTTCAAAGAACAAAAATAATTTTCAATCCAATAAATTCTCATACAATACTTATTCTTTATATTATAAATTGTTCTTGATCGTCACTAGTTAACGTTTGAACTAAAATTATGTAATCTTGAAAATTACATAGGGTGATACATGGGTCTATCACCCTCCATGTTGACCTTCTAAATATAATTTATTTCTAATAGATACATTTACTAGATGATTGTTTGGTGTTAACAACTTGAAGTTGATGAAACTACTTGCTCAAAATTTTAAATTATAAGGATAATTTTCATATTATACATCAAGACAATATATCATGTCAATGTAGGTGAGTCTATCCACCAAACTTTTGAAAAATGTTAGTTGGTATGGCAATAAATAGTTTATCACAATTGATTGTTAAGTACCTTAATTCCTAACCATTAATATTGAGAACAAAGTACTTTTCATTTCTACTTAAGGAATGCTATTTTATGTGCAGCAATGCTTTTAAGCATCACGCCAACGTCAAAGTTCTCATGGTCAAAGCCTAATATTTTCGTCTAATAATTTTTTATAATGTAATATATATATATATATATATATATATATGCAATTGTAACATCACAATGCATTGAAATGGATAATAAAGAATGCAAACTACTCTTCCCGACCTTAATCCAGTACTTGCTTGTGTAGATCATCGATGACCCTCTCATAATATTCATCATCTTGATAGGTATGTTTTTTCTACAACTTTAGCCAATATCATGGCTCCTACCTCTTCCTCGCTGGCTAGCTCGTAGGCATGTTGGAAGAAGGTCATGTGAGAGTAACTTCAGGCTCTTCAAGAGAATCATATCTCGAATATTGTTCCTTGTCCTGTTGATATTAAGCCCATTAACCGTAAATGTGTATATTTTATTAAGACACAATGTTATGGCTCGCTTGATCAATATAACGCAAGGTTAATGGAACTCAGTAATCAACAAGAGTATGGGGTGTACTGTGAAGAGACTCATACTCTTGTAGCAAAGATGACCATGAGTTGGAAATTATGAAAAAAATATTATCGGCTACATAGAGACATAGTCATGTGCGACGCGAAAACAACTTTCCTTATTTGATTAAAACTTTTTTGGAACCCAATTTGGACATGATTCTTGACCTACTTTCACCCTCTATAGACAAAACATAGGCATCCATTGAAGACAACTCTCATACACCATTATTTATCAATTATCATCAATTAAAGACCAACAAATTCATTAATCTTGTGAGAAAATTAAAGACAATTTCAAGATTTCATCAAATTCAAGATTCATCCTTAATTTTCGGACAAAGAAGAGAAGGTGCAATTGGAGATTTTTATTGATGGAAATAATAAGTTTGATCCAACTAATACCTAGAAGAGGTGAATTGGTGATTATGCAGAATTTAAACTATTGAATTAATAATTTCAACAAGTCACGATTATTAATTTATCCAGATGAATTCACATGCACACTATCCTATGTTGAATTACCGTAGAATAATAAATTGCATAAAAGTAAATAATACAGAAGAATTGTTGATGGAGAAAACCCCTTGCAGGATTAAAATTTTTGGGCCCAAGCCAATATGAATCCACTATAAACAAATTAACTTACAGTACTGTCAGACTCGACCAACACTAGTACTTTCTGACTGCCTGACAATTTTTGATGGAATATTAGCTCAAAGAGAATGAAAGTGAACTTACCGTATATGGACTCATCTACCGGTTTTACTATGAGCTTACCTTATATTCGTTGAGCTCACCGTACTCGGTGTTTTTGAACTTACCAGATTTTAACAACACATACCGTATTTGATCAGATTAACTGAACTTAACGTATATGCTGTTTGGAACTTACCGAATTTGCTCAGCCAATACCGTATTTGCTTAGACTAAACTCACATGACGCCACAAAATGGATATTGAAGACAAAGAGAAGAATGAAAATATATTTCAGACTTAACATAATGAAGATACATGGCTAATGTATATATAGCCAAACTTACACAATTTAGAAAGTACATTCTAATCATACTACCTACTATTAGACAATGTTTGACCATAACTTAACTTGTAATAGATTAAAACTAGTCTAACTTTCATCATTACATAGAGTTAGACTTAATCAAAAAACATGTGACAAATTGTAACAAAAAAAATATATAGTTGAGTGACAACAAGAGTGTTACATACGGTTAATCACTCCTCCTTGACACTTTTGTTGAAAACACCAAGACAATCTCTTAGGGGACGTTCTCTTCGTATTTCAGTTTTGTGTTTTGAGTTTTGAATTCGTTTTGTGTTTTGTGCTTTGGGTATCCATTTTGAGATTGTTGAAAACTCGTTCTTTTTGTCATTTTGAAAAAATATTTCTCAATCCGTGTTTTTTTAGTTTTGGCAGATTTGTGAAGAAAACAGCCAAAACGTAAAAAAGTTATTTTCTGTTTTCTTCACAAAATTTTCAACCGTTTTCAAAAACTTGTTTTCGAAAATGGGAAAGAGAACGTGTTTTCAATATTTTGGAAAATCGAAAACAGAAAACGGCTCAAACACAGCAAAGAGAACGCCCCCTTAATGTTTCAAACCTTTCCTTAAGCAAGGCTTTGGTGAAAATGTCAGCCACTTGTTCCTCAGAACTGCAATGCTTCAATTCTACCTCTTTCCTTTCTTGAGCTTCCTTTATGAAATGATATTTGATCTTTATGTGTTTTGTTTTTCCATGGAACACTGGATTCTTCACTATTGCCACCGCAGATTGATTATCACAAAGAATGGTTGTTAGTGCTTCAGATCTTTCAACATTTTCCTCAACCAGATGGCCTGATTTGTTGCCTCAGTTGCTGCAATGTATTCTGCTTCAACAGTTGATTGTGCCACCATTTTTTGCTTGATTGAATTCCAACATACAAGACTTGAACCAACATAGAAGGCATAGCCTGAAGTACTCTTCAAGTCATCAACAGATCCGGCCCAATCACTATCAGTAAAGCCAGTAAAAAATAGAGTTTTTGATTTCTTAAAACTGATCCCAAACTCCTCTGTTCCTTTGATATATCTTAGCACTCTTTTTGCAGCTTGAAAGTGAATTTTACTAGGTTCTTGCCTGAATCTCGATAGCATATTCACAGCAAACATCAGATCTGGTCTGGTGGAAGATAAGTAGAGCAAACAACCAACTAAGCTTCTATAAACCTTCTCATCAAATTTTTTTGCTCCATCTTCTTTCATCAGCTTTGAATTCTGAATTAAAGGGGTGCTAACTGAATTGCAATTCTCCATATTAAATTTCCTTAACACATCTTTAGCATATTTCTTTTGGCACACAAAAATTCCATCCTTTGATTGATCAATCTCCATTCCAAGAAAATAATTCATTTCACCCAAATTTGTCATCTTGAATACCTTCATCATTTCATTCTTTACCACTTCAACTAAGGCTGTATTACTTCCTGTGATTAGGAGATCATCAACATACAGAGAAATGATAATCAAATACTCCTTCACTTGTTTGATATACAGAATTTGTTCATTGATGCTTTTACTGAAACCAAGACTACTCAAGTGTGTGTCTATCCTGCTGTAACAACTTCTTGGCGCTTGCTTTAAACCATACAAAGTTTTCTTCAATAGGTACACCTTATCCTCTCCATTTTTGATGAAACCTTCAGGTTGGTCAATGAAAATTTCTTCATTTATGATATGATCCGACATAGGGTTATTTTGGACGATTATTTTTTTATTTTCCCAAGAGTTTTATTTAGCCTAGAATTCTTATATTTTGGTAACTTTTCATATTTTAGGACTTTATTCCGTTTTTAATTAGTTTCTAGGTTTTCCATATAAATAGTTTATTATTTCATTGTATTTGATAAGCTTTTGATTATGAATAAAAATTGAGAATTTTCTCTCCAATGGTTCTTGATGAACTTTTCGAACTTATCAAATATATTGTTATATTTGTGGCATTCAACCGTAAAAACTTATCAAAGGATTAAGCTTCCTTTGTGGCGTTCGCAAATCGAGGTTCGTTGATTTTGTAATCAAGAGGTCATTCAAACTTTGTTCTTGTTTGGTTGCTTGGTTCAATAATTTGCGGGTCGAGATCCTATCGTCTACAACCTGAATTTGGGCTTTCCTGACGTTTTCAATTCATTCCGCGAGTTCCATGCGTTTCCCCCAATCGGGATCTCATCAATATAGGTGCCCATTTTAGAAAGCAGACTTCACATCAAGGTGGTATATTCTCCATTTTGATTGAGCAGCAATTGCAAACAGCAGTCTTATTGTTTCAAACCTGGGCACTGGAGCAAAAGTATCAGTAAAGTCGACTCCATATTGCTGAGCATAGCCTTTTACAACTTAGCCTAGCTTTTAGTTTGTTTATTGAACCATCTGCATTCATTTTGGCTCTAAACACTCATTTCACTCCAATGACATTCTTGTTTTCCGGTCTATCAACCAGCATCCAAGTTCCATTCCTTTCAATCACCTTAATCTCCTCATTCATTGCATCTAACCAAGCTTGAGAATTAGCTACTTCAGTGTAAGTTGAAGGCTCCAGAACTGATGTATTGCAAGTAGCATAAATATCTTCAAGTGATCTAGTTCCGATCACCTCATTCTCTGAATTTGATCCATCATCAGGTTCAACCTAAGCTTCAGCTTCTTCTTCATTGACATCAGCATCCTCATCCTGTAAAGTCAGTTTTGGAACCTCTGTTTTATTCACAGAACTTGATTCCCAATTCCATGAAGAATGTTCATCAACCTTGACATTTCTGGTAGAGATTATTTTCTTGGCATGAGGAATATAAACTCTATATCATTTTACATTGCCACAATATCCAACCAAAACACCAAGTTCTGCCTTTTAACTTAGCTTGTCTCTTTTTGCATCAGGGATGTGAGAATAGCATATGCTACCAAACACTTTTAAGTGTGACACATTTGACTTAACTCCATACTAAGCTTCAAAAAGAGTTAGTTTGTCCAAGGCTTTTGTAGGTAACCTGTTGAGAAGATACACAGATGTATTCACTGCCTCAGCCCAAAATTCCTTTGGAACATTTTTCTCTAACTTCAAGCATCTAGCCATCTCCATAGTCATTCTGTTTTTCCCTTCACATACTCTATTCTGTTGAGGTGAGTAAGGGATTGTTAGTTGGTGTTTAATCCCTAATTCCTCACAGAATTTGTCAAACTGATTGCTGGTATATTCGGTCCCATTATCAGTCCTTATAGCCTTTATCTTGCAGTCACTTTTATTCTCCACACGATTCTTAAACTTCTGAAATATTACAGGCATTTCTGACTTCATTTCGAGAAAATAAACCCAGCACATTCTAGTTAAATCATCAATAAAGAGGATAAAGTACCTGCTGCCATTCAAGATTAAAGTTCTCATATGACCATAAAAATCATAGTGGACCAACTAAAGTTTGTTCTGTGCTCTTCTAGACTGATTTATATGAAAAGGCAGCCTAGTTTGTTTTCCCAATTGACAGACATCACAAACACAAGCATCATCATTCACTTTTGGCATATTTTCAACTAACTCTCGCTCAAACAGATTTTTGAGTGAGGTGTAATTGGCATGCCCAAAACGTTTATGTCATAAAGCATACTTAACCACAGTACTAGCAAAGGCATGTGTGTTAACATTCTTCCACTCGAAAGGAAAACTCCTATCTCTCATTTCAACTGTCATCAATTCCAGATTGTTTTTATCCAAAATTGTACATCAACTATCCTTAAATATTAAGGTGTAGTTCTTTTTAATCAGTTGGCCAACACTAATAAAGTTTTGATCAATGTTAGGCACATACAAAACATCAAAAATAAACTTAATATCTGATGGTGTTTGAACTAGGACTTTGCCAATTCCTTTCACCTCCACATACTCTCAATTTTCCATTTTCACCCTTGATCTGTAAGCACCATTCAACTCCACGAAGATATCTGAATTTGATGTCATGTGGTGAGTGCAGCCATTGTCAAGTAACCAAGTTTCAATCTGGTTGGAAGCTGTGAAGTTTATAGCAAAAAATAGATGATCTTCTGCCTCATCTTCTGCAACTTTGGCCAGCTGCAGCTCTTTTTTCTCTTTTTGATTCTTGCATACCTTTTCAACATGACCAAACTGTTTAAAAGTCCTGCACTGCACACCAGGTCTAAACCAACACCATTTGGAAAGATACCCTTTCTTTTTGCAATGGGGATAAAGAGGATAATCACCATTCTTGCCAACATTCTTGTTGATTTCCACCTTCTTCTCATGTTGTGGTTTCTTTACTTCAAAACTAGTTTGAGCTTTATGTTTTCCTTTCACAAACAAAGCTCCCTCAGCCTGTTCTTCTTGCCTGAACAATCTTCTTTATTCGGTGGCTTGAAGAGCATTTACAAATTCAGCCAAAGAAATGCTAACCAAATCCCTAGAGTCCTCAAGGGAAGAGATCTTGGATTTAAATCTTTCTGACACACTTATCAACACTTTTTCTACAACCCTCTTGTTTGATAAATCATCTCCTAACAGCCTTATTTGATTACTACCTTTATCAATCGATCTACATACTCTTTCACCATTTCAGTGTCTTTCGTTTTCAAAGTTTCAAACTCCCTTCTGTAGTTTAGCACTCGCATCTGTCGTGTTCTTTCATTGCCTCAGAATTCTTCCTTTAAACGATCCCATGCCTCTTTTGCAGTTTCACAGGTTATGATCCTAGTGAAAGTAGCATCTAAAATATCAGATTGAATGCAAGAAAGGGCTTTGAATTTTTTTGCTTTCTCTTCACTATGCTGCTTCAACTGAGCAATAGTTGGATTAGCTCTCAATGGCGGTGGTTCAACTCCAGTTTTTGTAATCTCGCAAAGATCATAGATTTCATATATGCCTTCATCTTTGCAGACCAGAAGACATAATTTTCCCCTGTAAATGCTGAAGGTAAAGGGGCAGAAAAACCACTTGAAGCCATATCACTCACTCACCAAAACCACTCGGCTATATATGAAGGTTGCTTACTGTTTTCTCTCAAGGCTGCTAGTATTTGGGTTTGTTCAAAGATCTCTAAAAGCTCTAATACCACTGATAGATTATTGGCTCAAAGAGAATAAAAGTGAACTTACTGTATATGGACTCACCTATCGATTTGACTATGAGCTTACCGTATATTCACTGAGCTCACCGTATTTGGTGTTTTTGAACTTACCGAATTTTAACAACACATACCGTATTTGATCAGATTAACTAAACTTACCATATATGTTGTTTGGAACTTACCAGATTTGCTCAGCCAATACCGTATTTTCTTAGAACATACTGTATTTGGTTTTACTCACCGATTTTGATCTAAACTCACAGATTTCCGGTATGATGCCAAAAAATGGATATTGAAGACAAAGAGAGGAAGGAAAATAGATTTTCAGGCTTAACATAATGAAGATACATGGCTAATGTATATATAGCCAAACTTACACAATTTAGAAACTAAATTCTAATTATACTACCAACTACTAGACAATAC
The DNA here is from genome assembly GCA_019395295.1 of Osmanthus fragrans. Taxonomy (NCBI): domain Eukaryota; kingdom Viridiplantae; phylum Streptophyta; class Magnoliopsida; order Lamiales; family Oleaceae; genus Osmanthus; species Osmanthus fragrans. Next base: position 5,350,097 of record CM033342.1, read on the forward strand.
TTGACCATAACTTAACTTGTAATACGTTAAAACTAGTCTAACTTTAATCATTACATGCAGTTAGACTTAATAAAAAAACATGTGACAAATTGTAACAAAAAAAAAAAATATATATATATATATATATATATATATATAGTTGAGTGACAACAAGAGTGTCACATACAGTTCATCAGTTTTCCTGTTTTCCTTTTGGCAAACTCTCCATGCTTACCATCGTGAGTTTGACACGGGTGTTAGATATAATAGCTATTAAGTATATTCATGAAGGGAAGTTTGGTCATTTCCGTTGCTAGGGTTAGCATCTATGGATTTACACATTATTTTCAGTTTCTATAACAGGACAATTCATCTCCAGAAGATCAAGCAACATTTCGAAGGCTTGGACAAATCAGCAACACAAGCTTGAAGTAGTCACCTTGAACTATGCACTCAACATTTGAGAGTTGAAAGCCAAAGCTAAGGTCGAATAAATTCTAACTAAGGCGAGATCTCAAGAGGTACCCAAGGATGGATAGAGGACCATAGACCCAATTCAACCTGGAAGCCTAGCACAATGTATCTAACATCAGCTGAATTAAATTAATGTAATTTGACCTATACATAATCCTAGCTGATATAATTCATTTAAGCTAAATGTTAGTTATCACTACAATCATAGATAGCGTCATTATTATTCCATGCCAATGTCAATGGAAATGGAGAAGGGAATAGATCCAGGTACCGTATACCAGTCAGCATTTTCATAATTTCCCTTATTCTTGGAACCGCTTAATGTGATGGTCCATGAATTTTTCAGTCAATATACGTTTTTAGATTCCCCCCCCATGAATCTATTAAACAAGAGAAACAGAGGGAATGAGATACAGAACAAGAACCATGCATATACGAAATAAATATTTCCCATTACTTTTTGTCTTCACCTTTTTAATGTTCATCCCGAAAAGCTCCAATCAAACGGATACTATAACTACTACACTGATCATTAGAGATGCTGAGACCTTGGTTTCATCTGGCGGAGGCTTTGAATTGGGATTTTTTAGCCCAACAAATTCCAATAATCGATACGTGGGCATCTGGTACAAGGAAATACCAGCTAAGACCATGGTATGGGTAGCCAACAGACAAATTCCACTTACAAATAAATCTGGAGTCTTGAAGGTTATCAAACCAGGACTTCTAGTTCTTCTAAATGACACTAATGGTGTCATCATATGGTCTTCGAATACATCACAACCTGTGAAAACTCCAGTTGCAAAATTGATGGATTTGGGAAACCTTGTTGTGAAAGATGCAAATGACGATGACCCAGGGAAAGTTCTTTGGGAGAGTTTTAATTATCCGACTGATACATTGTTACCAGGTATGAAGCTCGGTTGGAACTTTATAACTGGTTTAGAGGTCTATCTATCATCATGGAAGAGCAACGAGGATCCAATTTCAGGAGATTTTACATTTCACTGCGATCCTACTGGTTATCCACAAAATATCTTGAAAAAAGGTTCAGTTGAGCAGTATAGATCTGGACCTTGGAATGGTCTCCGTTTTAGTGGGGTACCGACCTTGAAGGAAAAATGAGATTTTCAAATTTGAATTAGTACTAAACAAAAATGAGGTCTACTATCATTATGAGCTCCTTAGCTCAGTTATTACAAGGTTTACATTGAGTCCGAGTGGAGTTGGCCAGCGCTGGATGTGGATAGATCAAACACATGACTGGGTAGTTTACCATACTGCTCCAACAGATAATTGTGACACTTATAAATTATGTGGTGCATATGGTAGTTGCAATATTGCGAATTCTCCTGTTTGTGGAAGTTTAAATAGATTTCTCCCAAAAGATCCTGAAGCTTGGAAAAAGGCAGATTGGTCGAACGGGTGTGTTCACAGAAATCCATTGAATTGTCAAACTGGAGATGTATTTCTCAAGTATTCTGGTATAAAATTGCCAGATACATGGTATTCCTGGTATAATGAAAGCATGATACTCAAAGAATGCAAGGTAGAGTGCTTAAACAATTGCAATTGTACTGCTTATACTTAGATATAAGTAGAGGAGGAAGTGGATGCTTACTTTGGTTCGGAGACTTAATTGACATCAAAGAGCTATCAGCAGAAGAACAAGATATCTATATTAGAATGGCTTCTTCTGAATTAGGCAAGGAGTTATTCAACGAAATGCTTAACTATTCACTTTTTAGACTTGATTGATTTAATTTTGCAGCTTAGTTTCAGGGCTTCACATTAGCTTCAGTCTATTCTATTAATATTAGTATCCAAAAACTAGTTTACAGATGCAGAAAGTTTCATTATAATTATGGCCTTCACTGATATTATATAATACAATAATTACAGGCCTTAATAGAAATCTTATCCCAAAAACACGTTTATCTTTGAATTCAAAGGAAGTATAATGTTTACATTACTAGACGAACAAATAGAAAATGGGATAATTCGGAACTTTCTTTCCTTTATAGATGATCTGTGAGCTTGTCACTTTCAAGGACATATCATCATTGAAAAGCAATCCCCTTTTTATCTTTATTTTTTTGTTAATTGTGCAGACGTGAAAGGACGGAAAAGAGAAATTCTAGTAGTAAGTTTTTCGTTGTGTATGGGAATGATTCTGCTGGGTCTGAGTATGATTCTGTATGTTCGGAAAAGAAAGAAGAGTAACCAAAGGCTAAGAGGAGGTATGCTAGCAAAATCTATGATTTTTTACTAAAGACAAGTGGATAAACCAATCTTATCCATGCAAATGGAAACCGTCTTTTGCTTTTCTCTATGTTTTAGGTGGCCTTGGACACAACTTTGCAGACAATCACCATGATGTAAGCCGCAATAAAGACATAGAGCTACCACTGTTCGACTTAAATACAATAACTAAAGCTACTGATAATTTTTCAATTAACAAGAAGCTTGGAGAGGGTGAGTTTGGACCTGTTTACAAGGTAATACGTAGTATTTTTAATATAACAGGGCAGGCACTACACTGGGAATTGATGCTCTCAGATTTCATTTCAAATTTCATTGATATTTAATCAACACACCACATCAAATATTTTGCTCACAGAATATTTTCAAAATTTAGTCTTATTTTACATGAAATGAAGTCTTTAATACACATAAAGGCATCAATATATCCTTCCTCGCAAGTAAAAAGTGAGAGGAAGATGAATTATGTAAATCACTATCATAAAAATGAATTCCTTTTACATGCTTGATTTCTGATATAGGGGCTGCTGGAGGAGGGGCAGGAAGTTGCTGTCAAACGGTTATCAAGAACATCACTTCAAGGATTCGATGAGTTCAATGAAGTCATTTGTATAGCTAAACTTCAGCATCGAAATCTTGTGAAGCTTCTAGGGTGCTGCATTCAAGGAGAGGAAAAGATGTTAATTTATGAATACTTGACTAATAGAAGTCTGGATTTGATTTTATTTGGTAAGAAATATTCATCTTGCAAAATCGGGAATTACAACATTCTATCCCGAGTATCAGTTATACACTGAAATAAAAGAGTTCCATAAATATTTAATCAAATCTAGAGGAAGGATTTTCGATCAACTGTAAATAGGGGACACGTCATTATTCTTTATTCTATGTGCTGTTTCATGCTACTGTATGCTTGAAGATACTTGGTAATAGATATTGGAATTAATTTCTCATATCCTTTATCCAACAATCAGATTATTCTAATGACAGGGAATTTTTTTTTTAGATCCAATGAAAAGTGCAGTTCTTGATTGGCCAAAGAGCTTCCACATCATTAATGGCATTGCCAGGGGCATTATGTATCTCCATCAAGATTCCCATCTCAGAATCATCCATAGAGACCTCAAAGCCAGCAATATTTTGCTAGATTCTGACATGAACCCAAAGATATCAGATTTTGGCTTGGCTAGAAGTTTTGAAGGCAATGAGACCGGAGCTAACACGAGCCGAGTAGTTGGAACATAGTAAGAAAGTCAATCCCATAATTTATGAAGTGCTATTCTATTGCTTAAAACTTCGGTGCCTGATAAATTTTATCATGTAGTGGCTACATGTCCCCGGAATATGCTCTAGATGGCACGTTTTCAGTGAAATCAGATGTATTTAGCTTTGGCGTTTTGGTGCTAGAGATTGTAAGTGGCAAAAGAAACAGAGGATTTTCTCATAGAGATCATCACCACAACCTTCTTGGACATGTAGGTATAGTGCATACTCACATTGTAATGAAATTAATCCTTATAGCACTTGGATCAGTTGGTCCTTTAAATGAGTTCAATTAGTACAGGCATGGATCCTGTATAAAGAAGGAAGGTCACTGGAATTCGTCAAAGATTACCTCAGCGTTTCAGGTTATTTATCAGAAGTGCTGAGATCGATCCATGTGGGACTGTTGTGCGTTCAACAATGTCCAGAACACAGGCCAAGCATGTCTTCGGTAGTGTTTATGCTTGAGAATGAAGTTGAGTTGCCTCAAGCTAAGCAACCTGGTTTTTTCACAGAAAGAGATTTGTTTGCTGCTGAAAGTTCAAGTAGCTCAAATGCACCAAGCTCAATAAACCAAATGACCATTACACAAATGGAAGCACGATAAGTTAACAAGTTAAGTTTGTTTTTCTGATCTTGCTTTTATCATTATTCTTAAACCAGAATACTAAATTGTATTTCTATTCATTACATACATTAATTTTCTATTTCAGTAGTTGGAGGATCTATTTTTATTAGATGTCCCATGTTCAAGTCCTCTCCTAAATGCTATATAGTCATGTATGTATCTGTACTATGAACAATCAAAGCACATACCTCCATTCCTGAGTAATCGATTTTGATCGTGAAATTGGTTTGAACACCGAGTTGATTAAGTCCGTATTCTTGACCTTATAATGCTTCAGATTGCCAATTGGATGACTTTTCTGTACTGGCAATATCTCAATCCTCATAAGCATTGTTCGTGATAAGAAACTAGGAAGTGTACATGGACCTCATATTCAGTCAATATGAAATAATGCAGCTGTTTACTTCCTGCATATCAATTCTATTAAGCAAGAAGAACTGACAGACATAGGCAGAACTAGAACCATGAAGATATTGAATAAAGATTTCCCCTTACTTTTTATTTTAACCTTGTTAATGTCTGTCCAGAAGATTTCCAATGCATTGGATACTATAACTACTTCACAGATCCTTAGAGATGGTGAGACCATTGTTTCAGCTGATGGAACCTTTGAATTGGGATTTTTTAGCCCGGGAAATTCAAAGAATCGATACGTGGGCATGTGGTACAAGAAGATAACAGTTATGACTGTGGTATGGGTTGCCAACAGAGAAGTTCCACTTACCAACAGATCAGGACTCTTGAAGGTTGTCGAGCCAGGACTACTTGTTCTGCAAAACGACACTAATGGTGTCATCATATGGTCTTCTAGCACATCACGACTTGTGAAAACTCCGGTTGCAAAATTGCTGGACTCAGGAAACCTTGTCGTGAAAGAAACAAATGATGATGGCCCCGAGAATTTCCTCTGGGAGAGTTTTAATTATCCGACTGATACATTGTTATCAGGAATGAAGTTTGGTTGGAACTTCAGAACTGGTCATGAACTGTATCTATCATCGTGGAAGAGCAATGATGATCCATCTGAGGGAGATTTTAGTTTTCACTTTGATCCTACTGGCTATCCTCAACATGTGGTGAAAAAAGGTTCAGTTGTGCAGTTTAAATCTGGAGCTTGGAATGGACTCCGCTATAGTGGGACGCCAAACATGAGGAAAAATCCTATTTTCAAATATGGAATAGTTCTAAATAAAAACGAGGCCTACTTTGCTTTTGAGCTTCTGAACAGATCAATTATTTCGAAGCTTACATTGACGGCAAGTGGTGTTGGACAGCACTCGACTTGGATCGATCGAACACAGGGGTGGGTGGTATACATTACTGCTCCAACAGATAATTGTGATATTTATGGATTGTGTGGTGCTTATGGTAGTTGCAATATTCCGAATTCTCCGGTTTGTGGATGTTTCGATAAATTTTTTCCTAAAGATCCAAATGGATGGTCCAATGGAGATTGGTCGAATGGGTGTGTTTGCAGAAATCCCTTGAATTGTCAAAACAAAGATGTATTTCTCAAGTATTCTGGTATTAAATTGCCAGACAATCAATATTCTTGGTTTAACTTGAGTATGACTCTCAAAGAATGCAAGGTAAAATGCTTAAAGAATTGCTCTTGTACAGCTTATACTTACTTGGATATAAGCAGAGGGAGAAGTGGATGCCTACTTTGGTTTAAAGACCTAATTAACATCAAAGAACTATCTGAAGAAGGTGAAGACATATACATCAGAATGGCTTCTTCTGAATTAGGTAACAATATGTAATATATAAATCCCAAATATTTAATCTTGTCTTATTTACCTTTACCGATGATCTGTATACTTATCAATTTCTAGGTTCTATATCATTGACAAAGAACTCATTTTATTTGGATATAAATTTTTGCAGAGTTAGAAGGGATGAAAAGAAAAGTTCTTGAAGTAGGTTTGTCGTTGTCCATAGGAATGGTTCTGCTTGGGCTTAGTCTGATGCTGTATCTTCGAAGAAGGAAGATAAGAAATCACAGGCTCAGAACAGGCAGTAAGAAGAGTCCACCACTTTCAACTACAGACATTAGGAGAAACAAAGCTTATCCATACTCAACTAATTGAAATCCTTCTTTTTCTTTTCTCTATCATGTTACATCTAATTCTTCACTTTTGTTTCAGGGAGGCAGGAAGACAACTTTATGGACCGTAAAAATGATGATAGTCAAAACAAAGACATGGAACTGCCGCTGTTTGATTTATATACAATAATTAAAGCTACGGATAATTTTTCAATTAATAACAAGCTTGGAGAGGGTGGGTTTGGACCTGTTTACAAGGTAATATATAATTTTTTTCATTTTTCAGTTTTAGTTTAACAGGGGAGGCACCACACTCGGGATAGATGCTCTCAGATATTTATCCTGTGTCCCAAATATATGGATGATCACTAAACTACAGTATCAAATATTTGGTTTGTATAATCATTTGGAAATTTACTCTTCTTTTTAATGTGAAATTAAGTTCTTTAATACAAAAATATATGAACATCACACTAGGCCACGTGAAAAGTGAGTGGAAGATGATATGCAAATTGCCATTTTGCAAAACAAATACCTTTTACATGTATAATTTCTGATTAGGGCCTACTGGAGGAGGGGCAGGAAATTGCTGTCAAAAGGCTATCTAGAAATTCCCTCCAAGGACTCAATGAGTTCAAGAATGAAGTTATCTGTATAGCTAAACTACAACATTGAAATCTTGTGAAGCTTCTAGGATGTTGCATTCAAAGAGAAGAAAAGATGTTGATTTATGAATTCCTGCCCAATAGAAGTCTTGACTTGATTCTATTCAGTAAGAAATATTCACTTCGCACAATTATCTCAATAGCAAGTTCTATCATCAAGTGCAAGTTACACTCAATGACATAGCAAAGTTTCATAGAGACCTTAAAGCTAGCAACATTTTGCTAGATTCTGACATGAACCCAAAGATATCAGACTTCGGAATGGCTAGAAGTTTTGGAGGAAACGAAACAGGAGCTAATACGAGCCGAGTAGTTGGAACATAGTAAGAATCTTAATCCAACAATTTGTGAACTGCTATTCGATTGCTTATACCTTAGATGCCTGATAAATTTTATCATGCAGTGGCTACATGTCCCCAGAATATGCTATAGATGGTATGTTTTCAGTGAAATCAGATGTATTTAGCTTTGGCGTTTTGATGCTTGAGATTGTAAGTGGCAAAAGAAACAGAGGATATTCTCATATTGATCACCACCACAACCTTCTTGGACATGTAAGTACGGTGTACACTCACATTGTAATGAAATTATTCCTTATAGCACTTGGATTCAAAAGATGGTCCTTTAAAAGAATTCAATTAGTACAGGCATGGATGCTGTATAAAGAAGGAAGGTCACTGGAATTCGTCGATGATTACCTTGGCGTTTCAGGTTACTTATCAGAAGTGCTGAGATCGATCCATGTGGGATTGTTGTGCGTTCAACAATGTACAGAACACAGGCCAAGCATGTCTTAGGTAGTGTTTATGCTTGAGAATGAAGTTGAGTTGCCTCAAGCTAAGCATCCTGGTTTTTTCACAGAAAGAGATTTGTTTGCTGCTGAAAGTTCAAGTAGCACAAATGCACCAAGCTCAATAAACCAAATGACCGTTACACAAATGGAAGCACGATAAGTTAACAAGTTAAATTTTTTTTTCTGATATTTCTTTTATCATTATCTTAAACCGGAATACTAAATTGTATTTCTATTCATTACATACATTAATTTTCTATTTCAGTAGTTGGAGGATCTATTTTTATTAGGAGTCATGTCCCGTGTTCAAGTCCTCCCATAAATGCTTTACAGTCATGTATGCATCTGTAGTATGAACAGTCAAAGCACATGCCTCCATTCAGGGGCGGATTTAGGGCCGGAATGAGCCTGGCTATAGCCCGGCCCTCCAGCCCAAATACTAATAAAAAAATTTAATTTTTTTTTTCCATATTAGCTCATGCTAAATTCCCCCCCCCCCCCTCCCCGGTATTAGCCCGTGCTAATTTTTTTCCTAGATCCGCCCCTGCGTCCATTCCTGAGTAATCGATTTTGATCATGAAATTGGTTTGAACACTGAGTTGATTAAGTCCATATGGCCGTGTTGTGAGAATAGTTACAACGGAAGGGTCATCCAATCTTTTCCAGGGAGTAAGAACCTATTAAGCCCCCGTTTAGCAAGCAATTTATGAACGTTTTATAAATTTAGTCAAAATCAACATTAATTTTAGCCACACATTCATTACTATTATCCACAAATTTTGTGAGACCCACTACAATTTCTTTTTATATATCATTTTTAATTGTTCCAAACAAGTTAAATCAGTATTTCAATCTCATCCATGTTACCAGTGTAATCAATCTCAACAGGAAATTGCTTTTGCTACCTCTGTTTTCTGAGAAATTGGACTCTTAGCTGCACTTCTAATTCGCTAAACAGAAAAAAAAAAAAAAAAAAAAATTCATTTCAAACGATAAGAACAACATACTGCAATTGGTGAATTCAGCTAATAGGATACCAAAGTGGAGCAAAAACAATCCAGTCCAAACCCTTCACAAGAATTATCTCTTTCTTTCAATCGGGAAAACAAAATAGCTCGTTATCTTCATTTTAGTGCTCATTTTTGTTCTATCTCTTGTTATCTTCACTATGTCAGACACCTATAATGCTTAAACTGGGTCTACAAAACAATAAGATAAAAAGTTGAATACTTGGCATTAATGAATTAAATGGTATATTATTTATGTTAATTATTGTTCTTATTGATGATGTTGTTATTGTTCTATCATCGATGATAACACAAAAATATAGAAACAAAAAAACTTGAAACATCCAACTGAGACAGTAGGACAATTAGAATTCCTGTACAAATAAGCAACACGAGCTTGAAATAGTCACCTTGAACTATAGCATTCAACATCAGAGAGTTGAAAGTCAAAGCTAAGGTCGAATAAATTCTGAGGCTAGATCTCAAGAGGTACCTAAAGAAATATAGAGGATTGGCCTTTACCCAGTTCAACCTGGAAGCTAGCATAATATATCTAACATCAGATAAATTAAATTAACTTAATTTTACCTGCACAAATTTATAGCTGATATTTTCTTTTAAGCTAAACTGTTAATTATTCTGTGTCAATATCGATGGAAATAGGGAAGGGAAAAGCTCCAGATACCATAGACTGGTCAGACATTGGAACCATTTAAGGTGATGGTCCATGGAACTAACACATCCATTTCAGTGAAATAGTGTTCATACTCGGAACTAATCATGCATAGATATTTGGGGCATAATCTTCACCTTATAAAACTTCAGATTTGCCAATTGGGTGCCATGGCTGTAATGACAATTTCTCAATCCTCTTACGAATTAATCCAAGCAAGGAAGTTGACATGTGAGAACTGGACTTCATATTAAGACAATATACTTTTATTTTATTTCATTTTTTGCCTACCTATGAATTGTATTAAAGAAGAAAAACATAGTGAAAGAGAGATAGAACGAGAACCATGCAGATACCAAATATATTATTTTCCCTTACATTTGTCATGATGACATAGGAGCATATAATTTGTTAACAAACAAGAGAAAGATCACGAAGGAATAATTGAGAGCAAAGAAAAATCAATTTTTATTCATATATTTTGGTTTTCTATTATATTGAATAAGCCCCTCTATTTATAGCGCAAATAAATTAAAAGAAGTTAAAAAGGAAACAAAATTCTAGTAAATTATAATTATATCAAAATATCAAAACTAATCTTATCTAATCTAATTTAATCAAAATAACATATTTAGAATCAAGCTCTACTTTTAAAATCATATCTAAACTATACTTCTATAAATTTAATCAAAATAACATATTTAGAATCAAGCTCTACTTTTAAAATCATATCTAAACTATACTTCTATTTTTATCTTTTTGCTTATCTTGATCGCCATCATTTTTTTCCCTGCAAAGAGAACTTGACTCCGAATCAACTTTTGAATGTTTGCACTTTGATCCTCGAACTTTGATATTTTTCACGTTTCGCAATTTCGTTCCTTTCCTTCAATTTCACCTCCAAGCATCGAGTTTCACCTAAAAAAATAATATATACACAAGACTAAGCAAATAATTTATCAAAATTAATATAACATATCCTGATTTGATGACCTAGATAAGTGTATCATATATATTTATCAATTAATCCGCATTTAAATATTTCCCTCAACTCTTCGTTGATGGCAATCAGAGTCTTTATATTTCCCTTCACTCTAGGTTGTTGGTGGTACATTGAACTGTCCTGTCCATGTCATTGAAAATGTAGTCCTATCTCAGAGATTCTAAGCAAGCATAGAAATTATTGATTACTTTTTTCTGTAAAAACAGAAAAAAAATCCACATGTAACAAACAAAAAAACACAGAGCACATAGAGCAGCAAAAATGAAGAACAGGGTGGAGGAAAAAAAAAGGCCTTTTCCGAAGAGGGAGAGAAGTACTGTATTTTGCTTGAATCAAAAAAGGTCACTTACAACTGATATATAAAAATGAAAAGCTCAGTTTTGGCTACACAAAAGCCTTTTTAATCACCCATTCAAAAAACATAATTATTTACTTATACATAAAACCCGGACTAAAGTACAGAAAACCCGAACTTAGAGAACATAAGAAATCTAATCGTCATGGTCACCTTTCCTCTGCGGTAGATTGACCTTGACAGCCTAGAGCAGGAGTTTTAGAGTAAATCTTCAAGTCCTTCAATTATAAACATTTTCTTGACCTTAAAGTACTACTTCAGATTCCCAAATCAAGAAACTAAACTGTGAGCACTGGAGCCCATGATCAGTCAATATGCATTGAAGCTAACGTTTATGGCCTGCCTAGCAATTCTATTTGACAAGAAAAGGTAAAACACACTGAAACCATGAGGATATCAAATAAATATTTCCCTTTACTTTTTGTCATAAGCTTTTTTTTATGTCCATCCAGAAAATCACCCAAAGATTCTCTATAACTACTACACAAATCCTTAGAGACGGTGATACCATTGTGTTATCTGGCAGAAGCTAAGAATTGGGATTCTTTAGCCCTGGAAATTTGAAGAATCGATAAATGGGCATGTGGTACAAGGGAATAACAGTTACGACCGCATTATGGGTTGCCAACAAAGAAATTCCACCTACATTTATATATCTGGAGTCATGAAGGTCATCGAGCCAGGACTTCTAGTTCTTCTAAACAACAATAATGGTGGCATCATATGGTTTTCAAATACATCACAATCTGTGAAAACTCAGGTTGTAAAACTGCCAGACTTGGGAAACCTTGTTGTGAAAGATGTAAATGATGATGACCAGGGAAATCCCTGAGACGATAAAAACTTACATAAGATCTATTTAATTTGGCTTTAATTGTTAAATCCCTGAGACGATAATGGATTGATTTCCAGTTTTGGCTCTAAATTTGAGAATTAATAATTAATTAGAGATTGTGGAGATAAACCATGGTGGATTTAAAAATCTATGTAATTTTATTTCTTTCTTCTTAATTAAAATTTTGTAAAGTAGGTTAAAATTATAATTAATTTCGATTAAATTAGACTTTTATTTTAGCAATCTCTATGGATTTGATGTCGTTGCTCATTGACTCTGCATTCCAAATGCTTTGCCTGCATGGAATTAAATAAAAACTCCACAAAAACAGAGAAAACTGACCATCCTATAGCAGGTGAATTCATGTTCAAAAAGTTAAATGACATTTAGAAAGCTTTTACCGATAAGCAAGTTGACTCAAAATAATCACCTTGAAATATGGACGTTACTGAGTTGAAAGCCATAGCTAAGGTCTAATAAAGTCTAACTGTGGAGGCCACCGGCCATATCTTAAATAAGACAATGTACCAGGGTACCTAAAAGGCTATATAAAGGAGTTCAGATTGAGTTCAACCAGGACGCCAAGAACAAGATAATATAATGCTAGCACAATTAAATGAACATATATCAATCTATAACACTGTTATAGATCATAATTTCTTTTAAAATGAACTGTTAATTATTTTCTACAAACTTAGATAGCAAGACCTTGTTATTCCAGGTCAATATTGATGGAAATGGAGAAGGGAAATAGCTAGGGAGGTCAACGAGTAATTTTTTTTTAATTCTCGGCTCATTATAGGCTGGCTGGGGCTTTTTCCGGGCTAAGCCGGCGAGCCAAATCTACATCCCTAGAAATAGCTCCAGATACCATAGACTAGTCCCCTCATTCTTGGATCCAATTCATTGAATAGTCCTATCCATATAGATGAAATAGTGGTCCTACTTGGATCTAAGCATGCATAGATATTTGAAGCATAATCTTGACCTTATAATACTTCAGATTTGGCGATTGTATGCAATTTTTTCCAAGTTTAGTTAAGGTGTGTATGCTAAACCTCATATTCAGTCAATATGCATTAATCAAGCTTCTACATATTGCCTAAAAATCAATTCTATTAAACAAGAAAAAGAAAGAGAGAGAGTAGAACTAGAACCATGAAGATATTAAAAATAATAATTACTTTTACTTTTTATCTTAATAGCTCATCGAAGACAACCTAATTTAACTCAATCTCACCAACTCCTACACGTGGTAGCAATCCCTTTTAAATTCAAAATTTTAATTCAAATGAAAAACTAACTTTTAAACAACTTCTTCAAACTGCAATATTTTGGGGCTGACTTATTCGAATCAACTTTTTCTTGTGCCTAAAATAGATAATTAAATACGAGCTATCCAATGAGCCCCATATTAATATACTTTTCATTGCTTTATCAATAATTAATTATTTGACCCAAAATAATATTAGATTTAATACTGTTTTACCTTAGTCCATCAACTTTCCAAAATTATAAAAATATAGCAAATAGAACAAATAGTTTTATTCTATAAAATTTTTGGCGCTACACACGATGTTCCTTTAAGATTTATGAGTCCCTTGTTTTTGAGATAGTAGATTTTGGGAGTTGAAGTCTTGTTTATTGATAGAATGTAAAGGAATATATACAAGATGAAAAATACAATTTAGCCCCTAACACTAACAAGACCTTACAAGTTGGTACAAATACAACTACTTATTTTAACTCTCCCCCTCAAGTTGGTGCATAGATATCACGCATGCCCAACTTGGATAGCATTGTATAGAATGGACCACTCGCAACTTCATGTGTCATTACATCGGCCATTGTTCTACCCTCTTGATGTATGGAACCTCTATATTTTTGGAGTCGAAATTTTCTTTGATATAGTTCCTATCAAGTTCAACATGCTTTGTTCTATCATGTTGCACGGGGTTGTTTGTAATTTTAATGGCAGCAGTGTTATTACAAAAAAGTAACATTGGCTTGTCAGGACCAAAATCGAGTTTACTAAGGAGAAGTTTTAGTCATGTAAGCTCGGTAGTTGCATGATTCAATGCACGATATTCTGCCTCAGCACTGGATAATGAGACAATATTCTATTTCTTACTCCTCCAAATCACAAGATTACCCCCAACAAATGATACATATCCTGATGTGAATTTTCTGTCCAATCTCGATCCAGCAAAATCAGAATCCGTATAGCCCATAATATCTAAATGACCCCTTTTTGAGTACAGAATGCCCTTGCCTGGAGAGGACTTCAGATATGCCAATATCCTATTAACTGCACTCATATGCTACTCACTGGGATTATGCATAAATTGACTCACAACGCTAACTGCATATGACAAATCAGGTCTCATGTGGGTTAGATAAATCAACTTCTCCACCAATATCTGATCTCTCTTTGTTTGTAGGAATCTGATCAGGATAGATAGATTAAGTCATGGTTTACCTCAATGGGTGTGTCAACGGAGACACAAGCTGACATACCAGTTTCTGCTAGGAGGTCAAGGACGTACTTACGTTGGGACAGGATAAGTTCTTGCTGAGACCGTGATACTTCAATGCCCAAGAAATACTTCAAGGTACCGAAGTCCTTCATTTCGAACTCATTTGTCAAATGGCTTCGGAGTTTCTCAATCTCACTGGTATTACTGCCCGTAGCAATCATATCATCCACATACACAATAAGTATAGTAATATCATGGTCATCTCTCTTATAAAATAGAGTGTAATCAGCCAAGGCCTATTTAAAATCATACTTTTTCATTGAACAACTCAATCTTCCAAACCATGCCCTTGGTGATTGTTTCAGCCCATAAAGGGCTTTCTTCAACTTACACACATTACCCCCTGGATGAGTGAAACCAGGAGGAGGATCCATATACACTTCCTCTGTCAGATCACCGTGAAGGAATGCATTTTTAACATCAAATTGTCTTAATGACCAATCAAGATTGACTGCTAAAGATAGGATGACTCTAACAGTATTCATCTTAACTACTGGGGCAAACGTTTCCTGGTAGTCAATCCCATAAGTCTGTGTGTACCCTTTTGCAACCAATCTAGCTTTATACCTATCTACAGTTCCATCTTACCTGAATTTTAATGAGTATACCCACTTGCATCCCACAATCATTTTTCCTGGTGGTAAAAAGACCATCTCCCAAGTAGAGTTCTTTTGGAGAGCATTCATCTCATCTTCCATAGCGGATTTTCACTTAGGTTGATCAAGAGCTTCCTGAAAGTGATTAGGAATAGACACAGAAGACAGTTGGAGGGCAAATGTCAGGTTAATCTTAGATAAACGATGGTACGAGATATAATCAGTTATGGGAAAGATAGCATTGGAAGAAGATTTCGAGAAACCAAACCTATCAGGCTTATTATGGGCTTGAATGGGATATCTTCTATCCTGAGTATCAACAATATCTAAAGTTGCAGGATTAGAATCAGAAATAGAAATAGGAGTGGAAGGAGTAAGAAGAGTAGGTACCTCATTTTCAATCTCCGAAGAATCAGATGGCACTGTAGTATCAACCGGGGGGTTATCAACAGGGACAACAGGGGCATGGTCTAAGTCTCTCCTTCTATAACATTTTTGGAACAAGCGAGGTGATCTATCATTCTCAACTCGAGATACATTTTGGGATTCGACTTGGAATTCCCCATTTTTTTCCAGAAATCCACACTTTCTTTTCATCTAACCACACTCGTTTCTCTTATTTACTACTAATCTCCTCCTGAAGAGGAACTAACGGCACGTCATTAGAAAAAAAGTATTCTGACTCACAGAATTCCACATCCATAGACACATAGTATTTTCCCGTAGGGGGATAAAAACATTTGTAGCCCTTCTGGGAGCTAGAGTAGCCAAGGAAGACGCATTTCAGGGCACGAAGATCAAATTTATCTCTGATATGAGCGTGCACGTGGACATAATACAACCAAAAATTTTGGGACAGAGATTTAAAACAGAGGGAATAGAGTGAAATCGTGACAACATTTTTAAAGGAGTTTGAAAGTCAATGATGCGAGCAGACATGCGGTTTATGAGAAAGACAACAGTAGTAACCGCTTCAGCCCAAAAACGTTTTGGAACACGCATAGTAAAACATAAGACCCGAGCAACTTCAAGAATGTGTCGATTTTTTCGCTCTGCGATGCCGTTTTGTTGAGGTGTGTAAGCACAAGTAGTCTAATGGAGAATGCCTTGTGTCGAGAAGAAATTGCTAAGGGTTTGATTGACAAACTCACGACCATTGTCAAAATGAATAACTTTAATCTGTGTATGAAATTGTGTCTCAATCATTTTTGAGAATTTTGGAATAACCTGCCCGACTTCACCCTTAGATTTTAACAAATATATCCAACAAACTCTGGTACAATCATCAATGAAAGAGACAAAATATTTTTGACCTGTAATAGATGGAGTGGAAAAAGGCCCCCAGACATCAGTATGAATGCAAGTAAAAGGAACAGAACTTTTATTAAAACTGACTTTGAAAGGTACACGATAACTTTTGGCAAAGATACATTGTTCACACCGCATAGTAGAACTAGAAATATTTTTGAATAGTTTAGGGAACAAATGTTCTAAGTAAGGAAATGAAGGATGACATAATCGACAATGCCACAAAAAGGTCTTATCTCTTTGAGAAGATTTACTAACAACTTGAAGACCATGACTATCCTTAGTTTGCAAACACTTTGTTCCTTCCAAAAAATACAACCCTCCCCTCTCTCTACCAGTGCCAATCGTCATCTTCGTTTGATTGTCCTGAAATACACAATTAGTAGGTAAGAAGATGACAGAGCAATCAAGATCCTTTGTAATTTTGCTAATGGATAAGAGATTAGTGGAAAATGTAGGTGCAAGTAAAACAGATGAGAGAGAGAAAGTAGGTGAAAACAAGACACTTTCGGCTC
Source organism: Osmanthus fragrans (assembly GCA_019395295.1). Classification (NCBI taxonomy): domain Eukaryota; kingdom Viridiplantae; phylum Streptophyta; class Magnoliopsida; order Lamiales; family Oleaceae; genus Osmanthus; species Osmanthus fragrans. The sequence continues at coordinate 5,367,037 of CM033342.1, forward strand.
CAGTAATTTTGACAGGAGCCCCATTAGCCACCTGAATAGACTGAATAGGTGAGGTTGTCAAGGAATCAAATGTGGAGGAATTACAGGTAAAATGATCGGTAGCTCCAGAATCTATAACCAAAAAATCAGATACAGTAGAAGTAGATTGCAATCCAAAAGTAGCTTTCCCAGGAGGCCAGGAGATGATGTTTCATGAATTAACGATGTAACTACTTTGTTATTTGCCATTATCTCAAGTCGTTAATGGATAATGTAACAACCAACCACATAAGACACAAGCATTGTCCACGTTCTCATACAAAAGTCAACACAGAAGCTACAACAAAGAAGCCTTGAACCTCCCGCCGAAAAATAGACTTCACAAGTCACTGAGCCATCCAAACATTCACTAACCAAAAAATAATTAACAAGGACAATAGACAAGTCTGCCAAACACTTCAATTCTTTTGACTAAAAAATAAAAATATGGCACTTGAGCAATACATAGACAATACATACACTATTAATGCATATATTCTTCAAAATATGAAGATGAACAGCACGAGCATCCAGAACTTCAAACCCATAAATGCAAGAGGCAAGATGATTAAACAAATAAGACAAACCAAATACTCCAGTGCAAGACAATACAAAGCACCCAACCACCAAGTACAATGGCTGAAATCGAGCAAAAACTCAAAATGCCAAAGTAGAAAATGTTCAAAAACAGTTTAAAACTGACCGAACCAAGACAGCTTTCCAGAATCTGTTATACTGGCCGAACAAAAAAACCCAATAGATGTAGGCTGCCGACTGGAGCAGAAAAATGCCCAATAGATGCAGTTGCCGACTGGAGCAGCTGAAATCAAGCCTAGGGTTCGCGCCTAGGGTTCGGACTTGCCGCCGAAATCACGCCTAGGGAAATCGCTGCAGGCTGCCGAGCAGCTAAAATCGAGCCTAGGGTTTGCGCCTAGGTTTCGAACCGGCCACCGGAATCGCGCATAGGGTTCGGGAATGGAGGACTGGTAGGAGATGGAGGTACGGGAATGGAGGACTGGGGAATCGAGCCTAGTGCTCTGATACCAAGTAGATTTTGGGAGTTGAAGTCTTGTTTATTGATAGAATGTAAAGGAATATATACAAGATGAAAAATATAATTTAGCCCCTATCACTAACAAGATCTTACAAGTTGGTACAAATACAACTACTTATTTTAACTGAGATTGTTGTTTCTGAAATAATGAAATTAGTGCATTTAAAGTTTGTAATTGATATTTATTATGGTTATTAAATTTGGTCCCGGAATGACTTGTATGAAGTTCATTTAAAAGTGATTATACGTGTAATATATGAAAGAAAATAGTTGCATATTAAAACTGGAGGGCCATGATTCAACTATTGTGTATTTCTGTTTGAATTGGTTTTTGACAATTAAGTATGTGAACCAAGTTAGAGAAAATAACCGTTTATGGTCCTTATGTTTAATGTATAAATTTAAAGTTGAAATTAATTAAATGGTAGATTAATCAGCTACATAGAATAACTTTCCATATGTTCATTGGATGGAAGTTGTTGACCCCAAAAAATGTTGCCAACAGAATCTCAGCTTCTTCCCCTCCACGTGGACATCACCTACACACGTAGCACCCCGTTAGGAGGCAAAGGCCGCCGGCCAAGAAAAAGGTCCAGCGACCGTTTGCACTCCGATGATCAAGTCAACGGCCGGACTAAAATTTAAAGAGAGTGCAAGAGAGAGGATTTAGTTAAGTTTAGAATTGCCTACCTTTGATTGTCAATGGATCCATACTTATAGAGATGAAAATGTAGATGAGCCAAGTGGTTAATGGATCTAGCCCAATCCCAAGCCCAAGCCCAAGCCCATAGGACTTCACTCTTGAGGAGCCTCGATTGTATCTCTTTAGGCACCTCGGTTGGACCTCTAGGGAGCCTCGGTTAGGCACCTTTGTAGGCACTTCGGCTAGCCTCTTGGGACCTCGGTTAGACACCTTTGTAGGTACTTCGGCTAGCCACTTGGAGAACCTCAGTTAGGCACTTAGGAGCCTCGGTTTACACCTTTGTAGGCACTTCGGCTAGCCTTCTTAGGACATCAATTAGGCACTTTTGTAGGCACTTCGGCTAACTGATAAGTGTGTTTTTACACACTTATTTTACACATTTTCTAATTTATTATTGATAAAATTGAGTTGATTTCTATGCATAATTGTGTATTTTGTACTTTTGCAGGCTAAAACCCTGAATGGAAGTGAAAACGACCAAATAGAGAAGAAAAAGGACTAAAAATGGACAAAGTTGTGAAGCTGGGGACTTAAGTGCAAAAGTCTAAAAGATGAAGGACTTGAAGTGCAATTAAGGAAGGGCTAAAATGTAATAAAAGTCAAAGTAGGAGGACTTAATTGCACTAAATCAAAGTTGAAGGACTGCATTGCACTAAACCAGAATGTTGAAGGACCTGAGCTGCAAAATAGAGTTAAAACATGCGACCGCATGGATTTAACCATGCGGCCGCACACGTTAACCCGAGACCTTTGCATGGATTGTATTTTATTCTATGCGACCGCATGTGATTTAACCATGCGGCCGCATAGAGTTAAATTTCATATGGCGGTTTAAATTTCTTCTCGCGAATTTTTTGGTCAATGTTTGTATTATTTTTGGCTTATTTTAATGTTGGATATTTTGTTTGTCTCACAAAATATCCCATAATATCTAAATTATATTAGTATTCTATTATTTCTCTACCATTTAACTACTACTTTGGTGCACATTACACACACACTTGCACACACCTCTCTCTCCATTTTCTCTCCCTCTCTCTCTCGAAAATCTCTCTCTCTCTTTCCATTTTAATTAGTTTTCTTTTATTTTGTGTTTTGTAGGTTAAGTTGTTGAAGGAGTGGAGGATTAACAAGAGGTTACACAAAGAAAACTTTGGGAAATTGTTGAAGAAGTGCAAGATTCCATTCTAAAAGGGTTTTATCTTTAGTTTTTGTATTCTTCAATCATATTTCCATTGTTTGTAATGTTTTGTAATATATAATCTCTTGTTTATTTTGTAGAATGATGAACTAACTAGTTATTGTTGGAATTTATGAATTAGTTTAACCCTATTTTCATTAATATCATGTTTTGAGTTGATAAATACATTTGTTATCAAAATATTGGTGTTTTGATTATTATGTTTAAACTTGCAATATTTATTTGATATCCATAGATATTGTGGTTAGGTGGATGTGTAGTTATTGAAAAATAATTGCACATATTAGACCGAAATAATCAATTCCCTGGGTTTGTATGGTTCCGACTATACGCGTTTAGGTATATAGAAATATATACCTACCCTAGGTGACCCGTTGAGTATTTTCACAAAACTTTAATGCAATTGATTAATCTGGTATCGACATAGAAATATGTGGTATAATTTAATTGATTAGGGTTAATATCGCTCGAAAGAGGATATTAATTTAAAATTGGAAAATCGGGTCTGACTGATTATTTTGGTAATTTGTATAAGCGCGTATTTGACTTGATATTAATGAAATAACGGTTAAATGAAATCATAAATTCCAACATCTTTTTTAATCAAATCTTCCATCTTTTCAAAATTTTAAGTAATCTTTTTAAATTAAAATTAGTGTTTTCATAGTTTTTAATCTTTAAATTCAAGTTTTTAATTGTGTGTGTTTATTTCGTAAAATTGAAACAAGTATACTAGTAATTGAAAACAACACTCTTCGAGGGATCGATATCCGGACTTAAAAGGTCCGCTTTTACTACTTGTTCTCGACCCGTGCACTTGCGGCATCGTTTCGAAATTAGCGAACACTAACCTTTTGGGACTTCGGTTAGGCACTTAGGAGCCTCGGTTTATACCTTTGTAGGCACTTCGGCTAGCCTCTTGGGACCTCGGTTAGGCACCTTTGTAGGTACTTCGGCTAGCCACTTGGAGAACCTCGGTTAGGCACTTAGGAGCCTCGGTTTACACCTTTGTAGGCACTTCGGCTAGCCTTCTTAGGACCTCGGTTAGGTACTTTTGTAGGCACTTCGGCTAGCCTTTTGGGACCTCGGTTAGGCACCTTAGGGACCTCGACTAAGCACCTTAGGGACCTCGGTTAGGCACCTTAGGGACCTCGACTAGGCACCTTGACGTGACTGTCACTTGGGCTTATGTTGACCTTGGTCAAACTTTAACATCTTCTTTGACGTACTTCCACATAGGTTGCCACGTGGAGCTCTTTTAGAGGTTCCATTTTAATGGTACAACAATAGTCTCACAAGTCTATGTATTAGTCATTTATGCAAATGCATGGACTTTGAAATATAAATAGTCAAAGAAGACGGGGTCTTGCTGATTGCCTCAGAAAATATGCATGCCAATCGGAATAAGCGAGGGCTTACGAATTGCCTCCAAAGATGTTGCTTATAATTAGTCGAAATTTTGGCAATATCTCCTCTGTAATATGGACTAAACCAATCCTGTAATACAATAGAATATATTCAATGCACATATACCAAATGAAATTGGGGTCCATTTGCCCCTCAAATTACTCATGTTGGTAGAATGAATGATAACATATTAAATTTCTCTAAGATATAACGTGGCAGCATACGCATTGGCAGCAACAACATAATGCATATACTATCAGTAATTACAAAATAAGTTGGTGAAAATTTGCATAAGCACTTATCGTGGATGTTGTCTGAAGCCCCGAAGTATGGTAAGCCTTTTGCTTTATGATTTACTGGTACTTTGATGAAGGAACTGAAGTCCTTATGTACCAAATTTTCATTTTGGTTTATGAGGTCCCTGTTGTGTCGAAGCTTCCTGGGCATGGGGTTGTCGAATTGCCCATGTTTTTAACTTGTAATTTTTTACAAGCTCTCTTTTTCTTCCCTGGCCATGGGGTTTGGGTAGTCCTCTCATGTCGAGGCCCCTTTACAAATCTTGTTTATAAGGGAACGTTCTATTCACTTCGCGATATGGAGGGGTCCTCTTAGGACAGGCTCCTCGTCGAAGTGCCGACGTTGTAACTAGTTTAATCATCTTCCCTGGGCATGGAGTTTGGGCTGCCTCCTCATGCCGAGGCCCCTATACAACTCTTGTTTGTAAGGGAACGTTCTATTCACTTCGCGATATGGAGGGGTTCTCTTAGGACAGGCTCCTCGTCGAAGTGCCGACGTTGTAACTAGTTTAATTGTCTTCCCTGGGCATGGAGTTTGGGTTGCCTCCTCATGCCGAGGCCCCTATACAACTCTTAGTTGTAGAGGGAACGTTCTATTCACTTCGCGATAGGGAGGGATCCTCTTAGGACAGGCTCCTCATCGAAGTGCCGACGTTGTAACTAGTTTAATTGTCTTCCCTAGGCATGGAGTTTGGGTTGCCATCTTATGCTGAGGCCCCTTTACAAATCTTGTTTGTAAGGGAACGTTCTATTCACTTCGCTATAGGGAGGGGTCCTCTTAGGACAGGGTCCTCGTCGAAGTGCCGACGTTGTAACTAGTTTAATTGTCTTCCCTAGGCATGGAGTTTGGGTTGTCATCTCATGCCGAGGCCCTTTTACAAATCTTGTTTGTAAGGAAACGTTCTATTCACTTTGCTATAGGGAGGAGTCCTCTTAGGACTGTCTCCTAGTCGAAGTACCGACGTTGTAACTAGTTTAATTGTCTTCCCTAGGCATTGAGTTTGGGTTGCCATCTCATGCCGAGGCCCCTTTACAAATCTTATTTGTAAGGGAACGTTCTATTCACTTTGCTATAGGGAGGGGTCCTCTTAGGACTGCCTCCTAGTCGAAGTGCCGACATTGTAACTAGTTTAATTGTCTTCCCTAGGCATGGAGTTTGGGTTGTCATCTCATGCCGAGGCCCCTTTACAAATCTTGTTTGTAAGGGAACGTTCTATTCACTTCGCTATAGGGAGGGGTCCTCTTAGAACTGCCTCCTAGTCGAAGTGCTGAAGTGTAGGCAATGCAAATAATTGCCTTCAAGTCCCTCAATAATTTAATTATAAGGTCACTCAACTTTTCATCTTCAATATTTTGGTCACATATTTTGACTTTTATTTGGATCATACCCTTGATAAATTGCATCCAAAGTCCTTCAATTTTTGACACTTGTACACTTTAGTCCAAAGTTCGCATTTTTGTACGCTTTTAGTCCTTTTATAGCATTGGAGTCTTAAACTCCAAGGATGAAACCTTTAAATCTTCAAGGGGCTCTTCTTCTTCATGACCTCTTTTTCCTTTTTTCCTTTTTTTAAAGGTGGGGCCTCATTAAAATTCACCTCAGCCACCTCCTCATCTGCCGGGGGCTCTTCTTTTTAGGAGGTCTTTTTATTCAATACCACTTCTTCAGTGGCCTCTCCTTTTTTAGGAGGTCTTCTTATTCATGGTTTCTTCGTTGGAGACCTCCCCCCTTTCAGGGGGTCTACTTATTCATTGCCACTTCTTTAGGAGGCCTCTCCTTTTTCAGGAGGTCTTCTTATTTATGGCCTCTTCTTCAGAGACATCCCCATTTCAGGGGATCTTTTAAATGGATTTCTATATCACTATATTCTCCTTTCCATAGAATATCAACAATCCCAGTACTAATGCAAACTCTAAATTTTCTTTGGAACTTCCAGTTTTTTTTTCTTCAAGAATAAATCATTTTTCAAGGTGCATGCCTCTTCCTTATTTCAAGGAACGAGGTCTTAGGATTATCGCCTCTTCGTTTGTACAAGGAACGAAGACTTGGGATAATTTCCTCTTTTTTTTTTCAAGGAACGAGGTCTTAAAATTATCGCATCTTCCTTATTTCAAGGAATGATGTCCTAGGATAATCGTCTCTTCCTTATTTCAAGGAACGAGGTCTTAAGATTATCGCATCTTTCTTATTTCAAGGAATGATGTCCTAGGATAATCGTCTCTTCCTTATTTCAAGGAATGAGGTCTTTAAAATGTTACCTCTGATAATAATAAATCCATAAGTTAGGGCTTAGCCTTAAATGATGCGATTAGGCATTTGGTCGAGCACTTTGCGTGCACTTGCAAATTTAATTCCTCTAGCACAAATAAAGTTTGTAGTCTATTCACGACATCACCAAGAATTCTAGTAGTACAATATCCACATATTTCACGATTTGTCATAGTGGACATTGATTTAATTTATATACAAATCAACAGGTCTAGTTGCTGTAAAATTAACATGCAAATAGAAGAATTTTTTGCTACGTCGAACTCAAATTTTCCCATTAATTATCATCCATGTTGAGGTCCTAGTATCAGTAAATAAATATTTACTTGGTGCTAAAATAATTTTACAAGTCATCAATTGATAAATAAATGGAATTTGAAGGCTTTTAAATGAAAGCATATATGGCCTCCAAATTAATGTGATCGATAATTTTCAAATGAGCCTTTACTATGAATAAAATCCCAAATTTACATGTCATGCTACTTAGCTCAAAGAAACAACAGTAAATTGAGTGTCTTAAAATAATAGTCACCTAGGAGCAATAGATTTTAAAAATGGATTGGCCAAAGCGGCAAACAGAAACATCGTGCACAACAAATCAGTCATGAGTCTTTAGTAGAAATTGTAACAAGCCAATACTGCCCAACGAGCCCCAATAATTTAGATAAGATAACGTTCTCGGGCCTGACGAAAATAAACCTCTAGGGCCAAGCCAAAATAGCTCAAGAGAAGAGTCCAAGGCAGGGAAGTATTCAAATGGGCCCAAACATTTCAGAATAAGGGGTCCAAGAGGCCCAATAAAAATAAATCATTCTCATCCAAATTTTTATAGTATAAAATAACAATCTCTTTTAGTTTATAAATTTGGGAGGAAGATTGTAGTTGAAATGGCCCAAAATGACTTAACATGGTAAGAGCAATATAATGGCCCACAAAAAGTTGCCAACAGAATCTCAACTTCTTCCCCTCCACGTGGACATCACCTACACACGTAGCACCCCGTTAGGAGGCAAAGGCCGCCGGCCAAGAAAAAGGTTCGGCGACCGTTTGCACTCCGACGGTCAAGTCAACGGTCGGACTAAAATATAAAGAGAGTGCAAGAGAGGGGATTTAGTTAAGTTTAGAATTGCCTACCTTTGATTGTCAATGGATCCATACTTATAGAGATGAAAATGTAGATGAGCCAAGTGGTTAATGGATTAAGCCCAATCCCAAGCCCAAGCCCAAGCCCATAGGACTTCATTCTTGAGGAGCCTCGATTGTACCTCTTTAGGCACCTCGGTTGGACCTTTAGGGAGCCTTAGTTAGGCACCTTTGTAGGCACTTCGGCTAGCCTCTTGGGACCTCGGTTAGGCACCTTTGTAGGTACTTCGGCTAGCCTCTTGGGACCTCGGTTAGGCACCTTTGTAGGTACTTCGGCTAGCCACTTGGAGAACCTCAGTTAGGCACTTAGGAGCTTCGGTTTACACCTTTGTAGGCCCTTCGGCTAGCCTTCTTAGGACCTCGGTTAGGCACTTAGGAGCCTTGGTTTACACCTTTGTAAGCACTTCGGCTAGCCTTCTTAGGACCTCGGTTAGGCATTTTTGTAGGTACTTCGGCTAACCTTTTGGGACCTCGGTTAGGCACTTAGGATCCTCGATTTATACCTTTGTAGGCACTTCGGCTAGCCTCTTGGGACCTCGGTTAGGCACCTCTGTAGGTACTTCGGCTAGCCACTTGGAGAACCTCGGTTAGGCACTTAGGAGCATCGGTTTACACCTTTGTAGGCACTTCGGCTAGCCTTTTGGGACCTCGGTTAGGCACCTTAGAGACCTCGACTAGGCACCTTAGGGACCTCGATTAGGCACCTTGACGTGACTGCCACTTGGGCTTATGTTGACCTTGGTCAAACTTTAACATCTTCTTTGACGTACTTCCACATAGGTTGCCACGTGGAGCTCTTTTAGAGGTTCCATTTTAATGGTACAACAGAAGTTATTGCAGAAGAAGAACACCCATTTCTAAAATGGACACAAGTCATGGAGAGATGTCTATATAAAGGAACCAAGGTTTCCTAGCCTAGCCTAGCCTGCACAAAAAAATTTACAGCATATTTTTTCTCTAAAAGTCCCATATGCTTTATTCCATTAAGTGATAAGGGCATAAAGTGAGAATAGGCTTCTTGGTGGCGTGATTTTCTTTTGTAGATTTCAGTTACATTTGGAAAACATCGCTAAAGGTACGCAATTAATTTCTTCCATATGGTATCAGAGTCAATGCCCACTTGATTACCCTTTAATTGATGGAACAAGCACATGAGTTTCTTTTGAGAGAAACTTATGTAGGAATTTTTTACGAGTTTGGAACTACACCACTCCCCCCATCATAGAAGTAAGTGGTTTTTCTCGTGCAATAACTTTCACCCAAAACCATATGGGATGGTATTCTAGGAAATTAATTAATCCGTCATTTAATTATTTTAAATTTTAAATTTAAATATTCAATATGAGGGCCATAAACAGTTACAAGTGGTGCGAATTCTCTGACTTTGACTTAAATTCTCTTACCTTAGTTCTTGGTATAGAAGGCTTAACTTCTAGGGTAAATACCAAATAAAAATCGATGACTCGAAGAGGTATGCATTTTCTTGTTTCTTTCTTTTTTATTTCTCCTTCTGCTCCTAATAGAAAAATGAGTGTATGTGTGCGTTTTTACAAGTGAGATGACCAAGTTTTGGAGTAAGCGAGTGAGAGGGTAGGTGTAGGATTTTCATTTAAACTTCTAATTTCCTTTACTATCTCATTTGAAATCTTCAAAATCCTACAACATATATTTCCTATTAGAATAAAATCAGCTTGTAAACATGGGGATTGTCCGATTTTAACAAAATATAAAGGCTACATAAATAAGCACTTTTTATATAAGTGTTAACTTTGAGAGAAATTTTCAAAATTTGTTTTGTGAATCTCTACAACAGTCTTTTATCCCCCATTGTTTCATGAATTTGGACTGAGTTTTAGTGATTCAGTATGCTTAAATTTGAAGTCGATTAGGCAATTTTCGAATTATTATCACCCAAAAATTAGAAATTTAATTTCACACACACAATAAACATAACTTGTTGACCTCAAAAAGTGTACCTATGAGCTGTCAATAGATCCCAGGGCCTCTTACGTTCGGTTCAGCCTTTGTTCTGGCACACTAGGACAAACCGTCAGTTGCACGTGGCCTTCTCCAAAGAAGGGGGGAGCCGATCGCGCGCACTCCGACGATCAAGTCAGTTGGAGTGGAAATATATATGAGTGTGAGAAGGCTAAAACGTGAGCCTCCAAAGTATATAAGGGGGTCGACCTTGGGGAGATAAATAGAACAGTAAATATAGAGAGAATCGCTAAATAGTGTTGAGAGTCCAATTTAGCATTACCTTCAAATGACACAATGTGTGAGCTTTTATAGTAAAAGAGGGTGAGTAAGAACCATTGGATGAAGAGACACGTGGCCTCATCCTAGCGGTTGGGCCTCTTGTCATAAGCATCAATCCATTTAATGTTACAACCATTTGCAGCCCTAGATCTGACATTTAAGTCTAGGATTGACTTGTATGATTGATTGAAGCCGTCATTGCAGTGTGTTGTCACATCACCCACTTGTCATGAGATTTTGTATGAAGATCTTCCCTGAGATGCCTCTATATACCTCGCCTCGTCCATGAGGGGTCGGCTCTCTATGAGAGTTCGGTTAATAGGGGTTCGTCTAATTGGAGCTCGGCCCATGAAGGCTCGGCCAGAGGGGTCGGCCAAAACTCAACTATCGTGGGTTCAGAATGATATGGGTTCGACAATTGGTGCAGGGTTCTGCCACGTGACACGGTCATAGCTCCCATTTATTGGGGCATAACATTAGTCCCCGAAGTCCATGTATGATTATTTATATAGTGCATGGACTTGAAGTAGAGAAGGAAAATGGGGTCATAACAATAGTCTCCGAAAACCATGTATGATTATTTATATAGTGCGTGGACTTGAAGTATAGGTCACTGTGATAAACCTGATGCATAGGCGAGACTCCAGATATAAGCGGCAAAGGCGATGCTATGAATGTGAACAGTAGATGCGATGTCTGAATGTAAGCAACTGCTCTAAGCTGATGCAGAGTTGAGACTCCAGATATAAGCGGCAGAGGCGATGTTCGAGATGTAAACAGCTGTGATAAGCTGATTCAGAGGCGAGACTCCAGATATAAGAGGCAGAGGCGATACTCTGGATGTAAATAGCTGTGATAAGCTGATGTAGAGGCGATGCTCTGAATATAAGCGACAGAGGCGATGCTCTGGATGTAAACAACTGTGATAAACTGATGCAGAGGCGAGACTCCAGATATAAGCAGCAGAGGCGATACTCTGGATGTAATCAGATGTGATAAGCTGATGCAAAGGCGATGCTCTGAATATAAGCGACAAAGGCGATGCTCTGGATGTAAACAGCTGTGATAAGTTGATGCAGAGGCGATGCTCTGGAGGTGAGCTTATATAATGAAGAGGCGAGGCCGTTGAGAGGTGAGCTTATACAATAGAGAGGCGAAGCTGTAAAACTCATGAGCTTGTCATAACTAACTGAAGAGAATGTGTGGGTTTGCCAAATATAATTCACTGTATGAGATTGGCCGAGGCCCTTGTAAGAGAAAGAGTCGATTTGTAGAAGAGGTGGCCGTTTATATGGCTGAAATAGCCTTGGTCAAGGCCCTTGTAAAAGGAAGAACCGATTCGGAGAAGAGGCGGCCGTTTATTAGGCTTAAATAGCCTTAGTCGAGGCCCTTGTAAAAGGTAGAGCCTATTCGGAGAAGTAGCGACCTTTTATATGGCTGAAATAGCCTTTGCCGAGGCATTTGTAGAAGGAAGAGCCTATTCGGAGAAGTGACAGCCGTTTATAAGGCTCAAATAGCCTTAGCCGAGGCCCTTGTAAAAGGTAGAGCCGATTCGAAGAAGGGGCGACCATTTATAAGGTTTAAATAGCCTTGGTCGAGGCCCTTGTAAAGGGAAGTTCCTATAGGAAGAAGTGGCAGCCATTTATAAGGCTTAAATATCCTTGGGCGAGGCCCTTGTAGAAGGAAGAACCCATTCGGAGAAGTGGTCGCCTTTTATATGGCTTAAATAGCCGTAGCCGAGGCCCTTGTAAAGGGAAGAGCCTATTCGGAGAAGTGGCGGCCCTTTATAAGGCTTAAATAGCCTTAGCCGAGGTCCTTGTAGAAGTGGTCGCCCTTTATATGGCTAAAAATGCCTTAGCCGAGGCCCTTGTAGAAGGAAGAACCGATTCGAAGAAGAGGCGACCATTTATAAGGCTTAAATAGCCTTGGCCGAGGCCCTTGTAAAAGGAAGAGCCTATACGGAGAAGTGGCGGCCCTTTATAAGGCTTAAATAGCCTTAGCCGAGGCCCTTGTACAACTGGTCGCCCTTTATATGGCTAAAATTGCCTTAGCCGAGGCCATTGTAGAAGGAAGAGCTCATTCGGAGAAGAGGCGGCCGCTTATAAGGCTCAAACAGCCTTAGTCGAGGCCCTTGTAAAAGGTAGAGCCTATTCGGAGAAGTGGTGGCCTTTTATATGGCTTAAATGCCTTAGCCGAGGCCCTTGTAGAAGGAAGAGCCGATTCAGAGAGGAGGCGGCCGGCGGCCGTTTATAAGGCTTAAATATCCTTGGTTGAGGCCCTTGTAGAAAGAAGAACCGATTCGAAGAAGAGGCGACCATTTATAAAGCTTAAATAGCCTTGGCTGAGGCCCTTGTAAAAGGAAGAGCCTATTCTTTAAGAGTTATTATTCATAGTCTCTTCTTCGGAGGCATCCCATTTATAGGAGTTCTTTTGCTTACAACCTTCCTTTTTGTAGGCCTCCCCCCTTGTAGGAGTCAAGCGTATTCTATTATATTTGGAAGAGGAATTATTGTATAAGATTGACTTTTGTCCGGAGGACCTGTTATTCAGAGTCCTCTCTTGATCTCCTTGGGCGTCTATCTTTATCACTAGCACTTATTGTGGGTAGATGTACCCAAGATGTTGAGTTGAACCTCAAATCTTCTATCTTTGGGGCTTCCCTCTATTCTTTATTCAAGAACAAAGCCTTTTTCAAGGGGGAAGCTTCGTTTTCTTCATGGCATGAGGCCACATTAAAGGCCACTTCTTCATAATAATGGGGGCCTCGGTGGGTCGCCCAGAAGCATAATTGGGCCAAACAAATCCTCTTGAGGCTTCTTCTTGTTCTTTTTCAAGTGTATATCCTTTTTCAAGGGGGATGCCCTCCTGTCTTCATAGCATGGGGCCTCATTAGAGGCCACATCTTCATAATAATGGGGGCCTCGGTGGGTTGGCTAGAAGCGTAATTGGGCCAAACAAATCCTCTTGAGACTTCTTCTTGTTCTTTTTCAAGCGCATATCCTTTTTCAAGGGGGATGCCCTCCTGTCTTCATAGCATGGGCCAGGCCTCATTAAAGGCTACTTCTTCATAATAATGGGGGTCTCGGTGGGTCGGCCAGAAGCATAATTGGGCCAAACAAATCCTCTTGAGGCTTCCTCTTGTTCTCTTTCAAGAGCATATCCTTTTTCAAGGCTTCCACCACTAGGATGTTCGTGGTTGTAATGTGTGGTTTCCCACAGACGGCGCCAATCTGTTGACCTCAAAAAGTATACCTATGAGCTGTTACAGATCTCAGGGCCTCTCACGTCCGGTTCAGCCTTTGTTCTGGCACACTAGGACAAACCGTCAGTTGCACGTGGCCTTCTCCAAAGAAGGGGGGAGCCGATCGCGCGCACTTCGACGATCAAGTCAGTTGGAGTGGAAATATATATGAGTGTGGGAAGGCTAAAACGTGAGCCTCCAAAGTTTATAAGGGGGTCGGCCTTGGGGAGATAAATAGAACAGTAAATATAGAGTGAATCGCTAAATAGTGTTGAGAGTCCAATTTAGCATTACCTTCAAATGACACAATGTGTGAGCTTTTATAGTAAAAGAGGGTGAGTAAGAACCATTGGATGAAGAGACACGTGGCCTCATCCTAGCGGTTGGGCCTCTTGTCATAAGCATCAATCCATTTAATGTTATGACCATTTGCAGCCCTAGGTCTGACATTTAAGTCTAGGATTGACTTGTATGATTGATTGAAGCCGTCATTGCAGTGTGTTGTCACATCACCCACTTGTCATGAGATCTTGTATGAAGATCTTCCCTGAGATGCCTCTATATACCTCGCCTCGTCCATGAGGGGTCGGCTCTCTATGAGAGTTCGGTTTATAGGGGTTCGTCCAATTGGAGCTCGGCCCATGAAGGCTCGGCCAGAGGGGTCGGCCAAAACTCAACTATCGTGGGTTCAGAATGATATGGGTTCGACAATTGGTGCAGGGTTCTGCCACGTGACACGGTCATAGCTCCCATTTATTGGGGCATAACATTAGTCCCCGAAGTCCATGTATGATTATTTATATAGTGCATGGACTTGAAGTAGAGAAGGAAAATGGGGTCATAACAATAGTCTCCGAAATCCATGTATGATTATTTATATAGTGCGTGGACTTGAAGTATAGGTCACTGTGATGAACCTGATGCATAGGCGAGACTCCAGATATAAGCGGCAGAGGCGATGCTATGAATGTGAAGAGTAGAGGCGATGTCTGAATGTAAGCAACTGTGCTAAGCTGATGCAGAGTTGAGACTCCAGATATAAGCGGCAGAGGCGATGCTCTAGATGTAAACAGCTGTGATAAGCTGATTCAGAGGCGAGACTCCAGATATAAGCGGCAGAGGCGATACTCTGGATGTAAAAAGCTGTGATAAGCTAATGTAGAGGCGATGCTCTGAATATAAGCGACAGAGGCGATGCTCTGGATGTAAACAACTGTGATAAACTGATGCAGAGGCGAGACTCCAGATATAAGCAGCAGAGGCGATACTCTGGATGTAAACAGATGTTATAAGCTGATGCAAAGGCGATGCTCTGAATATAAGCGACAAAGGCGATGCTCTGGATGTAAACAACTGTGATAAGTTGATGCAGAGGCGATGCGCTGGAGGCGAGCTTATATAATGAAGAGGCGAGGCTGTTGAGAGGTGAGCTTATACAATAGAGAGGCGAGGCTGTAAAACTCATGAGCTTGTCATAACTAACTGAAGAGAATGTGTGGGTTTGCCAAATATAATTCACTGTATGAGATTGGCCGAGGCCCTTGTAAGAGAAAGAGTCGATTTGTAGAAGAGGTGGCCGTTTATATGGCTGAAATAGCCTTGGTCAAGGCCCTTGTAAAAGGAAGAACCGATTCGGAGAAGAGGCGGCCGTTTATTAGGCTTAAATAGCCTTAGTCGAGGCCCTTGTAAAAGGTAGAGCCTATTCGGAGAAGTAGCGACCTTTTATATGGCCGAAACAGCCTTGGCCGAGGCATTTGTAGAAGGAAGAGCCTATTCGGAGAAGTGACAGCCGTTTATAAGGCTCAAATAGCCTTAGCCGAGGCCCTTGTAAAAGGTAGAGCTGATTCGAAGAAGGGGCGACCATTTATAAGGTTTAAATAGCCTTGGTCGAGGCCCTTGTAAAGGGAAGTTCCTATAGGAAGAAGTGGCAGCCATTTATAAGGCTTAAATATCCTTGGGCGAGGCCCTTGTAGAAGGAAGAACCCATTCGGAGAAGTGGTCGCCTTTTATATGGCTTAAATAGCCGTAGCCGAGGCCCTTGTAAAGGGAAGAGCCTATTCGGAGAAGTGGCGGCCCTTTATAAGGCTTAAATAGCCTTAGCCGAGGTCCTTGTAGAAGTGGTCGCCCTTTATATGGCTAAAAATGCCTTAGCCGAGGCCCTTGTAGAAGGAAGAACCGATTCGAAGAAGAGGCGACCATTTATAAGGCTTAAATAGCCTTGGCCGAGGCCCTTGTAAAAGGAAGAGCCTATAAGGAGAAGTGGCGGCCCTTTATAAGGCTTAAATAGCCTTAGCCGAGGCCCTTGTAGAAGGAAGAGCCGATTCAGAGAGGAGGCGGCCGGCGGCCGTTTATAAGGCTTAAATATCCTTGGTTGAGGCCCTTGTAGAAAGAAGAACCGATTCGAAGAAGAGGCGACCATTTATAAAGCTTAAATAGCCTTGGCTGAGGCCCTTGTAAAAGGAAGAGCCTATTCTTTAAGAGTTATTATTCATAGTCTCTTCTTCGGAGGCATCCCATTTATAGGAGTTCTTTTGCTTACAACCTTCCTTTTTGTAGGCCTCCCCCCTTGTAGGAGTCAAGCGTATTCTATTATATTTGGAAGAGGAATTATTGTATAAGATTGACTTTTGTCCGGAGGACCTGTTATTCAGAGTCCTCTCTTGATCTCCTTGGGCGTCTATCTTTATCACTAGCACTTATTGTGGGTAGATGTACCCAAGATGTTGAGTTGAACCTCAAATCTTCTATCTTTGGGGCTTCCCTCTATTCTTTATTCAAGAACAAAGCCTTTTTCAAGGGGGAAGCTTCGTTTTCTTCATGGCATGAGGCCACATTAAAGGCCACTTCTTCATAATAATGGGGGCCTCGGTGGGTCGCCCAGAAGCATAATTGGGCCAAACAAATCCTCTTGAGGCTTCTTCTTGTTCTTTTTCAAGAGTATATCCTTTTTCAAGAGGGATGTCCTCCTGTCTTCATAGCATGGGGCCTCATTAAAGGCCACTTCTTCATAATAATGGGGGCCTCGGTGGGTTGGCCAGAAGCATAATTGGGCCAAACAAATCCTCTTGAGGCTTCTTCTTGTTCTTTTTCAAGAGTATATCCTTTTTCAAGAGGGATGTCCTCCTGTCTTCATAGCATGGGGCCTCATTAAAGGCCACTTCTTCATAATAATGGGGGCCTCGGTGGGTTGGCCAGAAGCATAATTGGGCCAAACAAATCCTCTTGAGGCTTCTTCTTGTTCTTTTTCAAGAGCATATCCTTTTTCAAGGGAGATGCCCTCCTGTCTTCATAGCATGGGCCAGGCCTCATTAAAGGCTACTTCTTCATAATAATGGGGGTCTCGGTAGGTCGACCAGAAGCATAATTGGGCCAAACAAATCCTCTTGAGGCTTCCTCTTGTTCTTTTTCTAGAGCATATCATTTTTCAAGGCTTCCACCACTAGGATGTTCGTGGTTGTAATGTGTGGTTTTCCACAGACGGCGCCAATCTGTTGACCTCAAAAAGTGTACCTATGAGCTGTCAACAGATCTCAGGGCCTCTCACGTCCGGTTCAGCCTTTGTTCCTGCACACTAGGACAAACCGTCAGTTGCACGTGGCCTTCTCCAAAGAAGGGGGGAACCGGCCGCGCGCACTCCGACGATCAAGTCAGTTGGAGTGGAAATATATATGAGTGTGGGAAGGCTAAAACGTGAGCCTCCAAAATATATAAGGGGGTCGGCCTTGGGGAGATAAATAGAACAGTAAATATAGAGAGAATCGCTAAATAGTGTTGAGAGTCCAATTTAGCATTACCTTCAAATGACACAATGTGTGAGCTTTTATAATAAAAGAGGGTGAGTAAGAACCATTGGATGAAGAGACACGTGGCCTCATCCTAGCGGCTGGGCCTCTTGTCATAAGCATCAATCCATTTAATGTTATGACCATTTGCAGCCCTAGGTCTGACATTTAAGTCTAGGATTGACTTGTATGATTGATTGACGCTGTCATTGCAGTGTGTTGTCACATCACCCACTTGCCATGAGATCTTGTATGAAGATCTTCCCTGAGATGCCTCTATCTACCTCGCCTCGTCCATGAGGGGTCGGCTCTCTATGAGAGTTTGGTTAATAGGGGTTCGTCAAATTGGGGCTCGGCCCATGAAGGCTCGGCCAGAGGGGTCGACCAAAACTCAACTATCGTGGGTTCGGAATGATATGGGTTCGACAATTGGTGCAGGCTTCTGCCACGTGCCACACTGTCATAACTCCCATTTATGGGGGCATAACATAACTGTTCCCAAGTTATCCATTTGTGAGATTGCAAAAAAATATTTGGCTGAATTTGTACTTTAGTCTTGAGAAAATTGCAAAATAGCTAATTGGTGCTAAACTAGCCAAAATTTGCAATAAATCGTCCAATGTGATGGCGTCACGTGACACAATGTCAAACTTGATGTTAGACTTAGTGTACTTGTAGCATGATTTATCTTGAATAATGCTTTGTATACACTCCATGTTATACATGGAGTTTGACATTGTTTGGAAATTCAAAAATGAATGGGCAAGAAATTATGTTTTATTTTTTAACTGTCCAATGTGATGGCGTCACGTGGCACAATGTCAAACTTGATGTTAGACTTAGTGTACTTGTAGCATGATTGAAATCTTTAAACCTCGAGTATCGACTAATAACCCTAAAGGACAATCCTCAAAACAATACCTCCATTTAAAACACCTAAAACTTGCAACTTTTGTTAAATGCTTTTGGTCCCAAATCTTTCAAAAATAGTAAACTGAACCCAAATAATTATTTTCTTATAAACTATCTTCTATACTTCTATCACACAGCAATAACCCCTCATCCACCCCTTTCACCACCAAACCACCCCTGGCCCACCTCCAAAGACATGGAACAAATCTTTCATCTGTATCTTCATGTACACATCTTCATCATCTTCTGTGGACTCCATTGTTTCGCCAATTCTGTTATAGAGAGACCCTTTTTCCCAAGTTCCTTATTGATGATATTTTTGTGTTTTCCATGTCTTATAAATTTGCATTCGTGGATAAGTTTTCATGTTCAAAGCCTCTATTGGAAAATGTATGTGTGGCCCTTGAAACATTTGGTTTTAATGCGGATTCTTTTGACAAACATATCATTATCAATTTTCAAGTTGAGGAAAATTTCTTTTAAGGATTTTTCAAATGGCGTCATCATTTCAATGACCAACAGCCAGCCATGGCTGTTTGTGAAGCTGCCATAAGCCCACTTTATAGAATGACAATTATCTAGTCCCCATGGCTCTAGGAAGGATGATGGAACTAATTTGGAGATGGCTTGGGGAGCAGAACTTTTGGTAGTTGGACAGGGTGAAAATTAATTCCTTGCGTAACCACAGATTAAATGGGACTGTGGATGAAGACCAAAAGGACAATCATAAACTATAATGCAATGCAATTATGGAATCTTGTATGATCTGGAAATTAAAAATACACTAATGGGTTGCTATAGGAACACAAATTTAAAATTTAGTTGCCAATTCATATATGCATTAGAGGAACTAGTGCACGATGTACTCTCAAGATCTAGTAAGTCAATATCTTTAGGTGGAAATTGAGAAATAGAGGCTACCAAACAATTGAGAAATGGAAAATATTATTTCTAAAAATTCAATGAAAGATCGTAAACAATAATATATGAAGAATACGAGAATTAATTCTTGCACTATGAATCACAAAGGTGACCATCTATCTGATGCCATTTGGACTAAATCGGCTACAATTAAGAGTAGTGTCAAATTGGTTTGTTTTAAAAGCACAACGCTGTGCAGCTGATACATTTGGTAATTATATTGAATGAGGCTTTAAATAATATTATATGGACACACGTTGACGAACTTTGACAATGGGATGAATATTTGAATGACCACAACCAACTAAATATTTCATGCGAGGCATAGAACGATTTTTTTTTTCAAAAACAAATCTCTCTGTGTTATTCACGTGGCCATTCAAGTAGTACTAGGGAACCACCAACTTGATAGAGCAGGAGAAATAAGACCAATTGACATGTAATTTTTTTATCAATCAATGAGAAATTTTGAGCTCGAAATAGTCACCTTAAACTATGGCATGAAACATTGCCAAGTTGAAAGCCATCAATAAGGTAAAATGAAGTCTAACCGAGGAGGCTAAATCACAAAGTAAGATAGCCAGAACCCCAGCACAACAGAATGTATTGCCCGTTGAAGAATTAAATTAACTTCTATTAACAGATGCACAGTTATTGCTGAATTTTCATTTAAGCTAAACTGTTAATTTTTCAATACTAGCTTAGAAAGAAAGACCCAATTATTCCAGTTAAATATTGATTGAAAAGGAGAAGCGGAATTTGTCCAGATATCATAGACTAGTCAGCATTTACATATTGGCCTCGGCATTTTTATATTTCCCTTCACTCTAGGTCGATAATGGTCCATGAAACTGTCCTATACATAACATTGAGTTGTAAACACAGAAAAAATTCTGCACTGTAACAAACGAGTAAAACAGAGCAAGAAAATCAGCAAAAATGAAGAACAGGGAGAGAAAAAAAAAATTACTTTTCTGGAGAGGGAGAGAAGTTCTGTGTTTTCCTTCAATTGAAAGTGGAAACTTACAACTGATATATAAAAATGAAAAGCTACAAGAATTGGCTACACAAAAGCCGTTTTTTCACACTTATTAGAAAAGCTTAATCATTTACTTTTACATAAAATCTGGAGCAAAGTTAAAAAATTGAACTTCAGCAATCTAATGACCTCTACTGGTCACATTTCCTTAAACTGTAGATTGACCTTGACAGCCTAGAGTTGGGGTCTTAGAGCAAATCTTCAATTATTTCAATTATAAACGTAGTTTTGACCTTAAATACTACTTCAGATTCCCAAGTCAAGAAACTAAATTGTGTACAGCCCATGATCAGGCAATATGCATTCAAGCTAATGTTTATTGCCTGCCTATCAGTTCTATTAAAAATAATAATAATAAATAAATAAAAGGTAAAACACACAGAGAGCTGGGACCATGAAGTTATCAGATAAAGATTTCCCCTTACTTTTATGTCTATCCAGAAAATCTTTTAAGCAACAGATATTATAACTACTATACAAATCGTTAGAGATGGTGATACCATGGTTTCATCTAGGACTGTCAATGGATTGGATTTTGATCCGAATCCGATGAAATTAATGGTAGATGGATTTAGTGTCTCAATCCGATAACCCGATCAAAATCCGAATCCGATAATCCATTAACTAAATGGATCAAATATGGATATAGGTCAATCCGATCTGATAACAATCCCATCCGATTTTTTATAATAATATAATATATTTTATAAAAGCATGCTTTTTTATTTTTTATTTATTTTTTACTTTTTTTAACTGCTAAATGATTTTTTAAAAAAAATACAAAGAGACGCTTTGAAAATAGTATAATATTATTAATTGGGATATTTATAGAGTTTTTGATTTTTTATTAATTAAAATAAGTTAGAAAAATAATTAATCTAATTAATAAAGTAAATAAAAAATCAAAGGATAAAGGAATTATAATTTGACTAAACCAAAGAAACTTTTTTAGTTTTATTTTGTCTCACATCGGATGTTTACTACAAATACATGGGAATTGTAGTGTATAAATAAGTGGGTCATTAGTTATTAGGTAGTTCAACCTTTTGGACCTTTTAATTTATAAACAAGTCAAAAGGGTTTAAGAGGTTTATTAGTTTCTAATATTAAAATTTTAATATTTAATCGGAAAATCTGGTTTCGGGTCATCCCATTTTTGGACAAACTGGTCATTTGGCCAGTTTTTTACCGGTTTTTGATTAAGTGGGTTTTTAGATTAATCAAACTGGATTTTGGCTCGGGTCGGATTATAAATGACCAGTTTTTTACCGGTTTTTGATTAAGTGGGTTTTTAGATTAATCAAACTGGATTTTGGCTCGGGTCGGATTATCGGATCCGATAATATAGCAAATCGAATATGGATTTAACAATCAAATATCCGTCGGATTATTGTATCGGATCGGATCCACGAATCATTTTTATCGAATCAGATATGGGTAGATCCGGTCCATATCTGATCCATTGACAGCCCTAAAGCTGACCCTATTCCATTAGATTAAAAAAAAAAAAAACCACAATAATGTTTTTCAAATTGGAACTAAGAACCTATTTGATTCAACTAAAAAGTAAATAAACATTTATATCAAAAAATAAAAAATTAATCACATATTTCTTTCAATTATAATTTATATTAATTTTTCAACCACTCAGTTCATCATATTTTTATAAAAAATTTACTAAAAATGTGATTTTCAACTTAACCAAATGAGGCTAAACCCAATTCTTTGTATTTAAAATTCAAACGAATAGTGTATAATTAATAAGGATAAATCTATTTGTACGCCATGGTACACACCATAGGGTAGAGCCCCCTCACATGTTGAGGAAACCCATATGAATAAAATAATTATGGGCCCCCTCATTGTGAGGGGGCTGTAAAAGTGTACAGACCTCAATTAATAATTGAAGCACCTACTTTTATTCTGATTTATCTTTTAATATTTGGCTTTATTGAACAAGCATCAAACGAAGTTCACGTGTGGAAATTTTTATCAAATGACATTTGGCCACTGTTTGGTGGTGATTAAAATAAAAATTTTAATAAACCTTAATAAAAACTGATGAAAAGTAGAGTTAAAAAATTGTTAATCTCATGGAATTTGTTAAAATTAATTGTTACTTTTAACTTAAATTAAAATCTAGATTTTAATCTCTACCAAACAGCGACTTAATAAGACCGCTTTTCGCAACACTTCATATAGTCTTATTTTTGAAGAATTTTATATATATATATATATATATATATATATATATATTATTGTACTGATATTTCAGGCATGGAAATAACTAAAAAAATTTATTAACAATGTTAGAATACTACACATCAATTACGTGAAAGATTCATTGCTATTTTGGAAGATGACGTGTGATGAAATGTAGAACTTAAATTGGAGTTCAATGTCCAATTGAAACAAATGAAGTGTAGCTACTCAATTAAGATTTTGCTGAAAGTTCAGTAACATAACATCATGTGAAATTTACCCTCTATTTTTCAATTCTTAGAGGGTGTTTGAGAGTGATTTTTGTGATAAGAATTGATTTTTGAATAGTGATATGATGGGAAATGTGTTGTTGAAAAATGAGGAAAAGTTATTGATGTGATGGAAAATATTATTTTATTGAAAAATATGTGGTTGAAAATGAGAATTAATTCTTAAAATCAATACCAAACATGCTCTTAATTGTGTTCCCAAGAATCGTTTCATAGAGTATGGTAGACACGTATTTGCACTCCCATGACATCACTAGGAAGGCAAATATTCTTAAATATCATAAAATAATATCAATTCATTATTTAGCCAACAGCAATTGCTTTAGCCAATAGCAATGTCGAGTAATCTATACACTAGATTCTACTTTCTAGGGACCACTGCCGACCATACAAGGATTCAACAATATTTTAAGACTGTCCAAATAGTGGTGGTGGTGGAGGTGCTAATGAGATGCAATGATTTCACTAGTTAAAGAATGTCAACATTAGAAAGGCTGGTTTCACACATGCCAATCCCCTATATTATTCTTAGAATAATGCTAGATGTACAAAACCTTGTACAAAGAGGGTACAAAAATGGCCAAGTGGCCCTTTTTTGTACATTAACACTTCCCTATTCTTAAATGCTGAAAAGAGAAACTCAAGGCAAAATTTAGAGACCAAAAATGAAAAAATCAATTGAAGATATATCTTATCTTCTTGTCCTAGCATCCTTACTGTCCATCCTGAACTGTTCCACCGCAATTGATACCATCAATTCAACTCAGATCCTCAGAGATGGCGACACATTGGTTTCATCAGGGGGATTCTTTGAACTGGGATTTTTTAGCCCCGGTGACTCCAAGAATCGGTATGTGGGAATATGGTACAAGAATATACCAGGTAAAACTGTTGTTTGGGTCGCCAACAAAGAAATACCCGTAACGAGTATATCAAGCACCCTGAAGATCATAGAGCCAGGCGTCTTGGTTCTTCTGAATGACACTAATAACATCATATGGTCTTCGAAAATGACGAGTTGCTCAAACTCCAATTGTGCAGTTGTTGGACTCTGGAAATCTTGTCCTGAGAGAAGTAAATGACAATGA
This sequence comes from Osmanthus fragrans, assembly GCA_019395295.1. Taxonomy (NCBI): domain Eukaryota; kingdom Viridiplantae; phylum Streptophyta; class Magnoliopsida; order Lamiales; family Oleaceae; genus Osmanthus; species Osmanthus fragrans. The sequence goes on from CM033342.1 coordinate 5,390,862, forward strand.
TCAAGAGAATTTTCTTTGGCAGAGTTTCAATTATTTGAGCAATACATTTCTACCAAACATGAATTTTGGCTGGAACTATGCAACGGGTATAGAAAGCTACCTGTCATCATGGAAGAGCAGTGAGGACCCAGCTCCGGGAAACTTCACACTTCACTTGGATCCAATTAGATATCCATAAATATTCATAAAAAGTGGTAATACTACTACATGTAGAATGGGAAATTGGAATGGTGTTTGCTTTTGTGGAGCAACAGATGTGAGAGGTAAAAGATCCTTGTATGGATCAATAATAATGAACAAGAACAAGACATACTATAGGGAAGATGTCCTTGACCGATCAGTTATTTTGAGAATTACATTGAGTCAGAATGGTTTTATGCAACGCTGGAGATGGGTTGTTGGAACCCAGGCATGGGTCAATTTCCAGATTTTACCAGTTGACAGATGTGATACTTACAAATTCTGTGGTGCTTATAGTAGTTGCAATGTAACAAAATCTCCAGCATGTGCATGTCTCAGTAGTTTTGTGCCAAAAGATTCAAAAGGTTGGATTATGGAAAATTGGTCAAATGGGTGCATTCGAAGGACCCCCTTGAATTGCAGGGGTGATGTATTTTTGAAGCATTCTGGAATTAAATTACCAGACTCAAGATACTCCTGGTTTAACGAGAGCGTAACACTCGAAGAATGCGAAGTGGCATGTTTAAAGAATTGCTCTTGTATGGCATACACACAATTAGATATTAGTAGAGAGAGAGAGGTGGGTGCTTGTTTTGGTATGGAGACTTGATTGACATGAGAGATCTACCTGTTGATGGACAAGATATTTACATTAGAATGGCTCCTTCCGTGTTGGGTAAGAATATTAACAAACTCGCTGTAGATTCGAAAGGAAAGAGAAGAAAAATATTGATATCAAGTTTGACATCATTGATGGGAGTTGTTCTGCTAGGCCTGAGCTTAATGCTATACTTTTGGAAGAGGGAGAAGAATGATCCAAAGGGGAGAACAGGAGGTAAACAACCTCTGCCATTTCAGGCTGAAGGAAAATTAACAAAAATAACACAGAGAACATAAAAAACATGTACATGCATACATACGTATAAATAAGCATGCAAAGTGCAAACACGTCCCACAGGGCTACACTTTCTCTTTTCAACTACTCTCAGCTGAATTATATCCTTATATTACTCACAATTCAGGAAGTAGTAGCAAAGACTTTGAGCTGCCATTGTTCGACTTATCTACAATTTCGAAGGCCACCAACAACTTTTCAATCAACAAGCTTGGACAAGGTGGATATGGGCTTGTTTATAAGGTAAAATGTGCAATATCTATTACGTGGACAGTTCCTTGAGAAAATTAGAGCAGAAGATGAACTATTGATCATTTTTTTTGGGGAAACTATTCATATGTTGAACTCTATGAGAAACGCAGCCCTGGAAAGAAGTTTTGTCAAAATTCTTCTTAGATGTTTTGAAAAGATAAGACATTTTCCTTTGGCATAATTTTCAAATATTTGCTTCTCTTGTTATAAGAGATGGTCTCCTCATATTCAATTCACACGATATCAATGTTAGCCTAGTAGACATGTTATCAGAGTAAAAGATGAATTTCAGCGCTGTACGTACATCTGTACCAATGTTCATATTCCTTTTCCTGTATAGCCAAAGAGACATGTTAAACTAGAGTAAAAGATGAAATCAGTAGACTAATATCCTGTGCTACGTCAATTTTCATTAAAGTGAATACCTTTCCAAATGCTAAAGTTATGGTCTTAGGGAACACTGGAAGACGGACAAGACATTGCTGTGAAAAGGTTGTCAGAAACTTCCATGAAAGGACTTGATGAATTCAAGAATGAAGTCATGTATATTGCCAAACTTCAGCACCGAAATCTTGTGAAGCTTCTTGGATGCTGCATTCAAGGAGAGGAAAAGATGTTGGTTTACGAATACATGCCAAATAAAAGCCTGGACTTTATTCTATTTGGTGAGGCTTTCGGACAGTAATACAGTTACCTTTACATCTATATCCTATTACGGGTATATACCAGAATAAAGGTTTAGACAGTAGCTTGAATAAGTAGAGTTCTGAAGATCAATGCTAGTAGGTAGTTAAATTCTCTGATTTAATTGTATAAATACAGAAAAATTGACTCATAGTGACCAGCACAGCTTCAGAATACAGTTTTTTAAAAGATTAAGCACGGTGATAATAATTGGAATATTATTATTATTATTTTTTTTTCCCACCAGATAAAACAGAAAGCAGGTTGCTAGATTGGCCCAAGCGCTTCCATATCATCAATGGTGTTGCTAGGGGGCTGATGTATCTCCATCAAGATTCTTGGATGAGAATTATTCATAGAGACCTTAAAGCAAGCAACATATTGCTAAATACTGATATGAATCCTAGGATATCAGATTTCGGCCTGGCTAGAAGTTTTGGAGGGAATGATACTGAAGCGAAGACTGGCCGAGTTGTGGGAACACAGTAAGAATCCATCTCTATGTGACAATATATCTAATGCATTTTCATTACTTAGAGCATTATTTTCTTGTTATCGCTTTCATGCAGCGGATACATGTCGCCAGAATATGTGGTTGACGGCTTGTTCTCCTTAAAATCAGATGTATTTAGTTTCGGTGTCTTAGTTCTAGAAATTGTTAGTGGAATGAAAAATTGGCGATTTTCTCATAGTGATCACCACCTCAACCTTCTTGGACATGTAAGTGTTTTTGTCTTACACGTAAGAATGTATGGTTGTATGAGAAAAAATGTACAGCACATGAAATTACCGTCGTTAATATTTTTAAAAATTAAGGTCTTCTCAGCCAAATGCAATTTATACAGGCATGGATACTTCACAAAGAAGGAAGGTCACAGGAACTAGTCGACACTTTTCCAGATGATTGACAATACTTGATCGAAGTGCTAAGATCAATTCATCTGGGTTTGCTATGCGTGCAAAAGTATCCAGGAGATAGGCCAAGCATGTCTACAGTTGTTTTTATGTTGGGAAATGGAGGTGTGTTGCCTGAAGCTGAAGAGCCTGGTTTTTTCACAGAAAAAATGTATTTCCAGCAGAAAGTTCAACTAGCACAAATGCAGCCAACTCATCATCCAAAATGACCATCCCTCTGCCAGAAGGCAGATAGGAATAGTGTTGTATACTTATATTACATTATTTATCCAATCCTCATTTCTTGCATTTCACAAGTTTTTCTTCTACTTACAGTTTTCCAGCCTTTGCAAAGGTTCTGTGTATCATACCAGTATGCGTTGACTTTATTGTTGTGGGGTCAGTTTTGATTTGAGGTATCAATGTTTCCAAATCGACCGTAAGACAGTACAGATGACAGTTCTCATTTGAATCAACTGATATATTCAGATTTGGCTAAACCAATGCACATACATTGATATGTATACACGTACTTTCCTCATTGTTTGTAGACTCTCTACCCAGGGAGAACTAGGACGAGTCAGAATTTTTATGCTATAAACGATATGGGATTTCATCCCTAACATTCCAACGCAAGATGGTTGCTTGCTTGAACAATACCAATCTTTGGAGTCCTGATGAATTTTACAGAGATCGAATTGCTCATTTGAGCTTAATGAACTCCGACATTACATTAGGACTTGATGTTCCATCTAGATGAATCAGAGTAGCTTAGGTTTTTATACTTAACTGACGTGATGTCTTACTTTAACATAATAATTATTTACTCAAACATATAGATAGCATTGCTTGATGTCTAAAAATGTAATTAGTTGCTAGATCTGTTCAACTCTGTTTCATAAAAAACTAACAGAAATACTTGCTCAGTGGCCAAAAAGAACTAACATGACATTGTGAAGCTGTTTAGGTAGTTTTTGTAAATGCAAATTTAATGACGACTTCAACAAGACAAACCTTGCAAATATAGGGTGAAATAATAATAAATAAATAAAAAGAAAAGTAAATTCAAAACAACTGGAAACCTTAAAAACCCCAATTTATAAATGAAACGAAAGAGCTACTAAAACCAAATTACGATAAATATAAATTGTATCCCTACATACAACAAATACATCCTGTAATTCAGCATGTATAAAAATAAACAGAAAAGATACAGAAAAAATTGAAAATCGCATTAGAGATTATTTACCTTATTCTGAGTGGAGAGGGCAAGGAAATTCGCAAGGATTTCATATCCTCATCATCAGAAGAATCTTAAATATCTAACGAATTTAGTGATGTCAATATAGGCGAGTATGCGTGGTTGGGGAGGAATGCCCACCGGCAATTCCAGGCGAGAGCTTCTCTACACATTAGCAAAATAAAAGCAAATAAAAGTTATTAATTTATACAAATTGCAACTGGGCCCCAAACCTTTTCAAAGAGTGTAAATAGGTTACAAACATTTTATTTCTTGCATTACCATCCCAAACATTTGGTAAAATATGCAACACGATGATGTTGGGAAAGGCTTGTGTACCAATCCTTAATCAATTGGGACAATAATAATTGTTTTGATAATGATTTATGAATGAGCTTAGGTTCACATTCGGTAAGCACCAACGGTAATTAGGATCGTTACACTGGGTTCACATTTGTAAAAAATTCGTTGGTTAATAGTTTGAACATTGATTTCTACCTGCTAATACAACAAATGAAATTTAGTATTTTCTCCATCCCATAATGATAATCCTGCTTTATTTTTTCATTTGTCACAAATTATATCTTATTTTTCTTGTCGAGACTATAGTTGATTTCTTAATTTTCTAATATATTCTTATTTAATGTTCTTGTTATCAACAAATATTAATTATTCCTAATACCTATTTAAACCACTGTTCAATGTAGGGGTATATTAGAAAAAAAAAAAGTAAAATTTATTGTTTCAACAATATTGGTTATATTTAATCTTTGTGAAAACGAAAGTAAATCCATTTCTGTGGAAGAGTATGTAAAAAGGGATAAGGCACACATAAATTTTTTTTTTTTTTTTTTTTTAATTCATATGAAGACCTAATTAAGTACAAAACCACTTAAAAACATGGATTATTTTTACATTTACTTCTCAAATTGTGTCCGATTATTGATTTCAGAAACCACTCCGCTAGAGAATTGAGATTGTGTTTTTTAGTTGCACATTTACTTCATTAACTATACATTATCTATGTCTCAACAACTCATCCAAAATTAATCTTTTGTTCGACGCTATCGTACGTATTTTTCATAGTGTTTTAAAAAGAATAAAGCGTGATTATGCATGACGGTCATGTTTTAAGTTTTATGAGCCTAAGCGAGGCTTAAGCGTAGAAAAACATTTTTTTTATTATTTTAAAATTTTAATTATTCAAAAAATTATTTAATAATTAAAATAACGCATACCAAACATCTAAAATTATAAAATACATCATTTACTTAATAATTCCTGCAATTAGTCTATTATACAATTTTCAAGTTTTCAAAATGTAAAAGCTAAACTATTTTTGATAGTTTCAACTAGACAAGTCCTACTTAATAGATTTATTGGAACTTAATACATATTTTCGAAGTTTATAACAAAACGATAAATATCAAAATCGTAATTACATAATGTGGATAGTACAGACTTTTAGAAAAGAAAAGGATAATTTAATAAACTAAAATAAATAAATTAGAAGGCTTTTGAAAAAAGGAATAGAAAATTTTAAAAAGTGCACTGGGTCTCGCGCTTACTGTCAAGGCATAGCATTTCGCCCTCACCTCTCGCCTCTTTTTAGAATGCCCTTTTTTCAAGCTTTCTTGTATTAAAATATCAGATGCACGTATTTGCGGTTTAATGAAAGTGTGGTGCTTGACGAATTCAATCTTTCACTGTTCTTAAACTTGCAGAGATCCTCAAACCAATCAGTAATGGATCTTACTTCCAGAAATTACATTTTCTTAAAATAAATGAATTCTTTCCACAACTCAGAAAATGCTCAAGTGATTATGAACGTTTTTTTGTTTGGCATGATATGCTAAAAGAAATAATAGTTATCATGTTCACACATCGATTTTTGCAAAAAGTTGTATACTTGATTCCAATGGGCAAGCAGTGAAAGGGATGTGGAAGAGTCGAAGCTCTTCCACTTGTGCGGAAGTTATAGTGCATTGGTGTGAAGAAATGCTGGTTCATCCTTTCTACAGGATGACCATCTTTATGGTGAAGAACAATGGAATCGAGGGAGTGCAATGAGCTGCTTTTAAGCTCAACAAAATGATGGTTTCAATGTTGGGGAAGGAATGAAAGTGGTGATTAACATTAAAACAATAAACATCAAATAACAATTAAAATGTAAACATAAAGAATATACACTCTGCTGGTTTTGTCACCAGCAGAGGAGTCGAGAGAGAGATGAGAGACTACATTGTTAAAGTCTTTCAAATTGTATATTTTATGGTGTGTTGCTCGAGATACATGGAGCTCTATTTATAAAGCAATGTGATAGACAATCTACCAACTAATACACCAACTAGACCACTTGCCTAATTCTTGAAATTCAGGTTAGTACAATGCCTAAATATTTAAATATTTTCATCACAAGTCTAGTTAGATTACTACCAAACTAGAACAATAAACTTGAAACCACAATTACAAAGATTTGATTGACAACTAAGTGTCACCAATACCCAACAAGCAGTAACACAGAAGAAAGGAGATCGGTCTTGTTATTTATGTACATGCCATAACTTTGTCTGGTAAAAAATGTTACAGATAAAGAAGGAAAGAGGAGAGATAAATTATATGAAGTGTGTTAGCATCAACGGGAGCTTGATGCTGTACATTCGAAAGAGGATGCAGAATCAATGGATGCTGACAAAAGGAGGTAATCAACAAATACATTCTGCAGGGGACTGCTTATTTCTTCAACATCCATTAGATCAATTATAGCCTCTATATCGAAATTCTTAACAAGGAGTTGGAGTTACACTCATTTGACTCATCAACAATATCTAAAGCTACCAACAACTTTGAAATTGACAAAAAGCTTGGAGATGGTGGATATGGAAATGTTCAAATAAGGGTCCGTTTGATTGCAAATGTGGAATTTGGGTGGAAAGAAAAATGAATTACAGGGAATTGAATTGCCTAGAATTAGTTTTACCGGGAATTGTGGATTAATTGTGTTTGATTGTTATCATTTTCCACCCGGAAATTTTTTGAAAATTTAAATATTTTGGTATTCATTTGGCTTTTTTTTTTTTTTTTTTAAGGAAAATGTCTATTAAAGTGATAAATTTTTCCACTATTGGGTATAGAATTTGTTCCAATTGCAAAAAAAAAAAAAAAAAAAAAAAAAAAAAAAAGGATTACCATACCGAATATCATTCGTTTGACTTTGTTTTTCATGCAAATTGTCAATTAAAATGATAAAAAAAATTTATCATTGGGTCTAGAATTTGTCCTCATTGTCAAAAATAAAAAAATTGAAAAAATTATCATACCGAATATCATTCGTTTGCCATTATTTTTCGTACAAATTGTCAATTAATGGGATAAAATTTTCCATTATTGGGTTTAGAATTTTTTTCAATTGTCCAAAAAAAAAGGAACCTGGAATTACTTTTCCCACCAAAGTGGTGGTAAACGTTTTTCCACAAAAAGCGGGAAATCAGGTGCGTGGGGGGGGGGGGGGGGGTGAGAAATTTTTTAGCATCAAACACCTCAAAATTGGTGGAAATGGAAAAAGGTTTTCCATCTATCAAACATGGCCTAAGTAGAAATATGACGAATTCGGTGACCTACTTGTAATTTCGCTCAAAGTTTGGTATCCCACGATATATTTAACTCAATTAACATCAATATTGAATGTTAAAAACCTTGATACACTTCAAGAATGACGTGTCATCTACAAACAAGACGAATTTTTGTGATAACAAAGACAAAAACCAACAAATCAAGAGTAATCAAGCTTGTGCTTCAAGAATGGACCGAGCTCATGCCACGTGACAATTCTCCCTAAACTTGCACAATAGTTTTTTCATATTTCTCTGTATCTAAATTTGTTTCCAGCGTTGAATTTTACGATAAAGAATAACTTATTTAACTGTCCATCTTCACGTGTCAGCCCAACTACAAATTAACCTTACTCGCTTCATAAAATGAAATAGCGTGCTCTGAAAAATGCAACTATCCCCTTTGGGATAATGAGACTTTGCAATAGTTGAAGCAATAGAAGGACCTCTAGGGAATAGAGGAGCTTCGACCCAGTCAACTCATAAGTTCTAACGTCAGCATATATAATTATAGTTGATATTTTCGTTGAAGTTAAATGGACAATTGATTACTACAAGCATAAATAGCAAGAATTGATTATTCCATCTAAAATAATCGAGTCAACGTCAACGGGAAAGAAGAATAGTCAAAATAACATAGACTAGTAAGCATTTTTATATTTCTCTCGACATGTCCCATCCATATCAATAAATATTAAGAGAATTTTTATAAATACCACTGTTTTTTAAAATGCAAAAAAAAAAAAAAAAAAAAAAAAAAAAAAAAAAAAAAATTCATTAATATTAGATTTGTTCAAAATTGTCACTTTTGGTGTAAAAGGTCGGAATTACCCTTGGGTAGAGCTGTAAGCAAAAACTGCCAAATCGAATTGAAACAGCATTTTAAAAACTGTCGGTTTGGTGCCACGTGGACCCGTCAACGAAATGGTTTTGAACCAAACCAAATCGGTCAAAAAGGGTTTGGTTTAAGTTCGAGAATTTTAATTACGGTTTAAAACCAAATCGGATCGGCGAAAAATATAAAAAATAAAAAAATGATTTTTTTTTTTTTTTGAAATTCATCCAAAATTTCAAATATGTAAAATTCAATAGTTTTGTCATTTGTGGGTATTTGTTTTCAATTTCTAATTTTCTACTACATATATATTATAATTATTATTATTACTCAATAATCCTAATTTATATTTTATATATGAATTATAATAATCTCAATTTTATGTTTTTCAACCCAATTGAAATATGTAATTTTCTAGCACAACTGCCCAACGGCCCCAACCCAAAACATCATAACACATAACCCATACATTTTCTAATTTCAATTGAAAATCAAAGTATCAATTATCAAACCAAAAATTTAACCATTCCCTTCCGGTCATTCCGTTCCAATTTTCACAGTTTCAGGCTTCCACCAGCGTCTCTTCCTCATACGCGACGCGACTCTCATTTTCATGCAACGCGACCTCACATTCGCCCAAGTTTTGAACACTGTAATCTCAACAACCGGCGTCTTCTCCTTCGATTCGAGGCTTCGAGCCGTCAGTCAACTATTTATCTTTAAAATCAGTTAGATTTAGATTTAAATGACATAAAAGTAGACAGACAAAAGAATATACGGCGAAATCGGCGGTTTAAAACCGGACCAAACCGTTCGGTTTAGATTTGAGTTTTTTTCAAACCATTCAAAATGGTTTGGTTTATATTTGAGTTTTTCTCAAATCAGTTTAAACGGTTTGGTTTGAAAATCTGTCAAAAATCGGTAAAATTTGACCTCTTACACCCCTACCCTTAGGCTCACCTTTATAGGAGCAATTAATACTCATTAATGCTTGTTTTCAATAACATTAATGCTATAATGTGATGATTTAATTTTTATATTAAACATTGGATATATGTATATTATATTGTCAAATATGATTTTTGTTAAATAAAAAAAAAAGACAAAAGAAGTTGAAATGTTAACATAAATAAATATTTTTCAACCATTAACAAAACCTAACTTCTTGTCCATTTTCTTCTTTCCTTAATCAAGAAGACATTATTATTAAATTCTCCATCCATTTTGAAAGACTAATTATTGCAAATTGTTTATATTTTTATGTAATAGCTTACTCTTTTTAAATGTTAAATATAATATGACCATATTTATTTGAAATTTTTTAAACTACTATTAATGATGATGTGTTTGATTTTTGAAATACTTTTTGAAGAGAAAATATACGACTATCCTTTAGACAAATGTGAAATTTTTTATATTTAATGAAGTATTAAGTTATTTATTTTTGGGAAGATATTGTGATGTTGTAACTGAGAATTAATTATGACCATTAATGTTTCCAACAATTTCTTCCAAGGTACCAAATATATGCTTTCAAACTTTTCGGCAATTCAACTGTCGAATTCGACATTTCAAAGCCGTCGGGTTAGACATCTGAACTATCGAACTCGACATTTTGAAATTGTCGGGATAGACAACCCGTGTAAACATGCTTTTGTCCGATAGTGGTTGAAGTTGTATGTTAAATGTTCAATCGATGACGTTGACCCAAATTTTTAATTTAAATCGTTACTAAAAATTTCATTCAATAAATAAATAAACACATTTCTCATAATAAATTTCCAGCAACTGATACCTTAAAATAAAAATTTCATGCATATCACGTTCAATTGACAAAAAACTAAAGTGTTTATCCCACCAATATAAAAATAATGAAAATCAATCATTTGGAGAATAAAACCAAATAAACCATGTTCTCAATCCTAAATTACATATCCACATAATAATAAAATTAAAGCAATTGCTGAAAATAAAAATATTTAATCACGTTACATCGGATTATTTATTGAGTTTCATAAATTCTGGCACCACGACTGCACCTCATCGCCCGCCAACCAACGACCCGTTCTAATCTGTGAAAAGTGGGGAAAATTGTGAGTATATGAGAATACTCAGTAGCACATAAATATTGGTGCATCCCAAATAAAATTTTTAGAATATGTGTCAGAAAATTCATACCGTCATCATATCTTTATAAACCGGTAAGAGCTTATATCATATCATATGATTTGTACCGGAAAGACAATATCATCATATCATAGCATATCATATCATATCTTTCATAAGTATAAAAATTCCTCAACATGAACAAAAATAATATAAACGGGATAGATCAACTGCACCTCTTTTCCTACCTTGAAAAATAGAGTTTTGAAAGATGAAAATCAAAATTCACATTCCAAAAGATTTGTTGCTGCCCAAATAAGTTTTATAAAATATAAGTCTAGTGGGGATAAAGGTTTTTTTGTAGATGATGGCATATTTCTAGTACACGTCTCTATCAACGTGAAAAGAGATATCTCCACCAACAACATAGTGAACACGTGGCAAGCTGGTACAATTTTCACCAAAATATAAGGTTGACCATTTGACTCATTCTCCAACAATTCTACCACGATTCCAACAACTCCCATATATATATATATAATCAAATAATATTCCACCAAAAGCTATCCTATACGTGTACCCTCGAGATTTTAAAATCATGAAATAATATAACTAAATTACATTTTTAGATAATGTCTTTTGACCTCGATAACTTGGACTCCGTTAATCCAAATTAACCTTTTCTCGAGCCTATTATGCATGATTAATTACGATCTATCCAACGAGCCTAATATTCATATACTTATCATTACTCGATCAATATCTAAAAATATGACTCAAATAAAATTGAAATTCGCCATAAATCATTTTAGTCCCTAACTTTGCAAAACATAAAAATATGGCCTACAAAATTTAAATTCTATATTATGAAAATTTTCGGGGTATTACAATATCCCTTCCTTAAAATATTTTCGTCCTCGAAAATTTACCTTGGCTAATCGAAGAGTTCTGGATACTTGATTTTAAGCTCTTCCTCTTTCTCCCAAGTTGCCTCATCATGTCTATGATTTCGCCATTGGACCTTTACTAAGGGAACTTCCCTGTTTCTGAGTTGATGCACTTTTCTGTCTAAAATCATTGTCAGAATTTCTTCATGTGTTAAGTCTTTTTGTACCTCCAATGTTTGATAACTTATCACATGATTTGGATCATGAACATATCTTCTAAGCGTCGATACATGGAACACGTTATGCACTGCTGTAAGTTCAGATGGCAAGGCAAGTCCGTAAGCCACAACACCAACCCTTTCCAGAATTTCGAAAGGTCCAATAAATCGCGGTCTGAGCTTTCCCTTCTTACCAAATCTCAATACACCCTTCATGGGTGCTACTTTAAGAAAAACTTTGTCACCCACTCCAAATTCCAAATTATTTCTTCTACCATCGCATAACTTTTCTGTCGGTGCTGTGTTGTTTTTATTTTGGCTCTAATCTTGTCAACTGTCTCAATTGTTCGTTCAATGATTTCAGGACCTAAAATTTTGTTCTCTCCGACCTTATCCCAATGTATAGGAGACCTGCACTTTCTACCATAAAGAGCTTCATATGGCGCCATACCTATAGTAGCCTGGAAGCTATTATTGTAGGCAAACTCCACTAACGACAAGTGTGTCGCCCAATTACCGCTAAGATCCAAAACACATGCCCTCAACATATCTTCAAGAGTTTGAATGGTTCTTTCTGATTGTCCATTTGTCTAAGGATGATAAACAGTACTAAATTTCAATTTCGTCTTCATAGCTACCTGTAAACTTTTCCAAAATTTAGATGAAACCTCGGGTCTCTATTTGAAATAATGGTGACTGGAATTCCATGCAATCTGACTATCTCTCTGATGTATAATTGTGCAAACTGTTCCATGTGAAAATTTACTTTGATTGGCAGAAAATGGGCAGACTTCGTCAGACGATCAACTACTACCCAAATAGCATTATGACCTCTTGCTGACCTCGGGAGTCCTATCACAAAGTCCATTTCTATGTGTTCCCATTTCCATTCTGGAATATCCAACAGTTTTAATAGTCCCGACGGCCTTTGATATTTCGCCTTGACTTGTTGACAGATAATACATTTCTCCACAAATAGACCAATTCATCTTTTCATGTTTCTCCACCAAAATGTATCTCGAAGATCTCGATACATTTTTGTACCACCTAGATGTACAGCATACGGGGTAGAATGAGCTTCTTCTAATATCTTGTTTCTTATACTTTCATCCTTAGGTACACACAACCTTCCTTTAAAAGTCAGCACATTATCTGTAGATATTTCAAACCCTATTTGTTTGTTTGAACCAACCTTAGCCTTTATCTTCTGTAGAAATGGATCTGTATCCTGTGCCTCCTTGATTCGATCCCGAAGTGTAGGTTGAATCACGAACGCTCTTATTCTCACTGTAGTCTAAGTCGACGGTGTGATGACTTCCAATCTGATTTTCTCAAAGTCCTTTATCAAATGTTCTTGCACCGTGGGTAAAATAGCTAATTGGGATCCCATTTTCCCGCTTAAGGAGTCTGCGACTACGTTGGCCTTACCTGGATGGTAATGAATTGTACAGTCATAATTTTTCACTAGCTCCAACCATCTCCTCTGTCTAATATTTAGTTCCTTCTGTGTGAAGAAGTATTTGAGACTCTTGTGATCTGTATAGATTTCACACTTTTCACCATAAAGATAATGACGCCATATCTTTAAGGTGTGAACTACATTTGCAAGTTCCATGTCGTGCATTGGATAATTCTGTTCATACTGCTTCAACTGTCTCGAGGCATAAGCAACTACCTTTTCCTACTGCATCAAAACACAACGTACACCCTACTTGGAGGCATCAGTGTAGATCACAAATTCATTAGAGCCATCGGCTATTGTCAATACAACAACTGAAGTTAATCTCTGCTTGAGTTCTTAAAAACATTTTTCATATTTTTTCGTCCACTGAAACTTCACACCCTTTCATGTCAACTGATTCATTGGCCCTGCTATTTTTGAGAAGCCCTCAATAAATCTTCTATAATAGCCAGCCAATCCCAAGAAACCGCGAACATCATCGACACTGGTTGGTCTAGGCCAATTTGTTACTGCTTCCACTTTAACAGGGTCTACTTCGATTCCTTGGGTGGTAACCACGTGACCAAGAAAATCTACACAATCAAGCCAAAATTCGCACTTTTTGAATTTGGCATATAATTTCTCTTTCCTCAAAGTTTCGAGTACTACTCGGAGTTGTTCCTCGTGCTGCTTTTTATCCTTTGAGTACACAAGTATGTCATCAATAAATACTATGACAAGTTGGTCTAAGTACTGATGGAACACTCTATTCATGAGATCCATAAATACAGCTGGAGCATTGGTCAACCCGAAAGGTATGACAATGAATTCATAATGTCCATAACGAGTTCTGAAAGCCGTTTTCGATATATCGCTTGCCTTGATTTTTAGCTGATGATACCCCGACCTCAAGTCTATCTTTGAAAACATTGTTGCACCTTTTAACTAGTCGAACAAATCTTCTATTCTTGGTAGAGGGTATCTATTTTTGATGGTCAGATGGTTCAATTCCCGGTAGTCAATGCACATCCTCGTACTTTCATCCTTATTCTTCACAAAAAGTATAGGAGCACCCCAAGGAGATACACTCGGTCGAAGAAACCTTTCTCCAACAACTCCTCTAATTTCAATTTCAATTCTTGAAGTTCTTTCGGTGCTATTCGGTACGGGGCCTTAGATACTGGTGCTGCTCCAGGAACCAAATCAATTGTAAATTCCACTTGCCTATCTTGTGGAATGCCCGACAGATCTTCTGGGAATGCGTCTGCAATGTGTCGCACAATGTTAATATCATTAATAGTCGTTTCTACATGTTGGGAACCGATGATATTAACCAGGAATCCTTGATATGACTCCAGTCTTAACATCTTCTCCGCTTGTATAGCTGATACAAGTTGAGGTAAAGACTTGAACTTTGCTCCAAAGAAACTGAACTCTTCCTCTCTTGGTCTGTGAAACAATACTTCTTTCTCGTGACATCGAATGGTCACATGATTAAGTCCCAACCAATCCATGCCTAAGATAACATCAAAATCTTTCATCTCCAAAAGGTATAAGTCTGCCCGTAATATTTTCCCGTCAATTTCTAATTTCATAGCCTTAGTCATTTGATTTGTGCAAAGAGTTCTTCCTGAAGGGATGCTGACCTCTAATTCATTATTCATTTTCATACATGCAAAGTCTGACTTAGCTACGAAGGATGCAGAGATAAAAGAATTTGTAGCTCCAGAGTCAAAAAGTACGTAAGCATGTACATCAGATAATAACAGAATACCTACTATTACATTCCGATCCTGTTCTGCCTTATGCCGGTTCAGTGCAAAAACTCGGGCTTGTCCCTTCTTGTTATTGTTCTGATCATCATTCTTCTTCTTTGGAGGCTCTGTACAGTTAAGTGCAATGTATCTCGGTTTACCACATTGAAAGCACATGTTCTTCCCGAGTAAGCATTCACCTCTGTGGGGTTTATTACATTTAGGACAAGGAGTAACACTCTCACTCGTCCAACCGATATGAATCCCTGTGCTTGGTATTTTATCCTACCAATTACGTCTGTCCTTGCTCTGATCATTCCACTTTCTTTTTCCCAATGACTCCGTGCCTTGCTGGGCATACTGCTGAAATGTAGTCCTCTGATATGAAATAGCATGAGCCCTCTCCAACATTTCATGATATGAAGTAAAACGATGAGACATAATGATCATGCCAATCTCCGGTCGTAGTCTATTCTCGAATCGCCTAATCTTCTTAACTTCTGTATCTACCAAGTGCGGAGCATACCTTGAGAGCTGCTCAAACTGCCTCTCGTAATCAGTAAGTGACCTGTTTCCCTGTCTGAGCTACAGAAACTCTGATTCCTTGAAGTCTCTCAAAGCCTGTGGAAAGTACTTTGCCATCACTTCATCCATAAACTAATCCCAAGTTAGGTTACGTTGTTGCTCTTCAGTCCTAGTACGTGAGACAGATTCCCACCAATGACTAGCTGCTCCAACAAACATAAATTCTATGCATAGAACCTTCTGTGCATCCGTGCAAGCAATGTGTTGGAATATGCGTTCTAGACTTCTTATCCACTCCTCGACTGTCAGTGGGTCAGAAGCACCGTCAAAAGTAGGAGGTTTGTACCTACGAAACTGCTCAACCATTGAGATAGCTCCGGGGACAAATGTGGGCATATCCTGCTGTGGTGGCGCGTTTTGTGGAGGAGGTGCTTGATTCTGTCTGCTCAACTCTTGAATCACTCGCAATAAATCATGCATCAAATTCGTGCGGGTAGGTGGTGTCATTTCCTAAAAATTAATATTAAGTTACACGTCACACACCAGTTCTGAGTCTAACATGCTATAGCTATATTATTGTAATGCATATTATAATTTTAGCGGGGAAACCAACGTACATGTCTTAAAAATTTCAAAATAGGCAATTTAAAATATTTAAGTTATGCAAAACGTCTAAGTACATTTATCATCTTATCCTTTTACATACCTTAGAGTCGTCGAAGGGAGGTCGATTGGTGGTCGTTAAGTGCCAAAGATCTTTCACATATTTAATAATTTTAAATTGACATTATCCTTTAATTCATGGATATTTAGAAAATATGAACTTTTGAGAGAAATTACACAAGGAAACGATTAAACAAATATACATTTTATTACACATGACATGGAAAGTTTAATGATTAATATAGTATCGACAATTTTTTTTTTAAATATACAAATAAAATCTGTACTCATGAAAAATGACATCTTTTCTTACATATAAAAGTACCACTAGACAACACATAAATTTATAAATGGGGCCCACATTTGGAAAGAAAATTGAGAGCATTTAATGGGCAAAAAGTTGGCGTGTAAAAGACGAGGGATAGTGTACTGTGCAAAGCCATTTTCCAAACCTAAGATTTATTATTTTTAGGGCATATTGCCATATTCTATTCATTTTAAAGAATAGAAAAAAAATGTTTTTTTAGTCACGTGAACAGTGACGTTCAGTGTTCACATGAACAGTATCACGTAGGTGAACAGTGACGGGTCACTGTTCACAATTTTTTTTTTTAAGTTCATACCATGAATATACATATGGGTCTACAGAAAATTAACCTAATGCTCTGATACCAAACTGTAAAGACCCAAATTTTTAATTTAAATCGTTACTAAAAATTTCATTCAATAAATAAATAAACACATTTCTCATAATAAATTTCGAGCAACTGATACCTTAAAATAAAAACTTCATGCATATCACGTTCAATTGACAAAAAAAATTAAAGTTTTTATCCCACCAATATAAAAATAATAAAAATCAATCATTTGGAGAATAAAACCAAATATACCATGTTCTCAATCCTAAATTACAGATCCATATATAATAAAATTAAAGCAATTGCTAAAAATAAAAATATTTAATCATGTTACACCGAATTATTTATTGAGCTCCATAAATTCTGGCACCACGACTGCACCTCATCCCTCGCCAACCAACGACCCGTTCTAATATGTGAAAAGTGGGAAAAATGGTGAGCATATGAGAATACTCAGTAGGACATAAATATTGGTGCATCCCGAATAAATTTTTTTAGAACATGTGTCAGAAAATTCATACCGTCATCATATCTTTATAAGCTGGTTAGAGCTCATATCATATCATTTGTACTGGAAAGACCATATCATCATATCATAGCATATCATATGATATCTTTCATAAGTATAAAAGTTCATCAACATGAACAAAAATAATATAAACAGGATAGATCAACTGCACCTCTTTTCCTACCTTGAAAAATAGATTTTTGAAAGATGAAAACTAAAATTCACGTTCCAAAAGATTTGATTTTTCTGCCTCCGTTGGTCCGTACTATAATTTATTCTTTCGTATAGAAAAAGTTGCTGCCCAAATAAGTTTTATAAAATATAACTCTAGTGGGGATAAGGGTTTTTTTTTTTTGCAGATGATGACATATTTCTAGTACACGTCTCTATCAACGTGAAAAGAGATATATCCACCAACAACATAGTGGAACACGTGGCAAGCTGGTACAATTTTCACCAAAATATAAGGTTGACCATTTGACTCATTCTCCAACAATTCTACCACGATTCCAACAACTCCCATATATATATATATATAATCTCTATTTCTTTTGACAAAATAATATCCTTTTTTTTTTTTTTAAATATCACATTCAAAGATAGCAAAAGAAATCTTTTGATATTATAAGAATGCCATGGGTTGAATTCGGCATTTCATATAACTCTTTCAAAAGTTTTCAAAAACTTTTCTCTGAAATGATTAAAACATGACATCTGAGATATATGAACTTGGGCCTAACTCCATTCTTGCAAGGACACCACTGGCACTCCCTTAACAAGAATTCTTAAAGCAATGATCCCTTTTCCCTTTCTATGCGCTTCTCTAGCCTCTCCACTGGGCCTTTACGCTTTGAAAGGTCACTCAGGGCTTATTTTAAAAACAGTTTTGAACTTTAAACTTGGAGTTAAGACATGCTCTTATCATATACTCAGCATGAAACATAAAATCTTTACAAAGGATTTACAAAAATTGAATAAATTATAAACAGAAATTGTTATTAAAAGATCTGGAACTAATATTAATTATTAGTACCATATCTCAGAACATTAAAACATACATACCGGAATAATCCATCGGTAGTTTAATAACGTAAAAACATATTTTTGTAGGATATTATCTCATCTAAGAATAAGAGTAGTTAAGAATTTCCCTTTCGGGAGAGAAAGAAACTTAGAACATATTGAGAGAAAGCTTTCGTATATATTTCTATGGAAATTTTGTTATATTTATAATTGAATGAATGATCTCTTTAAATAGGAGAGAAAAGTAAGAAACACGTTTTTCAAAAGCAAGGAATCTTGGCCTTTTCAAAACGTCAAAAAGGAAACAATAAAAAGGCTTCCTATCTTATCTTACTTTATAAAACAGTGAGATTCGTTAAATCTTTTCAAAAATAATTCTTGGACTATCCTTGAGATTTTGCCAAGTGTCTTCATACAGCTGTGTCTTCTTTTTATCCTGTCTTCCACTACGCTTTGCTCCAAAAAACTTTTTATCTCAAAAAATCTCCATTATCTTGTGTCAAAATTGTGTCTGCCAATACTGTCTAAAGAATCTCCTCCGTCAGTAAGATCATCTGGATTATTGTCTTCTTCTGAATTATTGGAGTCTTCTTTAATATCAATCTTCTTTTTTCCTTTATTTTTCTTTTTTATCTGCAACTTTTTCTTTTTTGTAGTCTTTTGTTTAACTTGTTGTTGCAGTTCTTCTATTTTATCAAACATTTCTTTCAATCTGTGCATGTTTGAATGTGTAATTTGATCTGGGTCTTGTGAATCTTGAAATGAATCTGATAAATTTACTGGGCTTTTCTGCTTTAAGTCTGCTGGATTGATTAATCTGGTAACAGAATTTACAGTCTGTTGAGTCCGTTCTTCAATATTTTTATCTGTAACAAGATTCTTAGCCTGTTGAGTCTGATAAAATTGAAAAGTAAGGGGATCAGCAGCCCCTTGAGTCTGTTGGATTTTTGGTAAATCCACAACCAAAAACGGGTTTGATAAGTCTTTACCAGACATCGTTTGATCTGGACTAGCTATAGATTTCTTTGGCTCTATAGTACCTGGATCTGTCTGAAAATTTGGACTTGAAACTTTAAGATTAATAATTTCTTCTTCTAATTCAGAAAATTTCTTTTGTAAATACAATTTTTCTTGTTGTAATTTCTGATTAGATTCATTTAAAATCTTAAAATTCTTTAACATGCATTCGCAGTGATTACAAAACCTTGAAGAATAATCTAATGGCTGGTCTGAAACATTTTTTAAAGAAGGAGAAACAAAATAATTTATTCCTATATGTTTTCTACATGCTTCTGAAATTGAATAAAAACCTCTATATAATGGATTTGGAAAATTTCTAATGCAGTCTGAAACTTCTAGCCAGGTATGATAAATTCCTGGAAGTCTTCCTTGTAAAACAACATAACACTTAAACTTTTTATGGTCTTGACTAAAATGTTCTGATAGTGCATTTAAACATGCTAAAAAATATTTCTGGTCTTTAGGATTCTTATTATAAGAAATCCATAAATTATCTAAAATACATTTTTCTAATTTGGTAACTGAAATATGAGGTAAAGTCTTAAAACTAATATTACTGTTAGGAAAACAAAGTAATTCTATATTACCAAATCTTATATTATCATGAGTCTGTTGTAAATTAGTCTGATGAGATGATGAACTGCCAATAAGCAATCCTGGTCTGGGACCTCTTGGCCTCTGCATCTACAAAATCTTAAATAACTAATCATACTCTTTATTTTTAATTATTCTGCTTAATATATCAGCAATATGGTTATCACTACCTTTGATATGCTCAAAATTACTACTCCAGTATTAGTAATTCTATCTATAAAATTTAACCATCTTCTTCGGTTACTCCTTTTATTTTCTAATTTCATTTTATTAACAAAACTTACTATTGCTTCGCAATCTGTTCTTAAAGTGATTTCTTTTTTAGAAATAATAAATAATTCAAAAGAATCTAATGCATAATTAACTGCAAATAATTCTAAATCTATGCTACTTATATTACCTTTTTCTTTATAATTTCCACTATTATATCTTACAATTTTTTCACTATCTTTATCTGAATATTTATTGGGTTTTGCAAATAATATTGCTCCCCACCCTATTATACTTCCATCTGTTTCTATAATTAAATAATCTGTATCTAATGACATAGCTAATTTAGGTAGATTCTTTAATTTTTCTTTTATTTTTTGAACTAATTTAATATCTTCTATGTTAAAATATTTTTGACCTTTTGGAGAAGTCTTTCCATATAAAGGTCCTGTAATTTTTCCTAAATCTTTAATAAAAGGTCTAGCATAATTTACTAATCCTAAAAATTTCTGTAACTGCTTAAGATCTTCAAGCTTATCTGGAAAATCCAATGCTTTTTGAGCTATGTGAGGTTGTAATTCTACTTTTCCTTTTCCTATATTTACTCCTAAAATTCTATATATTCTTTGAACAAATGCATTTTCTTTTTATTTATAATTAAACCATGTCTAATAAATTCTGAAAAAAAGATTTGCAAATGTCCTCTATGTTCATGCCTATTTTTACTAAAAACCAAAATATCATCTATCTAAACAATAATAAATTTATTATGTTTACTAAAAATGCTATCCATCTTTCTCTGAAAAATACTAGGAGCATTCTTTATTCCAAATGGCATAACTAACCATTCAAAATGTCCTTCTGGGCAAGTAAAAGCTATCCATTTAATAGAGTCTGGGTGCATCTTAACTTGCCAAAAACCAGATTTTAAATCAAACTTACTAAAAATATTACATTCTTGAATTCTATTTATTAAAACTGTTTTATCTGGAATATTATAAGTATCGTCTATGGTATTATCATTTAATCTTTTATAATTAATTACCATTCTACTTTTTCCTCTAATTATTTCTGAATGTTTTCTAACAATAAAAGCTGCTGATCTATGTGGACTATCTGATTTTCTAATAACTCCTAATTTTAATAAATCTGTTATATGCATCTTAAAGTCTTCAGCATCTTGATTAGTAGCTTCAATATTTTTAGTCTTAATTATATATTCTAAATTTTTAATTTTCAATTCACATAAAACTTTATCTTTATCCCAATATTTTAAAATATTTTCTCCTAGGATTTCTAATTTTTCTAATTTACTTATCATGTTTTCTATATCTTGTTCTGTTACTAATAAATCATATATTTTTTCAATTTCTACAAAATCTAAAACAATTTCTTCTTCTTCTTTAAAATTTTCAAAATAAAATTCTAAATTAACAAAATCTATTTCTTTTTCTGTGTCTATTAATTGACATTTTTTTTTCTTTACTACACTCACATTTTTTTTCTTTATCTTTAATTCCACCACGCTTCTCAGCAAACTTTGATGGAATACTCTTAGTAAAAGTTGGTGCACAAATTGTAAATTTTTGTAATTGCATATAATCTTTACTGATAATAACACTACCATTATCTTTTAATAAAAAACTTAATCCTAAAATCAAATCTGTGTTTAAAGATAATTCTCTTACCCATACAGAGTTTTTAGGTAAATTATATTCTGTACTTCTATCACAATTAGTCTCAAAACTAATTTTTGCTGGTTTTAAAATGTTTTGATAATTATAGAAATTCCCATCCATTTGTTGGGCTTCTATAGGTTCTTTTGCTTTTATTATATATTTTTTTGGTATTATTCTTTTATTTATAATACAATGACTACATCCTGAATCTATTAATGCTAAACAAATTATTTCATAATTTTCAATTCTAACATAACATCTTACTTTAATACTTTTTAATCTTTCTGGATTACAAAAAACTTGAACTAATTCTGGTTCAGGAATTATTTCTGGATTTTTTCCTTTTTTATTTAATTCTAAAATTTCTAATTTTTGTAAAATATATCTTTGCATATCTTCTAAATTTTCTATTCTTTTCCTTAGTATTTTTATTTCTGATAAATCTATTTGGATTGAATCTATTATTTTATCTTCTTCTGATTCAATTAATTCTTTTTGTATTAAGCATTTTTTACATGCTTCTATAAAACAATTCTTACATTTAACTCTTAATTTCTTACTAGGATACCATTTACATAAATAACATGGTATACTATCTGAACCTGTTTCTTTTAACCAATCATGTCTACATTCTAATTCTATTTCCATTAAATTTAAATCTTCATCTTCATCTGATAAATTTTTTAAATCTGAAAATTCTTGTATAAAATTTTCATAGTCTGATTTTTCTTCTAAATTACTATAATCATTAAAATCTTCAATAGATATAATACTATATATTGATTATTTATCTGAAATATATCCATCAATTTCTAATAAGTCTTCATTTGTACATTCTACTAAAGTACTTCTTTTATCATTATTATTTATTTTTTTAGGACATGTCTTAGCTAAATGATCTGTTTGTCCACATACATAACAATTTCATTTATTAGGATAATTTCTTTCTGGTTTATATTTTCTAACATGTTTATTTTCATCTAAATATGGCTTTCTTCTATTAGATTTTCTTAGGTAATATTTTTTCTTAATAGGTCTATTTTTATTTTTATCATATTTTCTTTTACCTTTTTCTCTAAACTTATTGCCATATGTTTGAGGTGTAAAAATATCTTTACAAAATCTACACATTTTTCTTCCAAGCATTTCATAATAAATTGAGTTCTCATCCCTATACTCCATAAATTATCTGGTCTTTCTTTTATATTTGGATTATCATTCCATCTCTTTGTTATTTCTAATCCTAAGGGTCCTGGTAATTTATGAAACAATTTTTTTCCTAATTCTTGATTAAAAGTATTTTCTGAAATAGATACTAAATAATGATATTCATTTAAAAATTGTTTAACCTCTTTTCCTTTAGTCCATCTATTTAAACTTAATTGTTCTAAATCTCTAATAGCTTTATGCTGAATTAGTAATTGTCCTGTATTTGGATCTGCTCCTGTTAATAATTCATGTATCTTACTAACAAAATTATAAGGATTATTACCTAATGCAACTAATGCTTCAAATTCTGTTTGTTTATCTTTCTT
Organism: Osmanthus fragrans; assembly: GCA_019395295.1. Taxonomy (NCBI): domain Eukaryota; kingdom Viridiplantae; phylum Streptophyta; class Magnoliopsida; order Lamiales; family Oleaceae; genus Osmanthus; species Osmanthus fragrans. The sequence goes on from CM033342.1 coordinate 5,414,254, forward strand.
AAAAGCTTCCCATGTAGCTTTTACACTTTCTCCTAAAAATGTCTCTAAATATCTATACATTTCTAAAGGTTCCATATTATCTACTAACCTAATATAATGACCTATAATCATATTTTTCCAAACTTCTATAGTATTATCCCACATCTGGGGATCATGTGCTGTAATATTTAATATCAGTAGTTTATGTAATGACTGAAATTCTATTTTAGGTTCTAATGGCCTAACCTTTCCTCTGGCTATATATTCTCCTTTTTTATCATTATAATCTGTATATGGTATTCTCGGTGGATGTCCTCCCGTATATGTATATCTTTATGGGTTTGTTTCTACTTTCATTACTTCATCCATTAATTCTTTATAATTACTTACTTCTGAATTTTCTGTTTTATTATCAATTTCATCTATATTAGATCCTACTCTCATATTTTTATTATTATCATAATATAAATATTCTTTCTCACCTATTGGTCTTGTTAAAAACAAATGATCTTCTAATTTTAAAAGTTCTGTAGGAGATAATTCTATTTCTAATTCTTTAGAATAAATTATTCTATCTTCTATTTCAGTTTCTACTGTATTAAGAAATGGTTCTGTTTCTTGTTTTTCTTTAATATTAGTATTAGATTCTGTCTCAAAATTTTCACTACTATTTATATGACAGTAATTACCAAATCTTAAACTAGTCTTACCATACATGTCTTTATATGTTATAGCTTCTTGAGGAGTTATAATAGGTTCTTTAGTTTCTAAGAATTTATGTAAATTCCATTCTAATCCTGCTAAAAGTTCTGAATCATAAGTTTTTGGTTTAATCATTTTTATTCCTTTACTACTCATTAAATTTACTACTTTATCTATATAAACTTTATATTTTATTTGGGAACTATTACTATATCTTCCTAAAAATCCTATACTTATTAATAAATTTTCTCCTGACTTTACATCTTCATATCCATGTGTCTGAATTCCTATTTTAATTTTTTCTGAAAAATCTTTTATTGTACATAACATATCTGGATTACAATATATAATTCCATTATTATCATTCATATCTACTTCTGTACTAGCTATCATACGTTTTTCTATATTTTGAATTCTTTCATCATAGATAGTTAATAAAACTTTAGTACCTAAATTCTTTCTCATTAATCTTTTTATTCCTATTACTATTAATCCTAAATGCATAAATCTAAAATTCTTTTTTCTTAAATCTTTTTTAGATTCTTCTGATATTAAAAATAATTTTTTAACTTGACCATCTAAACACTGAATTGAAACTTCTCTACTATGTCTAAAAAATTGAGTTCTTGATTAAAAAATACCTCTATTATATAAATTTTCTGGATTAAGTAACTGTAAACCATGAGTTTGAAATCTGTTATAATCTTGCTCAGGATCTATAAGTTCTTCTATATTCTGGTTATACTGAGACTGCCTATGTAAAATTCTTTCTATTATATTTGTACTTATATTAGAAGTACTATGTCTGCCTTTGTCGAAGGTTCTGAAGATGGTCCTTCTTCTCTAATAGTTCTTGATCTACCAGGGAAATTATTCATATTTTATAAAATGTTGTAGATAATTTTCTGGTTATTTTTTCTTTACCTGTATTTTTTAAGCTTAAATTATCTAATTTATTTATAACGCTTTCTAAACTTTCTGATTCTTGGATAGGTTTATTACCTATATTATTTAATTTTTTATTTATGTTTTCTATTACCTCTGAAGTCTTAAGATCTGGAAATTTTCCTATATCTTCTAATTTAGATATCTTATTTAAAATATCTGAATTTTGTCCCTTAATATAATCTAAATTTTCCCAAATCTTAAGAATATCTTTTTCAATATTTGTAATTCTTTTTCCTAAAGAACTTATTTCTCCAATTAATTTATTAATTTCTTTTGTTAATAAATCCAGCCTTATTAATCTGAATAATAATAAAAAGAATCTAGAGAATAAGTTGTATTATCTGACAAATAATTATTATCTATATTATCAAGTTCAATAAATATTGCTAAATCTGAAATAAGCCTATGATTAAAACTTTCTATAAAATATTCTTCCCTAAATTCTGAAATTAAAGATCTATATAAAATCTGTTCTTTTACTTCTGAAGGTAAATCTTTAGTTACTTGTAAAATAGCAAACAAATAATCTATAGGTTTTTCTCTTTCTTCTAAGACAAATTCTATTCCGTATTCTAAAACTTCTTCTATTTCTTTATAAAATGAAAAACTATAAATTATTTTTTCTAAATCTACAATTAAAATTTTAAAAATCATAAAACAAATATTTAAAATTTAAACTAAATAGTCTAAAATTATACCTTCTTTGGAGTCTGTAGAACAATTTCTATAATCACCAGTACCGGAACACACGCTCTGATATATATAATCAAATAATATTCCACCAAAAGCTATCCTATACGTGTACCCTCAAGATTTTAAAATCATGAAATAATATAACTAAATTATATTTTTAGATAATGTCTTTCGACCTCGATAACTTGGACTCCGTTAATCCAAATTACCTTTTCTCGAGCCTATTATACATGATTAATTACGATCTATCCAACGAGCCTAATATTCATATACTTATCATTACTCGATCAATATCTAAAAATATGACTCAAATAAAATTGAAATTCGCCATAAATCATTTTAGTCCCTAACTTTGCAAAACATAAAAATATAGCATACAAAATTTAAATTCTATTATATGAAAATTTTCGGGGCATTACATTGTACATCCTAAAGTTATATTATAATTTTGTTTTCATTATCATTTGCAGACATTAGTACTTCCTATGTTCGCAAGCAAAGTACGAATCATTATGTAACACAACTCGTGTAAACATGCTTGTCTTAAGATTGTTGTATGTTAAATGTTTTGCCCGTGACATTGTACATTTTGACTGTTATATTATACTTTTGTTTTCATTATCATTTTCAGACATTAGCGCTTCTGGCGTTTGCAAGCAAAGTACAAATTATTATGTCGAAGTATTGCATAACATCCCGACAGTTCAACTGTCAATCCCGGGAGACGGCTGCTGTCATTCTTGACAGATGGTTGCAAAGTAGAAAATTTTCTTCTTTGAAAATACGATACATTATTATTTTCAGGCATAAAATATCGTTATCATTCCATTATAGTTTCCAGACAGGAGAAGAAGTGTTTAAGTTCACAAGCAAAATACGGATCCATAGACAAAATATTGCATAACATCCTGACAGTTCATTTGTCGTTCCCGACAGATCATTTCTGTTATTCTCGACAGTTCACAGCTACGCCACCGACACCACCACCACCACCACCACCACCACCTTTCCATCTCAACCACACCACAACTGCAATCCCCACAAGAAACACCACCACCACCACCACTACAGCACCGACACTCACGCCGTCCAAGGAAAGTGGATTATGAGGAGTTGCTAAAGATAAATATTTCTTCTTTCTAAAAAATATGAATTTTAGATTTTTGGATTGCTAAAGAGAGGAAAGAAACTCTAGGAAAGTAGATTATGGGGAGTTGCTCATAAAGAATAGACTGTGTCCCTTTGAGAAAGGAATATAAGAGGCAAATGTTGAATAATGCAGACAGATCTACATATAAATACTACGACATAGAATAAATTCTTATTTCATGATAAATAACATGGAATGAAGTTAGTTCTTAAAACATTGATAAAGATACATCTAGCAGAGCTCGAAATCCACTCATCAGTTTACCCGAAAGCACCAATATTCATCTTCTTTGTTTTGGAAAAGAATAAAAGAAGTCAAGATTTGAACTCCAACTGCATTCACGACAACTTCATTTTTTGGTAATGGGAGCTAGGAGGTTTTTTTTCTTGCAGGGGAGTGAAATGAGTTGTGTGGATTTTTCAATTGTTTACCAAAACTTTCAAGTACAATTGTGAGGTGATTGTTTGTCATATTTTGGTACAATTTTTTCATTTTTTATACAATTTTTTATGTTGTCAACTCAAGGAAGAATAGGGTATTTAAATTCTTTAGAGGGGACAAAAATGTCCAGAAATGACAATTTTGCAAAGACACTAAAAAAATGACATTTTTGTAAATGACAAGTCAAAAATTGACATCTAGTATAATTTCCTCTGAATATGAAATACAATGGTCCTAATAGGAACTAAGCAGGTATAGAAATTTTTTGAAGCATATTCTTGACCTCATAATACATCAAAATGCCAATCGCTATAATGATGATAGCTCAATCCTCATATGCCAATGTCCACGGGTAGAGCCAGGAATTAGTGATACGATGGGCTAAATTTGTTAAAAATCTAATGTACGAATAAAATTTATATATAACAAGATACCTATTATAGTTGCACCCGGTGATGTTTTACAGCATAAAATTCATCTATAATAGAATCTAGATCTAAATTCAAACTAAATTCTCGTTCAATGTTTAGTGTTAAACAATCAGCAAGAAAACCATCATCCATCTTGTTACGAATTTCCGTTTTCACATGTTTCATTGCTGAAAATGCTCGCTCCACAGTCGCCGTTGAAACAGGTAGTGTCAGTACTAAACAAATCAATTTAGTCAAAATGACGTAACTCTCCTACCTTCTGCTTGCAACCAATTCCCGACATAAATCAGAAAGTGTAGCTACTTGAAATCGAGGTTCAGAAATCGCATCATTCTCATAATGTTGCAGCTCAACTTTCAAACAATAAATATCTTGCTGTGTAAAATCTCCAGGATAAAACTTCTCTGCAAGCTTGGAAATATTATCCATGTTAAATGATTCAAAAGAATTTTTTGGATTCAAAGCCGTACTGAAAGAAAGCAGTTCTAATGATGTCTCATTAAATCTTATATCTAACTCCATCATCTGAAAATCTATGGCTGTATTGAAAATATCAAAGCGATAATGATGTTCAATGGTAGGATACTCACGACCACGAGAATGACCAACCATGTACGAACCATCAAAGTCAGGTACATGTATATAATTTTTTGAGCAAAAAAACTTCACCTCATTAAGAAGTTCTTCCCAGCCATCTTCTCTCAATGCTTGAAGGATAGTTTTTGTAGTATGCACAAATCTCATAGCAGTTAAGATGTCTTGAGTTTTCTTCTGAAGGACCTGACAAAGCACATCTGTAATTGCCATTATTCTACGCATTAAATGTAAGATAAATACAAATTCAAATGTTGTCATGTTTTTGTATACACCACCAGCTTCGGACAGAGATATTATATTTGGAGAACGATCACTAAGATACTCAAGCACCTTGCAAGTTGCAGCATACATATCAATCAAACTCTTTACAGAGCCACTCATAATAGTGGTCTTTAGATGCAAACTATTTTTCTATTTTACCTCACTTGATACAGAATGCATTACCTTGTCAATATGTTAAGTTGGTTTCATTAGATCTTCAGCTCTTCTCTTACAACTATTATGATACGATGAAGATGTTGTACCAATATGAATAAGAAATGCACATTGACTTCCTTGGTTAACTCTCTTCCAACTATCAAATCCAACAGTAACCAACGATGAATTATTAGGTGGAGTGCTATCATTGAGAAAAAGAAAGTAGTAAAAACAATATGCCTTATGTGTTGAAGGCGAATATTCCAACCAAGGAAATTGATTGTACCAACGTTCTTGAAATCGACGGTTCTGCTTTTCACATTCTTTGCTCTGATACTTCAAAAGTTTTGGCTGATAAGGTCCAACATTTAGATAGGCCCACCTAATCTGATCGCGTTCATTAAATTGAAGTTCACATATTTGCTTTCTTTTTCCTGGGTCATGTTCAATAGAATCAAATGGTTCCAAATTAACATTAGAAGATGAAGGTCGTTCCGTTCAACTTTAAGAGATGAAATTGGAGGAATGGGCGCCGAAGGAATTGAAGTACTCTGAGATTTGTTACTCTTTGAAAAGAAAGATAACAAGGTTCTTCCTTTTTTGGAAGAAGGTCGATCTTCTTTCATATTAAATCTAAAAGCATAAAAATCAAAATACTTCAATATCCATTATCCCATAATTATAAAGACATAATTGCATAAACATAAATGATAAATGCTAAATTGATAAAACCATAAACTAATGAACTCATGAACATCATTAAAAATAAGCAACTTATACCTTTTATATGCCAATTACGCAAACTTGAACTTATTCAAGCAAACACAAATTAAGTCTACATAGATAGGCAACTATATAAAAAATTAAAAACCTTAACCAATGACCACAATACATTAACTCAGCAATTCAATTATTCAAGCAAACACACAAATTAATTAGTCTACATAGATAGGCAACTATATAAAAAATTAAAAACCCTAACCAATAAGTATAACCACAGTACATTAACTCAGGCTCAGCATTTATTAATAACAAGTCAAGACCTATGCCATAAAAATAAAATGTGAAATATTCAAGTAAATAAAGTCATAAATTTTCGCTGTCCGGCTGTGCCTGTTCTCTCTTTTCATTACTATATAGTCTATATTATATATATACACAAATTGACAAACATGATTAGTGATTACATATTTACATGAAACATATCTCCAATAATCCAATTTGTATTTATTTACCAGAATTAGTTCCTCTTTGCTTTCTGAGACTGAACAAGATGAGATCTCCAGACTCAAAATAACAACTATAACTAGGGGCGGCAGTCGGCGATTGGTGGTCGGCAGATGGCAGTCGGCGATTGGTGGATCCCGGTGGAAGATTTTGGGTTTAAAGATTTTGGGAAATTTTCAATTTTGGCTTTTTAAATTGCAAATGACGTGAAGTGAATGAATTTAGAAGAAATTGGTATTGATTAATTGTTCTAAAAATTGGGCCTAAAGTTAAATAAATAATTGGGCCAAAGATTAAACCAAAAAAAAAAAAAAAAAAATGAGGAAATGAGGTGGACTAGCCCTTTGAAATTACTTGTTAGTGGACTTGGCTACAGCCCACTGCCAAATCCGCCCCTGCCTTTAATTGATAATTTTCATGAAAAAGAAAGTCAAACGAATGACATTCGATTTTCCTTTTAATTTTTTTTTTTTTGGTAATTGAAACAAATTCTTTCCCCAATTGTAACAAATTATATTTCTTTAATGAACATTTTCTATGAAAAACAAAGACAAAAGAATATTAAAAGATTCAAAATTTCAAAATTTTTCGGGTGAAAAATCATACTAATCATACACAATTAATCGACAATTCCCGGTAAAACAAGTTCTAGACAATTCAATTTTTTGTAATTCATTTTAATTCTATCCAAATTTCATTTTTGCAATCAAACGGACCCTAAGTAAGTTTACATATTCCATTTCCTTATTATAATAATATGGTCTAAAGACTCTAAACCCATCTCATAAAACATATTATTTTAATCCGGTTCACTTTAGAAGTATAAGATCCTTGGATTATTTTAATCCCGAAATTATATGAACCAAATGCTGAATAACATTAAATTACTCAATATTCTGTCTAATAGGCACACCATTTTAATTAAATTTATTATATCAAACTAATTTGCTAATCCTGAATATTATAAATTGTGGAATCTTGATAATATTTTTTTCCCTGCAACAGATATATTAGAGACCAAAGAACATATATGTATCCTCTTTCTTCCCCATTTGAACCCATTTGCTAGCTGAGAGACTAGTCAAATGTGTAGGTGGAGCAGTTGCTTTCGGCAACAGTCTCTGTAAAAAGACAATAGCAAAATTTGCAAGAATTTGTATAATTGATTTTCCTTCGACACCCAAGAAAACTAATGGTTGGTGGGTTCAAATGGGGAAGAAAGAGAAGAAAATGACGAGAATACCCTTCACTTGACGGATAAATTGGATGGAAATGATGTTTGCAATTAAAAGTGAAATTAAGGGTAGAAATGGCAAACAATGAAAGGTAAAGACATTTTTCACAATAATAGTGAAAAGTTAGGGACATTACGTGCTAATTACCCTAAATATCAACATCAAAGTTTCAATAATCTATAGTCTAGGGACTATAACCACCATTAAAGTCAAAGTAAACAACAGTATTTTAAGACTGTTCAAACGGTGGGGCTGGTGGAGTACTATCGGAGAATTTATTCAATGATTTTACTTATCAAAGAAAGACGACATCTAGGAACGTTGTTTCTTCGCATTCCGATCCCCTATACTTAAATCTGAAAAGGCAAACTGAAGAGACCAACAAAAAAAAAATATCAATCGAAGATGGATCCTTTCTTCTTGTCCTAGCATCCTTACTGTCCATCCTAAAGATTTCCACTGCAATTGATACCTTCAATACAACTCAGATCCTCAGAGATGGCGGATCCTTGGTTTCATCAGGTGGAGTCTTTGAACTGGGATTTTTTAGCCCAAGTAACTCCACTAATTGGTATGTGGGAATATGGTACAACAATATACCAGGTGAATGTGTTGTTTGGGTAGCTAACAGAGAAATTCCGCTAACCCGTATATCAGGTATTGTGACGACTGCCTCGAATCATCAATTATTTGAATGTAGAGACATAATGGGGTGAAAATAATTATCAATAAGCCTGCGTGGATAATGAATTCATATATGTATTTCTACGGAAAATTCATAATTTACATAGGGAGACACGGAAATTAGACCGAACTTATATGGTGCTAAATTCTCGTTCGTAGCGCTAGTAAACTCCAGTCTATTCTTAATAGAACATACGTAACATGGACCAAAACATAACATAGTTGTAGAAATATTACATACATAAACATTCATCACCATAAACATAAAACACGACTTACCTATTTACTGGACGATTCAAAATGATAAAATGATTTATTGTTGGAAAGAGATTCTTGAGCCGCGTGTGGGGTTGATTATTCACGTGTGATTGTATAAACGTACGACTATATTTAATATAAAAATGACAGGAGAAAGAGGGGAGGTGGAGAGAAAAAGTTATAGAGGTAGAGAGGAAGAGTGCGTAAATAGTCGTTGAGGGTGGTTTAGTGTTGGGTTTTTCTTTTATTTATAATGTAAATTCTTGATCATGTGTAGAAAAGTAAAAGGAAATGACTAGATGTTAGGCATGGTCAATACATAAATGGTGTATTATCATGAAAATAATCAAATCAATACATTTAATCATGTAGTCAAATCAATTCACTTGACTTATTACTTAGTATAAATAATGTGTATGGTCAAATCAATTTCCTTTATTTACGTGGACAAATTAATTACATTGGCTTGAAATACAGTGTGAAAAATGTATGTGGTCAATAAATCATCTTTAATTAAGACCAATTAACATATTTACATATGTTTTACACATGATTTCATCTAACTTCCAAAATAACGTATAACTTTCGTTCTCAAACTATTGGTCAATATCCAGTAAGGCCATTAGACTAGGCCACTAACAAATTAAACTTTAATACTAGCGCACTTAAGTCCTAAATTTAAATCTAACAACCAGTAGTAAAAATTTGGGACATTACAAGCATCCTGGATATTATAGAGCCAGGCATCTTGGTTCTCCAGAATGACACTAACAACATCATTTGGTCTTCGAAAATGACAAAAGTTGCTCAAACACCATTTGTGCAGTTGTTGGACTCCGGAAATCTAGTCCTCAGAGAGGCAAATGAAGATGATCCAGAGAATTTTCTTTGGCAGAGTTTCGATTAGTTAAGCGATACATTTCTACCGAGCATGAATTTTGGCTGGAAATACGCAACAGGTAGCTTCCTGTCATCGTTGAAGAGCAAAGAGGACCCAGCTCCAGGAAATTTTACACTCCACTTAGATCCAACTGGATATCCACAATTATTGATAAAAAGAGGTAATTTTACTATGTTTAGAATGGGAAATTGGAACAGTGTGTGGTTTAGTGGAGACACAGATGTAAGAGGTAAAAGATCCTCGTATGGATTAGTAATAATGAACAACTACAAGTGGTCTTCTAAAAAGCGTAAAGCGTGGCTAGGCGTGGAGGCCAAACTTCAAGCTTTACGAGCCTATGCGAAGCTTAGGCGTAAAAAAAGGTTTTTTGATTTTAAATTTTTAATCATTGTAAAAAACATTCAATAATTCATATAATATATACCAAACATCTAAAATTATAAAATATTGTATGTACTTAATAATTCCTACAAAAAAAGATAAGTTTCAAAATCATAATTACATAACATAGATAGTTTGTAGTTTAAATCTTATCTAACTCTTTATCGGACTCCAATTCAATATCTTCTTCTTCATCTAAAAAAAAAAAACAAAAAGAAATGTACATTTAATGAAGATGAAAAGTTAATTAAAAAAAAAAAATTAAGCGGTCAACGCTTAATGCGCGCCTTAGGCAACCTAGGCGTGCCTAGGCACCTAGACGCACTTTTTAGAACACTGACTACAAGACATACTATAGGGAAGACATCATTGACCGATCAGTTAAGTTGAGAATTACATTGAATCAGAATGGGGTTTGGCAACGCTGGAGCTAGGTTGTTGGAACCCAGGAATGGGTCATTTCCTAGGTTTTACCATCTGATACTTTGTGATTATTACAGCTACTGTGGTGCTTATAGTAGTTGCAATATAACAGAATCTCCTGCATCTGCATGTCTCAGTAATTTTGTGCCAAAGATCCAAAAGGTTGGAATATTCCAAGATTTTTTTTGTGGTTGAATCATCTTGCTATTCCAAGTCCTGAAATTTGAATTTTTTTTAGCACTCCTATGGTCCCAATCTCAATCTGGCGCAGCATGAAACAATGAATTTAAGCGAAAACATTAATAATATGAATTTTTGGAATTCACCTAATAATGAAGAAAATAAACTCATGAAATTTTATTAATGTAAAATGATAAAAAACGATGAATTAACCCTTTATTTATAAGGGTTTACATGAAAATCTAGTTGAAACAAATTGAAATTGAAAAGAATTCGAAATAAACTAAATTACAAAAATAGTAGTAAAATTTTAAAAGCAATTTTCAAGTCTGAAGTGAACTCAGATGGCTAAAATCCATCATATATCACAACAAAGTGGTGGGTTCTACTTGTCCCATCGTTCTTTTCTCTGGAATGATATTATGGACCTAAATCGGAGCTTGAACACTATACCTACACTATTACCTTCATTCGGCCATCTGTTCTACATCACAATCATAATGGAAAGAGATTATTATCCGCAATCTGAGTACAATTTTTTGTTAGATTTCATGTCTTTAGGCGTTTTTTTTATTTAGTGTAAATTTCCATAAGAATTTTTCACACTATTGTTGCCATCTTTTCTCTCTTCTATCCACGACAAGAATTAGACTTTGTGGGAGTTAAAGAAGGTTATGAGCAGTTGTAGATTTGAATTTCAAGTTAAATTTCTCCCTCTAATCATTTTGATGTCTTGTGTATCAAGTCTTGCGGATATTTCCAATAGGAATATAGTAAGAATCTCTATATAACAATATATCGAATGCATTTTCATTGCTTGTAACATTAATCTCTGGTTAATAATTTTGTGCAGTGGTTACATGTATGTTGTGGACGGCTTGTTCTTGGTGAAATCAAATGTATTTAGCTTTGGTATCTTGGTACTAGCAATTGTGAGTGAAAAGAAGAATTGGGGATTTTCTCATAGTGGGCATGTGAGTGTTTAGTCTTGTGGGTATTAACATGCAAGAGGAAAACCATTAATATTTGTAGAAATTAAGGTCCGGTTAGCCTAATCCAAATCATACAGGCATAGATACATTACAAAGATAGAAGGTTACTAGAATTAATTGATACTTTTCATGCTGATTCATATTACTTGAAAGAAGTGCTACAATCAATCCATATTTGTAAATGTTTCGTTTTGTTTTGTTAATGTCACATTTCTAACTAGTCTCCTGTTAAAATTTTTAATGAAGATGGTCATTTCGTTACAAAATTACTGTTTTTCAATTTTATTAAAATGTACTCTAGGAAAATTTAGACAGTGTTTGTCAAGAAATTTGTTGGTTGCTAGTTTGAACATCGCTTTCTATCAGCTAATACAACAAATGAAATTTAGTACTCTCTCCATCCCATAAGGATAGTCTTGCTTTATTTTTTCATTTGTCCTAAATTATATTCTATTTTCCTTGTTGAGACTATAGTTGATTTCTTAATTTTTTTAATATATCCCTATTTAATGTGTTTGTTATCAACAAATATTAATTATTCCTATTTAAATCACTATTCAATGTAGTGATTTGGACCTGTTTACTAGGTAAAAAAAATTATTTAAGCTCTGATGAATGATAAATTGAATCTCGAAGTGCACAAATTGGAGATGTCGAAGGGAAAGCTAAAGAAACTGAAATTGACAAGGAGCTTGGAAAGGTGGATTTGGACCTGTTTACTAGGTGAAAAAAAGAAAGAAAGTGCTGCACGGCATCATGTAGATGGCTAATTGTGATTAGGGCCTCTTAGGCTACAACGTTAATGTTAAAATTAGGGTCCATTCTTCGGACTGACTAAAGTTTTATTTCGTGGATGTTTGATACAAATTCGTTGTATTGTTGAAATACCTCAAAAGCAAGCAACGTGTTTACTAGGTACTGAATGAACTCAAGGACATCAGATTTTGGTATGGCTAGAAGTATTGGAGGGAATGAGACTAAAGCCAAGACTGACTGGGTTTTGGGAACATATTAAAAATCTCTATACAATAATGTATCTGATGCATTTCCATTGCTTATAAAATTAATTTCTGGTTAATGATTTTATGCAGCAGTACATGGTGCCAGAGTATGTAGTGGACGGATCATCCTCGATATAATGAAATGTATTTAGCTTTGGTATATTGGCACTGGAAATTGTGAGTGAAAAGAAGAATTGAGGATTCTCATAGTGATCACCACCTCAACCTTCTTGGACATATAAGTGTTTTGTCTTACAGGTACTAATATGTGAAATTACTGCCATTAATATATGTAGAAATTAAGGTTTGCTTAGCGATCATCCAATTCGTGAAGGCATGGATACTTCACAAAGATGGAAGGTCAGTAGAACTAGTTGATACTTTTCATGCTGATTCACATTACTTAAAAGAAGTGCTACGATAAATCCATATTTGTAAACACTTCATTTTGTTTGTTAGTGTGACATTCTAACTAGTCTCCTGTTAAAAATTTTAATAAATAAGATCATTTTGTCGTGCAAAATGATTGTTTTGCAATTTTATTAAAATGTACTCTAGGAAAATCTAGACAAGTTTGTCAAGGAAGACTAGAGCATCTAAATAAATTAAAAACTCTGTCAACTTTGATTAGTTTGACAAGAATGTCCACGAGATTCTAAACTTTTACAAAAATGAAGAAGGGCTCGCCGTCTACATGAGATAAGCAAGGATGTCAACCTTTTTCAAATGTACAACATGGATTCTAAAGGTGAATGGTGTCGAAACCTTGCCCTATATAGGAGACTTGGACCTACATAGCTCTATAATAATTCAATTGGTTGCTATATTTTTTAAGAAAGATTCAAATGGATGAATGAAAATTAATTCAAATAGGTATTTGAAAGTTCATTATATTAGTTTATGGTCTTAGTTGAATGTGTGTCTTAATAGACTTTTTCAAGTTCGACGATGATGTTTAGTCGGCTCAAAATTAATGAAAAATGGAAGTGAGTGAAATTGATAACTATTTTGAGTAGGAAATGGTTTATTGGGAAAAAAATAATAAAAATTTAAAAGTGAATGTTACTTAGAAAACGAATATTTGTGGACACATTTTACTTTCCATCTCTAAAGTGAAATCATCCAATTTCTTCTAATTTTTTTTTCTTGTTCTACATAATATTTCTGTTAATTTATAAAATGAAGGTAAACGATAATTAGAAAAACTAAAACAAGATCAATAAGTCGGCAACTAAGTTAAAATAAAATGTTTAAATAAGTAGAAGTAAGACGACTTGACTGCCAACTTGTAATTTCGCTCAAAGTTGGGTAACCCACAATACTTCTAACTCAATTAATATTAAGATTGAATGTACTCTTCAAGAATGATGTGTCATCGAACTTCTGTGATAACAAAGACAAAAACCAGCAAGTCAAGAGTAATCGAGCTTGTGCTTCAAGAATGGACCGAGCTCATGCCATGTGATAATTCTCCCTAAATTTGCACAATAGTGATCTTCTTCATATTTCTCTGTATCTAAATTTGTTTCCAGCATTGAATTTTACAATGAAGAATAACTTATTTAACTGTCCATCTTTACGTGTCAGCCCAGCTACAAAGTAACCTTACTCGAAAAATGCAACTATCCCCTTTGGGATAATGAGACTTTGCAATAGTTGAAGCAATAGAAGGACCTCTAGGGAGCTTCGACCAGCTCAACTCATAAGTTCTAACGTCGACAGATATAATTATAGTTGATATTTTCATTGAATTTAAATGGACAATTGATTACTACAAGCATAAATAGCAAGAATTGATTATTCCCACCCATATCATTAGACTAGTCAGCATTTTTATATTTCTCTCGACATGTCCCATCCATATCAATAAATATTAGGAGAATTTTTATAATGTCACTATTTTTTAAAATGCACAAAAAAATTTCATTAGCACTAGATTTGTTCAAAAATGTCACTTTTGGTGTAAAAGGTCCAAATTACCCTTAGGTAATGCTGTATGCAAAAACCGCCAAATCGAAAAATCGAACTGAAATCGCATTTTAGAAACTGTCGGTTAGGTGCCACGTGGATCCCGTCAATGAAATGGTTTTGAACTAAACCAAACCGGTCAAAAACGGTTGGGTTTAAGTTTGAAAATTTTAATTACGGTTTAAAACCAAATCATATAAAAATAAAAAATAAAAAATAAAGATTTTTTTTTTGAAAATTCATCCAAAATTTTAAATATGTAAAATTCAATAGTTTTGTCATTTGTGGATATTTTTTTTTTCAATTTCTAATTTTCTACTACATATATATTCTAATTATTATTATTACTCAATAATCCTAATTTATATTTTATATATAAATTATAATAATCTCAATTTTATGTTTTTCAACCCAATTGAAATAGGTAATTTTTTAGCACAACTGCCCTAACCCAAAACAGAATAACACATAACCCATACATTTTCTAATTTGAATTGAAAATCAAAGTATCAATTATCAAACCAAAAATCTAACAATTCCCTTCCGGTCATTTCGTTCCAATTTTCACAGTTCCAGGCTTCCACCAGCATCTCTTCCTCATACGCGACGCGACTCTCATTTTCATGCGACGCGACCTCACCTTTGCCCACCTAGTCCCGGTGCCTCCTTCTCCCGTGACTGCTCTCAAGGTCTGAACTCTGTAATCTCAACAACTGGCGCCTTCTCCTTCGGTTAGAGGCTTCGAGCCGCCGGTGAACTATTCATCTTTAAAATCGGTTAGGTTTAGGTTTAAATGGCATAAAAGTAGACAAACAAAAAATATACGACAAAATCGGCAATTTAAAACTGGACCAAACCGTTAGGTTTAGGTTTGAGTTTTTTTTTTCAAACCGTTCAAAATGGTTTGGTTTAGATTTGAGTTTTTCTCAAATCGGTTTAAACAGTTTGGTTTGAAAATTTATCAAAAATCGGTAAAATCGGACCGCTTACACTCCTATCCTTAGGCTCACCTTTATAGGAGCAGTTAATGCTTATTAATGCTTGCTTTCAATGTCATTAATGCTATGATGTGATGATTTAATTTTTATATTATAAACATTGGATATATATATATATATATATATATATATATATATATATATATATATATTATATTTTCAAATATGATTTTTGTTAAATAAAAAAAAGGACAAAAGAAGTTGAAATGTTAACATAAATAAATATTTATTATTAAATTCTCCATTCATTTTGAGAGAATAATTATTACAAATTGTTTATATTTTTATCTAATAACTTACTCTTTTTAAATGTTAAATATAATATGATCATATTTATTTGAAATTTTTTAAACTACTATTAATGATGATGTGTTTGATTTTTGAAATACTTTTTGAAGAGAAAATATAAGAATATCCTTTAGACAAATGTGAAATTTTTCATATTTAATGAAGTATTAAGTTATTTATTTTTGGGAAGATATTGTGATGTTGTAATTGAGAATTAATTATCACCATTAATGTTTCCAACAATTTCTTCCAAGGTACCAAATACAAGCTTTCAAACTTTCCGACAGTTCAATTGTCGAACTCGACATTTTAAAGCCGTCAGGTTAAACATCTAAACTATCAAACTCGACATTTTGAAACTGTCGGGATAGACAACCCGTGTAAACATGCTTTTGTCCGATAGTAGTTGAAGTTGTATGTTAAATGTTCAATCGATGACGTTGTACATCCTGAAGTTATATTATAATTTTGTTTTCATTATCGTTTTGCAAACATTAGTGTTTCTTATGTTCGCAAGCAAAGTACGAATCCTTATGTAACACAACTCGTGTAAACATGTTTGTCTTAAGGTGGTTGTATGTTAAATGGTTTCCCCACGACGTTGTACATTCTGACCGTTATATTATACTTTTGTTTTCATTATCATTTTCAGACATTAGTGCTTCTGGCGTTTGCAAGCAAAGTACAAATCATTATGTCGAAGTATTGCATACATTAAGATTGAATGTACTCTTCAAGAATGATGTGTCATCGAACTTCTGTGATAACAAAGACAAAAACCAGCAAGTCAAGAGTAATCGAGCTTGTGCTTCAAGAATGGACCGAGCTCATGCCATGAGATAATTCTCCCTAAATTTGCACAATAGTGATCTTCTTCATATTTCTCTGTATCTAAATTTGTTTCCAGCATTGAATTTTACAATGAAGAATAACTTATTTAACTGTCCATCTTTACGTGTCAGCCCAGCTACAAAGTAACCTTACTCGAAAAATGCAACTATCCCCTTTGGGATAATGAGACTTTGCAATAGTTGAAGCAATAGAAGGACCTCTAGGGAGCTTCGACTAGTTCAACTCATAAGTTCTAACGTCGACAGATATAATTATAGTTGATATTTTCGTTGAAGTTAAATGGACAATTGATTACTACAAGCATAAATAGCAAGAATTGATTATCCCCACCCATATCAATAGACTAGTCAGCATTTTTATATTTCTACATGTCCCATCCATATCAATAAATATTAGGAGAATTTTTATAATGTCACTATTTTTTAAAATGCACAAAAAAATTTCATTAGCATTAGATTTGTTCAAAAATGTCACTTTTGGTGTAAAAGGTCCAAATTACCCTTAGGTAGTGCTGATGCAAAAATCGCCAAATCGAAAAATCGAACCAAAATCGCATTTTACAAACTGTCGGTTAGGTGCCATGTGGATCCTGTCAACGAAATGGTTTAGAACTAAACCAAATCGGTCAAAAACGGTTTGGTTTAAGTTTGAAAATTTTAATTACGGTTTAAAACCAACGAAAAATATATAAAAATAAAAAATAAAAAAAATGAATTTTTTTTTTTTTTGGAAAATTCATCCAAAATTTTAAATATGTAAAATTCAATAGTTTTGTCATTTGTAGGTATTTTTTTTTTCAATTTCTAATTTTCTGCTACGTATATATTATAATTATTATTATTACTCAATAATCCTAATTTATATTTTATAAATAAATTATAATAATCTCAATTTTATATTTTTCAACCCAATTGAAATAGGTAATTTTCTAGCACAACTGCCCCAACCCAAAACAACATAACACATAACCCATACATTTTCTAATTTCAATTGAAAATCAAAGTATCAATTATCAAACCAAAAATCTAACAATTCCCTTCTTGTTATTCCGTTCCAAGTTTCACAGTTCCAGGCTTCCACAGCGTCTCTTCCTCATACACGACGCGACTCTCATTTTCATGCAACGCGACCTCACCTTCGCCCACCTAGTCCCGGTGCCTCCTTCTCCCGTGACTGCTCTCAAAGTCTGAACTCTGTAATCTCAACAATCGGCGCCTTCTCCTTCGGTTCGAGGCTTCGAGCCGTCGATCAACTATTTATCTTTAAAATCGGTTAGGTTTAGGTTAAAATGGCATAAAAGTAGATAAACAAAAAAATATATGACAGAATCGGCGGTTTAAAATCGGACCAAACCGTTAGGTTTAGGTTTGATTTTTTTTTCAAACTGTTCAAAATGATTTCGTTTAGGTTTGAGTTTTTTTCAAATCGGTTTAAACGGTTTGGTTTGAAAATTTATCAAAAATCGGTAAAATCGGACCGCTTACACTCCTACCCTTAGGCTCACCTTTATAGGAGCTGTTAATGCTCATTAATGCTTGCCTTCAATGTCATTAATGCTATGATGTGATGATTTAATTTTTGTATTATAAACATTGGATATATTTATATTATATTGTCAAATATGATTTTTGTTAAATAAAAAAAAAGGACAAAAGAAGTTGAAATGTTAACATAAATAAATATTTTTCAACCATTAAAAAAACCTAACTTCTTGTCCATTTTTATACAATTTTTTATGTTGTCAATTCAGGGAAGTGTAGGGTATTTAAATTCTTTAGAGGGGACACAAATGTCCAGAAATGACAATTTTGCAAATTCACTCAAGAAGTGACATTTTTGTAAATAACAAGTCAAAAATTGACGTCTAGTGTAATTTCCTCTAAATATTAAATACAATGGTCCTAATAGGAACTAAGCAGGTATAGAAATTTTTTGAAGCATATTCTTGACCTCATAATACATCAAAATGCCAATCGCCATAATGATGATTGCTCAATCCTCATATGCCAATGACCACGTCCAGAAACTACGGCGTGTATGAATTCAGTCCTCATATTTAGTCAATATGCATTCAATATTTTGTCTCTTGCCTTAACCTGTTCATTCTACATAAACAAGAAAAACGAGAGCGAGAAAGTGAACCTTGAAAATTTTTAGATTTGGTCAACCGGATTTGACTGGGCCGGATTGAATAAATTTGGCCCAAAATTCATCATTTATTTAGTTATAAAAGAAATGGTAAAATAGATATTTAATAATTTTAAATTATTAAGTTTTCTTCTTTTTAAAATAATTTGGTCAAAGACCATTTAAACAAAAACATCTTGAGTGGTCATTCCCACTATTTTAAGTTTGGGCAAGTCAAATTGCCATTTTTTTATTTTTACAAAAATAATTGAAAGATTCACAACAATGACCTTTAAATACGTGAAAGACTATTCTACCCTTAAATATGTTATAAGTTACAAGATTGCATTATTCTTTAAAAGACATTAATACCCTTATTTAAGCTATAAAAAATCCCACACAAACACTTCTCAAATAAATTTTGAAGATCAAATCACTTTGTTCATCTGTTTACTCCAACACAGTTGAAAATTGTTTCATTTTTCATCTGCTTCAAACTTGAAAATTCATAAACTTATCATCAAACAAAAAATACTGTTTCTAGAGCCATCAATTGGAATCGATGAATATATTTTACGTATTTTTAATTTCGTTTTCGTTAAATCAGTAAATTGATTCGTTATTTTTACTTTGGTAGATAAAGTTTTACAATCTGTATTTCATAATTTTTTTTAAGCAAACAGATATAAAATCGTTAAAAGTTACCTAAATAGCGTCTGAATCCATACGGTACAGACGGTCTGGATCCGCACAACTTTTTTTTAAGACTAGTCCTTATATAAATTCATATATTTAATGTAATTATGTTCTGATATTTTAATTCGTAATGCAGATATAGCATTAACATGTGTCCCAATTTGTTACTTCGGTGAATTTCGAACGAATGAAAGTGGTTACTAGGAATGGAAATGGACGAGTGAAGGAGATGGAGTTAATGCAATATTGATAACAAGGAATATATCGTTTACGAAAATGTACCAAGAAATACAGAACATGCTTAACATCGATCCATCTCAGTGCGATATGAAATTGACATTTTTATTTCAAAAGCATTCAACCATTTCGATTCGGCCTATGAAAGTTACTTCTGAAGTGCAAATGAAGCATCTTATTAAATTGAACCAAGGTCGAAAGTCGACTCCTATTTGCGTAACTTTATCGAGAGAGAATGTCTCCGAGGGTGAACACGAAGTTTCCGATGGAGAGGATCGTAATGTAAATTATTTTTGGGATACAGTTGAGATTGCTCATGAGGACGATGTGGTTATTCCTGAGATAGTCGCTATTCACCACGGTCTCACTGTTACAGACAGAATTCACGATGAAGTTATTCTATCAGCTATAATATCATGCTGAGCTACATTCCCATGACCATGCTGCTCATAAGTATGATGAACTGACTCATCAACCCTACTGGCATCTCTAATATCATCTCTATCAGCAGCAACTTGTGGTTGAGGCGGCACGTTACAACGAGTTTGAAAGGCAATATATGAATGAGGATTTGCTTGCCGTATCCAAACAGAGACATGAGTCTGGTGGGAGTTCACATGATGGGCCGAGTACACAGTCTTCTAATTGTTCGCGTGTGGTTTCTGAAGATGAAGATTTGTATGTAGATCAATTGTTCGATTCGAAAAGAGATTTACAGGGAGCTGTGCACCGAATTGCAATGAAATATAACTTTGAGTTCAAAGTAAAAAAATAAAACAAGTCTACGTACACAATTATATGTGTGGACGATAATTGCAGTTGGCGTTTGAGTGCGACTAAGATAGAAACAAATGAGAGCTTTGTAGTTCGCAAGTATGTGCGAGAACACACTTGTGAAATGGGTATTCATCAAAATGATCACAGGCACGCTCGATCATGGTTTATTGGGTGACATATAATGAACAAATTTCAGGACCCACGAACTATTTAGAGACCCACAGATATCATCAACGACATGCGTCAGGAGTATGGGTGGTGATGAGCTATCAGAAGACCTGGAAGGCTAAAGAATGTGCATTGGAGGATTTAATGGGATCGACCGAGGAGAGTTATGCTAAATTGGCCAGGTATTGCCATAATATGGGAAAACTAATCTCGACTCAGTGTTTTTTTATTGAGAGCGATGACCCGAATTGCTTCAAGTAACTGTTTATGGCTCTCAGACGATGCATTAGAGGATTTCGAAATGCGATGCGACCCCTAATTTTAATTGATGGTACAACCCTGAAAGCTAGATATGAAGGAAGTTGATTATTGCTACATGTCAAGATGTCAACATCCAAATTTATCCTCTTACATTTGGCATAGTCAATGGACAAAATGATATAACGATGCGTTGGTTCTTCACGAAGCTGAGAGAAGTTATTAGGGAGGTCGAGAACCTTGCATTTGTGACTGACCGGGACAGTCAATAATAAATGGTATGGCGGAAGTTTTTTCGGACGCACATCATGGTTATTGCATATACATATACAGGGTAATCTGAAGACTAAGTATCGGGGCAGTGACATCGTTGCATTGTTCAGGAAAGCTGCAGAAGTTACAGTTTTGAAGAGTTCGATAAGTTCATGGTCGAAATAGAACATAAATCACATGATGCATGGGAATATCTAACAGAGATGGGGGTTGAACATTGGGCACGATCACATTTTCCAGGACGTCGATACAACATGATGACGTCGAACAATGTGGAGTCGCTCAATGAATTATTCAAGAAGGATCGAGAGTTGTCAATTTTCGCAATGCTTGAGAATATTCGGATGAAGCTGCAACTGTGGTTCCATGACCGACGTGAGGAATCACAGAATTGCACAAGTGCGTTGACCTCAGCTCAGGAGAATAAACTCTTCAAAACTCTGGAAGTGGCGAGAAATCTAAGTGTAGAACTGTTGGATCAATTTCGCTTCTCCGTGAGATGCAAACTTAATATTGGATCCATTGTGAGTTTGAATGATAACACATGCACATGTAGATAGTTTCAGTTGGAGAGTTTTTCATGTGCTAATGTAGTCGCAGTGGCTAAGCATAGAGGAATTCCACCACACATCTTATGCACTCATTATTATATGGCTAATTTTTGGAGAGCATCATATGCCGAAACTATATTTCCTCTACCAAATGAAGCTGAGTGGGAAGTTCTCGACCACATTCTTCCACTGAATAATTTGTTGCCACCCGACATTAGAGCACGTACTCCTGGACGTAAACGTACGTCTAGAATACCACCTACCGAAAAATTTTTCCAACCTCGTAAGTGAGGTAGATGCGGTGCAACAGGGCATACTAGAAGATTTTATCCAAGTCAAATTCTTCTACATAACAATGCAACGGATGTTGAATAAAATTTAATTTTCATGTACTGTTTACACATTCTGCTTGTTATTTAATATTTACTATGTTTTACAAATAATTACATTTGACGTTCTATGTTTAAATATAGAGTGATGTTTCAAAATCAATGTTATTTTCATATATTAATTTGTTTGTTATTTATTGCTCATTTAAAATATTTATATCTATATGTTTGAGTTAGAACACGAGTCACAATCAAGAAAATAATATTTAAAATTGTTAAATAAAATATTACACAATATACTAAGGATCACAATTATATTCGTACATATCACAGGCTAACTTCAACCTCAACATATCTATGTACGATTGAGTTATTGTATCAACCTGACGATTAATACTAAAAAATTCTATATACTTTATTGTGAACATACCACAATCGCCCCTGCAAGTAAATAATAATATATTAAATCGATAACATATAACTAAAAATTAATTTTTCAAATTAAAAACTTGTAAATACTTACGACAGTCCTTGTCTCGGCGTCGCCATGATCCGCACAATGGCTAGTCTATCATTTACTCTAATCATCACATGTCTAGCCATCATGGGAACGATCACACACATCGGCTCCAGTATTAGCTGTAGTTGGTCTTGTGTCAGACAACTATGATCCGTGTGAGTTCACAACCATGGGCACGTATATATGTATACAATCCGTCCACGGCTTTCCATATGTCGGCTCCAGCCCAATGACCCACTCCAACATGTACTCAGGCAGCACATATCCGTTCCCTGTAGTAGGAGCATGCTATGCTCAATATCAACGATACGTGCAAACCCGAAGCTGAGGATGACTCGGCCAGGAAAGTCAAAAGATCTGGGGTATCTCTGAACCCGATCACTCAACATTTCCATGGCCACGTCAAAATGCTATAGTAAAAACACAAAAAATAATTAAATGTGGATGTTTAATTAAATAAAACAACAAAGTACGTAACGAAAATAAATAACAATGAGAATACACTTACATCGTCTGTGAGCCAAGCACCCCATCTTATTACATCTTCAAACCACCCTCTCGCATTCGATGTCATCCTCTTCCTAATGGTGTAGCTATCTCTGAAAAAATGGCGAGAAAAAAATGAACTGTTACAAAAATCATAGATAATTTCATAACGACAATTAAGTGAAATCATAAAATACTTACTCAGGTTTAAGGGATTTGAACCACTTATCGAACACTTTGTGCCTAACGGGGTCGACCTCACGGAAGAGATTGGGAAACGTCCCATTCATGAACGTTCTTCTCTTTGCCTCGGTCGTGAAGGGCGAAACGATATATTGTGACGACAATCTCTGCCTCTTACCCACCACCAGCTCTGGCACATCAGTAGCACGCTTCTGCCCCCTCATGACCTCCGTTACCCCCTCCGACTTGAGAATTACATCATCCATCGTGTCTAGCATCCTTTCGCCCTCCGCCACATCTCCTTTCACCTCCACCACCTCCGGAACCCTCTCAACCTTCGGTGCCCCTACAACCGTCCCCTCTATCTCTCCCTCCACCTCGAGTACCCCATCCTCAACCTCAGGTACCTCCTCTACCACCTCGGGTACACCCTCCACCACCGTCTCTACCGTCGGATCCATCGAAGACTACCCCTAATACGTGTCTACAAAAAATAAGTCGAATGCACCCTCCGACGGCCATGACGGATCATCATAGCCCATTTGAT
Organism: Osmanthus fragrans; assembly: GCA_019395295.1. Classification (NCBI taxonomy): domain Eukaryota; kingdom Viridiplantae; phylum Streptophyta; class Magnoliopsida; order Lamiales; family Oleaceae; genus Osmanthus; species Osmanthus fragrans. Next base: position 5,438,152 of record CM033342.1, read on the forward strand.
CCTCTTCTCCATCACCACCTCCTTCCTGAAAACTGTCATGCCCTCCGTCACCCCCTCTATCATGATAATCGCCAATCCCTCCGTCGTCTGCTCCATTTCGAGAGTCGCGAGTCTCTCGCAGGGCTACTTGTCACCTCGTAACCATTCGACCTCAGTACGAAGGGCTCCTAAACTGGCTCGTAACTCCGCTATTTTGCATCTCCCCCATAAATGTAGTGAAAAGTTCGAACAAATCATCCCTGGAAGCATTGCGACTACATGCATGAGGAGATATCCTCGATGATGGTAATCTCCTCGGCAGAGGTGATACTCTCGACGAAGGTGAAACTGGCTGACACTCCTACAAAATTAAAGTTAACAAACGAATAACTTAATTTAAAAAAAATCAAAACGACAATAAACAAAAATGGTATTCAATAAACATACCATATATTGATCGACAACGTGCTTGGGCACCTGGTCGTCTATCGCAGCTGGCCCAGACAAGTCACGGAGATAAGTTTGACCCTCCTCCTTGGTTGACAGTGTCAACTCAGTGATGACTTCAAGCTGACATATTGAAATTTTACCCAGGTTATTCACAATTAATCGAGATTTTGAAAAGACATAAAACAAAAATCACAAATGTATAATACGTACCTCTGGGTTGTCGAAGAGAGCTGATAAGTGCTTGGCTAGCGACTTGTCTTGTGCTCGCCAGTGATGCATTCGAGGGAAGCATGTATCCCCTCTCTTCGCATACTAGGAAGCCAAGATGGGACAGACTCGTATACCTATATCTACAATAATTGCAATTATTATATATAAAATTTAATAAAAAATAGATAATTCATTATTTTAAACATTTTACCTGCAGAGCCAACGACATGCCATATGCATCGTACTTGCGATTGGCGCTACCCCTCTTAGGCAATGAATACCCCCTCCTGAAGTGGCGTAAAGTATCCGTAAACAGCTCTATCCCCATGGATAGATGTTGAAGGTATCGAAGTCATCAACAACTTCAAAATGAAAAACGTCAATCGACGTCTTTTTGTGATGACATCTAAGCATACTCTCCAAGATAAGCACCAAGCCAAGCTTAAACTTGTTAGACATCTAGGCGTAGTCCCTGAATGTGTCTCCCAATTGCCCCAGTGTCACTGTCGACTGTCCATGAAAATATTCATTCAACAGCCTCCTATTCTTCGGAATACGAGCTTTTGCGACTTCTGCTCCCGTACATCTCAATCCAGTAATAAGTGCAAACTTGAAAATAGAAAATGTCGCTTCCTTACCCCCAATATCAAATCTAAGAGCATCTCCATCTACTGGCTTAAGTAGCCGACATAACAATACATTAAACAACTGCCCAGAAAACTGTACGTCTCGCAATGTCTGCAGGGCCATAAGAGGACCGTCGCAACATGTCTGTGTGCTCCTCATCGAGCATATCCTCCACCATCGTAAAGGTAGCAAAGTTACAATTCGTCGTAATTTTGCCGGTGACCTGTCGAACAGCGTCGCCCAAATGATATTTCGTCCTGCAAATTTTTTTAATTTCAACAGTTAGAATCTTGTGCAAGAGATAATGGATGAATCATAATATTAAAAAATTAACCTAACTGAAAATGTAACTACTGTACGCAAGAATCAACAGATAATGAATGGATAAACATGCGATTAAAATTAAAATAAGAAATTAAATAATGTACATAAACAATTGAAGCAATTAATGAGTAATTAATATTTAAACTAATTAATGAAACCTTATAATAAATGAGTATTTAATATTTAATATTTAAATTACATAACTAAATTAAATAAATAATTAAATATTCAACAAATACTAAATAAATAATATACATAAGAAATTAATGAAATATTTATTAAAATAAGAAACTAATTTTTAAATAAACAATTAAATTAAATAACTTCATTAAATAATTAACAAACGAATAAATAAATAAATATTCAACAAATAAACAAACAAATAATTAATTAAATATTAAACAAATAGTATACATATTTAATTAAAGCAATTAATGAAATATTTAACTAAACCATTAAATTAAATACCAAATAAAGGATTAAAAAAAGTAATCAATATTTAAATAATTGGTTAAACTAATTAATGAAATATTTATTAAAATAAAAAATCAAATTAAATATTAAATACGTAATTAAAATAAGAAACTAATTTTTAAATAAAAAATTAAATTAAATAACTACATTAAATAATTAACAAACGAATAAATAAATAAATATTCAACAAATAAATAATTAAATAAATAAACAATTAATTAATAAAATATTAAACAAATAATATACATATTTAATTAAAGAAATTAATGAAATATTTAACGAAAGGATTAAATTATAATATTAAATAAACGATTAAAAAAGTAATTAAGATTTAAATGACTGGTTAAACTAAGTAATGAAATATTTATTATCCATCACATCAAAGTATGAAAACATTCATTTATTAGAATGTTGTAATAGACCATTTTAGCAACATTTAATTAATAAATGTTGTCTTTTAAGTGTTTGAAAAAGCAGTTTTGTCGTAGTGTGAGTCTACAAAATAATGATATAAAAAATTGAATACTTGAGATTAATGAATTAAGTGGCATATTATTTATGTTTATTATTGTTCTTATCGATGTATAATATTTATGTGGCCGTCCACATGGTACTTCATAAACATCCAACCTGAGACAGCCTAATAATTTGTCTCCAGAGGATCAAACAACATCTAGAATGCTTGTACAAATAAGCAACAAAAGCTTGAAATAGTCACCTTGAACTATAGCATTCAACATCGGAGAGTTGAAAGTCAAAGCTAAGTTTGAATAAATTCTAATTGAGGTTAGATCTCAAGAGGTACCTAAGGATATGCAGAGGATTGGTCTTTACCCAGTTCAACCAGGAAGCTAGCACTATATAGCTAACATCAGAAAAATTAAATTAACTTAATTTGACCTACACAAATTTATAGTTGATATTTTCTTTTAAGCTAAACTGTTAATTATTTCGTGTCAATATCGATGGAAATAGAGAAGGGAATAGCTCCAGATACCATAGACTAGTCAACCTTTTTATATATCCATTATTTTTTGAACCATTTAAGGTGATGGTCCATGGAACTAACCCATCCATATCAATGAAATACTGTTCATGCTCGGAACTATTCAGGCATAGATATTTGGAGCATAATCTTCACCTTAAAATACTTCAGATTTGCCAATTGGGTGCCATGGCTATAATGACAATTTCTCAATCCTCTTACGAATTAATCCAAGTCAAGAAGTCAAGGGTTGAGGTAGACTCCTAGATGTACTTCAATAGCTTATCTTTCTCCAATTTAAGCTCATTTACCTATGAATTTAAGGCTTCATTAGTAGTAAGAATCTTAAGACCGCCCTCATACATTTTATCGTAAGCCTCATAGATATCTTCCTCACTTTCAGAATCTTCTCTAGATTGATCAACACTATCTACATCTTCAGCCTTCTCACTCTCTTTATCGGATCCACTCCGAATTCTAACAGTGAAGGTAATAAACTTCAAACTCTTCTCATGAGTGGTTTCTAAGATATCTCAAATATCTTTAGCAACCTCAAACATCGACACGTGCCTCAACTCCTCAGGTGATACTGTTATAAATAAAGCATGTAAGGCTTTACCATTCCAATTGCATTCATCTAATTTCATTTTAGTCCAATTAGCAATAGAAGTGAGAGTTACTACATTATTGACCGTAGTACTAGGGCAGTCCAACCATTAACTACACTCAACCAAATCCGTTCATCCATTGATTTTAAGAATGCTCTCATCCTAACTTTCCAATAAGTATAGTTGGTGCCATCAAAGTATGGCGGGATAGATAATGAACTACTCACCTAGACAAATTAAGGCCAGGACACGAGATTAGGCTCTGGTACCACTTGAAAGTTCTAGATATGCTAGATTAGTTCGACCTTACGTGCGGAATGGACTAATTAAAGGAACTCGTCAACTTTAATTAGTTTTCTAGATGATTATACAAACAAGTCCAATTATCCTAAGTTTGAATGCCACAATAATAATAATAATATGGAAAGCACTAAAAATATACAATTTGTTGATGGAGAAACCTAACGTGGGAAAAACTCCGGGACCAAGCCAATTACCTCCACTATAGACAATTAGTGATACAGTGCGATTCCAGTCTAGCAACTTCCACTAGTTCTAGCTGTTGTAATTTTTGTAATCTCTAAGATCCGCTGTCAATCTTCTAGTCTCACGATCTACTACCATAGATACTATCTAGCCACTCCACTAGACTTTCCGATCTACCTCCTCAGCTCCAAGATCTATTGTCTTCTTCCAGTCTCTTGATCTTATACCAATTGTCTCTTCTAAGTGGAATTCCAAGAACCTCTTGTTCTTGTGCTTGAAGTCCACCTCTCTTAATCCTCAATGGGAGAGTCTCTTCCTCAAAGTATGAAGGAAGTCAAGTTTTTCGAATTATGGATCTTTGATATTTTCCCCAAGGATGGTTGTATGAATTCAAGAATCAAAAGATTGAATCACAATATATGAACGTGTTCTTGAATCTCTTAAGAAAGATATGAAAATGCAATACAATGAAAAAACCAAACAAAATTCATGCTAGGATTTGAGTATTTATAATTGAAGGTGTCTAGGTAGTTTGGACCATGTAAAACTCTTCAAAAACGCAAATTAGGGTTTCCCGATATACACAGTCGCTCGAGCGAGGATCTAGCGACGGGCCTGAACAGTCATCAGTATTTTCATCATAACTTTCTCTCCCAATGTCCGATTGAGGTGATTTAAAATGCGTTGGAAAGCTAACTTAAAGTGCTACAAATATTATAATAGCATTGTCTAAATTCCAGTGTTTTCTATATGAAAAAGAAGTTTCAAGTTACGAATGAGAATTTAGAACATAACTTGTGCTGCTCTTTGATAACCTTTACACTTCTAATTGCATTCCAATGATCATATGTGATCTTCTTGGACATATTGGACTCATTCAATGACTATACTACCAACTCCAACTTTTTTCCTATAACTAGAACTCAATAAACTAACTTTGATTACAACATCTCAGTAGACCTCGTGACTTTTACAACTCCTTTATATTGATCATTTTGTCTAAAGAATTGTCAATACAATAGAAACCTAACAAACTCTCACTATGACATTCTGTGAGAAAACTGCACAATAAAGTCAATGAAGTACAAATAAAAAACTAATCTACCCAAACTCAATCTGAATACTAGTTCCTGCATTTTTTTGTAAATCTGTTTCCTAAAATCAAAAACTCAAATACCTAGTGTAAAAGCACGTGATGTAGGAAATCTAACAACTAAAGTTCATAATCATAAATAAGCATGCTAGTTTAAGACGTGACATTAATGTGAATCAAAGCAGCAACTGAAACATTAACATCATGAAACATCAACATCATAAAACATCAAAACTCAAACAGCTATACATTATGATATGGAATGCAATGCAATACAAATTCTCCCCCTTACTGCAAATTCTCAACATTTTCATGCAGTAGCAAAATGTATCTATATCTCTCCCCAACGACCAAAGACATATAAATGAAATACAAATGTCAATCAAATGATTATCTCCCCTTTTTTTTTGTCACAAATGACGAAGGGAGCATTTTCAAACTCAATTTTAGCAGCAATATGTAACAACTCAAAAATACAGTTGATAGCATGCACAAGTATAATTAGTGAATAGTAAACCTTCCCACATACTCATTTTAAATTAAAATGGAGTAAATTGTACAAGTAACCCATATGTGTAAAGTGTCACTAATCCTTTGTAAGTAGGACTTTAAACTTTAATTTTGTGAGAAATGACATGTTAAACATCTTTGTCAATAAGTTTATTCTCCTAATTATAAAAGTCAAATCATTAGCACAGTAGGACCTTTAAATAAAGCTTATTTTGCACGTATATTTTGATATGTTCTTTTCTCCCTCTAACTATGAGCATACATTTTTAACATTTTTCAATATTTTTACAACTCATCATTTTTTACATCTTAAGTTCAAGTCCTTCTCCATTAAACAACTAAGATGACCTCTGTAGCGAGTTTTAAGCCGGTTGACCATAGGCATTAGGTTTTGAGATATCCTGCAGGCTTAATTGCTCGAGTCAAATAGGCTCCGAAAAGGAACATAAGATATTGAGTTTTTTATTATATAGGATATACTTGAGCTTAGGTCTAACAAATTTGATCAATTCATGTTCAAAGTCGCCCTACTAACGAGTGACTGTTATCCCAAATCTCACACACACGGTTGAGTCCCACTTTACAAGATCATAGTGTGTGCGGTGCAGATGGTATATGAAGACACCTATACTAAGTACTCCATAGCAACCTAAGCAAGTAATGAAAAATGTTCTACAGCTCATCAATTAATCCCATACATAGTCACCACACTTAAGTTCAAGAATGTTATATATCATGTTGTAAAAAAGGTTTCCATTCCTCAATTTTATTTTTATTTTTTTATATTTCTCATATTTCAATTTTTTGTGTTTTTTATTTATATTTAAAAACATGAACGCTCCAAGTACACAAAACAACAACAAAAATCACTTACAAAAAAAATGTACACGTTTCAATACAAAGATATTGAAAATGCACATGCATGAAACTACTATCTAACAAATAAATAAACAAATGTGATGCATGCATAGGTCAATGACACACAGTGATAAGTACAAGCATGCACCAAAATCACATAATCAATTAGGTAAATAAATGTTTTTACCTTTAAGAGTATCGTGATCTATTCTATAATTTTTTAGATCACTATTTTTCACCAAATCTGCCTAGTGACAGAAATGTTCCTAGTCATTTGTGTCATTAATTTGGTCAATTGACTTACCCGATTAGTAAGGAAGTCAATCTGTCCAACAAGCTCCTGATTTTTGTTTATATCGAATAAGCGTGAATCTATAATAAATTAATATTCTAGAGAAATATTGTGTTAATACCTTTCAAAATATTTTGTTGTTCCTAAAAATCACAAATTTATGCATATCTACTTTTATTAGGATTATCATATTATTGATCTCAAAACAGCATAATATTATACAACAATATTCTATGATTATTCTTGAAGATTCACAAATTCAGCCCCTATTTGACTCTCTTTATTTCAAAATATTTTTTTTCTCATGCTCATTTTCAACTACACAATCATACAATAAAATATTTTGTACGTAAACTCAAAATTTTTCAAAATTTTTAACCACACATTCTCCAAAAAATCACTATTCAAAACATCATTTTCCCCAATTTCTCTTTATAATGGCCATCAAAAGGGGGCTAATACACTTCAATGTAAATATTGAATTGGTCCTCAAGAATTTAAATTTAAACTAAACTACTCTTAAAGCAAAATTTTGTTATATTAGTTTTCTAGAAGAATATTATTTTTTTACTTTGGAAGAGCTAATACTCGTTATTTGGGAGAATAAAATTTTACTATTGATAGTACTTTATTCTTTAATAAATTAAAAAATAAACTTTCTAAGTTTCTAAAATGTGTGTCATGATTGATACTATATCCATAATGGTACAATTGAAACAAATAATGTATTGAACCAAAAGTTCAATTATTGCACTTATCATTTGTTGGCTCAACCAGTTAGACCATCATCGGAACAATAATGATGTGAAATTGAGAATTTAAATGGACATTTTACAAAGGACAAAAATAATTTTCAGTCCAATAAATTATCATACAATACTTATTCTTTATATTATAAATTGTTCTTGATCGTCACTAGTTAACGTTTGAACTAAAATTCTGTAATCTTGAAAATTACATAGGGTGATACATGGGTCTATCACCCTCCATGTTGACCTTCTAAATATAATTTATTTCTAATAGATACATTTACTAGATGATTGTTTGGTGTTAACAACTTGAAGTTGATGAAACTACTTGCTCAAAATTTTAAATTATAAGGATAATTTTCATATCATACATCAAGACAATATATCATGTCAATGTAGGTGAGTCTATCCACCAAACTTTTAAAAAATGTTAGTTGGTATGACGATAAATAGTTTATCACAATTGATTGTTAAGTACCTTAATCCCTAACCATTAATATTGAGAACAAAGTACTTTTCATTTCTACTTAAGGAATGCTATTTTATGCGCAGCAATGCTTTTAAGCATCATGCCAACGTGAAAGTTCTCATGGTCAAAGCCTAATATTTTTGTCTAATAATTTTTTATAATGTAATATATATGCAATTGTAACATCACAATGCATTAAAATGGATAATAAAGAATGCTAATAATATAAGTTTAGTATGAAAGGACCTATTTCCTAGCTTTGTTGACGTCTTTCCATCTAGGGTTAATTACCCCAATAGTCACTGAACTTTCAGGATAATAACCTAAATAGTCACTGAACTTTAAAAATCACTTAAGTCATCACTGAACTTTGCAAAAAGTTTCTACGGGATCATTGAACTTTGCAAAAGGTTTCCACGAGGTTACTGAACTTTAAAAATCACCTCATTTATCACTAAACTTTGCAAAAGGTTTCCTAGGAGAGTAATCTCCTATGAAACATTTTGCAAAGTCCAGTGACCCCGTGTAAATTTTTGCAAAATTTAGTGATGAATGAGGTGATTTTTAAAGTTCAATAACCTTGTAGAAAGCTTTTGTAAAGTTCAGTGATGACTTATGTGATTTTTAAAGTTCAGTGACCTCGTGGAAACTTTAGGTAAAGTTGAGTGACTATTGGGGTAATTAACCCTTCCATCTACTAAGCATTTCAAACCAAGTATTGTCTATTAGCAACTATGGCCCCTATCTAAACTACTCTTCCTGACCCTAATCCAGTACCTGCTTGTGTAGATCATCGATGACCCTCTCACAATATTCATCATCTTGATAGGTATGTTTTTTCTACAACTTTAGCCAATATCATGGCTTCTACCCCTTCCTCGCTGGCTAGCTCATAGGCATGTTGGAAGAAGGTCATGTGAGAGTAACTTCAAGCTCTTCAAGAGAATCATATCTCGAATATTGTTCCTTGTCCTGTTGATATTAAGCCCATTAACCGTAAATGTGTATATTTTATTAAGACACAATGTTATGGCTCGCTTGATCAATATAATGCAAGGTTAATAGAACTCAGTAATCAACAAGAGTATGGGGTGTATTGTGAAGAGATGCATACTCTTGTAGCAAAGATGACCACGAGTTGGAAATTATGCAAAAAAATATTATCGGCTACACAGAGACATAGTCATGTGCGACGCGAAAACAACTTTCCTTATTTGATTAAAACTTTTTTGGAACCCAATTTGGACATGATTCTTGACCTAATTTCACCCTCTATATACAAAACATAGGCATCCATTGAAGACAACTCTCATACACCATTATTTATCAATTATCATCAATTAAAGACCAAAAAATTCATTAATCTTGTGAGAAAATTAAAGACAATTTCAAGATTTCATCAAATTCAAGATTCATCCTTAATTTTTGGACAAAGAAGAGAAGGTGCAATTGGAGATTCATTGATGAAAATAATAAGTTTGATCCAACTAACACCTAGAAGGGGTGAATAGGTGATTATGCAGAATTTAAACTATTGAATTAATAATTTCAACAAGTCACGGTTATTAATTTATCCAGATGAATTCACATGCACACTATCCTATGTTGAATTATCACAGAATAATAAATTGCATAAAAGTAAATAATACAGGAAAATTGTTGATGGAGAAAACCCCTTGCAGGATTAAAAATTTTGGGCCCAAGCCAGTATAAATCCACTATATATGAATCAACTTACAGCACTGTCAGACTCGACCAACACTAGTACTTTCTGACAGTTTTTGATGGAATATTGGCTCAAAGAAAATGAAAGTGAACTTACCGTATATGGACTCACCTACTAGGTTTACTATGAGCTTACCGTATATTCATTGAGCTCACTGTTTTTGGTGTTTTTGAACTTATCGGATTTTAACAACATACCGTATTTGATCAGATTAACTGAACTTATCGTATATGTTGTTTGGAACTTACTAGATTTGCTCAGCCAATACCATATTTGCTTAGACAAAACTCACAGATTTCCGGTATGATGCCACAAAATGGATATTGAAGACAAAGAGAGGAATGAAAATATATTTTAGACTTAACATAATGAAGATACATGGCTAATGTATATATAGCCAAACTTACACAATTTAGAAAGTACATTCTAATCATACTGTGTACTACTAGACAATGTTTGACCATAACTTAACTTGTAATAGATTAAAACTAGTCTAACTTTCATCATTACATAAAGTTAGACTTAATCAAAAAACATGTGACAAATTGTAACAACAAAAAAATATAATTGAGTGACAACAAGAGTGTCATTTATGGTTAATCACTCCTCCTTGACATTTTTGTTGAAAACACCAAGACAATCTCTTAGGGGGCGTTTTCTTTGCTATTTTTTGGCCATTTTCAGTTTTCGATTTTCCAAAACATTGAAAACGCGTTCTCTTTCCCATTTTCAAAAACGAGTTTTTGAAAAGGCTAAAAATTTTGTCAAAAAAAGAAAACAACTTTTTTACGTTTTGACTGTTTTCTTCACAAATCTGCCAAAACTCAAAAAACACGGGTTGAAAAATATTTTTTCAAAACGACAAAAATAATGAGTTTTCAACAATCTTAAAATGGACACCCAAAATACCAAACACAAAATTGAAACACGAAGAGAACGCCCCCTTAATGTTTCAAACCTTTCCTTAGGCAAGGCTTTGGTGAAAATGTCAGCCACTTGTTCCTCAGAACTGCAATGCTTCAATTCTACCTCTTTCCTTTCTTGAGCTTCCTTTATGAAATGATATTTGATCTTTATGTGTTTTGTTTTTCCGTGGAACACTGGATTCTTCACTATTGCCACAACAGATTGATCATCACAAAGAATGGTTGTTGGTGCTTCAGATCTTTCAACATTTTCCTCAACCAGATGGCCTGATTTGTTGCCTCAGTTGCTGCAATGTATTCTGCTTCAGTAGTTGATTGTGCCACCATTTTTTGCTTGATTGAATTCCAACACACAAGACTTGAACCAACATAGAAGGCATAGCCTAAAGTGCTCTTCATGTCATCAATAGATCTAGCCCAATCACTATCAGTAAAGCCAGTCAAAAATAGAGTTTTTGATTTCTTAAAACTGATCCCAAACTCCTCTGTTCCTTTGATATATTTTAGCACTCTTTTTGCAGCTTGAAAGTGCATTTCCCTAGGTTCTTGCCTGAATCTCGATAGCATATTCACAGTAAACATCAGATCTGGTCTGGTGGAAGATAAGTAAAGCAAACAGCCTATTAAGCTTCTATAAACCATCTCATCAATTTTCTTTGCTCCATCTTCTTTCATCAGTTTTGAATTCTGAATTTAAGGGGTGTTAACTGAATTGCAATTCTCCACATTAAATTTCCTTAACACCTCTTTATCATATTTCTTTTGGCACACAAAAATTCCATCCTTTGATTGATCAATCTCCATTCCAAGAAAATAATTCATTTCACCCAAATCTGTCATCTCGAATACCTTCATCATTTCATTCTTTACCACTTCAATTAAGGCTGCATTACTTCTTGTGATTAGGAAATCATCAACATACAGAGAAATGATAATCAAATCCTCCTTCACTTGTTTGATATACAGAGTTTGTTCATTGATGCTTTTACTGAAACCAAGACTGCTCAAGTGTGTGTCTATCCTGCTGTAACAACTTCTTGGCGCCTGTTTTGAACCATACAAGGCTTTCTTCAATAGGTACACCTTATCCTCTCCATTTTTGATGAAACCTTCAGGTTGGTCAATGAAAATTTCTTCATTTATGATATGATCCGACATAGGGTTATTTTTGGACGATTATTTTTCTATTTTCGCGATAGTTTTATTTAGCCTAGAATTCTTATATTTTGGTAACTTTCTATATTTTAGGACTTTATTCCGTTTGTAATTAGTTTCTAGGTTTTCCATATAAATAGTTTATTATTTCATTGTATTTGATAAGCTTTTGATTATGAATAAAAATTGAGATTTTTTCTCTCCAATGGTTCTTGATGAACTTTTCGAACTTATCAAATATATTGTTATATTTGTGGCATTTGACCCTAAGAACTTATCAAAGGATTAAGCTCCCTTTGTGGCGTTCGCAAATCGAGGTTCGTTGATTTTGTAATCAAGAGATCATTCAAACTTCGTTCTTGTTTGGTTACTTGGTTCAATAATTTGCGGGTCGAGATCATATTGTTTACAACCTGAATTTGGGCTTTCCTGGCGTTTTTAATTCATTCCGTGAGTTCCATGTGATTCCACCAATCGGGATTTCATCAATTTAGGTGCCCATTTTAGAAAGCAGACTTCACATCAAGGTGGTATATTCTCCATTTTGATTGAGCAGCAATTGCAAACAGCAGTCTAATTGTTTCAAACCTATCACTGGAGCAAAAGTATCAGTAAAGTCGACTCCATATTGCTGAGCATAGCCTTTTATAACTTAGCCTAGCTTTGAGTTTGTTTATTGAACCATCTGCATTCATTTTGGGTCTAAACACCCATTTTACTCCAATGACATTTTTGTTTTCCAGTCTATCAACCAGCATCCAAGTTCCATTCCTTTCAATCACCTTAATCTCCTCATTCATTGCATCTAACCAAGCTTGAGAATTAGCTACTTCAGTGCAAGTTGAAGGCTCCAGAACTGCTGTATTGTAAGTAGCATAAATGTCTTCAAGTGATCTAGTTCTGATCACCTCATTCTCTGAATTAGATCTATGATCAGGTTCAGCCTCAGCTTCAACTTCTTCTTCATTGACATCAACATCCTCATCATGTAAAGTCAGTTTTGGAACCTCAGTTTTATTCACAGAACTTGATTCCCAATTTCGTGAAGAATGTTCATCAACCTTGACATTTCTGGTAGAGAATATTTTCTTGGCATGAGGAATAAACTCTATATCATTTTACATTACCACAATATCCAACCAAAACACCAAGTTCTGCCTTTTGACTTAGATTGTCTCTTTTTGCATCAGGGATGTGAGAATAGCATATGCTGCCAAACACTTTCAAGTGTGACACATTTGGCTCAACTCCATACGAAGTTTCAAAATGAGTTAGTTTGTCCAAGGCTTTTGTAGGTAACCTATTGAGAAGATACACAGATGTATTCACTGCCTCAGCCCAAAATTCCTTTGAAACATTTTTCTCTAACTTCAAGCATCTAGTAATCTCCATAGTCATTCTATTTTTCCCTTCACATACTCTATTTTGTTGAGGTGAGTAAGGGATTGTTAGCTGGTGTTTAATCCCTACTTCCTCATAGAATTTGTCAAACTGATTGCTGGTATATTCGGTCCCATTATCAGTCCTTATAGCCTTTATCTTGCAGTCACTTTTATTCTCCACAAGATTCTAAAACTTCTGAAATATTACAGGCATTTCTGACTTCATTTTGAGAAAATAAACCCATCACATTCTAGTTAAATCATCAATAAAGATGATAAAGTACCTGTTGCCATTCAAGGTTAAAGTTCTCATAGGACCACAAACATTTGAGTGGACCAACTAAAGTTTGTTTTGTGCTCTTCTAGACTGATTTATATGAAAAGGCAGCCTAGTTTGTTTTCCCAATTGACAGACATCATAAACACAAGCATTATCATTCACTTTTGGCATATTTTCGACTAACTCTAACTCAAACAGATTTTTGAGTGAGGTGTAATTGGCATGCCCAAAATGTTTATGCCATAAAGGATACTTAACCACAGTACTAGCAAAGGCATGTGTGTTAACATTCTTCCACTCGAAAGGGAAACTCCTATGTCTCATTTCAACTGTCATCAATTCCAGATTGTTTTTATCATAAATTGTAAAACAACTATCCTTAAATATTAAGGTATAGTTCTTTTTAATCAGTTGGCCAACACTAATCAGGTTTTGATCAATGTTAGGCACATACAAAACATCAAAAATAAACTTAGTACCTGATGGTGTTTGAACTGGGACTTTGCCAATTCCTTTCACCTCCACATACTCTCCATTTCCCACTTTCACCCTTGATATGTAAGCATCATTCAACTCCACGAAGATATCTGAATTTGATGTCATGTAGCGAGTGCAGCCACTATGTAATACCCCGAAAACTTTCATACAATAGAATTTAAAATTTTGTATGCTATATTTTTATATTTTGAAAAGTTAGGGACTAAAATGATTTATGGTCAATTTCAATTTAATTTGAGTCATTTTGTAGATTTTGATCGAGTAATGATAAGTATATGAATATTGGGCTCGTTGGATAGATCGTAATTAATTATGCCTAATAGGCTAGAGAAAAAGTTAATTTGGATTAACAGAGTCCAAAATATCGAGGTAGAAAGAACTAGCCTTATATTACATTATATGTTTAATGAATTTAAAGTGTTGTGCCACGTGTGTGTTAGTTACCAATTCATTTGAATATTATATTTAGTTTTCTTTTGCACTTTTATGTAAATAAAGTATCATCACGTGTATATTCTTTGGGATTTGGTTACATATGATATTTTGAAAGATACCCACTCCCATACGTTTTCCCACCCACACATTTTCTCACTTTGCACAAACTGTTATTATTTACCTTTATGCATGATATTATATGATAAAAAGAACACAAAAAGGGTATTTCACAGTACAAGAAGAGGAGAAAAAGTTGATTTGAGATTTTCGTTGTTCAAGAATTTATTTAATCTAACAAGGTATGAAAAGAGGTGCAGTTGATTTATCCCGTTTAAAATATTTTTATTCATGTTGATGAATCTTTATACTTATGAAAGATATGATATGATGTTATGGCATTTCCGGTACAAATGATATGATATGATATGAGTCTTACCGGTTTATAAAGATATGATGACGGTATGATTTTTCGGACGTATGTTCTAAAATTTTTATTCGAGAAGCACCAATAATTTTGTCCTACTGAGTATTCCCATATACTCACCCTTTTCCCACTTTGCGCAGATTAGAACGGGTCGTTGGTTGGCGGGTGATGAGGTACAGTAGTGGTGCCAGAATTTATGGAACTCAATAAATAATCCGGTGTAACGTGATTAAATATTTTTATTTTCAAAAATTGCTTTCATTTTATTATTATATGGATCTGTAATTTAGAATTGAGAACATAGTTTATTTGGTTTTATTTTTCAAATGATTGTTTTTCTTTATTTTTATGTTGGTGGAATATAAACTTTATATTTTGTCAATTGAACGTGATATGCATGGAGTTTCTATTTTAAGATATCAGTTGCCGAAAATTTATTATGAGAAATGTGTTTATTTATTTATTAAATGAAATTTTAGTAACGATTTAAATTAAAAATTTGGGTCGTTACAGTTTGGTATCAAAGCTTTAGATTAATTTTCTGTAGACCCATATGTATATTTATGGTAGGAAAAAAAATATATATTGTGAACAGTTCACTGTTCACGGTGAACAGTGACACCGTCACTGTTCACCTGCGTGACACTAACTAGGGAAAAAAAATGAAAACATTTTTGTTTTTATCTTTATTTTTAAAATGAATAGAATATGCCATGAAAATAAAATAATCTTAGTCTTGAAAAATGGCTTTGCACAGTACACTATCCTTGGACTTTTACACGCCAACTTTTTGCCCATTAAATGCTTTCAATTTTTTTTTTTCCAAATGTGGGTCCTATTTATAAATTGAGGTGTTGTCTAGTGTTACATTTATATGTAAGGAAAGATGTCATTTTTCTTGAGTAAAGATTTTATTATATTTATAAAAAAAAAAAAAACAATTGACGATACTATATTAATCATTGAACTTTCCATGTTATGTGTAATAAATTATTTGTTTAACCGTTTAATTGCTTAATTTCTCTCAAAAGTCCATATTTTTCTAAAGATCTATGAATTAAATGAAAATGACAATTTAAAGTTATTAACTATGTGAAAGATCTTTGGCACTTAACGACCACCAATCGACCACCCTCGGACAATCCTAAGGTATGTAAAGGGGTAAGATGATGTTTATACCTAGATATTTTGCATAACTTAAATATTTTGAATTCCTTATCTTTAAATCGTTTAAGACATGCACGTTTGTTTCCCCACTAAAATTGCGATATGCATTACAATAATATGGATATGACATGTTAGACTTAGTAATGGTATGTGATCGGTGACTTCATATTAAATTTTAAGAAATGGCACCACCTACCCACTGATTGGACTTGAAAAAATGGTATGACTCAGATTGTGCGGACTAAGAAAACTTGTAGGGAGACAAGTTCTATGATGCTTCATCGATGCGAGATTGTGAGGCAATATGAAGAGTATCAGTGGAACCCAGCACACAATATGGGCCATCATATTAGAAAGATGTTAGTAATGTGGATGGGGGTGAAGCGACTAGGCTATATGGTCACTGGTCGTCGAGCCACCCGCCTCCTTATTGATACCTTGCCGGAAGAGTGGCTAGAGATGGTCGAATCGATTTACGGTTATTTATGGGAAGTAGCTGTGCCTACTTTGGCTCGAGAGATTGACTATGAAGTCTTCTGCGCAATGCTGATCAGGCCATAGGAGCTGAAGATGCACATCCGTGAAGATGCACCCCCACCTGTTTCAGACGATGATGCTTCACCTTCTAAGAAAC
This sequence comes from Osmanthus fragrans, assembly GCA_019395295.1. Classification (NCBI taxonomy): domain Eukaryota; kingdom Viridiplantae; phylum Streptophyta; class Magnoliopsida; order Lamiales; family Oleaceae; genus Osmanthus; species Osmanthus fragrans. The sequence continues at coordinate 5,454,893 of CM033342.1, forward strand.
CTAGAGTTCATGGAGGCTGGATTAGTGACGATGATGGCAGTGATGAATAGAGGACTAGAAATTTTAGCGATTTTATTTAAGTATTTTTCCTTGTTGATGTCTAGTAGGATTTCTTTTGTGTTTTTGTTGTTTAGTGCCAGACGCTCTGTTATTATTTGTTTTCCTCTTGAAGGATTCTTCCGAGATAATAATAAAAGATATTGCGCTTTAAATCTTTTCCTATGTTGCACAAGTATCATTGACGCTTCAATGAGATTGCAATTATTCTGGCATATATATGAGAATGTGTAAGCAAGAATGATAGTGTAATGGAGACGTATACCATCAGGAAGAATTATTGATACAGATAGGATAATAATGGAAGTACAGATAAATTTTGATGGAATGACTTTAGAGGCCGACTTATATGTTATAGGAATGAAAGGTTTGGATATTATTTTAGGTATGGATTGGTCAAGTGAAAATCAAGCCACCATAGTATGTTTGAGAGAAATAAGTAACTTTCGAAGACCGGGAGAAGAGGAGTTAAGATTTTATAGATCGAAAATTTAGGGCACTTCTTCGTGTCATCTCCGCTTTAAAGGCAAAGAGTATGTTGAGGGAGTCTGATTGTCAGGGGTATCTTGTCAGTCTTATTGATACCTCATAAAAAAAAATGATACACTCTACCAAGAATAGAAGACCTATTCGACCAATTAAGGGGTGCAACAGTGTTTTCAAAGATCGACTTGAGGTCGGGGCATCATTAGTTGAAGATTAAGTAAGCGATGTACCGAAAACAGCTTTCAGGACTCTTTATGGACATTATGAATTCAATGTCATGCCTTTTGGTTTGACCAATGCTCCAGCTGTATTTATGGATCTCATGAACAGAGTATTTCATCCGTACTTAGATCAGTTTGTCATAGTATTTATTGACGACATATTTGTGTACTTAAAGGATGAAAAACAACATGAGGAACAACACCGGGTAGTACTCGAAACTTTGAGGAATGAGAAGTTATATGCCAAATTCAAGAAGTGCGAATTTGGGCCTGATCGCGTAGAATTTCTTGGTCTGTGGTTATCGCCCAAGAAATTGAAGTGGACCCTATTAAAGTGGAAGCAGTAACAAACTGGCCTATACTGATTAGTGTAGGTGAAGTTCGTAGCTTCTTGGAATTTGCTGGATATTACAGGATGCTTCTGCCTCAGGACAGCTGAAGCGATATGAACATAACTATCCAACACATGACTTGGAGCTCGCAGCGGTAGTTCACGCCTTATCTATACAGACCACAAAAACCTCAAATACTTCTTCACGCAGAAGGAACTGAATATGAGACAGAGAAGATGGTTCATTTACCATCTGGGTAAGGCTAACGTAGCCCCGTATGCTGCACATCCAGGTGATACAAAAATGTATCTAAATTTTCGAGATACATTTTGATGGAGAAATATGAAAAGAGTAATTGGTCTGTTCGTAGAGAAATGTATTGTCTGTTAGCAGGAAAGGCAGAACATTAAAGGCCATCAGGACTATTCAGCAAGAGGTCATAATGCTATTTGGGTAGTAGTCGATTGTCTAACGAAGTCAGCCAATTTTCTGCCAATTAAAGTAAATTTCAACATGAAACAATTCGCACAGTTATACATCAAAGAGATAGTTAGATTGCATGGAATTCCAGTCACCATTATTTCAGATAGAGACCCGAGGTTTACATCTAAATTTTGGAAAAGTTTACAGGCCTCCATGGGGACAAAACTGAAATTTAGTACTGCTTATCATCCTCAGACAGATAGACAATCAGAAAGAACCATTTAAACTCTGGAAGATATGTTGAGGGCATGTGTTTTGGATCTTTGCGGTAATTGGGAGACACACCTGCCGTTAGTGGAGTTTGCTTACAACAATAGTTTCCAGGCTACTATATGTATGGCCCCTTACGAAGCTCTTTATGGTAAGAAGTGCAGGTCGCCTATACATTGGGATGAGGTCACAGAGAACAGAGTTTTGGGTCCGGAAATTATTGAACGAACAGTTGAGGTAGTTGACAAGATTAGAGCCAGAATAAAAACAGCACAGAATCGACAGAAAGGTTATGCCGATAGTAGAAGAAAAGATTTGGAATTTGGTGTGGGGGACAAAGTTCTTCTTAAAGTAGCACCAATGAAGGGTGTATTGAGATTTGGTAAGAAGGGAAAGCTGAGACCGTGATTTATTGGACCTTTCAAAATTCTGGAAAGGGTTGGTGTTGTGGCTTACCGACTTGCCTTACCACCTGAACTTGCAGCAGTGCATAATGTGTTCCATGTATCGATGCTCAGAAGATATGTTCATGATTCAAATCATGTGGTAAGTTATCAGACATTGGAGGTACAAAAAGACTTAACAAATGAAGAAATTTCGACAATGATCTTAGACAGAAAAGTGCATCAACTCAGAAACAGGGAAGTTCCTTTAGTCAAGGTCCAATGACGAAATCATGGACTTGATGAGGCAACTTGGGAGAAAGAAGAGCTTAAAATCAAGTATTTAGAACTCTTCGATTAATCAAGGTCAATTTTCGAGGACGAAAATATTTTAAAGAGAGGAGATTGTAATACCCCGAAAACTTTCATACAATAGAATTTAAAATTTTGTATGCTATATTTTTATATTTTGAAAAGTTAGGGACTAAAATGATTTATGGTCAATTTCAATTTCATTTGAGTCATTTTGTAGATTTTGATCGAGTAATGATAAGTATATGAATATTGGACTCGTTGGATAAATCGTAATTAATTATGCCTAATAGGCTCGAGAAAAAGTTAATTTGGATTAACAGAGTCCAAGATATCGAGGTAGAAAGAACTAGCCTTATATTATATTATATATTTAATGAATTTAAAGTGTTGTGCCACGTGTGTGTTAGTTACCAATTTATTTGAATATTATATTTAGTTTTCTTTTGCACTTTTATGTAAATAAAGTACCATTACGTGTATATTCTTTGGGATTTGGTTAGACATGATATTTTGAAAGATATGCACTCCCACACGTTTTCCCATCCACACGTTTTCTCACTTTGCACAAACTGTTATTATTTACCTTTATGCATGATATGATATGATGTTATGGCCTTTCCGGTACAAATGATATGATATGAGCCCTTACCGGTTTATAAAGATATGATGACGGTATGATTTTTCTGACACATGTTCTAAAATTTTTATTCGGGATGCACCAATAATTTTGTCCTACTGAGTATTCTTATACTCACCCTTTTCTCACTTTTCGCAGATTAGAACGGGTCGTTGGTTGGCGGGCGATGAGGTGCAGTCGTGGTGCCAGAATTTATGAAACTCAATAAATAATCCGGTGTAACGTGATTAAATATTTTTATTTTCAGAAATTGCTTTAATTTTATTACTATGTGAATCTGTAATTTAGAATTGAGAACATAGTTTATTTGGTTTTATTTTTCAAATGATTGTTTTTCTTTATTTTTATGTTGGTGGGATATAAACTTTATATTTTGTCAATTGAACGTGATATGCATGAAGTTTCTATTTTAAGATATCAGTTGCTGAAAATTTATTATGAGAAATGTGTTTATTTATTTATTAAATGAAATTTTACTAACGATTTAAATTAAAAATTTAGGTCGTTACACACTGTCAAGTAACCAAGTTTCAATCTGGCTGGAAGCTGTGAAGTTTATAGCAGAAAATAGATGATTTTCTGCCTGATCTTCTGCAACTTTGGCCAGCTGTAGCTCTTTCTTCTCTTTTTGATTCTTGCATACCTTTTCAACATGACCAAACTGTTTACAAGTCCTGCACTGCACACCAGGTCTAAACCAGCACCATTTAGAAGGATGGCCTTTCTTTTTGCAATGGGGACAAAGAGGATAATCACCATTCTTGCCAACATTCTTGTTGATTTCCACCTTCTTCTCATGTTGTGGATTCTTTACTTCAAAACTAGTTTGAGCTTTACATTTTCCTTTCGCAATCAAAGCTCCCTCAGCTTGTTTTTCTTGCCTGAACAATCCTCTTTATTCGGTGGCTTGAAGAGCATTTACAAATTCAGCCAAAGAAATGCTAGCCAAGTCTCTAGAGTCCTCAAGGAAAGAGATCTTGGATTTAAATCTTTCTGGCACACTTATCAACACTTTTCCTACAACTCTCTTGTCTGATAAATCATCTCCTAACAGCCTTATTTGATTAATACCTTTATCAATCGATCTGCATACTCCTTCACCATTTCAGTGTCTTTCATTTTCAAAGTTTCAAACTCCCTTCTGTAGTTTAGCACTCGCATCTGTCGTGTTCTTTCATTGCCTCAGAATTCTTCCTTTAAACGATCACGTGCCTCTTTTGTAGTTTCACAGGTTATAATCCTAGTGAAAGTAGCATCTAAAATAGCAGATTGAATGCAAGAAAGGGCTTTGAATTTTTTTGCTATCTCTTCACTGTGCTGCTTCAACTGAGCAATAGTTGGATTAGCTCTCAATGGTGGTGGTTCAACTCCAGTTTCTGTAATCTCGCAAAGATCATAAGATTTCATATATGCCTTCATCTTTGTAGACCAGAAGTCATAATTTACCCCTGTAAATGCTGAAGGTAAAGGGGTAGAAAAACCACTTGAAGCCATATCACTCACTCACCAAAAACACTCGGCTATATATTATGGTTGCTTACTGGTTTTCTCTCAAGCTGCTAGAATTTGGGTTTGTTCAAAGATCTCTAAAAACTCTGATATAAAAGCTCTAATACCACTGATGGAATATTGGCTCAAAGAAAATAAAAGTGAACTTGCCGTATATGGACTCACCTATCGATTTGACTATGAGCTTACCGTATATTCACTGAGCTCACCGTATTTGGTGTTTTTGAACTTACCGGATTTTAACAACACATACCGTATTTGATCAGATTAACTGAACTTACCGTATACGTTGTTTGGAACTTACCAGATTTGCTCAGCCAATACTGTATTTGCTTAGAACATACCGTATTTGGTTTTACTCACCGATTTTGATCTAAACTCACAGATTTCCGGTATGATGCCACAAATTGGATATTGAAGACAAAGAGAGGAAGGAAAATATATTTTCAGGCTTAACATAATGAAGATACATGGCTAATGTATATATAGCCAAACTTACACAATTTAGAAACTAAATTCTAATCATACTACCTACTACTAGACAATGCTTGACCATAACTTAACTTGTAGTAGGTTAAAACTAGTCTAACTTTAATCATTATATAGAGTTAGACTTAATAAAAAAACATCTGACAAATTGTAACCAAAAAAATATATATATATAGTTGAGTGACAACAAGAGTGTCACATACAGTTCATCAGTTTTCCTGTTTTCCTTTTGGCAAACTCTCCATGCTTACCATTGTGAGTTTGACACGGGTGTTAGATATAATAGCTATTAAGTATATTCATGAAGGGTAGTTTGGTCATTTCCGTTGCTAGGGTTATCATCTAGGACAATTCATCTGCAGAAGATCAAACAACATTTCGAAGGCTTGTACAAATAAGCAACACAAGCTTGAAGTAGTCACCTTGAACTATGCACTCAACATTTTAGAGTTGAAAGCCAAAGCTAAGGTCGAATAAATTCTAAGGCGAGATCTCAAGAGGTACCCAAGGATGGATAGAGGAACATAGACCTAGTTCAACCTGGAAGCCTAGCACAATGTATCTAACATCAGCTGAATTAAATTAATGTAATTTGACCTATACATAATCCTAGCTGATATAATTCATTTAAGCTAAATGTTAGTATCACTACAATCATAGATAGCGTCATTATTATTCCATGCCAATGTCAATGGAAATGGAGAAGGGATTAGATCCAGGTACCGTATACTAGTCAGCATTTTCATAATTTCCCTTATTCTTGGAACCGCTTAATGTGATGGTCCATGAATTTTTTGATCGACATTAATAAACAGTGGTCCCATTCTATCTAATAATGCATAGATATTTGAAGCATAATCTTCACCTTATAATACTTGGGATTTGCCAATTGGTTGCCGTGATTGTATTGACAATTTCTCAATCCAAGTCAAGAAGTTAAGGTGTTAACACTGGACCTCATATTCAGTCAATATACGTTTTTAGATTTTTTTCCCCCCCTATGAATCTATTAAACAAGAGAAACAGAGGGAATGAGATACAGAACAAGAACCATGCATATACGAAATAAATATTTCCCCTTACTTTTTGTCTTCACCTTTTTAATGTTCATCCCGAAAATCTCCAATCAAACGGATACTATAACTACTACACTGACCATTAGAGATGGTGAGACCTTGGTTTCATCTGGCGGAGGCTTTGAATTGGGATTTTTTAGCCCAGAAAATTCCAATAATCGATACGTGGGCATGTGGTACAAGGAAATACCAGCTAAGACCGTGGTATGGGTTGCCAACAGAGAAATTCCACTCACAAATAAAACTGGAGTCTTGAAGGTTATCAAACCAGGACTTCTAGTTCTTCTAAACAACACTAATGGTGTCATCATATGGTCTTCGAATACATCACGACCTGTGAAAACTCCAGTTGCAAAATTGATGGACTCGGGAAACCTTGTCGTGAAAGATGCAAATGACGATGACCCAGGGAACTTTCTTTGGGAGTGTTTTAATTATCCGACTGATACATTGTTACCAGGTATGAAGCTCGGTTGGAACTTTATAACTGGTTTTGAGGTCTATCTATCATCATGGAAGAGCAACGAGGATCCAATTTCAGGAGATTTTACATATCACTGTGATCCTACTGGTTATCCACAAGATATCTTGAAAAAAGGTTCAGTTGAGCAGTCTAGATCTGGACCTTGGAATGGTCTCCGTTTTAGTGGGGTACCGAACTTGAGGAAAAATGAGATTTTCAAATTTGAATTAGTACTAAACAAAAATGAGGTCTACTATCATTATGAGCTCCTTGGCTCAGTTATTACAAGGCTTACATTGAGTCCGAGTGGAGTTCTCCAGCGCTGGACGTGGATAGATCAAACACATGACTGGGTAGTTTACCATTCTGCTCCAACAGATAATTGTGACACTTATAAATTATGTGGTGCATATGGTAGTTGCAATATTGCGAATTCTCCTGTTTGTGGATGTTTAAATAGATTTCTCCCAAAAGATCCTGAAGCTTGGAAGAAGGCAGATTGGTCGAATGGGTGTGTTCACAGAAATCCATTGAATTGTCAAACTGGAGATGTATTTCTCAAGTATTCTGGTATAAAATTGCCAGATACACGATATTCCTGGTATAATGAAAGCATGATACTCAAAGAATGCAAGGTAGAGTGCTTAAACAATTGCAATTGTACTGCTTATACTTACTTAGATATAAGTAGAGGAGGAAGTGGATGCTTACTTTGGTTCGGAGACTTAATTGACATCAAAGAGCTATCAGCAGAAGGACAAGATATCTATATTAGAATGGCTTCTTCTGAATTAGGTAAGGATTTATTCAACGAAATTCTTAACTATTCATGACATGTCTACTGTTTTCTTTAAGTATGTCCAAATTATAATATTGAAGATTTTTCTCCAATATAACTTTTTCTTGAACTTAAAACTTCGGTAGTACAGCTTTACTTTTTAGATTCGATTGATTTAATTTTGCAGCTTAGTTTCAGGGCTTCACATTAGCTTCAGTCTATTCTATTAATATGTATCCAAAAACTGGTTTACAGATGCGGAAAGTTTCATTATAATTATGGCCTTCACTGATATTATATAATACAATAAATACAGGCCTTAACAGAAAGCTTATCCCAAAAACAAGTAGAATGTTTACATTACTTGACGAACAAGTAGAAAATGGTATAGTTCGGAACTTTCTTTCCTTTATAGATGATCTGTGATCTTGTCACTTTCATGGATGTATCATCATTGAAAAGCAATCCCCTTTTTATTTATTTTTTAAATTTTTTTGTTAATTGTGCAGACGTGAAGGGACGGAAAAGAGAAATTCTAGTAGTAAGTTTTTCGTTGTGTATGGGAATGAGTCTGCTGGGTCTGAGTATGATTCTGTATGTTCGGAAAAGAAAGAAGAGTAACCAAAGGCTAAGAGGAGGTATGCTAGCAAAATCTATGATTTTTTACTAAAGACAAGTGGAGAAACCAATCTTATCCATGCAAATGGAAACCGTCTTTTGCTTTTCTCTATGTTTTAGGTGGCCCTGGACAAAACTTTGCAGACAATCACCGCGATGAAAGCCACAATAAAGACATAGAGCTACCACTGTTCGACTTACATACAATAACTAAAGCTACTGATAATTTTTCAATTAACAACAAGCTTGGAGAGGGTGGATTTGGACCTGTTTACAAGGTAATACGTAGTTTTTTTTTTTTAATATAACAGGGCAGCACTACACTGGGAATTGATGCTCTCAGATTTCATTTCAAAATTTATTGATGTTTAATCAACACACCACATCAAATATTTTGCGCAGAGAATATTTTCGAAATTTACTCTTATTATTTATATGAAATGAAGTCCGTAATACACATAAAGGCATCAATATATCCTTCCTTCCAAGTAAAGAGTGAGAGGAAGATGAATTATGTAAATCACTATCATGAAAAATGAATTCCTTTTACATGCTTGATTTCTGATATAGGGGCTGCTGGACGAGGGGCAGGAAGTTGCTGTCAAACGGTTATCAAGAACTTCACTTCAAGGATTCGATGAGTTCAAGAATGAAGTCATTTGTATAGCTAAACTTCAGCATCGAAATCTTGTGAAGCTTCTAGGGTGCTGCAATCAAGGAGAGGAAAAGATGTTAATTTATGAATACTTGACTAATAGAAGTCTGGATTTGATTTTATTTGGTATGAAATATTCATCTTGCACAATCGGGAATTACAACATTCTATCCCGAGTATCAGTTATAAACTGAAATAAAAGAGTTCCATAAATATTTAATCAAATCCAGAGGAAGGATTTTCTGATCAACTGTAAATAGGGGACACGTCATTATTCTTTATTCTATGTGTTGTTTCATGCTATTGTATGCTTGAAGAAACTTGGTTATAGATACTGGAAACAATTTCTCATATCCTTTATCCAACAATCAGATTATTTTAATGACAGGGAATTTATTTTTTCCCCAGATCCAATGAAAAGTGCAGTTCTTGATTGGCCAAAGCGCTTCCGCATTATTAATGGCATTGCCAGGGGCCTTATGTATCTCCATCAAGATTCCCATCTCAGAATCATCCATAGAGACCTCAAAGCCAGCAATATTTTGCTAGATTCTGACATGAACCCAAAGATATCAGATTTTGGCTTGGCTAGAAGTTTTGGAGGAAATGAGACTGGAGCTAACACAAGCCGAGTAGTTGGAACATAGTAAGAAACTCAATCCCATAATTTATGAAATGCTATTCTATTGCTTGAAACTTAGGTGCCCGATAAATTTTATCATGTAGTGGCTACATGTCCCCGGAATATGCTATAGATGGCATGTTTTCAGTGAAATCAGATGTATTTAGCTTTGGCGTTTTGGTGCTTGAGATTGTAAGTGGCAAAAGAAACAGAGGATTTTCTCATAGAGATCACCACCACCACCTTCTTGGACATGTAAGTATAGTTCATACTCACATTGTAATGAAATTATTCCTTGTAGCACTTGGATTCAGAAAGTTGGTCCTTTAAATGAGTTCAATTAGTACAGGCATGGATGCTGTATAAAGAAGGAAGGTCACTGGAATTCGTCGAAGATTACCTTGGCGTTTCAGGTTATTTATCAGAAGTGCTGAGATCGATCCATGTGGGACTGTTGTGCGTGCAACAATGTCCAGAACACAGGCCAAGCATGTCTTCAGTAGTGTTTATGCTTGAGAATGAAGTTGAGTTGCCTCAAGCTAAGCAACCTGGTTTTTTCACCGAAAGAGATTTGTTTGCTGCTGAAAGTTCAAGTACCACAAATGCGCCAAGCTCAATAAACCAAATGACCGTTACACAAATGGAAGCACGATAAGTTAACAAGTTAAATTTGTTTTTCTGATATTGCTTTTATCATTATTCTTAAACCGGAATACTAAATTGTATTTCTATTCATTACATACATTAATTTTCTATTTCAGTAGTTGGAGGATCTATTTTTGTTAGCAATCATGTCCCATGCTCAAGTCCTCTCATAAATGCTTTACAGTCATGTATGCATCTGTAGTATGAACAATCAAAGCACATACCTCCATTCCTGAGTAATCAATTTTGATCATGAAATTGGTTTGAACACTGAGTTGATTTAGTCCATATGGCTGTGTTGTGAGAATAGTTACAACGGAAGGATCATCCAATCTTTTCTAGGGAGTAAAAACCTATTATGCCCCCATTTAGCAAGCAAGTTATGAACGTTTTATAAATTTAGTCAAAATTAAGATTAATTTTAACCACAAATATTATCCACAAATTTTGTGAGACCCACTACTATTTATTTTTATATATCATTTATAAATTTTCTAAACAGGTTAAATCAGTCTTTCAATTCCATCCTTGATAACAGTTTAATCAATCTTTGCCGTAAATTGCTTTTGATACCTCTATTTTCTGAGAAATTGGATTCTTAGCTGCACTTTTAATTCACTGAACAGAACAAAAAAAAATTGTCATTTCAAACGATAAGAACAACTTCCCACAATTGGTGAATTCAGCAAATAGGATACTGGAGTGGAGCAAAAACAATCCAGTCCAAACTCTTCACAAGAATTATCTCTCTTTCAATCAGAAAAACAAAATAGCTTGTTATCTTCATTCTAGTGCTCATTTTTGTTATGCTCTAATAAAATTCCTTGACTGTGCCAAACACCTATAATGCTTAAACTGGCACTACAACAAAAAAAACATTTTGCAACGTTCAAAAAATGTTGCTAAAGACCTTTTGCAATATTTGGACGAATGTACAAACCTCAGTGTTGTCGTAAAGTGGAAGGATACGGCAACGTTTTTTAAACGTTGCCAAAAGATCACTTTTGACAACATTTTTCACACGTTGTCGAAAGTGACACTTTTGGCAACGTTTTTTTAAATGTTGCCGAAAGTAACCCTTTTGGTAACATTTAAAAAACGTTGCCAAAAGTTACATTTCGGCAACGTTTAAAAAACGTTGCCGAAATGTTTTATTTTATTAACAAATATTTTGCTGTTCTTAGCATTATTTGTAATTATTTCACCTGCTTTTACTAATACCAATATATAGTGCATGAAACTAAAATATGTAAATTAAGCAACATTTATAAAACGAAAATTTTTTGATAGTACATGAAACTAAGATTAAAATTTCATTACATACTTTTAATCCATACAAAATATAAAATGGAAATAAATGTCTTCTTCTTGCATCTCCATTTCTTCAAACTAACTTGAATCTACTATTGTCCATTTTATACAAAATTCGCCATGTACAATTATAGGAGCTCTGCATGATTACCTACAAGGAAAATGAGATATAATCACGTCCTTTTTCTCCAAAAATATCAAGCCAAACATTAAAATTCCTTTCATAGAGAAAGTAGTACCAAGTAGACTTGTACATCGTAAAAAACTACCAATGCCTCCAAAATACGCAGGCAAAGCTTAAAATTAGTAAATTAACTTCACCTTTTTCGCGTTACTTCTTCAGGGGGATTTTAATTTCAAAAACTCACTTTTACTAAAGTAAGTCTTCACTTATTTTCCACAAACGCAGTTTACTTTTTTCCCTTTAGGCTTAACCGAACATGCTCAACCAAATGTCTTAAGCAACTAGGGATAATGCCTAACACCCTCTCCCCAAGCGATTTTTCACCATTAAAAATTTATCTGTGAGATATACATTTTACTGTGAAGTTGAATGTGACCAACAACATTTTTTTTTTCTTTTCTATTCTTTTTATCTAACTAAGTTGTACTTAGTAAAGGGTATAAAACCAATCTTTTATTCTCCTGCCAATTGAATTTGACGGTTTCTTTTCTCCTTAGTGCAATGACATTTTTTCTAGTTACTTCATATAAATCAATTTTCTCTGGCAACTACTTTACTAAACTCAAGGCAGTTACTGGCTCATCATATAGCTGAACATGACAAATTTCAAAAATGGCTAAGTTATTCCTCATCTTGTGGCTAACTTTATATGGCATTTTTCTAGTAGTGCTCATGGAAGGGTATGGACCAGCAATCAAAGGTAAGATTTAGAAGTCTTATTGAACCACCAAGGTACTAACTTGAACAGATCAGTATGCATCTACTAGTTCGGGCTCACTGTGGAAAAGTAAGAGAAGCTATCATGTCTGGAATGCTAAAAATCATCTACAGAAGGAGGTCGTGCTACCTAACTGCTCTCATACATATCTTTTCCCCAAATCGCATCTCACCCATGGAACACCATAACAGACTTAATGTCCAGGGTAATATAGCAATCTAGCCGGATTTCACTGACAAATCATACTGGTGTGCTGCCTAAGCTAATATTGATATGGTAGCCAACGCTATAATCAGTAGAACTGAAGGAAACACTTATTTCCCAGCACTTCTCGCCAATCGACACTGAAATAATTTTTTTTTATCCCTCTCAATACTGTAGGTAGAAGAGACCATGTTATTTGGCAGTGTAAAAAAAAGGAGCATATTCGGTCAGAAGTGGCCGTCACTCATAGATCAATCATCTACTGAGTATTCTGGAAATCAGGTAGAATTTGTTCCAAGTCTCTCATCTTCTCTACTCTTTCATATAAATTATAATTGAGAAATTTCCGTGATCTCATACTTAAGCTTTTGTCTCATACTTTATCTAAACATTTCTCTAATAAAGTTTCATCAGTTTATCAGAGTATCCAATGCTTTCTACTTCGGCAGAATCCAATTTCAAATTTTTGTAGCTTGACAAAGACTATCAAGATATGTTAAGCCACATACTATCAGCCAAATTACCAGCTTCCACTTCAAATTGTAAGCGGGAAAGAAACCATTTTTTTTACAACGGAGCCTGATTAAATGTAACTAAAACAGAACACACACACACACACACAAAATAAGAGGCCAAAACTGCTCTACTTTGCTTACCTTAAACACAATGACAAAATCGAGTACACATGGGATTTTCGAACAAAAAAAATGAAGAAAATCGAAAGGATCAGAGTTAAAATTCGTTAACCTTAAACACCAGCAAGAAAAGAAAAAATCAAACACACATGGAAAATCAACCGGGTAGCAGTAGTAGAAGTGTACCTCCGAACAATAACACGCAAGGGAAGCTCAGAAATTTCTGTGGATCGATACTAGAGATGGCAATGGGGCGGGTTCGGGGCGGGGCACCTTCACCCCGCCCCGTCCCGTCTCACTCCAACCTCGCCCCGCGCCGCCTTAGACGGGGTGGGGCGGCGCGGGGTGGATCAGGACGGGGATGGGGCGAGAATTTGCCCCATTTGTTGCCCCGTTTAATTATTATTATTATTATTTATTTTTTATTTTTACATTTTCAAAATTGGAGTTATGTTATTATTTAAAGTTCAACCCTTAATCCAAAACCTAAAAGTCATTCCATATATTTTAAATTTTTTTAAATTTTTTCGATCAATATATTAACTTGCTTTGATTAATTTGTATAAATCTTTCAAAAGTAAAGAATATTTATTTAACTATCATGATTCATAATTTTAAATTATATAATTTAATTATAACAAAAAGATTGAATGTCCGAATTTATAAATTATATAAACAATTGTTAGTTATGTAAAATTTTAAATTGACAATTGTATAATATAATTGTTGGATTAGAAACATGTTATAAAATTACAAATAAAACTAACAATTTATTAAAATTCTATTTTTTTTTTTTTCACGGGGCGGGTTCGGGGCGGGGCATCCTCTCCCCACCCAGCCCCGCGACTCGCCACGAGGCGACCCACGATGCCCCGCCCCATCTCGCCAACCCATCGGGGCGGGGTTTTTTGCCCCATTCGGGGCGGGGCCCCATCGGGGTGGGACGGGGCGGGTTAAATTGCCATCCCTAATCGATACCTCCAAAATAGGCATTCGTTTACCCCTTTCTTAACTCAGATCTACTTGTAGGATTAAACTACCCTTTCCAATTTCTGTGGAACCTGTATGAAAATCGAGGAAGGGTTTCCAAAGAGAGAACCAGCGTACAAAATGAATGAAAGGGTTGGATGGACTTGTTTATGGGGTATTTTAAGTTTGGGCAAGTCAAATTGCCATTTTTTTACTTTGACAAAAATAATTGAAAGATTCACAACAATGACCTTTAAATACGTGAAAGACTATTCTATTCTTAAATATGTTATACAGTTACAAGATTGGATTATTCTTTAAAAGACATTAATACCCTTATTTAAGCTATAAAAAATCCCACACAAACACTTCTCACATAAATTTTGAAGATCAAATCACTTTGTTCATCTGTTTACTCCAACACAGTTGAAAATTATTTTATTTTTCATCTGCTTCAAACTTGAAATTTCATAATAAACTTATCATCAAACACTCAACAAAAAATACTGTTTCTAGAGCCATCAATTGGAATCGATAAGTATATTTTACGTATTTTTAATTTTGTTTTCGTTGAATCAGTAAATTGATTCGTTATTTTTACATTGGTAGATAAAGTTTTACAATCTGTATCTATAATTTTTTTTAAGAAAACAGATATAGAATCGTTAAAAGTTACCTAAATAGCGATTGAATCCATACGATACAGGCAGTCTGGATCCGCATAACTTTTTTTTTTTAAGACTAGTCCTTATATAAATTTATATTTAATGTAATTATGTTTTGATATTTTAATTCGTAATGCAGATATAGCATCAGGATGTGTCCCAATTTGTTACTTCGGTGAATTTCAAACGAATGAAAGTGGTCGCTGGGAATGGAAATGGACGAGTGAAGGAGATGGGGTTAATGCAATATTGATAACAAGGAATACATCGTTTGCGAAAATGTACCAAGAAATACAGAACATGCTTAACATCGATTCATCTCAGTACGATATGCAATTGACATTTTTATTTCAGAAGCATTCAACCATTTCGATTCTGCATATGAAAGTTACTTCTGAAGTACGAATGAAGCATCTTATTAAATTGAACCAAGGTCGAAAGTCGACTCCTATTTAAGTAACTTTATCGAGAAAGAATGTCCCCAAGGGTGAACACGAAGTTTCCGATGGAGAGAATCGTAATGTAAATGATTTTTGGGATACAGTTGAGATTGCTCGTAAGGACGATGTGGTTATTCCCGAGACAGTTGCTATTCACCACGGTCTCACTATTACACACAAAATTCATGATGAAGTTATTCTATCAGCTATAATATCATGCTGAGCTACATTCCCATGACCTTGCTGCTCATAAGTCTGATGAACTGACTCCTCAACCCTACTGGCATCTCTAATATCATCTCTATCAGCAGCAACTTGTGGTTGAGGCTGCACGTTACAACGAGTTTGAAAGGCAATATACGAATGAGGATTTGTTTGCCGTATCCAGACAGAGACATGAGTCTGGTGAAAGTTCACATGCTGGGCCGAGTACACGGTCTTCTAATTGTTCACGTGTGGTTCCTGAAGATGAAGATTTGTATGTGGATCAACTGTTCGATTCGAAAAGAGATTTGCAGGAAGCTGTGCACCGGATTGGAATGGAACATAACTTTGAGTTCAAAGTAAAAAAATCAAACAAGTCTACATACATAATTATTTGTGTGGACGATAATTGCAGTTGGCGTTTGAGTGCGACTCGGATAGAAACAAAATTAGAGCTTTGTAGTTCGCAAGTATGCGCGAGAACACACTTGCGAAATGGGTATTGGTCAAAATGATCACAGGCAAGCTCGATCATGGTTTATTGGGCGACATATAATGCACAAGTTTCAGGACCCACAGACTATTTACAGACCCGCAGATATCATCAACGACATGCGTCGGGAGTATGGGGTGGTGATGAGCTATCAGAAGACCTGGAAGGCTAAAGAATGTGCATTGGAGGATTTAATGGGATCGACCGAGGAGAGTTATACCAAATTGGTCAGGTATTGCCATAATATGGGAAAACTAATCTTGACTCGGCATTTTTTATTGAGAGTGATGATCCGAATCGCTTCAAGTACTTGTTTATGGCTCTCGGACAATGCATTAGAGGATTTCGAAATGCGATGCGACCCCTAATTTTAATGATGGTAACCCTGAAAGCTAGATATGAAGGGAAGTTGATTGGGCACGGTCACATTTTCCAGGACGTCGATACAACATGATGACATCGAACAATGCGGAGTCGCTCAATGCATTATTCAAGAAGGATCGAGAGTTGCCAATTCACGCAATGCTTGAGAATATTCGGATGAAGCTACAGCTGTGGTTCCATGACTGACGTGAGGAATCACAGAATTGTACAAGTGTGTTGACCCCGGCTCAGGAAGATAAACTCTTCAAAACTTTGGAAGTGGCGAGAAATCTAAGTGTAGAACCGCTGGATCAATTTCGCTTCTCCGTGAGATGCAAACGTAATATTGGATCCATTGTGAGTTTGAATGATAACATATGTACATGTAGACAGTTTCAGTTGGAGAGTTTTTCATGTGCTAATGCAGTCGCAGTGGCTAAGCATAGACGAATTTCACCATACAGCTTATGCACTTATTATTATATGGCTGATTTTTGGAGAGCATCATATGCCGAAACTATATTTCCTCTACCAAATGAAGCCGAGTGGGAAGTTCCAGACCACATTCTTCCACTGAATAATTTATTGCCACCTGACATTAGAGCACGTACTCCTGGACGTAAATGTACGTCTAGAATACCATCTATAAGAGAATTTTTCCAACCTCGTAAGTGAGGTAGATGCGGTGCAACAGGGCATACTAGAAGATTTTATCCAAGTCAGATTCTTCTACATAACAATGCAACAGATGTTGAATAAAATTTAATTTTTATGTACTGTTTACACATCTGCCTGTTATTTAATATTTACTATGTTTTACAAATAATTACATTTGACGTTCTATGTTTAAATATAGAGTGATGTTTCGAAATCGATGCTATTTTCATATATTAATTTGTTTGTTATTTATTTATTGGTAATTTAAATTATTTATATCTACTGACCATTTCATATATTTATATGTTTGAGTTAGAACACGAGTCACAATCAAGAAAATAATATTTAAAATTGTTAAATAAAATATTACACAAAACACTAAGGATCACAATTATATTCATACATATCGCAGGCTAACTTCAACCTCCACATAACTACCACGATTGACTTATTGTATCAACCTGACGATCAATACTCAAAAATTCTATATACTTTATTGTGAACATACCACAATCCCCCCTGCAAGTAAATAATAATATATTATATCGATAACATATAGCTAAAAATTAAATTTTCAAATTAAAAACTTGTAAATACTTATGACAGTCTTTATCTCGGCGTCGCCGTGACCCGTACAATGATTGGTCTATCATTTACTCTAATCATCGCATGTCTAGCCATCATGGGAACGATCACACACATCGGCTCCAGTATTAGCTGCAGTTGGTCTTGTGTCAGACAACTATGATCCGAATTATCCATATAGATAGTAGAATCAGCAAAAACATCTCAACTGCAAAACAGTGTCAGTTCGCAACCATGGGCACGTATATATGTGTACAATCCGCCCACGGCTTTCCATATGTCAGCTCCAGCCCAATGACCTACTCCAACATGTACTCAAGCAGCACATATCCGTTCCTCTGTAA
Source organism: Osmanthus fragrans (assembly GCA_019395295.1). Lineage (NCBI taxonomy): Eukaryota > Viridiplantae > Streptophyta > Magnoliopsida > Lamiales > Oleaceae > Osmanthus > Osmanthus fragrans. The sequence goes on from CM033342.1 coordinate 5,472,644, forward strand.
TAGGAGCATGCTATGCTCAATATCAACGATACGTGCAAACCCAGAGCTAAGGATGACTCGGCCAGGAAAGTCAAAAGATCTCGGGTATCTCTGAGCCCGATCGCTCAACATTTCCATGGCCACGTCAAAATGTTACAGTAAAAACACAAAAAATAATTAAATGTGGATGTTTAATTAAATAAAACAACAAATTACGTAACAAAAATAAATAACAATGAGAGTATACTTACATCGTCTGCGAGCCAAGCTCCCGATCTTATTACATCTTCAAACCACCGTCTCGCGTTCGATATCATCCTCTTCTCGATGGTGTAGCTATCTCTGAAAAAATGATGAGAAGAAAATGAAATGTTATAAAATTCAAAGATAATTTCATAACGACAATTAAGTGAAATAATAAAATACTTACTCAGGTTTAAGGGATTTGAACCACTCATCGAACGCTTTGTGTCTAACGGGGTTGATCTCGCGGAAGAGATTGGGAAACGTCCCATCCATGAACATTCTTCTCTTTGCCTCGACCGTAAAGGGCAAAACGATATACTGTGACGACAATCTCTGCCTCTTACCCACCACCAGCTCTGGCACGTCAGCAGCACACTTCTGCCTCCTCGTGACCTCCATCACCCCCTCCGATACGAGGATTACATCCTCTATCGTGTCTGGCATCCTATCGCCCTCCGCCACATCCCCCTTCACCTCCACCACTTCCGGTACCCTCTCAATCTCCGGTGCCCCCACAACCGCCCCCTCTATCTTCCCCTCCACCTCAGGTACTTCCTCCACCACCTCGGGTACCCCCTCCGCCACCGTCTCTGTCGTCGGATCCATCGAGGACTACCCCTGATACGTGTCTACAAAAAATGAGTCAAATGCACCCTTCGACGACCATGACAGATCATCATACCCCATCTGATCCCCTCCTCCATCATCCTCTCCTTCCTAAAAACTGTCATGCCCTCCGTCACCCCCTCTATCATGATAACCGCCAGTCCCTCCGTAGCCTGCTCCATCCTGAGAGTCGCGAGCCTCTCGCAGGGCTACTATGTCACCTTGTAACCATTCGACCTCAGTACGAAGGGCTCCTAAACTGGCTCGTAACTCCGCTACTTCCCCTTTCATCTCCCCCATCAATGTAGTAAAAAGTTCGAACAAATCATCCCTGGAAGTACTGCGACTACGTGCAGGAGGAGATCTCCTCAACGGCGGTAATCTCCTCGACGGAGGTGATACCCTCGACGGAGGTAATACTGGCTGACACTCCTACAAAATTAAAGTTAACAAACGAATAACTTAATTTAAAAAAATCAAAGCGACAATAAACAAAAATGGTATTCAATAAACATACCATATATCGATCGACAACGTGCTTGGGCACCTGGTCGTCTGTCACAGCTGGCCCAGACAAGTCGCAGAGATAAATTTGACCTTCCTCCTCGGTTGACGGTGTCAACTCAGTGATGACTTCAAGCTGACATATTGAAATTTCACCCAAGTTACTCACAATTAATCAAGATTTTGAAAGGACATAAAACATAAATCGCAAATGTATAATACGTACCTCTGGGTCATCGAGGAGAGCTGATAAGTATTTGGCAAGCGGCTTGTCTTGTGCTCGCCAGTGATGCATTCGAGGGAAGTATGTCTCCCATCTCTTTGCATACTGGGAAACCAAGATGGGGACAGACTTATATACCCATATCTGCAATAATTGCAATTATTATATATAAAACTTAATAAAAAGAATAGATAATTCATTATTTTAAACATTTTACCTGCAGAGCTAACGACATGCCGTATGCATCGTACTTGCGCTCGGGCCTACCCTCTTAGACAATGAATACCTCCTCCTGAAGTGGCGTAAGGTATCCGTAAACAGCTCTATCCCCATGAATAGATGTTGAAGGTATCAAAGTCATCAACAACTTCAAAATGAAAAAGTCAATCGACGTCTTCTTATGATGACATCTAAGCACACTCTCCAAGATAAGCACCAAGCCAAGTTTAAACTTGTCAGACATCTGGGCGCAGTCCCTGAATGCGTCTCCCAATAGCCCCAGTGTCACTGTCGGCTGCCTATGAAAATATTCATTCAACAGCCTCCTATTCTTTGGAATACGGGCTTTTACTGCTTCTGCCCTCATACATCTCAATCCAGTAATGAGTGCAAACTCGAAAATAGAAAATGTCGCTACCTTACCCCCAATATCAAATCTGAGAGCATCTCCGTCTACTGGTTTAAGTAGTCGACATAACAATGCATCGAGCAACTGCCCAGAAAACTGTACGTCTCGCAATGTCCGCATGACCATAAGCAGGACCGTCGCAACATGTCAGCGTGCCCCTTATCAAGCATATCCTCCACCATCGTAAATGTAGCAAAGTTACAATTCGCCGTAACTTTGCCGGTGACCTGCCGAACGGCGTCGTCCAAATGATATTTCATCCTGCAAAATTTTTAAATTTCAACTGTTAGAATCTTGTGCAAGAGATAATGGATAAATCATAATATTAAAAATTAAACTAACTGAAATGTAACTATTGCACGCAAGAATCAACAGATAATGAATGGATAGACATGCAATTAAAATTAAAATAAGAAATTAAATAATGTACATAAACAATTGAAGCAATTAATGAGTAACTAATATTTAATATTTCAACTAATTAATGAAACCTTATAATAAATGAGTATTTAATATTTAATATTTAAATTGCATAACTAAATTAAATAAATAATTAAATATTCAACAAATATTAAATAAATAATATACATAAGAAATTAATGAAATATTTATTAAAATAAAAAATCAAATCAAATATTAAATACGTAATTAAAATAAGAAACTATTTTTTAAATACAGAATTAAATTAAATAACTACATTAAATAATTAACAAACGAATAAATAAATAAATATTCAAAAAATAAATAAACAAATGAATAATTTAATATTAAACAAATAATATACATATTTAATTAAAGCAATTGATGAAATATTTAACTAAACCATTAAATTAAATACTAAATAAAGGATTAAAAAAAGTAATTAATATTTAAATAACTGGTGAAACTAATTAATGAAATATTTATTTAAATAAAAAATCAAATATTAAATACGTAATTAAAATGAGAAACTAATTTTTAAATACACAATTAAATTAAATAACTACATTAAATAATTAACAAACGAATAAATAAATAAATATTCAACAAATAAATAATTAAATAAATAAACAAATAATTAAAAAAATAATATACATATTTAATTAAAGCAATTAATGAAATATTTATCTAAAGGATTAAATTAAATATTAAATAAATTATTAAAAAAGTAATTAAGATTTAAATAGCTGGTTAAACTAATTAATGAAATATTTATTAAAATAAAAAATCAAATCAAATATTAAATACGTAATTAAAATAAGAAACATATTTTTAAATGAACAATTAAATTAAATAACTACATTAAATAATTAACAAACGAATAAATAAATAAATATTCAACAAATAAATAAACAAATAATTAATTAAATATTAAACAAATAATATACATATTTAATTAAAGCAATTAATAAAATATTTAACTAAAGGATTAAATTAAATATTAAATAAACAATTAAAAAAAGTAATTAAGATTTAAATGACTGGTTAAACTAATTAATGAAATATTTATTATCCATCACATCAAAGTATGACAACATTCACTAGGGATGGCAATGTGGCGGGTTCGGGGCGGGGCACCTCCATCCCGCCCCGCCCCACCCCACCTCCCTCCAACTTCGCCCCGTCCCGTGTTCCTCCCAACCTTAGATGGGGCGGGGTGGGGCGAAGGGCGGATCGGAACGGGGACGGGGACGGGGACGGGGCAAGAATTTGTCCCGTTTGTTGCCCTGTTTAATTTTTTTTTTTTTTCATTTTCAAAAATTCGAGTTATGTTATTATTTAAATTTTAAAGTTCAACCATTAACCCAAAATCTAAAGGTCATTCCATATATTTTAAATTTTTTTTTCGAATTTTTTCGATCAAGATATTAACATACTTTGATTAATTGATATAAATATTTCATAAGCAAAAAATATTTATTTAACTATCATGATTCGTAACTTCAGATTATAAAATTTAATTATAATAAAAAGATTGAATGACCGAATATATAAATAATATAAACAATTGTTAGTTATGTAAAATTTTAAATTGACAGTTGTATAATATAATTGTTGGATTAGAAACATGTTATAAAATTGTAAATATATTTAACAATATTTTAAAACTAACCATTTATTAAAATTCTATTTTTAATTTTTTTTTTCACGGGGCGGGTTTGGAGCAGGGCATCCTCACCCCGCCCCGCGACCCGTCATGGGGCGATCCCTTACACCCCACGCGTCTCACCAACCCGTCGGGGCGGATTTTTGGGTCCCATTAGGGGCGGGGCCCCGTCGGGTCCGGGACGGGTTAAATTGCCATCCCTAACATTCACTTATTAGAATGTTGCAATAGACTATTTTAGCAACATTTAATTAATAAATGTTGTCTTTTAAGTATTGCGAAAAAGCAGTTTTATTGTAGTGTGAGTCTACAAAATAATGATATAAAAAATTGAATACTTGAGATTAATGAATTAAGTGGCATATTATTTATGTTTATTATTGTTCTTATCGATGTATAATATTTATGTGGCCGTCCACATGGTACTTCATAAACATCCAACCTAAGACAGCCTAATAATTTGTCTCCAGAGGATCAAACAACATCTAGCCCCCGTTTGATTTCGATTTTTCTCAAAATTCATTTTTCTCTCTCTTCTTTTCAACCACGCATTCTTTAATAAAATAATATTACACGCAAATCCAAAACTTTTCCTTAATTTTTAACCACACATTCTCCATCAATCAACTATTTAAAATACATTTTTTCCTCCAAAATGGGAATCAAACAGGCCCCTAGAATGCTTGTACAAATAAGGAACAAAAGCTTGAAATAGTCACCTTGAACTATAGCATTCAACATCTGAGAGTTGAAAGTCAAAGCTAAGTTTGAATAAATTCTAATTGAGGCTAGATCTCAAGAGGTACCTAAGGATATACAGAGGATTGGTCTTTACCTAGTTCAACCAGGAAGCTAGCACTATATATCTAACATCAGATAAATTAAATTAACTTAATTTGACCTACACAAATTTATAGCTGATGTTTTCTTTTAAGCTAAACTGCTAATTATTCCGTGTCAATATCGATGGAAATAGAGAAGGGAATATCTCCAGATACCATAGACTAGTCAACCTTTTTATATATCCATTATTTTTTGAACCATTTAAGGTGATGGTCCATGGAACTAACCCATCCATATCAATGAAATACTATTCATGCTCGGAACTATTCAGGCATAGATATTTGGGGCATAATCTTCACCTTAAAATACTTCAGATTTGCCAATTGGGTGTCATGGCTGTAATGACAATTTCTCAATCCTCTTACGAATTAATCCAAGTCAAGAAGTCAAGGGTTGAGGCAGACTCCTAGATGTACTTCAATAGCTTATCTTTCTCCAATTTAAGCTCATTTACCTTTAAATTTAAGGCTTCATTAGTAGTAAGAATCTTAAAACTCTCATCATACATTTTATCGTAAGCCTCACAGATATCTCCCTCACTTTCAAAATCTTCTGTAGATTGATCAACACTATCTACATCTTCAACCTTCTCACTCTCTTTATCAGATCCACTCCTAATTATAACAGTGAAGGTAATAAACTTCAAACTCTTCTCATGAGTGGTTTCTAAGATATCTCAAACATCTTTAGCAACCTCACACATCGACACGTGCCTCAACTCCTCAGGTGATACTATTATAAATAAAGCATGTAAGGCTTTACCATTCCAACTGCACTCATCTAATTTCATTTTAGTCCAATTAGCAATAGAAGTGAGAGTTACTACATTATTGACCGTAGTACTATGGCAGTCCAACCATTAACTACACTCAACCAAATCCGTTCATCCATTGATTTTAAGAATGCTCTCATCATAACTTTCCAATAAGTATAGTTGGTGCCATCAAAGTATGGCGGGATAGATAATGAACTACTCACCTAGACAAATTAAGGCCAGGACACGAGATTAGGCTCTGGTACCACTTGAAAGTTCTAGATATGCTAGATTAGTTCGACCTTACGTGCGGAATTGACTAATTAAAGGAACTCGTCAATTTTAATTAGTTTTCTAGATGATTATACATACAAGTCCAATTATCATAAGTTTGAATGCCACAATAATAATAATAGTAATAATAATATGGAAAGCACTAAAAATATACAATTTGTTGATGGAGAACCTAACGTGGGAAAAACTTTGGGACCAAGCCAATTACCTCCACTATAGACAATTAGTGATACAGTGCGATTCCAGTCTAGCAACTTCCACTAGTTCTAGCTGTTGTAATTCCTGTAATCTTTAAGATCCGCTGTCAATCTTCTAATCTCACGATCTACTACCATAGATACTATCTAGCCACTCCACTAGACTTTCCGATGTACCTCCTACAGCTCCAAGATCTATTGTCTTCTTCCAGCCTCTTGATCTTTTACCAATTGTCTCTTTTAAGTGGAATTCCAAGAACATCCTGTTCTTGTGCTTGAAGTCCACCTCTCTTAATCCTCAATGAGAGAGTCTCTTCCTCAAAGTATGAAGGAAGTCAATTCTTTAGTATTATGGATCTTTGATATTTTCCCCAAGGATGGTTGTATGAATTCAAGAATCAAATATTGAATCACAAAAGATGAACGTGTTCTTGAATCTCTTAAGAAAGATATGGAAATGCAATACAATGAAAAAACTAAAAAAAATTCGTGCTAAGATTTGAGTATTTATAGTTGAAGGTGTCTAGGTAGTTTGGACCGTGTAAAACTCTTCAAAAACGCAAATTAGGGTTTCCCGGTATGCATAGTCGCTCAAGCGAGGATCTAACGACAGGCCGACGATAGCTGAACAGTCGTCAGTATTTTCATCATAACTTTCTCTTCCAATGTCCAATCGAGGTGATTCAAAATGAATTGGAAAGCTAACCTAAAGTTCTACAAATCTTCTAGAATAGCATTGTCTAAATTCCTATGTTTTCTATATGAAAAAGAAGTTGCAAGTTACGATTGAGAATTTAGAACAAAACTTGTGCGGCTCTTTGATATCCTTTACACTTCTAATTGCATTCTAATGATCATATGTGATCTTCTTGGACATATTGGACTCATTCAATGACTATACTACCAACTCCAACTTTTTTCCTATAATTAGAACTCAATAAACTAACTTTGATTACAACATCTCAGCAGACCTCGTGACTTTTACAACTCCTTTATATTAATCGTTTTGTCTAAAGAATTGTCAATACAATAGAAACCTAACAAACTCTCACTTTGACATTCTGTGAGAAAACTACACAATAAAGTCAATGAAGTAAAAATAAAAAACTAATCTACCCAAACTCAATCTGAATATCAGTTCCAGCATTTTTTTGTTAAATCTGTTTTCTAAAATCAAAAACTCAAATACCTAGTGTAAAAGCATGTGATATAGGAAATCTAACAATTAAAGTTCATAATCATAAACAAGCATGCTAGTTTAAGATGTGACATTAATGTGAATCAAAACACCAACTGAAACATTAACATCACAAAACATCAAAACTCAAACAGTTATGCATTACGATATGAAATGCAATGCAATACAAATTCTCGAGTGAATTGCCCATTTGGTCACTGAACTTTCCACCATGTTTCCACCAGGCCACTGAACTTCAAAAATCACCTAAATAGTCACTGAACTTTGCCATTTGTAATACCACTAGTCACTAAAACTTTTCCTGAATTTCATGCTTCTGTCACCAATTTTGGGCCACCAAAACTCCACTTTCCGGCCACCTTTTTCGGCGGACCAATATATCACCTTGAAGCCCTCACTTCCCTCTTCACAACCCACCCAAGCTCCGGCAATAGGACGAACCGAGTTGGCCGGAAATTCAAGCCAAAATAGGCTGCCCAACCACTTCCGGCCAATTTGGCCAGAATTTCATACTTCCGTCACCACTTTTGGACCACAAAAACTCCACCCTCCGGCCACCTTTTCCGCTGGACCAACATACCACCTTGAAGCCCTAACTTCCCTCTTCGTAACCCACCCTAGCTCCAGCCATAAAACCAACCAAGTTGGCCGGAAATTCAAGCCAAAACAGGCTGCTCAAACACGCAACAATTTGGCCAGAATTCTTCAATTTCGTCACCACTTTTGGGCCACCAAAACTCCACCTTCCGGCCACCTTTTTCGCTGGACCAACATACCACCTTGAAGCCCTCACTTCTCTCTTCGTAACCCACCCTAGCTCCGGCCATAACACCAACCAAGTTGGCCGAAAATTCAAGCCAAAACAGGTTGGTGTGCGATATGGGCAACCTGTTTTGGCTTGAATTTTCGGCCAACTTGGTTGGTGTTATGGCCGGAGCTAGGGTGGGTTACGAAGAGGGAAGTGAGGGCTTCAAGGTGGTATGTTGGTCCAGCGAAAAAGGTGGCCGGAAGGTGGAGTTTTGGTGGCCGGAAGGTGGTGACGAAATTGAAGAATTCTGGCCAAATTGTTGCGTGTTTGGGCAGCCTGTTTTGGCTTGAATATCCGGCCAACTAGGTTGGTTTTATGGCTGGAGCTAGGGTGGGTTACGAAGAGGGAAGTTAGGGCTTCAAGGTGGTATGTTGGTCCAGTGGAAAAGCTGGCCGGAGGGTGGAGTTTTTGTGATCCAAAAGTGGTGACGGAAGTGAAATTCTGGCCAAATTGGCTGGAAGTGGTTGGGCAGCCTATTTTGACTTGAATTTCCGGCCAACTCGGTTGTTGCTATTGTTGGAGCTTGGGTGGGTTGCGAAGAGGGAAGTGAGGGCTTCAAGGTGGTATATTGGTCCGGCGAAAAAGTTGGCCGGAAGGTAGAGTTTTGGTGGCCCAAAATTGGTGAAGGAAGCATGAAATTCTGGAAAAGTTTTAGTGACTAGTGGTATTACAAATGGCAAAGTTTAGTGACTATTTAAGTGATTTTTGAAGTTCAGTGACCTGGTGGAAACATGGTGGAAAGTTCAGTGACCAAATGGGCAATTCACTCCAAATTCTCCCCCTTATTGCAAATTCTCAACATTTTCATGTAGTAGCAAAAAATGTATCTATATCTCTCCCCAACGACCCAAGACATATAAATGAAATGCAAATGTCAATCAAATGATTATCTCTCCCTTTTTGCCACAAATGACGAAGGGAGCATTTTTAAACTCAATTTTAGCAGCAATATGTAACAACTCAAAAATGCAGTTGATAGTATGCACAAGTATAATTAGTGAATAGTAAACCTTCCCACATACTCATTTTAAGTTAAAATGGAGTAAATTGTACAAGTGACCCATATGTGTAAAGTGTCACCAATCCTTTGTAAGTAGGACTTTAAACTTTAATTTTGTGAGAAATGACATGTTAAACATCTTTGTCAATAAGTTTATTCTCCTAATTATAAAAGTCAAATCATTAAGCACAGTAGGACCTTTAAATGAAGCTCATTTTGCATGTATATTTTGATCTGTTCTTTTCTCCCTCTAACTATGAGCATACATTTTTCACATTTTTCAATATTTTTACAACTTATCATTTTTTACATCATAAGTAAGTTCAAGTCCTTCTCCATTAAACAACTAAGATGACCTCTGTAGCAAGTTTTAGGTCGGTTGACCATAGGCATTGGGTTTTGAGATATCTTGCAGGCTTAATTGCTCGAGTCAAATAGACTCCGAAAAAGAACATAAGATATTGAGTTTTTTATTATATAGGATATATTTGAGCTTAGGTCTAACAAATTTGGTCAATTCATGTTCAAAGTCGCCCTACTAACAAGTGACTGTCATCCCAAATCTCACACACACGGTTGAGTCCCACTTTACAAGATCATAGTGTGTGCGGTGCAGATGGTATATGAAGACACCTATACTAAGTACTCCATAGCAACCTAAGCAAGTAATGGAGAATGTTCTACAGCTCATCAATTAATCCCATACATAGTCACCACACTCAAGTTCAAGAATGTTATATATCTTGCTGTAAAAAAACTTTCCATTCCTCAAAATTTTTTTTTTTTTTTTTTTTTTTGTATTTCTCATTTTTCAATTTTTTGTGTTTTTTATATTTAAAAACATGAATGCTCCAAGTACACAAAACAACAACAAAAATCACTTACAAAAAAAAATAAAAATCACATAATCAATTAGGTAAAGAAATGCTTTTACCTTTAACAGTATCGTGATCTATTCTATAATTTTTTAGTCACTCTTTTTCACCAAATCTACCTAGTGACAGAAATGTTCCTAGTCATTTGTGTCATTAATTTGGTCAATTGACTTACCCGATTAGTAAGGAAGTCAATCTGTCCAACAAGCTCCTGATTTTTGTTTATATTGAGTAAGCGTGAATCTATAATAAATTAATATTCTAGAGAAATATTGTGTTAATACCTTTCAAAATATTTTGTTGTTACTAAAAATCACAAATTTATGCATATAAACTTTTATTAGGAATATCATATTATTGATCTCAAAACAGCATAATATTATACAACAATATTCTATGATTATTCTTGAAGATTCACAAATTCAGCCCCTATTTGACTCTCTTTATTTCAAAATATTTTCTTTCTTACACTCATTTTCAACTACACAATCATACTATAAAATATTTTGCACGTAAACTCAAAACTTTTCACATTTTTTGACCACACATTCTCCAAAAAATCACTATTCAAAACATCATTTTCCCCAATTTCTCTTTATAATGGCCATCAAAAGGGAGCTCATACACTTCAATGTAAATATTGAATTGGTCCTCAAGAATTTAAATTTTAACTAAACTACTCTTAAAAAGCAAAATTTTGTTATATTAGTTTTCTAGAAGAATATTATTTTTATACTTTGGAAGAGCTAATACTTGTTATCTGGGAGAATAAAATTTTACTATTGATAGTACTTTATTCTTTAATAAATTAATAAATAAAGTTTCTAAGTTTCTAAAATGTGTGTCATGATTGATACTATATCCATAATGGTACAATTGAAACAAATAATGTATTGAACCAAAAGTTTAATTATTGCACTTATCATTTGTTGGCTCAACCAGTTAAACCATCATCGAAACAATAATAATGTGAAATTGAGAATTTAAATGGACATTTTTCAAAGAACAAAAATAATTTTCAATCCAATAAATTCTCATACAATACTTATTCTTTATATTATAAATTGTTTTTGATCGTCACTAGTTAACGTTTGAACTAAAATTATGTAATCTTGAAAATTACATAGGGTGATACATGGGTCTATCACCCTCCATGTTGACCTTCTAAATATAATTTATTTCTAATAGATACATTTACTAGATGATTGTTTGGTGTTAACAACTTGAAGTTGATGAAACTACTTGCTCAAAATTTTAAATTATAAGGATAATTTTCATATTATACATCAAGACAATATATCATGTCAATGTAGGTGAGTCTATCCACCAAACTTTTGAAAAATGTTAGTTGGTATGGCAATAAATAGTTTATCACAATTGATTGTTAAGTACCTTAATTCCTAACCATTAATATTGAGAACAAAGTACTTTTCATTTCTACTTAAGGAATGCTATTTTTATGTGCAGCAATGCTTTTAAGCATCACGCCAACGTCAAAGTTCTCATGGTCAAAGCCTAATATTTTCGTCTAATAATTTTTTATATGTAATGTATATATATATATATATATATATGCAATTGTAATATATCACAATGCATTGAAATGGATATATAAAGAATGCAAACTACTCTTCCCGACCTTAATCCAGTACTTGCTTGTGTAGATCATCGATGACCCTCTCACAATATTCATCATCTTGATAGGTATGTTTTTTCTACAACTTTAGCCAATATCATGGCTCCTACCTCTTCCTCGCTGGCTAGCTCATAGGCATGTTGGAAGAAGGTCATGTGAGAGTAACTTCAGGCTCTTCAAGAGAATCATATCTCGAATATTGTTCCTTGTCCTGTTGATATTAAGCCCATTAACCGTAAATGTGTATATTTTATTAAGACACAATGTTATGGCTCGCTTGATCAATATAACGCAAGGTTAATGGAACTCAGTAATCAACAAGAGTATGGGGTGTACTGTGAAGAGACTCATACTCTTGTAGCAAAGATGACCATGAGTTGGAAATTATGAAAAAAATATTATCGGCTACATAGAGACATAGTCATGTGCGACGCGAAAACAACTTTCCTTATTTGATTAAAACTTTTTTGGAACCCAATTTGGACATGATTCTTGACCTACTTTCACCCTCTATAGACAAAACATAGGCATCCATTGAAGACAACTCTCATACACCATTATTTATCAATTATCATCAATTAAAGACCAACAAATTCATTAATCTTGTGAGAAAATTAAAGACAATTTCAAGATTTCATCAAATTCAAGATTCATCCTTAATTTTTGGACAAAGAAGAGAAGGTACAATTGGAGATTCATTGATGGAAATAATAAGTTTGATCCAACTAATACCTAGAAGAAGTGAATTGGTGATTATGCAGAATTTAAACTATTGAATTAATAATTTCAACAAGTCACGATTATTAATTTATCCAGATGAATTCACATGCACACTATCCTATGTTGAATTACCGTAGAATAATAAATTGCATAAAAGTAAATAATACAGAAGAATTGTTGATGGAGAAAACCCCTTGCAGGATTAAAATTTTTAGGCCCAAGCCAATATGAATCCACTATAAACGAATCAACTTACAGTACTGTCAGACTCGACCAACACTAGTACTTTCTGACTTCCTGACAATTTTTGATGGAATATTAGCTCAAAGAGAATGAAAGTGAACTTACCGTATATGGACTCATCTACCGGTTTTACTATGAGCTTACCTTATATTCGTTGAGCTCACCGTATTCGGTGTTTTTGAACTTACCAGATTTTAACAACACATACCGTATTTGATCAGATTAACTGAACTTAACGTATATGCTGTTTGGAACTTACCGAATTTGCTCAGCCAATACCGTATTTGCTTAGACTAAACTCACATGACGCCACAAAATGGATATTGAAGACAAAGAGAAGAATGAAAATATATTTCAGACTTAACATAATGAAGATACATGGCTAATGTATATATAGCCAAACTGACACAATTTAGAAAGTACATTCTAATCATACTACCTACTATTAGACAATGTTGGACCATAACTTAACTTTTAATAGATTAAAACTAGTCTAACTTTCATCATTACATAAAGTTAGACTTAATCAAAAAACATGTGACAAATTGTTACAAAAAAAATATATAGTTGAGTGACAACAAGAGTGTTGCATACGGTTAATCACTCCTCCTTGACACTTTTGTTGAAAACACCAAGACAATCTCTTAGGGGACGTTCTCTTCGTATTTCAGTTTTGTGTTTTGAGTTTTGAATTCGTTTTGTGTTTTGTGCTTTGGGTATCCATTTTGAGATTGTTGAAAACTCGTTCTTTTTGTCATTTTGAAAAAATATTTCTCAATCCGTGTTTTTTGAGTTTTGGCAGATTTGTGAATAAAACAGCCAAAACGTAAAAAAGTTATTTTCTGTTTTCTTCACAAAATTTTCAACCATTTTCAAAAACTTGTTTTCGAAAATGGGAAAGAGAACGTATTTTCAATGTTTTGGAAAATCGAAAACAGAAAACGGCCCAAACACAGCAAAGAGAACGCCCCCTTAATGTTTCAAACCTTTCCTTAAGCAAGGCTTTGGTGAAAATGTCAGCCACTTGTTCCTCAGAACTGCAATGCTTCAATTCTACCTCTTTCCTTTCTTGAGCTTCCTTTATGAAATGATATTTGATCTTTATGTGTTTTGTTTTTCCATAGAACACTGGATTCTTCACTATTGCCACCGCAGATTGATTATCACAAAGAATGGTTGTTAGTGCTTCAGATCTTTCAACATTTTCCTCAACCAGATGGCCTGATTTGTTGCCTCAGTTGTTGCAATGTATTCTGCTTCAACAGTTGATTGTGCCACCATTTTTGCTTGATTGAATTCCAACATACAAGACTTGAACCAACATAGAAGGCATAGCCTGAAGTACTCTTCAAGTCATCAACAGATCCGGCCCAATCACTATCAGTAAAGCCAGTAAAAAATAGAGTTTTTGATTTCTTAAAACTGATCCCAAACTCCTCTGTTCCTTTGATATATCTTAGCACTCTTTTTGCAGCTTGAAAGTGAATTTTACTAGGTTCTTGCCTGAATCTCGATAGCATATTCACAGCAAACATCAGATCTGGTCTGGTGGAAGATAAGTAGAGCAAACAGCCAACTAAGCTTCTATAAACCTTCTCATCAAATTTTTTTGCTCCATCTTCTTTCATCAGTTTTGAATTCTGAATTAAAGGGGTGCTAACTGAATTGCAATTCTCCATATTAAATTTCCTTAACACATCTTTAGCATATTTCTTTTGGCACACAAAAATTCCATCCTTTGATTGATCAATCTCCATTCCAAGAAAATAATTCATTTCACCCAAATTTGTCATCTTGAATAACTTCATCATTTCATTCTTTACCACTTCAATTAAGGCTGTATTACTTCCTGTGATTAGGAGATCATCAACATACAGAGAAATGATAATCAAATACTCCTTCACTTGTTTGATATACAGAATTTGTTCATTGATGCTTTTACTGAAACCAAGACTACTCAAGTGTGTGTCTATCCTGTTGTAACAACTTCTTGGCGCTTGCTTTAAACCATACAAAGTTTTCTTCAATAGGTACACCTTATCCTCTCCATTTTTGATGAAACCTTCAGGTTGGTCAATGAAAATTTCTTCATTTATGATATGATCCGACATAGGGTTATTTTTGGACGATTATTTTTTTATTTTCCCAAGAGTTTTATTTAGCCTAGAATTCTTATATTTTGGTAACTTTTCATATTTTAGGACTTTATTCCGTTTTTAATTAGTTTCTAGGTTTTCCATATAAATAGTTTATTATTTCATTGTATTTGACAAGCTTTTGATTATGAATAAAAATTGAGAATTTTCTCTCCAATGGTTCTTGATGAACTTTTCGAACTTATCAAATATATTGTTATATTTGTGGCATTCAACCGTAAGAACTTATCAAAGGATTAAGCTTCCTTTGTGGCGTTCGCAAATCGAGGTTCGTTGATTTTGTAATCAAGAGGTCACTCAAACTTCGTTCTTGTTTGGTTGCTTGGTTCAATAATTTGCGGGTCGAGATCCTATCGTCTACAACCTGAATTTGGGCTTTCCTGACGTTTTCAAATCATTCCGCGAGTTCTATGCGTTTCCCCCAATCGGGATCTCATCAATTTAGGTGCCCATTTTAGAAAGCAGACTTCACATCAAAGTGGTATATTCTCCATTTTGATTGAGCAGCAATTGCAAACAGCAGTCTTATTGTTTCAAACCTGGGCACTGGAGCAAAAGTATCAATAAAGTCGACTCCATATTGCTGAGCATAGCCTTTTACAACTTAGCCTAGCTTTTAGTTTGTTTATTGAACCATCTGCATTCATTTTGGCTCTAAACACCCATTTCACTCCAATGACATTCTTGTTTTCCGGTCTATCAACCAGCATCCAAGTTCCATTCCTTTCAATCACCTTAATCTCCTCATTCATTGCATCTAACCAAGCTTGAGAATTAGCTACTTCAGTGTAAGTTGAAGGCTCCAGAACTGATGTATTGCAAGTAGCATAAATGTCTTCAAGTGATCTAGTTCCGATCACCTCATTCTCTGAATTTGATCCATCATCAGGTTCAACCTAAGCTTCAGCTTCTTCTTCATTGACATCAGCATCCTCATCCTGTAAAGTCAGTTTTGGAACCTCTGTTTTATTCACATAACTTGATTCCCAATTCTATGAAGAATGTTCATCAACCTTAACATTTCTGGTAGAGATTATTTTCTTGGCATGAGGAATATAAACTCTATATCATTTTACATTGCCACAATATCCAACCAAAACATCAAGTTCTGCCTTTTGACTTAGCTTGTCTCTTTTTGCATCAGGGATGTGAGAATAGCATATGCGACCAAACACTTTTAAGTGTGACACATTTGGTTTAACTCCATACCAAGCTTCAAAAGGAGTTAGTTTGTCCAAGGCTTTTGTAGGTAACCTGTTGAGAAGATACACAGATGTATTCACTGCCTCAGCCCAAAATTCCTTTGGAACATTTTTCTCTAACTTCAAGCATCTAGCCATCTCCATAGTCATTCTGTTTTTCCCTTCACATACTCTATTCTGTTTAGGTGAGTAAGGGATTGTTAGTTGGTGTTTAATCCCTAATTCCTCACAGAATTTGTCAAACTGATTGCTGGTATATTCGGTCCCATTATCAGTCCTTATAGCCTTTATCTTGTAGTCACTTTTATTCTCCACACGATTCTTAAACTTCTGAAATATTACAGGCATTTCTGACTTCATTTTGAGAAAATAAACCCAGCACATTCTAGTTAAATCATCAATAAAGAGGATAAAGTACCTGCTGCCATTCAAGATTAAAGTTCTCATATGACCATAAAAATCATAGTGGACCAACTAAAGTTTGTTTTGTGCTCTTCTAGACTGATTTATATGAAAAGGCAGCCTAGTTTGTTTTCCCAATTGACAGACATCACAAACACAAGCATCATCATTCACTTTTGGCATATTTTCGACTAACTCTCGCTCAAACAGATTTTTGAGTGAGGTGTAATTGGCATGCCCAAAACGTTTATGTCATAAAGCATACTTAACCATAGTACTAGCAAAGGCATGTGTGTTAACATTCTTCCACTCGAAAGGAAAACTCCTATGTCTCATTTCAACTGTCATCAATTCCAGATTGTTTTTATCCAAAATTGTACAGCAATTATCCTTAAATATTAAGGTGTAGTTCTTTTTAATCAGTTGGCCAACACTAATAAAGTTTTGATCAATGTTAGGCACATACAAAACATCAAAAATAAACTTAATATCTGATGGTGTTTGAACTAGGACTTTGCCAATTCCTTTCACCTCCACATACTCTCAATTTTCCACTTTCACCCTTGATCTGTAAGCACCATTCAACTCCACGAAGATATCTGAATTTGATGTCATGTGGTGAGTGCAGCCATTGTCAAGTAACCAAGTTTCAATCTGGTTGGAAGCTGTGAAGTTTATAGCAGAAAATAGATGATCTTCTGCCTGATCTTCTGCAACTTTGGCCAGCTGCAGCTCTTTTTTCTCTTTTTGATTCTTGCATACCTTTTCAACATGACCAAACTATTTACAAGTCCTGCACTGCACACCAGGTCTAAACCAACACCATTTGGAAAGATACCCTTTCTTTTTGCAATGGGGATAAAGAGGATAATCACCATTCTTGCCAACATTCTTGTTGATTTCCACCTTCTTCTCATGTTGTGGTTTCTTTACTTCAAAACTAGTTTAAGCTTAATATTTTCCTTTCACAAACAAAGCTCCCTCAGCCTGTTCTTCTTGCCTGAACAATCTTCTTTATTCGGTGGCTTGAAGAGCATTTACAAATTCAGCCAAAGAAATGCTAGCCAAATCCCTAGAGTCCTCAAGGGAAGAGATCTTGGATTTAAATCTTTCTGACACACTTATCAACACTTTTTCTACAACCCTCTTGTTTGATAAATCATCTCCTAACAGCCTTATTTGATTACTACCTTTATCAATCGATCTACATACTCTTTCACCATTTCAGTGTCTTTCGTTTTCAAAGTTTCAAACTCCCTTCTGTAGTTTAGCACTCGCATCTGTCGTGTTCTTTCATTGCCTCAGAATTCTTCCTTTAAACGATCCCATGCCTCTTTTGCAGTTTCACAGGTTATGATCCTAGTGAAAGTAGCATCTAAAATATCAGATTGAATGCAAGAAAGGGCTTTGAATTTTTTTGCTTTCTCTTCACTATGCTGCTTCAACTGAGCAATAGTTGGATTAGCTCTCAATGGCGGTAGTTCAACTCCAGTTTCTGTAATCTCGCAAAGATCATAGATTTCATATATGCCTTCATCTTTGCAGACCAGAAGACATAATTTTCCCTTGTAAATGCTGAAGGTAAAGGGGCAGAAAAACCACTTGAAGCCATATCACTCACTCACCAAAACCACTCGGCTATATATGAAGGTTGCTTACTGTTTTCTCTCAAGGCTGCTAGTATTTGGGCTTGTTCAAAGATCTCTAGAAGCTCTGATACCACTGATAGAATATTGGCTCAAAGAGAATAAAAGTGAACTTACTGTATATGGACTCACCTATCGATTTGACTATGAGCTTACCGTATATTCACTGAGCTCACCGTATTTGGTGTTTTTGAACTTACCGAATTTTAACAACACATACCGTATTTGATCAGATTAACTAAACTTACCATATACGTTGTTTGGAACTTACCAGATTTGCTCAGCCAATACCGTATTTGCTTAGAACATACCGTATTTGGTTTTACTCACCGATTTTGATCTAAACTCACAGATTTCCGGTATGATGCCAAAAAATGGATATTGAAGACAAAGAGAGGAAGGAAAATAGATTTTCAGGCTTAACATAATGAAGATACATGGCTAATGTATATATAGCCAAACTTACACAATTTAGAAACTAAATTCTAATCATACTACCAACTACTAGACAATACTTGACCATAACTTAACTTGTAATAGGTTAAAACTAGTCTAACTTTAATCATTACATAGAGTTAGACTTAATAAAAAAACATGTGACAAATTGTAACAAAAAAAAAAAAAAAAAATATATATATATATATATATATATATATATATATATAGTTGAGTGACAACAAGAGTGTCACATACAGTTCATCAGTTTTCCTGTTTTCCTTTTGGCAAACTCTCCATGCTTACCATCGTGAGTTTGACACGGGTGTTAGATATAATAGCTATTAAGTATATTCATGAAGGGAAGTTTGGTCATTTCCGTTGCTAGGGTTAGCATCTATGGATTTACACATTATTTTCAGTTTCTATAACAGGACAATTCATCTCCAGAAGATCAAACAACATTTCGAAGGCTTGTACAAATCAGCAACACAAGCTTGAAGTAGTCACCTTGAACTATGCACTCAACATTTGAGAGTTGAAAGCCAAAGCTAAGGTCGAATAAATTCTAACTAAGGCGAGATCTCAAGAGGTACCCAAGGATGGATAGAGGACCATAGACCCAGTTCAACCTGGAAGCCTAGCACAATGTATCTAACATCAGCTGAATTAATTTAATGTAATTTGACCTATACATAATCCTAGCTGATATAATTCATTTAAGCTAAATGTTAGTTATCACTACAATCATAGATAGCGTCATTATTATTCCATGCCAATGTCAATGGAAATGGAGAAGGGAATAGATCCAGGTACCGTATACCAGTCAGCATTTTCATAATTTCCCTTATTCTTGGAACCGCTTAATGTGATGGTCCATGAATTTTCGATCGACATTAATAAACAGTGGTCCCATTCTATCTAATAATGCATAGATATTTGAAGCATAATCTTCACCTTATAATACTTGGGATTTGCCAATTGGTTGCCGTGACTGTATTGACAATTTCTCAATCCAAGTCAAGAAGTTAAGGTGTGAACACTGGACCTCATATTCAGTCAATATACGTTTTTAGATTCCCCCCCCCCCCCCCCCCCCCCCCCATGAATCTATTAAACAAGAGAAACAGAGGGAATGAGATACAGAACAAGAACCATGCATATACGAAATAAATATTTCCCATTACTTTTTGTCTTCACCTTTTTAATGTTCATCCCGAAAAGCTCCAATCAAACGGATACTATAACTACTACACTGATCATTAGAGATGGTGAGACCTTGGTTTCATCTGGCGGAGGCTTTGAATTGGGCATCTGGTACAAGGAAATACCAGCTAAGACCGTGGTATGGGTAGCCAACAGACAAATTCCACTTACAAATAAATCTGGAGTCTTGAAGGTTATCAGACCAGGACTTCTAGTTCTTCTAAACGACACTAATGGTGTCATCATATGGTCTTCGAATACATCACAACCTGTGAAAACTCCAGTTGCAAAATTGATGGATTTGGGAAACCTTGTTGTGAAAGATGCAAATGACGATGACCCAGGGAAAGTTCTTTGGGAGAGTTTTAATTATCCGACTGATACATTGTTACCAGGTATGAAGCTCGGTTGGAACTTTATAACTGGTTTAGAGGTCTATCTATCATCATGGAAGAGCAACGAGGATCCAATTTCAGGAGATTTTACATTTCACTGCGATCCTACTGGTTATCCACAAAATATCTTGAAAAAAGGTTCAGTTGAGCAGTATAGATCTGGACCTTGGAATGGTCTCCGTTTTAGTGGGGTACCGACCTTGAAGGAAAAATGAGATTTTCAAATTTGAATTAGTACTAAACAAAAATGAGGTCTTCTATCATTATGAGCTCCTTAGCTCAGTTATTACAAGGTTTACATTGAGTCCGAGTGGAGTTGGCCAGCGCTGGATGTGGATAGATCAAACACATGACTGGGTAGTTTACCATACTGCTCCAACAGATAATTGTGACACTTATAAATTATGTGGTGCATATGGTAGTTGCAATATTGCGAATTCTCCTGTTTGTGGAAGTTTAAATAGATTTCTCCCAAAAGATCCTGAAGCGTGGAAGAAGGCAGATTGGTCGAACGGGTGTGTTCACAGAAATCCATTGAATTGTCAAACTGGAGATGTATTTCTCAAGTATTCTGGTATAAAATTGCCAGATACATGATATTCCTGGTATAATGAAAGCATGATACTCAAAGAATGCAAGGTAGAGTGCTTAAACAATTGCAATTGTACTGCTTATACTTACTTAGATATAAGTAGAGGAGGAAGTGGATGCTTACTTTGGTTCGGAGACTTAATTGACATCAAAGAGCTATCAGCAGAAGAACAAGATATCTATATTAGAATGGCTTCTTCTGAATTAGGCAAGGAGTTATTCAACGAAATGCTTAACTATTCACTTTTTAGACTTGATTGATTTAATTTTGCAGCTTAGTTTCAGGGCTTCACATTAGCTTCAGTCTATTCTATTAATATTAGTATCCAAAAACTGGTTTACAGATGCAGAAAGTTTCATTATAATTATGGCCTTCACTGATATTATATAATATAATAATTACAGGCCTTAATAGAAATCTTATCCCAAAAACACGTTTATCTTTGAATTCAAAGGAAGTATAATGTTTACATTACTAGACGAACAAATAGAAAATGGGATAATTCGGAACTTTCTTTCCTTTATAGATGATCTGTGAGCTTGTCACTTTCAAGGACATATCATCATTGAAAAGCAATCCCCTTTTTATCTTTATTTTTTTGTTAATTGTGCAGACGTGAAAGGACGGAAAAGAGAAATTCTAGTAGTAAGTTTTTCGTTGTGTATGGGAATGATTCTGCTGGGTCTGAGTATGATTCTGTATGTTCGGAAAAGAAAGAAGAGTAACCAAAGGCTAAGAGGAGGTATGCTAGCAAAATCTATGATTTTTTACTAAAGACAAGTGGATAAACCAATCTTATCCATGCAAATGGAAACCGTCTTTTGCTTTTCTCTATGTTTTAGGTGGCCTTGGACACAACTTTGCAGACAATCACCATGATGTAAGCCGCAATAAAGACATAGAGCTACCACTGTTCGACTTAAATACAATAACTAAAGCTACTGATAATTTTTCAATTAACAAGAAGCTTGGAGAGGGTGAGTTTGGACCTGTTTACAAGGTAATACGTAGTATTTTTAATATAACAGGGCAGGCACTACACTGGGAATTGATGCTCTAAGATTTCATTTCAAATTTCATTGATATTTAATCAACACACCACATCAAATATTTTGCTCACAGAATATTTTCAAAATTTAGTCTTATTTTACATGAAATGAAGTCTATAATACACATAAAGGCATCAATATATCCTTCCTCGCAAGTAAAAAGTGAGAGGAAGATGAATTATGTAAATCACTATCATGAAAAATGAATTCCTTTTACATGCTTGATTTCTGATATAGGGGCTGCTGGAGGAGGGGCAGGAAGTTGCTGTCAAACGGTTATCAAGAACATCACTTCAAGGATTCGATGAGTTCAATGAAGTCATTTGTATAGCTAAACTTCAGCATCGAAATCTTGTGAAGCTTCTAGGGTGCTGCATTCAAGGAGAGGAAAAGATGTTAATTTATGAATACTTGACTAATAGAAGTCTGGATTTGATTTTATTTGGTAAGAAATATTCATCTTGCAAAATCGGGAATTACAACATTCTATCCCGAGTATCAGTTATACACTGAAATAAAAGAGTTCCATAAATATTTAATCAAATCTAGAGGAAGGATTTTCGATCAACTGTAAATAGGGGACATGTCATTATTCTTTATTCTATGTGCTGTTTCATGCTACTGTATGCTTGAAGATACTTGGTAATAGATATTGGAATTAATTTCTCATATCCTTTATCCAACAATCAGATTATTCTAATGACAGGGAATTTTTTTTTTTTTTTTTTAGATCCAATGAAAAGTGCAGTTCTTGATTGGCCAAAGAGCTTCCACATCATTAATGGCATTGCCAGGGGCATTATGTATCTCCATCAAGATTCCCATCTCAGAATCATCCATAGAGACCTCAAAGCCAGCAATATTTTGCTAGATTCTGACATGAACCCAAAGATATCAGATTTTGGCTTGGCTAGAAGTTTTGAAGGCAATGAGACCGGAGCTAACACGAGCCGAGTAGTTGGAACATAGTAAGAAACTCAATCCCATAATTTATGAAGTGCTATTCTATTGCTTAAAACTTGGGTGCCTGATAAATTTTATCATGTAGTGGCTACATGTCCCCGGAATATGCTCTAGATGGCACGTTTTCAGTGAAATCAGATGTATTTAGCTTTGGCGTTTTGGTGCTAGAGATTGTAAGTGGCAAAAGAAACAGAGGATTTTCTCATAGAGATCATCACCACAACCTTCTTGGACATGTAAGTATAGTGCATACTCACATTGTAATGAAATTAATCCTTATAGCACTTGGATCCGTTGGTCCTTTAAATGAGTTCAATTAGTACAGGCATGGATGCTGTATAAAGAAGGAAGGTCACTGGAATTTGTCAAAGATTACCTTAGCGTTTCAGGTTATTTATCAGAAGTGCTGAGATCGATCCATGTGGGACTGTTGTGCGTTCAACAATGTCCAGAACACAGGCCAAGCATGTCTTCGGTAGTGTTTATGCTTGAGAATGAAGTTGAGTTGCCTCAAGCTAAGCAACCTGGTTTTTTCACAGAAAGAGATTTGTTTGCTGCTGAAAGTTCAAGTAGCTCAAATGCACCAAGCTCAATAAACCAAATGACCATTACACAAATGGAAGCACGATAAGTTAACAAGTTAAGTTTGTTTTTCTGATCTTGCTTTTATCATTATTCTTAAACCAGAATACTAAATTGTATTTCTATTCATTACATACATTAATTTTCTATTTCAGTAGTTGGAGGATCTATTTTTATTAGATGTCCCATGTTCAAGTCCTCTCCTAAATGCTATATAGTCATGTATGTATCTGTACTATGAACAATCAAAGCACATACCTCCATTCCTGAGTAATCGATTTTGATCGTGAAATTGGTTTGAACACCGAGTTGATTAAGTCCGTATTCTTGACCTTATAATGCTTCAGATTGCCAATTGGATGACTTTTCTGTACTGGCAATATCTCAATCCTCATAAGCATTGTTCGTGATAAGAAACTAGGAAGTGTACATGGACCTCATATTCAGTCAATATGAAATAATGCAGCTGTTTACTTCCTGCATATCAATTCTATTAAGCAAGAAGAACTGACAGACATAGGCAGAACTAGAACCATGAAGATATTGAATAAAGATTTCCCCTTACTTTTTATTTTAACCTTGTTAATGTCTGTCCAGAAGATTTCCAATGCATTGGATACTATAACTACTTCACAGATCCTTAGAGATGGTGAGACCATTGTTTCAGCTGATGGAACCTTTGAATTGGGATTTTTTAGCCCGGGAAATTCAAAGAATCGATACGTGGGCATGTGGTACAAGAAGATAACAGTTATGACTGTGGTATGGGTTGCCAACAGAGAAGTTCCACTTACCAACAGATCAGGACTCTTGAAGGTTGTCGAGCCAGGACTACTTGTTCTGCAAAACGACACTAATGGTGTCATCATATGGTCTTCTAGCACATCACGACTTGTGAAAACTCCGGTTGCAAAATTGCTGGACTCAGGAAACCTTGTCGTGAAAGAAACAAATGATGATGGCCCCGAGAATTTCCTCTGGGAGAGTTTTAATTATCCGACTGATACATTGTTATCAGGAATGAAGTTTGGTTGGAACTTCAGAACTGGTCATGAACTGTATCTATCATCGTGGAAGAGCAATGATGATCCATCTGAGGGAGATTTTAGTTTTCACTTTGATCCTACTGGCTATCCTCAACATGTGGTGAAAAAAGGTTCAGTTGTGCAGTTTAAATCTGGAGCTTGGAATGGACTCCGCTATAGTGGGACGCCAAACATGAGGAAAAATCCTATTTTCAAATATGGAATAGTTCTAAATAAAAACGAGGCCTACTTTGCTTTTGAGCTTCTGAACAGATCAATTATTTCGAAGCTTACATTGACGGCAAGTGGTGTTGGACAGCACTCGACTTGGATCGATCGAACACAGGGGTGGGTGGTATACATTACTGCTCCAACAGATAATTGTGATATTTATGGATTGTGTGGTGCTTATGGTAGTTGCAATATTGCGAATTCTCCGGTTTGTGGATGTTTCGATAAATTTTTTCCTAAAGATCCAAATGGATGGTCCAATGGAGATTGGTCGAATGGGTGTGTTTGCAGAAATCCCTTGAATTGTCAAAACAAAGATGTATTTCTCAAGTATTTTGGTATTAAATTGCCAGACAATCAATATTC
The DNA here is from genome assembly GCA_019395295.1 of Osmanthus fragrans. NCBI lineage: Eukaryota > Viridiplantae > Streptophyta > Magnoliopsida > Lamiales > Oleaceae > Osmanthus > Osmanthus fragrans. The sequence continues at coordinate 5,497,734 of CM033342.1, forward strand.
TTGGTTTAACTTGAGTATGACTCTCAAAGAATGCAAGGTAAAATGCTTAAAGAATTGCTCTTGTACAGCTTATACTTACTTGGATATAAGCAGAGGGAGAAGTGGATGCCTACTTTGGTTTAAAGACCTAATTAACATCAAAGAACTATCTGAAGAAGGTGAAGACATATACATCAGAATGGCTTCTTCTGAATTAGGTAACAATATGTAATATATAAATCCCAAATATTTAATCTTGTCTTATTTTCCTTTACCGATGATCTGTATACTTATCAATTTCTAGGTTCTATATCATTGACAAAGAACTCATTTTATTTGGATATAAATTTTTGCAGAGTTAGAAGGGATGAAAAGAAAAGTTCTTGAAGTAGGTTTGTCGTTGTCCATAGGAATGGTTCTGCTTGGGCTTAGTCTGATGCTGTATCTTCGAAGAAGGAAGATAAGAAATCACAGGCTCAGAACAGGCAGTAAGAAGAGTCCACCACTTTCAACTACAGACATTAGGAGAAACAAAGCTTATCCATACTCAACTAATTGAAATCCTTCTTTTTCTTTTCTCTATCATGTTACATCTAATTCTTCACTTTTGTTTCAGGGAGGCAGGAAGACAACTTTATGGACCGTAAAAATGATGATAGTCAAAACAAAGACATGGAACTGCCGCTGTTTGATTTATATACAATAATTAAAGCTACGGATAATTTTTCAATTAATAACAAGCTTGGAGAGGGTGGGTTTGGACCTGTTTACAAGGTAATATATAATTTTTTTCATTTTTCAGTTTTAGTTTAACAGGGGAGGCACCACACTAGGGATAGATGCTCTCAGATATTTATCCTGTGTCCCAAATATATGGATGATCACTAAACTACAGTATCAAATATTTGGTTTGTATAATCATTTGGAAATTTACTCTTCTTTTTAATGTGAAATTAAGTTCTTTAATACAAAAATATATGAACATCACACTAGGCCACGTGAAAAGTGAGTGGAAGATGATATGCAAATTGCCATTTTGCAAAACAAATACCTTTTACATGTATAATTTCTGATTAGGGCCTACTGGAGGAGGGGCAGGAAATTGCTGTCAAAAGGCTATCTAGAAATTCCCTCCAAGGACTCAATGAGTTCAAGAATGAAGTTATCTGTATAGCTAAACTACAACATTGAAATCTTGTGAAGCTTCTAGGATGCTGCATTCAAAGAGAAGAAAAGATGTTGATTTATGAATTCCTGCCCAATAGAAGTCTTGACTTGATTCTATTCGGTAAGAAATATTCACTTCGCACAATTATCTCAATAGCAAGATCTATCATCAAGTGCAAGTTACACTTAATGACATAGAAAAGTTTCATAGAGACCTTAAAGCTAGCAACATTTTGCTAGATTCTGACATGAACCCAAAGATATCAGACTTCGGAATGGCTAGAAGTTTTGGAGGAAACGAGACAGGAGCTAATACAAGCCGAGTAGTTGGAACATAGTAAGAATCTTAATCCAACAATTTGTGAACTGCTATTCGATTGCTTATAACTTAGATGCCTGATAAATTTTATCATGCAGTGGCTACATGTCCCCAGAATATGCTATAGATGGTATGTTTTCAGTGAAATCAGATGTATTTAGCTTTGGCGTTTTGATGCTTGAGATTGTAAGTGGCAAAAGAAACAGAGGATATTCTCATATTGATCACCACCACAACCTTCTTGGACATGTAAGTACGGTGTACACTCACATTGTAATGAAATTATTCCTTATAGCACTTGGATTCAAAAGATGGTCCTTTAAAAGAATTCAATTAGTACAGGCATGGATGCTGTATAAAGAAGGAAGGTCACTGGAATTCGTCGATGATTACCTTGGCGTTTCAGGTTACTTATCAGAAGTGCTGAGATCGATCCATGTGGGATTGTTGTGCGTTCAACAATGTACAGAACACAGGCCAAGCATGTCTTAGGTAGTGTTTATGCTTGAGAATGAAGTTGAGTTGCCTCAAGCTAAGCATCCTGGTTTTTTCACAGAAAGAGATTTGTTTGCTGCTGAAAGTTCAAGTAGCACAAATGCACCAAGCTCAATAAACCAAATGACCGTTACACAAACGGAAGCACGATAAGTTAACAAGTTAAATTTGTTTTTCTGATATTGCTTTTATCATTATCTTAAACCGGAATACTAAATTGTATTTCTATTCATTACATACATTAATTTTCTATTTCAGTAGTTGGAGGATCTATTTTTATTAGGAGTCATGTCCCATGTTCAAGTCCTCCCATAAATGCTTTACAGTCATGTATGCATCTATAGTATGAACTGTCAAAGCACATGCCTCCATTCAGGGGCGAATTTAGGGCCGGAATGAGCCTGGCTATAGCCCGGCCCTCCAGCCCAAATACTAATAAAAAAATTTTAATTTTTTTTTCCATATTAGCTCATGCTAAATTCCCCCCCCCCCCTCCCTCCCCGGTATTAGCCCGTGCTAATTTTTTTCCTAGATCCGCCCCTGCGTCCATTCCTGAGTAATCGATTTTGATCATGAAATTGGTTTGAACACTGATTTGATTAAGTCCATATGGCCGTGTTGTGAGAATAGTTACAACAGAAGGGTCATCCAATCTTTTCCAAGGAGTAAGAACCTATTAAGCCCCCGTTTAGCAAGCAATTTATGAACGTTTTATAAATTTAGTCAAAATCAACATTAATTTTAGCCACACATTCATTACTATTATCCACAAATTTTGTGAGACCCACTACAATTTCTTTTTATATATCATTTTTAATTGTTCCAAACAAGTTAAATCAGTATTTCAATCTCATCCCTGTTACCAGTGTAATCAATCTCAGCAGGAAATTGCTTTTGCTACCTCTGTTTTCTGAGAAATTGGACTCTTAGCTGCACTTCTAATTCGCTAAACAGAAAAAAAAAAAAAAAAAAAAAAAAAAAAAAAAAAAAAAAAAATTCATTTCAAACGATAAGAACAACATACTGCAATTGGTGAATTCAGCTAATAGGATACCAAAGTGGAGCAAAAACAATCCAGTCCAAACCCTTCACAAGAATTATCTCTTTCTTTCAATCGGGAAAACAAAATAGCTCGTTATCTTCATTTTAGTGCTCATTTTTGTTCTATCTCTTGTTATCTTCACTATGTCAGACACCTATAATGCTTAAACTGGGTCTACAAAACAATAAGATAAAAAGTTGAATACTTGGCATTAATGAATTAAATGGTATATTATTTATGTTAATTATTGTTCTTATTCATGATGTTGTTATTGTTCTATCATCGATGATAACACAAAAATATAGAAACAAAAAAACTTGAAACATCCAACTGAGACAGTAGGACAATTAGAATTCCTGTACAAATAAGCAACACAAGCTTGAAATAGTCACCTTGAACTATAGCATTCAACATCAGAGAGTTGAAAGTCAAAGCTAAGGTCGAATAAATTCTGAGGCTAGATCTCAAGAGGTACCTAAAGATATATAGAGGATTGGCCTTTACCCAGTTCAACCTGGAAGCTAGCATAATATATCTAACATCAGATAAATTAAATTAACTTAATTTTACCTGCACAAATTTATAGCTGATATTTTCTTTTAAGCTAAACTGTTAATTATTCCGTGTCAATATCGATGGAAATAGGGAAGGGAAAAGCTCCAGTTACCATAGACTGGTCAGACATTGGAACCATTTAAGGTGATGGTCCATGGAACTAACACATCCATTTCAGTGAAATAGTGTTCATACTCGGAACTAATCATGCATAGATATTTGGGACATAATTTTCACCTTATAAAACTTTAGATTTGCCAATTGGGTGCCGTGGCTGTAATGACAATTTCTCAATCCTCTTACGAATTAATCCAAGCAAGGAAGTTGACATGTGAGAACTGGACTTCATATTAAGACAATATACTTTTATTTTATTTCATTTTTTGCCTACCTATGAATTGTATTAAAGAAGAAAAACATAGTGAAAGAGAGATAGAACGAGAACCATGCAGATACCAAATATATTATTTTCCCTTACATTTGTCATGATGACATAGGAGCATATAATTTGTTAACAAACAAGAGAAAGATCACGAAGAAATAATTGAGAGCAAAGAAAAATCAATTTTTATTCATATATTTTGGTTTTCTATTATATTGAATAAGCCCCTCTATTTATAGCGCAAATAAATTAAAAGAAGTTAAAAAGGAAACAAAATTCTAGTAAATTATAATTATATCAAAATATCAAAACTAATCTTATCTAATCTAATTTAATCAAAATAATATATTTAGAATCAAGCTCTGCTTTTAAAATCATATCTAAACTATACTTCTATAAATTTAATCAAAATAACATATTTAGAATCAAGCTCTACTTTTAAAATCATATCTAAACTATACTTCTATTTTTATCTTTGTGCTTATCTTGATCGCCATCATTTTTTTCCCTGCAAAGAGAACTTGACTCCGAATCAACTTTTGAATGTTTGCACTTTGATCCTCGAACTTTGATATTTTTCACGTTTCGCTTGAATTTCGCTCCTTTCCTTCAATTTCACCTCCAAGCATCAAGTTTCACCTAAAAAAATAATATAGACACAAGACTAAGCAAATAATTTATCAAAATTAATGTAACATATCCTGATTTGATGACCTAGATAAGTGTACCATATATATTTATCAATTAATCCGCATTTAAATATTTCCCTCAACTCTTCGTTGATGGCAATCAGAGTCCTTATATTTCCCTTCACTCTAGGTTGTTGGTGGTACATTGAACTGTCCTGTCCATGTCATTGAAAATGTAGTCCTATCTCAGAGATTCTAAGCAAGCATAGAAATTATTGATTACTTTTTTCTGTAAAAAACAGAAAAAAAAAATCCACATGTAACAAACAAAAAAAACACAGAGCACATAGAGCAGCAAAAATGAAGAACAGGGTGGAGGAAAAAAAAAGGCCTTTTCCGGAGAGGGAGAGAAGTACTGTATTTTGCTTGAATCAAAAAAGGTCACTTACAACTGATATATAAAAATGAAAAGCTCAGTTTTGGCTACACAAAAGCCTTTTTAATCACCCATTCAAAAAACATAATTATTTACTTATACATAAAACCCGGACTAAAGTACAGAAAACCCGAACTTAGAGAACATAAGAAATCTAATCGTCATGGTCACCTTTCCTCTGCGGTAGATTGACCTTGACAGCCTAGAGCAGGAGTTTTAGAGTAAATCTTCAAGTCCTTCAATTATAAACATTTTCTTGACCTTAAAGTACTACTTCAGATTCCCAAATCAAGAAACTAAACTGTGAGCACTGGAGCCCATGATCAGTCAATATGCATTGAAGCTAACGTTTATGGCCTGCCTAGCAATTCTATTTGACAAGAAAAGGTAAAACACACTGAAACCATGAGGATATCAAATAAATATTTCCCTTTACTTTTTGTCATAAGCTTTTTTTATGTCCATCCAGAAAATCACCCAAAGATTCTCTATAACTACTACACAAATCCTTAGAGACGGTGATACCATTGTGTTATCTGGCAGAAGCTAAGAATTGGGATTCTTTAGCCCTGGAAATTTGAAGAATCGATAAATGGGCATGTGGTACAAGGGAATAACAGTTACGACCGCATTATGGGTTGCCAACAAAGAAATTCCACCTACATTTATATATCTGGAGTCATGAAGGTCATCGAGCCAGGACTTCTAGTTCTTCTAAACAACAGTAATGGTGGCATCATATGGTTTTCAAATACATCACAATCTGTGAAAACTCAGGTTGTAAAACTGCCAGACTTGGGAAACCTTGTTGTGAAAGATGTAAATGATGATGACCAGGGAAATCCCTGAGACGATAAAAACTTACATAAGATCTATTTAATTTGGCTTTAATTGTTAAATCCCTGAGACGATAATGGATTGATTTCCAGTTTTGGCTCTAAATTTGAGAATTAATAATTAATTAGAGATTGTGGAGATAAACCATGGTGGATTTAAAAATCTATGTAATTTTATTTCTTTCTTCTTAATTAAAATTTTGTAAAGTAGCTTAAAATTATAATTAATTTCGATTAAATTAGACTTTTATTTTAGCAATCTCTATGGATTTGATGTCGTTGCTCATTGACTCTGCATTCCAAATGCTTTGCCTGCATGGAATTAAATAAAAACTCCACAAAAACAGAGAAAACTGACCATCCTATAGCAGGACAATTCATGTTCAAAAAGTTAAATGACATTTAGAAAGCTTTTACCGATAAGCAAGTTGACTCAAAATAATCACCTTGAAATATGGACGTTACTGAGTTGAAAGCCATAGCTAAGGTCTAATAAAGTCTAACTGTGGACGCCACCGGCCATATCTTAAATAAGACAATGTACCAGGGTACCTAAAAGGCTATATAAAGGAGTTCAGATTGAGTTCAACCAGGACGCCAAGAACAAGATAATATAATGCTAGCACAATTAAATGAACATATATCAATCTATAACACTGTTATAGATCATAATTTCTATTAAAATGAACTGTTAATTATTTTCTACAAACTTAGATAGCAAGACCTTGTTATTCCAGGTCAATATTGATGGAAATGGAGAAGGGAAATAGCTAGGGAGGTCAACGAGTAAATTTTTTTTAATTCTCGGCTCATTATAGGCTGGCTGGGGCTTTTTCCGGGCTAAGCCGGCGAGCCAAATCTACATCCCTAGAAATAGCTCCAGATACCATAGACTAGTCCCCTCATTCTTGGATCCAATTCATTGAATAGTCCTATCCATATAGATGAAATAGTGGTCCTACTTGGATCTAAGCATGCATAGATATTTGAAGCATAATCTTGACCTTATAATACTTCAGATTTGGCGATTGTATGCAATTTTTTCCAAGTTTAGTTAAGGTGTGTATGCTAAACCTCATATTCAGTCAATATGCATTAATCAAGCTTCTACATATTTCCTAAAAATCAATTCTATTAAACAAGAAAAAGAAAGAGAGAGAGTAGAACTAGAACTAGAACCATGAAGATATTAAAAAAAATAATTACTTTTACTTTTTATCTTAATAGCTCATCGAAGACAACCTAATTTAACTCAATCTCACCAACTCCTACACGTGGTAGCAATCCCTTTTAAATTCAAAATTTTAATTCAAATGAAAAACTAACTTTTAAACAACTTCTTCAAACTGCAATATTTTGGGGCTGACTTATTCGAATCAACTTTTTCTTGAGCCTAAAATAGATAATTAAATACGAGCTATCCAATGAGCCCCATATTAATATACTTTTCATTGCTTTATCAATAATTAATTATTTGACCCAAAATAATATTAGATTTAATACTGTTTTACCTTAGTACATCAACTTTCCAAAATTATAAAAATATAGCAAATAGAACAAATAGTTTTATTCTATAAAAATTTTGGAGCTACACACGATGTTCCTTTAAGATTTATGAGTCCTTTGTTTTTGAGATAGTAGATTTTGGGAGTTGAAGTCTTGTTTATAATGTAAAGGAATATATACAAGATGAAAATACAATTTAGCCCCTAACACTAACAAGACCTTACAAGTTGGTACAAATACAACTACTTATTAACTCTCCCCCTCAAGTTGGTGCATAGATATCACGCATGCCCAACTTGGATAGCATTGTATAGAATAGACCACTCGCAACTTCATGTGTCATTACATCGGCCATTGTTCTACCCTCTTGATGTATGGAACCTCTATATTTTTGGAGTCGAAATTATCTTTGATATAGTTCCTATCAAGTTCAACATGCTTTGTTCTATCATGTTGCACGGGGTTGTTTGTAATTTTAATGGCAGCAGTGTTATCACAAAAAAGTAACATTGGCTTGTCAGGACCAAAATCGAGTTTACTAAGGAGAAGTTTTAGTCATGTAAGCTCGGTAGTTGCATGATTCAATGCACGATATTCTGCCTCAGCACTGGATAATGAGACAATATTCTATTTCTTACTCCTCCAAATCACAAGATTACCCCCAACAAATGATACATATCCTGATGTGAATTTTCTGTCCAATCTCGATCCAGCAAAATCAGAATCCGTATAGCCCATATCTAAATGACCCCTTTTTGAGTACAGAATGCCCTTGCCTGGAGAGGACTTCAGATATGCCAATATCCTATTAACTGCACTCATATGCTACTCACTGGGATTATGCATAAATTGACTCACAACGCTAACTGCATATGACAAATCAGGTCTCATGTGGGTTAGATAAATCAACTTCTCCACCAATATCTGATCTCTCTTTGTTTGTAGGAATCTGATCAGGATAGATAGATTAAGTCATGGTTTACCTCAATGGGTGTGTCAACGGGGACACAAGCCGACATACCAGTTTCTGCCAGGAGGTCAAGGACGTACTTACATTGGGATAGGATAAGTTCTTGCTGAGACCGTGATACTTCAATGCCCAAGAAATACTTCAAGGTACCGAAGTCCTTCATTTCGAACTCATTTGTCAAATGGCTTCGGAGTTTCTCAATCTCACTGGGATTACTGCCCGTAGCAATCATATCATCCACATACACAATGAGTATAGTAATATCATGGTCATCTCTCTTATAAAATAGAGTGTAATCAGCCAAGGCCTATTTAAAATCATACTTTTTCATTGAACAACTCAATCTTCCAAACCATGCCCTTGGTGATTGTTTTAGCCCATAAAGGGCTTTCTTCAACTTACACACATTACCCCCTGGATGAGTGAAACCAGGAGGAGGATCCATATACACTTCCTCTGTCAGATCACCGTGAAGGAATGCATTTTTAACATCAAATTGTCTTAATGGCCAATCAAGATTGACTGCTAAAGATAGGATGACTCTAACAGTATTCATCTTAACTACTGGGGCAAACGTTTCCTGGTAGTCAATCCCATAAGTCTGTGTGTACCCTTTTGCAACCAATCTAGCTTTATACCTATCTACAGTTCCATCTTACCTGAATTTTAATGAGTATACCCACTTGCATCCCACAATCATTTTTCCTGGTGGTAAAAAGACCATCTCCCAAGTAGAGTTCTTTTGGAGAGCATTCATCTCATCTTCCATAGCGGATTTTCACTTAGGTTGATCAAGAGCTTCTTGAAAGTGATTAGGAATAGACACAGAAGACAATTGGAGGGCAAATGTCAGGTTAATCTTAGATAAACGATGGTACGAGATATAATCAGTTATGGGAAAGATAGCATTGGAAGAAGATTTCGAGAAACCAAACCTATCAGGCTTATTATTGGCTTGAATGGGATATCTTCTATCCTGAGTATCAACAATATCTAAAGTTGCAGGATTAGAATCAGAAATAGAAATAGGAGTGGAAGGAGTAAGAAGAGTAGGTACCTCATTTTCAATCTCCGAAGAATCAGATGGCAATGTAGTATCAACCGGGGGGTTATCAACAGGGACAACAGGGGCATGGTCTAAGTCTCTCCTTGTATAACATTTTTGGAACAAGCGAGGTGATCTATCATTCTCAACTCGAGATTCATTTTGGGATTCGACTTGGAATTCCCCATTTTTTTCCAGAAATCCACACTTTCTTTTCATCTAACCACACTCGTTCCTCTTATTTACTACTAATCTCCTCCTGAAGAGGAACTAACGGCACGTCATTAGAAAAAAAGGATTCTGACTCACAGAATTCCACATCCATAGACACATAGTATTTTCCCGTAGGGGGATAAAAACATTTGTAGCCCTTCTGGGAATAGAGTGAAATCGTGACAACATTTTTAAAGGAGTTTGAAAGTCAATGATGCGAGCAGACATGCGGTTTATGAGAAAGACAACAGTAGTAACCGCTTCAGCCCAAAAACGTTTTGGAACACGCATAGTAAAACATAAGACCCGAGCAACTTCAAGAATGTGTCGATTTTTTCGCTCTGCGATGCCGTTTTGTTGAGGTGTGTAAGCACAAGTAGTCTGATGGAGAATGCCTTGAGTCGAGAAGAAATTGCTAAGGGTTTGATTGACAAACTCACGACCATTGTCAAAATGAATAACTTTAATCTGTGTATGAAATTGTGTCTCAATCATTTTTGAGAATTTTGGAATAACCTGCCCGACTTCACCCTTAGATTTTAACAAATATATCCAACAAACTCTGGTACAATCATCAATGAAAGAGACAAAATATTTTTTACCTGTAATAGATGGAGTGGAAAAAGGCCCCCAGACATCAGTATGAATGCAAGTAAAAGGAACAGGACTTTTATTAAAACTGACTTTGAAAGGTACACGATGACTTTTGGCAAAGATACATTGTTCACACCGCATAGTAGAACTAGAAATATTTTTGAATAGTTTAGGGAACAAATGTTCTAAGTAAGGAAATGAAGGATGACCTAATCGACAATGCCACAAAAAGATCTTATCTCTTTGAGAATATTTACTAACAACTTGAAGACCATGACTATCCTTAGTTTGCAAACACTTTGTTCCTTCCAAAAAATACAACCCTCCCCTCTCTCTACCAGTGCCAATCGTCATCTTCGTTTGATTGTCCTGAAATACACAATTAGTAGGTGAGAAGATGACAGAGCAATCAAGATCCTTTGTAATTTTGCTAATGGATAAGAGATTAGTGGAAAATGTAGGTGCAAGTAAAACAGATGAGAGAGAGAAAGTAGGTGAAAACAAGACACTTTCGGCTCCAGTAATTTTGACAGGAGCCCCATTAGCCACCTGAATAGACTGAATAGGTGAGGTTGTCAAGGAATCAAATGTGGAGGAATTACAGGTAAAATGATCGGTAGCTCCAGAATCTATAACCCAAAAATCAGATACAGTAGAAGTAGATTGCAATCCAAAAGTAGCTTCCCCAGAAGGCTAGGAGATGATGTTTCATGAATTAACGATGTAACTACTTTGTTATTTGCCATTATCTCAAGTCGTTAATGGATAATGTAACAACCAACCACAGACGACACAAGCATTGTCCACGTTCTCATACAAAAGTCAACACAGAAGCTACAACAGAGAAGCCTTGAACCTCCCGCCGAAAAACAGACTTCACAAGTCACTGAGCCATCCAAACATCCACTAACCAAAAAATAATTAACAAGGACAATAGACAAGTCTGCCAAACACTTCAATTCTTTTGACTAAAAAATAAAAATATGGCACTTGAGCAATACATAGACAATACATACACTATTAATGCATATATTCTTCAAAATATGAAGATGAACAGCACGAGCATCCAGAACTTCAAACCCATAAATGCAAGAGGCAAGATGATTAAACAAATAAGACAAACCAAATATTCCAGTGCAAGACAATACAAAGCACCCAACCACCAAGTACAATGGCTGAAATCGAGCAAAAACTCAAAATGCCAAAGTAGAAAATGTTCAAAAACAGTTTAAAACTGACCGAACCAAGACAGCTTTCCAGAATCTGTTATACTGGCCGAACAAAAAAACCCAATAGATGTAGGCTGCCGACTGGAGCAGAAAATGCCCAATAGATGCAGTTGCCGACTGGAGCAGCTGAAATCAAGCCTAGGGTTCGCGCCTAGGGTTCGGACTGGCCGCCGAAATCGCGCCTAGGGAAATCTCTGCAGGCTGCCGAGCAGCTAAAATCGAGCCTAGGGTTTGCGCCTAGGTTTCGAACCAGCCGCCGGAATCGCGCATAGGGTTCGGGAATGGAGGACTGGTCGGAGATGGAGGTACGGGAATGGAGGACTGGGGAATCGAGCCTAGTGCTCTGATACCAAGTAGATTTTGGGAGTTGAAGTCTTGTTTATTGATAGAATGTAAAGGAATATATACAAGATGAAAAATATAATTTAGCCCCTAACACTAACAAGATCTTACAAGTTGATACAAATACAACTACTTATTTTAACTGAGATTGTTGTTTCTGAAATAATGAAATTAGTGCATTTAAAGTTTGTAATTGATATTTATTATGGTTATTAAATTTGGTCCCGGAATGACTTGTATGAAGTTCATTTAAAAGTGATAATACGTGTAATATATGAAAGAAAATAGTTGCATATTAAAACTGGAGGGCCATGATTCAACTATTGTGTATTTCTGTTTGAATTGGTTTTTGACAATTAAGTATGTGAACCAAGTTAGAGAAAATAACCGTTTATGGTCCTTATGTTTAATGTATAAATTTAAAGTTGAAATTAATTAAATGGTAGATTAATCAGCTACATAGAATAACTTTCCATATGTTCATTGGATGGAAGTTGTTGACCCCAAAAAATGTTGCCAATAAAATCTCAACTTCTTCCCCTCCACGTGGACATCACCTACACACGTAGCACCCCGTTAGGAGGCAAAGGCCGCCGGCCAAGAAAAAGGTCCAGCGACCGTTTGCACTCCGATGATCAAGTCAACGGCCGGACTAAAATTTAAAGAGAGTGCAAGAGAGGGGATTTAGTTAAGTTTAGAATTGCCTACCTTTGATTGTCAATGGATCCATACTTATAGAGATGAAAATGTAGATGAACCAAGTGGTTAATGGATCAAGCCCAAGCCCATAGGACTTCATTCTTAAGGAGCCTCGATTGTACCTCTTTAGGCACCTCGGTTGGACCTTTAGGGAGCCTTAGTTAGGCACCTTTGTAGGCACTTCGGCTAGCCTCTTGGGACCTCGGTTAGGCACCTTTGTAGGTACTTCGGCTAGCCACTTGGAGAACCTCAGTTAGGCACTTAGGAGCCTCGGTTTACACCTTTGTAGGCCCTTCGGCTAGCCTTCTTAGGACCTCGGTTAGGCACTTAGGAGCCTTGGTTGATACCTTTGTAAGCACTTCGGCTAGCCTTCTTAGGACCTCGGTTAGGCATTTTTGTAGGTACTTCGGCTAACCTTTTGGGACCTCGGTTAGGCACTTAGGATCCTCAATTTATACCTTTGTAGCCACTTCGGCTAGCCTCTTGGGACCTCGGTTAGGCACCTCTGTAGGTACTTCGGCTAGCCACTTGGAGAACCTCGGTTAGGCACTTAGGAGCCTCGATTTACACCTTTGTAGGCACTTCGGCTAGCCTTCTTAGGACCTCGGTTAGGCACTTTTGTAGGCACTTCAGCTAGCCTTTTGGGACCTCGGTTAGACACCTTAGAGACCTCGACTAGGCACCTTAGGGACCTCGGTTAGGCACCTTAGGGACCTTGGCTAGGCACCTTGACGTGACTGCCACTTGGGCTTATGTTGACCTTGGTCAAACTTTAACATCTTCTTTGACGTACTTCCACATAGGTTGCCACGTGGAGCTCTTTTAGAGGTTCCATTTTAATGGTACAACAGAAGTTATTACAGAAGAAGAACACCCATTTCTAAAATGGACACAAGTCATGGAGAGATGTCTACATAAAGGAACCAAGGTTTCCTAGCCTAGCCTAGCCTGCACAAAAAAATTTACAGCATATTTTTTCTCTAAAAGTCCCATATGCTTTATTCCATTAAGTGATAAGGGCATAAAGTGAGAATAGGCTTCTTGGTGGCGTGATTTTCTTTTGTAGATTTCAGTTACATTTGGAAAACATCGCTAAAGGTACGCAATTAATTTCTTCCATATGGTATCAGAGTCAATGCCCACTTGATTACCCTTTAATTGATGGAACAAGCACATGAGTTTCTTTTGAGAGAAACTTATGTAGGAATTTTTTACGAGTTTGGAACTACACCACTCCCCCCATCATAGAAGTAAGTGGTTTTTCTCGTGCAATAACTTTCACCCAAAACCATATGGGATGGTATTCTAGGAAATTAATTAATCCGTCATTTAATTGTTTTAAATTTTAAATTTAAATATTCAATATGAGGGCCATAAACAGTTACAAGTGGTGCGAATTCTCTGACTTAACTTAAATTCTCTTACCTTAGTTCTTGGTATAGAAGGCTTAACTTCTAGGGTAAATACCAAATAAAAATCGATGACTCGAAGAGGTATGCATTTTCTTGTTTCTTTCTTTTTTATTTCTCCTTCTGCTCCTGATAGAAAAATGAGTGTATGTGTGCATTTTTACAAGTGAGATGACCAAGTTTTGGAGTAAGCGAGTGAGAGGGTAGGTGTAGGATTTTCATTTAAACTTCTAATTTCCTTTACTATCTCATTTGAAATCTTCAAAATCCTACAACATATATTTCCTATTAGAATAAAATCAGCTTGTAAACATGGGGATTGTCCGATTTTAACAAAATATAAGGGCTACATAAATAAGCACTTTTTATATAAGTGTTAACTTTGAGAGAAATTTTCAAAATTTGTTTTGTGCATCTCTACAACAGTCTTTTATCCCCCATTGTTTCATGAATTTGGACTGAGTTTTAGTGATTCAGTATGCTTAAATTTGAAGTCGATTAGGCAATTTTCGAATCATTATCACCCAAAAATTAGAAATTTAATTTCACACACACAATAAACATAACTTGTTGACCTCAAAAAGTGTACCTATGAGCTGTCAATAGATCCCAGGGCCTCTTACGTCCGGTTCAGCCTTTGTTCCGGCACACTAGGACAAATCGTCAGTTGCACGTGGCCTTCTCCAAAGAAAGGGGGAGCCGATCGCGCGCACTCCGACGATCAAGTCAGTTGGAGTGGAAATATATATGAGTGTGAGAAGGCTAAAACGTGAGCCTCCAAAGTATATAAGGGGGTCGGCCTTGGGGAGATAAATAGAACAGTAAATATAGAGAGAATCGCTAAATAGTGATGAGAGTCCAATTTAGCATTACCTTCAAATGACACAATGTGTGAGCTTTTATAGTAAAAGAGGGTGAGTAAGAACCATTGGATGAAGAGACACGTGGCCTCATCCTAGCGGTTGGGCCTCTTGTCATAAGCATCAATCCATTTAATGTTATGACCATTTACAGCCCTAGGTCTGACATTTAAGTCTAGGATTGACTTGTATGATTGATTGAAGCCGTCATTGCAGTGTGTTGTCACATCACCCACTTGTCATGAGATCTTGTATGAAGATCTTCCCTGAGATGCCTCTATATACCTCGCCTCGTCCATGAGGGGTCGGCTCTCTATGAGAGTTCGGTTAATAGGGGTTCGTCCAATTGGAGCTCGGCCCATGAAGGCTCGGCCAGAGGGGTCGGCCAAAACTCAACTATCGTGGGTTCAGAATGATATGGGTTCGACAATTGGTGCAGGTTTCTGCCACGTGACACGGTCATAGCTCCCATTTATTGGGGCATAACATTAGTCCCCGAAGTCCATGTATGATTATTTATATAGTGCATGGACTTGAAGTAGAGAAGGAAAATGGGGTCATAACAATAGTCTCCGAAATCCATGTATGATTATTTATATAGTGCGTGGACTTGAAGTATAGGTCACTGTGATGAACCTGATGCATAGGCGAGACTCCAGATATAAGCGGCAGAGGCGATGCTATGAATGTGAACAGTAGAAGCGATGTCTGAATGTAAGCAACCGTGCTAAGCTGATGCAGAGTTGAGACTCCAGATATAAGCTGCAGAGGCGATGTTCTAGATGTAAACAGCTGTGATAAGCTGATTCAGAGGCTAGACTCCAGATATAAGCGGCAGAGGCGATACTCTGGATGTAAATAGCTGTGATAAGCTGATGTAGAGGCGATGCTCTGGATGTAAACAACTGTGATAAACTGATGCAGAGGCGAGACTCCAGATATAAGCAGCAGAGGCGATACTCTGGATGTAATCAGATGTGATAAGCTGATGCAAAGGCGATGCTCTGAATATAAGCGACAAAGGCGATGCTCTGGATGTAAACAGCTGTGATAAGTTGATGCAGAGGCGATGCACTGGAGGCGAGCTTATATAATGAAGAGGCGAGGCCGTTGAGAGGTGAGCTTATACAATAGAGAGGCGAGGCTGTAAAACTCATGAGCTTGTCATAACTAACTGAAGAGAATGTGTGGGTTTGCCAAATATAATTCACTGTATGAGATTGGCCGAGGCCCTTGTAAGAGAAAGAGTCAATTTGTAGAAGAGGTGGCCGTTTATATGGCTGAAATAGCCTTGGTCAAGGCCCTTGTAAAAGGAAGAACCGATTCGGTGAAGAGGCGGCCGTTTATTAGGCTTAAATAGCCTTAGTCGAGGCCCTTATAAAAGGTAGAGCCTATTCGGAGAAGTAGCGACCTTTTATATGGCTGAAATAGCCTTGGCCGAGGCATTTGTAGAAGGAAGAGCCTATTCGGAGAAGTGACAGCCGTTTATAAGGCTCAAATAGCCTTAGCCGAGGCCCTTGTAAAAGGTAGAGCCGATTCGAAGAAGGGGCGACCATTTATAAGGTTTAAATAGCCTTGGTCGAGGCCCTTGTAAAGAGAAGTTCCTATTGGAAGAAGTGGCAGCCATTTATAAGGCTTAAATATCCTTGGGCGAAGCCCTTGTAGAAGGAAGAACCCATTCGGAGAAGTGGTCGCCTTTTATATGGCTTAAATAGTCGTAGCCGAGGCCCTTGTAAAGGGAAGAGCCTATTCGGAGAAGTGTCGGCCCTTTATAAGGCTTAAATAGCCTTAGCAGAGGTCCTTGTAGAAGTGGTCGCCCTTTATATGGCTAAAAATGCCTTAGCCGAGGCCCTTGTAGAAGGAAGAACCGATTCGAAGAAGAGGCGACCATTTATAAGGCTTAAATAGCCTTGGCCGAGGCCCTTGTAAAAGGAAGAGCCTATACGGAGAAGTGGCGGCCCTTTATAAGGCTTAAACAGCCTTAGCCGAGGCCCTTGTACAAGTGGTCGTCCTTTATATGGCTAAAATTGCCTTAGCCGAGGCCATTGTAGAAGGAAGAGCTCATTTGGAGAAAAGGCGGCCGCTTATAAGGCTCAAATAGCCTTAGCCGAGGCCCTTGTAAAAGGTAGAGCCTATTCGGAGAAGTGGCGGCCTTTTATATGGCTTAAATGCATTGGCCGAGGCCCTTGTAGAAGGAAGAGCCGATTCAGAGAGGAGGCGGCCGTTTATAAGGCTTAAATATCCTTGGTTGAGGCCCTTGTAGAAAGAAGAACCGATTCGAAGAAGAGGCGACCATTTATAAAGCTTAAATAGCCTTGGCTGAGGCCCTTGTAAAAGGAAGAGCCTATTCTTTAAGAGTTATTATTCATAGTCTCTTCTTCGGAAGCATCCCATTTATAGGAGTTCTTTTGCTTACAACCTTCCTTTTTGTAGGCCTCCCCCCTTGTAAGAGTCAAGCGTATTCTATTATATTTGGAAGAGGAATTATTGTATAAGAGTGACTTTTGTCCGGAGGACCTGTTATTCAGAGTCCTCTCTTGATCTCTTTGGGCATCTATCTTTATCAATAGCACTTATTGTGGGTAGATGTACCCAAGATGTTGAGTTGAACCTCAAATCTTCTATCTTTGGGGCTTCCCTCTATTATTTATTCAAGAACAAAGCCTTTTTCAAGGGGGAAGCTTCGTTTTCTTCATGGCATGAGGCCACATTAAAGGCCACTTCTTCATAATAATGGGGGCCTCAGTGGGTCGCCCAGAAGCATAATTGGGCCAAACAAATCCTCTTGAGGCTTCTTCTTGTTCTTTTTCAAGAGTATATCATTTTTCAAGAGGGATGTCCTCCTGTCTTCATAGCATGGGGCCTCATTAAAGGCCAATTCTTCATAATAATGGGGGCCTCGGTGGGTTGGCCAGAAGCATAATTGGGCCAAACAAATCCTCTTGAGGCTTCTTCTTGTTCTTTTTCAAAAGCATATCCTTTTTCAAGGGGGATGCCCTCCTGTCTTCATAGCATGGGCCAGGCATCATTAAAGGCTACTTCTTCATAATAATGGGGGTCTCGGTAGGTCGACCAGAAGCATAATTGGGCCAAACAAATCCTCTTGAGGCTTCCTCTTGTTCTTTTTCAAGAGCATATCCTTTTTCTAGGCTTCCACCACTAGGATGTTCGTGGTTGTAATGTGTGGTTTCCCATAGACGGCGCCAATCTGTTGACCTCAAAAAGTGTACCTATGAGCTGTCAACAGATCTCAGGGCCTCTCACGTCCGGTTCAGCCTTTGTTCCTGCACACTAGGACAAACCGTCAGTTGCACGTGGCCTTCTCCAAAGAAGGGGGGAACCGGCCGCGAGCACTCCGACGATCAAGTCAGTTGGAGTGGAAATATATATGAGTGTGGGAAGGCTAAAACGTGAGCCTCCAAAGTATATAAGGGGGTCGGTCTTGGGGAGATAAATAGAACAGTAAATATAGAGAGAATCGCTAAATAGTGTTGAGAGTCCAATTTAGCATTACCTTCAAATGACACAATGTGTGAGCTTTTATAATAAAAGAGGGTGAGTAAGAACCATTGGATGAAGAGACACGTGGCCTCATCCTAGCGGCTGGGCCTCTTGTCATAAACATCAATCCATTTAATGTTATGACCATTTGCAGCCCTAGGTCTGACATTTAAGTCTAGGATTGACTTGTATGATTGATTGACGCTGTCATTGCAGTGTGTTGTCACATCACCCACTTGCCATGAGATCTTGTATGAAGATCTTCCCTGAGATGCCTCTATCTACCTCGCCTCGTCCATGAGGGGTCGGCTCTCTATGAGAGTTTGGTTAATAGGGGTTCGTCCAATTGGGGCTCGACCCATGAAGGCTCGGCCAGAGGGGTCGACCAAAACTCAACTATCGTGGGTTCGGAATGATATGGGTTCGACAATTGGTGCAGGCTTCTGCCACGTGCTACACTGTCATAACTCCCATTTATGGGGGCATAACATAACTGTTCCCAAGTTATCCATTTGTGAGATTGCAAAAAAATATTTGGCTGAATTTGTACTTTAGTCTTGAGAAAATTGCAAAATAGCTAATTGGTGCTAAACTAGCCAAAATTTGCAATAAATCGTCCAATGTGATGGCGTCACGTGACACAATGTCAAACTTGATGTTAGACTTAGTGTACTTGTAGCATGATTTATCTTGAATAATGCTTTGTATACACTCCATGTTATACATGGAGTTTGACATTGTTTGGAAATTCAAAAATGAATGGGCAAGAAATTATGTTTTATTTTTTAACTGTCCAATGTGATAGCGTCACGTGGCACAATGTCAAACTTGATGTTAGACTTAGTGTACTTGTAGCATGATTGAAATCTTTAAACCTCGAGTATCGACTAATAACCCTAAAGGACAATCCTCAAAACAATACCTCCATTTAAAACACCTAAAACTTGCAACTTTTGTTAAATGCTTTTGGTCCCAAATCTTTCAAAAATAGTAAACTGAACCCAAATAATTATTTTCTTATAAACTATCTTCTATACTTCTATCACACAGCAATAACCCCTCATCCACCCCTTTCACCACCAAACCACCCCTGGCCCACCTCCAAAGACATGGAACAAATCTTTCATCTGTATCTTCATGTACACATCTTCATCATCTTCTGTGGACTCCATTGTTTCGCCAATTCTGTTATAGAGAGACCCTTTTTCCCAAGTTCCTTATTGATGATATTTTTGTGTTTTCCATGTCTTATAAATTTGCATTCGTGGATAAGTTTTCATGTTCAAAGCCTCTATTGGAAAATGTATGTGTGGGTGTGGCCCTTGAAACATTTGGTTTTAATGCGGATTCTTTTGACAAACATCTCATTATCAATTTTCAAGTTGAGGAAAATTGCTTTTAAGGATTTTTCAAATGGCGTCATCATTTCAATGACCAACAGCCAGCCATGGCTGTTTGTGAAGCTGCCATAAGCCCACTTTATAGAATGACAATTATCTAGTCCCCATGGCTCTAGGCAGGATGATGGAACTAATTTGGAGATGGCTTGGGGGCAGAACTTTTGGTAGTTGGACAGGGTGAAAATTAATTCCTTGCGTAATCACAGATTAAATGGGACTGTGGATGAAGATCAAAATGACAATCATAAACTATAATGCAATGCAATTATGGAATCTTGTATGATCTGGAAATTAAAAATACACTAATGGGTTGCTATAGGAACTAGGGCTGTACAAAAAAACCGCGAAACCGCAAACCGAACCGTAATCGTTGGTTTGAAACCGTTGGTTCGGGTCCACGTGGACCCGCGATTTTTTTTCCTTCAAACCGAACCAAACCGTTTTAAAATGGTTTGGTTTAGGTTTTGATTTTCAAAAACAGCAAAAAACAAAATCGAACCGCACTTTTTAATTAATTTTTTTATGTAATTATAAATTTTCATATATAATTTTATTAAAGTATAATTTTAAGAATTTAAACCAATTAGACATGATACCTCCAAAGTAGACCCAAAAAATTCAATTTTCGAATTTATGTCCAAATCCAAGCCAAAAAGAAGAAGGGAAGAACTCAATTTTCAAATTTACTGAGTGCTTTGTTGGCGATGAGACTGGTACTATCGCTCGCAATGACCAAGGTATGCATACGTGTGTATCTTATGCTGTAAAATTATAAACTTCTTTAAGTGAAATCATAAGCCTTAGGAATACAATTTGAGACAAAATATTAAGCTTTGTGAGTTTATTCCCTAGTAATTAATCATCAGCTCTCTTTTAAGTTCGTTGATATAGGAAAAATCTATAGCAACAAGATAAGTTTGAAAACAATTTCATATAGGAATATATTTGACATTAGAAGTTCCTCTAGGAAGGAGAATACTATGGCTCTATTTGGGTTAGGTACAAATGCGAACTAAAATCTAAGAAGTCGACAAATAACTTTTCAACTACATGTTTCATAAACTTATATCAAAATCTACTAAAACCTGATTTTTCTCTAAAACAAACAGGGATATGATGAAAATTTGTCATCTAGAATTTGAATTTTCTTGCTTTAAACCACTAAGAAATCCAAGTGGACAACCACTTTTTTGTCCAATAGTCATCATGTCAAGGGATGTTGAACTTTCTCTGTTTAATGGGTCAAATATTGTTCGAGTAAATGTTTGATATTGCTTTTACTATGCATGTTTCGAAAGTGATTGTTGATTTATTTTGTGTCTTAGTTGTCTTTGTTTTATCAATCATCGTGTGAATCTCAAACAATGAATCTCGTAATTTCCATCTGTTTAATGGATTATGGTTTATTGTACTCATCTAGCGACGTCCGGTACCTGAGAGGTTAGTACTTTTATACTTATTCTGGTATTGTTGCTTGTAAAAGTTTGAGTGATGTTAGCTTAATACTATCTTTTTTACCTTTTTGTTATATATCGAATTTTAGACAAATATGAATGTAATTTAACATTTAACATTATTAGTATTCGTTTAAATTTATATGTTAACTTGTTTTAAATATATTATTATAATGTCGATAGGTAAACCGCAGATTAAAACCGAATCAAACCGCAAATAATGGTTTGGTTTGGTTTGGTTTGAAAAATAAAATGGTTTGGTTTGGTTTGGAAAAATTTCAAACCGCTAGAAATGGTTTGAGTTGAAAATATAGCATAAACCGCCCAAATCGAATTGTGTTCACCCCTAATAGGAACACAAATTTAAAATTTAGTTGCCAATTCATATATGCATTAGAGGAACTAGTGCACGATGTACTCTCAAGATCTAGTAAGTCAATATCTTTAGGTGGAAATTGAGAAATAGAGGCTACCAAACAATTGAGAAATGGAAAATATTATTTCTAAAAATTCAATGAAAGATCGTAAACAAGAATATATGAAGAATACGAGAATTAATTCTTGCCCTATGAATCACGAAGGTGACCATCTATCTGATGCCATTTGGACTAAATCGGCTACAATTAAGAGTAGTGTCAAATTGGTTTGTTTTAAAAGCACAATGCTGTGCAACTGATACATTTGGTAATTATATTGAATGAGGCTTTAAATAATAGAATATGGACACACGTTGACGAACTTTGACAATGGGATGAATATTTGAATGACCACAACCAACTAAATATTTCATGCGAGGCATAGAACGATTTTTTTTTCTAAAACAAATTTTTCTGTGTTATTCACGTGGCCATTCAAGTAGTACTAGGGAACCACCAACTTGATAGAGAAGGAGAAATAAGACCAATTGACATGTAATTTTTTTTATCAATCAATGAGAAAATTTGAGCTCGAAATAGTCACCTTAAACTATGGCATGAAACATTGACAAGTTGAAAGCCATCAATACGGTATAATAAAGTCTAACCGAGGAGGCCAAATCACAAAGTAAGATGGCCAGAACCCCAGCACAACAGAATGTATTGCCCGCTGAAGAATTAAATTAACTTCTATTAACAGATGCACAGTTATTGCTGAATTTTCATTTAAGCTAAACTGTTAATTATTCAATACTAGCTTAGAAAGAAAGACCCAATTATTCCAGTTAAATATTGATTGAAAAGGAGAAGCGGAATTTGTCCAGATATCATAGACTAGTCAGCGTTGACATATTGGCCTCGGCATTTTTATATTTCCCTTCACTCTGGGTCGATAATGGTCCATGAAACTGTCCTATACATAACATTGAGTTGTAAACACAGAAAAATTTCTGCACTGTAACAAACGAGTAAAACAGAGCAAGAAAATCAGCAAAAATGAAGAACAGGGAGAGAAAAAAAAAATTACTTTTCTGGAGAGGGAGAGAAGTTCTGTGTTTTCCTTCAATTGAAAGTGGAAACTTACAACTGATATATAAAAATGAAAAGCTACAAGAATTGGCTACACAAAAGCCGTTTTTTCACACTTATCAAAAAAGCTTAATCATTTACTTTTACATAAAATCTGGAGCAAAGTTAAAAAATTGAACTTCAGCAATCTAATGACCTCTACTGGTCACATTTAAACTGTAGATTGACCTTGACAGCCTAGAGTTGGGGTCTTAGAGCAAATCTTCAATTATTTCAATTATAAACGTAGTTTTGACCTTAAATACTACTTCAGATTCCCAAGTCAAGAAACTAAATTGTGTACACTGGAGCCCATGATCAGGCAATATGCATTCAAGCTAATGTTTATTGCCTGCCTATCAGTTCTATTAAAAATAATAATAATAAATAAATAAAAGGTAAAACACACAGAGAGCTGGGACCATGAAGATATCAGATAAAGATTTCCCCTTACTTTTATGTCTATCCAGAAAATCTTTTAAGCAACAGATATTATAACTACTATACAAATCGTTAGAGATGGTGATACCATGGTTTCATCTAGGACTGTCAATGGATTGAATTTTGATCCGAATCTGATGAAATTAATGGTAGATGGATTTAGTGTCTCAATCCGATAACCCGATCAAAATCCGAATCCGATAATCCATTAACTAAATGGATCAAATATGGATATAGGTCAATCCGATCCGATAACAATCCCATCCGATTTTTTATAATAATATAATATATTTTATAAAAGCATGCTTTTTTATTTTTTATTTATTTTTTACTTTTTTTAACTGCTAAATGATTTTTTTAAAAAATACAAAGAGATGCTTTGAAAATAGTATAATATTATTAATTGGGATATTTATAGAGTTTTTTATTTTTTATTAATTAAAATAAGTTAGAAAAATAATTAATCTAATTAATAAAGTAAATAAAAAATCAAGGGATAAGGGAATTATAATTTGACTAAACCAAAGAAACTTTTTTAGTTTTATTTTGTCCCACATCGGATGTTTATTACAAACACATGGGAATTGTAGTGTATAAATAAGTGGGTCATTAGTTATTAGGTAGTTCAACCTTTTCGGCCTTTTAATTTATTAACAAGTCAAAAGGGTTTAAGAGGTTTATTAGTTTCTAATATTAAAATTTTAATATTTAATCGAAAAATCTGGTTTCGGGTCATCCCATTTTTGGACAAATTGGTCATTTGGCTAGTTTTTTACCGGTTTTTGATTAAGTGGGTTTTTAGATTAATCAAACTGGATTTTGGCTCGGGTTGGATTATCGGATCTGATATCCGATAATATAGCAAATTGAATATGGATTTAACAATCAAATATTCGTCGGATTATCGTATCAGATCGGATCCATGAATCATTCTCATCGGATCAGATATGGATAGATCCGGTCCATATCCGATCCATTGACAACCCTAAAGCTGACCCTATTCCATTAGATTAAAAAAAAAAAAAAAACACAATAATGTTTTTCAAATTGGAACTAAGAACCTATTTGATTCAACTAAAAAGTAAATAAACATTTATATCAAAAAATAAAAAATTAATCACATATTTCTTCCAATTATAATTTTTATTAATTTTTCAACCACTCAGTTCATCATATTTTTATAAAAAATTTACTAAAAATGTGATTTTCAACTTAACCAAATGAGGCTAAACCCAATTCTTTGTATTTAAAATTCAAACGAATAGTGTATAATTAATAAGGATAAATCTATTTGTACGCCATGGTACACACCATAGTGTACAATCCCCTCACATGTTGAGGAAGTCCACATGAATAAAATAATTGTGGGCCCCCTCATTGTGAGGAGGCTGCAAAAGTGTACAGACCTCAATTAATAATTGAAGCACCTACTTTTATTCTGATTTATCTTTTAATATTTGGCTTTATTGTACAAGCATCAAACGAAGTTCACGTGTGGAAATTTTTATCAAATGACATTAAATAAAAATTTTAATAAACCTTAATAAAAACTGATGAAAAGTGGAGTTAAAAAATTGTTAATCTCATGGAATTTGTTAAAATTAATTGTTACTTTTAACTTAAATTAAAATCTAGATTTTAATCTCTACCAAATAGCGACTTAATAAGACCGCTTTTCGCAACACTTCATATAGTCTTATTTTTGAAGAATTATATATATATATATATATATATATATATATATTATTGTACTGATATTTCAGGCATGGAAATAACTAAAAAAATTTATTAACAATGTTAGAATACTACACATCAATTACGTGAAAGATTCATTGCTATTTTGGAAGATGACGTGTGATGAAATGTAGAACTTAAATTGGAGTTCAATGTCCAATTGAAACAAATGAAGTGTAGCTACTCAATTAAGATTTTGCTGAAAGTCAATGACATAACATCATGTGAAATTTACCCTCTATTTTTCAATTCTTAGAGGGTGTTTGGAAGTGATTTTTGTGATAAGAATTGATTTTTGAATAGTGATATGATGGGAAATGTGTGATTGAAAAAGGAGAAAAAGTTATTGATGTGATGAAAAATATGTGGTTAAAAATGAGAATTAATTCTTAGAGTGTGTTTGATAGGAATTATTGAGGAAAATGAATTTTGAAATAGTGATATGATGGAAAATGTGTGGTTGAAAAAGAAGGAAAAGTTATTGATGTGGTGAAAAATATTATTTTATTGAAGAATGTGTGGTTGAAAATGAGTAGAAGAATGAGAATAAAAATAATAATGTGGGTCAAACGGGACCTTAAAATCAATACCAAATATGCTCTTAATTGTGTTCCCAAGAATCGTTTCATAGAGTATGGTAGACACGTATTTGCACTCCCATGACATCACTAGGAAGGCAAATATTCTTAAATATCATAAAATAATATCAATTCATTATTTAGCCAACAGCAATTGCTTTTCGCCAATAGCAATGTCGAGTAATCTATACACTAGATTCTACTTTCTAGGGACCACTGCCGACCATACAAGGATTCAACAATATTTTAAGACTGTCCAAATAGTGGTGGTGGTGGAGGGGCTAATGAGATGCAATGATTTCACTAGTTAAAGAATGTCAACATTAGAAAGGCTGGTTTCACACATGCCAATCCGCTATATTATTCTTAGAATAATGCTAGATGTACAAAACCTCGTACAAAGAGGGTAAAAAATGGCCAAGTGGCCCTTTTTTGTACATTAACACTTCCCCTATTCTTAAATGCTGAAAAGAGAAGGATAAATCTACTTGTACACACAATAGTGTACATAACATCCTACACCCCCCTCACATGGAGGGGGGCCCACAATTATTTTATTATATGTGGACCCCCCTCCATGTGAGGGGGGTGTAGGATGTTATGTATACTATTGTGAGAAACTCAAGGCAAAATTTAGAGACCAAAATGAAAAAAAATCAATTGAAGATATATCTTATCTTCTTGTCCTAGCATCCTTACTGTCCATCCTGAACTGTTCCACCGCAATTGATACCATCAATTCAACTCAGATCCTCAGAGATGGCGACACATTTGTTTCATCAGGGGGATTCTTTGAACTGGGATTTTTTAGCCCCAGTGACTCCAAGAATCGGTATGTGGGAATATGGTACAAGAATATACCAGGTAAAACTGTTGTTTGGGTCGCCAACAAAGAAATACCCGTAACGAGTATATCAAGCACCCTGAAGATCATAGAGCCAGGCGTCTTGGTTCTTCTGAATGACACTAATAACATCATATGGTCTTCGAAAATGACAAGAGTTGCTCAAACTCCAATTGTGCAGTTGTTGGACTCTGGAAATCTTGTCCTGAGAGAAGTAAATGACAATGATCAAGAGAATTTTCTTTGGCAGAGTTTCAATTATTTGAGCAATACATTTCTACCAAACATGAATTTTGGCTGGAACTATGCAACGGGTATAGAAAGCTACCTGTCATCATGGAAGAGCAGTGAGGACCCAGCTCCAGGAAACTTCACACTTCACTTGGATCCAATTGGATATCCACAAATATTCATAAAAAGTGGTAATACTACTACATGTAGAATGGGAAATTGGAATGGTGTTTTCTTTAGTGGAGCAACAGATGTGAGAGGTAAAAGATCCTTGTATGGATCAATAATAATGAACAAGAACAAGACATACTATAGGGAAGATGTCCTTGACCGATCAGTTATTTTGAGAATTACATTGAGTCAGAATGGTTTTATGCAACGCTGGAGATGGGTTGTTTGAACCCAGGCATGGGTCAATTCCAGATTTTACCAGTTGACAGATGTGATACTTACAAATTCTGTGGTGCTTATAGTAGTTGCAATGTAACAAAATCTCCAGCATGTGCATGTCTCAGTAGTTTTGTGCCAAAAGATCCAAAAGGTTGGATTATGGAAAATTGGTCAAATGGGTGCATTCGAAGGACCGCCTTGAATTGCAAGGGTGATGTATTTTTGAAGCATTCTGGAATTAAATTACCAGACTCAAGATACTCCTGGTTTAACGAGAGCGTAACACTCGAAGAATGCGAAGTGGCATGTTTAAAGAATTGCTCTTGTATGGCATACACACAATTAGATATTAGTAGAGAGAGAGGTGGGTGCTTGTTTTGGTATGGAGACTTGATTGACATGAGAGATCTACCTGTTGATGGACAAGATATTTACATTAGAATGGCTCCTTCCGTGTTGGGTAAGAATATTAACAAACTCGCTGTAGATTCGAAAGGAAAGAGAAGAAAAATATTGATATCAAGTTTGACATCATTGATGGGAGTTGTTCTGCTAGGCCTGAGCTTAATGCTATACTTTCGGAAGAGGGAGAAGAATGATCCAAAGGGGAGAACAGGAGGTAAACAACCTCTGCCATTTCATGCTGAAGGAAAATTAACAAAAATAACACAGAGAACATAAAAAACATGTACATGCATACATACGTATAAATAAGCATGCAAAGTGCAAACACGTCCCACAGGGCTACACTTTCTCTTTTCAACTACTCTCAGCTGAATTATATCCTTATATTACTCACAATTCAAAAAGTAGTAGCAAAGACTTTGAGCTGCCATTGTTCAACTTATCTACAATTTCGAAGGCCACCAACAACTTTTCAATCAACAACAAGCTTGGACAAGGTGGATATGGGCTTGTTTATAAGGTAAAATGTGCAATATCTATTACGTGGACAGTTCCTTGAGAAAATTAGAGCAGAAGATGAACTATTGATCATTTTATTTGGGGAAATTATTCATATGTTGAACTCTATGAGAAACGCAGCCCTGGAAAGAAGTTTTGTCAAAATTCTTCTTAGATGTTTTGAAAAGATAAGACATTTTCCTTTGGCATAATTTTCAAATATTTGCTTCTCTTGTTATAAGAGATGGTCTCCTCATATTCAATTCACACGATATCAATGTTAGCCTAGTAGACATGTTATCAGAGTAAAAGATGAATTTCAGCGCTGTACGTACATCTGTACCAATGTTCATATTCCTTTTCCTGTATAGCCAAAGAGACATGTTAAACTAGAGTAAAAGATGAAATCAGTAGACTAATATCCTGTGCTACGTCAATTTTCATTAAAGTGAATACCTTTCCAAATGCTGAAGTTATGGTCTGAGGGAACACTGGAAGATGGACAAGACATTGCTGTGAAAAGGTTGTCAGAAACTTCCAAGCGAGGACTTGATGAATTCAAGAATGAAGTCATGTGTATTGCCAAACTTCAGCACCGAAATCTTGTGAAGCTTCTTGGATGCTGCATTCAAGGAGAGGCAAAGATGTTGGTTTACAAATACATGCCAAATAAAAGCCTGGACTTTATTCTATTTGGTGAGGATTTCGGACAGTAATACAGTTACCTTTACATCTATATTCTATTACGGGTATATACCAGAATAAAGGTTTAGACAGTAGCTTGAATAAGTAGAGTTCTGAAGATCAATGCTAGTAGGTAGTTAAATTCTCTGATTTAATTGTATAAATACAGAAAATTTTACTCATAGTGACCAGCACAGCTTCAGAATACAGTTTTTTTAAAAGATTAAGCATGGTGATAATAATTGGAATATTATTATTATTTTTTTTCCCCACCAGATAAATCAGAAAGCAGGTTGCTAGATTGGCCCAAGCGCTTCCATATCATCAATGGTGTTGCTAGGGGGCTGATGCACCTCCATCAAGATTCTTGGATGAGAATTATTCATAGAGACCTTAAAGCAAGCAACATATTGCTAGATACTGATATGAATCCTAGGATATCAGATTTCGGCCTGGCTAGAAGTTTTGGAGGGAATGATACTGAAGCTACGACTGGCCGAGTTGTGGGAACACAGTAAGAATCCATCTCTATGTGACAATATATCTAATGCATTTTCATTACTTAGAGCATTATTTTCTTGTTATCGCTTTCATGCAGCGGATACATGTCGCCAGAATATGTGGTCGACGGCTTGTTCTCCTTAAAATCAGATGTATTTAGTTTTGGTGTCTTAGTGCTAGAAATTGTTAGTGGAATGAAAAATTGGCGATTTTCTCATAGTGATCACCACCTCAACCTTCTTGGACATGTAAGTGTTTTTGTCTTACACGTAAGAATGTATGGTTGTATGAGAAAAAAATGTACAGCACATGAAATTACTGTCGTTAATATTTTTAAAAATTAAGGTCTTCTCAGCCAAATGCAATTTATACAGGCATGGATACTTCACAAAGAAGGAAGGTCACAGGAACTAGTCGACACTTTTCCAGATGATTGACAATACTTGATCGAAGTGCTAAGATCAATTCATGTGGGTTTGCTATGCGTGCAAAAGTATCCAAGAGATAGGCCAAGCATGTCTACAGTTGTTTTTATGTTGGGAAATGGAGGTGTGTTGCCTGAAGCTGAAGAGCCTGGTTTTTTCACAGAAAGAGATGTATTTCCAGCAGAAAGTTCAACTAGCACAAATGCAGCCAACTCATCATCCAAAATGACCATTACTCTGCCAGAAGGCAGATAGGAATAGTTTTGTATACTTATATTACATTATTTATCCAATCCTCATTTCTTGCATTTCACAAGTTTTTCTTCTACTTACAGTTTTCCAGCCTTTGCAAAGGTTCTGTGTATCATACCAGTATGCGTTGACTTTATTGTTGTGGGGTCAGTTTTGATTTGAGGTATCAATGTTTCCAAATCGACCATAAGACAGTACAGATGACAGTTCTCATTTGAATCAACTGATATATTCAGATTTGGCTAAACCAATGCACTTACATTGATATGTATACGCGTACTTTCCTCATTGTTTGTAGACTCTCTACCCAGGGAGAACTAGGACGAGTCAGAATTTTTATGCTATAAACGATATGGGATTTCATCCCTAACATTCCAACGCAAGATGGTTGCTTGCTTGAACAATACCAATCTTTGGAGTCCTGATGAATTTTACAGAGATCGAATTGCTCATTTGAGGTTAATGAACTCCGACATTACATTAGGACTTGATGTTCCATCTAGATGAATCAGAGTAGCTTAGGTTTTTATACTTAACTGACGTGATGTCTTACTTTAACATAATAATTATTTACTCAAACATATAGATAGCATTGCTTGATGTCTAAAAATGTAATTAGTTGCTAGATCTGTTCAACTCTGTTTCATCAAAAACTAACAGAAATACTTGCTCGGTGGCCAAAAAGAACTAACATGACATTGTGAAGCTGTTCAAGTAGTTTTTGTAAATGCAAATTTAATGACGACTTCAACAAGACAAACCTTGCAAATATAAGGTGAAATAATAATAAATAAATAAAAAGAAAAGTAAATTCAAAACAACTGGAAACCTTAAAAACCCCAATTTATAAATGAAACGAAAGAGCTACTAAAACGAAATTACGATAAATATAAATTGTATCCCTACATACAACAAATACATCCTGTAATTCAGCATGTATAAAAATAAACAGAAAAGATACAAAAAATTTGAAAATCGCATTAGAGATTATTTACCTTATTCTGAGTGGAGGGGGCAAGGAAATTCGCAAGGATTTCATATCCTCATCATCAGAAGAATTTTAAATATCTAACGAATTTAGTGATGTCAATATAGGTGAGTATGCGTGGTTGGGGAGGAATGCCCACCGGCAATTCCAGGCGAGAGCTTCTCTACACATTAGCAAAATAAAATCAAATCAAAGTTGTTAATTTATACAAATTGCAACTGGGCCCCAAACCGTTTCAAAGAGTGTAAATAGGTTACAAAAATTTTATTTCTTGCATTACCATCCCAAATATTTGGTAAAATATGCAACACAATGATGTTGGGAAAGGCTTGTGTACCAATCCTTAATCAATTGGGACAATAATAATTGTTTTGATAATGATTTATGAATGAGCTTAGGTTCACATTCGGTAAGCACCAACGGTAATTAGGATCGTTAGACTGGGTTCACATTTGTAAGAAATTTGTTGGTTGCTAGTTTGAACATCGCTTTCTATCAGCTAATACAACAAATGAAATTTAGTACTCTCTCCATCCCATAAGGATAGTCTTGCTTTATTTTTTTCATTTGTCCTAAATTATATTTTATTTTCCTTGATCAGACTATAGTTGATTTCTTAATTTTTTTAATATATCCCTATTTAATGTGCTTGTTATCAACAAATATTAATTATTCCTATTTAAATCACTATTCAATGTAGTGATTTGAACCTGTTTACTAGGTTAAAAAAATGATTTAAGCTCTGATGAATGATAAATTGAATCTCGAAGTGCACAAATTGGAGATGTTGAAGGGAAAGCTAAAGAAACTGAAATTGACAAGAAGCTTGGAAAGGGTGGATTTGGACCTGTTTACTAGGTTAAAAAAAAAAAAGTGATGCACGGCATCATGTAGATGGCTAATTGTGATTAGGGCCACTTAGGCTACAACGTTAATGTTAAAATTAGGGTCCATTCTTCGGACTGACTAAAGTTTTATTTCGTGGATGTTTGATACAAATTCGTTGTATTGTTGAAATACCTCAAAAGCAAGCAACATGTTTACTAGGTACTGAATGAACTCAAGGACATCAGATTTTGGTATGGCTAGAAGTATTGGAGGGAATGAGACTAAAGCCAAGACTGACTGGGTTTTGGGAACATATTAAGAATCTCTATACAATAATGTATCTGATGTATTTTCATTGCTTATAAAATTAATTTCTGGTTAATGATTTTATGTAGCAGTACATGGCGCCAGAGTATGTAGTGGACGGATCATCCTCGATATAATCAGATGTATTTAGCTTTGGTATATTGGTACTAGAAATTGTGAGTGAAAAGAAGAATTGGGAATTCTCATAGTGATCACCACCTCAACCTTCTTGGACATATAAGTGTTTTATCTTACAGGTACTAATACGTGAAATTGTACTGCCATTAATATATGTAGAAATTAAGGTTTGCTTAGCGATCATCCAATTCGTTAAGGCGTGGATACTTCACAAAGATGAAAGGTCAGTAGAACTAGTTGATACTTTTCATGCTGATTCACATTACTTAAAAGAAGTGCTATGATCAATCCATATTTGTAAACACTTCATTTTGTTTGTTGGTGTGACATTCTAACTAGTCTCCTGTTAAAAATTTTAATAAATAAGATCATTTTGTCGTGCAAAATGATTGTTTTGCAATTTTATTAAAATGTACTCTAGGAAAATCTAGACAAGTTTGTCAAGGAAGACTAGAGCGTCTAAATAAATTAAAAACTCTGTCACCTTTGATTAGTTTGACGAGAATGTCCACGAGATTCAAAACTTTTACAAAAATGAAGAAGGGCTCGCTGTCTACATGAGAGAAGCAAGGAGGTCAACCTTTTTCAAATGTACAACATGGATTTTGAAGGTGAATGGTGTTGAAACCTTGCCCTATATAGGAGACTTGGACCTACATGGCTCTATAAGAATTCAATTGGTTGCTATATTTTTTAAGAAAGATTCAAATGGATGAATAAAAATTAATTCAAATAGGTATTTGAAGGTTCATTATATTAGTTTATGGTCTTAGTTGAATGTGTATCTGAATAGACTTTTTCAAGTTCGACGATGATGTTTAGTCAGTTCCAAATTAATGAAAAATGGAAGTGAGTGAAATTGGTAACTATTTTGAGTAGGAAATGGTTTATTGGGAAAAAAAATAATAAAAATTTAAAAGTGAACGTTACTTAGAAAACGAATATTTGTGGACACATTTTACTTCATCTCTAAAGTGAGATAATCTAATCTCTTCTATTTTTTTTTTCTTGTTCCACATAATATTTCTGTTAATTTATAAAATGAAGGTAAAAGATAGTTAGAAAAACTAAAACAAGATCAATAAGTCGGCAACTAAGTTAAAATAAAATGTTTAAATAAGTAGAAATAAGACGACTTGACTGCCAACTTGTAATTTTGCTCAAAGTTGGGTAACCCACAATACTTCTAACTCAATTATTATTAAGATTGAATGTACTCTTCAAGAATGATGTGTCATCGAACTTCTGTGATAACAAAGACAAAAACCAACAAGTCAAAGAGTAATCGAGCTTGTGCTTCAAGAATGGACCGAGCTCATGCCATGTGATAATTCTCCCTAAATTTGCACAATAGTCTTCTTCATATTTCTCTGTAACTAAATTTGTTTCCAGCGTTGAATTTTACAATGAAGAATAACTTATTTAACTGTCCATCTTTACGTGTCAGCCCCGCTACAAAATAACCTTACTTGCTTCATAAAATAAAATAGCGTGCTCTGAAAAATGCAACTATCCCCTTTGGGATAATGAGACATTGCAATAGTTGAAGCAATAGAAGGACCTCTAGGGAATAAAGGAGCTTTGACCAGTTCAACTCATAAGTTCTAACATCGACAGATATAATTATAGTTGATATTTTTGTTGAAGTTAAATGGACAATTGATTATTACAAGCATAAATAGCAAGAATTGATTATTCCCATCCATATCAATAGACTAGTCAGCATTTTTATATTTCTCTCGACATGTCCCATCCATATCAATAAATATTAGGAGAATTTTTATAAATGTCACTATTTTTTAAAATGCACAAAAAAATTTCATTAGCATTAGATTTGTTCAAAAATGTCACTTTTGGTGTAAAAGGTCCAAATTACCCTTAGATAGGACTGTAAGCAAAAACCGCCAAATCAAAAAATAGAACCAAAACCGCATCTTAGAAACAGTCGGTTTGGTGCCACGTGGACCCCGTCAACGAAATGGTTTTGAACTAAACCAAACCGGTCAAAAACGGTTTGGTTTAAGTTTGAAAATTTTAATTACGGTTTAAAACCAAATTGGACCAACGAAAAATATATAAAAATAAAAAAAATGATTTTTTTTTTTTTTTTTGAAAATTCATCCAAAATTTCAAATATGTAAAATTCAATAGTTTTGTCATTTGTGGGTATTTTTTTCAATTTCTAATTTTCTACTACATATATATTATAATTATTATTATTACTCAATAATCCTAATTTATATTTTATATATAAATTATAATAATCTCAATTTTATGTTTTTCAACACAATTGAAATAGGTAATTTTCTAGCACAACTGCCCAACAGCCCCAACCCAAAACAGCATAACACATTTTAAATCATATTTCGTGATAAACATAACTTGTTATTAAATCTATATCACTACGAGCATATGTTGTTGCAAAATAGAATAGGTAACAAAGTTATACATTTAAAATAATATTTGCAACCAATTTTTTTCTCGCAAAATATTTATTGGAATAATTGTTGCGACAAATTGACTTGTCGTCTTTTTCATTTTTTGTGACAAATATAAGTTGCGACGACATTATGGAGACAAAATTTTGTTGCTATTTCATATTTTCTGCGTCAAACAAATAATGTTGCGAATTTATTAATGCGATGAATGAGCAAAAGTTATTGCAGAATACATTCTGTGACTCATATAGCGCGACAATGCTCGCAACAAGCAGATATTTGTCGCTAAATTACTTTTGCAACAAAATTCCAATTTTTGCGACAACATTGTTTTTGTCGCGAAATCGGTTATTTTTTGTAGTGACATAACCTATACATTTTCTAATTTCAATTGAAAATCAAAGTATCAATTATCAAACCAAAAATCTAACAATTCCCTTCCTATCATTCCGTTCCAATTTTCACAGCTCCAAGCTTCCACCAGCGTCTCTTCCTCATACGCAATGCGACTCTCATTTTCATGCTACGCGACCTCACCTTCGCCCACCTAGTCCCGGTGCCTCCTTCTCCTGTAACTGCTCTCAAGGTCTAAACTCTGTAATCTCAACAACCGGCGCCTTCTCCTTCGGTTCGAGGCTTCGAGTCGCCGATCAACTATTCATCTTTAAAATCGGTTAGGTTTAGGTTTAAATGACATAAAAGTAGACAGACAAAAAATATACAACGAAACCGACGGTTTAAAATCGGACCAAACCATTAGGTTTAGGTTTGAGTTTTTTTCAAACCGTTCAAAATGGTTTGGTTTAGATTTGAGTTTTTCTCAAATCGGTTTAAACGGTTTGGTTTGAAAATTTGTCAAAAATCGATAAAATCGGACCTCTTACGCTCCTACCCTTAGGCTCACCTTTATAGGAGCAGTTAATGCTCATTAATGCTTGCTTTCAATGTCATTAATACTATAATGTGATGATTTAATTTTTATATTATAAACATTGGATATATGTATATTATATTGTCAAATATGATTTTTGTTAAATAAAAAAAAACAAAAAAAGTTGAAATGTAAACATAAATAAATATTTTTCAACCATTAACAAAACCTAACTTCGTGTCCATTTTCTTCTTTCCTTAATCAAGAAGACATTATTAAATTCTCCATCCATTTTGAGAGAATAATTATTACAAATTGTTTATATTCTTATCTAATAACTTACTCTTTTTAAATGTTAAATATAATATGATCATATTTATTTGAAATTTTTTAAACTACTATTAATGATGATGTGTTTGATTTTTGAAATACTTTTTGAAGAGAAAATATACGAATATCCTTTAGACAAATGTGAAATTTTTCATATTTAATGAAGTATTAAGTTATTTATTTTTGGGAAGATATTGTGATGTTGTAATTGAGAATTAATTATGACCATTATATTCACTTGGGCTTGCTTGTTAGGTTTGTGACAATCAATAGAGAGATGTCCAACCTTTTTCACAAATATAGCAATTGCCCTTGAATTTCTTTGCATTATTCTTGGAGGATTCAACGAAATGCTTCATCTTCTTGTTTTTGTCATTTAATTCCACCACATTAGCCTTACCTTGGGGTATATGACTCCCAACACGCCTATTCGAATTTCAGTTATCTTCTTCAATTCTTAACCGGACGATAAGTTCTTCAATATTCATCTCCTTGCGCTTATGCTTGAGATAATTCTTGAAGTCCTTCCAAATGGCTGAAAGTTTCTCAATAATTACAACCATCTGAAATGGTTCACTTAGAGAGATGGTCTTGACGTGAATGTAATGGAGAATTACCTGCAATTCTTGTACTTAACCGATGACCGTCTTTGAATCTACCATTTTGTAGTCTAAAAATTTTCCACAATGAACTTCTTAGTTCCGGCATCTTCAATCTTGTATTTATTTTCCAAGGATTCCCATAATTCCTTTGCAGACTTCTTGGAACTATACACGTTGTACAATGTGTTGTCCAACCCATTCAGTATGTAGTTCCTACACAATAAGTCTGAATGTTTCCAAGAATCTAATGCTATTAACGATGCCCTATTATTTTTCCCTTCTTACACAGCAGGAGCATTCTCGTTCAAGAATTTTTCCAAGTTCAGGGTTGTGAGATAGAACAACATATTCTGTTGTCATCTCATGAAATCAACCTCACTAAATTTCTCCGATTTCTCTCCATGTGGAACAGAGTTTGTATATGAGCAATAGGAGGTGTCAACTGCAACCAGAGAAATCACCACAATAAGAACCAAGTTGAAAACAACTCCTTCCGAAGTTCCCATATTCGAAGAAGTATCGGTATTGTTAACCGTATTCATTTCTGTTTACAAAAAACAGAAGATAAACCAACAAAATCAAGACTCGTGAAGGAGTAGAAGAAGTTAAACCAAAACAAAATCAGTTTAACCAAATTGAAATCAAATATAAAGTTATCACTCAAACCAAAATCGACTTAAGATTGTTATTTGTGAAATGGATCTAAATGATTACTTTAAAATCAAACTTACCAACCTTACCAAAATCAAATAGAATAATGGCAAAAAATTGAAGAATAAACATCATAGAAATTATATTAAAATGCCAATGGAAATGGACAAAGTAACACCAAAGAATGAATGGAAAGTCATGACAAGAGTTGAACTCTTTGTCCTTAAATTGATTTTGTCCTGCAACTGTGCCTACGGATGATGTCAATCAACTACCAAAATACAACGACTACCTTCTTGTGTTTGTGGCACTCCAAACCACAAGAACAACGAACCAAAATATGGTTTTTGTACTCCTTTCTTCCACAAAATGAAAACAGATTTTTATGCAGATTTTTAGCTAAGGAAATATGGATTTTTATGTTATGCTATGATTGCATATCATTGGGATCATGTAAAAGGACGTCCCAAGGTCTTATTTATAGAAGAGGAGAGGATGTGAGTGAAGAGATACGTCCCAAAACTCACCAAATTTCCTGAAGGGTCACAACCCATTCTATCGCTAGCCTACCGTCAAGCGACGCACCAACGGTGTTATTTTATGCAAAGACCTGTCACTCGCCTATCGCTCGAGCCACAATCTCACCGCTTGAGCGCTATGCAAGCAGTGGAGTTGGGCAAAATCTCAAATAGTTTTCCCTCTTTTCTTTTCAAATTTGGACCGTAATTTCTCATTCATCCGGAATTGGTTTTGAGATTTCAAATATACCCCGATCATCTACTCGTCGAGTAGAATAAGTTAGTCTGTTTATTTTCATAATTTGACTATCGGATCAAGTCTAATATTTGGCCGAAGTTTACACGAAAGTCACTATATCATGGTTTTATACTTGACCAATTCTAACAGTTGTAGTATCTTACAAGACATGAAAATACACACTGTGCAGAGAATCAACACAAGAATATCAAACCAACAAGAAACTCTCCATGGAGTAGCTTCGACCCAGTTCAACTCAACAGAATCTAACATTAACAGAATTAGATTAACGCCTATTTGCCTATACAAAATTATAGTTGACATAGTGTTCAAAACAAAAAGTATAGTTGATATTTTCACTTAAGGTAAACTGACTCTGCAAGCATAAAGAGCAAGACCTGACTGTTTAAAGTCAATCGATGGAAACGGGAAAATGGTATAATCCATATATCAAAGACTAGTAAACGATTGAATATTTCCCTCATTCACATTGACCTCTTATATCCCTATCAATGAAAACAATGTCCTCATCAAATCTAATCACGCGTAGAATTTTGAACCATATTATTGACCTTATAATGCTTCAGACTACCAACTGGATGACTTTTCTGTACTGGCAATATCTCAATCCTCATAAGCATTGGTCGTGACAAGAAACTAAGAAGTGTACATGGACCTCATATTCAGTCAGTGTGAAATAATGCTTCTGTTTACTGCCTGCATATCAAACAGACAGACAAAGGCAGAACTAGAACCATGAAGATATTGAATAAAGATTTCCCCTTACTTTTTATTTTAACCTTGTTAATGTCTGTCCAGAAGATTTCCAATGCACTGGATACTATAACTACTTCACAGATCCTTAGAGATGGTGAGACCATTGTTTCAACTGATGGAACCTTTGAATTGGGATTTTTTAGCCCGGGAAAATCCAAGAATCGATACGTGGGCATGTGGTACAGGAAGATAACAGTTGTGACTGTGGTATGGGTTGCCAACAGAGAAGTTCCACTTACCAACAGATCAGGACTCCTGAAGGTTGTCGAGCCAGGACTTCTTGTTCTGCAAAACGACACTAATGGTGTTATCATATGGTCTTCTAACACATCAAGACCTGTGAAAACTCCGGTTGCAAAATTGCTGGACTCAGGAAACCTTGTCGTGAAAGAAACAAATGATGATGCCCCCGAGAATTTCCTCTGGGAGAGTTTTAATTATCCGACTGATACAACGTTCCCAGGAATGAAGTTTGGTTGGAACTTCAGAACTGGTCATGAAGTGTATCTATCATCGTGGAAGAGCAATGATGATCCATCTAAGGGAGATTTTACATTTCACTTTGATCCTACTGGCTATCCTCAACATGTGGTGAAAAAAGGCTCGGTTGTGCAGTTTAAAACTGGACCTTGGAATGGACTCAGCTATAGTGGGACGCCAAACTTGAGGAAAAATCCTATTTTCAAATATGGAATAGTTCTAAATAAAAACAAGGCCTACTTTTCTTTTGAGCTTCTGAACAGATCAATTATTTCAAAGTTTACATTGACAGCAAGGGTATTGGACAGCGCTCGACTTGGATCAATCGAACACGGGTGGGTGGTATACATTACTGTTCCAACAGATAATTGTGATATTTATGGATTGTGTGGTGCATATGGTAGTTGCAATATTGCGAATTCTCCGGTTTGTGGATGTTTCGATAAATTTTTGCCTAAAGATCCAAATGGATGGTCCAATGGGGATTCGTTGAATGGGTGTGTTCGCAGAACTCCCTTGAATTGTCAAAACAGAGATGTATTTCTCAAGTATTCTGGTATTAAATTGCCAGACACACAATATTCTTGGTTTAACTTGACTATGACACTCAAAGAATGCAAGGTAAAATGCTTAAAGAATTGCTCTTGTACAGCTTATACTTACTTGGATATAAGCAGGGGGAGAAGTGGATGCCTACTTTGGTTTAAAGACCTAATTAACATCAAAGAACTATCTGAAGAAGGTGAAGATATATACATCAGAATGGCTTCTTCTGAATTAGGTAACAATATGTAATATATAAATCCTAAATATTTAATCTTGTCTTATTTTCCTTTATAGATGATCTGTATACTTCTCAATTTCTAGGTTCTATATCATTGAAAAAGAACTCATTTTATTTGGAAATAAATTTTTGCAGAGTTAGAAGGGATGAAAAGAAAAGTTCTTGAAGTAGGTTTGTCGTTGTCCATAGGAATGGTTCTGCTTGGGCTTAGTCTGACACTGTATCTTTGGAGAAGGAAGATAAGAAATCACAGGCTCAGAACAGGCAGTAAGAAAAGTCTACCGTTTTCAACTACAGACATTAGGAGAAACAAAGCTTATCCACACTCAACTAATTGAAATCCATCTTTTGCTTTTCTCTATCATGTTACATCCAATTCATCACTTTTGTTTCAGGGAGGATGGAAGACAACTTTATGGACCGTAAAAATGATGAAAGTCAAAACAAAGACATAGAACTGCCGCTGTTTGATTTATATACAATAATTAAAGCTACCAATAATTTTTCAATTAATAACAAGCTTGGAGAGGGTGGGTTTGGACTTGTTTACAAGGTAATATATAATTTTTTTCATTTTTCAGTTTTAGTCTAACAGGGGAGGCACCACACTCGGGATAGATGCTCTCAGATATTTATCCTGTGTCCCCAATTTATGGATGATCAATAAATAACAGTATCAAATATTTTGTTCGTATAATCATTTGTGAATTTACTCCTCTTTTTAATGTGAAATTAAGTTCTTCAATACAAAAATATATGAACATCACACTGGGCCAAGTGAAAAGTCAGTGGAAGATGATATGCAAATTGCCATTTTGCAAAACTAATACTTTTTACATGTATAATTTCTGAAATAGGGCCGACTGGAGGAGGGGCAGGAAATTGCTGTCAAAAGACTATCTAGAAATTCCCTCCAAGGACTCGATGAGTTCAAAAATGAAGTTATCTGTATTGCTAAACTACAACATCGAAATCTTGTGAAGCTTCTAGGATGCTTCAAAGAGAAGAAAAGATGTTGATTTATGAATTCCTGCCCAATAGAAGTCTTGACTTGATTCTATTCGGTAAGAAATATTCACTTCGCACAATTATCTCAATAGCAAGTTCTATCATTAAGTGCAAGTTACACTTAATGACCTAAAGAAGGTTCATACACATTTTCTGAGTCCTGAAGAAAAAAATTTCTAATTCTAATATAGGGTACAGAACATTGTTCTTTTGCAACATGTGAAGTTTCATGCTCCTGTGTGCTTGAAGTTATGTCGTTATAGATGTTGGATTTGATTTTTCATTTCCAATTACCCAATAAATTATCCTCACGAGAAGATAAAAACTTATGGCAGATCCAATGCGAAGTGCAGTACTTGATTGGCCTAAGCGCTTTCACATTATAAATGGTATTGCTCGGGGACTTTTGTATCTCCATCAAGATTCCCGTCTCAGAATCATCCATAGAGACCTCAAAGCTAGCAATATTTTACTAGATTCTGACATGAACCCGAAGATATCAGACTTCGGAATGGCTAGAAGTTTTGGAGGAAACGAGACTGGAGCTAATACGAGCCGAGTAGTTGGAACATAGTAAGAATCTTAATCCCATAATTTGTGAAATGCTATTCTATTGCTTATAATTTAGATGCCTGATAAATTTTATCATGCAGTGGCTACATGTCCCCAGAATATGCTATAGATGGTATGTTTTCAGTGAAATCAGATGTATTTAGCTTTGGCGTTTTGATGCTTGAGACTGTAAGTAGCAAAAGAAACAGAGGATATTCTCATATTGATCACCACCACAACCTTCTTGGACATGTAAGTATAGTGTATACTCACATTGTAATGAAATTATTCCTTATAGCACTTGGATTCAAAAGACGGTCCTTTAAATGAGTTCAATTAGTACAGGCATGGATGCTGTATAAAGAAAGAAGGTCACTGGAATTCGTCGATGATTACCTTGGCATTTCAGGTTATTTATCAGAAGTGCTGAGATCGATCCATGTGGGATTGTTGTGTGTTCAACAATGTCCAGAACACAGGCCAAGCAGGTCTTCAGTAGTGTTTATGCTTGAGAATGAAGTTGAGTTGCCTCAAGCTAAGCAACCTGGTTTTTTCACAGAAAGAGATTTGTTTGCTGGCATAAATGCACCAAGCTCAATAAACCAAATGACCGTTACACAAATGGAAGCACGATAAGTTAACAAGTTAAATTAGCACATCTAGAGTGATAGTGAATAGTGTGAGAGAGCGCGTTAAAGTGAGGCAATTAGTGAGTGCTGTGAGTTGCACTTGAGCGAGTAAATTAGCAAAGAACTTACAAAAGACCTAGTTAGTTTGGCTTTATTTGTTGACTCCCTGAGACAATGATGGATTGATTTCCAGTTTTTGCTCTAGTTTTGAGAAATAATTGTTAATCAGAGAATTGTTGAGATAAACCATGGTGGATTTAAAAATCTTGGTAATTTTATATCTTTCTTCTTAGTTAAAATTTTGTAAACTAGGTAAAAATTATAATTAATTTAGATTAAATTAGACTTTTATTTTAGTAATCTCCGTGGGTATGACGTCGTTGCTCATTGACTCTACACTCCAGTAGCTTTGCCTGCATGCAATTAATTAAGAACTCAACAAAAACAGAGAGAACGTATATATAAATTTGCAAGGCCATCCCTTGTGTTACGAAATACCAACCTCATATAGCAGGACAATTCGTGTTCAGAAGATTAAATGACATTTAGAAAGTTGTACGGATAAGCAAGTTGACTCAAAATAATCACCTTGAACTATGAACATTACTGAGTTGAAAGCCATAGCTAAGGTCTAATAAAGTCTAACTGTTGAGGCTGCCGGCCATATCTTAAGTAGGACAATGTACCAGGGTACCTAAAAGGCTATATATAGGAGCTCCGATTGAGTTCAACCAGGACGACAAGAACAAGAAAATAGAATGCTAGCACAATTAAATGAACATATATCAATCTGTACACCGTTATAGCTGATAATATCTTCTAAAATAAATTGTTAATTATTTACTACAAACTTAGATTTACAGGTCAATATTGATGGAAATGGAGAAGGGAAATAGCTCCAGATGCCATAGACTAGTCAGCATTTTATTACTCCCCTCATTCTTGGAACCAATCCATTGAATAGTCCTGTCTATATGAATGAAATAGTCGTCCTACTCGGATCTAAGTATGCATAGATATTTGAAGCATAATCTTGACCATATAATACTTCAGATTTGGCGATTGGATGCAATTTTTCCAAGTCTAGCTAAGATGTGTACACGAAACCTCATATTCAGTCAATCAATTCTACTAAACAAGAAAAAGAAGGAAAAAAAATAAAAAAGGGGAAGAAAGAGAAAGAGGGTACAACTAGAACCATGAAGATAATAAATAATTATTTACTTTTTCTTTTTGTCTTAATAGCTCTTCGAAGACCAATGTTGTGATAAGTAGAGATATATATGTGAGCATGAAAATAACCTGCAATTGGTCCACTTGTTAGAGCAAACCCTTAATTTGTTCATGTAGTGTACGAGTAGGAGACAATGAAGGGTGATTTTTTATTTTTTTATTTTTGGTTGTAAATATATATTTATTAGTGAATGATTACTATACCCCATCAGGCATCAACCCTAGTTATTATCACTATTGCATCTCTTGCAACCCTAATTCTTCCATATAAATATGAGACTTTAATCCTCAAAAAAAATACACACAAGTTTATTGAGTCTTTCTATTTTTCCTATAGTTTTATAATATGTCATCGGTATGAAATTTTAGCCAATAGTTATAGAAGAATATTATGACTAATTTAAATGTATCGAAATTTCAAAAGAATATTGTTGTATTGCTCGTGAACAATCATGACCAAGTATATATCAATATTCCAAAAAATATTATGTCATCGCTCTTAAATAAGCATGACTCTGTAATAAATTAATATTCTAGAGAAATATCGCGTTAATACCTTCGAAAAATATTTCGTTGTACCTAAAAAAACCACAAATTTATGTATATCAACTTTTATTAGGAATATCATATTATTGATCTCGATACAGCATAATATTATACAACAATACTCTTGAAGAATATTCTATGATTATTCTTGAAGATTCACAAATTCGGCCCCTATTTGAATCTCTTTATTTCTCATACTCATTTTGAACTACACAATCATACAATAAAATATTTTGCACGTAAACTCAAAACTTTTCACATTTTTAACCACACATTCTCCAAACAATCACTATTCAAAATAT
Organism: Osmanthus fragrans; assembly: GCA_019395295.1. Lineage (NCBI taxonomy): Eukaryota > Viridiplantae > Streptophyta > Magnoliopsida > Lamiales > Oleaceae > Osmanthus > Osmanthus fragrans. Next base: position 5,541,482 of record CM033342.1, read on the forward strand.
CATATACCCCAATTTCTCTTTATAATGGGCATCAAAAGGGGCTTACACACATCAACGTAAATATTGCATTGGTCCTCAATAATTGAAATTTTAATTATACTACTGTTAAAGAAGCAAAATTTTCTTATATTAGTATTCTAGAAGAATATTATTTTGATACTTCGGAAGAGCTAATACTCGTTATTTAGGAGAATAAAATTTTACTATTGATAGTAATTTATTCTTTAATAAATTAAAAAGAAACCAAGTTTCTAAAATGTTTGTCATGATTGATACTATATGTATATTGGTACAATTGAAATAAATATTGTATTGAACCATAAGTTTAATTACTACATTTATCACTGATTGGCTCAACTAGTTATACCATCACTGGAACAATAATGATGCGAAATTGATCATTTAAATGGACATTTAATAAAGAACCAGAAGATTTTTCAATCCCATAAATTCTCATACAATACTTATTATTTATATTATAAATTGTTCTTGATCATCACTAGTTACAAAGAATGCTATTTTAAGTGCAGCAATGCTTATAAGTGTCATGTCAATGTCAAAGTTCTCATGGTCAGAGTCTAATATTTTCGTCTAGTAATTTTTGATAATGTAATATATATGCAATTGTTCCATCACTATGCACTAAGATGGATAATAAAGAATGCTCATAATATATGTTTAGTATGAAAGGACCTATTTCCTAGCTTTGTTGACATCTCTCCATCTACTAAGCATTTTAAACCAAGTATTGTCTATTAGCGACGATGGGCCCTATAAAAACTACTCTTCCCAAACCTAATCCAGTACCTGCTTTTGTAGATCATCGATGATATTTGAAGGATAATCTTCACCTTATAATACTTGGGATTTGCCAATTGGTTGCCGTGACTGTATTGAAAATTTCTCAATCCAAGTCAAGAAGTTAAGGTGTGAACCCTGGACCTCATATTCAGACAATATACGTTTTCTGATTTTTCTTTTTATTTCCTACCTAAGTATCTATTAAACAAGAAAAACAGAGGAAATGAGAGACAGAAAAAGAACCATGCATATACGAAGTAAATATTTCCCCTTACTTTTTGTCTTCACCTTTTTAATGTTCATCCCGAAAATCTCCAATGAAACGGATACTATAACTACTACACTGATCATTAGAGATGGTGAGACCTTGGTTTCATCTGGCGGAGGCTTTGAATTGGGAATTTTTAGCCCAGAAAATTCCAATAATCGATACGTGGGCATGTGGTACAAGGAAATACCAGCTAAGACCGTGGTATGGGTTGCCAACAGAGAAATTCCACTCACAAATAAATCTGGAGTCTTGAAGGTTATCAAACCAGGACTTCTAGTTCTTCTAAACGACACTAATGGTGTCATCATATGGTCTTCGAATGCATCACGACCTGTGAAAACTCCAGTTGCAAAATTGATGGACTCGGGAAACCTTGTCGTGAAAGATGCAAATGACGATGACCCAGGGAACTTTCTTTGGGAGAGTTTTAATTATCCGACTGATACATTGTTACCAGGTATGAAGCTCGGTTGGAACTTTATAACTGGTTTAGAGGTTTATCTATCATCAAGGAAGAGCAACGAGGATCCAATTTCAGGAGATTTTACATATCACTGTGATCCTACTGGTTATCCACAAGATATCTTGAAAAAAGGTTCAGTTGAGCAGTTTAGAACTGGACCTTGGAATGGTCTCCGTTTTAGTGGGGTACCGAACTTGGGGAAAAATGAGATTTTCAAATTTGAATTAGTACTAAACAAAAATGAGGTCTACTATCATTATGAGCTCCTTAGCTCAGTTATTACAAGGTTTATATTGAGTCCGAGTGGAGTTGCTCAGCACTGGACGTGGATAGATCAAACACATGACTGGGAAATTTACCATACTGTTCCAACAGATAATTGTGACACTTATAAATTATGTGGTGCATATGGTAGTTGCAATATTGCGAATTCTCCTGTTTGTGGATGTTTAAATAGATTTCTCCCAAAAGATCCTGAAGCTTGGAAGAAGACAGATTGGTCGAACGGGTGTGTTCACAGAAATCCATTGAATTGTCAAACTGGAGATGTATTTCTCAAGTATTCTGGTATAAAATTGCCAGATAAACGATATTCCTGGTATAATGAAAGCATGATACTCAAAGAATGCAAGGTAGAGTGCTTAAACAATTGCAATTGTACTGCTTATACTTATTTAGATATAAGTAGAGGAGGAAGTGGATGCTTACTTTGGTTCGGAGACTTAATTGACATCAAAGAGCTATCAGCAGAAGGACAAGATATCTATATTAGAATGGCTTCTTCTGAATTAGGTAAGGATTTATTAAACGAAATTCTTAACTATTCATGACATTTCTACTGTTTTCTTTAAGTATGTCCAAATTATAATTTTGAAGATTTTTCTCCAATAAATCTTTTTCTTGAACTTAAAGCTTCAGTAGTACAGCTTTGCCTTTTAGATTCGATTGATTTAATTTTGCAGCTTAGTTTCAGGGCTTCACATTAGCTTCAGTCAATATGTATCCAAAAACTGGTTTACAGATGCAGAAAGTTTCATTATAATTATGGCCTTCACAGATATTATTTAATACAATAAATACAGGCCTTAACAGAAAGCTTATCCCAAAAACTAGAATGTTTTCAATACTTGAAGAACAAGTAGAAAATGGTATAGTTCGGAACTTTCTTTCCTTTATAGATGATCTGTGATCTTGTCACTTTCAAGGATGTATCATCATTGAAAAGCAATCCCCTTTTTATCTTTATTTTTTTGTTAATTGTGCAGACGTGAAAGGACGGAAAAGAGAAATTCTAGTAGTAAGTTTTTCGTTGTGTATGGGAATGATTCTGCTGGGTCTGAGTATGATTCTGTATGTTCGGAAAAGAAAGAAGAATAACCAAAGGCTAAGAGGAGGTATGCTAGCAAAATCTATGATATTTTACTAAAGACAGGTGGAGAAACCAATCTTATCCATGCAAATGGAAACCGTCTTTTGCTTTTCTCTATGTTTTAGGTGGCCCTGGATACAACTTTGCAGACAATCACCACGATGAAAGCCACAATAAAGACATAGAGCTACCACTGTTCGACTTACATACAATAACTAAAGCTACTGATAATTTTTCAACTAACAACAAGCTTGGAGAGGGTGGATTTGGACCTGTTTACAAGGTAATACGTAGTTTTTAATATAACGGGGCTGGCACTACACTGGGAATTGATGCTCTCAGATTTCATTTCAAATTTTATTGATGTTTAATCAACACACACCATCAAATATTTTGGTCAGAGAAATATTCATCTTGCACAATAGGGAATTATGACATTCAATCCCGAGTATCAGTTATAAACTGAAATAAAAGAGTTCCATAAATATTTAATCAAATCCAGAGGAAGGATTTTCTGATCAACTGTAAATAGGGGACACGTCATTATTCTTTATTCTATGTGCTGTTTCATGCTACTGTATGCTTGAAGATACTTGGTTATAGATACTGGAAACAATTTCTCATATCCTTTATCCAACAATCAGATTATTTTAATGACGGAATTTTTTTTCACCCAGATCCATTGAAAAGTGCAGTTCTTGATTGGCCAAAGCGCTTCCGCATTATTAATGGAATTGCCAGGGGCCTCATGTATCTCCATCAAGATTCCCATCCCAGAATCATCCATAGAGACCTCAAAGCCAGCAATATTTTGCTAGATTCTGACATGAACCCAAAGATATCAGATTTTGGCTTGGCTAGAAGTTTTGGAGGAAATGAGACTGGAGCTAACACGAGCCGAGTAGTTGGAACATAGTAAGAAACTCAATGCCATAATTTATGAAATGCTATTCTATTGCTTGAAACTTAGGTGCCTGATCAATTTTATCATGTAGTGGCTACATGTCCCCGGAATATGCTATAGATGGCTTGTTTTCAGTGAAATCAGATGTATTTAGCTTTGGCGTTTTGGTGCTTGAGATTGTAAGTGGCAAAAGAAACAGAGGATTTTCTCATAGAGATCACCACCACCACCTTCTTGGACATGTAAGTACAGTGCATACTCACAATGTAATGAAATTATTCCTTATAGCACTTGGATTCAGAAAGTTGGTCCTTAAAATGAGTTCAATTAGTACAGGCATGGATGCTGTATAAAGAAGGAAGGTCACTGGAATTCGTCGAAGATTACCTTGGCATTTCTGGTTATTTATCAGAAGTGCTGAGATCGATTCATGTGGGACTGTTGTGCGTGCAAAAATGTCCAGAACACAGACCAAGCATGTCTTCGGTAGTGTTTATGCTTGAGAATGAAGTTGAGTTGCCTCAAGCTAAGCAACCTGGTTTTTTCACCGAAAGAGATTTATTTGCTTCTGAAAGTTCAAGTAGCACAAATGCACCAAGCTCAATAAACCAAATGACCGTTACACAAATGGAAGCACGATAAGTTAACAAGTTAAATTTGTTTTTCTGATATTATTTTTATCATTATGCTTAAACCGGAATACTAAATTGTATTTCTATTCATTACATACATTAATTTTCTATTTCAGTAGTTGAAGGATCTATTTTTATTAGCAATCATGTCCCATGTTCAAGTCCTCTCATAAATGCTTTACAGTCATGTTTGCATCTATAGTATGAACAATCAAAGCACATACCTCCATTCCTGAGTAATCAATTTTGATCATGAAATTTGTTTGAACAGAGTTGATTAAGTCCATATGGCTGTGTTGTGGGAATAGTTACAACGGAAGGATCATCCAATCTTTGCCAGGGAGTAAGAACCTATTATGCCCCAATTTAGCAAGCAAGTTATAAACATTTTATAAATTTAGTCAAAATCAACATTAATTTTAACCACAAATATTATCTACAAATTTTGTGAGACCCACTACTATTTCTTTTTATATATCATTTATAAATTTTCCAAACAGGTTAAATCAATCTTTCAATCCCATCCCTGGTAACAGTTTAATCAATCACTGCCGTAAATTGCTTTTGATACCTCTATTTTATGAGAAATTAGATTCTTAGCTGCACTTTTAATTCACTGAACAGGAAAAAAAATTTTGTCATTTCAAACAATAAGAACAACGTCCCACAATTGGTGAATTCAGCAAATAGGATACCGGAGTGGGGCAAAAGCAATCCAGTCCAAACTCTTCACAAGAATTCTCTCTTTCTTTCAATCAGAAAAACAAAATAGCTTGTTATCTTCATTTTAGTGCTGATTTTTGTTATGCTCTAAGAAAATTCCTTGATTGTGTCTGACACCTATAATGATTAAACTGACATTACAACCAAAATAGTCTTTTATAACGTTCAAAAAATGTTGCTAAAGACCTTTTGCAACGTTTGGACGAATGTTCCAAACCTCAGTGTTTCCGTAGAGTGGAAGGATACGGCAACGGTTTTTAAACATTGCGAAAGACTTTTGGCAACGGCAACGTTCAAAAAAATGTTGCCAAAAGAGTGTCACTTTCGACAATGTGTGAAAAACGTTGAAAGTGACCCTTTTGGCAACATTTAAAAAAACTTTTCCAAAAGTTACATTTCGGCAACGTTTAGAAAATGTTACCAAAAGTGACCTTTTGGCAACATTTAAAAAAACGTTGCCGAAATGTTTTATTTTATTAACAAATATTTTGCTGTTCTTCACATTATTTGTAATTATTTCACCTGCTTTTACTAATACCAATATATAATGCATGAAACTAAGATATCTAAATTAAGCAACATTTATAAAACGGAAATTTTTTGATAGTACATGAAACTAAGATTAAAATTTCATTATATACTTTTAATCCATACAAAATATAAAATGGAATTAAATGTCTTCTTCTTGCATCTCCATTTCATCAAACTACCTTGAAGCTACTATTGTCCATTTTATACAAAATTCGCCATGTACAAATATAGTTGCTATGCATGATTACCTACAAGGAAAATGAGATATAATCACGTCCTGTTTCTCCAAAAATATCAAGCCTAACATTAAAATTCCTTTCATAGGGAAAGTAGTACTGTAACGCCCCAATTTTCATAAGACTTTCTTGAGCGTTACGAAAATAATTCAATAACCTTTTTGACATAAATTGCGGAAACGATAAAATTTTATTCTCTAAATAAGCAGAACATTCATAAATAATCATAGAATCATGTCTTAAATAAAAACAATTTAAACATTCTCCAAACAAACTAATAAATTTAAAATGTAGAAAAACTTAGAAATTTTATTTGTTGAAGATCCCTTGGCAGTCCGGCGCACCATTTCGCCACAGTTCCAATCGACCCGAATTAAAATTGTAAGAGTGAGTATTTTTAAAACACCCAGTAAGATACGAGCGATTTCCATAAGCGATTATATCACAATAATATAAACAATTCATACCACATTTTTTCTTTAGTAGGTATATTGGTGACCAATCGAGATACCCATCATTTCTCATTTATCATTTTGAATTCTCGAAGGATTTCACATTTCTCATTTGGGTCGAACCCGAAGGTCCACTGGTAATCCATGCATAAGTTATTGAACATAAAAACATATGGAAATATAATTACACTTGCACATATGTATCTTACCTCGTTGGATGAAAATAATTGTGGGACCTCGTTGAATAATTATCGGAAGAGAAATTTCACGTTAGAAATGTTTTTGGCTGTTGTCGTGTCTTAGGGGCTTATGACGGATTCTGCCTCAACGTGGTGTCCAGACTCAAGCAACATCATATATATATATAAGAAAATTCTGAAGCCTAATGGTATCTAATTTGATATAATTGGTGCTAATTAATGGCTCAAATCTTTTGGCATCAAAATTGGATGTGATTGGTACCAATTAATAAATCTTTGGCATCCAATCGAATATAATAAACACGTAACCGATCCTCTCTGATTTCATAAAAACAGAAAACTATACAATCTCTGACAAGTAAAATAAATGGTGGGACATGGTATGATTGCCTTGTAAGGAAAAATTGACCAAAAATATAATATTTAAACTTTCATTCACTTTGCTAAATAGTTATGGAAAGGGACAAACATTGATTTGCTGTGCACGAAAAACCCAAATTGATTTTATTGGATTGCCATAGATAATATATTATTGCAAAAATCATAAAGGATTCACGTGTACTAATAGAAAAATAGATCTAGTTACTGTAGGTTTCGAATGAAAAACAGGAGACATGATTAAATTCTTCCCAAATTTAAAGATGCGTGATTATAAAATATTGGATCCTTTTACTAATTACCTTAAAATAAAAGGTACATTATTAAGTAATAAAAATATGTATATATTAAATATGTTTCTTCTAATTGGGCTGAAATCACACGATCTTACATTTACTTGGGCAATTGGGCCTATCATACATTATTCAAGATGGGGGACAGAAATGAGCCCAGAAAAATTTGATATAACTCATCTCTAAATATTTGGCCCAAATAAAATAGGAATTTAAAATCCATCAATTTCTCAAAATAGCATATGAAATAAATAGAATTTTTATTTCAAAAGTTTCGGGGTGTTACAAGTACCAAGTAGACTTGTACATCGTAAAAAACTACCAATGCCTCCAAAATACGCAGGCAAAGCTTAAAATTAGTAAATTAACTTCACCTTTTTTGACAAACGTGTTTAAACATTTTCGAGTTACTTCTTCGGGGGGATTTTAATTTCAAAAACTCAATTTTACTAAAGTAAGTCTATTCTTATTTTCCACAAACGCAGTTTACTTTTTTGCCTTTAGGCTTAACCGAACATGCTCAACCAAATGTCTTAAGCAACTAGGGATAATGCCTAACACCCTCCACCCAAGCGAATTTTCACCATTAAAAATTTATCAGTGAGATATACATTTTACTGTGAAGTTGAATGTGACCAACAACAATTTTTTTTTTCTTTTCTATTCTTTTTATCTAACTAAGTTGTACTTGTTAATTCAATAGAGGTATTTTCAAAAATGTCTAAAATTAAGGGGGTGAATACAAAAATGTCCACACTTTTGAAAAATGTACCAAATTGTCTATTATGCCCTTAATGATATTCTCGACACTTTAAATGTCGTTCTCGGCATTTGATTTTTTTTTTTCAATTTGTCACGAATTTTGAGAAGTACTTTCATGATAAACTACATTAAAATAATATTCTCGACATTTCAAATGCGTTCTTGACACTTCATTTGTCTAGAGTGATATTTCATTTCGAACATAACAATTCTCTACATTTGAAATGGCGAGAATAACATTTTGCAAAAATGTCCATTTTTGGGATTAGTGTGGAATTATAAATTGTTAACAAGGGTATTTTGGTCTAAATTATTTCAAAATGGACATTTTTGCAATGGTGGACATGTGAAAATGGACATTTCTTGAAATCAACATTTTTTTTTTTCTTTTCTATTCTTTTTATCTAACTAAGTTGTACTTGTTAATTCAGTATTTGTATTAGTAAATGGTACAAAACCAATCTTTTATTCTCCTGCCAATTGAATTTGATGGTTTCTTTTCTCCTTAGTGCAATGACATTTTTTCTACTTACTTTAAATAAATCATTTTTCTCTGGCAACGACTTTACTAAACTCAAGGCAGTTACTTGTAGGGCTGTCAATGGATTGGATTTTGATCCGAATCCGATGAAATTAATGGGAGATGGATTTAAAGTCTCAATCCGATAACCCGATTAAAATCCGATAATCCGTTAACTAAATGGATCAAATATGGATATATAGGTCAATCCGATCTGATTTTTTATAATAATATAATATATTTTATAAAAGCATGCTTTTTATTATTTTTGTTATGGAAAATGATTTTGATTGGCATTTTAACATATTTTTGTTATGTTAATATCCCACATTGGAAGTTCATAAAATCATTGGAGAGAAATACATCCATAAAAGGTACTATCCCACATTGAAAGTTTAAAAAATTATTGGAGAGAAGTGCATTAATAAAATGCACTATCTCACATTGGAAATTTATAAAACAATTTTAGAGAAGTGCATTTATAAAATGAGCATGCTATTCAATAATTCTTCATGGGCCTCTGAATTGTAGTTTATGAGGCTCTTTCATGAAGTTCAAAATTTTCAAACTAAAAAAAAAAAATATATATTGCCCATTACTTTGGCATGACTGGCCCGGTATTGGGCCCGAATGTGTAAAATATTTTGGATCGGATATGGATTTAACAATCAAATATCCGTTGGATTATCGGATTGGATCCGTGAATCATTCTTATCGGATCGGATCGGATATGGGTAGTTCGGTCCATATCCGATCCATTGACAGCCCTAGTTACTGGCTCATCATATAGCTGAACATGAGAAAGTTCAAAAATAGCTAAGTTATTCCTCATCTTCTGGCTAACTTTATATGGCATTTTTCTATTAGTGCTCATGGAAGGGTATGGACCAGCAATCAAAGGTAAGATTTAGAAGTCGTATTGAACCACCAAGGTACTAACTTGAACAGATCAGTATGCATGTACCACTTCGGGCTGTAAGGGTCATTGTGCAAAAGTAAGAGAACCTATCCTGTCTGGAATGCTAAAAATCATCTACAGAAGGAGGTCGTGCTACCTAACTGCTCTCATACATATCTTTTCCCCAAATCGCATCTCACCCATGGAACACCATAACAGACTTAATGTCCAGGGTAATATAGCAATCTAGCTGGATTTCACTGACAAATCATACTGGTGTGCTACCTAAGCTAATATTGATATGTTAGCCAACGCTATAATCAGTAGAACTGAAGGAAACACTTATTTCCCAGCACTTCTCGCCAATCGACACTGAAATAATTTTTTTATCCCTCTCAATACTCTAGGTAGAAGAGACCATGTTATTTGACAGTGTAAAAAAAGAGGAGCATATTCGGTCAGAAGTGGCCATCATTCATAGATCAATCATCTACTGAGTATTCTGGAAATCAGGTAGAATTTGTTCCAAGTCTCTCATCTTCTCTACTCTTTCATATAAATTATAATTCGGTAATTTTCGGTGATCTCATACTTAAGCTTTTGCCTATTACAATCCCAAAACTTAAGGGGGCGTTCTCTTCGTGTTTCAGTTTTGTGTTTTGAGTTTTGAATTCGTTTTATATTTTTTTGTTTTGGGTGTCCATTTTGATATTGTTGAAAACTCGTTTTTTTTTGTCGTTTTGAAAAAATATTTTCCAACCCGTGTTTTTTTAGTTTTGGCAGATTTGTGAAAAAAACAGCCAAAACGTAAAAAAGTTGTTTTCTGTTTTCTTCACAAAATTTTCAGCCGTTTTTAAAAACTCGTTTTCGAAAATGGGAAAGAGAACGCGTTTTTAATGTTTTGGAAAATCGAAAACAGAAAACGGCCCGAAAAGAGCAAAGAGAACGCCCCCTAAGCTTTTGTCTCATACTTTATCTAAACATTTCTCCAATAAAGTTTCATCAGTTTATCAGACTATCCAATGCTTTCTACTTCGGTAGAATCCAGTTTCAAATTTTTGTAGCTTGGAAAAGACTATCAAGATATGCTAAGCCACATACTATCAGCCAAATTACCAGCTTTCACTTCAAATTGTAAGCAGGAAAGAAACCATTTTTTTACAACGGAGCCTGATTAAATGTAACCAAAACAGAACACACACACACAAAATAAGAGGCCAAAACTGCTCTACTTTGCTTACCTTAAACACAATGAGAAAAACAAGTACACATGGGATTTTCGAACAAAAAAATGAAGAAAATTGAAAGAATCCGAGTTAAAATTCGTTAACCTTAAACACTAGCAAGAAAAAAAAAAAATCAAACACACATGGAAAATCAACTGGGTAGCAGTAGTAGAAGTGTACTTCCGAACAATAACACGCAAGAAAAGCTCAGAAATTTCTGTGGATTGACACCTCCAAAATAGGCATTCGTTTACCCTTTTGTAACTCAGATCTTATTGCAGGATTAAACTACCCTTTTCAATTTCTGTGGAACCTGTATGAAAATCGAGGAAGGGTTTCCAAAGAGAGAACCAGCGTGCAAAATGAATGAAAGAGTTGGACGCAGTTGTTTACAGAGGTTGGGCCCAAATCATATAAATCATCTGGGAGTTATATACGATTTTTGCAACGTTTTTATAAAAGTTGCGAAAGAAGGAAGGAGATAGCATTTTGCCTCGTTTTACAAACGTTGCGAAAGTGAAACATTTTTGCAACGTTTACTAAACGTTAGTAAATGTTTCATTTTTTGCAACGTTTGATAAACATTACGAAATGCCAAGCTTTTTGCAACGTTTTTTAAACATTGCAAAAGATACAACACTAAATAAATGTTGCAAAAGATACAATGTTTTTATAAAAGTTGCGAAAGAAGGAAGGAGATAGCATTTTGCCTCGTTTTACAAACGTTGCGAAAGTGAAACATTTTTGCAACGTTTACTAAACGTTGCTAAATGTTTCATTTTTTGCAACGTTTGATAAGCATTACGAAATGCCAAGCTTTTTGCAACGTTTTATAAACATTGCAAAAGATACAACACTAAATAAACGTTGCAAAAAATCGACATTAGCAACATTCACTTAAAAAATGTTGTCAAATCTCAATTATTAACACCAATGGCAACATTCACTTATTAGAATGTTGCAATAAACCATTTTAGCAACATTTAATTAATGAATGTTGCCTTTTAAGTATTACAAAAGAGCAATTTTGTTGTAGCGTGAGTCTACAAAATAATAATATAAACAATTGAATACTTGGGATTAATGAATTAAGCGGCATATTATTTATGTTTATTATTGTTCTTGTCGATATATAATATTTATGTGGCCGTCCACATGGTACTTTATAAACATCTAACCTGAAATAGCCTGACAATTTGTCTCCAGAGGATCAAACAACATCTAGAGTGCTTGTATAAATAGGCAGCGGCGAATCCAGCATAAAAGTTCAGCTAGAGCGGAAGTTGACTTTGACCGTTGACTGTTGATCGTCGACAATCATCCGATCCGGCCGGTCGTTTATGAAAATTCGATTAAATAATATAAAAAAATATTGAATATATATGTAAATGCACTAAACGTAAAAGGGAATAAGCACAAACACAGTCACTACTGAGTCATAGGCAGAACCCAATTCCAGTTTCTCCATGCACACAATCACACAATCACACAAACACAGTCAAGAATCATAGACTCGCACAGTCGCACTCTCGCATTCTGCCTTCAGTTGAAGACGCACACAATCAGTCACACAATCACACAAACACAGTCAAGAATCAAGATCAGACTCCCTCACTCACACAGTCGAAGACGCACACAATCACAATTCACACATGCAGTCAGCCACACAAAGAAATCGAACTTACCTCCTAACTCCTAAGTCAAAGATGAGGTGATTCTGGCGATTGGCGAAGAAGAGTCGCTAACTCGCGAAGTCCGAATCCGACGCCTGTGTGACGGGTGAACTCCAACTCCAGTCTCCACTCTCCACCGACCCAGTCCACAGCCACACACACTCCACTCTCTACTTTCCAGAATCAGAAAATTTTGAAGAGGCAACGATTTGCACTCGCAAGTCGCACACACATTCAAGCTCCTCTTAGGTTTGCAAGATTGAATCGCCGGTTGGGGGAGAAATGATCCTGGATCGTTTCATTCGTTTGGGTTAATGGGTTGGGTACCGTTTGGGACCTTTGGGTAATGGGTATGAAATTGGGCCTGGAGCTGGGCCTATGGCGACTCAAGTTAGAGCCCAATTTTTTTTTTAAACTCCCAGAGCCCGCCCAACCATTTCCCATCGTCTTCTTCCTTGAACTCGCCAGAAAACCAGAGCTCCTCTTCAACCTTCCATCTCCAGGCAGCTCCAGCTCCAGCTCCGGCAGGTCTCCAAAGAAGCCCAAAATTCCAGCGAATCCAGCTAGAGCGGCCGCTCTAGCTCGCCTATAGCTGGATCCGCTCCTGAGTTCATACAGACAATGAAGCACAATTTTAAAAGTGATTATACGTGTAACATATGAAAGAAAATAGTTGCATATTAAAACTAGAGGGCCATGATTCAACTATTGTGTATTTATGTTTGACTAGGTTTTTGACAATTAAGTATGTGAACCAAGTTTTAGAATATAACCGTTTATGGTCCTTATATTTAATATTTAAATTTAAAGTCCAAATTAATTAAATGGTGGATTATTCAGCTACATAGAATAACTTTCCATATGTTCATTGGATGGAAGTTATTGCAGGAGAAGAACACCCATTTCTGAGATGGACACAAGTCTTGAAGAGATGTCTACATAAAGGAACCAAGGGTTCCTAGCCTAGCCTGCACAAAAAAATTTACAGCATATTTTTTCTCTAAAAGTCCTATATGCTTTATTCCATCAAGTGACAAGGGCATAAAGTGAGAATAGGCTTCTTGGTGGCGTGATTTTCTTTTCTAGATTTCAGTTACATTTGGAAAACATCGCAATTAATTTCTTCCATGTGGTATCGGAGTCAATGCCCACTTGATTACCCTTTAATTGATGGAACAAGCACATGAGTTTCTTTTGAGAGAAACTTATGTAGGAATTTTTTACGAGTTTGGAACTACACCACTCCCCCCATCATAGAAGTAAGTGGTTTTTAACTTTCACCCAAAACCATATGGGATGGTATTCTAGGAAATTAATTAATCCCTCATTTAATTATTTTAAATTTTAAATTTAAATATTCAATATGAGGGCCATAAACAGTTACAAGTGGTGCGAATTCTTTGACTTGACTTAAATTCTCTTACCTTAGTTCTTGGTATAGAAGGCTTAACTTCTAGGGTAAATACCAAATAAAAATCGTTGACTCGAAGAGGAATGCATTTTCTTGTTTCTTTCTTTTTTATTTCTCCTTCTAATCCTGATAGAAAAATGAGTATATGTGTGCGTTTTTACAAGTGAGATGACCAAGTTTTGGAGTAGGCGAGTGAGAGGGTAGGTGTAGGATTTTCATTTAAACTTCTAATTTCCTTTACTATCTCATTTGAAATCTTCGAAATCCTACAACATATATTTCCTATTAGAATAAAATCAGCTTGTAAACATGGGGATTGTCCGATTTTAACAAAATATAAGGGCTATATAAATAAGCACTTTTTATATCTTTTAAGTGTTAACTTTGAGAGAAATTTTCAAAATTTGTTTTGTGCATCTCTACAACAGTCTTTTATCCCCCATTGTTTCATGAATTTGGACTGAGTTTTAGTGATTCAGTGTGCTTAAATTTGAAGTCGATTAGGCAATTTTTGAATCATTATCACCCAAAAATTAGAAATTTAATTCCACACACACAATAAACATAACTGTTCCCAAATTATCCATTTGTGAGATTGCAAAAAAATATTTGGCTGAATTTGTACTTTATTCTTGAGAAAATTGTAAAATAGCTAATTGGTGCTAAACTAGCCAAAATTTGCAATAAATAGTCCAATGTGATGGCGTCACGTGGCACAATGTCAAACTTGATGTTAGACTTAGTGTACTTGTAGCATGATTTATCTTGAATAATGCTTTGTATACACTCCATGTTATACATGGAGTTTGACATTGTTTGGAAATTCAAAAATGAATGGACGGGAAATTATGTTTTATTTTTTAACCGTCCAATGTGATGACGCCACGTGGCACAATGTCAAACTTGATATTAATTAGTGTACTTGTAGCCTGATTGAAATCTTTAAACCTCGAGTATCGACTAATAACCCTAAAGGACAATCCTCAAAACAATACCTCCATTATAACACCTAAAACTTGCAACTTTTGTTAAATGCTTTTGGTCCCAAATCTTTCAAAAATAGTAAACTGAACCCAAATAATTATTTTCTTATAAACTATCTTCTATACTTCTCAATAACCCCTCATCCAACCCTTTCACCACCAAACCACCCCTGGCCCACCTCCAAAGACATGGAACAAATCTTTCATCTGTATCTTCATGTACACATCTTCATCATCTTCTGTGGACTCCATTGTTTCGCCAATTCTGTTATAGAGAGACCCTTTTTCCCAAGTTCCTTATTGATGATATTTTTGTGTTTTCCATGTCTTATAAATTTGCATTCGTGGATAAGTTTTCATGTTCAAAGCCTCTATTGGAAAATGTATGTGTGGGTGTGGCCCTTGAAACATTTGGTTTTAATGCGGATTCTTTTGACAAACATATCATTATCAATTTTCAAGTTGAGGAAAATTGCTTTTAAGGATTTTTCAAATGGCGTCATCATTTCAATGACCAACAGCCAGCCATGGCTGTTTGTGAAGCTGCCATAAGCCCACTTTATAGAATGACAATTATCTAGTCCCCATGGCTCTAGGCAGGATGATGGAACTAATTTGGAGATGGCTTGGGGGGCAGAACTTTTGGTAGTTGGACAGGGTGAAAATTAATTCCTTGCGTAACCACGGATTAAATGGGACTGTGGATGAAGATTCAAAGGACAATCATAAACTATAATGCAATGCAATTATGGAATCTTGTATGATCTGGAAATTAAAAATACACTAATGGGTTGCTATATGAACACAAATTTAAAATTTAGTTGCCAATTCATATATGCATTAGAGGAACTAGTGCACGGTGTACTCTCAAGATCTAGTAAGTCAATATCTTTAGGTGGAAATTGAGAAATAGAGGCTACCAAACAATTGAGAAATGGAAAATATTATTTCTAAAAATTCAATGAAAGATCGTAAACAATAATATATGAAGAATGCGAGAATTAATTCTTGCACTATGAATCACAAAGGTGACCATCTATCTGATGCCATTTGGACTAAATCGGCTACAATTAAGAGTAGTGTCAAATTGGTTTGTTTTAAAAGCACAACGCTGTGCAGCTGATACATTTGGTAATTATATTGAATGAGGCTTTAAATAATAGAATATGGACACACGTTGACGAACTTTGACAATGGGATGAATATTTGAATGACCAAAACCAACTAAATATTTCATGCGAGGCATAGAACGATTTTTTTTCTAAAACAAATCTCTCTGTGTTATTCACGTGGCCATTCAAGTAGTACTAGGGAACCACCAACTTGATAGAGCAGGAGAAATAAGACCAATTGACATGTAATTTTTTTATCAATCAATGAGAAAATTTGAGCTCGAAATAGTCACCTTAAACTATGGCATGAAACATTGCCAAGTTGAAAGCCATCAATAAGGTAAAATGAAGTCTAACCGAGGAGGCCAAATGACAAAGTAAGATAGCCAGAACCCCAGCACAACAGAAGGTATTGCCCGTTGAAGAATTAAATTAACTTCTATTAACAGATGCACAGTTATTGCTGAATTTTCATTTAAGCTAAACTGTTAATTATTCAATACTAGCTTAGAAAGAAAGACCCAATTATTTCAGTTAAATATTGATTGAAAAGGAGAAGCGGAATTTGTCCAGATATCATAGACGAGGAGGAAATACATGTAAATGACCTGTTGAAAAGTGGGTATTTCCACTATGACCTTTGACCGGATTTAACTAAAAAAAAAAAATTAAAAAGAAAAAAAGGAGAAGCGGGTATCCCAATTAATCTTCGTGTTCCAAATTTGGACCCCGAATCCTACGCTATACAACCAACTATGAAACTTTACAATTAAGTCCCTAAACTTCTAAAATGTTCAAGTTGGTCATTTTGTTCACAGAATAGCCAATTACAATAATCTAACACTAACAAAGCTAAACTGTTAATTATTCAATACTAGCTTAGAAACAAAGACCCAATTACTCCAGTTAAATATTGATTGAAAAGGAGAAGCGGAATTTGTCCAGATATCATAGACTGGTCAGCATTTACATATTGGCCTCGGCATTTTTATATTTCCCTTCATTCTAGGTCGATAATGGTCCATGAAACTGTCCTATACATAACAAACGAGTAAAACAGAGCAAGAAATCAGCAAAAATGAAGAACAGGGAGAGGAAAAAAAATTACTTTTCTGGAGAGGGAGAGAAGTTCTGTGTTTTCCTTTAATTGAAAGTGGATATAAAAATGAAAAGCTGCAAGAATTGGCTACACAAAAGCCGTTTTTTCACACTTATTAAAAAAGCTTAATCGTTTACTTTTACATAAAATCTGGAGCAAAGTTAAAAAATTGAACTTCAGCAATCTAATGAGCATGACCTCTACTGGTCACATTTCCTTAAACTGTAGATTGACCTTGACAGCCTATAGTTGGGGTTTTAGAGCAAATCATCAATTATTTCAATTATAAACGTAGTCTTGACCTTAAATACTACTTCAGATTCCCAAGTCAAGAAACTAAATTGTGTACACTGGAGCCCATGATCAGGCAATATGCATTCAAGCTAATGTTTATTGCCCGCCTATCAGTTCTATTAAAAATAATAATAATAAATAAATAAAAGGTAAAACACGCAGAGAGCTGGGACCATGAAGATATCAGATAAAGATTTCCCCTTACTTTTATGTCTATCCAGAAAATCTTTTAAGCAACAGATATTATAACTACTATACAAATCGTTAGAGATGGTGATACCATGGTTTCATCTAAGGCTGTCAATGGATTGGATTCAGGATTTTGATCCGAATCCGATGAAATTAATGGTAGATGGATTTAGAGTCTCAATTCGATAACCCGATCAAAATCCGAATCCGATAATCTATTAACTAAATGGATCAAATATCGATATAGGTCAATCCGATCCGATAACAATCCGATCTGATTTTTTATAATAATATAATATATTTTATAAAAGCATGCTTTTTTATTTTTTACTTTTTTTAACTGCTAAATGATTTTTTAAAAAAATACAAAGAGACGCTTTGAAAATAGTCTAATATTATTAATTGGGATATTTATAGAATTTTTGATTTTTTATTAATTAAAATAAGTTAGAAAAATAATTAATCTAATTAATAAAGTAAATAAAAAATCAAGGGATAAGGTAATTATAATTTGACTAAACCAAAGAAAATTTTTTAGTTTTATTTTGTCCCACATCGGATGTTTATTACAAACACATGGGAATTGTAGTGTATAAATAAGTGGGTCATTAGTTATTAGATAGTTCAACTTTTTGGGCCTTTTAATTTATAAATAAACAAGTCAAAAGGGTTTAAGAGGTTTATTAGTTTCTAATATTAAATTTTAATATTTAATCGGAAAATTTGGTTTCGGGTCATCCCCTTTTTGGACAAACTGGTCATTTGGCCAGTTTTTTTACCGATTTTGATTAAGTGGGTTTTTAGTATTAATCAAACCGGATTTTGGCTCGGGTCGGATTATCGGATCGGATATCCGATAATATAGCAAATCGAATATGGATTTAACAATCAAATATCCGTCGGATTATCGTATCGGATCGGATCGGATCGGATCGGATCCATGAATCATTCTTATTAGATCAGATATGGGTTATGGGTAGATCCGGTCCATATTCGATCCATTGACAGCCCTAAAGCTGACCCTATTCCATTAGATTTAAAAAAAACAACCACAATAATGATTTTCAAATTGGAACTAAGAACCTATTTGATTTAACTAAAAAGTAAATAAACATTTATATCAAAAAATAAAAAATTAATCACATATTTCTTCCAATTATAATTTTTATTAATTTTTCAACCACTCAGTTCATCATATTTTTATAAAAAATTTACTAAAAATGTGATTTTCAACTTAACCAAATGAGGCTAAACCCAATTCTTTGTATTTAAAATTCAAACGAATAGTGTATAATTAATAAGGATACATCTATTTGTACACCATGATACACACCATAGTGTACAGCCCCCTCGTATGTTGAGGAAGCCCACATGAATAAAATAATTGTGGACCCCCTCATTGTGAGTGGGCTATAAAAGTGTACAGACCTCAATTAATAATTGAAGCACCTACTTTTATTCTAATTTATCTTTTAATATTTGGCTTTATTGAACAAGCATCAAATGAAGTTCACGTGTGGAAATTTTTATCAAATGACATTTGGCCACTGTTTGGTGGTGATTAAAATTAAATTTTTAATAAACCTTAATAAAAACTGATGAAAAGTGGAGTTAAAAAATTGTTAATCTCTTGGAATTTGTTAAAATTAATTGTTACTTTTAACTTAAATTAAAATCTAGATTTTAATCTCTACCAAACAGCGACTTAATAAGACCGCTTTTCGTAACACTTCATATAGTCTTATTTTTGAAGAATTATATATATATCTATATATTATTGTACTGATATTTCAGGCATGGAAATAACTAAAAAAAATTATTAACAATGTTAGAATACTACACATCAATTACGTGAAAGATTCATTGCTATTTTGGAAGATAACGTGTGATGAAATTTAGAACTTAAATTGGAGTTCAATGTCCAATTGAAACAAATGAAGTGTAGCTACTCAATTAAGATTTTGCTGAAAGTTCAGTAACATAACATCATGTAAAATTTACCCTCTATTTTTCAGTTCTTAATTGTGCTCCCAAGAATCGTTTCATAGTATCCTAGACATGTATTTGCACTCCCATGACATCACTAGGAAGGCAAATATTCTTAAATACCATAAAATAATATCAATTCATTATTTAGCCAACAGCAATTGCTTTTGGCCAATAGCAATGTCGAGTAATCTATACACTAGATTCTACTTTCTAGGGACCACTGCCGACCATACAAGGATTCAACAATATTTTAAGACTGTCCAAATAGTGGTGGTGGTGGAGGGGCTAATGAGATCATTGAGATGCAATGATTTCACTAGTTAAAGAATGTCAACATTAGAAAGGCTGGTTTCACACATGCCAATCCCCTATAATAGGGTTAGCATCTATGGATTTACACATTATTTTCAGTTTCTATAACAGGATAATTCATCTCCAGAAGATCAAACAACATTTCGAAGGCCTGTACAAATAAGCAACACAAGCTTGAAGTAGTCACCTTGAACTATGCACTCAACGTTTGAGAGTTGAAAGCCAAAGCTAAGGTCGAATAAATTCTAGGGCGAGATCTCAAGAAGTACCCAACGATGGATAGAGGACCATAGACCCAGTTCAATCTGGAAGCCTAGCACAATGTATCTAACATCAGCTGAATTAAATTAATGTAATTTGACCTATACATAATCCTAGCTGATATAATTCATTTAAGCTAAATGTTAGTTATCACTACAATCATAGATAGCGTCATTATTATTCCATGCCAATGTCAATGGAAATGGAGAAGGGAATAGATCCAGGTACCATATACTAGTCAGCATTTTCATAATTTCCCTTATTCCTGGAACCGCTTAATGTGATGGTCCATGAATTTTTCAATTGACATTAATAAACAGTGGTCCCATTCTATCTAATAATGCATAGATAATTGAAGCATAATCTTCACCTTATAATACTTGGGATTTGCCAATTGGTTGCCGTGACTGTATTGACAATTTCTCAATCCAAGTCAAGAAGTTAAGGTGTGAACACTGGACCTCATATTCAGTCAATATACGTTTTTAGATTTCCCCCCCCCCTATGAATCTATTAAACAAGAGAAACAGAGGGAATGAGATACAGAACAAGAACCATGCATATACGAAATAAATATTTCCACTCACAAATAAATCTGGAGTCTTGAAAGTTATCAAACAAGGACTTCTAGTTCTTCTAAACGACACTAATGGTGTCATCATATGGTCTTCGAATACATCACGACCTGTGAAAACTCCAGTTGCAAAATTGATGGACTCAGGAAACCTTGTTGTGAAAGATGCAAATGACGATGACCCAGGGAACTTTCTTTGGGAGAGTTTTAATTATCCCACTGATACATTGTTACCAGGTATGAAGCTCGGTTGGAACTTTATAACCGGTTTAGAGGTCTATCTATCATCATGGAAGAGCAACGAGGATCCAATTTCAGGAGATTTTACATATCACTGTGATCCTACTGGTTATCCACAAACTATCTTGAAAAAAGGTTCAGTTGAGCAGTATAGATCTGGACCTTGGAATGGTCTCCGTTTTAGTGGGGTACCGACCTTGAGGAAAAATGAGATTTTCAAATTTGAATTAGTACTAAACAAAAATGAGGTCTACTATCATTATGAGCTCCTTAGCTCAGTTATTACAAGGTTTACATTGAGTCCGAGTGGAGTTGGCCAGCGCTGGACGTGGATAGATCAAACACATGACTGGGTAGTTTACCATACTGCTCCAACAGATAATTGTGATACTTATAAATTATGTGGTGCATATGGTAGTTGCAATATTGCGAATTCTCCTGTTTGTGGATGTTTAAATAGATTTCTCCCAAAAGATCCTGAAGCTTGGAAGAAGGCAGATTGGTTGAACGGGTGTGTTCACAGAAATCCATTGAATTGTCAAACTGGAGATGTATTTCTCAAGTATTCTGGTATAAAATTGCCAGATACACGATATTCCTGGTATAATGAAAGCATGATACTCAAAGAATGCAAGGTAGAGTGCTTAAACAATTGCAATTGTACTGCTTATACTTACTTAGATATAAGTAGAGGAGGAAGTGGATGCTTACTTTGGTTCGGAGACTTAATTGACATCAAAGAGCTATCAGCAGAAGAACAAGATATCTATATTAGAATGGCTTCTTCTGAATTAGGTAAGGAGTTATTCACGGAAATGCTTAACTATTCACTTTTTAGACTTGATTGATTTAATTTTGCAGCTTAGTTTCAGGGCTTCACATTAGCTTCAGTCTATTCTATTAATATTAGTATCCAAAAACTGGTTTACAGATGCAGAAAGTTTCATTATAATTATGGCCTTCACTGATATTATATAATACAATAATTACAGGCCTTAATAGAAATCTTATCCCAAAAACACGTTTATCTTTGAATTCAAAGGAAGTAGAATGTTTACATTACTAGACGAACAAATAGAAAATGGGATAATTCGGAACTTTCTTTCCTTTATAGATGATCTGTGAGCTTGTCACTTTCAAGGACGTATCATCATTGAAAAGCAATCCCCTTTTTATCTTTATTTTTTTGTTAATTGTGCAGACGTGAAAGGACGGAAAAGAGAAATTCTAGTAGTAAGTTTTTCGTTGTGTATGGGAATGATTCTGCTGGGTCTGAGTATGATTCTGTATGTTCAGAAAAGAAAGAAGAGTAACCAAAGGCTAAGAGGAGGTATGCTAGCAAAATCTATGATTTTTTACTAAAGACAAGTGGATAAACCAATCTTATCCATGCAAATGGAAACCGTCTTTTGCTTTTCTCTATGGTTTAGGTGGCCTTGGACACAACTTTGCAGACAATCACCATGATGTAAGCCACAATAAAGACATAGAGCTACCACTGTTCGACTTACATACAATAACTAAAGCTACTGATAATTTTTCAATTAACAACAAGCTTGGAGAGGGTGGGTTTGGACCTGTTTACAAGGTAATACATAGTATTTTTAATATAACAGGGCAGGCACTACACTGGGAATTGATGCTCTCAGATTTCATTTCAAATTTTATTGATATTTAATCAACGCACCACATCAAATATTTTGCTCACAGAATATTTTCAAAATTTACTCTTATTTTATATGAAATGAAGTCTTAAATACACATAAAGGCATCAATATATCCTTCCTCACAAGTAAAAAGTGAGAGGAAGATGAATTATGTAAATCACTATCATGAAAAATGAATTCCTTTTACATGCTTGATTTCTGATATAGGGGCTGCTGGAGGAGGGGCAGGAAGTTGCTGTCAAACGGTTATCAAGAACATCACTTCAAGGATTCGATGAGTTCAAGAATGAAGTCATTTGTATAGCTAAACTTCAGCATCGAAATCTTGTGAAGCTTCTAGGGTGCTGCATTCAAGGAGAGGAAAAGATGTTAATTTATGAATACTTGACTAATAGAAGTCTGGATTTGATTTTATTTGGTAAGAAATATTCATCTTGCAAAATCGGGAATTACAACATTCTATCCCGAGTATCAGTTATACACTGAAATAAAAGAGTTCCATAAATATTTAATCAAATCTAGAGGAAGGATTTTCGATCAACTGTAAATAGGGGACACGTCATTATTCTTTATTCTATGTGCTGTTTCACGCTACTGCATGCTTGAAGATACTTGGTAATAGATATTGGAATTAATTTCTCATATCCTTAATCCAACAATCAGATTATTCTAATGACAGGGAATTTTTTTTTTATTTTTTAGATCCAATGAAAAGTGCAGTTCTTGACTGGTCAAAGCGCTTCCACATTATTAATGGCATTGCCAGGGGCATTATGTATCTCCATCAAGATTCCCATCTCAGAATCATCCATAGAGACCTCAAAGCCAGCAATATTTTGCTGGATTCTGACATGAACCCAAAGATATCAGATTTTGGCTTGGCTAGAAGTTTTGGAGGCAATGAGACAGGAGCTAACACGAGCCGAGTAGTTGGAACATAGTAAAAAACTCAATCCCATAATTTATGAAATGCTATTCTATTGCTTAAAACTTGGGTGCCTTATAAATTTTATCATGTAGTGGCTACATGTCCCCGGAATATGCTATAGATGGCACATTTTCAGTGAAATCAGATGTATTTAGCTTTGGCGTTTTGGTGCTAGAGATTGTAAGTGGCAAAAGAAACAGAGGATTTTCTCATAGAGATCATCACCACAACCTTCTTGGACATGTAAGTATAGTGCATACTCACATTGTAATGAAATTAATCCTTATAGCACTTGGATCCGTTGGTCCTTTAAATGAGTTCAATTAGTACAGGCATGGATTCTGTATAAAGAAGGAAGGTCACTGGAATTCGTCGAAGATTACCTCGGCGTTTCAGGTTATTTATCAGAAGTGCTGAGATCGATCCATGTGGGGCTGTTGTGCGTTCAACAATGTCCAGAACACAGGCCAAGCATGTCTTCGGTAGTGTTTATGCTTGAGAATGAAGCTGAGTTGCCTCAAGCTAAGCAACCTGGTTTTTTCACAGAAAGAGATTTGTTTGCTGCTGAAAGTTCAAGTAGCTCAAATGCACCAAGCTCAATAAACCAAATGACCATTACACAAATGGAAGCACGATAAGTTAATAAGTTAAATTTGTTTTTCTGATATTGCTTTTATCATTATTCTTAAACTAGAATACTAAATTGTATTTCTATTCATTACTTACATTAATTTTCTATTTCAGTAGTTGGAGGATCTATTTTTATTAGCAATCATGTCCCTTGTTCAAGTCCTCTCCTAAATGATATACAGTCATGTATCTGTACTATGAACAATCAAAGCACATACCTCCATTCCTGAGTAATCGATTTTGATCGTGAAATTGGTTTGAACACCGAGTTGATTAAGTCCACATGGCTGTGTTGTGAGAATAGTTACAATAGAAGGATCATCCAATCTTTTACAGGGAGTAAGAACCTATTAAGCCCCCGTTTAGCAAGCAATTTACGAACGTTTTATAAATTTAGTCAAAATCAACATTAATTTTGACCACACATTCATAACTATTATCCACAAATTTTGTGAGACCCACTACTATTTCTTTTTATATATCATTTATAAATTTTCCAAACAGACTAAATCAGTCTTTCAATCCCATCCCTGGTAACAGTTTAATCAATCGCTGCCGTAAATTGCTTTTGATACCTCTATTTTCTGAGAAATTGGATTCTTAGCTGCACTTTAATTGACTGAACAGAAAAAAAAAAAAAATTGCCATTTCAAACGATAAGAACAACATCCCGCAATTGGTGAATTCAGCAAATAGGATACCGGAGTAGAGCAAAAACAATCCAGTTCAAACTCTTCACAAGAATTATCCCTTTCAATCGGAAAAACAAAATAGTTTGTTATCTTCATTCTAGTGCTCATTTTTGTTTTGCTCTAAGAAAATTCCTTGACTGTGTCAGACAGCTATAATGCTTAAACTGAGTCTACAAAATAATAAGATAAAAAATTGAATACTTGGCATTAATGAATTAAATGGTATATTATTTATGTTTATTATTGTTCGTATTGATAATGTTGTTATTGTTCTATTACCGATGATAACTCAAAAAGAAAGAAACAAAAAAAATCTTTCTGTATGCTATTTATGTGGCTGTCCACATGGTACTTCATAAACATCCAAACTGAGACAGCAGGACAATTAGTCTCCAGAAGATCAAACAACATTTAGAATGCTTTGTAAAAATAACCAACACAAGCTTGAAATATTCACCTCGAACTATAGCATTCAACATCAAAGAGTTGAAAGTCAAAGCTAAGGTAGAATAAATTCTGAGGC
This sequence comes from Osmanthus fragrans, assembly GCA_019395295.1. Classification (NCBI taxonomy): domain Eukaryota; kingdom Viridiplantae; phylum Streptophyta; class Magnoliopsida; order Lamiales; family Oleaceae; genus Osmanthus; species Osmanthus fragrans. The sequence goes on from CM033342.1 coordinate 5,566,718, forward strand.
TAGATCTCAAGAGGTTCCTAAGGATATATAGAGGATTGGCCTTCACCCAGTTCAACCTGGAAGCTAGCATAATATATCTAACATCAGATAAATTAAATTAATGTATTTGACCTACACAAATTTATAGCTGATGTTTTCTTTTAAGCTAAACTATTAATTATTCCGTGTCAATATCGACGGAAATATAGAAGGGAATAGCTCCCGATACCATAGACTGGTCAGACTTTGGAACCATTTAAGGTGATGGTCCATGGAACTAACCCATCCATATCAATGAAATAGTGTTCATACTCGGAACTAATCATGCATATAGATATTTGGAGCATAATCTTCACCTTATAATACTTCAGATTTGCCAATTGGGTCCCGTGGCTGAAATGACAATTTCTCAATCCTCTTACGAATTAATCCAAGTAAGGAAGTTGAGGTGTGAAAACTGGACTTCATATTAAGACAATATACTTTTATTTTATTTTATTTTTTTGCCTACCTATGAATTGTATTAAAGAAGAAAAACATAGTGAAAGAGAGATAGAACGAGAACCATGCAGATATCAAATATATTATTTTCCCTTACATTTGTCACGATGACATAGGAGCATATAATTTGTTAACAAACAAGAGAAAGATCACGAAGCAAGGAATAATTGAGAGCAAAGAAAAATCAATTTTTATTCATATATTTTGGTTTTTCTATTATATTGAATAAGCCCCTCTATTTATAGCGTAAATAAATTAAAAGAAGTTAAAAAGGAAAACAAAATTCTAGTAAACGATAATTATATCAAAATATCAAAACTAATCTTATCTAATTTAATAAAAATAACATATTTAGAATCAAGCTCTACTTTTAAAATCATATCTAAACTATACTTCTATTTTTATCTTTGTGCTTATCTAGATCTCCATCATTTTTTTGCCGGCTGAGAGAGCTCGACTCCGAATCAACTTTTGAATGTTTGCATTTTGGTCCTCGAACTTTGATATTCTTCATTTTTTGCTTGAATTTCGTTCCTTTCAATCAATTTCACCTCCAAGCATCGAGTTTCACCCAACAAATAATATATACACAAGATTAAGCAAATAATTTATCAAAATTAATATAAAATATCTTCATTTGATGGCCTAGATAAGTGTACAATATATATTTATCAATTAATCCGCATTTACATATTTCCCTCAACTCTTCGTTGATGGCAGTTAGCATCTTTATATTTCCCTTCACTCTAGGTTGTTGGTAGTACATTGAACTGTCCTGTCCATATCATTGAATTTGTGGTCCTATCTCTAAGATTCTAAGCAAGAATAGAAATTATTGATTACTTTTTTCTGTAAAAACAGAAAAAAAAAATCCACATGTAACAAACAAAAAAACGGGGCTCATAGAGCAGCAAAAATGAAGAACAGGGTGGAGAAGGAAAAAAAAAAGGAAAGAGGGAGATAAGTGCTGTATTTTGCTTAAATAAAAAATGGTAACTTACAACTGATATATAAAAGGGGCATTTTCAAGAATGTCCACTTTTAAGGGTATGAATTGAAAAATGTCAATTTTTCAAATTTAATAGTAAACTGCCTATTATGCCCTTTTAAATTAAAAAAAGAAGCTTCCATGAGAAGCTACATCAAGATTATATTCTCGACATTTCAAATGTCGTTCTCGACATTTGAATCCCGTTTTATATTTCAAAAGTACACACGTCAAATCATAATATTAAATGTTCTTGACATTTCAAAACGTCATTCTCGACATTAAATGTCTAGAATGACATTTCATTCCAAAACATGACATTTCTCTACACTTGAAATGTCGTTCTAGACATTTATGTGTCATGCGAAAAATAGCATTAATTGTGATTTGACATCTTGACATTTTGCAAAAATGTCCATTTTTTGGACTTGTGTGGAATCATAAATTGTTAACAAGGGTGTTTTGGTCTAAATAATGTCAAAATGGACATTTTTGCAAGGATTTTTGAAAGTGACCATTTTTGTAAGTGACTAGTTAAAAGTGGACATTTTGTGAAATTACTTCTATAATAAAAATGAAACGCTATCAGTTTTGGCTACACGAGCCATTTTTTCCCCCATTCAAAAAACTTAATTATTTACTTGTACATAAAACCCAGACTAAATTGCAGAAAACCCGAACTTAGAGAACATAAGAAATCTAATCATCATGGTTTCTGCAGGTCACCTTTCCTCTGCGGTAGATTGGCCTTGACAGCCTAGAGCAGGAGTTTTAGAGTAAATCTTCAAGTCCTTCAATTATAAACATTTTATTGACCTTGAAGTACTACATCAGATTCCCAAATCAAGAAACTAAACTGTGAGCACTGGAGCCCAAGATCAGTCAATACGCTTTCAAGCTAACGTTTATGGCCTGCCTATCAATTCTATTTGACAAGAAAAGGTAAAACACTCTGAAACCATGAGGATATCAAATAAAGATTTCCCTTTACTTTTTGTCATAAGCTTTTTTTATGTCCATCCAGAAAATCACCAAAAGATTCTAAAACTACTACACAAACCCTTAGAGACGGTGATACCACGGTGTTATCTGGCAGTAGCTAAGAATTGGGATTCTTTAGCCCTGGAAATTTGAAGAATCAATAAATGGGCATGCGGTACAAGGGAATAACAGTAACGAGTTACGACCGTGTTATGGGTTGCCAACAGAGAAATTCCACCTACATATATATATATCTGGAGTCATGAAGGTCATTGAACCAGGACTTCTAGTTCTTCTAAACAACAATAATGGTGGCATCATATGATTTTCAAATACATCACAACCTGTGAAAACTCAGGTTGTAAAACTGCTCCTTGTTGTGAAAGATGTAAATGATGATGACCAGGGAAATCCCTGAGACGATAAGAACTTACATAAGATCTATTTAATTTGGCTTTAATTGTTAAATCCCTGAGACGATAATGGATTGATTTCCAGTTTTGGGTCTTAATTTGAGAATTAATAGTTAATTAGAGATTGTGGAGATAAACCATGGTGGATTTAGAAATCTTGGTAATTTTATTTTTTTTCTTCTTAATTAAAATTTTGTAAAGTAGGTTAAAATTATAATTAATTTAGATTGAATTAGACTTTTATTTTAGCAATCTCTATGGATTTGATGTTGTTGCTCATTGACTCTACATTCCTAATGCTTTGCCTGCATGGAATTAAATAAAAACTCCACAAAAACAGAGAAAACTGACCATCCCTTGGTGTTATGAAATACCAACCTGACATAGCAGGACAATTCATGTTCAAAAAAAGTTAAATAACATTTAGAAAGCTTATACTGATAAGGAAGTTGACTCAAAATAATCACCTTTACTATGGACGTTACTGAGTTGAAAGCCATAGCAAAGGTCTAATAAAGTGTAATTGTGGAGGCCACCGGCCATATCTTAAGTAATACAGTGTACCAGGGTACCCAAAAGGCTATATAAAGGAGCTCGGATTGAGTTCAACCAGGACGCTAAGAACAAGATAATATAATGCTAGCACAATTAAAGGAACACATATCAATCTATACACTGTTATAGATCATAATTTATTTTAAAATGAACTGTTAATTATTTACTACAAACTTAGATAGCAAGACCTAGTCATTCCAGCTCAATATTGATGGAAATGTAGAAGGGAAATAGCTAGGGATGTCAACGAGTCGAGCCAAGTAGAGTCGGCTCACGAGCCTAAACTCGAAGCTCAAGCAAAATTCGTCAGGATTTTTATTTTGGCTCGAGCCTAGCTTTTGCTCGGCCAAAAAATCTAGGCTTCACCCGAGTAGGCTCATTTTTTATTTTTAAAATTTGAAATACGAGTTAAATTGCTACTGTTGCCTAACAGGCCTGTTAAGGTAGCAGGCGTGCTGCCTTAACTTTCATTCAATGTAATTTAATTTTATTTCTCGGCTCATTACGGGCAGTCTGGGGCTTTTTTCGGGCCGAGCCGGTGAGCCAAATCTACATCCCTAGAAATAGCTCCAGATACCATAGACTAGTCCCCTCATTCTTGGATCCAATCCATTGAATAGTCCCATCCATATAGATGAAATAGTGGTCCTACTTGGATCTAAGCATTCATAGATATTTGAAGCATAATCTTGACCTTATAATACTTCAGATTTGGCGACTGTATGCAATATTTTCCAAGTTTAGTTAAGGTTTGTATGCTAAACCTCATATTCAGTCAATATGCATTCAAGCTTCCACATATTGCCTAAAAATCAATTCTATTAAACAAGAAAAAGGAAAAAGAAGAAAGAGAAAGAGAGTAGAATTAGAACCATGAAGATATTTTAAAAAAAAAAAAAAAAATTACTTTTATTTTTTGTCTTTTAAGAGCTCATCGAAGACTACCTAATTTAACTCAATCTCCCCAACTCCTACACGTGGTAGCAATCCCTTTTAAATTTAAATGAAAAACTAACTTTTAAACAACTTTTTCAAACTGCAATATTTTGGGGCTGACTTATTCGAATCAACTTTTTCTTGAGCCTAAAATAGATAATTAAATACGAACTATCCAACGAGCTCCATATTAATATACTTTTCATCGTTTTATCAATAATTAATTATTTGACCGAAAATAATATTAGATTTAATACTATTTTACCTTAGTCCATCAACTTTCCAAAATTATAAAAATATAGCAAATAGTACAAATAGTTTTATTCTATAAAATTTTTGGCGCTACACACTGTTCCTTTAAGATTTACGGTTTTGCTACTGGTACATCAAGGTGTACTCCCTCCTCACATGGGAGGGGGTCCCACTTGAATAAAATAATCGAGTGGGTCCCCCCATGTGAGAGGGGGGACACCATTATGTACAAATCTTGATGTACAAGTAGCATTTTTGTAAGATTTATGAGCCTTTTGTTTTTGAGATTGTTGTCTCTGAAATAATGAAATTAGTGCATTTAAAGTTTGTAATTGATATTTATTATGGTTATTAAATTTTGTCCTTGAATGACTTGTATGAAGTTCATACAGACAATGAAGCACAATTTTAAAAGTGATTATACGTGTAATATATGAAAGAAAATAGTTGCATATTAAAACTGGAGGGCCATGATTCAACTATTGTGTATTTCTGTTTGAATAGGTTTTTGACAATTAAGTATGTGAACCAAGTTAGAGAATATAACCGTTTATGGTCCTTATATTTAATATTTAAATTTAAAGTCCAAATTAATTAAATGGTGGATTAATCAGCTACATGGAATAACTTTCCATATGTTCATTGGATGGAAGTTATTGCAGGAGAAGGACACCCATTTCTGAGATGGACACAAGTCTTGAAGAGATGTCTACATAAAGGAACCAAGGGTTCCCAGCCTAGCCTAGCCTGCACAAAAAAATTTACAGCATATTTTTTCTCTAAAAGTCCTATATGCTTTATTCCATCAAGTGATAAGGGCATAAAGTGAGAATAGGCTTCTTGGTGGCGTGATTTTCTTTTGTAGATTTCAGTTACATTTGGAAAACATCGCAATTAATTTCTTCCGTGTGGTATCGGAGTCAATGCCCACTTGATTACCCTTTAATTGATGGAACAAGCACATGAGTTTCTTTTGAGAGAAACTTATGTAGGAATTTTTTACGAGTTTGGAACTACACCACTCCCCCCATCATAGAAGTAAGTGGTTTTTAACTTTCACCCAAAACCATATGGGATGGTATTCTAGGAAATTAATTAATCCGTCATTTAATTATTTTAAATTTTAAATTTAAATATTCAATATGAGGGCCATAAACAGTTACAAGTGGTGCGAATTCTTTGACTTGACTTAAATTCTCTTACCTTAGTTCTTGGTATAGAAGGCTTAACTTCTAGGGTAAATACCAAATAAAAATCGTTGACTCGAAGAGGGTAGGTGTAGGATTAACTCTTTCTTTTTTATTTCTCCTTCTAGTCCTGATAGAAAAATGAGTGTATGTGTGCGTTTTGGATTAAGCGAGTGAGAGGGTAGGTGTAGGATTTTCATTCAAACTTCTAATTTCCTTTACTATCTCATTTGAAATCTTCAAAATCCTACAACATATATTTCCTATTAGAATAAAACCAGCTTGTAAACATGGGGATTGTCCGATTTTAAGTTTTAACAAAATATAAGGGCTATATAAATAAGCAATTTTTTTTTATTTTTTTATATCTTTTAAGTGTTGAATTTGAGAAATTTTGAAAATTTGTTTTGTGCATCTCTACAACAGTCTTTTATCCCCCCCCCCCCCCCCCCCCCCCCCCCCCCCCCCCCCCCCCCCCCCCCCCAATTTTTCATGAAAGGGGCTTGACCAGGTTCATGGATTTGGACTGAGTTCTAGTGATTCAGTATGCTTAAATTTGAAGACAATTAGGCAATTTTCGAATCATTATCACCCAAAAATTAGAAATTTAATTTCACACACGCAATAAACATAACAATTCCCATATTATCCATTTGTGATATTGCAAAAAAAATATTTGGCTGAAATTGTACTTTAGCCTTGAGAAAATTGCAAAATAGCTAATTGGTGCTAAACTAGCCAAAATTTGCAATAAATCTTTAAACCTCGAGCATCGACGAATAAACCTAAAGGACAACGGTGGTGCTATTCGTACAGAACTCCATGACAGAAGGCATTAACAGAATGAGGTGGAAAATAATAAAAAAAAAAAATTGTGAATGAAACGTCGTTGAAGACCCGGCCCAATCGACATTTCCCCCATTCTTAGAGAAGCCCTTGACAGAGGCGATTCACTCTGATTCCATCTTCATCTCGTCTTCATCCCAACTTCATCTACTCCATCATATCTTATCTCCATCACATCGTATGATTTTGAAGGTAGACTAAGAAATTCTGTGTTTTCTATTTATTTTTTATCACTCTCATCTCAAAATTTTCACCAGTGCTTTTCCCTAAGTGTGGGTTTGTATTGTTCGGTATCATCTAATGGCAATGGGGGTTATATTCACTGCTCCAAAACTCAACTTTTAGCACAAAATTTGGCCCTTTTTTTCAGTAATTTATATCCAAAGTTTGAACCTTGAGGTTGGTTTTGTATTTTTTCAGAGTTGGATTTTTTTGCACATAAGCTGGTCATTCCAGTTTTTAATTAAATGGTGACTGGTTTTTTTCTGTAGTTTCAGTTTTTTGAGTAATGCAAGGTTAATCTTGAGGTGGGTTTATTGTATGCTTTGAAAAGAATCTTTTACCAAAGAAGTTGCCTCTTTTAAGCTATTCCAGTTGTCTGAGTACATTGGAAGATTGAATATTTTTGTGGGATTTGAAGAGTTGGGATATTTGTGGGAATGGTGATGGACACTGGAGGCAGACTTGTGGCTGGTTCTCATAATAGAAATGAGTTTGTGCTCATCAATGCTGACGAAATTGGAAGGGTAATTCTCTGTTTTAGTTTTATTTTCAGTTTTGTAGACTCCCATTTCTGCATTATGAACTTTACCAAACTCTATTTTAGTTCTGCTTCTGCAGATACACTGTTATTAACGCTTCACACAATGTGAGAAGAATATGTACTGAATGTGTTTTTTACAGCTTACAATGGCAGGACAGAACGATGGAGTTTGCCATGGATGTAGACGAAGTGGTCACTTATTTGCGGATTGCCAAAATAAGGTCCCTTGCCCATGTTGTAAAGCTGCATATATGAAGTGTTTTGCGGTGGTGAAGAACAATAACAAAAAAAGTAAATTGTTCAAGTGTAATGCGAATTTTGGGAGTGGACGAAAGAGGGTGAAACGTCCGGTGAATCAAGTGTTGTTGGCAACTCCTCCACTAATCATGTGGTGACTGTATTAGAGAACAATGTCGCTTGCATGTTCGAAACAATGTGCCGATTAACTCATGACAAAGATGTGGAGATAACCGTGACAATACACAAAGGAAATGCAAATGCAGCCACTGATGATAAGAAAGGAAAGGGGCCAGCATGACTTGCTGCACTAAATTTGTTTTTGGAATTAAGAATGAATGCTAGGCTGTTAGAAAACTGCTGTTGTTGCTAGGCTGTTAGAAAACGGCTTTTATGTATTAACTAGTTGCTAGGTTGTTAGAAAACTGGTGATGTTGTAATCAATTACCTAATGAAGATCAATCATTTTTCCTACAAATTCTTGTTTTACTCACTGTTATGACTTATTATGAGCTACCCATATGACTTTGGAATATATAATTTATTTTCTTGAGAGGTTTAGGCACCATTAATAGCAATAACATACTCTCAAATTCTGGAAAACCAAATACATACTGCAACCAAAAATTGGAAAACCAAAACATTAAGATAAAAATGTGTTGCTTTCATATTGCTTTAATGAAGTACAATTGGCAAGCTGAGAAAATAACAGCCAAGCATTGCTGCATTGATGAAGTCTAAATACACGTTCTTCCAAATTGCTGTCATTAAACAAAAAAATTCAAAATAAAAATCATTGATTTCCTCCATCTCGGTCCGGTAAGCCTGGGTAGAAGTATGGCATTGCCTGAAAATTTATATAATCCTATAGTTAATACCCACACAAAATATAAAATGGATGATTTACTGTGTATGAAAAATGTTCGCATAATTACCTCAACAACTACTAATGCATCCACCATGACATTTTGAAAAAGACAGTATGATGGGGATTGCTCTCTTCAATATATTACTACAAACTCAATGACTTGAAATAAGCCTAGGTTAAGAGAACTAAATTCTGAGAACATGAAATCATTTTTTTGGCAAGATTTTTCACTTCCCTAATAACAGGAGCTCATTTTTATAAGATAAAACTATATAATACACTCTAACATTAACCCATTGCATTTTCGACAAAATGATAAAATACCCATTACCTTTTTCTGCCATCTTCTCGTATAACTCAAGAATAAAGTGAACAACTCCTTATAATTTGGGGGGAAATGGGTCGGAGACCTTCGCCGGTGCAAATGGGTGGGAAATATTTTGGGGGGAAATTTGGGGAAGAGGCTATGTTTCTATTTTGGGAAGAGATGCTTCTGTCTTCAGTAAAGGAGGAATTGAGGTTAATTAATTTCAGTCGGGTCAGCTATGAAGTATCCAAGAAGCCCATTTCAAATTGATTAAAAAATCAATTATTTTGGCTACCAACTTTCTGCCCATTTCAAGTGGATTCAAATTCTTATTTTTTTAATTTATTTATTCCACGTCATTCTGTCATGCAGCAGGTCAACTAGCATGTACAAACAGCAAATTTCAAAGGACAATCCTCAAAACAATACCTCTATTTAAAACACCTAAAACTTGCAAATTTTGTTTAATGCTTTCGGTCCCAAATCTTTCACCACCAAACCACCCCTGGCCCACCTCAAAAGACTTGGAACAAATCTTTCATCTGTATCTTCATGTACACATCTTCATCCTCTTCTGTGGACTCCATTGTTTCACCAATTCTGTTATAGGGAGACCCTTTTTTTCCAAGTTCCTTATTGATGATATTTTCGTGTTTTCCATGTCTTATAAATTTGCATTCGTGGATAAGTTTTCACGTTCAGAGCCTCTATTGGAAAATGTATGTGTGGCCCTTAAAACATATGGTTTTAATGTGAATTCTTTTGACAAACATATGATATCATTATCAATTTGAAGATGAGGAAGATCGCTTTTAAGGATTTTTTGAATGGCATCATGATTTTAATGAACAACAGCCAGCCATGGCTTTTTGTGAAGCTGCCGCTAGCCCACTTGATAGAATGACAATTATCTATGCCCATGCCTCTAAGCAGGCTGATGGAACTAATTTGGAGATGTGATGTGATCCGCCCGGGGGGGGGGGGGGGGGGGGGGGCAGTTTCCTTTTGTACGAAGTCTTTTATTTTAGCTAGAATTCTTATATTTTGGTGAGTTTCCATATTTGAGGAGTTTATTTCATTTTTTTAATTAGTTTCTAGGTTTTAAGGTGGGGAATCGCATGGAACTCGCGGAATTAGTTTGAAAACACTGAGAAAACTCAAATTCAGGTTGTAGACGGTATAATCTTGACCCGAGCCTCACGAATCAAGAACCTAAGATATATTAAACCTTAGACCCGTTGATATGCGGAAACAAGAACCTTGATTTGCGAACGTCACAAAGAGTGCATAATCCTTTGATAAGTTCTAAGATTTTGAACGCCACAAATATATAAATATTTGATAAATTCTGTAATTCATTCAAGAACTAATGGAGCAAAAAATATCAACTCATGATAATTAAAAAACTTGTTTACAATGAAGAAATAAATCATAATTATATGGAAAACCTAGAAACTAATTAAAAAAACGAAATAAACTCCTAAAATATGGAAACTTACCAAAATATAAGAATTCTAGCTAAAATAAAAGACTTCGCGCAAAAGAAAATCTCTTCCCGCCCCCCCCTCCCCCTCCCCCTCCCCCTCCCACCCTACCCTTGGATCACATCAAGATGGCTGGTGGCAGAACTTTTGGTAGTTGGACCGGGTGGAAATTAATTCCTTGCCAAACCACAGATTAAATGGGACTGTGGATGGAGATCAAAAGGACTATCATAAACTATAATGCAATGCAATTATGGAATCTTGTATGATCAGGAAATTAAAATAGACTAATGGGTCACTTTAGGAACACAAATTTAAAATTTAGTTGCCAATTCATATATGCATTAGAAGAACTAGTGCCGGATGTACTCTCAAGATCTAGTAAGTCAATATCTTTAGGCGGAAATTGAGAAATAGAGGCTACCAAACAAGTGAGAAATGGAAAATATTATTTCTAAAAATTCAATGAAAGATCGTAAACAAGAATATATGAAGAATACGAGAATTAATTCTTGCACTATGAATCACGAAGGTGACCATCTACCTGATGCCACTTGGGCTAAATCGGCTATAACTAAGAGTAGTGTCAAATTGGTTTGTTCTAAAAGTACAACGTTGTGCAGCTGATACATTTGGTAATTATATTGAATGAGGCTTTAAATAATAGAATATGGACACACGTTGATGAACTTTGACAACAGGATGAATATTAGAATGACCACAACCAAATATTTCACGCGAGGCATAGAACGATTTTTTTCTAAAACAAATCTCTCAGTGTTATTCACGTGGCCATTCAAGTAGTACTAGGGAACTACCAACTTGATAGAGCAGGACAAATAAGACCAATTGACATGTATTTTTTTATCAATCAATGAGAAAATTTGAGCTCGAAATAGTCACCTTGAACTATGGCATGAAACATTGCCAAGTTGAAAGCCATCAAGAAGGTACAATGAAGTCTAACCGAGGAGGCCAAATCACAAGATAGCTGGAACCCCAGCACAACAGAATTTATTAAATCAACTTCTATTAACAGATGCACAGTTATTGCTGAATTTTCATTTAAGCTAAACTGTTAATTTTTCAATACTAGCTTAGATAGAAAGACCCAATTATTCCAGTTGAATATTGAGGGAAAAGGAGAACGGGAATTTGTCCAGATATCATAGACTAGTCAGCATTTACATATTATTGCCCTCAGCATTTTTATATGTCCCTTCACTCTAGGTCGATGGTGGTCCATGAAACTGTCCTATCCATATCATTGAATTGTAGTCCTACCATTTAAGCAAGCGTAGAAATTATCGTGTAAACACTCAAAAAATTCTGCACTGTAACAAACAAGTAAAACAGAGCAAGAACAGCGGCAAAAATGAAGGGAGAAAAAAAAAATGAAAAAAAAAGTCCTCTGTCTGGAGAGGGAGAGAAGTTCTGTATTTTCCTTAAATTAAAAGTGGAAACTTGCAACTGATACATAAAAATGAAAAGCTACAAGAATTGGCTACCCAAAATCCCTTTTTTTACACATATTCAAAAAGCTTAATCATTAACTTTTACATAAAATCTGGAGCAAAGTTAAAAAAGTGAATTTCAGCAATCTAATGAGCATGACCTCTACTGGTCACATTTCCTTAAACTGTAGATTGACCTTGACAGCCTAGAGTTGGGGTTTTAGAGAAAATCTTCAATTATTTCAATTATAAACGTATTCTTGACCTTAAATACTACTTCAGATTCCCAAGTCAAGAAACTAAATTGTGTATGAAAAACTGGAGATTCAACCCAACTACTCCTAGAGGGGGGTGATTAGGTGTAAATGCGGAATTAAAAATTAATTAACATGCAACAAGTCACAAATTAATTATGTCTAGATGATTAATCAATCAATTCAGTTTATCCTTGTTTGAACTATCACAATAATAAAAGCAATAACTAAAGTAGTAAACAACACAAGAATTGTTCACGGAAAAACCCAACGTGGAAAAAACTCCGGGCACTTTGCCAGTCAAAGATCCACTATAAACTGTATTATAAACTTACAAACCACCAGCAAAGTTGACGACATAAGCTTTCTGATCTCCTGTTTGAAGTTTGAAGCAGCTCTCTTGGAATGTGCACACAAACATCAATCCTAACTCTTCACGCAGTTTATCTCCTGTAGATCCACCAAGAACACCTCGTTTTTTATTTTCTTCCTTGATCTTCGCAGCCAGCCAAGTTGACGACAATCTTCCTGACAGATCCAAGTAAAGAATTGCACCAATGTATTTGATTGAAAGTTTTGATGTTTTCAATCCAAATGGTGCATATAAAGAAGTGATTGAACTGGATGAAGGTTTAGCTCTTGAGAGAATAATTGTTTTCTCTTGAATGTATAATGTTCAATCTCTCCTTCCCAAATGCGCAGCGTCCCCTTTTATATGTTGGATGAATATGAAAACATGGGCCAACTAAAATCTCGCAAAATCGCGAATTAGGTCTGGCCGTAAAACTGCCGCTCGAGCGATGAGCATTGTCGCTCGAGCGAAGGGCCTGTCGCACGAGCGACAGGGGGTGAAGGTTGAGCGAGGAATGTTCTGCTTCACACGCTCGAGCATGACTCCCGTGAACGTCTAGCGAAAATGCGGCAAGAAACCTTTGTGTTCCAAACTTGGACCCCGAACCCTAAGCTAACCTACCAACTATGAAACTTTGCAGACAAGTTCCTAAACTTCTAAAATGTTCAAGTTGGTCCTTTGTTCACAGAATCATCAATTACAATAATCTAACACTAACAGTGTACTAAAGCCCATGATCAGGCAATATGCATTCAAGCTAATGTTTATTGCCAGCCTATCAATTCTATTAAACAGAAAAAAGTGAAACACGCTGAGAACTGGAAACATGAAAATATCAGATAAAGATTTCCCCTTACTTTTTGTCATAACCTTTTTTATGTCCATCCAGAAAATCTTTTAAGCAACAGATATTATAACTACTATTCAAATCGTCAAGAGATGGACATACCATGATTTCATCTGGCGGAAGCTTTGGATTGGGATTCTTTAGCCACGGAAATTCCAAGGGAATCTAAAAGTAACAAAATAGCGCTAGACCGTTACTAGATCACTGTTTTTAATTTGACCTTAACGTGCGAAATAGATCTAATCAAAGCTACAAGTTACTTTTAATTAGTTTCTAGATGGTTAAGCAAACAATCCAATTTTCCTAAGTTGATTGACCACAATTGTAATATTTGAAAAGCAGTAAATAACACAAAGTATGATGACGGAGAAACCCAGTGTGGAAAAAAACTCCGGGACCAAGCCTCCACTATAGATTGTTTTAAACTCTGCAACTCCAAGATCTGCTGTTCATTCTAGCCTTGCGAACTGCTACCGTAGACATTGTCTAGTCACCCTGCTAGATCTCTCGCTCTACCTTCTGTAGTTTCCAAGTTCTGTTGTACTCCAGACTCACAATCTTCTACTTAGATCCGCTGTCCGATCTTACAATCTTCTGTACACGTCTTTTCCAAGTGAATACACAGGAATCTCCAATTCCTGTTCTTCTTAGTGCGCTTGAATCCCTTCCTTAAGGTGTTAATGAAGTAAGGTGTTTTGGATTAATGAACCTTTGATGTTTTCCCCAAGGATGGTTGTATGAATTCAAGAATCAAATGATTGAATCAGAAAGGATGAATGTGTTCTTGAATCTCATAAGAAAGATATGGAGAGGCAATACAATGAAACAACCATACAAAATTCGTGCTAGGGCTTGGGTATTTATAGTTGAAGGTGTTTAGGTAGTTTGGGCCATGTAAAACTCTTCAAAAATGCAAATTAAGATTTTTTTTCGTATGCACGGTAGCTCGAGCGATGAGCCAGCAACAAGCCGGCGATAGTTGAGCAGCCGTCAGTACTTTCATCATAACTTTCTCTCTCGATGTTTGATTGAGGTGATCCAAAATGCGTTGAAAATTTAACTCAAAGGGCTACAATGCTTCTAGAAATAGCCTTGTTCGAATTCCAATGTCTTCTATATGAAAAATACGTTTCAAGTTACGGCTAAGAATTTGAATCATAACTTGTGCGGCTCTTTGATATCCTTTAGACTTCTAATTACATTCCAATGATCATATGTGATCTTCTTGGACATCTTGGATTCCTTCAAAGACTATACTACCAACTCCAACAGATTTCTTGACTTCTACAACTCTTTTATATTAATCCATTTGTCTAAAGAATTTCCAATACAATAGAAACCTAACAGAATCAATGTCATGCTAAGTCAAATGTGAAAAGTGAGTGGAAGACGACATTCATAAACTGGCATTGTGCAAAACAAATACCATTTTGGGGACTGCTCTAGGAGGATCAGGAAATTGCTGTCAAACGACTGTCGAAATATTCCCTTCAAGGACCAGATGAGTTCAAGAATGAAGTTAGCAGCTAAACTTCAGCATCGAAATCTCATGAACCTTCTAAGAGTCTGCATTCAAAAAGAAGAAAAGATGTTGGTTTATGAACACTGTCTAATAGAAGTCAAGAAGTCTGGACTTGATTCTTCTTGCACAATCAGCTCAGACATTCTATCAGTAGTACCAATTAAATTAATAACATAAAGAAGTCTCGCACTCATTTTTCAAATCCCGGAGCAAAAATTTTCCGATCTGTTGTATTATAGAGTACAGAGCATAGTTACTCTTTTACACAAGCAGATTCATGATATTGTATGCTTGAGAATATTTATTTATAGATATTGGGATTGATATCTCTTTTTGGATTGTTCAACAAACAAATTATCCTCATGAGCAGAGAAAAAGTTTTCACAGATCCAATGCAAAGTGCAGCGCTTGTACATTAAGAATGGTATTGGTCCTGGTTTTATGTATTCTTGTTGAAAATTATCAACTTTAATTCTTTAAAAATAAGAGCAATAAAATCATAATAAGGAAAAAAGACACAAAAGAACAAGCAACATCTATAGAGGTTCTCCTCAATGTGAGATTACGTACTCTAGTTAATTCACTATGGTAAAAAGAAGTTTACAAGAAAAAATCGCAATCCTTTTCGATCCACATATTGCCTCTTTCTAGCGACAATACTTAAGCTCCACAACTTAACATCTCCATCAAGATTCCCATCTCAGAAATATCTATAGAGATCAAAGCCGGCAGAATTTTTCTGAATTCGGACATAAACCCGAAGATATCAAGCTTTGGCCTGGCTAAAATTTCTGGAGGATTGAGACTGGAGCTAGCATGAGCCAAGTAGTTGGAACATATTATAAATCTCAATCCCATAATATATAAAATGCTCTTCTATTTCTCAAAACTCAGATTTCGGATATTATTTTTTATAATTTAGTGGCTAGATTTCCCCGAAATATGCTGGCCTGTTCTGGGTGAAATCAGATGTGTTTAGCTTTGGGATTTTGGTGCTTGAGATAGTGATTCGCAAAAGAAACAAAATATTTCTCAAAGAGGTACATGGTATAAATAAACCAAAAAATATCTCCGTGATTAAACTTATTGTCCAACTTTGGTGTCAATTAAAAATATTCATATAGCAGCGTCCAACTAGGTTCATAGTAATGCCAATGTCGATGTTTCAATCAATTCCAGCTCAGGCAAGTCAAATAAACAAGCCGCATATTATTTGAAGACTCTCCGTATTAGCTTAAATGTCCAAAAGTAGAATTCTAAATGATGGACCTACAATGGAGAAATTTTCACAATATTCCAAATACACAGCAGCGTTCACATTTAATTTTCACAATATTTTAAATAAACATGTCGTGTAATATTTGAAGACTCTCCATATTAGCTTAAATCGTTAAACTCGCAAATAGATATACACAACGATCAACTCAAATTTAATTCTCGCACGATTATGCTATATAACTAAACTCACTTGTGGTCTATTGAATAAACTAAGTGTAGTAGTTTTGTCTTTAATTATTTCTACGATAAGGATAAATCGCGAAACCCGAATAGTGAATGAGTCAATAATACAACCTTTCAGTACAAGGAGTCAACCTTCATACATTGGATGTGAACGAATTATTTATAATCAAAATATAAATTGTGTCATACCGTGCTTCTCAATAAAAGCATTCAACTTGGATTCTCACAAATGATCACATACACTTTAATTCGACTGTTCAATATCAAATAAGTGCAATAAAAAAAACAAAAAAAAAACCATAGACTGTTTGTTATATAAAAAATTTATTTTATAATCAAAGAAAAATATACTATATAGGCATACAACCCAATAGAATCTAAATTTTATCTATTTAAATTGACCTTAATTTTTAAATTCATGAGACGATAATGGATTAATTTCCAATTTTTGCTCTATAATTAATTGATAATTAGAGATTGAACTATGAACATTCTGAGTTGAAAGCCACAGCAAAGGTCTAATAAAGTCTAATTGTGGAGGTCACTGGCCATATCAAGAAAGACCAGTGTTCCAAGGCACCTAAAATGCTATATAGAGGAGCTCAGACCAGGTTCAACCTGGAAGCCAAGCATTAGAAAATCTAACACTAGCTAGAATTAAATGGACGTATATTAATCTATGCACTGTAATAGATGATAATTTCATTTAAGCTACACAGTTAGTTATTTACTATAAGCTTAGATAGCAAGACCTAGTTATTCCAGGTCAATATTGATGGAAATGGAGAAGGGAAATTAAATAGCTCCAGATACCATAGGCTAGTCAGTATTTTAATACTTCCCTCATTCTTGGAACATTGACATTGAATAGTCCTGTCCATATATATATATATATATATATATATATATATATATATATAAGAAATAGTGGTCCTACTGGAATCTAAGCATGCTTTTCCATATATTTGAAGTATAATCTTAACCTTATAATACTTCAGATTTGGCGATTGGATGCAATTTATCAATCCTCGTTATAAGGCGTGTGCACTAAACCTCATATTTAGTCAATAGGCATTCAAGCTTCTGCTTATTGCCTAAAATCAATTCTGTTAGACAAGAAAAAAGGAGAAAGAGAGTAGAACTAAAACTATGAAGATATCCAATAAAAATTTTCTCTTAATTTTTTTCTTAACCTTTTTGATGTCCATCCAGAAAATCTCCAATCAAACAGATACCATAACTACAACACAGGTCCTTAGGGATGGCGAGACCGTAGTTTCATCGGGAGGCATCTTTGAGTTGGGTTTTTTCAGCCCCGGAAATTCCAAGAATAGATACGTGGGCATGTGGTACAAGAAAATAGCAGTTAAGACAGTAGTATGGGTTGCCAACAGAGAAATTCCACTCTCAAATACATCAGGAGTAGTCTTAAAGGTTATCGAGCCAGGACTTCTAGTTCTTCTAAACGAATCTACTGGTGGTATCATATGGTCATCTAATACATCGCGACCTGTGAAAACTCCAGTTGCAATATTGCATGACTCAGGAAACTTAGTTGTGAAAGATGCAAATGATGATGGCCAGAGGAATTTCCTTTGGGAGAGTTTTAATCATCCGACTGATACATTGTTACCAGGAATGAAGCTTGGTTGGAACTTTATAACTGGTCTGGAGGTCTATCTATCACCATGGAATAACAATGACGATCCATCTTCTGGAGATTTTACTTTCCACTTTGATCCTAGTGGTTATCCACAACTTGTTATGAAAAGAGGTTCAGATGTGGTGTTTAAATCAGGACCTTGGAATGGACTACGCTATAGTGGGATGCCAAACTTGAGGAAAAATTCTATTTTCAAATTTAGAATGGTTATAAACGAAAACGAGGCATACTATGCTTATGAGCTCATTGGATCAATTATTTCAAGGTATACAGTGACTCCAAGCGGTATTGCACAGCGTTGGATATGGGTTAGTCGAACGCAAGGGTGGGTGGTTTACATTACTGCTCCAATAGATAATTGTGACGCTTATAAAGTGTGTGGCGCATATGGTAGTTGCGATGTTGTGAATTCTCCTGTTTGTGGATGTTTGGATAGATTTCTGCCTAAAGATCCAGAAGGTTGGGATAGGGCAGATTGGTCTGCCGGATGTGTTCGAAGAACTTCCTTGAATTGTCAAAATGGAGATATATTTCTCAAATATTCCAATATTAAATTGCCAGACACACAATATTCCTTGTTTAACGAGAGTATGACACTAGATGAATGCAAGGTAGTGTGCTTAACAAATTGTTCTTGTATGGCTTATAGTCCATTGGATATAAGCGCAGGGGGAAGTGGATGCCTACTTTGGTTCAAAGACCTAATTGACATCAGAAAGCTTTCTGAAGCAGGACAAGATATCTACATTAGAATGGCTTCTTCTGAATTAGGTAAGAAACTAAGAATTAAAAAAAAAAAAATTCTTTACTCTAGTCTAATTTTCTTTCATATATAACCTATATACTTATCACTTTCAAGGTTGTATCATCATTGGAAAAGAATTCATTTTATTTGCATATAAAATTTTGCAGAGTTACGAGGAAAGAACAAAAAAGTTCTTGAATTAAGTTTGTCGTTGTCAATAGGAATGTTTCTGCTTGGGCTTAGTCTGATGCTGTATCTTCGAAGAAGGAAGAAAAGAAACCACAGGCTCAGAACTGGCCGTAAGCAAACTCGACCATTTCCTACCATAGACAATAGGAGTAACCAAGCTTATCCATATTCAGCTAATTGAAATCCTTGTTTTCTTTTTCTCTATCATGTTACATCCAATTGATTGCTTTTGTTTCAGGCAGGCCACGAGACAACTATATTGACGGTGATAATAACGAAAGTCATGACGAAGATATAGAGCTACCACTCTTTGATTTATATACAATAACTAAAGCTACCAATCACTTTTCAATTAATGAAAAGCTTGGGGAGGGTGGGTATGGACCTGTCTACAAGGTAATGTACATTTAGTTTGATCAATATAACGCGGAAGGCACCAGTGAGGATCAAATATTTTCTCGCAGAATCTTTTGAAAATTTACTCTTAATTTCATAACAGATTAATTCTTTAAACAAAAAGGAATAAATCTCATGATTAGTCAAATGTGAAAAGTGAGTGGAAGATGAATTTTGTGAACTGGCATTGTGCAAAACAAATACTATTTTACTTGCACCTGTTTCATTATATAGGGTCAGTTAAAGGAGGGGCAGGAAATTGCTGTCAAACGGCTATCAAGAAATTCTCTCCAAGGACGTGATGAGTTCAAGAACGAAGTTATCTGTATAGCTAAACATCAGCATCGAAATCTTGTGAAGCTTCTAGGGTGCTGCATTGAAGGAGAAGAAAAGATGTTAATTTATGAATACGTGCCTAATAGAAGTTTGGACTTGATTCTATACGGTAAGAATTATTGACCTCGCACAATCAGCTGAATATCACATTCTATCAGGAGTACCAATTATAAGTAATGACACACTTTTTTTTAATCCCGGAGCAAAAAGTTCATGATCTTTTGTAATACTGGGTGCAGAACATAGTTATTCTGTTATACATGCAGTTTTAGTGCTACTGCATGCTTGAAGTTATTTAGTTATAAATATTGGATTTGATTTCTTGTTTCCTCCTTTCCAAATATCAAACAAACAAAACATCCTAATGAGCAGAGAAAAACTTTTTGCAGATTCAATGCAAAGTGCAGTGCTTGACTGGCGTAAGCGCTTTCACATTATCAATGGTATTGCTCGGGGTCTTTTGTATCTCCATCAAGATTCCCGTCTAAGAATAATCCATAGAGACCTCAAAGCTAGCAACATTTTGCTGGATTCTGATATGAACCCAAAGATATCAGACTTTGGCCTGGCTCGATGTTTCAGAGGAAACGAGACTGGAGCTAATACGAGCCGAGTAGTTGGAACATAGTAAGAATCTCAATCCCTTATTATATTAAATGCTCTTCTATTGCTCATGACATAAGTTCCTTATAAATTTTGTCACCACGTAGTGGTTACATGTCCCCAGAATATGCTATAGATGGCCATTTCTCAGTGAAATCAGATGTATATAGCTTTGGGGTTTTGGTGCTTGAGATAGTAAGTGGCAAAAGAAATAGAGGATTTTCTCACGGAGATCACCACCATAACCTTCTTGGACATGTAAGTATAGTTTAGTTATTTCTATGTTCTTGACAACAAAATTTTTCTTTTTAGCATTTGGATTAGAAAAGATGATCCTTTTAACTTAGTTTTGTAAGTACAGGCATGGATGTTGTATAAAGAAGGAAGGTCTTTGAAATTAGTCGATGCTTACCTTGATGTCTCGGGCTATTTATCAGAAGTTCTTCGATCAATCCATGTGGGACTTTTATGCGTTCAACAATGTCCACGAGATAGGCCAAGTATGTCTGCTGCTGTGTTAATGTTGGGGAATGAAGGTTTGTTGCCTCAAGCTAGACAACCTGGTTTTTTCACAGAAAGAGATGCTGAAAGTTCGAGTAGCACAAACACTGCAAATTCAAAAAACCAAATGACCATTTCACAGGTGGAAGCACGGTAAATAAATAAGATACATTAGTTACCCCTATGTTGCTTTTATCGTTCTTCTTCAACCAAAATACTGCATTTGTCTTCAATTATAAACATTAGTTTTCTATTAAATAAATAACATTCTCCTCTGTAATTGATGAATTTAGTAAACATGATACCGTTGGCAAAAATGATCTAGCGAGTAAGTCAATAGAGATTGTATTTTATTCTAATAAGGTCATAGTGTGAAATATCCTAGCAATTTAGTCATGCGATTTGTCTTGATTGTGATGAAAGTTATGTCATAAGTATTGACGCTAGTACATTGAGTGAATTTCGAATTATACTGTACTGGTCCAAATGTCTGAATTAATTTCTATAGCACGACCGTACACAGAAATTAATTTACACTTGAATGTCTTATGTAGAATTTCGAATTATACTGTACTGGTCCAAATGTGTGAATTAATTTCTATAGCATGACCGTACACAGAAATTAATTTACACTTGAATGTCTTATGTATTACCTTATTCAGCTACGGAATGGAGAACTTCCCATCAGTTGCATACTCCCAAATCTTCCTCAAAATTAGGGCATGGGGCACTCATTAAATTGTATAGAGGTTTTATGAACTTAAAGTTACAATTACAAATGGAAATCAAATTTGAAAACCCGAATGAAGTCTGCCAATCAGAGGAAACCCGAATACAGGATCAACATCCATAGGTTTTATTTAAGATGGTCATCGTATCTAGTTTCAAGTTTTTTGTTACTACTTTACTATTAAAAGAGCTAATCAATTATTGACATGAATATAGATGAATCAAATGCATTCAATTGCTTCTTTTTATTCGTCGGCAATTGGGATCTAGCTGGCCTTCACGAAGAGCAAGAATTGAAGTAATCTTACCATGCAACACCAGAAAAAAAAAAAAAAAAAAAAAAAAAGGATAAAAAATTAAAAAAAACACTCTGAATTTAATCAACATTTTAGCATATAATTAAGTGACCGTTTCTTCAGTAATTAGCATATTGTTCAGCCTATCTAACTTCAAAGACCGAAGTGCAATTAACCAAAAGTTGACCCGAGGGACGAATCAAGCAAGAAAACGAGTTAAGTAACAAATTGGTGAAATCATAAGATACTAGAATGAGGAAAATGAAGTAAAGAGGTAAAGATGAGAGAGAATAAAGTTCGGGGATCAAAATGAACAAAATGAAAACAATCTATAGATGTGACGGATGATGGAATAAAGATTCAAGAGTGTTAGAGATCAATCGGATGAAGAAAGAAATCAGAGAGATAAAATATAGTCGAAGCATTATCACATATAAACTTTTAGGCGAAAATTTTTGTGAGACCCACTACTATTCCTTTTTATATATCATTTATAAATTTTCCAAACAGGCTAAATCAGTCTTTCAATCCCATCCCTGGTAACAGTTTAATCAATCTCTGTCGTAAATTGCTTTTGCTACCTCTGTTTTATGAGAAATTGGACTCTTAGCTGCACTTTTAATACGCTGAACAAAAAAAAATTGCCATTTCAAACAATTAGAGAAACATCCCACAATTGGTGAATTCAGCAAATAGCTTCGATATGTGTAGTTGATACCGAAGTGGAGCAAACACAATCCAATCCAAACTCTTCACAAGAATTATCTCTTTCTTTCAATTAGAAAAATAAAATAGCTTGTTATCTTCATTCTAGTGCTCAATTTTGTTCTGCTCTAAGAAAATTCCTTGAGCGTGTCAGACACATAATGCTTAAACTAAGTCTACAAAATAATAAGATAAAAAATTGAATACTTGAGATTAATGAATTAAGTGGTATATTATTTATGTTTATTATTGTTCATATCGATGTTGTTGTTATTGTTCTATCATAGATGATAACATAAAAATAATGAAACAAAAAAATCTTTTTGTATAATATTTATGTGGCTGTCCACATGGTACTTCATAAATATCCAACCTGAGACAGCAGGACAAAATAGTCTCTAGAATTTGTAATTTGACCTACACAAATTCTGTGTCAATATCGATGGAAATAGAGAAGGGAATAACTCTAGATACCAGAGACTAGTCAGCCTTTTTATATATCCAGTATTCCTGGAACCATTTAAGGTGACGGTCCACGGAACTAACCCATCCATTTCAATGAAATAGTGTTCATACTCGGAACTAATCATGCAAAGATATTTGGAGCATAATCTTCACCTTATAATACTTCAGATTTGCCAATTGGGTGCCGTGGCTGCAATGACAATTTCTCAATCCTCTTACGAATTAATCCAAGTAAGGAAGTCGAGGTTTGAAAACTTGACTTCATATTAAGACAATGTACTTTTATTTTATTTTATTTTTTTGCCTACCTATGAATTGTATTAAAGAAGGAAAAACATAGTGAAAGAGAGATAGAACGAGAACCATGAAGATATCAAATAAATTATTTTTCCTTACATTTGTCATGATGACATAGGAGCATATAATTTGTTAACAAACAAGAGAAAGATCAGAAAGCAAGGAATAATTAAGAACAAAGAGAAATCAATTTTTATTCATATTTTCTGGTTTTCTATTATATTGAATAAGCCCCTCTATTTATAGCGTAAATAAATTAAAAGAAGTTAAAAAGGAAACAAAATTCTAGTAAACTAGAATTATATAAAATATCAAAACTAATCTTATCTAATCTAATTTAATCAAAATAACATATTTAGAATCAAGCTCTACTTTTAAAATCATATCTAAACTATACTTCTATTTTTATCTTTGTGCTTATCCAGATCTCCATCATTTTTTTCCCTCTGAGAGAACTTGACTCTGAATCAACTTTTGAATGTTTGCACTTTGGTCCTCGAACTTTGAAATTCTTCATTTTTCGCTCAAATTTCATTCCTTTCCTTCAATTTTACCTCCAAGCATCGAGTTTCACCTAACAAATAATATGTACACAAGATTACGCAAATAATTTATCAAAATTAATATGACATATTCTCATTTGATGGCCTAGATAAGTGTACAATATATATTTGTCAATTAATCCACATTTACATATGTCTCTCAACTCTTCGTTGATGGCAGTCAACATCTTTATATTTCCCTTCACTCTAGGTTGTTGGTGTACATTGAACTGTCCTATCCATATCATTGAAAATGTGGTCCTATCTCAGAGATTCTAAGCAAGCATAGAAATTATACATTCCTCGAGGGATCGACAATCCGGACTCTAAAAGTCAACTTTATTACTTGAACGCGACCTGTGCACTTGCAGTTTGCACTTAATTAGCGAACAAAGCACGTGAGTTTCTTTTGAGAGAAACTTATGTAGGAATTTTTTACGAGTTTGGAACAACACCACTTCCCCCATCATAGAACTTGGTGGTTTTTCTCGTGCAATAACTTTCACCCAAAACCATATGGGAAGTTATTCTAGGAAATTAATTAATCTATCATTTAATTCAATATATATGTGGGCCATAAACAGTTACAGGTGGTGCCTATTCTTTGACTTCACTTAAATTCTCTTACCTTAGTTCTTGGTATAGAAGGCTTAACTTCTAAGGTAAATACCAAATAAAAATCGTTGACTGGAAGAGGTATGCATTTTGTTCTTTCTTTCTTTTCTCTTCTAGTCCAAATAGAAAAATGAGTGTATGTGTGCGTTTTTATAGGTGAGATGACCAAGTTTTGGAGTAAGCGAGTGAGAGGATAGGTGTAGGATTTTCATTTAAACTTCTAATTTCCTTTACTATCTCATTTGAAATCTTCAAAATCCTACCATATTTCCTCTTAGAATAAAATCAGCTTGTAAACATGGGGATTGTCCGATTTTAACAAAATATAAGGGCTATATAAATAAGCAATTTTTTTATATCTTTTAAGTGTTGACTTTGAGAAATTTTGAAAATTTGTTTTGTGCATCTCTACAACAGTCTTTTATCGCCCCCCCCCCCCCCCCCCCCCCCCCCCCCCCCCCCCCAATTTTTCATGAAAGGTGCTCGACCAGGTTCATGGATTTGGACAGAGTTCTATCGATTCAGTATGCTTAAATTTGAAGACAATTAGGCAATTTTTGAATCATTATCACCCAAAAATTAGAAATTTAATTTCACACACGCAATAAACATAACTGTTCCCAAATTATCCATTTGTGAGATTGCAAAAAAATATTTGGCTGAATTTGTGCTTTAGTCTTGAGAAAATTGCAAAATAGCTAATTGGTGCTAAACTAGCCAAAATTTGCAATAAATCGTCCAATGTGATGGCGCCACGTGGCACAATGTCAAACTTGATGTTAGACTTAGTGTACTTGTAGCATGATTTATCTTTAGAATAATGCTTTGTATACATTCCATGTTATACATGGAATTTGACATTGTTTGGAAATTCAAAAAAGAATGGGCGGGAAACTATGTTTTATTTTTTAACTGTCCAATGTGATGGTGCCACGTGGCACAATGTCAAGCTTGATGTTAGACTTAGTGTACTTGTAGCATGATTGAAATCTTTAAACCTCGAGTATCGACTAATAAACCTAAAGGACAACCCTCAAAACAATACCTCCATTTAAAACACCTAAAACTTGCAACTTTTGTTAAATGCTTTTGGTCCCAAATCTTTCAAAAATAGTAAACTGAACCCAAATAATTATTTTCTTATAAACTATCTTCTATACTTCTATCACACAGCAATAACCCCTCATCCACCCCTTTCACCACCAAACCACCCCTGGCCCACCTCCAAAGACATGGAACAAATCTTTCATCTGTATCTTCATGTACACATCTTCATCATCTTCTGTGGACTCCATTGTTTCGCCAATTCTGTTATAGAGAGACCCTTTTTCCCAAGTTCCTTATTGATGATATTTTTGTGTTTTCCATGTCTTATAAATTTGCATTCGTGGATGAGTTTTCATGTTCAAAGCCTCTATTGGAAAATGTATGTGTGGCCCTTGAAACATTTGGTTTTAATGCGGATTCTTTTGACAAACATCTCATTATCAATTTTCAAGTTGAGGAAAATTGCTTTTAAGGATTTTTCAAATGGCGTCATCATTTCAATGACCAACAGCCAGCCATGGCTGTTTGTGAAGCTGCCATAAGCCCACTTTATAGAATGACAATTATCTAGTCCCCATGGCTCTAGGCAGGATGATGGAACTAATTTGGAGATGGCTTGGGGGCAGAACTTTTGGTAGTTGGACAGGGTGAAAATTAATTCCTTGCGTAATCACAGATTAAATGGGACTGTGGATGAAGATCAAAAGGACAATCATAAACTATAATGCAATGCAATTATGGAATCTTGTATGATCTGGAAATTAAAAATACACTAATGGGTTGCTATAGGAACACAAATTTAAAATTTAGTTGCCAATTCATATATGCATTAGAGGAACTAGTGCACGATGTACTCTCAAGATCTAGTAAGTCAATATCTTTAGGTGGAAATTGAGAAATAGAGGCTACCAAACAATTGAGAAATGGAAAATATTATTTCTAAAAATTCAATGAAAGATCGTAAACAATAATATATGAAGAATACGAGAATTAATTCTTGCACTATGAATCACGAAAGTGACCATCTATCTGATGCCATTTGGACTAAATCGGCTACAATTAAGAGTAGCGTCAAATTGGTTTATTTTAAAAGCACAACGCTGTGCAGCTGATACATTTGGTAATTATATTGAATGAGGCTTTAAATAATAGAATATGGACACACGTTGACGAACTTTGACAATGGGATGAATATTTGAATGACCACAACCAACTAAATATTTGAACTTTGACAATGGGATGAATATTTGAATGATAAAGAAAATTTAAGGAGAAAAAGCCACATCAGCTATTCCAATCCCTTTGCAAAAATCAAACAGCCGCCTTTCCAAGAAATGAATTCAAAATTTCTGTTAATTCCTATCCATTTTCTAAATCTACAAATCAACTTTCCGTAGAACTTGAGGTTCAGAACCAACTACTACAAAATTTCTTTTTGACGGCTATATAAAAGATTAAGAAGGTAAAATGAAGTCTAACTGAGGAGGCCAAATCACAAAGTAAGATAGCCAGAACCCCAGCACAACAGAATGTATTGCCCGTTGAAGAATTAAATTAACTTCTATGAACAGATGCACAGTTATTGCTGAATTTTCATTTAAGCTAAACTGTTAATTTTTCAATACTAGCTTAGATAGAAAGACCCAATTATTCCAGTTGAATATTCCAGTTGAATATTGAGGGAAAAGGAGAACGGGAATTTGTCCAGATATCATAGACTAGTCAGCATTTACATATTATTGCCCTCAGCATTTTTATATGTCCCTTCACTCTAGGTCGATGGTGGTCCATGAAACTGTCCTATACATAACATTGAGTTGTAAACACAGAAAAAATTCTTCACTGTAACAAACGAGTAAAACAGAGCAAGAAAATCAGCAAAAATGAAGAACAGGGAGAGAGAAAAAAATTACTTTTCTGGAGAGGGAGAGAAGTTCTGTGTTTTCCTTTAATTGAAAGTGGAAACTTACAACTGATATATAAAAATGAAAAGCTACAAGAATTGGCTACGCAAAAGCTGTTTTTTTACAATTATTCAAAAAGCTTAATCATTTACTTTTACATAAAATCTGGAGCAAAGTTAAAAACTTGAACTTCAGCAATCTAATGAGCATGACCTCTACTGGTCACATTTCCTTAAACTGTAGATTGACCTTGACAGCCTAGAGTTGGAGTCTTAGAGCAAATCTTCAATTATTTCAATTATAAACGTAGTTTTGACCTTAAATACTACTTCAGATTCCCAAGTCAAGAAACTAAATTGTGTACACTGGAGCCCATGATCAGGCAATATGCATTCAAGCTAATGTTTATTGCCTGCCTATCAGTTCTATTAAAAATAATAATAATAAATAAATAAAAGGTAAAACACAGAGAGAGCTGGGACCATGAAGATATCAGATAAAGATTCCCCCTTACTTTTATGTCTATCCAGAAAATCTTTTAAGCAACAGATATTATAACTGCTATACAAATCGTTGATGGTGATACCATGGTTTCATCTGGCGGAGGCTTTAGATTGGGAATCTTTAGCCATGGAAATTCCAAGGGAATCAATGTCATACTAAGTCAAATGTGAAAAGTGAGTGGAAGACGACATTCGTAAACTGGCATTGCGCAAAACAAATACCATTTTAGGGACTGCTCGAGGAGGGTCAGGAAATTTCTGTCAAACGGCTGTCAAAAAATTCCCTCCAAGGACCAGATGAGTTCAAGAATGAAGTTATCAGCTAAACTTCAGCATCAAAATCTCATGTACCTCTAGGAGTCTGCATTCAAAGAGAAGAAAAGATGTTGGTTTATGAAAACCTGTCTAATAGAAGTCAAGAAGTCTGGACTTGATTCTGCTTGCACAATCAGCTCAGACATTCTATCAGTAGTACCAATTAAATTAATAACATAAAGAAGTCTCACGCTCATTTTTCAAATCCCAGAGCCAAAAACTTTCCGATCTGTTGTATTATAGAGTTCAGAGAATAGTTATTCTTTTACACATGCATTTTCATGCTACTGTATGCTTGAGAATATTTAGTTATAGATATTGGGATTGATTTCTCTTTACCGAATATTCAACAAACAAATTATCCTCACGAGAAGAGAAAAAGTTTTCGCAGATCCCATGCAAAATGTCACGCATGATTGGCATAAGCGCTTGTACAATAACAATGGTATTGCTACTGGTTTTATGTATCTCTTGTTGAGAATTATAAACGCTAATTTTATAAAAAGAAGAGCAATAAAATCAAAATAAGGAAAAAAAGACTCAAAAGAGCCACATATAGACGTTCATCTCAATGTGAGACTGCGTACTCAAGTTAATTCACTATGTTAAAAAGAAGTTTACAAGTCACAATCATTTTTCGATCCACATATTACCTCTTTATAGCGACAATACTTAATCTCCACAACTTAACATCTCCATCAAGATTCCCGTCTCAGAATCATCCATAGAGATCAAAGCCAGTAGAATTTTTCTGAATTCGGACATAAACCCGAAGATATCAAACTTTGGCCTGGCTAGAAGTTCTAGAAGAAATGAGATTGGAGCTAACACGAGCCAAGGTAGTGGCTACATTTCCCCCAAAATAAGCTATAGATGGCATGTTCTGGGTGAAATCAGATGTATTTAGCTTTGGGGTTTTGGTGCTTGAGATAGTGAATCGCAAAAGAAACAAAATATTTTCTCAAAGAGGTGCATGGTATAAATAAACCAAAAAATGTCTCTGTGATTAAACATAGCAGCATCCAACTAGGTTCATAGTAATGCCAATGTCGATATTTCAATCATCTCCAACTCAGGCAAGTCAAATAAACAAGCCGTGTAATATTTGAAGACTCTCCATATTAGCTTAAATGTCCAAAAGTAGAATTCAAAATGATGGACCAACAACGAAGAAATTTCCACAATATTCCAAATACACAGCAGCGTTCACATTTAATTTTCACAATATTCTAAATAAACAAGCCGTGTAATATTTGAAGACTCTCCATGTTAGCTTAAATCATTAAACTCGCGAATAGTACACAACTCCACAACGATCATGATATGATCCAGGATGCACCACAAATTAGTAAGAACCTGAGGCTTGTTGAAAAGAGACTAGAGTCAAGTGCGCGACTTCAAAGAGCTAATAAAGTCGATCATTTACATGTTCGAGCAACGGAGTCCATAATATTGAAGATGACAAGTCAAAAAACAAGTTTCATGTTGGGGTCGAGACCCGAAAAGAGTTGGATCAATGTATTAAGAGCAGCCGAAGAAGGAGGCCAGCCGGAAGCCCAAGCGATCGCTTAGAGTAACTAGGCAAGCGATCGCCCAGACATGACATGATAGGAAATATTCGGAGGCGAAAAGACTCTTCCAAGCGATCGCTTGGAATATAACCAAGCGACCGCTTGGTTATAATTTTGTCCGAATTTCCTAAGTTTTGATAATAGTCATAGTTTCCATAAAACTCTATTTTATTACCATATTTTGGACCCAATTTCGTATCTTTTAGGGTTTTACCAAGTTTCCATATAAATAGGATTTCTTTTCATTGTAAAAGCTAGACTTTGATTATTTGAGAGATTTTTAATTAAAAGTTGTGAGATTTATTCTTCCAGTTCTTGGTGGTTTAAATTCTTAACTTGAACTTATCAAAAGGAGATCGCAGTCCTTTTGTGGCGTTCCCACTGCACGATTCTTATTCCGGGTAATCAACGGGTTGGATTTCTTATGTGCAATCTCGGTTCTTTGTACTGATTGAACAACGGGTCGGGTTGAAACTTTGCGCGGCGTGATTTCTAGCTTTCTTGGGTTTGTTTCATCTTGTTCCTGGGTTCCCAAGCATGTTCTTGGTCGGGTTGAAGCTTTGCGCGACGTGATTTCTAGCTTTCTTGGGTTTGTTTCATCTTGTTCCTGGGTTCCCAAGCATG
Source organism: Osmanthus fragrans (assembly GCA_019395295.1). NCBI lineage: Eukaryota > Viridiplantae > Streptophyta > Magnoliopsida > Lamiales > Oleaceae > Osmanthus > Osmanthus fragrans. The sequence continues at coordinate 5,596,951 of CM033342.1, forward strand.
TTCTTGGTCGGGTTCACATCAGATTAACTCAAATTTAATTCTCGCACGATTATGCTATAGAATTAAACTCGACTTGTGGTCTATTCAATATTTTAAATGCAGAACTGCGTTCACATTTAATGGAGCCAACCTGGTGTTGGCTGCATACAATTCCATCCGGCTGCTGAGGTGAGTCTTGATTTCCACTTTTTGCTTAATTTTGAGGATAATTGATAATTAGAGATTGTGGAGATAAACCAAGATTATTTCAAAATCTAGGTAATTTTTATTTCTTGATAAAAAATTTGTAAACTGCACCAAAATTATAGTTAATATTGATTAAATTAGACTTTTATTTTAGCAATTCTAATGGGCATGACATCGTTGCTCATTAACTCTAGAAACTAAACACCAACCTGTTACCTAATACTGCAAGACAATTCCTATCGACAGACGTGGCTAAGGTCTAATAAAGTCTAATTGTGGAGGTCAGTGGCCATATCTCAAGTAAGACAGTGTACCAAGGCACCTAAAGCTATATAGAGGATCTCGGAACGAGTTCAAACCAGATGCCAAGCACAAGAAAATCTAATTCTAACAGAATCAAATGAACATATATCAATATATACATTGTTGTGGCTGATAATTTCATTTAAGCTAAACAGTTAATTATTCACTACACGCTTAGATAGAAGGACATAGTTATTCCAGGGCAAAATTAATGGAAATGGAGAAGGAAAATAGCTCTAGGTACCACAGACTAGTCAGCATTTTCATATTCCCATCATTCTTGAAGTCAATCCATTGAACTGTCCTGTCCTGTCCTGTTCGTATCAATGAAACAGTGGCCCTACTCATTTGTAAGCATTCATAGATTTTTGAAGCATAATCTCAACCTTATAATACATCAGTTTGCAAATTGGATACAATTTTTGGGTCCTGGTAAGAATTTTTCCAAGTCAATAAGTTAAGGTGTGTACACTAAACCTCATATTCAGTCAATCACTACAACAAAAATGGCCTTTTGCAAGTTGCAAAAGGCAACATTCGCTACTTGCATGTTGCTAAAAGAGGTCTATCGCAACATTTATTGAGTGCATATTCCAGTTTGTTAACAAAAATACGATTTGGCAACACTATGTTAATGCATGTTGCTAAATGTTGTCTTTTGCAACGTTAAGCGAACTTTTCCAAAAGTTTATGTATTTGACTTTTTTGGCAACCTTTATTGACCGTTGTTAAAGCTTATCATATAGCAACGTTCGCCAATTGTTGCTGAAATTGCCTTTTGCAACGTTCACTGAACATTGTCAAAAGTTTATGTATTTAGCATTTTTTGCAACCCGTATTGACCGTAGCTAAAAATTAATCCTATAGCAACTTTTATGGATTGTTGCTGAAATTATAAGACGTTGCCTTTTGCAACATTCATTTGCACATTGTAGAAACTCGAACCAAAATCTAAGTTAAAATTTCATCGACCCGGCCAATAGAAAAGTCTCAATTGAATAAAATGTCCTTGTCCAGTTGCAAAAAACTCACGAAGTGTCTCTGCCTCATTGTCTTCATCTCTTTTGCCTATTCATCTGCGTCTTCATCTTCGTCTCTCTTCGCCTTCATCCAACTGCATCTTCATCTTCGGTTACGTCACTAGGCCTGGGCCCTTAACCCGCAACCCGCTAAGCTGACCCAACACGAATAAAAATCGAGAAACCCTATTTTGTGATAAATATGTGTGTTCAAGCGTGAAAACCCTTCTTTCTCTTAGAGATTCAAAATCTTGCCTCCCTTGTCTCTCTAGCAAAATTGGTAGCCATCGATTTGAAGGACATCCCTTGTTCCTGTCTTTCAAGGTAATCTCCTAACTTTCTCATAATTTGAAAATAAATTACTGGATTTTTACTGCAGTGTCCTTCCTATTCAGGCTACTCTTCTTGAGAAAATGTGGTTATTTCTTTAGTTTCACTTGGTTCTCCAACTCTTTTCTCTATGCACGGCTTCGATTTGAGCAGTCCGCCAATTTATCTAGAGAGTTGTTTTGGGACAGCTTCCTTTGTATTTATCTTTGCAGGTTACTTTTTAATTCCTACATTTTTTTCAACTTTTTTTTTTTTTGTTATGTAAGTTTTAATTTTAATTTGTGAAAAAATTTCAAATTGTAAACTTCTTCTTAGTAAAAAAAATTATTTTTCAATTTTAATTGATTGTGTTGTATAAATGACAAATACTATTTCATTGAAAAATCCTTCTTGAAATGACAGAAAGCAGTCATGTATAAATTGTATGGAACTCTAATGTCAATCAAGGTATGTGGTAGTTTTGGATAGATTGAGCTCCTGAAGGATTAATATTCATTTAAGCTTTAGAGAATGTTGCATAAAGCATAAATCAGTTTGTATCAGCTTATATTGATCTTTGTCCATTTGTGAGGGGAAAAAAATCAATAAGAGGAATAGAATTATTGGTAAGAATATGGGGACTATAGAAAAAACTCACCTTTTTGCTGGAATTATTTGCAGTCTTAAATGGGTTCTACGTCCATTCAAAAAGAAAGAAAATAAATGGGTTACTTTTCTGGAGAGGGAGAGAAGTTCTGTGTTTTCCTTAAATTGGTTTGATTCTGGTGAAAGAATAGATTCAACAGTGTCAACTAAAAAAAAATCAGTCGTCATTTCCTCCAAAATTTTCACTCTCACGGCTGTGCAAACTTCACATGAAATCTGGGCATTTCAACTAGGTAAATCTCTCAACCTTTGAACAATTATTTTTCTTTGATTTCATACATTCTTTCACGTAAGAATATAACTCAAAAACCAATATATACATATGTATACACGCACACACTCGAGATGGAAGTTAAAGCCGAGAGTTGAGTTTTTTTTTTTAAATGATCTGCAACTCCAATCCTTGCTCTCCATATCTTGCCTTCCTTAGACTGAAATTTCGGGCTGTGGCAAGGACACATGAAAACCCGAGGTTACCTTCAACATTTCTTGTCAAACGAACCACCATTTGCCATTAGTTCTTCCTCCGACCTCAAATTTGGTGGAAAACCATCAAAATGTAAAAAACCCAATTTTAGAGCAAGCTGATTTTCGAAAAAAACAGCACCTGTAGACGTGAAAATGGATTTTGGAAATTCTTACCAGGTTGATTTCGAAACCAGCAACGTGAGAATGCAATTGGGAATGGGGGTTGGTTTTTAAATATGAAAAATTCATTTTTAAATCCTAAGGTTTGGCCAAATATTTAAGTTAGTCCCCTATTTGATTTTAACTCCTTCCACACCCCTAAAGTTTATGTATCCTTCAAATTAAATATAAAATACTTTCTAATTTTATCATATTGGCCCTAAACATTCTAAATTTGATAATTAGATCCTAAAGATTTAAAGAATTATCAAAGTATTCATTTCTTTACTTTCAAAAGTTCAATCAAGTCCCTAAAGGTTTTAAAATATTAATTGGGACTTAGTATCTTAAATTATATAAATTTTGTTCTTGCTAGACGAGATACGAGAAAAGTTTAAAGCACGGAACATCACATCTGTTCAATTTCAAGAAAATTTTCAAGACTTTGAAGTGGGGTTTACATTTAAGCAATTGTGGTTATTTTGTCCGTGTTAATTCTTGATGTGTGATTTTGATTGTGATATAATGCTTATACATATGAAAACGTTGCTAGGGATAGTAAATAGGTCCGGGATCGAAAGTGGGTTCTTGGGGTTGTCCCACAGTGCAAAATTGATTAAGCACTAATAACATGTTGTCAGAGACCGTAAATAGGTCCGAGATCGTAATTGGGTCCTTGGGAATGCCCACAGTATATATTTCTACAGTATGTTGTATTGGTATTATATTCATCACTTGATTTCATGTTTAGACTTAACTTGGACTGATTGCTGTATCATCACTGAGTATAATTCGTTATGCTCATCCCAATATTTTTCCACCCTTTCAGGTTAAGGAACTCGGCAAGGCAAGGCAATAAGCGGGGCAATCTTGATTAAATAATAGACCATTTAATTTATAAGTTTTGAAACGAGTATTTTAATAGCTAGTTTCCATTTTGACAATTAAGTATCAAATTTTAGTATTTTTGCAAATGTTGGTACTTGCTCATCATATTTGGTACTGACTCTTGGACGTGAGAAAATTATTTAAAAGGCGTTTCCGCATTTTGTGGCAATTTGCTATAGTCTTAAATATATATATATATATATATATATATATATAGATATATATACTCTTGCGCATTTTAGCGTCTATTGAAAATATTTATTTACAAGATATTTTGACTTAAGTAGCGCCTTGAGTTAATAGAGAATTTGGGGCGTTACACATAGTGTCAAATATCCTACCAATTTAGGTATGCAATTTGTCTTGACTGCGATGAAAGTTCTGCCAGGAGTATTGACACTAGTACATTGAGTGAATCTTGAATTATAGTGTACTGGTCCAAATGTGTGAATTAATTTCTATAGCATGACCGTACCCAGAAATTAATTTACACTTGACTGTTATATGTATTACCGTATTCAGCTACGGAATAGAGAACTTCCCATCAGTTGCATACTCCCAAATCTTCCTCAAAATTAGGGCATGGGGCACTCATTAAATTGTATAGAGGTTTTATGAACTTAAAGTTACAATTACAAATGCAAATCAAATTTGAAAACCCGAATGAAGTCTTCCAATCTGAGGAAACCCGAATACAGGATCAACATCCACAGTTTTTATTTAAGATGGTCATCATATCTAGTTTCAAGTTTTTTGTTACTACTTTACTGTTAAAAGAGCTAATCAATTATTGACATGAATATAGATGAACAAATGTATTCAATTGCTTCTTTTTATTTGTCTGCAATTGGGATCTAGCTGACCTTCACAAAGACCAAGAATTGTAGTAATCTTACCATGCAACATCAGAAAAAAAAAATTAAAAAATTAAATAAATAAAAAAAATTAAAGATAAAAAATAAATAAATAATAAAAAATACTGTGAATTTAATCAACATTTAGCATATAATTAAGTGACTGTTTCTTCAGTAATTAGTATATTTTTCAACCTATCTAACTTCAGGGACCAAAGTACAATTAATCAAAAGTTTACCCGAGGGATGAATCAAGCATGAAAACGAGCTAAGTAACAAATTTGTGAAATCATGAGATGCTAGAATGAGGAGAATGAAAAAAAGAGGTAAAGATGTGAGAGAATAAAGTTCGAGGATCAAAACGAACCAAATGAAAACAATCCATAGATGTGACGGATGATGGAATAAAGGCTCAAGAGTGTTAGAGATCAATCGGATGAAGAAAGAAGTTAAAGAGATGAAATATAGTCGAAACATTATCACATATCAATTTTTAGGCGAAAAATTTTGTGAGACCCACTACTATTTCTTTTTATATATCATTTATAAAATTTCCAAACAGGCTAAATCAGTCTTTCAATCTCATCCTTGGTAACAGTTTAATCAATCTCTGCCATAAATTGCTTTTGCTATCTATGTTTTCTAAGAAATTGGACTCTTAGCTGCACTTTTAATACGCTGAACAAAAAAAAAATTGGCATTTCAAACCATCAGAACAAAATCCCGCAATTGGTGAATTCAGTAAATAGCTTCAACATGTGTCGTTGATACCGAAGTGGAGCAAGCACAATCTAGTCCAAACTCTTCACAAGAATTATCTCTTTCTTTCAATCAAAAAAACAAAATAGCTTGTTATCTTCATTCTAGTGCTCATTTTTGTCCTGCTCTAAGAAAATTCCTTGACTGTGTCAGACACATATAATGCTTAAATTGAGTCTACAAAATAATAAGATAAAAAATTGAATACTTGGGATTAATGAATTAAGTGGTATATTATTTATGTTTATTATTGTTCTCATCGATGTTGTTGTTATTGTTCTATCATAGATGATAACACAAAAATAAAGAAACAACAAATTCTTTTTGTAAAATATTTATGTGGTTGAAAGGCAAAGCTAAGTTTGAATAAATTCTAACTAAGGCTCGATCTCAAGAGGTACCTAAGGATATATAGAGGATTGGTCTTTACCCAGTTCAACCTGGAAGCTAGCACTATATATGTAACATCAGATAAATTCAATTAACTTAATTTGACCTACACAAATTTATAGCTGATGTTTTCTTTTAAGTTAAACTGTTAATTATTCCGTGTCAATATCAATGGAAATAGAGAAAGGAATAGCTCCAGATACCATAGACTAGTCAGACTTTTTATATATCCAGTATTCTTGGAACCATTTAAGGTCGACGGAACTAACCCATCCATATCAATGAAATAGTGTTCATACTCGAAACAAATAATGCATAGATATTTGGAGGATCTTCACCTTATAATACTTCAGATTTGCCAATTGGGTGTCGTGGTTGTAATGACAATTACTCAACCCTCTTATGAATTAATCCAAAAGGTGTGAAAACTGGATCTCATATTAAGACAATATACGTTGATTTATTTTATTTTATTTTATTTTTTTGCCTACCTATGAATTGTATTAAAGAAGAAAAACATAGCGTAAGAGAGATAGAATGAGAAACATGCAGATATTAAATATATTATTTTCCCTTACATTTGTCATGATGACATAGGAGCATAAAATTTGTTAACAAACAAGAGAAAGATCACGAAGCAAGGAATAATTGAGAGCAAAGAAAAATCAATTTTTATTCATAAATTTAGGTTTTCTATTAATTATATTGAAGAATTATGCTATTTTGCCCAAATTGGGTTACAAAAGGAGGGGTGCCCAAGTGATGTGGCGCCCCTCCATTGGAAGAGGAGGCTGGTGGGCCAGCCGAGGCCAACCACCTCGGCCAATGAAGGGGCGCCACATCACTTGGGCACCCCTCCTTTTGTAACTCAACTTGGGTGATGTAGCATGACTCTTATATTGAATAAGCCCCTCTATTTATAGCGTAAATAAATTAAAAGAAGTTAAAAAGGAAACATAATTCTAGTAAACGATAATTATATCAAAATATCAAAACTAATCTTATCTAATTTAGCCCCTGTTTGGTACCCATTTTCATTTTCATTCTCATTCTCATTTTCATTTTCAATCATACATTCACCATCACATCAACTCAAAAAATGCATTTTCTCCAACAAAATGGGTATCAAACAAGCCCTTAATAAAAATAACATATTTAGAATCAAGCTCTACTTTTAAAATCATATCTAAACTATACTTCTATTTTTATCTTTGTGCTTATCTTGATCGCCATCATTTTTTTCCCGGCTGAGAGAACTTGACCCTGAATCAACTTTTGAATGTTTGCACTTTGGTCCTCGAACTCTGATATTCTTCATTTTTCGCTTGAAATTCGTTCATTTCCTTCAATTTTGCCTCCAAGTATCGAGTTTCACCTGACAAACAATATATACACAAGATTAAGCAAATAATTTATCAAAATTAATATAACATATCCTCATTTGATGGCCTAGATAAGTGTACAATATATATTTATCAATTAATCAGCATTTACGTATTTCCCTCTACTCTTCGTTGATGGCAGTCTGCATCTTTATATTTCCCTTCACTCTAGGTTGTTGGTGGTAAATTGAACTGTCCTGTCCATATCATTGAAAATGTGGTCCTATCTCAGAGATTCTAAGCAAGCATAGAAATTATTGTTTACTTTTTCTGTAAAAACAGAAAAAAAAAAAAAAAAAAAAAAAAAAAAAATCCACGTGTAACAAACAAAAAAACACAGAGCACATAGAGCAACAAAAATGAAGAACAGGGTGGAGGGAAAAAAAAAGGAAAAAAAGAAAGAAAGGCCTTTTTCGGAGAGGGGGAGAAGTGCTGTATTTTTCTTAAATCAAAAATGGTAACTTACAACTGATATATAAAAAAAAAGAAAAGCTATCAGTTTTGGCTACACAAGAGCCTTTTTTTTCACCCATTCAAAAAACTTAATTATTTACTTATACATGAAACCCGGACTAAAGTACAGAAAACCCGAACTTAGAGAACATAAGAAAATTAATCATCATGGTCACCTTTCCTCTGCGGTAGATTGACCTTGACAGCCTAGAGCATTTTCTTCAAGTATTAGATTAAATCTTCAAGTCCTTCAATTATAGACATTTTCTTGACCTTAAAGTAATAAAGTACTACTTCAGATTCCCAAATCAAGAAACTAAACTGTGAGCACTGGAGCCCATGATCAGTCAATATGCATTCAAGCTAACGTTTATGGCCTGCCTATCAATTCTATTTGACAAGAAAAGGTAAAACACTCTGAAACCATGAGGATATCAAATAAAGATTTCCCTTTACTTTTTGTCATAAGCTTTTTTTTATGTCCATCCAGAAAATCACCAAAAGATTCTATAACTACTACACAAATCCTTAGAGACGGTGATACCATGGTGTTATCTGGCAGAAGCTAAGAATTGGGATTCTTTAGCCCCAGAAATTTGAAGAATCAATATATGGGCATGTGGTACAAGGGAATAACAGTTACGACCGTGTTATGGGTTGCCAACGGAGAAATTCCACCTACATACATACATACATACATATATATATATATATATATATATATATATATATATATGGAGTCATGAAGGTCATCGAGCCAGGACTTCTAGTTCTTCTAAACAACAATAATGGTGGCATCATGACGCGGAGCGGAAGTCAAGATTTACTAGCGTAAATCCAAAGAACTCAAAATTGGAATCCACCAGGAAGAATGAATTTTATTTCAAATCAAATCTTCCCTCTTTCAATGACAAAGAGCTTTAAATAGTCTCTGGAAACCCTAATATATGCAACAAGACCAAAATAGACATCCAGTAAATTCAAAACAACTAAAATGAGAAAACAGGAAAAAACGTTAAAACTGCAAATTGGAAGATGAAAACGACTTCAATTGGGGAAACCCCAATTGGAATGGTATGGGGCTCTAGTTCCCATTTTCGAAAACATATTATAATAGAAATTCTGACATCCGAGCTAAAAGTTATGCCTGTTTCTTCAAAGCACATGTTTTCTTTGCCATTTTCCTATCCAACTCTTCCTCAAACTCTAACGCCAACCGTCATACAACACATCATATGGTTTTCTAATACATCACAACCTATGAAAACTTGGGTTGTAAAACTGCCAAACTTGGGAAACCTTGTAGTGAAAGATGTAAATGATAATACCCAGAGTCGGTCCTATGATTTTAGGGGCCTGAGGTAAACTCTGTAAATTATGCCCCCTAAAATCTGTCGGGGAGTACGGGGGTTCTCCCCCGAAATTTTTTTTTGAGATACCTTATTAACTTCTAACCAAAAAATTGAAAGCAAGAAACAAAGAGCGACAACACGAAAAAATTTGGAAGAATACAGAAAATGGCAAAAATTAGAATGTGACCTAATAGGGCATCTAATGTCATTATTTATATGTTTCATCTCCAGCCATTGATCTTATTCTTGATCCAACGGTTCAGGACTTCTCAAAAATTAAGGAAAACAAAATTTAACTTGCTTTATGCAACATATTGCTAACTTTAAATTTAACAGTAAAACAACAAACAAATATAGTATACAAAAAATTAATATTATAAAATAACAAAACTAACAACGTTTCGAACAATCACTTAAATACTATTCGTCTTACTGTTTTAGAAGCAAAAACATTAATCAAATCTGAATAATGTAGTTGTTCAACCATTTCTTTCTCTATTGATAACATAGTCAATTCATTCAATCTTTCTTGTGACATAGTTGATCGAAGGTAAGTCTTGATCAACTTTAATTTGGAGAAACTTCTTTCTGCGGATGCAACTGTAACCGGTATGGTTAACACAATTTTGTAAGCAATATAAGCATTTGGGAAACAAGCATCCAATGGCTTCAAATATTGTAGCATTTCAATTGCTCTCGTTACTTCACTTGGTATATATTCCTTCAACGATATTATCTCCGAAAATAAATCATCTCCACTAATGTCAGAACGCCCGTTATGTTCGAGATACTTCTCAAGGTTCATACAAGACTTCAACAAATTTGAAGTCGTTTCACCCCTTAACCTCTTCAAATTAAACAAAAATCCAAATGTGCAATCATATTGTTTGAATTGTTCAAATCGAGTTCTTAGAGAATATAGAGCTTGATCAATTATAAAAACAAAGAACTCAACTCTAAAAGATTTTTCAGCTGATTGCTTTACCTCATCACTGCCACTTTCATCAAATTGCTTTTTTCTTCGAATTAAGCATTTTTCTCGAAATACAGCTTCAATTCCCATTTCGCTTGCCTTTTTTGTCGCTTCATCCATAGCAGTAGCAAATCCAGTTTCTCTATACTTTTCAAGAAATGAAACAAGTCCTTGCAAGAGGTCGATAGCATAATCAATATCCATATTTTCGGTTTGAAGAAATTTGCTAACAATATTGATTGCACGCAACAACTTGTACCAGATAGTCATGCCAAGCAAGAACTCATAACTCTGAAGTTCATATGTTGCTAATGACTCAGCTTCACTCTTTACTTTAGGATCTTCGTTACATTCTGCCAAATCAAGTAAAGCATCTCTTATTTGTGCAGTTTGCTCCATTATAGGCTTTACACTCTCAACATGACTTTTCTAGCATGTTTGTGATAATGGCTTCACTGTCAACCCTTGTACATTATCTTTGAAAATTTTCCATCGCTTGGTAGAAGAGGAGAACAATGTGTAGATACGTTGTATCACTCCAAAGAAGGATACAGCTTTAGAACAACAATTCACCATATCATATAATGCTAGATTCAGACTATGAGCGCCACATGGAGTATAGAAAGCTCGGGGATTCATGTCAAGTACTCTTCTTTGCACACCTTTGTGCTTTCCGCTCATATTCGATTCGTTGTCATACCCTTGCCCTCTAATATCATCAATATCAAGATCAAGTTTGATCAAAACATTTTGAAGTTCTATTGCAATTCCAAGTCCTGTTGTGTCATCTACCTTCAAAAATTGAAGCCAATATTCTTCGACTGTTGGAACGTTAGCTGATTCATCTACACATCGCACTACTAAAGACATTTGCTCTTCGTGACTTGCATCCGAAGTACAATCAAGTATAACTGTGAAATATTTTGCATGTTTAACTTTCTTGACAATTGAACTTCTCACCTCATTAGCCAACAACTGTATCAACTCATTTTGAATTGTTTTGCCAAGATATGTGTATTGAATCTCACGCGCTTTAGCTTGTCGAACATGCTCTTGCATTACTGGATCAAACTCACTCACCATTTCTACCATTTGTAAAAACAGGCCATTGTTCTCAACATGTAGCCTCTCATCATCTCCTCGAAATGGAAAGGTATTTTTGGTGAGTCTTTTCACAATAGTGATAATCCTCGTTAATACATGTCTCCAATGTTCTCTTTCTGCATCGATCGCCAATTGAACGCTTTTATCAATTGTAGTTTTTGTTCGAATCCTATTTTCCAATTCAAGCCAACTAGTCATGCAACGTAAATGTTCATCACTTCCTTCATGACTTTTAATACACCGATGCAAATTATGCCAATCTTTGAAGCCATCATTACCCAGTTGGCCAACTTTGGTAGCATTTTTTGGTGTTTTAAATAACTTGCAGCAAAAGCAGAAGATCATGTCCGTTGATACTGAATATACTAGCCATCTTCTATCAATTGTTTGCCCATTCGATAATAATCGCTTATAGTGTGAAGGATTGAAATGTCTACTTCCACGATCTTTGGGAAACAAGTTGTCATCAACTCTTTTTGGACCCATTTCAACTAAATAATCCCTCATTCTTTGATCAATGAATTTCCAATTCCCAGGATCATCCAAATTCAAAGAGAAGCAACCCACTTCTTCCTCATCATCTACTTCATTCACACATGCAGGTTTTGTCACCTCTTCTTCTTCCTTATCATCCACTTCAGTAACACAAGCAGGTTTCATCACTTCTTCAATCTCATCATCTACTTCATCTTCATTTAATGCATTCACATTGTTGCTTTTGAAGTATTTGTTAATATCCCCTGCTTGACTTTGAGTTAATGCAATTTCATTCCGTTTCCTTTTTATCTTTTGAGCTCCAGACTCGCATTTAGGAGGCATGTTGTACGAGTCTACTATCTATATCTAATGCCCAATGATTAACCTAAAAGACAATTACAAAATATTAGAATCATTTCACAATTAAAGTGATCAACATAGTTACTTTGTGCGCCTGTGCAATTGATTCTACAAGTTCTAATCATATAAGCCGACCAGGCTGCAATTATATAAGCCGACAAGGCTTCAAGAATGTTCAATATATTTAATGAAAAATTAGGATAAGCCATTGCTTACTTGAGTACAATCAATTTCGACGAAAATTATGGAATCACATCTTTGAGAATTTCATCATCTCAACTCAGTCTGAAATAAACCAAACCAAAGATGTATAAATTCTCAAATGGATGAACTTGAAGCAGAAAATCAGCAATGTGCTTAGTAAGTTGCAAACCACATTGAAGTGCAGAATACCATATATACCTTAGATATAATATTTAAACTCAAAATAAGAAACTCACATAGTTATTATACTAACTATTACTAGAACGAGATTAATATATATCATCACTAAATTTTCTTCTGAACATAATTGCTCATATTTTAATACCATTTCATAGTTCATGATCAAAATATCAGAGCTCCATCACCTGGTAAACTAAACATCTCGGAGAAAGATCTCAAAATAATCTACTCCCAATGAAATGGTCAATAACCTTTAGGATTAACAAAGATGAGGGTCCAGCATGAAAATAAACACACTAAAGAAAACATTATTCTTTCACGTGATCCTATTCACATTCATTTTTGCGAACATAAAAACTATAGCATCATTCCAAATTATATAACAGTTCAAAATATTATATAATAGTTCCTAAATTCTTGGGTTCATCACTATTACTAAGCATCAACTAGTAATCAATTCAAAATGTAAAAATCAAGAGATAATTTTTCTTGGAACTAGAATATCAATAATCGCAGGTTTACTTAATCCCCTCTCCTTCAAAGATGCTAAAATCCTATCTGAACCTAAGTCACATAGATCAACTCTTGTGCACCTCAAGCCACAATCTGGGAGATCAGTCCAAAAAGCATGACAAATACAGATTTTAGTCAAATGGGATATGCTAATATTATCATAAAGCAAGTATCCTTGTCATATTATCACAAGTGAGAGTAACATCTGTCATCTGCAATTTATCTCCTAACTGAAATGCAGATTTTTGGGACATCGTGATCTAAATATAATTTCCTTATTTTCCAGTCTGGCTTGGTGTCTTTAGCAATGTATGGTTCAGAATCTTCAGATCAATGGTGTCTTTTAGGAGCAGAATCCATGACCAGTCAGATGAGCAAATGCCAACCAGTGTATCTTTTCCTTATTGGTAGTGGACAACCTTAACATTGTATCATCTCTGTTCACAATTGTAACAACTCTTATATCCTATTTACCACTGAATATTACACATTTCAAGATCTGTACTAAATTTTCTAAAAACAATTGGAAATACAATGACAAGGATAAAGCAAGAATAAGTTGATGACAGTGAAGTTAACCTAAAAAAACTTATCACCAAAATATGCATATTTCTTGTCAAGTATCCTTATCCCCCCACCCCCTTGTATATTGTTCCTCAATCTATTGCTCTAGTAACAAATTGGTTCCAAACTTTTAAAAAGGAGTAAATTGATCTCAATCTTTTTATATAGTTGCACATTCATCCTAAAACACAAAAGATGTCCAAACTTCTCCTATGGCAGCCAAACTCTTCTCAAATTCAACAACCCGAATCTTTCCCGAAATCCATATACAAGGAACAGTTCAAACCTAGTGCTAATGGGATCCCCACATGAATTCCTCTATATCTTTGTGTCAATTTCTTCCGATTTCTTGTGAAACTGAGTGGCATTTTTGTGGGCAAAAATGTTGGATTCATTGAGATTCTACCCTATCAAATTGAACATATTCTCGATTATAACTTTTTCTTTGAACCTCCTAAGATTACGTAATATATATATTAAGTTGAAGGGAGGAGCTAAATTTGGGCAGAAATCAAAATCAGATTTGGAAACACTTAAATATTGCCGCCTGCCTTTGAAGAAGTCTTAATCAAAGCAAAGATTAGTACGCTAATCTAAACAATCATGCCTTTCTTTTTCCAGGGATTTAGGAGAAGATTAGCCATATCACAATGAGACAAAGTATGATTGGAGCGATTACCAATTAAAAAAAAGAAATATATATTCCAGAAGGGCAGAAATCAATAGCAATTGCAATTTATTCTAAACTATTTATTTATTCAAGACTATGGGAATCTGTTAAAACAAGAAATTGGGTAGCAATTAAAAATCTTGCAAAAATTTACGATTTGGGAGGAAAATTCTCCCCACCTATACCCCTTACTGCGTACAACATTCTCCAAAATTTAAAGGGGAATGAATAGCCTTTGATTCTTACATCTTGGGCCTCTTGTGTGTCCCATGAGGTTGAAGAGACACCAATGGTAGTAGTGTAATGAAAATGCTCAAATAAATGAACAAATTGGATTCATCAGGAGTTGCAGACTCACAAAATGCAGAAGATATTTACTGATATTGGAAACTGGCAAGTCGTAGATCGCCGCCTGCCGGTGAAAAACTGGAAAGGAAAGTCGTGGAGACCGTAGAGTCGCGCCTGTCGCCGGTGGAAAATTGTTTTGGTGTCCAAGAGAGGGAAATTAAAGGAAACGAGGGTTTCCTTTACGGTTTTAACCCCAAAAAAAAAAAATTTGGACCCCCGAATTTTTTGGCCTGAGGCGGGCGCCTCTTTTGCCTCAAGGCAAAACCGGCCCTAATAATACCCAAGGAAATCCCTGAGACGATAAAAACTTAATAAGATCTATTTAACTTGGCTTTAATTCTTAAATCCCTGAGATGATAATGGACTGATTTCCAGTTTTGGCTCTAATCTTGAGAATTAATAGTTAATTAGAGATTGTGGAGATAAACCATGGTGGATTTAAAAATCTTGGTAATTTTATTTGTTTCTTCTTAATTAAAATTTTGTAAAATAGGTTAAAATTATTGTGAGTATTTCAGCCATAGGAAAAAGTGGCACAACGTTGGTGCTTGGGCGCTAGCCCCGGGCGCTATGGCAGTTTAGCTGAAGGCGGAAAAGAGGCAGGACCCTGGTGCTTGGGTGCTACTCATGGGCACCTAGGTACCCCGATACAGCTATATATACCAGTTTTTTCCTTCAGTTTTAGGTCTGAATTTAGAGAGAGAAAATAGAGAGAGTTTGGAGAGAATTTTCACAAGTAAGAGGTTGTTCTTCTTGGGGATTAACTTGAGGCTTGTTCAAGTAATCCAAATACATTGATCTTCATATGTATTGGAAATCTCATTTCCCCCAAAAAATTTCTTTTCTTGGGTTTTCACAACAAGTGATCAGCTTCCAATACCGGTTAAGATATGTTTCTAGGAGTGATTTCCTAACAATTTGGTATCAGAGCCTCTTCTCAAATCAAGGTGGTAAAGCTTCGATTTTTGGTGGTTGGCTTGAGCTTTGTTGTGCACACAAGGTGTTTGTAAAATTTCCCAAGTGAACTTTGTTGAAATATTTCCGGTAAACAAGTAGATAAATCATGTCTACTAGTAGAACAGTGAAGATTGGGAAGTATGAGATAAGAAAAATTTAATGGGAAGAATGATTTCTCATATTGGAGAATGCAAATGAAAAATTTGTTAATTTCTCAAAAGTTGCACAAGGCCTTAGCGGGAAAGGAGAAGAAGTACAAAAATATGTCTGACAAGGGTTGGGAAGAGCTAGATCTTGAGGAACAAGCGTCTATCATTCTATGCCTTGAAAGAGATATTGCTTTCTTGGTTGATGGTGAGGTAAAGGCGGCGGAGGTGTGGACAAAGTTGGAGGCAAACTTCATGATGAAGACTCTAACTAATCGGATCTATTTGAAGTTCAAATTGTATACTTGCAATATGGATGAAGGTACACCAATCCGGGAGTACGTCAACAAGTTTGATAGGTGCATATTGGACTTGAAGGACATTGATGTGAAAGTAAGTGATGAGGATCAAGCACTTCTACTACTTTTTTCATTGCCGAAGTCTTACGAGAACCTAGTAAAAACATTGATGCTTGTGGGTAATAAACTTGTGATGGAGGATACTAGAACGTCACTTCTAGCGGATGATCTTCGAAAGATTGCAACTAGTGGCATGTCTATCATTGGTAACAAGGAGCAAGCTCAAGGGTTGTTTGTAAGAGGAAGGTGAAATGAGCGAGCAAAGGGCAAGGGAGGAAAGTCTAGATCGAGTTCTAGACCCCTAGCGGAAAGGCCTTGTTTCAAATGCAGAGAACTTGGGCATTTCAAGGCGAATTGTACTAACAAAAGGGGTTGGAAGAAGAACAATAAGAACAACAACAACGGGAAGGTGCAAGTCAAGCAAGAGGTTAGCTATGCCTCGGAAGGAGGGGAAAGCGATGAGTGCTACTCCATCTCTAAAGAAACCTCCGATAAATGGATTCTTGATTCTGGTTACTCTTACCATATGTGTCCAAATAGGAAATGGTTTACTACCTATAGAAGCACTGATGGTGGAACCGTATTGATGGGTGATAACCATTCTTGTAAAAAGGTGGGGCTTGGTTCAATTAGAATCAAGATGCGTGATGGAGTGGTTAGAATATTGATGGATGTTAGACATGTTCCTGACTTGCGAAAGAACCTTATTTTTGTTGGTGTCTTGGACTCCGGTGGTTGCAAGATTGTGACATGGAATGGAGTTAAGAAGGTTGTTCAGGGCTCTTTGGTAGTGATGAAGGGTATTCACCAATGCAACCTCTATGCTCTTCAGGGTACCACAGTTACAGAAAATGTAGCGGTTGGAACAAGTGGAAGTGGTGGAGACCCATGTGAGTGCACTCGGTTATGGCATAAGCGGCATGGGTATATGTCAGAAAAGGGTCTAGATCTGCTAGTCAATGAAGGTTTGCTGAGGAACTTGAAAAAGCCTTACATGGATTTTTGCGAGCATTGCGTGTACGATAAAGTACACCGAGTTCAGTTCCAGTCAAGCAAACATAGAAGCAGAGGTATACTAGACTCTGTGCATACAGATGTTTGGGGTTTGGCTTCGGTCACTTCCAAAGGCGGTTCCAGCTACTTTGTTACGTTTCTTGATGATTATTCTAGATATGCTTGGATTTATTTCTTGAAGCATAAGAATGAGGTATTCGACACGTTCAAGAAGTGGAAAGCAATGGTTGAAAACAGAACAGGAAAGAAATTGAAGACACTGCGATCTGATAACGGTACAGAGTATACAGATGGTACTTTCAAGGAGTTTGTGATAAGGAAGGTATTGCCCGACACTGGACAGTTAGGAATACACCACAGCAGAATGGGGTCACGAAAAGACTGAACCGTACACTTCGAGAGAAATCGATGTGTATACGATCCTATGCTGGTTTGGGCATAGTCGGTTGCTAATGCTTGCTACATAGTGAACCGGTCTCCACATTCAAAGTTAGATAGAGATGTACCTTATAGGGTATTGTCAGGAGAACATGCAGATTATGAGAGACTCAAAATATTCGGATGTACAGCCTTCTACCACGTCAACGAGGAAAAGCTTGATACTAGAGCCAAGAAGGCAATATTCTTGGGGTATGCAGCAGGTGTAAAAGGCTATCACCTTTGGTGTGTAGAGGATTTTAAGTTCATAATCAGCAGGGATGTTACTTTTGATGATAACTCCATGGTAGCTTGGTCGAAAGCTACGGTGCCCGGTGTTGAAGCTGTTGGGGGTTCAAAGTCTCAAGTTGTTGAGATAGAATCTAGGGACCAAACTGGTCCTAGTCGTGTTCAAGAGGAGTATCATGGAGACACTCAAGTGGAGAGTGGTGATGAGCTTAAACATGAGGTGGTTCAGCAAGAGAATGTACAGTTTGAGGAAAGTTTGGCTTCCACTAGGCCAAGGCGAGCTTACAAGCAAGTTCAGAAGTTGGGGTCAAACCAGCCTTTGAGGCACTATGGGCAAACCAATGTGGTTGAGTACGCACTCTTATTGGAGGATGATGAGCATGTCACCTTCAAGGAAACTATGCGGAACAACAATAGTAAGTGTTGATATGCCCAAGAAGGCATGGCGCTTCGGTGTAATACCCCAAAATTTTATGCTCGTTAAATTAATTTGCTTGCAAAGATATAGGCTGCTCATCCCTTGGTTATATATAAATAGAAGCAAAGCAATGCAAATGATAATTAATAAAATTGGTAGGCCACGTGTGTTTGCATAAATCCTCCTTTCATGGCATCATTCCACCTCCAACTTGTTTTAGCTTAGTCATTAGTCTTGCATGTATTTCATAAGCTTAATCTCAACACATAGGGTTAGGTTGTGCCACAATTAAACACCTCCTACATGCTTAAACCACCTCATGCATGTTACTACAAAGATAGCTTGACACCTCCTACTAGTTCAACAATAACACCCCATGCATGCATTAGTTAAATCATAATTGAATTCAAGAGCTGAAACGAAGCATGGTATCTTACTGAGACACCCCGAACTTAACTTCGAGGGTCACGTACTAAACATAATAGGTTCTGCCTTTGGTACAAGTAAATGCTCTTAAAAAGAAAATGTATTACATGTTAGAAACTTATTTTAAATTTTTTTTTTTTTTTAAATATCTCTCATAAAAAAAATAATGGCCAGCAGAAGCGCATGTCGACAAAAATTATACTTTATAAAACTGGACTTGGTGCAGCCACGGTAAGTTAGGGCAGTAAGTTCAACTATTTTTATAAAATTCATCCCAACTCCGTTTTCTATGAAATCTGTGGCATTAGGAAGATAATTTCAATTAGTTTCTAGGTTAAAACATGAAAATTTTCCGAGTTCATATAGTATGGACGTTTTATTGAAAACAGTGTAGTGTTGCACAGAAAATTCCAGATTGACCCTTCAATGTTTAAAAATTCATATCTCAGGTCATAGACATCCAAATTGTGTGATTCTTGCGCCCATATCTAGACAACTCGAAGAGGAACGCAGTAGTATTTTTAGAATCTCAAACGGATGCATATAGAGTTGGAAAAATTCGTTTTGAAAATGACCTAGAATCTGCCCGAATTCTGCCTCTTTTGTCATTCAAGAAAATAAGTCTAAAAATACGTTTATTAACATAACATGGAAGATATAATTACATAATTTACTTCCGGTACCATATTACATCATGTTTTATACATGTTTTTATACAATACCATAAGAAAACATATATGAAGCAGTCGAACAAAACATGCAAAAACAAAACTTCGATGCGAAGTAACCTTGTCCTTAACTCATCATCGACTACGCCGACTGACTTCCGCCAACATCACATCTATGGATCTGCTCGTTAAATTAATTTGCTCACTTCTTTTTAGGATAGCAATTAAACTTTCAATATTCTACTGCCAAAATTATTAATGGTTGCCAATTTTGCGTTGGTCGATTTATTGGACGTTTGCATTTTCGATTGATTAAAAGTTTACCAAGATTAGTTAATTAGGGGTTTAGAATAATTGTCAAAATTCTATATCTAGTTCATTAATATTTTCCCTTTGTTTCTTTCGTTTTGCCGCCGCCTTGTAGAGGATTAATGAACATAACTAATACATGGACATGTGGGAATACAAATTAAACCATTTCTTTCATTTTTATGTACACACATATGCAATATACATATAAAATTTCAGCTGGACGGCAGATTAGCTAGGGATGAATTCAATTATGATTTAACTAATGCATGCATGGGGTGTTATTGTTGAACTAGTAGGAGGTGTCAAGCTATCTTTGTAGTAACATGCATGAGGTGGTTTAAGCATGTAGGAGGTGTTTAATTGTGGCACAACCTAACCCTATGTGTTGAGATTAAGCTTATGAAATACATGCAAGACTAATGACTAAGCTAAAACAAGTTGGAGGTGGAATGATGCCATGAAAGGAGGATTTATGCAAACACACGTGGCCTACCAATTTTATTAATTATCATTTGCATTGCTTTGCTTCTATTTATATATAACCAAGGGATGAGCAGCCTATATCTTTGCAAGACTAGAGTTTAGTTAGGGAGAAAAAAACGTGCATGAAGAAAGAAAAAAAAAATAAAGGAAAGGGAAAGGAAAAGAAGAGAAAAGGAAGCAAAGTCTAACACCCTCAATTCATCTATCAACCGAAGTTTCTTCAAGTGTTTCGGTAAGATACTTTCTTTGCTTAAGTGGTAGGATTTCATGGTAATATTTATGCTTAAGTTATGCATGAAAACCATAACATGAAAGATGTGGACAAGTCCACAAAGTTAGATATCTATGCCTTAGGACAAGTCCGAAGGGCACCGGCAAGCCGAAATGTGCAAGTATGTGTTTGTATGCTTTCTTTTGCGTAGTATTAACATGTTAAATCCAAGCATGGTATCTTACTGAGTATCCTTTATACTCATAGTATCCTATACTAAATTTTCAGATCCATAGATGTGACGTTGGCGGAAGTCAGTCGGCGTAGTCGATGATGAGTTAAGGACAAGGTTACTTCGCATCGAAGTTTTGTTTTTGCATGTTTTGTTCAACTGCTTCATATATGTTTTCTTATGGTATTGTATAAAAACATGTATAAAACATGATGTAATATGGTACCGGAAGTAAATTATGTAATTATATCTTCCATGTTATGTTAAGAAACGTATTTTTAGACTTATTTTCTTGAATGACAAAAGAGGCAGAATCCGGGCAGATTCTAGGTCATTTTCAAAACGAATTTTTCCAACTCTATAAGCATCCGTTTGAGATTCTAAAAATACTACTGCGTTCCTCTTCGAGTTGTCTAGATATGGGCGCAAGAATCACACAATATGGATGTCTATGACCTGAGATATGAATTTTTAAACATTGAAGGGTCAATCTGGAATTTTCTGTGCAACACTACACTGTTTTCAATAAAACGTCCATACTATATGAACTCGGAAAATTTTCATGTTTTAACCTAGAAAACTACTTGAAAGTATCTTCCTAATGCCACAGATTTCATAGAAAACGGAGTTGGGATGAATTTTATAAAAATAGTTGAACTTACTGCCCTAACTTACCGTGGCTGCACCAAGTCCATTTTTATAAAGTATAATTTTTGTCGACATGCGCTTCTGCTGGCCATTATTTTTTTTATGAGAGATATTTTAAAAAAAAAAAATTTAAAATAAGTTTCTAACATGTAATACATTTTCTTTTTAAGAGCATTTACTTGTACCAAAGGCAGAACCTATTATGATTAGTACGTGACCCTCGAAGTTAAGTTCGGGGTGTCTCATTCGGGGCAGGGTTGGAATGAGGTGGAGAATATATGGAGGTGGAGGTGAACTACGAAGGCTTGATCCTGAGTTTTTTGGATACGTAGGCAACCATGGTTTGAATGGTGCAGTCGAGTTTGGTGCTTGCTGCTTCTTCTTGTGTTCGTCCAAAATTTGAGGTCTATCAAATGATGTACGAGGTAGAGAATTGTGAGTATTTCAGCTACAGGAAAAAGTGGCAGAACCTTGGCACTTGGGCGCTAGCTCCGGGGGCCTAGGCCCTGCGGCAGTTCAGTTGAAGGTGGAAAAGAGGCAGGACCCTGTGCTTGGGCGCTACTCATGGGCACCTAGGCACCCTGATATAGCTATATATACCAATTTTTCCCTTTAGTTTTAGGTCTGATTTTAGAGAGAGTTTGGAGAGAATTTTCACAAGTAAGAGGTTGTTCCTCTTGGGTATAAATACAAAGCTATTTTTCATTTCTTGGGGATTAACTTGAGGCTCGTTCAAGTAATCTAAATACATTGATTTTCATATATATTGGAAATCTCATTTCCCCCCTGATATGATCTGGCACATACCATAATTAGAAAAAACTGTCATTTTTCATAAAGTATTTTATTTTGGCTAGAATTCTTATTTTTGGCAAGTTTTTTATTTTAGGACTCTTTGATATCGTTTCCATATTTTTTAGGGTTTATTGCTTTAGTATAAATATGTTTATTTTTCATTGTAAACAAAAGACTTTTGACATTATAAAAATTGAGTTTTTTCTCTCTATGGTTCTTCAATGAACAACTTTGTTCTTGTTTGGTTGTTTGGTTCAATAATTTTTGGGTCGAGATCCTATCGTCTACAACCTGAATTTGGGCTTTCCCAGCGTTTTCAAATCATTCCGCGAGTTTCTTGCGATTCCCCCAACCGGGATCTCATCAAGTGGTATCAGAGCCAGGTTCCAAATTTAGGTTCAATCTTTTTATTCTTTTTTAGTCTTTTTTTTCTTTTCTTTTTTGTGTTTTTCGTGTTCTTGTGTCCAGTAATTTTTTTGAGTCTTTGATCCAAAAAATTCAAAAAGAAAAAAAAGATTCAAAAGTTATTTTTGTGCTCAATTTTAGTCCAAATCAACTTCTATTTTCTTTGCCGTTCTCATAGTCAAATTTTTGAGTTTACAAAAAAAAAAAAAAAAATACTTTTCATGGGTACTGTTCACGTCGGGGAATTTAAAAAAAAAAATTGTTCTTGAAACTGTCTAATATTCTACCATCTTTTCTAAATCCAAAATCATTTTGTGTTCAATCCAATCCAAATCCAATTTAAGAACCACATTCTTGAATCTATAAAAAAAAAAATCCAAACTCCAATTCAAGAACCTCTTTCTTGAATTTATAAAGTCTAATCAAAGTTGTCCAATTCAAGTCCTTTGAGTCATTGAGTCAAAATGAATACTAGGATGGATCGAATGAAAAAGGATGTCGGTGGATATGAGGAGTTCGTCGAATAGGTTGGAGCCTAGGATTAAAATGTGTGATGCATATGTATATTCTGGTGATAGTGATGAAGATGCGTGGATTGAGGCTGCAATACGGGGAATAAAAAATAAAGGTGATAAGTTTGGAAGAAGGGATAAAAATTATTATGGATATGGTGTTGATAGGGGTAGGGAAACGACAACTCCAAAATTTAAGGGTAGAAGTGATCCAGATGCGTTCATGTCGTGGGAAGAAAAGATTAAAGTAATGTTCGAGCGCTATAATTACTCTGAGAAGAAAAAGTTGGAGTTGGCTGTGAGCTCATTCGTAGACTATGCTGTGATTTGGTGGGATCAATTAACAACATCTAGGCGAAGGTGTGGTGAGAGGAGTATTGAAACTTGGGAAAGTTGAGGAGAATTATGAGGAAGCGTTATGCACCTAAACATTTTTGTAGGAGGGATCGGCGTGATCAGGAATGTCGGGATGAGCCTAGAAGATATAGTGGAGTTAGGTATTCGAGGGAAGAGAAAGTACCGTTTGTAGGGCATGTTGGTAGTACGTCAGGTTGAAGGACTAGGTGGGATTATGATCGTGACCTCTCAGAGCTTCGTGACTCAATTAGTCAGAGGGATAAACAAAAGAGCTCGAGAGAACTTAGTAAGATGGTTGGTTGTGAGAAAAAAAAGAGATGCCACAAGAGAGTGAAAATCAGAAAGGAAAGGTGGAGTTGCAAAAAGAAATTGAAGAAGAATCTTGGGAGGGAAAGAATAAGTTGGAAGTGAGCTTAAATGAAAAAGAGCCTGAAGTTGAGGAGGCCGTGGTGAAAACTAACAATTTCCTCCCTATTTTGAATAATTCTGTTTTGCAGGTCACCAATGATTCAGTTCCAGAAAACACTTCCATTGAAACACCAACTGACCCAGGGATGGAACATCAGTTGCAACATGTGGAAGAAACTCACCAACAATACTACCACTTGGTCCTAACAAACAATCATGTTGAATTACCGCCCGTTCAAGGCAATGTTCATCAGTTGGTGTCACAACAGTTGAAAATCTCTTCAATACCAAAAATTGACTTTGTGATTCCCGAGGAGATAACAAAATTTCAGGGGCATTGGAAGGATTTCTTGTGCAATGGGATGAATTTCTCTTATCTGCCAAAGATTGACTTTGTGATTCCCCAAGAGACGATGGAGTTTCAAAGGCACTGGAGGAATCTTATTTGCAAAGAGCTGAGTGAAGGAGATGATCAGAATGGTAATAATGGCACATTGGAAGTGATATTAAAATAAGTGCATGGGCTAAGTAATGCAAGGAAAATGCATGGATATTCATCAAATGAAGTTGTTCTTGGAGCATTTCAAACTTGCAGAACTAAGCAGTTAAGGCCAGAGCACTTTGATCAGTGCGATGGAGATTGGGTTTACAATCGAAAACGACGTATTCGAGGCCAAATGAGGTCCAAATTGCATCCAAAGGGAGATGGACCATTCCATGTGCTTGAGTTGATTGGAGGCAAGGGCTACAATTTGAACATTCAAGTTATGGATTCGAGGTCAAATCCTTTCGAAGGGAGAGATGATGATATGATCTGGCACATGCCATAATTGGAAGAAACTGTCTTTTTTCATAAAGTATTTTATTTTGGCTAGAATTCTTATTTTTGGCAAGTTTGTTATTTTAGGACTCTTTGATATCGTATTTTTCATATTTTTTAGGGTTTATTGCTTTAGTATAAATAGGTTTATTTTTCATTGTAAAAAAAAAAAGACTTTTGACATTATAAAAATTTAGATTTTTCTCTCCATGGTTCTTCAATGAACTTTCGAACTTATCAAATATTTTGATATATTTGTGGCGTTCAAACCTAGAACTTATGAAAGGATTAGACACCCTTTGTGGCATTCGCAAATTGAGGTTCGTTGGTTTTGTAATCAAGAGGTCTTTCAAGCTTTGTTCTTGTTTGGTTGTTTGGTTCACAACAAGTGATCCGCTTCCAATACCGGTTAAGGTATGTTTCTAGGAGTGATTTCCTAACAAATTATAATTAATTTAGATTAAATTAGACTTTTATTTTAGAAATCTCTATGGATTTGATGTCGTTGCTCATTGACTCTACATTCCAAATGCTTTGCCTGCATGGAATTAACTAAAAACTACACAAAAACAGAGAAAACTGACCATCCCTTGGTGTTATTAAATACCAACCTGATATAGCAGGACAATTCATGTTCAAAAAATTAAATGACATTTAGAAAGCTTCATCTTGAAGTATGGATGTTACTGAGTTGAAAGCCATAGCTAAGGTCTAATAAAGTCTAACTGTGGAGGCCACCGGCCATATCTTAAGTAAGACAACGTACCAAGGTACCTAAAAGGCTATATAAAGGAGCTCGGATTGAGTTCAACAAGGACGCCAAGAACAAGATAATATAATGCTAGCACAATGAAATGAACATATATCAATCTATACACTGTTATAGATCATAATTTCTTTTAAGATGAACTGTTAAATATTTACTACAAACTTAGATAGCAAGACCTAGTTATTCTAGGTCAATATTGATGGAAATGTAGAAGAGGAATAGCTAGGGAGGTCAACGAGTAATATTTTTTTTTATTCTCGGCTCATTACAGGCTGGCTGGGGCTTTTTCCGGGCCGAGCCAGTGAGCCAAATCTACATCCCTACATCCATAGAGTAGTCCCCTCATTCTTGGATCCAATCCATTGAATAGTCCTATCTATAGATGAAATAGTGGTCCTACCTGGATCTAAGCATGCATAGATATCTGAAGCATAATCTTGACCTTATAATACTTCAGATTTGGCGATTGTATGCAATTTTTTCCGAGTTTAGTTAAGGTGTGTGTGCTAAACCTCATATTTAGTCAATATGCATTCAAGCTTCTACATATTGCCTAAAAATCAATTCTATTAAACAAGAAAAAAGAAGAAAGAAGAAAGAGAGAGAGTAGAACTAGAACCATGAAGATATTAAAAATAATAATACTTTTACTTTTTGTCTTAATAGCTCATCGAAAACAACCTAATTTAACTCAATCTCACCAACTCCTACAAGCCAAAAACCTGTTGTGATTTTTCTTATCGCAAGTATATGTATCAAAGAAGTAATAAAGTAGACCTAAGAGTCCGGATAATCGTTCCCACGAGGACTATACTCTAATACCTAATCTAATTAATTCCAACTTCTATTTGACGAAAATAAAATCGAATTTTGTATGTTGAGGATCTTAATCTAAAGAAAATGTGAAATTAAATGTGATGCACACAAAAGTAATATTGAAATTGAATAATGAAGAGAATGTTAGGGCAGAATAGTTAACCGATTTGATCACCTTTACGTTTTACATCAAGATTCACAATCTAAAGTAGTGTTCGGTCGAATTCTCCTAATATACTCAACTTACCCCTCTCAAGTTCTCGTTGAGCCTATTCAACTAATCCAATTTCATATCTCTATGCAAATTGGCCTTAATTAAATGAATCAAGGTTTTGAAAATTCACACACGACCGCAATAATTAGTATAGGTATCTCTACACATTATACCAATTTACTAAATTTTACTACATGGTCTAAATTCTAAACTCACCTCTCGATTTGTAAAGAATTCACGTAAACATCAAACTAGTGATCAATTAATTTGAAGCATTAAACTCATAGTAAAAATCAACACATAAACGATTTAAGAACAAGAATCTCGAATTAAAAACATAAAGGATTCCAAATAAGTTTACATGTTCTCCCTAGCGAATGATTTAGCTATTCATACTACACAAGGAAAAAGAAACAATTGTTATTGAATACATCACCGGATATTGTAGTAAGATTGTAGAAAATGAAATAGATATTGCACCCAAATCTCTTCCTCTTCCAATCAACACTTCAATGGTGAGTTCCTTGATATTCTTCCCTTCAATCCCTTGCTTGAATCTTCAAAATCTCTTAATTGAATCTCTTCAGTTGCTTGTTGAATCTCTCCAAGTATTTTTGTGCCTCTCAAAGTGTGTAGAACCCCACAAAAGTGTGAGAAAATTCCCTTTTTTAATCCCCTCGCGTTGGTGTTTAGTGTAGGATTTTTATGGGCTTCAAAACAGGCCAAAAACGCACCCTAAACAACCCCGGCACGACGCCTTAGTGCCAGGACACAGCACCTAATCGCCACGATAAAAAACGATATAGCGCCTAGGCGCTATGTATGCAGCGCCTAAGCCCTATGGACAATCCCTAGGAGCTATAAGTCTTTCTATCCAAAACTGAATTTTTTTCTTCAAATCGCAGCGCTTGGGCGCTATGAATGCAGTACCTGGGCGCTGACTTGCTCCAAATTCTTTGATTTTAGCATGTTTGTCCACTTTAATACTCAATTTCTTTTCGATCCAAGCCAAATACTTTGTTTGAAGAACTTTTCGCGTCTTTCACCTTTTTAGTTCATGTTGAGCCCTCTTAACTTCCAAAGAGTCCAATTTCTTGTTCAATCATTGTTTTTTACCTATTTAACACAAAATGCAACAATTTAGACCATAATTCATCATATGAGCAACTAAATATTATCATTTGAGGCCCTGAATAAGTGTATAAAATACACTTATCAAATATCCTCAAACTTAAACATTTGTTTGTCCTCAAACAAAACCAGCAATTAAATAGTTACAGTACTCTAGCATGCAAAAGATAATTGGTTGGACAGCCAAGTCTCTTATCTCAAGATTCAAGATTTTAGTGTTAATTCCACAAACATGCTTCAAGGTCACAATACCAAAATAATATCTACTCTTCCAGTGCAAATTCGACGGCTTCTTTCCAAAATGCGCTTTAGGAGTGGACAATACTTCGTTAAATGTCCTTGAATCATTTTCTAGTAAGTATATTAGAAAATCTGGACCAAAGGTCTTATGAATCATTTGCCTTTTACTGCGCCTTGGTTATTTATCTACTTGGTAATTACAATCTTATTGATAGTCTCCATTTGCAGTATCGTAAGTTCATTTATGTGAGCTTACTTCTTTTTCTTTGCAAGGAATGGTATCTTCAAATAAAGCAGTATTCATTGATTCAATAATAGTACCTACATGTAAATCAAGTATTTCTGATTTGTGGATCAGAAATTGATATGCATTACTATTGTTTGATATCCCATAAAAACACAGTCTATTGTCTTCGATCCAATCTTTAGTTGTTTAGTTTTAGGTATTTGTAGCTTTGCTAAATATCCGTACACTTTAAGATATTTGTAGGAAGATATCCGACCTTTCCATAACTCACAGGATATTTCAACTTTACTTTTGTGTGATATTTTATTAAGGATATGATTTACAGAAAGTATAACTTTCCCCCAAAAGTTTTGAGGTAAGCTTGAACATATCAACATTGCATTCATCATTTCCTTAAGTATTCGATTTTTACCTTCAGCAATACCGTTAGATTGGGATGAGTATGGTGCCGTTGTTTCATAAATGATTCCAGATTCTGAACAAAATTCTTCATACGGTGCGACATATTTTCCACCTCGATCACTACGAATCATTTTTATTCGTTTTTAGATTAATTTTCAACTGCAGTTTTATAGTACTTAAACACTTCTAAAGCTTCATCTTTGATTTTCAACCAGTATACATAACAGTATCTTGTACAATCATCTATGAACATAATGAAATACTCTTTACCACCTTTTGTTTGAACAAACTTTAAATCACATGTATCTATGTGAATAAGTTTCAAAGTTGTGCTTCGTTCAACCGAATGAAACGAAGCTTTAGCTAACTTAGCCTCTACATAAATTTCCCATTTTTTATTAGCATTAAAATGCATATTTGGTAGTAAACTTAAATTCATTAACTTGCATATAGGTCAAAGTTTGAATGTCATAATCTATGATGTCATAAATTCGATGACTCAAGAATATAAGCAGAATAAGATATTTTATTCGGTACAATGGTAAGGACATTTATCTTGAGTAGTCCATCTTTTACATATCCTTTACCTACATACATATTATTCTCGCTAAGTATAAACTTATGAAATACAAAGACTAATTTAAAGCCATTTTTGCTTAACAAAGAATCAGACACTAAGTTCTTGCAAATATCCGACATATGAAGAATGTTGATAAGGCTGTGTTCTTTGCCTAACGTCATCTTCAAAATTACTTTGTCTTGTCCTTCAACCTTTGAACTTGAAGAGTTTCTCATGAACAACTTCTCCCCATCGGTTGGAGTGTACAATGAGAACATTCCTTTGTCGGCACAAATATGATGGTTAACACCCATATCCATCCATCATTCTGTGGGATTTCCAACGTTGTTGCACTTTGAAATAACGACCGACAAGTTTCTATCTAATATACCATCAGGTATAGTATCAGATTCAATGATATTCACTTGGGCTTGCTTCTTAGGTTTGCGACAATCAATAGAGCGATGTCTAGCCTTTTCACAAATATAACAATTGTCCTTGAACTTCTTTGCATTCTTCTTGGAGGATTCAACAAAATGCTTCATCTTCTTGTTTTTGTCATTTAATTCCACCACATTAGCCGTAGCTTGTGGTATATGACTCCCAACACGCCTGTTCGAATTTCAGCTATCTTCTTCAATTCTTAACTGAACGACAAGTTCTTCAATATTCATCTCCTTAAGCTTATACTTGAGATAATTCTTGAAGTCGTTCCACATGAGTGAATGTTTCTCAATAATTGCAGCCACTTGAAATGATTCACTTAGAGACATGTTCTCGACGTGAATGTCATTGAGAATTACCTGCAATTCTTGTACTTGACTGATGACCGTCTTTGAATCTATCATTTTTTAGTCTAAGAATTATCCCACGATGAACTTCTTAGTTCCGACATCTTCAATCTTGTATTTCTTTTCCAAGGATTGTCATCTCTGTAGCACGAATACTTCAACTAGGGTAGCGTATCCGTGTTTGACACTGTCAGACTCATGTCGGACACCAACACTCCTCGGACACTCTGCCATGATTATTGTTCTTTTTTATTAAAATATTATACATTTTTAACTAAAAATTATTAGTAAATAACAAATAAGTATTCATATTTGAAAGATTTCAACAAATATATTAATAATAAGTATAAAACTAAATTTATGCAATTTAAATGAAGAATTTTATCAACATATCAGTGACATGTCATGTCGGTACTTTTTTGAAAATCGTGTGTCGACGTATCCGACACATATCGTGTCAGACACACGTGTCCATGTCAATACATCATAGATTGTCATAGTCCTTTGTAGACTTCTTGGAACTATGCACATTGTACAATGAATTGCCCAACCCATTCAGTATGTAATTCTTGCACAAAAAGTCTAAATATTTCCAAGCATCCAATGCTATTAAGGATGCCCTATTATTTTTCCCTTCTTGCACGGGTGGAGCATCTTCATTCAAGAACTTTGCTAAGTTCAGGGTTGTAAGATAGAACAACATTTTCTATTTCCATCTCTTGAAATCAACCCCACTAAATTTTCCTGATTTCTCTCGATGTGGAACAAAGTTTGTGTATGAGTAGTAGGAGGGGCAATCGCAACAGGAGGAATCACCACAATAAGAAGTAAATTGGGAAAAACTCCTTCCAAAGTTCCCATATTCGAAGAAGTGTCAGTATTGTTAACGGTATTCATTTCTATTTACAGAAAACAGAAGATAAACCAACAAAATCAATATTCGAGAAGGAATAGTAGAGAAGTTAAAATGAAACAAAATCAATTTAACCAAATCGAAATCAAATATAAATTTATCACTCAAACCAAAATAGACTTAAGATTGTTATTTGTAAAATAGATTTAAGTGATTACTTTAAAATCAAACTTACCAACCTTACCAAAATTGTACAAAATAACGGCAAGAAATTGAATAATAAACATAACAGAAATAGTATTAAAACGCCAATAAAAATGGACAAAGTAACACCAAAGAATGAATGCAAAGTCGAGGTAAGAGTTAAACTCTTTGTGCTCAGTCGATTGTGTCCCACAACGGTGCCTAAGAATGATGACAATCAACTCCCAAGGGACAACAACTACTTTCTTGTATTTGTAGCACTTCAAACCACAAGAGCAATGGACCAAAATATGACTTTTGTACTCCTTTCTTGTATAAAATGAAAACAAATTTTTGTGTAGAATTTTGGCCAAGGAAATATGAATTTTTATGTTATGCTATAATTGCATATCATTGGGATGATGTAAAGGACATCCCAAGGGTCTTATTATAGAAGAGGAGAGGGTGTGAGTGAAGTGATATGCTCCAAAACTCACCAACTTTCCTGAAGGGTCGCAACCTATTCTATCGCTAGCCGACCGCTAGTGCGTCACTCATTTTCCAGCGGTGTTATTTTATGCAGAAAAATGTCGCTCAAGCTATAGTCTGACCGCTTGAGCGCTAGGCGATGTTGGACAAAATATCGACTAGTTTTTCCTTTTTTCTTTCCAATTTTGGACTGCAATTTCTCACTCATCAGAAATTAGTTTTGAGATTCCAAATATACCACGATTATCTACTCGTCGAGTAGAATAAGTTAGTCTATTTATTTTCATAATTTGACTATCGGATCAAGGCTAATATTTGGCCAAAGTTGACAAGAAATTACTATATCATGGTTTTATACTTGACCAAATCCAACAGTTGTAAACAAGACATGAAAATACACATTGTACAGAAAAATCAACCCTAGGATATCAAACAAACAAGAAACTCTCCATGGAGTATCTTCGACCCAGTTCAACTCAACGGACTAGCCCAACAGAATCTAACATTAGCAGAATTAAATTAACACCTATTAGCTTATACAAAATTATAATTGACATAGTGTTCAAAATAAAAAGTAAAGTAGATATTTTCACTTAAGGTAAACTGACTCTGCAAGCATAAAGAGCGAGACCTGACTATTCAAAGACAATATTTTTGGAAACGGGAAAATGGTATAATCCATATATCAAAGACTAGTAAACGATTGAATATTTCCCTCATTCACATTAACCTGTTATTTCCCTATCAATGAAAACAATGTCCTCATCAAATCTAATCACGCATAGAATTTCGAAGCGTATTCTTAGCCTTATAATGCTTCAGATAACCAATTGGATAACTTCTCTGTACTGGCAATAGCTCAATCCTCATAAGCATTGGTCGTGACAAGAAACTAGGAAGTGCACATGGACCACATATTCAGTCAATATGAAATAATGCTACTATTTACTGCCTGCATATCAATTCTATTAAGCAAGAAAAACTGACAGACACAGGCAGAACTAGAACCATGAAGATATTGAATAAAGATTTCTCCTTACTTTTTATTTTAACCCTGTTAATGTGTGTCCAGAAGATTTCCAATGCACTGGATACTATAACTACTTCACAGATCCTTAGAGATGGTGAGACCATTGTTTCATCTGATGGAATCATGGAACCTTTGAATTGGGATTTTTTAGCCCGGGAAATTCCTGTTGGAAAAACTGAGTTTATGGGCTGACTTTGGCACGAGTTTTGAGTGGGACCTGATTGTTCAATTTGGAAGATGAAAGTTGATTTGTGTTCTCCTCCGTGAGTACATCGAAATCATATACTTACTTGCCAAAGTTGATGATTGGGTGAATGAGAAATTGAGGCTCAAAGTGTGCCACTCAAAAGGGAGTTTATGTGGGAAAAATGAATTTGTCCCACATAAGGAAAAGATGAGAAACTTCAAAGGTCATTGCCATTAATGGTAGCCTAGCCTATAAATAGTGGCTAATTTTCCTCATTCCAATACACAAAAAGCAAAAGCTTTCAAGTTTAGCATACATAAGAAATTCATTTGCATAGAGTTGTCTTTTCTGCATTTCTGTCTTGGTGGTGGTGTAGTTCAGACACTAGTTCAGTTCGTCGGAGTGGTTCCTGTGGTGCTCAGAAGCTACTGGTTCTATCATTATATCCTGAAAAATGGACGCTCGTTGTAAACCTCAAGCATGACCGGTGAGGGGGCGAATCTATTTTAAGGAAACTGTGTGCAACACAGGCCTCGGGTTAAAAGTTTTCGATTCTATTACTCGTTCTGCGATTTCTCTTTGTTCATGTTTACATTCTGTACGTGTATAGTATTAAGCATGATATATGTATGTTGAATTTGCGTTTATCGTAGTTATTATATTGCTAAACTGCATATCTAATTTCGCGTATACAGGATTTCTTGATTACCAACATATACGGTATTTAATCTGTTAATACCATATTTCAGCCTATTCTGGTCGACTGGAACTCTAGTTCGGTCGACCGAACCATAATTTTCGGTCGATCACCACTCAGTCGAAACTGCCTACGGCTTCTGGTTTTGAACACTGCAGAGTTTCGGTCGACCTCTGATTCTTCCGGTTGATCGAACTTGCTTGATTTGTATACAAGCTTAAAACATATTTGTTTTTTTTGTAAAGACAAGTTGATAATTAGTTTATTGGAAACTAATTTTTGTGTGTTTCATTTCAG
The DNA here is from genome assembly GCA_019395295.1 of Osmanthus fragrans. Classification (NCBI taxonomy): domain Eukaryota; kingdom Viridiplantae; phylum Streptophyta; class Magnoliopsida; order Lamiales; family Oleaceae; genus Osmanthus; species Osmanthus fragrans. Next base: position 5,630,274 of record CM033342.1, read on the forward strand.
AAATGACAACCAAACCAACCAACATAGATGTGTCCCAAGCTGGAGTTACCCAAACTGGGGCTATGGGTTCCGATGTGTCCCAAGTTGCCAAAACTATGGGTATGGGTGCAGCTATGGCTGCAGGGCCTAGCTCTGTTGTGGCTCAGACTGTGGCTCAGGAGCCAACTCGTGTTGTGAGCCAACATGTGGCTAATGTTCTAGTTAACCATGGGGAAAAATCGAAAATATTCAATGGCTTGAATTTCAAGAAGTGGCAGCAGAAAATGTTGTTTTACCTTACCACTTTGAATCTTGTGACATTCTTGACTAAAACTGCTCCAATACTCAATGAGGATGAATGAGATATTCAAGTGATCAATGCGGTTGATGCTTGGAAACATTCGGACTTTTTGTGCCTGAAACTATATATTGAATAGCTTAGCAGACTCGCTATACATCGTGTATAGTAGTATAAAAAATACTAAGGAGCTGTGGGAGTCGTTGGACCGAAAATATAAGACTGAGGATGCCGGGGCAAAAAAAGTTTATTGTCGGCAGATTCTTGGATTATAAGATGGTGGACTCCAAACCAGTAATTAGTTAAGTGCAAAAACTCCAAGTGATTCTTCACGAAATTCATGCCGAAGAGATAGTTGTGAATGAAACTTTCTAAGTTGCAACAATTATTGAGAAATTGCTCCTCGCATGGAAAGACTTCAAGACTATCTGAAGCACAAATGAAAGGAAATGGACGTCGAAGAACTGATTGTTAGACTTCGAATTGAAGAAGACAACAAGGGTTCAGAGAAGAAGTGGTTAAGTCCTGATGTTGCTAAAGCCAATGTGGTAGAGCATGGTCAAAGCAGTAAGGCCTACAGAAGTAAGGTTGGGTCATCCGGTGGCAAAGGGACCAAGCAAGGACCAAAAGGTGGAATTTCTAAAAAGAAATTTCAAGGAAAATGCTTCAACTGTGACAAAGTAGGTCACAAGTCTTTGAAGTGCAGAATGCCAAAGAAGAAGGATGAAGCAAATGTGGTTGGTTACATAGCAAATGACGTGTCGGAGATAAATTTCATAGCTGTCATTTCTGAAGTAAACATGGTGGGTTCTAACCCGAAAGAGTGGTGGATTGACACCGGTGGTACAAGGCATGTGTGCTTTGATAAAGAGATGTTTAATGCTTTCGAAGCAATTGACAATGGAGACAAGTTGTTCATGGAAAATCCAGCAACTTCTAAAATCAAAGGACAAGGGAAGGTGGTTTTGAAGATGACTTTAGGAAAAGAGTTGACTCTTAACAACGTGCTATATGTGCCGAAAATCCGCAAGAACCTAGTGTCCCGGTCACTTTTGAATAAGCATGGATTTTGTATTGTATTTGAGTCAAACAAAGTTATTTGATCCAAAAGTAGAATGTTTGTCGGAAAAGGGTATGTTTCCGATGGCATGTTCAAACTAAATGTAATGGTTGTTAAGCCAAAAATGAATAAAGTCCGATGGCATGTTCAAACTAAATGTAATGGTTGTTAAGCCAAAAATGAATAAAGTGAACTCTTCCGCTTATTTGCTTGAGTCTTCCAATGTGTGGCATGGTAGACTAGGACATGTTAACTATGATTCTTTACGTAGACTAGTTAACTTGAATTGTATACCCGCGTTCCATGTTGATTCGAAACATAAGTGTGAAATTTGTGTTGAAGCAAAATTGACAAGGTCGTCATTCAAATCAACTGAACGGAATACTGAACCACTTGATTTAATTCACAGTGACTTATGTAATTTAAAATTTGTACAAACGAGAGGTGGCAACAAGTATTTCATTACTTTTATCGATGATAGCACAAAATACTGTTGTGTACTTGCTAAAAAGCAAGGATGAAGCGATAGAGAAATTCATTCTCTATAAGACGGAAGTTGAAAATCAACTTAGCAAGAAAACTAAGGTGTTGAGAAGTTATCGAGGTGGTGAGTATGAAGCACTATTTTCTGAATTCTGTGCACAACACGGAATCATACATGAAACTACCGCACCTTATTCACCGCAACAAAATGGCATTGCTGAAAGGAAAAATCGCACCTTAAAAGAAATGATGAATGCAATGCTAGTAAGTTCTAGATTACCTAAGAACATGTGGGGGAGGCTGTGTTGTTAGCAAATTACCTTTTAAATAAGGTGCCCCGAAAGAAAATAGAAAAGACCCCGTATGAGTTATGAAAAGGAAGAAAGTCTTCCTATAAATACTTACGAGTGTGGGGGTGTCTCGCTAAAGTGGCTATCCCAACACCAAAGAAGGTGAAGATAGGCCCGAAAACTGTAGATTGCATCTTCATTGGATATGCTCATAACAGTAGTGCTTATCGATTTCTTGTGTATGAATCGAAAATCTCATATATACACAAAAACACGATAATGGAATCGAGAAATGCTTCGTTCTTTGAACATGTATTTTCATATGAGTCCAAAAAGAGGCAAGCTCTTCTAAACGGACGTATAAGACTATGATTGAAGATAGTCAGGACCAAGAACTAGAAGAGGAGGTTGAGGTTGAACCAAGACGTAGTAAAAGAGAAAGGACAGAAAAATCATATGGTCCAGATTTTCTAACCTTTATGCTGGAAAGTGAACCTCGAAGCTATCAAAACGTCGTAAACTCCTCAGAAGGATCTCAATAGAAAGAGGCCATTAAAAGTAAAATAGATTTCATCTTGTAAAATCATACATGAGAGCTAGTGGATCTTTCTCCAGGAAGTAAACCACTAGGCTACAAATGGATTTTCAAATGAAAAATGAAAATAGATTGAACTATTGAAAAGTACAAGGTCAGGTTAGTAATAAAAGTTTACCGACAACGGGAAGACTTTGATTACTTTGATATATATTCTCCAGTAACAAGAATAACATCTATTAGGATGATACTTGCGATTGCTGCTTTGCGGAATCTTGAAGTACATCAAATGGATGTTAAGACTGCCTTCTTGAATGGAGATTTAGATGAAGAAATCTATATGGAACAACTCGAGGGGTTTTCATCTCCAGTCCAGGAAAAGAAAGTCCGCATATTGGTGAAGTCATTACATGGCTTAAAACAAGCACCAAAACACTGGCATGAGAAATTTGATAGTGTCATGATGGAGTGTGGATTTAAAATCAATGAGTGTGATAAATGTGTTTACGTCAAAGATACGAAAAATGGCTATGTCATTTAATGTCTTTACGTTGATGACATGCTTATTGTTGGTAGCAACGATAAGATGATCAAATCCACCAAGAATATGTTAAATTCAAGATTTGACATGAAAGATATGGGCTTGGCTGATGTTATACTTGGAATCAAAATTTCAAGAACATCAAATGGACTCGTCTAAGCCAGTCACATTATGTGGACAAAATTCTAGAAAAGTTCAGTAATAATGATACTGGCATGGCTAGAACACCGATAGATACGAGTCAACATCTATCCAAGAATAAAAGTGAAAGTGTTTCTCAAGTAGAATACTCGAGAATCATTGGAAGTCTGATGTACTTAATGAGCTGTACAAGACCAGACATAGCCTACACAGTTAGTAAACTAAGTAGGTATACGAGTAATCCAGTAGCTGATCATTGGAAAGGAATAGTAAGAGTACTAAGGTACTTAAGATTGACTCGTAATTATGGGTTGCACTATGCCAAATATCCAGCGGTCATTGAAGGATATAGTAATGCTAATTGGATATCTGATATGAAAGACTCAAAATTTACGAGTGGATTTGTGTTCACATTGGCAGGTGCAGTTGTTTCTTGGAAAGCCTCTAAAAAAAAGTAAAAGCTAGATCCACTATGGAATCTGAGTTTATAGCTTTAGATAAAAGAGGTGAAGAGGCTAAATGGTTACGCAACTTCTTAGAGAATATTCCAAGATGGTCAAAACCTGTACCAGCAATTTGCATAAACTGTGATAGTCAATCAACAATTGGAAGGGCACAGAGTAACATGTATAATGGTAAGTCTAGACATATACGTCGTAGACACAATACCGTAAGGAAACTACTCTTAACTGGAGTTATCACTATTAACTATGTAAAGTCAAAGGATAACATTGCGGATCCGCTAACCAAAGGGTTAAATCGAGAGTTAGTTGAGAAATCATCGAGAGGAATGGGACTTAAGCCCTTGAATGGATAAGTCAATACAAAGGAAAACCCAACCTAGTTGACTGGAGATCCCAAAATCTAGGTTCAAAAGGACAACCTAATTGTAAAGACTTGATGTAATCACTGTGGGGGATATTACCTCATGTCCATTCCTATTATGCGACAATGATGCCCGTGAAGTTGGAGGATAAGCAATAGGCTTTTAATGATTCTTATGCGTCGGAAATCGAGCCAAGTAATGCGGGTTACTTGTAATAAGAAATCACCTATTAAGAGAGAAGTGGGGCCGCTTCTAAGGGAATTATGTGCGGCACAATTCTAGTGATCTCTCACAGAACCAGGCGTATGTTCATGACCAAAACGAACATAATAATGAGAACTGAAATATGTTAGGAAGAATCCTGTGTGAAATGTATTATCATTTACATAAACGGCAGAACAGTTCAAGGACATCGCGTCTACTGGTCAGCTAGTAATGTAAATATGCTTTCACAAAGGAAGGTTCAAAGGGTAACACCTACATATCCTATGCAGGTTTTAACTGTTGAACTATATCACCAAGTCGTCATGTGTTACATTCATAAGTCGTCACGTGTCACATGCACGAGTTGCTCCCAATTTTTATTCATGTGGGGGATTGTTGGAAAAATTTAGTTTATGGGCTGACTTTGGCACGAGTTTTGAGTGGGACCCGATTGTTCAATTTGGAATATGAAAGTTGATTTATGTTCTCCTCCGTGAGTACATCGAAATCATATACATGTCAAAGTTGATGCTTGGGTGAATGAGAAATTGAGGCCAAAGTGTGTCACTAAAAAAAGAGTTTATGCGGGAAAAATAAATTTGTCCCACATAGGGAAAAGATGAGAAACTCTAAAGGTCATTGCCATTAATGGTAGCCTAGCCTATAAATAGTGGCTCATTTTCCTTATTCCAATACACAAAAAGCAAAAGCTTTCAAGTTTAGAATACATAAGAAATTCATTTGCATAGAGTTGTCTTTTCTGCATTTCTGTCTTGGTGGTGGTGTAGTTCAAACACTAGTTTAGTTCGTTGGAGTGGTTCCCGTGGTGCTCGAATGCTACTGGTTCTACCATTGTATCCTGGAAAACGGACGCTCGTTGTAAACCTCAAGCACGAACGGTGAGGGAGCGAATCTGTTTTAAGGAAACTGTGTGCAACACAGGCCTTGGGATAAAAGTTTTTGATTCTATTACTCGTTCCGCGATTTCTCTTTGTTCATGTTTACATTTTGTACATGTATAGTATTAAGCATGATATATGTATGTTGAATTTGCGTTCATCGTAGTTATTATATTGCTAAACTGCATATCTAATTTCGCATATACCGAATTTCTGGATTACCAACAACATATACGGTATTTAATCTGTTAATACCAGATTTCAGCCTATTCCGGTCGACCGGAACTCTAGTTTGGTCGATCGAACCATAATTTTCGATCGATCACCGCTCAGTCAAAATTGCCTGCGGCTTCTGGTTTTGAACAGTGTAGAGTTTCGATCGACCTCAGTTTCTTCCGGTTGACCAAACTTGCCTGATTTGTATAACAATTCCAAGAATCGATACGTGGGCATGTGATACAAGAAGATAACAGTTATGACTGTGGTATGGGTTGCCAACAGAGAAGTTCCACTTACCTACAGATCAGGACTCTTGAAGGTTGTCGAGCCAGGACTACTTGTTTGCAAAACAACACTAAGGGTGTCATCATATGGTCTTCTAACACATCACGACCCGTGAAAACTCCCGTTGCAAAATTGTAGGACTTAGGAAACCTTGTCGTGAAAGAAACAAATGATGATGGCCCCGAGAATTTCCTCTGGGAGAGTTTTAATTATCTGACTGATACATTGTTATCAGGAATGAGGTTTGGTTGGAACTTCAGAACTGGTCATGAAGTGTATCTATCATCGTGGAAGAGCAATGATGATCTATCTAAGGAGATTTTAGTTTTCACTTTGATCCTACTGGCTATCCTCAACATGTGGTGAAAAAAGGTTCGGCTGTGCAGTTTAAATCTAGACCTTGGAATGGACTCTGCTATAGTGGGACACCAAACATGAGGAAAAATCCTATTTTCAAAAATGGAATAATTCTAAATAAAAACGAGGCCTACTATGCTTTTGAGCTTCTGAACAGATCAATTATTTCGAAGCTTACATTGACGGCAAGTGGTGTTGGACAGCGCTCGACTTGGATCGATCGAACACAGGGGTAGGTGGTATACATTACTGCTCCAACAGATAATTGTGATATTTATGGATTGTGTGGTGCATATAGTAGTTGCAATATTGCGAATTCTCCGATTTGTGGATGTTTCAATAAATTTTTGCCTAAAGATCCAAATGGATGGTCCAATGGAGATTGGTCGAATGGGTGTTTTCGCAGAACTCCCTTGAATTGTCAAAACAGAGATGTATTTCTCAAGTATTCTGGTATTAAATTGCCAGACCCACAATATTCTGGGTTTAACTTGAGTATGACACTCAAAGAATGCAAGGTAAAATGCTTAAAGAATTGCTCTTGTACAGCTTATACTTACTTGGATATAAGCAGAGGGAAAAGTGGATGCCTACTTTGGTTTAAAGACCTAATTAACATCAAAGAACTATCTGAAGAAGGTGAAGATATATACATCAGAATGGCTTCTTCTGAATTAGGTAACAATATGTAATATATAAATCCCAAATATTTAATCTTGTCTTATTTTCCTTTACAGATGATCCGTACTTCTCAATTTCTAGGTTCTATGTCATCGAAAAAGAACTCATTTTATTTGGATATAAATTTTTGCAGATTTAGAAGGGATGAAAAGAAAGTTCTTGAAGTAGGTTTGTCGTTGTCCATATGAATGGTTCTGCTTGGGCTTAGTCTGATGTTGTATCTTCGAAGAAGGAAGATAAGAAATCACAGGCTCAAAACAGGCAGTAAGAAGAGTACCATTTTCAACTACAGACATTAGGAGAAACAAAGCTTATCCATACTCAACTAATTGAAATCCTTCTTTTTCTTTTCTCTATCATGTTACATCTAATTCATCACTTTTGTTTCAAGGAGGCAGGAATACAACTTTATGGACGGTAAAAATGATGAAGGTCAAAACAAAGACATAGAACTGCCGCTGTTTGATTTATATACAAAAATTAAAGCTACAGATAATTTTTCAATTAATAACAAGCTTGGAGAGGGTGGGTTTGGACCTGTTTACAAGGTAATATATAATTTTTTTCCATTTTTCAGTTCTAGTCTAACAGGGGAGGCACCACATTCGGGATAGATGCTCTCAGATATTTATCCTGTGTCCCAAATATATGGATGATCAATAAACAACAGTATCAAATATTTGATTTGTATAATCATTTGGAAATTTACTCTTCTTTTTAATGTGAAATTAAGTTCTTTAATACAAAAATATATGAACATCACACCAGGTTACGTGAAAAGTGAGTGGAAGATGATATGCAAATTGCCAATTTTGCAAAACAAATACCTTTTACATGTATAATTTCTGATATAGGGCCTACTGGAGGAAGGGCAGGAAATTGCTGTAAAAAGGCTTTCTAGAAATTCCCTCCAAGGACTCGATGAGTTCAAGAATGAAGTTATCTGTATAGCTAAACTACAACATTGAAATCTTGTGAAGCTTCTAGGATGCTGCATTCAAAGAGAAGAAAAGATGTTGATTTATGAATTCCTGCCCAATAGAAGTCTTGACTTGATTCTATTCGGTAAGAAATATTCCCTTCGCACAATTATCTCAATAGCAAGTTCTATCATTAAGTGCAAGTTACACTTAATGACATAAAGAAGTTTCATACACATTTTCTGAGTCCTGAAGAAATTTTTTTTAATCAATTCTAATATAAGGTACAGAACATTGTTCTTTTGCAACATGTGAAGTTTCATGCTCCTGTGCGCTTGAACTTATGTCGTTATAGATGTTGGATTTGATTTTTCATTTCCAATTACCCAACAAATTATCCTCACGAGAAGAGAAAAACTTTTGGCAGATCCAATGCGAAGTGCAGTACTGGATTGGCCTAAGCGCTTTCACATTATAAATGGTATCGCTCGGGGACTTTTGTATCTCCATCAAGATTCCCGTCTCAGAATCATCCATAGAGATCTCAAAGCTAGCAACATTTTGCTAGTTCTGACATGAACCCAAAGATATCAGACTTTGGAATGGCTAGAAGTTTTGGAGAAAATGAGACTGGAGCTAATACGAGCCGAGTAGTTGGAACATAGTAAAAATCATAATCCCATAATTTGTGAATAGCTAAATTAAAAGTGGAAACTTACAACTGATATATAAAAATGAAAAGCTACAAGAATTGGCTACACAAAATCCCTTTTTTACACTTATTCAAAAAGCTTTATCATTTACTTTTACATAAAATCTGGAGCAAAGTCAAAAAAGTGAACTTCAGCAATCTAATGAGCATGACCTCTACTGATCACATTTCCTTAAACTGCAGATTGACCTTGACAGCCTAGAGTTGGGGTTTTAGAGAAAATCTTCAATTATTTCAATTATAAACTTAGTCTTGACCTTAAATACTACTTCAGATTCCCCAGTCAAGAAACTAAATTGTGTACACTAGAGCCCATGATCAGGCAATTTGCATTCAAGCTAATGTTTATTGCCAGCCTATCAGTTCTATTAAATAGAAAAACGTGAAACAAGCTGAGAGCCGGAACCATGAAGATATCAGATAAAGATTTTCCCTTACTTTTTGTAATAACCTTTTTTATGTCCATCCAGAAAATCTTTTAAGCGACAGATATTTAACTACTATACAAATCGTCAAGAGATGGTCATACCATGGTTTCATCTAGCGAAAGCTTTGGATTGGGATTCTTTAGCCATGGAAATTCCAAGGGAATCTTAAAGTTACAGGATAGTGCTAGACCGTTACTAAATCACCATTTTTAATTTGACCTTACGTGCGAAATAAATCTAATCAAAGCAACAAGTCACTTTTAATTAGTTTCTAGATAGTTAAGCAAACAGTCCAATTTTCCTAAGTTGAATTACTACAGTTGTAATATTTGAAAAGCAGCAAATAACACAAAGTATGATGACGGAGAAAACCAACGTGGGTAAAAAATCCAGGACCAAGCCAATTACCTTCTCTATAGACAATGTGGGTTACAGTTTGATTCCAACCTAGTTCCACTAGCTGTTTTAAACTCTGCAACTCCAAGATCTGCTATTCATTCCAGCCTTACAATCTGCTACCGTAGACACTGTCTAATCAACCTGCTAGATCTCCCGCTCTACCTCCTGTAGCTTTCAAGCTCTGTTGTACTCCAGACTCACAATCTTCTACCTAAATCTGTTGTCCAGTCTTGCAATCTTCTGCATACGTCTCTTCCAAGTGGATACACAGGAATCTCCAATTTCTGTTCTTCTTACTGCACTTGAATCCCTTCCTTAAGGTGTTAAGGAAGTCAAGGGTTTTGGATTAATGAACCTTTGATGTTTTCCCCGAAGATGGTTGTATAAATTCAACAATCAAATGATTGAATCACAAAGGATGAATGTGTTCTTGAATCTCATAAGAAAGATATGGAGAGGCAATATGATAAGTGCGTTTTATGCACTTATTTAGGTCACAAAACATGGACAATTGATTGTAATTATGTTGAAATATGGCTTAATTCTATATAAATTGTGTTTACAGGACTATATCGATGGAAATAACGAAAAGTGAGTGAAAACGAGCAAGAAATGACCAAAATGGATGAAAGCCAAAGTTCAGGGACTAAGATGCAATTATTTGAAAGTTGACTCGAAACCCAAATCAAGAACAAAAATGAACTAAGTACGAGATTGATGAAATCAAAGGGTGTTAGAAGGAAGAGAATGAAGAAAAGAAGTCAAAATAAGGAAGAATGGAGTCGAGGATCAAAACGGCACTACTTGGAGAGTTGTACCATGCGGCCGCATGGTGTATTTTCACGCGAAATTTCTGGTTTCCGTTTTTAACTTAAACACCTATGGAAACTCGATTTTTGACTTCTTTATAACCTTAAACTCGACCAGAAACAGGAGTTACGCAATTTTGGAGAAGAAAATGTGATTTTGGAAGTAAGAACACGAGGAACAACGCGAAGAATCATCAACTACTCCAAGGAATTAATTGAATATCTTCTCGAGTGATGACATTTCTTCAACTATTCTTTTGTTTTTCTTTCTTTAGCATGTTAGGCTAGTTTTTCTTGTACTAGGAGATCGATGAACCTTGTAATATGATATTCTAATCTTTAGTTTTATATTTCTGACATTATAAATACGTTTTTGAATTATTGAATGATTTATATGCACTTTAATTTCTCTACAATTATATGTGCAATGGTTGTATGAGTTTGGTGATCTATTTCATGCATTTGAAAGAAGGAAAATAGATTCGACAATGTATAAATCATCATAGGGTCCGATAGGGGATAGAAATATACAGCTATGCTCTATGTGAATCTTTAAGGGGGCGTTCTCTTTGCTGTTTTCGGGCCGTTTTCTATTTTCGATTTTTCAAAATATTGAAAACGCGTTCTCTTTTCCATTTTTGAAAACGAGTTTTTGAAAACAGCTGAGAATTTTGTGAAGAAAACAGAAAACAACTTTTTTACGTTTTGACTGTTTTCTTCAAAAATCTACCAAAACTCAAAAAACACGGGTTGAGAAATATTTTTTCAAAACGACAAAAAGAATGAGTTTTCAACAATTTCAAAATGGACATCCAAAACACAACGAATTCAAAACTCAAAACACAAAACTGAAACATGAAGAGACGCCCCCTAAGTGTTTACAAAACTTCATGCATTATTTTTATGGTGTATTCATCATAGAAATATAGTCAGATCGCATGATAGGATATGTTTAACATTACTCGAAAGAGATTGTTAAATTCAATATGAACATTTATTCTTCAATATTTAATTGTGTTGTCAAATTATAAAACTAGGATTGAGATGGATTGTTCTATGGGGATTCGTGATCCTAGTACATTTTTCTATAGTTAAGTAAATCGATTTGCATTCGAATTTCATATTGCATTCTAATATAATTCGCATATAGTTTAGCAAATTCATTCATAGTAGGATTTAATATCTAGTTCGGTTAGAATTTAGTATAAAACACATCAAAACACATCTAGCTTCGGTTAAGGTTGAGATAATTAGCATTAAACTACTCAATCTCTGTAGATCAACAATCCGAACTCTAAAAGTCCACTTTATTACTTGTAACGAACCGTACACTTGCGGTGATTTTAAATCGAACGTATTTTCATGAACTCAATACAATGAAACAACCATACAAAATTTATGCTAGGGCTTGGTACTTATAGTTGAAGGTGTTTAGATAGTTTGGACCGTACAAACGCTTCAAAAATGTAAATTAAGGTTTTCCTGTATGCACATCGCTCGAGCGATGAGCCAGGAACAAGTCGGCAACAGTTGAGTAGTCGTCGGTACTTTCATCATAACTTTCTCTCTCGATGTCTGATTGAGGTGATCCAAAATGCGTTAAAATCTAATCAAAGGGATACAATTCTTCTAGAAATAGCCTTGTCGAATTCCAATGTCTTCTATATGAAAAATCTGTTTCAAGTTACAACTCAGAATTTGGAACGTAACCTGTACGGCTCTTTGATATCTTTTAGACTTCTAATTACATTCCAATGATCATATGTGATCTTCTTGGACATCTTCGATTCCTTCAAAGACTATACTACCAACTCCAAAAGATTTCTTGAGATTTACAACTCTTTTATATTAATCCATTTGTCTAAAGAATTCCCAATACAATAGAAACCTAACAGAATCAATGTCATGCTAAGTCAAATGTGAAAAGTGAGTGGAAGACGACATTCATAAACTGGCATTGTGCAAAACAAATACCATTTTAGGGACTGCTCGGGGAGGGTCAGGAAATTGCTGTCAAATGACTGTTGAAATATTCCCTTCAAGGATCAGATGAGTTCAAGAATGAAGTTATCGGCTAAACTTCAGCATCGAAATCTCATGAACCTTCTAAGAGTCTGCATTTAAAGAGAAGAAAAGATGTTGGTTTATGAACACCTGTCTAATAGAAGTCAAGAAGTCTGGACTTGATTCTGCTTGCACAATCAGCTCAGACATTCTATTAGTAGCACCAATTAAATTAATAACATAAAGAAGTCTTGCACTCATTTTTCAAATCCCGGAGCAAAAATTTTCCGATCTGTTGTATTATAGAGTACAGAGCATAGTTATTCTTTTACACATGCAGATTCATGCTACTGTATGCTTGAGAATAGTTAAAGATATTGGGATTGATTTCTCTTTTCCGATTATTCAACAAACAAATTATCCTCATGAGCAGAGAAAAAGTATTCACAGATCCAATGCAAAGTGCAGCGCTTGTACATTCACAATTGTATTGCTCCTGGTTTTATGTATTCTTGTTGAAAATTATAAACTTTAATTCTATAAAAATAAGAGCAATAAAATCATAATAAGGAAAAAAAGACACAAAAGAACAAGCAACATCTATAGAGGTTCACCTTAATGTGAGATTACATACTCTAGTTAATTCACTATGGTAAAAAGAAGTTTACAAGAAAAAATCGCAATCCTTTTCGATCCACATATTGCCTCTTTATAGCGACAATACTTAAGCTCCACAACTTAACATCTCCATCAAGATTCCCGTCTCAGAAATATCCATAGAGATTAAAGCCAGCAGAATTTTCTGAATTCGGACATAAACCCGAAGATATCAAACTTTGGCCTGGCTAAAATTTCTGGAGGATTGAGACTGGAGCTAACACGAGCCAAGTAGTTGGAACATATTATAAATCTCAATCCCATAATATATGAAATGCTCTTCTATTTCTCAAAACTCAGATTTCGGATATTATTTTTTTTTATCATTAATGGTTACATTTCCCCGAAATATGCTATAGGTGGCCTGTTCTGGGTGAAATCAGATGTGTTTAGCTTTGGGATTTTGGTGCTTGAGATAGTGAATCGCAAAAGAAACAAAAGATTTTTCTCAAAGAGGTACATGGTATAAATAAACCAAAAAATGTCTCTGTGATTAAACTTATTGTCCAACTTTGGTGTCAATTAAAAATATTCATAAAGCAGCGTCCAACTAGGTTCATAGTAATGTCAATGTTGATGTTTCAATCAATTCCAGCTCAGGCAAGTCAAATAAACAAGCCGCGTAATATTTGAAGACTCTCCGTACTAGCTTAAATGTCCAAAAGTAGAATTCTAGATGATGGACCTACAATGGAGAAATTTACACAATATTCCAAATACACAGTAGCGTTCACATTTAATTTTCACAATATTCTAAATAAACAAGCTGTGTAATAACTGAAGACTATCCATATTAGCTTAAGTCGTTAAACTCGCGAATAGATATACACAACTCCACAACGATCAACTCAAATTTAATTCTCGCACGATTATGCTATAGAACTAACTCAGTTGTGGTCTATTCAATAAACTCTAAGTGTAGTAGTTTCGTCTTTAATTATTTCTACGATAAGTATAAATCGCGAAACCCGAATAGTGAATGAGTCAATAGTACAACCTTTCAGTAAAAGGAGTCGACCTTCATACATTGGCTGTGAACGAATTATTTATAATCAAAATATAAATTGTGTCATACCGTGCTTCTCAATATAAGCATTCAACTGGGATTCTCACAAATGATCACATACACTTTAATTCGAATGTTCAATATCAAAATAAATGCAATAAAAAAACCATAGTTTGTTATATAAAAAAATTATTTTATAATCAAAGAAAAATATACTATATAGGCATACAATCCAATAGAATCTAAATTAGATCTATTTAAATTGACCTTAATTTTTAAATTCATGAGACGATAATGGATTAATTTCCAATTTTTGCTCTAGAATTAATTGATAATTAGAGATTGTGGAGATGAACCATTATGGAGTTAAAAATCATGTTACTTTTAATTTCTTTCTTATTAACTTTTTTATTTTTTCAAACTAAAATTATAATTAATTTAGATTAATCCAAAACTTCTATTTTAGCAATCCCTGTGAGTATGAAATCGTTGCTCATTGACTCTGAAATACCAACATAATATAACAGGAAATTCATGTTTAGAAGATTAAACTACATCTAGAAAGCTTGTACAAATATGCAAGTTGAGATCGAAATAGTCACCTTGAACTATGAACATTCTGAGTTCAAAGCCACAGCTAAGATCTAATAAAGTCTAATTGTGGAGGCCACTGGCCATATCAAGAAAGACCAGTGTTCCAAGGCACCTAAAATGCTATACAGAGGAGCTCAGACCAGGTTCAACCTGGAAACCATGCACTAGAAAATCTAACACTAGCAGAATTAAATGAATGTATATTAGTCTATGCACTGTAATAGATGATAATTTCATTTAAGCTATAAGCTTAGATAGCAAGATCTAGTTATTCCAGGTCAATATTGATGGAAATGGAGAAGGGAAATAGCTCCAGATACCATAGACCAGTCAGCATAGACCAGTCAGCATTTTAATACTCTCCTCATTCTTGGAACCAATACAATGAATAGTCCCCTCCATATATATATATATATATATAAGAAATAGTGGTCCTACTGGAATCTAAGCATGCTTTTCCATATATTTGAAGTATGATCTTAACCTTATAATACTTCAGATTTGGCGATTGGATGCAATTTATCAATCCTCGTTATAAGACGTGTGCACTAAACCTCATATTCAGTCAATAGGCATTCAAGCTTCTGCTTATTGCCTAAAATCAATTCTGTTAGACAAAAAAAAAAAAAAAAGGAGAAAGAGAGTAGAACTAAAACCATGAAGATATCCAATAAATTTTTTCTCTTAATTTTTTTCTTAACCTTTTTGATGTCCATCCAGAAAATCTCCAATCAAACAGATACCATAACTACTACACAGATCCTTAGGGATGGCGAGACCATAGTTTCATCGGGAGGCATCTTTGAGTTGGGTTTTTTCAGCCCCGGAAATTCCAAGAATAGATACGTGGGCATGTGGTACAAGAAAATAGCAGTTAAGACAGTAGTATGGGTTGCCAACAGAGAAATTCCAGTCTCAAATACATCAGGATTAGTCTTAAAGGTTATCGAGCCAGGACTTCTAGTTCTTCTAAACGAATCTAGTGGTGGTATCATATGGTCATCTAATAAATCCCGACCTGTGAAAACTCCAGTTGCAATATTGCATGACTCAGGAAACTTAGTTGTGAAAGATGCAAATGATGATGACCAGAGGAATTTCCTTTGGGAGAGTTTTAATCATCCGACTGATACATTGTTACCAGGAATGAAGCTTGGTTGGAACTTTATAACTGGTCTGGAGGTCTATCTATCACCATGGAATGACAATGACGATCCATCTTCCGGAGATTTTACATTCCACTTTGATCCTAGTGGTTATCCACAACTTGTTATGAAAAGAGGTTCAGTTGTGGTGTTTAAATCTGGACCTTGGAATGGACTACGCTTTAGTGGGACGCCAAACTTGAGGAAAAATTCTAATTTCAAATTTGGAGTAGTTATAAACAAAAACGAGGCATACTATGCTTATGAGCTCCTTGGATCAACTATTTCAATTTATACAGTGACTCCAAGCGGTACTGCACGGCGTTTGATATGGGTTAGTCGAACTCAAGGGTGGGTGGTTCTCCATACTGCTCCAATAGATAATTGTGACACTTATAAAGTGTGTGGCGCATATGGTAGTTGCAATGTTGTGAATTCTCCTGTTTGTGGATGTTTGGATAGATTTCTGCCTAAAGATCCAGAAGGTTGGCATAGGGCAGATTGGTCTGCCGGATGTGTTCAAAGAACTTCCTTGAATTGTCAAAATAGAGATATATTTCTCAAATATTCCGGTATTAAATTGCCAGACACACAATATTCCTCGTTTAACGAGAGTATGACACTCGATGAATGCAAGGTAGTGTGCTTAAAGAATTGCTCTTGTACGGCTTATAGTCCATTGAATATAAGCGTAGAGGAAAGTGGATGCCTACTTTGGTTCAAAGACCTAATTGACATCAGAGAGCTTTCTGAAGCAGGACAAAATATCTACATTAGAATGGCTTCTTCTGAATTAGGTAAGAAACTAAGAATTGAATAAACAAATTATTTACTCTTGTCTAATTTTCTTTCATATATAACATGTATACTTATCACTTTCAAGGTTGTATCATCATTGGAAAAGAAATCATTTTATTTGCATATAAAATTTTGCAGAGTTACGAGGAAAGGACAAAAAAGTTCTTGAATTAAGTTTGTCGTTGTCAATAGGAATGTTTCTGCTTGGGCTTAGTCTGATGCTGTTTTTTCAAAGAAGGAAGAAAAGAAATCACAGGCTAAGGACAGGCGGTAAGCAAACTCAACCATTTCCTACCATAGACAATAGGAGTAACCAAGCTTATCCATATTCAGCTAATTGAAATCCTTCTTTTCCTTTTCTCTATCATGTTACATCCAATTGATTGCTTTTGTTTCAGGCATGCCAGGAGACAACTCTATCGACCGTGATAATAATGAAAGTCATGACGAAGATATAGAGCTACCACTCTTCGATTTATATACAATAACTAAAGCTACCAATCACTTTTCAATTGATAACAAGCTTGGGGAGGGTGGTTATGGACCAGTTTACAAGGTAATGTACATTTAGTTTTATCAATATAATGGGGAAGGCACCAGAGAGGATCAAATATTTTGCTCGCAGAATCCTTTGAAAATTTACTCTTAATTTCATAAGAGACTAATTCTTTAAACAAAAAGGACAAAATGTCACGGTTAGTCAAATGTGAAAAGTGAATGGAAGATGAATTTTGTGAACTGGCATTGTGCAAAACAAATACTATTTTACTTGCACCTGTTTCATTATACAGGGACAGTTAAAGGATGGGCAGGAAATTGCTGTCAAACGGCTATCAAGAAATTCTCTCCAAGGACATGATGAGTTCAAGAATGAAGTTATCTGTATAGCTAAACATCAGCATCGAAATCTCGTGAAGCTTCTAGGGTGCTGCATTGAAGGAGAAGAAAAGATGTTAATTTATGAATACGTGCCTAATAGAAGTTTGGACTTGATTCTATACGGTAAGAATTATTGACTTCGCACAATCATCTCAATATCACATTCTATCAGGAGTACCAATTATAAGTAATGACACACATTTTTTGAATCCCGGAGCAAAAAGTTTATGATCTTTTTTAATACTGGGTACAGAACATAGTTATTCTGTTGTACATGCAGTTTTAGTGCTACTGTATGCTTGAAGTTATTTAGTTATAGCTATTGGATTTGATTTCTTATTTCCTCATTTCCAAATATCAAACAAACAAAACATCCTAATGAGCAGAGAAAAACTTTTTGCAGATTCAATGCAAAGTGCAGTGCTTGACTGGCCGAAGCGCTTTCACATTATCAATGGTATTGCTCGGGGTCTTTTGTATCTCCATCAAGATTCCCGTCTAAGAATAATCCATAGAGACCTCAAAGCTAGCAACATTTTGCTGGATTCTGATATGAATCCAAAGATATCAGACTTTGGCCTGGCTCGATGTTTCAGAGGAAATGAGACTGGAGCTAATACGAGCCGAGTAGTTGGAACATAGTAAGAATCTCAATCCCTTATTATATTAAATGCTCTTCTATTGCTCATGACATAAGTTCCTTATAAATTTTGTCACCACGTAGTGGCTACATGTCTCCAGAATATGCTATAGATGGCCATTTCTCAGTGAAATCAGATGTATATAGCTTTGGGGTTTTGGTGCTTGAGATAGTAAGTGGCAAAAGAAATAGAGGATTTTCTCACGGAGATCACCACCATAACCTTCTTGGACATGTAAGTATAGTTTAGTTATTTCTATGTTCTTGACAACAAAATTTTTCTTTTTAGCATTTGGATTAGAAAAGATGATCCTTTTAACTTAGTTTTGTAAGTACAGGCATGGATGTTGTATAAAGAAGGAAGGTCTTTGGAATTAGTCGATGCTTACCTTGACGTCTCGGGCTATTTATCAGAAGTGCTTCGATCAATCCATGTGGGACTTTTATGCGTTCAACAATGTCCACGAGATAGGCCTAGTATGTCTGCTGCTGTGTTAATGTTGGGGAATGAAGGTTTGTTGCCTCAAGCTGGACAACCTGGTTTTTTCACAGAAAGAGATGCTGAAAGTTCGAGTAGCACAAACACTGCAAATTCAAAAAACCAAATGACCATTTCACAGGTGGAAGCACGATAAATAAATAAATAAGATACATTAGTTACCCCAATGTTGATTTTATCGTTCTTCTTTAGCCAAAATACTGCATTTGTCTTCAATTATAAACATTTGTTTTCTATTAAAGAAATAACATTCTCCTCTGTAATTGATGAATTTAGTAAACATGATACCACTGGCAAAAATGATCTAGTGAGTAAGTCAATAGAGATTGTATTATATTCTAATAAGGTCGTAGTGTGAAATATCCTAGCAATTTAGTTATGCGATTTGTCTTGACTGTGATGAAAGTTATGTCGTGCGTATTGACACTAGTACATTGAGTGAATCTCGAATTATACTGTACTGGTCCAAATGTGTGAATTAATTTCTATAGCATGACCGTACACAGAAATTAATTTACACTTGACTGTCTTATGTATTACCTTATTCAACTACGGAATGGAGAACTTCCCATCAGTTGCATACTCCCAAATCTTCCTCAAAATTAGGGCATGGGGCACTCATTAAATTGTATAGAGGTTTTATGAGCTTAAAGTTACAATTACGAACGGAAATCAAATTTGAAAACCCGAATGAAGTCTGCCAACCTGAGGAAACCCGAATACAGGATCAACATCCACAGATTTTATTTAAGATGGTCATCGTATCTAGTTTCAAGTTTTTCGTTACTACTTTACTGTTAAAAGAGCTAATCAATTATTGACATGAATATAGATGAATCAAATGCATTCAATTACTTCTTTTTATTCGTCTGCAATTGGGATCTAGCTGACCTTCACGAAGAGCAAGAATTGAAGTAATCTTACCATGCAACATCAGAAAAATATAAAAGATAAAAAATTAAAAAATACTCTGAATATAATCAACACTTTAGCATATAATTAAGTGACTGTTTCTTCATTAATTATCGTATTGTTCAACCTATCTAACTTCACGGACCAAAGTGCAATTAACCAAAAGTTGACCCGAGGAACGAATCAAGCATGAAAATGAGTTAAGTAACAAATTGGTGAAATCATGAGATTCTAGAATGATGAGAATGAAGAAAAGAGGTAAAGATGAGAGAGAATAAAGTTCGGGGATCAAAACAAAGAAAATGTAAACAATCCATAGATGTGACGGATGATGAAATGAAGATTCAAGAGTGTTAGGGATCAATTGGATGAAGAAAGAAGTCAAAGAGATAAAATATAGTCAAAACATTATCACATAGGAACTTTGAGGCGAAATTTTTTTTGAGACCCACTACTATTTCTTTTTATATATCATTTATAAATTTTCCAAACAGGCTAAATCAGTCTTTCAATCCCATCCCTAGTAACAGTTTAATCAATCTCTACCGTAAATTGCTTTTGCTACCTCTGTTTTCTGAGAAATTGGACTCTTAGCTGCACTTTTAATATGCTGAACAGCAAAAAAAAAAAAAAAAAATTGCCATTTCAAACGATGAGAACAACATCCCGCAATTGGTGAATTCAGCAAATAGCTTCGACTTGTGTAGTTGATACCGAAGTGGAGCAAACACAATCCAGTCCAAACTTTTCACAAGAATTATCTCTTTCTTTCAATCAGAAAAACAAAATAGCTTGTTATCTTCATCCTAAGAAAATTCCTTATCGTTTTTGTTCTGCTCTAAGAAAATTCCTTGATTGTGTCAGACACATATAATGCTTAAACTGAGTCTACAAAATAATAAGATAAAAAATTCAATACTTGGGATTAATGAATTAAGTGGTATATTATTTATGTTTATTATTGTTCTTATCGATGTTGTTGTTATTGTTCTATCATAGATGATAACACAAAAATAAAGAAACAAAAAAATCTTTTTGTATAATATTTATGAGGCCGTCCACATGGTACTTCATAAACATCCAACCTGAGACAGCAGGACAATTAGTCTCCAGAAGATCAAACAACATTTAGAATTCTTGTACAAATAAGCAACCCAAGCTTGAAATAGTCACCTTGAGCTATAGCATTCAACATCAGAGAGCTGAAAGTCAAAACTAAGGTCAAATAAATTCTGGGGCTAGATCTCAAGAGGTTCCTAAGGATATATAGGAACCTGGAAGCAAACATAATATATCTTACATTAGATCAATTACATTAATGTAATTTGACCTACACAAATTTATAGCTGATGTTTTCTTTTAAGCTAAACTGTAACACCCCGAAAATTTTATAGAATAAAATTTTTATCGATCTACTATATTGTATATTTGAAAGTCGACAGACTAGAGTGATATACGTGTTAATTCAATTTTATTTGGGCCAAATATTTAAATATTGATAGGGTAATGATAAATATATCAATATTGGACTCGTTGGATAACTCGTAATTTATCGTGCATATTAGACTTACGAAAAAGTTAATTCGGATAAACGAGGGCCAAGTTCTCGAGGTTGAAAGATGTCGTCTTAAATTGTTAATTACTTAAGTTAATGAGTTAGGAGAGGGATGACACGTGTAGAATAGGTTTTTGATAAATTAATAATTGGTTCTTTTATCAAATAAGGATTTTGTATTAAAAATAAATAAATAAAAGTATATAAAAATGTGAGTCAAAACGTGTGCTAAGGTGATGGAAAGGGTGTCAATTGCTTTTATCTTGCCTTGAAATTAGGAAATGATAAGGATGTGATTGATGAAGAGAAAAGGAAGCAATTTTGATGCTTTGATTTTGGGATTTGATTGGATAGCTTGCCATGTGTCTTTTGGAGCTTGTTTGGCCCCATTTTTGCCCACAAAATTTCAACTTTTGACCTTCACCTCAGTCAAAAATTTCGGCTCTACTGACAAAATGAAGAGGCCACGTGCATTTGAAATTGAAGTCAAATCTTGCAATGAATAATTTCCAAATCTGCCCTCATTATTATTACCTACCGGAAAATTATTCCATTTGAAAATGAGGGCAGATTTGGGAAACCATTTCAATTGCCTGCTGAATTTTTTTTAGGCGCCGAAGTACTTTATTCACAAAAGTACTGTAGAAAAATGAGATCAAATGAAGAAAATGAGTTTCAAACAAGCTCTTGGTTATGAGATGTAGTTATTTTGATTGGTTGAGATTGAAATGAGCTGCAGACATGTATAATTAAAGGACACCAATTAAGCCATTTCATATGGGAAAACGTGTTTTTATAATTTAATTAGCACCATTAGATGCTAACAGATTTAGGGACGGGTCTTGTCTTTTAATTAACACCAATTATACCTAATTTGGTGGCATTAGATTTAAGGATTTTGCCTATAAATATACAACTATTTCATTCTGGGTTTGGGCACCACGTTGAAGTAACGATTGAATCAACCCTAAATCCATAAGATACGACAACAACGAAAAGGTTTTAGGAACGTGAATTTCTTACTTTCTCCCATCAATTCTATTATCAAACGAGGTAGGATATTATGTGCAAGTTGATATATCCCAGCAATATTATGATTTCTTTTACGTAATTTATCTCATGAAATGCTAATTGACCTACGGGTCTCAATGAAATGAAAAGTGAGATCTCCTTCGGGTTTTCTCAAATGTTGCACAGAAATGTGTTAGAGCATTTGATTGATCTCTGATTGCTCTTGATGAAATGATGGTATGAAAAGTTGTAAATTTATGTTTAAAGAATTACTATATTGTTTTGGACGCATATATTCTATTGAGTTTAAATTACTCACTCCTTCAAAATTTTAATATTTTCAGGATAGATCGGTCAACGTAGATGGTAGCTGAGCGGTGTGCGGGTCGCCAAGTAAAATTTTTCTAGAAAATAGTCAACAATAAACTTGGTTAAGATTCTTGTATTTTTTTTTCTTGACACTATGATTATTTATTTCGTGATTTGTTATTTAATTTAATAATTGAATGTTCAAATAGATTAAGTGTTTAATTTCTCAATTAAATATTTCCACTACAAGTACGATTATGAAATGGTATGGATAACACCCCAAAATTTAAGTTGATAAAATTTGGGGCGTTACATAAACTGTTAATTATTCCATGTCAATATCAATGGAGATAGAGAAGGGAATAGCTCCAGATACCATAGACTAGTCAACCTTTTTGTATATCCAGTATTCTTGGAACCATTTAAGGTGACGGTCCACGGAACTAACCCGTCCATATCAATGAAATAGTGTTCATACTTGGAACTAATCATGCATAGATATTTGGAGCATAATCTTCACCTTATAATACTTCAGATTTGCGAATTGGGTGCCATGGCTGTAATGACAATTTCTCAACCCTCTTACAAATTAATCCAAGTCAAGAAGTAAGGTGTGAAAACTAGACCTCATATTAAGACCATATACGTTGATTTATTTTTATTTATTTTTTATTTTTTATTTTTTTTGCCTACCTATGAATTGTATTAAAGAAGAAAAACATAGAGATAGAGAGAGAGAACGAGAACCATACAGATATCAAATAAATTATTTGCCCTTGCATTTGTCATGATGACATAAGAGCATTTGTTAACAAACAAGAGAAAGATCAGAAAGCAAAGAATAATTAAGAACAAAGAGAAATCAATTTTTATTCATATTTTCTAGTTTTCTATTATATTGAATAAGCACCTCTATTTATAGCGTAAATAAATTAAAAGAAGTTAAAAAGGAAACAAAATTCTAGTAAACTAGAATTATATCGAAATATCAAAACTAATCTTATCTAATCTAATTTAATCAAAATAACATATTTAGAATCAATCTCTACTTTTAAAATCATATCTAAACTATACTTCTATTTTTATCTTTATGCTTATCTTGATCTCCCATCATTTTTTTCCCGGCTGAGAGAACTTGACTCCGAATCAACTTTTGAATGTTTGCACTTTGGTCCTCGAACTTTGAAATTCTTCATTTTTCGCTCAAATTTGGTTCCTTTCCTTCAATTTCACCTCCAAGCATCGAGTTTCACCTAACAAATAATATGTACAAAAGATTACGCAAATAATTTATCAAAATTAATATGACATATCCTCATTTGATGGCTTAGATAAGTGTACAATATATATTTATCAATTAATCCACATTTACATATGGGTTTATTTCAGAAATGGTCACTGAAGTTACAGGAAAATTACAAAATGGTCACTGAAGTTCAAAACTTTCAATAACGATTACTGAAATTTCGGGCGCTTTCAAAAACAGTCACTGAAATTTGGAAAACTTTCAAAAATGGTCACTAAGTTACAAACACTTTTTCAGTTTTTTGTGACTTTTGCGGCAACTTTTCGGCCACTTCGTTGATGGTAGTCACACTATGCCAAAAATGAGCATTTGCAACACATAAAAGGCAACATTCGGTGAACGTTGCTAAAGGGCTCTATCGCAATATTTGAATAAATGAATGTTGCTATTGGTTAATATAAATGAGTTTTAGCAACATTTTATAAATAAACGTTGCAAAAGGTGCCTTTCGCAACATTCGTTAAACGTTGCAAAATGTTACATCTAGCAACGTTTAATAAACGTTGCAAAAAATCAAACTTGTTGCAACGGTCAATTAAACATTGCAAAAAATAAACTTTTTCGCAACGTTCGTTAAACGTTGCGAAAGGCACTTTTTGCAACGTTTAATAAACGTTGCAAAAGTCACAACACATGAACAAATTACAAGACACGGCTCTTAACCTAATAATTTTCCATCTCTCTCGCTCTCACACCACTCGCCGCCTCTCCCATTTTCTCCTCCTTGTGAAATCAAAATCGGAGTAAAATCAGACATGAGCATCGACCTTCCTCCTTCCCCCACTCCAAGGGCCCTCTGTAACGCCCCGACCCCTAGTGAGCCGGAACGCTACTTACTTTACTTAGCTTAACCGATGGTTTAGTAACAAGTGTATACGTTTTAGCGGAAGCTTACATCTTCGGATAATAATTTAAATAACAATACTTCAAATAATTTTAACAAAAACACTAAATCATTTTTCAAAACAACAAAATGTAATTTATTTGAAGAAAACCTAACTTGTTCTCCCATTCTGCGTTATTCAAAACTTTAAAGAAATAAAATTGGAAAACATTTCATAAAAATAAATCTAAATCACTTATTCACCGGATTTCCATGGGCTCGTTGCATCACTCTCCATCTTCTCCTCCATCCACGCTCGAGGTAGAATTCCTTCAATCTGTAGAGATGGGATTAAACCCGTGAGTTGAAAAACTCAATAGGTGTCATAGGTGCATTCGTGATCAAGCTATACATTTCAAAACATTAACCTTATAAACTTTTCATACATGCCGTACCCGAAGGCACCATTTGACATGAAGGGGTATGCCGTACCCGAGGGCAGCATTAGACATACGAACATTTCTTCAACATAGAGGGGTATGCCGTACCGGAGTACCATTTGACATACAAACGTTAACATAGAGGGATATGTCGTACCGGAGTACCATTTGACATACAAACATTAACATGAATCGAAACTTATAACTTAACACGATTAAACACATTGCACCTCTGCCTACCTTGACTGATACTTTTGAAACTTTGAAAACTTCGATGAAACTTGGACGTTGAAAGAAATGCACTTCTTGGATGTTTGAAAACGGTTGAGAATTGATGCTTGAAAACACTTTTTAAACTTCAAGGAAAACTCGTTTTCCTCCCTCTCTTTTTCTTTCTTGGAAACTCTTTCTTTAGTATGTAAAAGCTCTTGCTTTTGATGTGAGAAAAATGAGTGAAATGAGGTCTCCATTTAAAGGTAAATATCCCATAACTTAAAGCAAATGAAGGGTCAAATTTCATTTAAGAGAGAAAACATGGGTGTCATTTAAGTTTGAGGTTAAATGTTTCACTTCAGTGGGGTTTTTATTGCCAAAAACGTGGGTGGTCCTTTGAGAAAAATAATTGATGAAAATAAATATTTAAATTCTAGAGAAAAATAAGAATTTTCATTTCAGGCAGTTTCGATCGACCGATTGTAGTCCGGTTGACACTGCACAGCCTTCAGTATTTCTATCATAACTTATTCTCCCGATATCCGATTGAGGTAATTTAAAGTGCGTTGGAAAGAAAACTCAAAGAGCTAAAACTTGCATTTAGATATCATTTTCCAAATAGAATGTTTCCTATGTCGAAAATGGGTCTCAAATGAGACTAAAAATCTGAAGTATACTTTAGTCATCCAATATTCATGTCTTAGTGCCACTAAGGTGTCTAAAATTATTTGGGATTCTACACCCTCCTCCGCCGTCACTGCTACCACGATCCCCTTCTGAACCCTTCCTAATTCCATAATTTCCATTCGAAGCGCCTGTGATTTGTGTGTGAACTGCGAGGCCGTGTGGACGAGGAGTCGTTGCCGACGACGTGTTCGGTGTTCCGGTCTCAAAATCTTGGAGCAGCCTGCAGTGGTGTGGTGAGTCGACTGGTGAGTGGTGAGCGCATTTCTCTTACTCTCTTTCTCTTTTTTTTTTTTTTTTTTTAGGTTTTGGTTTTGTTTTTGTCCTATGTTGTTGAGTGTTGACCTGTATTCATTTAGATCTAGTCTCAATTTATATTCATCACGCTGTAAAAAACAATTAACATATTCATCACCTTCTCGGAACCAATTTATCTTATGCTGCAGTGATTTCTACTCAACTTCTTCATCACCAAACTGGGAAGGTAATATTGGATTGTATTAGTGTTAAAACGGGCTTCATATGCGGAAATCGACTTGATTTGTTTGTTGTGAATGATTTAATTTGAACTGAACTCCTTATAATTTATTTTATTTTTCCAGAATTGTTGTTTCTTGATGGCAATCTTTCTCTAGCAGCAGTGATTTTTTCAACAATATTTCTCTTGAATTTTTGATGTGGTTGTTTATGGTTTTCCATTGCCTTAAAAACTGGTTGTCCCTCAAGTGTAACAGATGAAATACCCAGGACCAAAATCTAGTGGGGGCAGTTGACTCCACCGCCCCTGGCCAGAGGCTTTCTTTATTTTTTCTATTTTTTTATCTTATGAAGTTTTTGAGGAATATGCATAAACTTGCTCATTATTTATTTTTTCTTGGTTATAATATTTGTCATCTACTAATTTAGCAAGTCATGACTTGGGTGTTTATGGTTAACAGTCTTTCATACTTAAAAAATACAATATTATAACCTCATTATCAATTTCAAATACATCTTTTTCTGGATACACAACTAAGCTCCTGTTTGGCGGCCTTTAATATGAAAAAAACTATGTTTTGAATAGCATTTTTTTTTTTTTTTTTTGTGGAGAATTTATGATTAAAAAGTAGGAAAAAATTTGGGTTTACTTGTAAAATATTTTATTACGTGAATGTGTGGTTGAAAATGAGTATAAAAAATAAATTTAAGTAATGTAAATTAAAGGCCACCAAACAGGGCTAGCTTATCATTCATCCATCAATCCTAGTCCGATTGCAAAGTCGATTCTTCGGAGTGCTCGTTGCAGAAAATTGTGTATTCAACATTCAACAATTTAATTATCTAAGCAATCTACTTGATGAGAATGGAAATATTGAAAATTCAATAGTCCTTCTAATACATATGGCAATTCATTCTCAAGTTAGATTTGCCTATTATTTCATAACAAAACAACTTAAACTCAAGTACACTACATTTCAAGCACAATTATTGAACTACATGATGAAAGAATGATGTTTTAGGCATTTAAAGCTTTTTGATGTATTGCAGCTGATGATTAAAGATCTCAAGAACAACTAATTTTGTATATTTTTAATATAATTGGTATTGTCATGTTTGAAATTGGTTAGCTCTTCTCCTTATCCTTTATGATTGAATTTCCAGGAAATTACTCTTGCCTAGATGGTTATGAAACTTAAACTTGTTAATTTAGTTATCTTGTTTCTGGATTCTTCATTTCTTTTCCTTCTGCTCATTTGCAGATGGCTAGATGGGACGAGATTCTTTCACTCCCTGTACAGAACCCTCCATCTTTGGAGTTCTCTTCCAGTGATCTGGAATGGTCTAAGGTGGAAGGTTGGCGCGACAATATAGACAGACTTGCTCTCATCCCATTCACCCAGGTAGATGATTTTGTTAGTGGGGAATCTAACAATAAACATTGCCCAACTAGATATCAAGTTGAAGCTAGGAGGAGACAGCCACCCAAAATGACTTACAAGCCTAAAGTCGATGGAATTCTCGAATATATATTGTAAGCTCAATGGTCTTCTCATTATTAGACTGGCCACCATCTGCTTCATAACCATTGGATTAATTCAGTAAATTAATTGCACTGATTCTATAGGTACTGGTTTTCCTTTGGTTTGGAAATTAATTGCAGCTGATCAGGTTTGGAAATCTCAGACTCTTGGCATTGGATTCAAAGTTTGGGTCAAATAAGCTGAAGGTTTACTCCATTTTTCTTAAATTTGTTTTTCACTCATCAAGTACATATAGCACTTAATTTCTTAAATCTTACTTCACTATTCTGTTGCAATTATATCCAATTCACAGTCTTGTTGTGTTCAACTCAGACAACAAGGCTATTCCTGTTGCTTGGATATTATCTCCTAGATTTGCAAGAGGAGAAATGCATAGATGGATGAGGGCACTTCACAATAGAGTTCGTGCAAAAGATCCTACATGGAAGTTGGCTGTGGATGACCCTGTGGCTGATGTCCTAGCAATCAGGTTTGCTCCTAGGTCTTCATCTGAAGTCAGTTGATGTGGATGGTTTACAGTGTTCATTTTTTTTTTTTTTTTTTTGGAAAAGTCTTATATCTATTTTTGCTTGTAATAGATTAAAGCTTGCACAATGATCTTCTTTGTTCTTGTTAGCCTTATCTTTCTTTCTTTGTATGTTATTCTTTCTCGGTCCTTTTTCTTTTTGTAGGTTGGTAATTTCATTAGTTAAATTGGTCACTATGTTGCTGCATATGGGGTTCCATATGTAGAAAAATTAAAACATTGTTCGAACTTGAAAACATGATTAAATAAATGTTGCATTTGTTATGTAACAACAATGCTATGTTAGAAATTAGCACTTTTTAGATCTGAAAAGTGATCAACAACTAGCTCAATCTCTTTTGCTGACAACTTGTTGGAATTTTATTATCCAGTTAAAGTAATGGAATCTTGGAGTCTCTTCTTTTTTGCATGTTATTCAGGGAACTCTTTGAATGCTGTGTATGATATGCTTTTGGCAGGTTCATCATGCATGGCATAAAAACTTGTTAAAGAGATGCTCAAAAATGGAGGTGCGTGCTAAAATAGTGAAGAGGCTTGGTCAATCAGTAAACAAAATATGCAAAGGGTCTCGCACTGCCAATTTGTTTAAAGTAATCAACATGGTGGGTTTGGAGTGGGATTAGAGCACACGGTAATGCTATTCAGTGCTATCAACATCCTGAAAGTGTTCCCAGGAATGATGCGGAGAATGATTCATTGTCATTTTGGTACATGCGTTCCTAGAAATAGTGGAGCAGATCCTGAAAGTAATCAACATGATGATCTTGTTTATGTGTCATTGTTTCTGTGCAATTTGTAGTTTGGATAGTTCATTGTAGTTTCGAGCTTTATAGATGATGCAATAGAAACTCTTGAATCCCTACTTTTTAATTAGGCTGTGTTGTATCACATTCTAGTGTTTAAGCATATTGATTCAAAAATTTGTAATGAAATTATCAATTTTTATACAATTTCAAATTTGTTCACAAAGTGTCATTTTCAATTTTGTTAACATAAATAATTGTAAAAAAAAAACAATTAACATAAATAACTGTATTAAAAAAAAAAACTTTCGCAACAGTCAAAAAATGCTACAAAAGGTCTACGGCGACGTTGGAAAAACATTGCAAAAGACTATTTTACAACGTTGGAAAAACGCTGCAAAAGACCCTTTTGTAACATTGAAAAAATGCTGCAAAAGATCCTATCGCAACATTTAAAAAACGCTGCAAAAAACCCTACCGCAACATTTAAAAAACGTTGCAAAAGACCCTTTTGCAACGTTGAAAAAACGCTACAAAAGAGTCTTTTACAATGTTTAAAAAACGTTGCAAAAAGCCTTCCCTCAATGGCAACAGCGACCTCCGCAACACACCTAAAACGCTGCAAAAAGCCTACCGCAACGTTTTTTGACCGCTGCAAAAGTGTTTTTTAATGTAGTGTTAGCATCTTTATATTTCCCTTCACTCTAGGTTGTTGATGATACATTGAAATGTCCTGTCCATATCATTGAAAATGTGGTCCTATCTCAGAGATTCTAAGCAAGCATAGAAATTATACATTCCTCGAGGGATCGACAATCCAGACTCTAAAAATCCACTTTATTACTTGAACGCGACCCGTGCACTTGCGGTTTGCGCTTAATTAGCGAATAAAGCACATGAGTTTCTTTTGAGAGAAACTTATGTAGGAATATTTTACGAGTTTGGAACAACACCACTTCCCCCATCATAGAACTAGGTGGTTTTTCTCGTGCAATAACTTTCACCCAAAACCATATGGGAAGTTATTCTAGGAAATTAATTAAATCCATCATTTAATTCAATATGTGGGCCATAAACAATTACAGGTGGTGCGTATTCTTTGACTTCACTTAAATTCTCTTACCTTAGTTCTTGGTATAGAAGGCTTAACTTCTAAGGTAAATACCAAATAAAAATCGTTGACTGGAAGAGGTATGTATTTTGTTCTTTCTTTCTTTTCTCTTCTAGTCCTGATAGAAAAATGAGTGTATGTGTGCGTTTTTATAAGTGAGATGACCAAGTTTTGGAGTAAGTGAGTGAGAAGATAGGTGTAGGATTTTCATTTAAACTTCTAATTTCCTTTACTATCTCATTTGAAATCTTCAAAATCCTACCATATTTCCTCTTAGAATAAAATCAGCTTGTAAACATGGGGATTGTCCGATTTTAACAAAATATAAGGGCTATATAAATAAGCAATTTTTTTATATCTTTTAAGTGTTGACTTTGAGAAATTTTGAACAAAAATTAGAAATTTAATTTCACACACGAAATAAACATAACAATTCCCAAATTATCCATTTGTGATATTGCAAAAAAAATATTCGGCTGAAATTGTACTTTAGCCTTGAGAAAATTGCAAAATAGCTAAACTAGCCAAAATTTGCAATAAATCTTTAAACCTCGAGCATCGACTAATAAACCTAAAGGACAATCCTCAAAACAATACTTCCATTTAAAACACCTAAAACTTGCAACTTTTGTTAAATGCTTTCGGTCCCAAATCTTTCAAAAATAGTAAACTGAACCCAAATAATTTCTTTCTTATAAACTATCTTCTATACT
Source organism: Osmanthus fragrans (assembly GCA_019395295.1). Taxonomy (NCBI): domain Eukaryota; kingdom Viridiplantae; phylum Streptophyta; class Magnoliopsida; order Lamiales; family Oleaceae; genus Osmanthus; species Osmanthus fragrans. Next base: position 5,660,929 of record CM033342.1, read on the forward strand.
TCTATCACACAACAATAACCCCTCATCCACCACTTTCACCACCAAACCACCCCTGGCCCACCTCCAAAGACGTGGAACAAATCTTTCATATGTATCTTCATGTACACATCTTCATCCTCTTCTGTGGACTCCATTGTTTCACCGATTCTGTTATAGGGAGACCCTTTTTTCCCAACTTTTTTATTGATGATATTTTCATGTTTTCATGTCTTATAAATTTGAATTTGTCACGGAAATCCCTCGAGAAATCTTGATCACGGGATCAGCTTAACTTACCAAAACGAACACCAACCAAGCTTGAATCGACCCACAACTTTCGCTTGGTTGCCACAAGCTTTCACCCCACAAAGGAGACACTGGGTGATTGGTTTGCAAGCCACAAAGGAGAGGAAATAGAGTAGAAATTGGAACCTCAAGGAAGAAAGACCAAAGCTAGCCAACTCACGTTTTTTCTCTTTCTCACAAAACCAACACACACACGACTGTAGCAAGGAAGCCAAATATGCATACTTAGGTTATCACAAGTTGGGCGAAGAATGAGGAGCTAATGGGCCAACAACCAAATAACCAATAGTGAAAATTACACTCATCCCTACTTTAAGAATTCACCATACTAAAATCAAATGGGAAGTTTCACAATTCAAAAATCAGATTTTTTTTTTTTATATTAATAATTATATTACAAAATTAACCCTAACCCTAAAATTTATTACACACTCACACTCTCTTCTCACCTTCTCTACACCGGCGCTCCTACCCACTTCGAAACCCTTATTCGACGGCGACGGTGACAGCATGCAGCAATGGAGGCGGCGAGTAATAGCGCGCCCGTCGCTTGCTACTGCAGAGACTCGCAAAGGCGAAAATCAAGTTTTCACCCACAAACACCATCGAACCAGATCCAAAAGAAGGTGGATGGTGTGTGTGCGATGGTAGATCTGGTGGTTGGTGAGGTGATTGGTGGTGGCGTGGTGAGTCATGCGATTTTGGTGTGTTCACGATTGTGGTGTGTGTGCGTGCGATGGTGGTGGTTGTCGTGGGAGTAGGTGCGGTTATGGTGTGTGGGGGCGATCGTGGTTGGGTGCGACTGTGGTTGTGTGGGGACGGTTTTGCCTGAATCTACTTGAATATGGCTGCAATGGGCGATGATTCGAATCTGCCTAAAGCTGGCGACAGTTTTTGTTGGTTCTGTGGTGGTCGATGACGGTGGTGGCGAGTTGTGTGGTAGGGCAGCGGCGATGGATTTGGTGATGATGCAGGTGTGATTTTTCAAATTTGGTTGTCGATGGCGGTAATGGTGGGAGTTGTGATTTTCATATTTGTGAGGTTTGTGGTCGCGATTTTCAGATCTGTGTGGTTGGTGGTGTCGTCAATGATGGCGGCGTCATTGGTTGTGGTTGGCGGTGGAGTGGTGGGATGTGGTGTGGGTGTTTTGTGAAGATTTTATTGGTTGATTGAAATTTGTGACCAATGTGATGGTGGTTTTGGCGGGGATCGCGGTGGTGGTGCAATTGGAGGTAGAGTTAAAGTGGTGGTCATAGATTATTTGGCTAGTTGTGACCATTAAATTGGTTATTCTGTGACCAAACAATATGTTACTAATGAAAAATATGAACTGTGATTAAGAAATAACGTGTGACTTAATCTGTGACCTAACCTGTGATCAGTAAACAATATGTGACTTATGAAAAATATGAACTGTGACTAAAAAATAACGTGTGACCTAAAAATTTATTGTGACCAATTATAAGATGTGACTATAAATTGTGACTTATAATGTTTGTGATTTGTAACCGATAAAGAAATTGTGACTTATAAATTTTTCATTTGTGATCAAGGAAAAAATTGTGACCTTTAAAATTTTTGAATTGTGACCGTAAAAAAATTTGTGGCATTTAAAAAATTTTATTTGTGACCGAAAAAATAATATGTGACTAATTAAATTATGAATCTGTGACCGATGAACAAATTGTGACCTATAAAATTTTTGAATTGTGACCGTAAAATAATTTTGACATTTAAAAATTTTGATTTGTGAAAGAAAATAATATGTGACTAACTCAATTATGAATCCGTGACCAAATTATATAGATCTGTGACATTAATATATTTAATTAATTAAATTATAAATAAAAATTAACAAAAATCTGATTTTTGAAAGTTGAAACTTATTTTCTTATTATTGAATTGGACCAAAATTATACTCTTACTTATGAAAATTTCCCTAACCAATATATCACCACAATGCAAAGCCACAACTTGAGCCATCCAAAAGTGTTGGGTCACGAGCAACATTAACTCAATTAAGTTGCTTCAAATATCCCCAAGTTGTTTCCGGGTCGAGCTATCACTAAGGTGTCTTATTGGGTATCAAAACCCAACAGCATTCGTTGGTAAGTTTTCATGTTCAAAGCCTCTATTGGAAAATGTATGTGTGGCCCTTAAACATTTGGTTTTAATGGGGATTCTTTTGACAAACATATCATTATCAATTTTCAAGTCGAGGAAGATTGCTTTTAAGGGTTTTTCGAATGGCGTTGTCTAATGGAACTAATTTGGAGATGGCTGGGGCAGAACTTTTGGTTGTTGGACAGGGTGAAAATTAATTCCTTGCCTAACCACAGATTAAATGGGACTGTGGATGGAGATCAAAAGAACTATCATAAACTATAATGCAATGCAATTATGGAATCCTGTATGATCTGGAATTAAAAATAGACTAATGGGTCGCTTTAGGAACGCGAATTTAAAATTTAGTTGCCAATTCATATATGCATTAGAGGAACTAGTGCACGATGTACTCTCATGATCTAGTAAGTCAATATCTTTAGGTGGAAATTGAGAAATAGAGGCTACCAAACAAGTGAGAAATGGAACATATTATTTCTAAAAATTCTCGTATTCAAGAATATATGAAGAAAACGAGAATTAATTCCTGCACTATGAATCACGAAGGTGACCATCTATCTGATGCCACTTGGACTAAATCGGCTACAATTAAGAGTAGTGTCAAATTGGTTTGTTCTAAAAGCACAACGCTGTGCAGCTGATACATTTGGTAATTATATTGAATGATGCTTTAAATAATAGAACATGGACACACGTTGATGAACTTTGACAATGGGATGAATATTAGAATGACCACAACCAACTAAATATTTCATACGAGGCATAGAACATTTTTTTCTAAAAAAATCTCTCGGTGTTATTCATGTGGCCATTCAAGTAGTACTAGGGAATAGGGCTGTACGAAAAAATCGCGAAACCGCAAACGAAACCATTGGTTCGGGTCCACGTGAACCCGTATTTTTTTTCTCAAACCGTTTCAAAATGGTTTGGTTTAGGTTTTGATTTTCAAAAACCGCAAAAAACCAAACCAACCCGCACTTTTTAATTAATTTTTTTTATGAAATTATAAATTTTCATATATAAATTTATTAAAGTATAATTTTTAGAATTTAAACCAATTAAAAATGATATCTCCAAACTAGACCTATAAATTCAATTTTCGAATTTATGTCGAAACCCAAGCCCCAAAAAAAATGGGGGAAGAACTCAAAACCCAACTCAAAGTCTCAAAATCAAAACCTAGATTCTTTTTAATTCCAATATGGTGTTGCAGAAAGACTGTGTTGTCTCCCCCCACATGCGGAGCACCCGCATTGCTGAGTGCCTTGTTGGCGATGAGAGGGTACTATCCTCTTCACCGCTCACAATGACCAAGGTATGCATACATGTGTTGTATACATATTTTAGACATAGCTTGCATAACGCAGCACAAATTCATAATCAAGTGGAAAACAATTAATGTTGTGGGTCGAATATTTCAGTTATTAGAATGTGTTTCTATGCCTGCAAAATTGTAAGTAACAAGTTTTGATTCTTTTCGCTTGTTATTTTGAATAATAGGTTTTTTCCTTTATTAATATTTTGTATTCGGGGGTAGAAATAAGAGTTTTCGTATTAATGTGTTTAGCTTTAAAGAGATAGACAAACAATTTTTTGACGCACACTTTTCTTTTGTCGATTATTTGGTCTGTAGTATGTATATGATCGCTGATTTATCTTATTTTGGGTATGGGAGATTTTTAGTTCTTTTTGTCTTTGACTTGAGCCGGGCGGCCTGAAGATAAGTTTGAAAACAGTTTCATATTGGAATATATTTGACATGAAAAGTTCCTCTAGAAAGGAGATTACTATGCCTCCGTTTGGGTTAGATATAAATGCGAATTAAAATCTAAGAAGTCGACAAATAATTTTAACCACATGTTTCATTGGACTTATAACTTTTCAACCACATGTTTCATAAACTTATATCAAAATCTACTAAAACCTGATTTTTCTCTAAATCAAACACGGATATGATGAAAATTTGTCATCTAAAATTTGAATTTTCCTGCTTTAAACCACTAAGAAATTCAAGTGGACAACAACATTTTTGTCCAACAGTCATCATGTCAAGGAATGTTGAACTTTCTCTGTTTAATGGGTCAAACATTGTCCGAGTAAATGTTTGATGCTGCTTTTACTATGCATGTTTCGGAAGTGATTGTTAATTTATCTTGTGTTGTGTGTTTTATCACGTCTTAGTTGTCTTTGTTTCAATCAATCATCGTGTGAACCTTAAACAATGCATCTCGTAATTTCCATCTGTTTTGATGGATTATGGTTTATTGTACTCATTTCCTTCACTTAGAGTATTTATTTAATATGGATGATTGCATTTTTGGTTTTCAGCTATATAACCATTTGGTTCTTGTTTATATTTCTTTCTCAATTGATCTAGTGCTGCCTGGTACTACTGTCATCCTTCGAAATGCAAAGATTGATACGTTCAAGGGAATTATGGGGCATGTAAAAGATTGATCTAGTGACGCCCGGTACTTGAGAGGTTAGTACTTTTATACTTATTCTGATATTGTTGCTTGTAAAAGTTTGTGTGATTCTAGCTTAATACTATCTTTTTTGCTTTTTTGCTATATATTAAATTTCAGACAAATATGAATGTAATTTAATATTTAACATTATTAGTGTTCGTTTAAATTTATATGTTAACTTGTTTTAAATATATTACTATAATGTCGATAGGTAAACAGCGGATTAAAACCGAACCAAACCGCAAATAATGGTTTGGTTTGAAAAATGAAATGGTTTGGTTTGGTTTGGAAAAATTTCAAACCGCTTGAAATGGTTTGAGTTGACAATATAGCATAAACCACCCAAACCGAACCGTGTTCACCCCTACTAGGGAACTACCAACTTGATAGAGCAGGAGAAATAAGACCAATTGATATGTTTTTTTTTTATCAATCAATGAGAAAATTTGAGCTCGAACTAGTCACCTTGAACTATGGCATGAAACATAGCCAAGTTGAAAGCCGTCAATAAGGTAAAATGAAGTCTAACTGAGGTGGCCAAATCACAAGTAAGATAGCTGGAACCAGGGACGGAGCCAGACTTTTGAGGTTGTGGGGTCAAAAATTAAAATGCAATTTTTTTACATTTTATTTCTTCGAACTCTGCTCTTTGACCTGCATCATTTATTTCCACAATTTGCACGACATCTCTGATTTATTACAACATTTTTGAAAGATTTAATCAAAATGAAGAATCATTGCACCCACTTTCATTAAAAAATTCTGGTGGCATAGTACATTTGTTAGATGAGAGATTTTTATGGATGCCATTTAAATTGAAAGGACCATTGCACCCTCACTTTTATAATTATGTTCCCAAAAATATCCATGCACTCATAGTTGCACATTATTTTTCATCACTAATGTACTTGAGGGTAAGATGGGAAAGCCAAATTATGGACCTGCATTTAGTACTTCAAAAGTCAAGTGAAGACTTCAACTTACCTGCACCATCAATCACTGCAGGCCCACAGTGGCAGCCCAATCTCATTAATGAATAATGAGTAGGGACGGATTCTTTACACAGATTTAAAAAAAAAAAATGTAGCGTCAGTTGACACCACATGACCCCATGTGGGTCCTTCCTTGCTAGTTAATTCCCTGTGGTAAAAAGAAGTTTACAAGAAAAAATCGCAATCCTTTTCGATCCACATATTGCCTCTTTATAGCAACAATATTTAAGCTCCACAATTTAACATCTCCATCAAGATTCCCATCTCAGAAATATCCATAGAGATCAAAGCCAGCAGAATTTTTCTGAATTCGGACATAAACCCGAAGATATCAAGCTTTGGCCTGGCTAAAATTTCTGGAGGATTGAGACTAGAGCTAACACGAGCCAAGTAGTTGGAACATATTATAAATCTCAATCCCATAATATATGAAATGCTCATCTATTTCTCAAAACTCAGATTTCGGATATTATTTTTTATCATTTAGTGGCTACATTTCCCCGAAATACGCTATAGGTGGCCTGTTCTGGGTGAAATCAGATGTGTTTAGCTTTGGAATTTTGGTGCTTGAGATAGTGAATCGCAAAAGAAACAAAAGATTTTTCTCAAAGAGGTACATGGTACATATAAACCAAAAAATATCTCTGTGATTAAACTTATTGTCCAACTTTGGTGTCAATTAAAAATATTCATAAAGCAGCGTCCAACTAGGTTCATATTAATGCCAATGTCGATGTTTCAATCAATTCCAGCTCAGGCAAGTCAAATAAACAAGCCGCGTATTATTAATTTAAAGACTCTCCGTATTGACTTAAATGTCGAAAAGTAGAATTCTAAATGATGGGCCTACAATGGAGAAATTTTCAGCGTTCACATTTAATTTTCACAATATTTTAAATAAACGTGCCGTGTAATATTTGAAGACTCTCTATATTAGCTTAAATCGTTAAACTCATGAATAGATATACACAACAATCAACTCAAATTTTATTCTCGCACGATTATGCTATAGAACTAAACTCACTTGTGGTATATTCAATAAACTTTTTAAGTGTAGTAGTTTTGTGTTTAATTATTTCTACGATAAGGATAAATCGTGAAACTCGAACAGTAAATGAGTCAATAATACAACCTTTCAATACAAGGAGTCAACCTTCATAGATTGGCTGTAAACGAATTATTTATAATCAAAATATAAATTGTGTCATACCGTGCTTCTCAATATAAGCATTCAACTTGGATTCTCACAAATGATCACATACACTTTAATTCGAATGTTCAGTATCAAATAAATGCAATAAAAAAATTTTTAAAAAAAAACCATAGATTGTTTGTTATATCAAAAAATTATTTTATAATCAAAGAAAATATACTATATAGGCATAGAACCCAATAGAATCTAAATTAGATCTATTTAAATTGACCTTAATTTTTAAATTCATAAGACGATAATGGATTAATTTCCAATTTTTGCTCTAGAATTAATTGATAATTAGAGACTGTGGAGATGAACCATTATGGAGTTAAAAATCATGGTGATTTTAATTTCTTTCTTCTTAATAACTTTTTTTTTTCAAACTAGACTAAAATTATAATTAATTCAGATTAATCTAAAACTTCTATTTTAGCAATCCCTGTGAGTATGAAATCGTTGCTCATTGACTCTGAAATACCAACATAATATAGCAGGAAATTCATGTTTAGAAGATTAAACTACATTTAGAAAGCTTGTAAAAATATGCGAGTTGAGCTCGAAATAGTCACCTTGAACTATGAACATTCTGAGTTGAAAGCCACAGCTAAGGTCTAATAAAGTCTAATTGTGGTGGCCACTGGCCATATCAAGAAAGACCAGTGTTCCAAGGCACCTAAAATGCTATATAGAGGAGCTCGGACCAGGTTCAACCTGGAAGCCAAGCATTAGAAAATCTAACACTAGCAGAATTAAATGAACGTATATTAATCTATGTACTGTAATAGATGATAATTTCATTTAAGCTACACTGTTAATTATTTACTATAAGCTTAGATAGAAAGACCTAGTTATCCCAGGTCAATATTGATGGAAATGGAGAAGGGAAATAGCTCCAGATACCATAGACTAGTCAGCATTTTAATACTCCTCTCATTCTTGGAACCAATCCATTGAATAGTCCTGTCCATATATGTATATGAAATAGTTGTCCTATTCGAATCTAAGCATGGTTTTTTTTTATATTTGAAGCATAATCTTAACCTTATAATACATCTGATTTGACGATTGGATGCAATTTATCAATCCTCGTTATAAGGTGTGTGCACTAAACCTCATATTCAGTTAATAGGCATTCAAGCTTCTGCTTATTGCCTAAAAATCAATTCTGTTAAACAAGAAAAAGGGAGAAAGAGAGTAGAACTGGAACCATGAAGATATCCAATAAATATTCCCTCTTAATTTTTGTCTTAACTTGGTTGATTTCCATCCGGAAAATCTTCAATCAAACAGATACTATAACTACTACACAGATCCTTAGGGATGGCAAGACCATAGTTTCATCGGGTGGCATCTTTGAGTTGGGATTTTTCAGCCCCGGAAATTCCAAGAATAGATACGTGGGCATGTGGTACAAGAAAATATCAAAGACGGTAGTATGGGTTGCCAACCGAGAAATTCCAGTCTCAAATACATCAGGAGTAGTCTTAAAAGTTATCAAGCCAGGACTTCTAGTTCTTCTAAACGAATCTAATGGTGGTATCATATGGTCATCTAATACATCCCGGCCTGTGAAAATTCCAGTTGCAATATTGCTTGACTCAGGAAACTTAGTTGTGAAAGATGCAAATGATGATGGCCAGGGGAATTACCTTTGGGAGAGTTTTAATAATCCGACTGATACATTGTTACCAGGAATGAAGCTTGGTAGGAACTTTATAACTGGTCTGGAGGTCTATCTATCAGCATGGAATAACTGTGACGATCCATCTTCTGGAGATTCTACATATCACTTTGATCCTACTGGTTATCCACAAACTGTTATGAAAAGAGGTTCAGTTGTGGTGTTTAAATCTGGACCTTGGAATGGACTACGCTATAGTGGGACGCCAAACTTGAGGAAAAATTCTAATTTCAAATTTGGAGTAGTTATAAACAAAAACGAGGCATACTATGCTTATGAGCTCCTTGGATCAACTATTTCAATTTATACAGTGACTCCAAGCAGTACTGCACGGCGTTTGATATGGGTTAGTCGAACTCAAGGGTGGGTGGTTCTCCATACTGCTCCAATAGATAATTGTGACACTTATAAAGTGTGTGGTGCATATGGTAGTTGCAATATTGAGAATTCTCCTGTTTGTGGATGTTTGGATAGATTTCTGCCTAAAGATCCAGAAGGTTGGTATAGGGGAGATTGGTCGGCCGCATGTGTTCGAAGAACTTCCTTGAATTGTCAAAATGGAGATATATTTCTCAAGTATTCCGGTATTAAATTGCCAGACACACAATATTCCTGGTTTAATGAGAGTATGACACTCGATGGATGCAAGGTAGTGTGCTTAAAGAATTGCTCTTGTATGGCTTATAGTCCATTAAATATAAGCGCAGGAGGAAGTGGATGCCTACTTTGGTTCAAAGACCTAATTAACATCAGAGAGCTTTCTGGAGCAGGACAAGATATCTACATTAGAATGGCTTCTTCTGAATTAGGTAAGAAACTAAGAATTGAATAAACAAATTATTTACTCTTGTCTAATTTTCTTTCATATATAACCTGGATACTTATCACTTTCAAGGTTGTATCATCGTTGGAAAATAATTTTTATTTACATATAAAATTTTGCAGAGTTACAAGGAAAGAACAAAAAAGTTCTTGAATTAAGTTTGTCGTTGTCAATAGGAATGTTTCTGCTTGGGCTTAGTCTGATGCTGTATCTTCAAAGAAGGAAGAAAAGAAATCACAGGCTCAGAACAGGCAGTAAGCAAACTCCACCATTTCCTACTATACACAATAGGAGTAACCAAGCTTCTCCATATTCAGCTAATTGAAATCCTTCTTTTCCTTTTCTCTATCACGTTATATCCAATTCATTGCTTTTGTTTCAGGCAGGCCGAGAGACAACTATATCGACTGTGATAATAAGAAAAGTCATGACGAAGATATTGAGCTACCACTGTTCGATTTGTATGCAATAACTAAAGCTACCAATCATTTTTCAATTAATAACAAGCTTGGGGAGGGTGGGTATGGACCTGTTTACAAGGTAAAGTACATTTAGTTTTTTCAATATAATAGGGAAGGCACCACAGAGAACCAAATATTTTGCTCGCAGAATCCTTTGAAAATTTACTCTTAATTTCATAAGAGATTGATTCTTTAAACAAAAAGGAATAAATGTCACGATAAGTCAAATGTGAGAAGTGGGTGGAAGATGAATTTTGTGAACTGGCATTGTGCAAAACAAATACTATTTTATATGCACCAGTTTCATTCTATAGGGACTGTTCGAGGAGGGGGAGAAAATTGCTGTCAAACGGCTATCAAGAAATTCTCTCCAAGGACGTGAAGAGTTCAAGAGTGAAGTTATATGTATAGCTAAACATCAGCATCGAAATCTCGTGAAGCTTCTAGGGTGCTGCATTGAAGGAGAAGAAAAGATGTTAATTTATGAATACATGCCTAATAGAAGTTTGGACTTAATTCTATTCGGTAAGAATTATTGACCTTGCACAATCAGCTCAATTTCACATTCTATCAGGAGTACCAATTATAAGTAATGACACACATTTTTCGGATCCCGAAAAGTTTCTGATCTTTTGTAATACTGGGTACAGAACATAGTTATTCTGTTATACAGGCAGTTCTACTGTGTGCTTGAAGTTATTTAGTTATAGCTATTGGATTTGATTTCTTATTTCCTCATTTCCAAATATCAAACAAACAAATCATCCTCATGAGCAGAGAAAAACTTTTTGCAGATCCAATGCAAAGTGCAGTGCTTGACTGGCCTAAGCGCTTTCACATTATCAATGGTATTGCTCGGGGTCTTATGTATCTCCATCAAGATTCCCGTCTAAGAATAATCCATAGAGACCTCAAAGCTAGCAACATTTTGCTGGATTCTGATATGAACCCAAAGATATCAGACTTTGGCCTGGCTCGATGTTTCGGAGGAAACGAGACTGGTGCTAATACGAGCCGAGTAGTTGGAACATAGTAAGAATCTCAATCCCTCATTATATTAAATGCTCTTCTATTGCTTATAACATAAGTTCCCTATAAAATTTATCGCCACGTAGTGGTTACATGTCCCCAGAATACGTTATAGATGGCCATTTCTCAGTGAAATCAGATGTATATAGCTTTGGGGTTTTGGTGCTTGAGATAGTGAGTGGCAAAAGAAATAGAGGATTTTCTCACAGAGATCACCACCACAACCTTCTTGGACATGTAAGTATAGTTTACTTATTTCTATGTTCTTGACAACAAAATTTTCTTTTTAGCATTTGGATTAGAAAAGATGGTCCTTTTAACTTAGTTTTGTAAGTACAGGCCTGGATGTTGTATAAAGAAGGAAGGTCTTTGGAATTAGTCGATGCTTACCTTGACGTCTCGGTCTATTTATCAGAAGTACTTCAATCAATCCATGTTGGACTTTTATGCATTCAACAATGTCCACAGGATAGGCCAAGCATGTCCGCAGCTGTGTTAATGTTGGGGAATGAATGTTTGTTGCCTCAAGCTAAACAACCTGGTTTTTTCACAGAAAGAGATGCTGAAAGTTCAAGTAGCACAAACACTGCAAATTCAAAAAACCAAATGACCATTTCACAGGTGGAAGCACGATAAATAAATAAGATACATTGGTTACCCCTATGTTGCTTTTATCGTTCTTCTTCAACCAAAATACTGCATTTGTCTTCAATTATAAACATTTGTTTTCTATTAAAGAAATAACATTCTCCTCTGTAATTGATGAATTTAGTAAACATGATACCGCTGGCAAAAACGATCTAGCAAGTAAGTCAATAGAGATTGTATTTTATTCTAATAATGTCATAGTGTCAAATATCCTACCAATTTAGGTGTGTGATTTGTCTTGGCTGTGATGAAAGATATGCCGAGAGTATTGACACTAGTACATTGAGTGAATCTCGAATTATACTGTACTGGTCCAAATGCGTGAATCAATTTATATAGCATGACCGTACACAGAAATTAATTTACACTTGACTGTCTTATGTATTACCTTATTCAGTTACGGACTGGAGAACTTCCATCAGTTGCATACTCCCAAATCTTCCTTAAAATTAGGGCATGTGGTGTTGTGATTTTTCTTATCGTAAGTGTACGATATCGAACAAGTAATAAAGTGGACCTAAGAGTCCGATAATCGTTCCCACGAGGACTATACTCTAATACCTAATCTATTTAATTTCAACTTTTATTTGACGAAAATAAACTCGAATTTTGTATGTTGATGATCTTAATATAAAGAAAACGTGAAATTAAATGTGATGCGCACAAAAGTGATATGGAAATTAAACAATGAAGAGAATGTTAGGGCAGAACATTTCACTTATTTGATCACCTTTACATTTTACATCAAGATTCACAATCTAAATTAGTGTTGAGTCGAATTCTCCTAATATATTCAACTTATCCCTCTCAAGTTCTCGTTGAACCTATTCAACTAATCAAATTCCATATCTCTATGCAAATTGGCTTTAATTAAACGAAATAAAGTTCTGAAAATTCACACACGACTGCAATAATTAGTATAGGTATCTCTATACATTATATCAATTTACCGAATTTTAGCATATGGTCTAAATCTTAAACTCACCTCTCGATTTGTAAAGAAATCACGAAAACATCAAACTAATGATCAATTAATTTGAAGCATTAAACTTATAGTAAAAATCAACAAATAAACGATTTAAGAACAAGAATCTCGAATTAAAAACATAAAGGATCCCAAATAAGTTTACATATTCACCCTAAAGAATGAATTAGCGATTCATACTACACAAGGAAAAAGTAACAATTGTTATTAAATATATCACCGGATATTGTAGTAAGATTGTAGAAAACGAAATAGATATTGCACCAAAATCTCTTCCTCTTCCAATCAACACTTCAATGGTGAGTTCCTTGATATTCTTCCTTTCAATCCCTTGTTTAAATCTTCAAAATCTCTTAATTGAAACTTTCCAATTGCTTGTTGAATCTCTCCAAGTATTTTGTGTCTCTCAAAGTGTGTAGCCTCTCTCAAAAGTGTGAGAAAATTCCCTTATTCTTCCCCTCACATTGGTGTTTAGTGTAGGATTTTTATGGGCTTCAAAATGGGCCAAAAACTCGTCCTAAATGACCCCGTCGTAGCGCCTAAGCACTATGAGACAGTGCCTAGGCGTCGCGATAAAAAAAAAGGGTATAGCGCCTAGGCGCTATGTATGCAATGCCTAAGAGCTGTCTTTCTGTCCAAAATTGAGTTTTTTTCTTCGTTTGCGCTTGGGCGCTATGAATACAATGCCTGGGCGCTGAATTGCTGCTTCAAATTCTTTGATTTTGGCATCTTTGTCCACTTTAGTACTCAATTTCTTTTCGATCCAAGCCAAATACTTTGTTTGATGAACTTTTTCGCGTTTTTCACCTTTTTAGTTTATGTTGAGCCCTTTTAACTTCCAAAGCATCCAATTTCTTATTCAATCCTTGATTTTTACCTATTTAACACAAAATGCAACAATTTAAACATAATTCACCATATGAACAACTAAATATCATCATTTGAGGTAGTATAAAATACACTTATCATGGGGCACTCATGAAATTGTATAGAGGTTTTATGAACTTAAAGTTACAATTACATATGGAAATTGAATTCTACAAATCTGAGGAAACCTGAATACATGATCAACATCCAGAGGTTTTATTTAAGATGATCATCGTATTTAGTTTCAAGTTTTTTGTTACTACTTTACTGTTAAATGAGCTAATCAATTATTGACATGAATATAGATTAATCAAATGCATTCAATTGCTTCTTTTTATTCGTCTGCAACTGGGACCTAGCTGACCTTCACGAACAGGGACGGACCCACATGGGATCATGTAGTGTCAACTGACGCCACAATTTTATTTTTTTTTTAAATGTGTAAAGAATCCGTCCCTAGTCATTATTCATTAATGAGATTGGGCTGCCATTGTGGACTCATTGATTGATAGTGCAGGTAAGTTGAAGTCTTCACTTGACTTTTGAAGTATTAATTGCAGGTCCATAATTTGGCATTCCCATCTTACCCTCAAGTATGAAAAATAATGTGCAACTATGAGTGCATGGATTTTTCTTGGAACATAATTATGAAAGCGGGGGTGTAATGGTCTCAATTTTAAATGGCATCCACAAAAATCTCTCATCTGACAAATGTATTGTGCCACCAGAATTTTTTAATGAAAGTGAGGGTGCAATGGTTCTTCATTTTGATTAAATCTTTCAAAAATGTTGTAATAAATCGGAGACGTCATTCAGATCGTGAAAATAACCGATGCAGGCCAAAGAGCAGAGTTCAAAGAAATAAAATGTAAAAAAAAAAAAAAATTGAATTTTAATTTTTTACCCCACAACCTCAAACGTCTGGCTTCGTCCCTGTTCACGAAGATCAAGAATTGAAGTAATCTTACCATGCAAAAAAAAAAAAATCTCTGAATTTAATCAACATTTTAGCATATAATTAAGTGATTGTTTCTTCTGTAATTATCATATTGTTCAACCTATCTAACTTCCTTCTTGATCAGTTATTTTGATTGTATATGTGTTGGTATCTGATATACAGGTTTTTTCATTAATAGAACTCTTTTCCATGAAAAGTCCAGGTTTTTTTGGGATCCAACAAATTTGCTCGTTCCTCACTTCGTAACATGAAAACCACTGCGTGTTTCTGAATGCATAAAAAATCCACGTGTACGTTTCCTCAATTAACATTCAAAAAAATGAATCTTTCAAGCATTCATTCATCAGTTCCGAAGCCTTATCTTCATTTCAAAGGAGTCATGCATGTGAAAATTGCTCAAGTTAGATGAGTATTATCAATTACAAAAAGTTAACTGGGAAACTGAAATTCGATTCATTTGCACTACTTAAATATCCTAAAAGGCTACGATAGTGATTCACATGTTTGAAACTTGTGTTCTTTTTGCCGCTCACTATCTCTAACAAGATGACTCCCATGCTGAAGACATCTGATTTTACAGAGAATGTACCTCTATGGTTAACCTGGAGCCATATTAGCCACTGCATGAGATAATGTACAAACAATTATATGTTTTACTCAAGTTAAGGAGGAAATGACTATATCCCAATAACTCTTTTTGTTCTTGCAATACCTTGTCCCCCACCGAGAATTCTAGCTAAGCCAAAATCTGAAATATTTAGATATAGAATTTTATCTAGCAAAATATTGCTTATTTTGAGATCCCTGTGGATAATCTTTAATCTGGAGTCATGGTGAAGATAGAGCAACCCCCGTGCAATCACTAGACTACCTTCCGCCTTTTCTCGGGACGAAACAAGATTTGATCACAATTTTAAGAAAGCTTGCAACACGAATTAAAATACAATGAAAATAACTTGATCATTGATTGCTTGAATGCTGGAAATTACAATTGATGAAAGCAGCAAATTACAATGGCTAGTGTAGGGAGCGAACACTAGAAAGTTTGAAAATGTTTTGAAAGACTAATACCCCCTATAATAGACTTCGGAACAAAAATCCAAGTAACGGGAGTAGACGTCTTTTGGCCGAAGAATCGTACTAAAATTTTCTAATTTCTATCTATTTAAATAAATATTTACAATGGACAATCGATGTTGGGCAAACTTCAGCTGCGGCTGGGCCACGAGGCTTAGGTAAAGATGCTGCCCGTAACATTCTCCCCCATTTGCTTTGGTGACGTCCTCGGAGCCATTGAGTAATCTTCTCGCTGTTGCATCCGCTCCATTTGACCAAGTTCTCTTGAAGATGTTTCTTGAAAACTCGAGTAGTTTGATGGCCAAGAATCTTTTCAGCAACCTTCTTTTCTGATCTTTTCAATTTTAACAAAGGTAGCTTCAGATATGCAAACTTCTTGTACCATTTCTGATCAATCTCTTCAGTATGAGGGAGTAACAGTTGTTGGCCAGTAGTAATCTCAAAAGGACTCTTATTGGGAGAAAAGCTCTTTTGAGTGTTGAAACACATTCGGGCCACGTCTAAAAGTTTCAGCCAAATTTCATGCGAAGCAGAGATAAAGTGCTGAAAACAGTATTCCAGCATAGAATTGAATCGCCCTGTCTGTCCGTCTGATTGTGGGTGGAAACTTGAACTCATGCTCAAAGATGAACCAAAAAGTTTGAACAACTTGGTCCAAAGTATGCCAGTAAATCGAGAATCCTAATCACTGACGTTTTCTGTATGCAGTCCCCAGTATTTGACAATATATATGCAGTCCCCAGTATTTGACAATATATTTGTAGAAGAGTTGAGTTGTCACTTTGGCTGATACATACTTGGACGTTGTGATGAAAGTTGCTTGTTGAAGTAGTGCAGAAGTGCGCTCCACAAAAATCCCACTTCTCAGTACTTCTCCCGCTCTTTTCAGAAGTTCTTCAAGCTCCGGATGAGCTATACAGTATGGTGCCCTGGTTGAAGGTTTGACACCCGGAACGAGTTCAATCTCACGATCAATTGCCCATGGCAATTTCTTTGATAACTTCTCCTAAAGGACGTCCTCAACTTCCGTAAGCCTTGTGATAGGCTTTGGAATAGGACCAGTTGCCTCTTCGATTTCCTCTAATTGAAGAGTGCACAAAAATGAGGGTTCATTCCTCTTGAAACTCTTGCTGAGCTGCATGGCCGAGATGCCCTTCTCGCCTATTTTCCCAACCTGCGTGGGGATAATGAATGGTTTTCTACCCATCATTATCAAAGAGTCGGAATACGGTAGCACTGCTATCTTCGTATCCCGAAGAAACTCCAATACTAGAATGAGCTTGAAGTCGTCCATCTGAACTGTCGACAAATTCGTCATTCCTTCAAAGGGACCTATCTTGATTGACACAGATTTCGCCACTCCCACTATTGGTTGAGCAGCGGAGTTGATAGCTTTAACTTTTTCCTTACCTCTTTCCAGAGCAAGTCCGACCCGTCCTACTTCAGCACTTGCAAGGTAATTATGGGTAGCACTAGTATCTATCGTAGCCCTGATTGGCTTTCCATTGATCCTCACATCAATGTACATTAGGCCTTTCGCCTTACAATTGTGAGCATTTGATTCTTCAATCTTCTGCTCTCTCGAGGGACCATCTTCCCTTTTAGTAACTCGGTGCAATAGTGTATTGCATCGATGTAAAAATGCACCAATTACATCCCCATCCTCCTCGGAGTCGATCTCGCTATGGCAGCTAGCTTGTGGAGTACCTTGCTTCGAACTAGTCCCACCACTTGCTATTTGACAATAAGCATTTACCATTCGTTTCTAAGGACACTCCACCACCCGGTGGGGTCTTTCACATAAATAGCACTTTATTTTATGAACGACATCAGATCTGCCCTCCATTGCTTTTCCTTGGTTCCAGTTGCTACCGCTAGAGTTTCCTTTGAAGTTACCCTGACGGTTGCCTTGATAGGGTCCTCCCCTATTCTGAGAGTAACGCTCTCCCTCATTTGAGTTCGAGCTAGGTCTGTAAGGTCTATTTCCACCTTCGGCAGACTGACTATTTCCCGAAGATCGATCTTTTCTCGATTCCGATTGATAGTCACTTAAGCATTCAGCAGCTCCCATAACCGCGCTTAGATCAGTAACCTTCTGTCTCTGAAGTTCTTTGTGTGTCCACGGTTTCAACCCTTCCATGAAGGTAAATATCTTACCTTTCTCCGACATATCTCGAATATTCAGCATATGTCCTGAGAAGATTTTAACGTACTCCCTGATGGAGTCTGTATGTTTTAATTCTCGCAATGCCCGACGTGCCTCGTATTCCACGTTCTCTGGGAAAAACTAAGATCTGATCACCTCCTTGAGGAGATCCCAAGAATCTATTTTGACCATGTTGGCCTGAATATCAGCATACTTCGTATGCCACCATAGTTTTGCATCTCCACTTAGATACATGGTAGTTGTAGTTACCTTTCTTGCTTCATCTTCAATTGAAGCTGCTAGAAGTATTGTTCCATGTCGAACAAGAAGTTCTCAACTTCTTTAGCATCGTGTGCCCCTCTGTAGGTACGCGGATCTGGAATTCTGAGCCTAGGAGCATACTCATGTGCGGGGGCTTGCCCATTTCCCACCGCCCGTTGAAGTACTCGCAATTGAGCTCTCAATGTTTCCATATCATCCTGCAGATCAGGAATGATTGCAACAGTTTCAGTCATTGTTGCACAAGCCTCTTGGCTTTTATCCAGCTGGATGTGTAATTTACGAATTTCCACCTCTGCCGTCTCGAGCTTATCCTCTAAGCCTTCTATGGCACAAGCCAACCTAGTAGTTGTCTCATCAAGCGCATCCACGTGCTGTTTCGTTGTCCTCTTTTGAACATCTACCACCTCTGTAGCGTTCGAGGAATCCGGGTTCATAGCTTTCTTATCGAGGGTCTTGAGCTGTAGCTCTAATACCAACTTTCACGGGGTGCCTTTCTTCTTAGCATAGAAAGGGACACCGTGCGGCAGTAGTCTGGTATACTAAACTACCTTCCGCCTTTTCTCGGGACGAAACAAGATTTGATCACAATTTTAAGAAAGCTTGCAACACGAATTAAAATACAATGAAAATAACTTGATCATTGATTGCTTGAATGCTGAAAATTATAATTGATGAAAGCAGTAAATTACAATGGCTAGTGCAGGGGGCGAACACTAGAAAGTTTGAAAATGTTTTGAAAGACTAATACCCCCTATAATAGATTTCGTAACAAAAACCCAAGTGACGGGAGTAGACGTCTTTTGGCCGAAGAATCATACTAAAATTTTATAATTTCTATCTATTTAAATAAATATTTACAATGGGCAACCGATGTTGGGCAAACTTCGGCTGCGACTGGGCCACGGGACTTAGACAAAAATGCTGCCTGTGACACCATGTCCTGCCAAATTCGTTTTAGTGAGTTGAAAATTGAAATACTTGGTGACGTTGTCCTCTCCTTGCCTGATCTCACCAAGTTTTATAGTCAACTCGTAAATCTGAGATTGATTGCCCATATCAAAATACATCTGGTTAATATTATTCCCATAGTTCCTTAGCCGTATTGTAGCACATGTAGTTGGAGCTGATCTCTTCTTCCATGGAGTTCACCATGTCATGACCATAGAATTCTCAGCATCCCAGGTTGCATACAACCGATCATTGTGTGTCGGTTCCTTTGCTTCACCTGTCTAATAATGTTGAAATTGTGACATTTAGTTGTCACTCGAAAATGTATTTTAGATTTAGTTACATATTTGTTTGATGTCTAACTCCTTTTCATGATGAACGTTAGGCTATTTTGTAAGCTACTACAAGTAAGGTATTGTCTAGTAAGGGTTAGTACACTATCTTACTTGTACGTATGGTAAAAGTAAGCATGGTAGATAGATTAATTGGTAAAAAGTCTAGTAGGTTGGCTCTATATATTGAAACTTTGTTGTATTCGAAATTAGCAAGTTAATATATCAAAAACGTAGCCTATAACTCTCTTCATCTTCTCTGATTTTCTTACCAGAAAACCAGAAAACCAGAGTATATATGTATGTTTATGCCTTATTTTTGCTGTAAAACCGGTATTTCATATCCGGTATTTTTCCCTCCTCCATGACCATGAATTTAACAAATGTTTTAGAGCTTTATTTGTAAAGCTTTCGATCCAAAAATCCAACAAATAACCAATCTTTCCTCTTCCACGAATGTACATGCGCACAGATTGAGACCATCGCAGGAAATTTGATTCGTTCAGCCTGCCTGGTAATTTGTATGGAGTGTGAGTCGGTATGGGAAGCATGTTGTTCAGAAAAGGTTTGTGATTGAGCAGGAGGGGTAGATTCTGATGTACATCCAGACACGGTGGAAGCAAAAGGGTATTTGGCGGCTAGGGTTAGGATTTAGAGCAATTTTGGCTCTGAATGATGTGAATTACAATAGCTTTAGAGGATGAAATTACTGTCTAAAATAGGAAGATTCCTAACCTAGTAATTAGGAATATTGCTGTCTATAAATAACAATATACTAATCTAACAATTAGGAAACAAATTTATAATGTTACCAACTTTAGCTGATTTACATAATTGACTTATTCTATTTACACCAAATATTCCTTCAACAGCCTCCTTAGAAGGGTCCACCATTTGATTAACACTGGAAAGGAAAACTCTTCAAGGATACAATGGAACTCTTCAAGGATACAATGGAACTTTCTCTCGTCCTGGGGAAGTGATGAAGATAAAAGTGAATGCTGCAAATGGAAGGGTGTGGCATGTAGCAACATAACTGATCACGAGAATATTTCTTATTATCAGCCATTGAGAGGTAAGACCAGCCCGGCATTGCTTGAGATGCAGCATTTGAATTACCTGGACTGGACCTAAGGGGAAATGATTTCGGAGGCAGTAGTCAAATACCAAAATTCATTGGTTCCTTCAAGAAATTAAGACACTTGAAACTTCAGTATGAACTTCGGAAAGTTACCAACCTGCGGACTCTTGAAATTTTTGGATTCGCTTGTCCATATTGTCACCAATTGAGATTCAAGAACCCAGAATTGTTTTCTCATTTTTCTCCGTATCTTTACTTGATTGGTGTAAACCTTAAAGAAATCAACTGGCTACAGCAAATAACAAAGCTCCCTTTCCTTAAAGAATTGCATTTTAAAGGAAAGACGCATACCCTCAACTTAAATTAAAAAAGAACAAAAAAAATTAACTATACCCTTGTGTGGCACCAATGTGCTACATAGTACATAGCATTACTCAATTAACAACAGATCTCTTATATTAGTATGATTATATGTATGTTCTGCAAAATTATCATTCTGTTGAACCTTCTCTATCTGGCTTCTACATCAGTCATACTCACTGCATTTGAATTTGGCTCTGGTTTACAAGTTTCTTCATTACTGTAACACGGTTTACAAGTTTCTTCACTATTGTAACTCCCTCCCATGAAAAATCCAGGTTCATTGGGATCAGGCAAATTTGCTCCCTCCTGATCACTTCTTAACATAAAAAGCACAGAGGACATAAATGGCCTGTCTTCTGCGTGTTTCTGAACGCATAATAAGCCCACATGTATACATCTCTTCACTTGAAATTCAACATATGAATCTTTCAAACATTCATCCATTAGTTCCAAAGTGTTTTCTTCTTTCCAAAGAAGCCATGCCTATGAAAGTTGCTCGAATTAGACGAGTTTTGTTGCTCACAAGAAAACCAGTAGAGATGCATTATAAAGTACCAAAAGCTATGAATAAAAGTAAAATTCAATTGCTTGCGCTACTTACATGTCCTAGAAGGCTATCACAGTGATCCATATATCTGAACCTTCTGTTCTTTTTGCCACTCACTATCTCTAACATGACAACACCCATGCTAAAGACATCTGATTTTACTGAGAACTTCCCATCAAAGGCATACTCAGGAGCCATATAGCCACTATATAAAGTTATTGATCAATGGTCATATGAAGTTGTGCAAACAATTAATTTTTTAACTAAAATTAACGAGAAACTGAAACTTACTATGTCCCAATAACTCTTTTTGTTCTTTCTATATCGTGACCCCCTCCAACAATTCTTGCCAAGCCAAAGTCTGAAATTTTTGGATCTAGATATTCGTCTAGCAAAATATTGCTTGTTTTGAGATCCCTATGGATAATCTTTAATCTGGAGTCATGATGAAGATAGAGAAATCCACGAGCAATCCCCATAATGATGTCAAAACGCTTGGGCCATGACAATATTGTCCTTTTATCTTGATCTGCACAGAATTGCACAGTTTTAAGTGTTAAAACTACATGTTTGATCCCCTTGGATCAAGCATAATAATTTACAAAACATATTAATCAGATAAAGGGTTTCTTAGGTCACACCAAAAATAAAATTATCCAAGCTTCTGTTCTCCATGTACTCATAGATTAACATTCTTTCATCTCCTTTAGTGCAACATCCCAATAATCTGACGAGGTTTTTGTGTTGGAGTTTGGCAATCAAATTCACTTCATTCTTGAATTCTTCAATACCTTGTCTGGATGTTTTGGACAGTCTTTTTACTGCTACTCCTTGTCCATCTGATAACCTACCCTTAATAGGCAATATAAGATACAAATGTTAACGGGATATATTCGTACAAAGAGAAAAGCTCCTCATCTGTTTTCGCTAGAGAAATTACCAGGTAAACAGGACCAAAACCACCTTCACCTATCATGTTTTTACTGGAGAAGTTATCCGTGGCAGCAGCTATGGTTGCCAAACCAAATGAAGGTAATTCTAGGCCTTCAGTTTTCCTTTCTTCACCTATAAACAAATCATTGCCTTAGGACTTTAATGCATGCTTACTGTGATTTGATTTATGTATTCTTAAGCACTTTGCTGCACTTGAGATAAAACTTTTGTGAGAAAGTACAGAGGATAAGTATCATCACCTTTACTTGTTAGTCTTCTCTTTAGAAGTATGGCCCCGCAGATTAAACCAGAGATAAGCACTCCGACAGCAGTCAATATGAAGATTATCTTTGCGGGCCTTTTCTTCTTCTTACCTAAAACATTGTTAGATTCTGCAACGAAAAAGAGCAGCTGATGTAACCATTCTCCAGATGAATCCTGTTTTAATTAACTGGTTATCTATAGTTTCTGGCTTTCTGATATAAACTACAAGAAACAACATTAGTTGATTTTTTGTCTCTCGTATTCCCCTTATGAATCTTGATGATAAAATTTGGTTGCTTAATATGATTCTGTCTTTTAGAAGTTAATATAACTAACATTTCGAAGGATCTCAACTCTGTTCTATTTTGGATCCTCCTTACCCACAGGTAAAACGAGTTTTCTCAATTTCAACTGGCAAAAAGCTCTTAAGTTAAATATGGATACTTAAAGAGTGTTTCTATTGATGTATATGAACATTCTATTCTTATCTCGATCGATATGAACTTTAGGTTAAACTTATGAATATCATATGATCATACTTGTAGAATCTAGACCCGAGAAGGTGGCCCAACCAGGAGATGACTTGTCTTGCAAATGAGTCCAAGTGGGTCTACTTGCCCTGATCTCTTGTGAACCAGTCGACCTCGGTGCATTGGCCGGATCAATGATTGGGCCGAGCATGATTAGTATACATGATCCACCATAGAACATGACCTAAATTTTTTATACTACAGAGAAATTGGTGATTTCGTGTATCATGCTATGGTCTAACGCCCTTATGAGGTAGTGATGAGTTTCACGCACTCTAAACCCGGTCTGTGCGTGACTAACCACCCACCTTACCCTACCACCTATAGGCGATCGTCCGTCCTACGACAGCCCGAAAAGGAACTGCAGCGGTCTTGAATAGGAATCCTAAAGTGATCAACAGAATCCCCATAAAAATACTACTCCCATTTTGTGGTTTCTAAATTCTCTACATTCACGAGTAGATACATGTCTTAGAAACTAAGAGTAATTACCGGTAGACTTACCTAGTTCTGAAGCTGGCAAACGAATGTAGATGTTCACGTTGCTATCTGCTCCAGGAGGTTCTCTAATATCAATCAAATCTCCAAGCCACATCAAACAGCCACCGACTCCAGTTATAAAAGGGGTAGCAAAAGCTGTACAGGAACAGCTTTTGGAACACTGAGCTTGACATTCATTGAAACTCATACTAGTATTCAATTGAAACTGCAACCTATCAGGAAAGTTAGCTCCCACCTCAAGAAACCCATCTCCTTTCTGGCAATTTATTGGCGTAATTCTAACACATCCACTGGACCAATCTTGCACATCCCAATTCTTTTGAAATCTTGGGGCGAATCCCTTCAGACACTCGCATATTGTTACCTGATTAATTCTGCAGATACCATTAGGACCACACTGAGCATAATTGTCACACGAATCGCGTGGAAAAGTGTGAACAAGATTCCACCCATTTTTGCTCTCATTCATAGTATAGCGATGGAGAAAGCCTGATTCGTCTAAAGTTAATCTCGTGGTTAATGAGCTGTTATCATAGAGTGAAATCCTGTCCTTATGGAATACCAAAATGGGTTTAAAAGGTGTAGTGAGAATGAAAGGGAGATTACTGGTGTAATGCCCGCTCCATGGGCTGCGGCGGCTTCTTTTTATCTTCCCGTGGTAGACAACCATTTCAACTAGGCCACCATTATATTCAATCCTGTCCGAAAAATCTCCAATGGATGGATCGTGAGAACTTCTCCAAGATGTCAAATATTTGTCTTGACCTTGTCCAAGGTAGTCTACCAGTTCCATTCCTGGCAACCTTGTATCACACGGGTAATCAAAACTCTGCCATATGTAGTTTTGTTGAGAAGTTGAGCTTATAATTACAAGGTTTCCAGTGTTTAAGAGGCGTACAACTGGAATTGATGCAAGACTCGACAAATTTGATGACCAGATAATGGTTTTGCCTCTCTTAAGAAGTAAAGTCCCATTTCTGGCTATGGACAAGATTCCTTGCGAGTCTATAATGGGATTATTTCTATTTGCAACAACCCAAATAACAACATCCGGGGTAGTTTTGTACCATATCCCTAAGAACCTGTTATTGGAATTACCAGGGGAGAAGAATCCCAGCTCGAATATTTCTCCCTCGGAAACTAAAATCTGCCCGTCGCGAATGGTTTGGTTTGCAGAAAGTGTATCTGCTGCAACAGACAATTTGAGAAACGTTAAGGAATAGATAAGAGCAACGGTAAATTGTGATTGCAGCATTTTTTGGGATCAGAATCAGCAAGTTGCGATTTTATGTGACTTTGGAAAATGGAAACCACAAAACCAATCTGAAATCTTCTGTAAATTCATCATTTCTTTTCATTCTGGAGTTAAGGTGGTCTTTGGGTCCTGTTTGGCACTTCTACTCCTATTTTTGCTTTAACTTCTTGTATAAGAATTTCACGAAAAAATTACTTTAATTAATATTTGAAAATTAAATTCTTGTCAAACGGGCCTTAACCATCTCTAGCACTAAACTTTTCTAGGTTTCCTCCAAGTCCAAGTTCGTATCTCCAAGAAGAAAAGGATAAAAAAATTTAAAACCCCAATAATTGATCTCGTGTGAAGTGTGAACGTTGAAAAATCTGCACGCGCATTAGGTTGCCAAGATTTTTCATTTCCTGTCCTTTTCTGTTTATGTTTAATTTTTCAATTACCTTTTTGTTTTAACAGTTAAACAGGTAATAGTTTATTCAACAAAATTTGACGAGTTAATTGTTTCAACAGTCACTGAACTTTGCAATGTGTCACGTTTGACTAACCGAATTTTGAGTTGCACATAAACACTCACTGAACTTTGAACAATTGCACTCCGTTACTCACCGTCTTAATTCATTCCACACGGTTTGCCTGCGTGGAGGAAGTTTTCGACATTTGACAATTTAATGACAATTTTTAACACTGAAAGCGTGAGATGGAACCCTAGCCTCTCTACGACGGTCGAAATTTGGAAGGTTAGAAGGTCAATTTCAGTACACGTCGTGACTATTAAATGTGTTAAAAATGGGTGAGGCGTGTTTGGGGGTTTGGGGATTAATGGCATGGTCGATTTAAAGTCGAATTGATGTCATTTAACTGTCAAATGTCGAAGACGTTCTCCATGCTGGCAAATCATGTGAAATGAATTAAGACGATGAGTAACGGAGTGCAATTGTTCAAAGTTCAGTGAGTATTTGTGTGCAACTCAAAGTTCGATTAGTGAAACGTGACACATTACAAAGTTCAGTGATTGTTGAAACAATTAACTCAAATTTGACGTTTAAATAACAAATTTGACAAAACTCTTGCTAGAAGGGGAATGTCGTTTGTACTCGAGCATTTACACACCCAATTACACGATCTCACCCACATGTGTCACATGGGGTCTGGCTCCACCTCCAACAAAAGCATGGGCCCAATCTCCATGTGAAAGGAGGAGTGAAATCGTGTAATCGAAAGTGTAAACGTCCAAGTACACATAGCAACTCCTTTGCTAGAATTAAAAAAGCTAAAAAGTTTGAAATGAATGACTAGTGGTGGACTCGCCGTGGAATCGATAGGCTACTTTAAAATAAGACTTTCTTGTATGTGAAAAGAAGGTTCTGGTTTACATTGAAATTTAGAGATAAAAGGTCAATATTGGGTAGATATAAATTCCTTGATTTAACATCATTAATGTTAAACTATCAATTTAAGTGATACTATTGTTCATTAAATAAGACGTACCCTCTTTGGGTTCCACTAAAATTGAAATATATTTTTTTTTTCTTTTTTTCAATCACAAATTCTCAAATAAAATAATATGCACATAAATTCAAAAAATTTCTTTCTTTTTTAACTATACACTATTCAAAAAATCATTATTTCAAAATACATTTTTTCTAAAATTCGATTTTAATGGAGCCTAAACAAGAGCAAAATGTAGGGATGATAATTTAACCCGTCCCGTCCCGATTCAACGGGACCCCGCCTCTAACGAGACCTAAAAATCCGCCCCGACGAATTGACGGGGCAGGACGGGGTGTAAAGGGTCGCTCCGTGGCTAGTCACGGGACGGGACAGGGTGAGGATGCCCCGTCCCGTGAAAAAATAATTAAGAATAGAATTTTAATAAATGGTTAGTTTTAAAATATTGTTTAGTGTATTTACAAATTTTTAACATGTTTCTAATTTAATAATTATATTATACAATTGTTAATTTAAAATTCTACATAACTAACAATTGTTTATATAATTTATAAATTCGATCATTCAATCTTTTTATTATAATTAAATTATATAATCTGAAATTATGAATCATGATAGTTAAATAAATATTTTTTGCTTATGAAAGATTTATACCAATTAATCAAAGTTAATATTTTGATAGAAAATATTAGAAAAAATTTAAAATATATAGAATAACCTTTAGATTTTGGGTTAAGGGTTGAACTTTAAATAATAACATAACTCGAATTTTTGAAAATGTAAATAAAAAAAAAAATAAAAAAAAAAAATTAAATTAAATTAAATGGGGCAAATTCTTGTCCTGTCCCCGTCCCGTCCCATCTAACACGGGACGGGGCGAAGTTGGAGGAAGACGGGGTAGGGCCGGATGGAGGTGCCCCGTCCCGAACCCATCCTATTGCTATCCCTAGCAAAATGAGTCATTTAGAGTCCTTTTACTTTTGCCTTTTTTTTCCTATAAAAGAATTTTTTGGAGAAGTTACCTTTCTTTTCTTTTTTTGTTTAGAAACCAATTTCTAAAAGAACTTTCTATTTTGGAAGTACTTTTATAAATAGTCGCATTGGATCAATTTTATTCAATTTTTTTTATTCTCCTCAAATCTCCTACCCTGCACAAAATCTTACGGTGTATAAAATTATATTCCAGACGTTAAGGTGGTGTTCTCTTCGTGTTTCAATTTTGTGTTTTGAGTTTTGAATTCATTTTGAGTTTTGTGTTTTGAGTGTCCATTTTGAAATTGTTGAAAACGCGTTATTTTTACAATTTTGAAAAATTGTTTTCAAAAATGGAAAAATTTAGAACCTGTTTACTCTCTCTCTCTCTCTCTCTCTCTCTCTCTCTCTCATCGTCCCCTCCTCTGTAACCTGTCGGAATCCCAACATCTACCCACCGTCGTGATCACGGACCATCACCAGTCGACTGCCCATCTCTAGGCGACTCAGAAACAAGCCTCAATTTAATCCAAACAAGAGTTAAGTCGTTTGTTTAACCCACCTCTGCGCACCTTTACCCAGTTAGAAGAATTTAGATTCCAGCGACTAACGTTCAACCCATAGTCGCGGACCACATGGGTGACCTTTCTCTCCCTCTAGCGCACCTGACCCAACCATGGGTCAAGCCAAATTTCAATCACAAATCGTTGATTTTGTGGTGGTTCCGACATGGTGGTGGCTGTGGTGTGTAGTGGTGATTTTTGTGGTGGTGGTTCTAGAGACTGTGGTGTTGGTTGGGGTGATGTTGTGGCTATGGTGGTGGTTCCGACGATGGTGGTGGTTAGGGTGATGTAACTGAAAACATCCAAAATGATAAATTGTCGTTTTGGGTTTTCTTTGTAAATTTGAGGCTTGTTTTAAAAAACGCTTTTTCGAAAGTAAGAAAGAGAACACGTTTTTGCTGTTTTCAAAAATCGAAAATAAAAAACGACTTAAAAACAACAAAGAGAACAGACCTTAAACTTTTGAGTTTCCATCATTCTCCTATATGGGACAAAGTCCTCTGTGTTAAAAAATTTCGAGGTCTCCATTAAGTCTCATGTCCTGGTACCAAAGTCTTTTAGGAATATAAAAAATATATTTCAAGTTTAAGAGGGGTATTCTCAATTGAGATTGTGATGAATTTTAAAAATTATTTTAAATTTAAGTGTCATCAATTTAAATTTTAATGAATTTTAATGAAATCTATTAAAATTTAGGTGTTTTCAATAGAGATTTTAATGAAATTCAATGAAATCTTTTAAAATTTAAGTATCCTAAATAACTAGTGGATTTATAAAAATTTCATTAATAGAGGAATTTTAATAGATTTGGATGGATTTCAAGCTTAAAAATACATATAATTAAATCTTTTGAAATTTCACTATAGTTGTTAAGATTCTTATAGAATTTGGGGAAATCTATTCAAATTCACTAGAATTTATAATTTTTTAAAATTCATCAAAATCTTATTGGAGGACGTCCCTGTAAAACTTTTGGGTCTCTTATTTGGGACAAAGTCTTTCGAGCTTCAATAGTTGTAAGTCGTTATATGCCTCGTGTCTGGGACAATATCATTTGGGCTCCATAAATTCTTAGTCTTCTAAATCTCATGCTTAGGAGTTAGGACCAAAAGTCCTTTAAATATATATATATATATATATATATATATATATATATATATAGCAGTGTTCTAAAAAGCACGTTTAGACGATGTCTAGGCGTGATGCGTGATCAAAGCGCTTCGCCTTAAGTCAAAGCGCGCGCATTAAGCGGTCAACATTCTCGTTGACCGCTTAATTTTTTTATTATTTTTAAGTTTTCATCTTCATTAAATACACATTTCTTTTTTTTCTTTTTTCTTTTTTTGTATATGAAGAAGAATATATTAAATTGGAGTCCGACAAAGAGTTAGATAAGATTTAAGCTACAAGCTATCTATGTTATGTAATTATGATTTTGAAACTTATATTTTTTGTAGGAATTATTAAGTACATATAATATTTTATAATTTTAGATGTTTGGTATATATTATATGAATTATTGAATGTTTTTTACAATGATTAAAAATTTAAAATCAAAAAACCTTTTTTTATGCCTAATCTTCGCCTAGGCTCATAAAATTTGAAATTTGGCCTCCACACCTAGTCACGCTTTACACTTTTTAGAGCACTGAGCGAGAGAGAGAGAGAGAGAGCATTGAAGAGCAAGATTTAAATCAATTATCTCATGAGTGATGCTTCATGTACAGGAGCCTGCTTAACAGGTCCCTGCCAGATGGGCTCCACTGTAATTTTTTTTTTTTTTTAATACATGAAAGGGCTCGTGCTACAATGAGAAGCCTGTTAAGCCCTCTGTACACTAAGAATTATTCTTATCTCATTAACTTTTGCTGTAATGTTTCTCTTTACCAAAGTCTCCATCACTGTTTTTACTGAAAAAAGCTAAGCTCATTATGTTTTTGTTTAATACACTCCGTACTATCTATTTCATTTTATTCTATGTGTATTAGGTAGATGAAGTGTACCGAGATTTGTACACTTTGAACCACATAAATATTTGAATTTTAATATTTATAGACCAAGCTACCTATGAAGTGTATCGAGATTTGTACACTTTGAACCACATAAATATTTGGATTTTAATATTTATAGATCGAGCTTTGATAGCTCGGTGTACAATCCCCTCACAATAGGGGACCCGCACTAAATGAAAAAATCATGGGCCCATATGATGAGGGTTTGTACGTGTAGCAAAACCCTAAATATTTCAATCATCATTTATTCAAAAGAGTACAATGGGCGTTCTCCACCCAAATTTGATCATTTATGAAAAACTTTTCAGAAGTGACCATATTCAAAATGCACACATTGCATTTGATTATATTTGAAAATTCACCTATAGTGTTTTTGAAAGGAGATTATCATTCTAATTAACCTAAAACAAAATGAAAATTTGTGAGGTCATAAATTTCTTTACTTTGTATAATTGTTACTTAGTTTTTATGTTAAATTTTTAGCATTGGATTCTTAAATTATAATACAAAGAGGCCATTTTCAGCCCCTGTTTGATTCTCTTTATTTCAGAACTTTTCATTTCTCATACTCATTTTTAATAACACATTCATACAATAAAATATTTTGCATGTAAATGAAATTTTTATATTTTTTAATCATACATACTCCAAAAAATTACTATTCAAAACATCATTTTCCCCTCAATTTCTCTTTATAATGGTCATCAAATACGGGTTCAACCATTTTTATCTAAAATATCTTTGAATCTTCAAAATTACAAGATTAAAACATTACTTTTTCTTTTTTCTTTTTTTGTAAAGAAAAATTTTATTTCAAAAAGAATATATTACTTTGTAGATAATTCAAAAACAAAATATTCTTCTAAGAAAGTTTGGTATTAAAGTTAAAGTGCACAAGTGAAATTGAACAAACAGTTGAACGGATCGAGGAGAAGTTGGACGAAAAAGGGAAAAATAGTAAAAATGGTACACTGTTGATTTGGCGTTGGAGCTTCGATTTAGGTCCATAATAACATTTCGGAAACAGAACGACGAGCTAGAATGAACTCATTGCTTTGCTTTGACATATGATGTATTTTATCCATTTGAGTTTGTTGAGGACTCGAAAATTGCTTCCAAAGTTTTAGTGCTATTTTCGTCGTTTACTTTATTTCAAATTCTTTTCAATTTTTGTTCTTTTAGACTAGGTTTTCAAGTAAAATTTTATAAATAAAGGGTTAATTACTCATTTTGGGCATCTTACATTAATAAAATTTCGTGAATTCAATTTTTTTCATAATTTAATGTATTCCAAAAATTGTATTCTTAAGGTTTTCGCTTGAATTTCTTGTTTCACGTTGCATCAAGCGATATCAGAGTCAGCTTTTTTGTCTTTATATCCTTGATTCATAACCATATGTGACATAATAATTACTAGAGCAGATTTGGACGATCAAAATGACGGATTGACGATCTTACTACTCAGATCGGAGAAATTCGTTAATTGCTGCTATAGGCTCTTGGAAACAAAGGGCCGAACGAACAACATGTGATCGACAATGAACGGGTCGCTAAGCTTATAGTTCGGAGAAGCAATAACATGATATGTGTAGTAGAATAAAGCAAATCGGAGTCAGATGAGAAGTTCAAAGCACCACCGTGTAACCCTAATCATCAAAATCGAAATACCTTTGATGATTATCGAATTAAATCAGATATTTCCCCGTTCATTGGTAATATGAAGATCAATAACTTCTTGAATTGGTTGGTAGAAGTTGAAAGATTTTTCAAAATTATGTATGTTTCAGAGGACAAGATGGTTAAGATGGTGGCGCTTCATTTGAAATCTATAGTAGTAGTATGGTAGGATTAATTACAAAATGCTGGAAGGAGGTAGGAAAATAGTCAGATTCGAACATGGAGATGGATGAAGCAGTCTATGATAGATGTATTTATATCCACAGATTATAAACACATTTTGTATCTTATGTACCTGAGATGCACGCTAGGTAATCACACAGTATCAGACTATACCAATACATTTATGCAGTTGGCAAAGCGAAACAATCTATCAAAGTCTAAAAATCAAAGGGTAACCAAATATACTAGTGGTTTAAAGTTGGTTATTCAAGATAGAATTGAGTTGCAGAATATTCGGACATTGCTGGAAACTATTAACATAGTCATGAAGACTGAGATGATGGAATCTAATAAAATGATAATTTCTTACAGGAAAGCTCTCCCACCTGCAGAACCAACATCGTTCGTTCCTTCGAACAAAGGGAAGGCCCCCCAACCCTAAACCCCTTGTATATACTAACAAGAGCAATGTTAACAGTAGTGGCCAGTTTGGAAACAGAGGTCAAACTCGAGGCACGCTTCAAAATGAAAATTCGGACAAATGGAAGGCCCCACAACAAACCCCTGCATATACTAACACGAGCAATGTTAACAGCAGTGGTCAATTTGGAAACAGAGGTCAAACTTGAGGCACACTTCAAAATGAAAATTCGTATAATGAATATTCAGCACCAGACTGAATTGGCACCTAGGGATAGTCTTTCAAATCTACCTCATTTTCGAATGAGTTCGAAGGAGAATGAGATTCCAATGGAGCAAATTGAGGAGTGTTGAGGAAAGGATTCATAAAAGGTGAGTACGAGTATGAGTCCGTGTGCAGTACCTGTTTTCTTAGTGCCAAAGAATGATTAAAAGTGGCATATATGTGTTGATAGTTGAACCATTAACAAGATTACGGTGAACTACAAATTTTTCATTCCTCGGTTGGATGACATGTTAGATATGCTTGGGGATTCTAAGGTCTTTTCAAAAATAGATCTTTGTAGTGGCTACCACAAGATTGGCATTAAACCTAGGGATGAATTAAAGACAGACTTTACAAATGGTTGGTGATGTCATTCGGGCTCTCAAATGCTCCAAGTACATTCATGAGAGTGATTAATCAAGTTCTTCATCCTTTCATTAGGTCTTTTGTTGTAGTTTATTTTGATAATATACTCATTTACAACAAGTCCAAGGAAGATCATATGGTTCAATTGAGGCAAGTCCTAGATATTCTAAAGGACAATCAGTTTTATATTAGCCTGAAGAAATGCACTTTCTATACACATAAGCTGTTGTTTCTAGGCTTTATGGTTGGTGAAGATGGTCTACAGGTAGATAAAGAGAAAACAAGAGTAATCCAACACTAAAATCAGTTTCTAAAGTAATAAGTTTCCATGGTTTGGCAACTTTCTATAGCAATTTATTAGGCATTTAAGCACTGTTGTGGCACCACTCACGGAATGTTTGAAGAATGGGAGATTCAGTTGGGAAGAGGAACAAGATAAGAGATTATCCTTCATCAAGAAAAAGTTGTGCACAATTCCAGTATTGGCTTTGCCAAGTTTCAAGAAGATTTTTGAGCTAGAGTGTGATGCTAGTAATGTGAGTGTTGGGGCTGTCCTTTCCCAAGAGAAGAGACTCATGGCTTTCTTTTCAGAAATGTTGAGTGATGCGAGGTAGAAGTGAAGTACCTATGATAAAAAATTCTATGTAATGGTTAGAGCTTTGAAGCAATGGGAACACAACCTCGTATAGAATTAGTTTGTCTTGTTTACAAATCACTAAGCTCTAAAGTATATTCATGGTTAGAAACATATCAACAAGATGCATGCTCGGTGAATGACTTTCCTCTAGATATTTCCTTTTGTGATTAAATATATATCAGGAAGTTCAAATAGAGTTGTTGATGCCCTTAGTCGGAAAGCCTCTTTGTTGGTCATACTATCACAGGAGATTGTTGAATTTGAATGCTTGAAGGAACTGTATGCATATGATTATGATTTTAAGGAGATTTGGAATATGCGTGTGAATGTTGAAACAGTAATAGATTTCTATATTAGTGTTGGTTATTTGTTTAAGGGCAATCAACTTTGCATTCCCATTTTATCTTTACGTGAAAATTTGATTCGAGATCTAAATAGAGGAGATCTAAGTGGACACTTGGGGCGTGACAAAACAATAACCAGTTTGGATGCCAGGTATTATTGGCCACAATTGAAGTAAGATGTTGGAGTTATAGTAAAAAAATATTACACTTGTTAAGCGTTGAATGGGCAAGTGCAGAATACCATGCTATACATGCCAGTTCCTGTTCCTCAAGGCATAGGGCAAGATCTTGCTATGGATTTCGTTTTGAGATTAGCTTGTACTCAACGAGGCATAGATTTGATTTTTATGGTACCTAACATGTTCTCTAAGATGGCTCACTTTATAGCTTGTCGGAAAACCTTAGACGCATCGAGTATTGCCAAACTACTTTCTAGGAAGATTGATCGATTGCGTGAAGTTCTCAAGTTTATCACATTAGATCGAGATACAAAGTTTTTTGAGCAATTTTGGATTACATTGTGGAAGTTGTTTGAGACAAATTTGAATTAAAGCAGTGCTGCCCATCCCCAAACTGATGGACAAACTAAAGTTATTAATTGTACCCTTAAAAATATGGTTCAAAGTGTTTGTAGAGATAAGCCCAAACAGTAGGATCTTGAACTGCCTCAAGTAGGGTTTGCATTCAACAGCACAGTGCATATGGCTACAGGGAGGTCCCCATTTGTTATTGTGTATACAAAGGTTCCCTATCATGTGGTGAATTTGGTAAAGTTGCCCAAGGGTAATAGTAAGAGTGTTGTTGTTGAACATCTGGCAGAAGAGGTGCTAGCCGTTCATGATGAAGTAAAATAGAAGTTGGAGAAAAGTAATGCAAAGTATAAGGCAGCGGCGGATTCACATCGACGAGATAAACAATTTCAGGAAGAAAAACTCAGTAATGGTGTTTCGAAGAAATGAGAGATTTTTCGTTGGTACTTACAACAAGTTAAATCTGAGAAAATATGAGGCTTTCAAGATACTTAAGCGGATTAACAACAATGCCTATATTATTGATTTGCCAACTTCTATGGTATTTCTAGTATGTTCAATGTGACGTATCTGTATGAGTTCCATGAAGATGATGAGCCTCTATTCGAATTATAACTCGGGGTCGAGTTTTGCAGAGGTAGAAGGGAGTGATGTAGGATAGATGGATGAATTGATTGACGAGCAATTGGATCGAAAAGGGAAAAAATAGTAAAAATAATAAACTGCAGATTTGGTGTTTGAGCTCTAATTTTGGTTAATTACTCATGTTTGGGCATCTTGCATTCATAAAATTTTGTGAATTTATTTATTTTATAACCTGATAGATTCCAAAAGTTGTGTTCTTAAGATTTTCGCTTTAATTCCTTGTTTGACACTACATCAATGAGATTATCAATACTAATTCAATCTGGGTTATTCATTTACCAAACCAATAATTCAATTATATGTTTCTGTCTCTTTTCTATTTTACTAATTACTAGCCATGTTTCATAAAAATGTGATTACTTCAATTTTTACACAAATTAAGAAAATATAATTAATATAATTATAAATATAAATTTTAATTATATTTTTTTAATATATCCTTATATTAAATAATTATTTAAATAAGAATAGTTTTTATTTGTTGACAACAAAGCATGTTAAATAAGAACATATTAGAAAATTAAAAATTAACTCCACTCTCAAGTAATAAAGTGGTCCATAATTGAGGACAAATGCAAAGAGAAAGCAAGCATTTCTTTATGGGACGAATATAATATTTTATTTACTAGATCCATCTCTTTTCATGCATTCTTCTCAATGTCGCTGTTTATTCTTTTTTGCAGCAAGTTTGTGGACATATGAATACTTATTACTAGTATCACAACGTCTTTTTTATGTTGAAAATTATTGAGCATCTTGATTGAAGATTAAATTTAAATAAGTAAATATTCTCAATTTAAGCTACATAAAATGATTTAACAGGTTATACCAGAACAAACACAAATTTAATTCTCGACATCCCATGTATTAAAAAAAAAAGTGTGCATGTAAGATATTTAATAAGAATATAGATTTGGTGTGTGGATATAAAGACTAGCTAGGTCACCACATTAGTCCTTCTATGAGTAAAAAGATCACAAATACTTAAAAATTCGGCATACAATAATCAACGCACTTTTGTCAACTATAGATGGGGTCTATTTGCATGAATTTTGAGAAATTAAAAGGAGATTTCGAAATTCAAAAACTATTTGAAATACATTTGTTAATTTTATAAACGAGAGTTTCTTTTAGTTGGAACAGGTGATAGAAGAAATTGATTCAATATCACTTCCTCAGTTTCTCTAAGGGTCCGTTTGATTGCAAGAGTGGAATTTGGGTGAAAATGAAATAAATTCTAGGGAATTGAATTGTCAATTAATTGTGTTTGATTGGTATAATTTTTTTTATCTAATCCGTTTGTCTTTGTTTTTCATGTTAATTGTTATTTTTTGAGATAAATTTTTTTTACAATCTATATTAAAATTTGTTTGGATTGTCAAAAAGTAAAAAATAAATAAATAAATAAATAAAATTTTTTGAAATTTTTTTTGTGTTCATTTGACTTCGTTTTTCATGCAAATTGTCAATTAAATAGAAATTTTTTTTTTTACCATTGAGTCTAGAATTTGTTGCCATTGCTAAAAAAAATGAAAAACCAAAAATCACCTAATAGATGGGAAAACATTTCCAAACAAAATGTGCATTGGTGGGTTGTACCTAGAAAAATGTGGGAATTCAATTCTATGGAAAATTTGGTGTATCAAACATAAAAAATTTGGAAAATATGAAATTCAATTGTCAATTTCATGAAAATATATGTATCAAACAAACCCTAAATACTCTTTAAAAAGAAAATGTTATTTTAAAAATTAGTTTTCATATACTAATTCAGATAACTTCATCTAAAAATTCTGGGAGCTTGTAAGTTGAACATTTTGAATACAGGAAACCATTTTGACAATAGCCCCTAGTATTGCCCACTTGCCTACAAAATTCCTTTACCCAATTTTCCCCTTCTCTAGAAGTGGGCGCTACCATGAAAGGGGCCTTGACAAGCCCTTGTGACAAGACGTCTATTTGGCGCCCCCTATTGGAGGGAGCGTCGGTCTGTTTGAGCATAATTATTCTCTCTAGAAACCCAAACCCTGTGGCCAATGCGAATATTTAGGACAAGTTGCTGCTGCTTACCTCACGCATATTCTTGAACATTATTCTTCCACGATTTTAACATTAAAAATCTAATATTTTTATATGCCTATTTAGGTCGGACGTCACACGCCCATAATCCACTTTGGAACAATGTGCACTATGCATGCACCTCACCTTCTCCATTCTCAATATTCACAGTCTTGATGCAAAGAACTTCCTACCCTCAATCCCCAACCTCTACAATTACTACATTATCCATATTTAGAAAAAAAAAAAAAAAAAAAAAAAAAAAGGGTCTCTCTTTATCATCTCGTGTTATAAATATGATAAAATTTCACAATAGTTGTCATGTCTTCTTTGTGAAAAAAAAAAAAAAAAAAAAAAAAAAAAAAAAAAAAAAAAAAATTCCCTAGCCTTTTAATTAAGGTAGGTTTGGATTCCGAACTTTCAAAAATGATTTTCTCAGTGCTTGACCTACGCAGATTTATGAATTTTAATGAAAACCATCAATGTGAACGTTAAAATTGCACTCAACTGAAAGTTGGAAATAAAATCATCAAAGAAATTCCAACTTTAAAGTTATGTTTGGTTTAGCTAAAAATCTTTTTTTTTTTTTTTTTTTTTTTTTTTTTTTTTTGTAGATTTTGATAAAGTTGAAAAACTTATAAAAGTTATGGGTTCCATAAAATATTTAATTAAATTAATTTTTAATTTAAATTTTATCATCTTTTTTAATTGAATCAAACATGGGCTAAGTCAAGTACAAGCTGCGTGTGATTTTATATCTATATTGGTGCATGGATAAGTTTACACATTTAAATAGGTTAGGACCCAAAACATCCTTATTGAAGGTTAGGGACCCAAACCCAAGCTACATGAGAAGTTGGGGATCCCAGCTTTAATTTACCTATTTTTATTTATTTATTTTTTTTTTTTTTATTATTATTATTATTTTAAAGTGGGTTCTATATATTTGAAATTTCTAAACAGAATGGACTCTAAAATATGGAAATAATCTATCCCAATTCTTTTTTTAAAAACCCTTTTCTTAAGTGACATATTTCAACCTGTTATTAGTAGTTCATATTCATTTAAGCTCCAATTTGAGTCACCTTCCTTATAAAATTATTTATTTTTAATTTATTTTTAATTATACATTCTTTCAATAAAATAATTTAATACGTAAATTCAAAATATTTTTTTCCAACTTTTAATCATATATTCTTTAAAAAATAATTATTCCAAAATTTATTTTTCGAAAAAATGAGCTCAAACATATCCTAAATGTAGACTTAGAAAATTAAAATTGTGTCACATTGACATGATCACATGAACATGTACATGTCACGTAAAAACATTGGGATGTGCTTATCGCCTCGGTCCTATTCGAACAGGGACGCCCCCTATTAGAATGGTGCCACATTGACATGATCACATGGCCCCTTGCCAATAGGGAGCGCCCTTGTTCGAATGGGATCAAGGTGACCCTACTCGAGTAGCTTTATTCTAAAGCATTGGCGTCCTTGGGTACCGAGCATG
Organism: Osmanthus fragrans; assembly: GCA_019395295.1. Lineage (NCBI taxonomy): Eukaryota > Viridiplantae > Streptophyta > Magnoliopsida > Lamiales > Oleaceae > Osmanthus > Osmanthus fragrans. The sequence goes on from CM033342.1 coordinate 5,699,313, forward strand.
TGCATCCATACTTTCCGGATTGGTTTTTTGTTTATCTTACTTGAAGGATCTGCTAAATTATTTGAGAGTTGATAATCACAAAAGGTGGGGCCCAGCTCCAGTCATATCGTTTATGGAGGACCAGGTGACTATCACGTGGGTCAATCCCTTAAATGGACCGAAAGTTGCCAGGTCAGCAATGAGTAGGAGAATCAGATTTGTTTAGACAATTTGGACGCACGTCATCTAAAACACCATGTATCCACACAAATATCCACTAATTTATATTTGTAGAAGAATCGAACCAAACCTATCTAATTCTGATTCGACTTTTTTATCTTGATATTTTCTAAATAAGTGCCCGAATATATTTGTAAAACATTGATTTATACATATTGAGCAAACATTTCTAGTCGAAATTCGTAAATTACCTATTTGAAATGAAGAGTTTCTACTTTGAATTGTGCTACAAGTACATTAAATCAGGTGAAACACTCACATTGAGAGATGGGTTAGGTATAATTTTTGACAATATTTTAATTATATGGGCCCCACCCATATCAGGCATCTGTAAAATATCTGTAAAAAATGTTTTTGTACATATGAAATTTCTCTTCTACTTTTGCTTATATTTTTTATAAAAGAATCTTTTGAAAAAATTACCTTAATTAGTACTTAAAAACTCATTTTAAAATAACTTTATGTTTCGTAAGATATTTAAGAGAGTTATATTGGGCTGGCTTCTCTAAAAAGTTTCTATTTTTATTTTAATAGAATACGTATTTTTATAAAATTAACCAAATGGATTTAAAACAATTTTTTCGTCTCAAAATCTTCATTTAACTTTTTAAAAGTCATGCAATCGAGACCTTAACCCTTGATTGACAAAGCTTTTTGAGATTACGGGCTCGTTTGGCATCATTTATATTTTTGCTTTTGCATTATGTAGAAGAAATTTTTGAGGAAGTTATTTTAATTTATATTTTAAAGCTAAAATTTAAAAGAACTTATTTTGAAAGTATTTTTAAAGAAAATCATATTATACTAACTTTATTTAAAAACTACTTTCGTAAAATTAACGAAACTGATCCAAAAATAATTTTTGGGTCGCAAAAGTCATTCCAATCAGACTTCACAAGTTGATGAATTCTATAAAATTTGTGGTTAAAAAATGAATGAAAATTGTGTATCAAATAAATATGTGATAAAAATGAAGTTTCATCGACTTATAATTTCAACTTTCACTTGATATTTGTCAAAGCTTTTGGTTGGTCGATCGAGCCACTTGTCATCAAGGGTATGGATTCTCACTTCACAACCGTGGAATTAAAAATAAATTGAAGCTTTGGAGAGTGGTTATAATAAGTGGCTACAACTTGTGGACAATATTACAATTCTCTTCACCCTTACAATACTTGTATAAAAAAAACTTCTCTACCCAAATCCCATTACAAAAATCGAATTGAAGAGAGAAAATAAAGAATTTAAAGAAGCAATGTCGAAAAAGGGTTGTGAATTGTGCAGCAATCCAGCGAGAATGTTTTGTGAATCGGATCAAGCAAGCCTTTGTTGGGATTGTGATGAAAAGGTTCACGGTGCAAATTTTCTGGTTGCTAAGCACACTAGGAGCCTTCTCTGCCACGTTTGCCAATCTCCGACTCCGTGGAAAGCCGCCGGTACGAAGCTGGGGTCGACGGTTTCCATTTGCCACACTTGTGCAGAAAACCAAGTAACGACTCAGAGAGATGAAGACGGTGATTCTCAAGAAAGTGAAACAGATGATGGGGAGTACTATAGTGATAGTGATGATTATGTGGAGGCAGAGGAAGGAGAAGAGGAGGACGGCGAGAATCAGGTGGTGCCATGGTCGAATTCTAGTTATACACCTCCGTCTCCGCACCCGCCGTCGCCACCTTTAGCGAGCTCTTCTAGTAGCGACGCCGACAATGTTTCTTTTACGTCATTGAAAAGAATGCGAGACAGCCCTTTTGATTCCGAGGTACTTTCTTTTTCTCGTGTTTGTAAAAACGTAGAAACTTGGAAACAAAAATGTTGAACTTTGATGTGTTTATAGGATGAAGATGCGTGCTGTTCCTTGGAGTACAAATTTACTGCATCAAATTTATCATCAGGCCATCGTTTTCAAGAATCTGAGATTGTAGGTTCGTCCAAATCGAGCCTGTTTAGACCATTGAAGTTGCAGAGGGCGGGAGAAGAAGCTTCGACCGAGTCCAGGACGGCAGCGATCGTGGCTTCACTCGGAAAATTCCAGCAAGAAATTGTTTCTGGGGAAGAAGATGCATCTGCAATTATTCTAGGCATTATCAAACTCACCAGAGATTCTTAAACCCTGTGTCAAGATTGTTCAAACTGTTTCCAGTGCTAATTCAAACCGACAAATTACACTGTTAATTGGACTAATTGTTTAAATTCTATTTTATGAACCCGTTGCACCTTTGGAATCATTTCTTCCAATTTTCCCTTTCCCAATATTTAATAATCCAATAATTTTTTTGTTTCTTGTATTGATTATACAATTGCTATTCTTCTTTATGCCACTTCAACCTTGTTTGCCATTTTAGTTATTGCTTGCTATTCTATTACCGTATCAAGATAATGAAAAAGTTTAGTTTTGTTTTAACGGTACAATTTCCTTGACAGAGCCTGAGGGGAAATGCCACTTCAGCATCTGTTAAAATATTTGTGCATAAGTAGCTTAATTCTTGTTTTAAACTTACATCCAATCCAGCAGGGCAGTAATTCTGATGCTGAAAACCAAGAATTTGTTGTGATCTAGACAACGAAAAAAGAAAGAGAGTAGGATTTTTTGGTCTGCTTTAAAGGTGATGAGTTGTTTTCAGGCAGCTGCTAGATGCAATGAACCTCAAGAACAAGTTGAGAAAAGTCAGTATATTGATGCTGACAGCCCAACAATAGGAGCCTTGCCCACCCCGAATCCCGTAGTTGTTCTCCATTCAATTAAAAACAGTCTTCCATAAACAGTGTGATTAATGCTCCCAATTTGGTATTCATTTGTGCCTCTTGTTTCTCATCGGGTGGAACCACGTTCGCCCAGACTAACAAGGCCTTGTCATATAGACTGACGGGCAAGGCCTTGTCATATTGACTGACGGGAAGCGGACTACTCCACGCGGATAGATTCCTTTGTTGGTAACACTTCGCTTAATCCAACGCGAATTTTGTTACATGTACCATTTGACTTACCTTTTGGTTTACTCGACCCCACCTTCCCCCTCACATGGAAGTAGGTCTCACGCATTTATTGGAAGTAAGACCCGACCTCCATGTGAGGGAAAATGTGGGGTCGAGTAACCCAAAATGTAAGTCAAAAGGTACAAATAACTTAATCCAACGCATAAATTGTAAGTACTCGATTTTACAACTTGAATAAGTTCAAGATAAGCTAGTTGGAATTATGTAGAGAAACGACGTGGGACCAGGGCCAGTCAATTGTTTTTGCAGTGTAAACTCGTGGTTCCTATCCTCTGCAGCATTTTCATAATTGATGTTATAGTAAAGTTCTTTTAACCATGTTAATGAGTTAAAGAGATCGTACGGATTTAGTAATCAATGGATTAAAGAAATTATTAGCTCCACCAAATGCTAACCACGAGTTTTGTTCAATAATTCAAGTTTGATAGAACCGTCACTAGAAATTAGAATTCGCAGAGAATATTATCCAATCCAAGAAAGCGATATACAACATACATTGAATTGCTCGTACAAGCCATCTTAGGATCAGAAGGAACCTCAGCAGCTGACTTCTCTTAACACATGGACCACAGAGCAACTCTAATCCTAGCAGTTGTCCCTACACAAATAATCGTGTCTACTTTCAAATGCCTTAACATATTGAAATAAAGAATTGATTATCCATTCTTAAATGCTGAGTACAGATACATGTCAAATTGTGCCTAGTCGCCTAGGCAGCTTGACACGTTATGGGCCAACCATGATGAGCAAACTCTTGTAGGTTGGTTTGAGTGAGGCTCAGCTCAGCTCAGTTCATGATCGAACCGGAAAGGCCTTCAACTGAAAAGCAATTCATTAAATGGCTCCAGGCCTGGTCAACGGGTCTGGCGCCAGGCAGGTCTTCCTCCAGGCGTAGAGAAGAGCCAAAGTCTAGGCTCTCTGCCGCTGCATAGAGCCGTTTGGCTCTCGTTGGTTGGCAAAAAACAGCAAAACTGGAATTTTATCCCAAGATAAACCTTCAAATCAGATTTGAGTTGAAGATAAAAGCAACTTGCATACATGGATGGAAATTGAAGAAATATAGCACAAGTTTTATGAGAAAAGGTACACATGGATTGCAACAATTTAAAAATTGCAGCACGATAAAACTGTTAATGCTATTTGAGAAAGAAAACACATCAAAGATGCCAGTAACGATGACACAAAGAGAAAGCGACTGTTTATAAACACAATATTACTCTATACATCAAGTAAATCTGAACGATTCTTGTCAACTAAAATATAGCCCCAAGATCGTGATTCCTTCTGCATACTGCAAAGAATGATAGAAAAATCATCAGAACTTCGCAAAAATAGTGACAAACTCAAAGATAATATATAAACAATCAAAAGAATGCTTTTGTGCATGCTATGTTCCAATTCTAATGATGTCCACCATCGGAAATAGATAAGAGTTATTCAAGAATGTTTCAACATAAGGAATGAAACCACTGATACCCCCATAAAGATGGAAAATAGAGTTGTTCAAGAATATCTCAAAATTAGGAATCAAACCGCTGATGCCCATAAAGATGGAAATAGACAGAGTTAATAACGAATGACTCAAACTCAGAAATAAAACCACTGAAACCCATAAAGATGGAATATAAATAGCAAATTTCAACAGGAATCCTAAACCAAATTAGAATACATACCTGCTGCCTTGAGAGGATGTCCTGAACTCAAGTTGGAATTAAAAATCTGTTACAAACAAGCAACGTCAATAAAATGCTGAAAATGCAGGCATATATACGGCTGTTGAAAATGGAAAAAAATAAAGATTAAATACGGCAGGTGTATATAATGATAGCAAAAACAGTGACGTGTTCAAATTTTATCTATAAACTCGTAGAAATTGAAGATAACTGTATAATCTCATTCTTAATCTGATTACATGAACAAACAGTTTTTACGGTTTTCAGTTTCCATAATCAAGTATCCTCCTAAATTCTCAACAGTTGCAACTATTTTCTTTCTACAAACAACTATAGGTAAAGTTATTTAAATTGGTAGCTTACTTCATAGTTTATCTTACTGTCATTATTCTCTAGTTACTCATTTTCATGTAAGTAATTGAATTTAGTGTGTTAGATCCTAATTTATATTACATGGACCATACTATCGACTGTTGAGGCTTAGTACCAATGTCAGACACTTGACAAGAGTAAGGCACGTAGGATCCTTTTCTTAAGCATAATGTGAACAGGAAAACTGCTTACACTCAGAAGACTAAGTCCTAGAGCTATTGCTAAACCAATCTTCAGCAATAGTGCTTACTATCAACACCGCTTATAAGCAAGAAAACTGATAGACCTCCAGTTCAATACACCTATTCTAGAAGGGCCCAGAAGAAAAGAGAAGGTGGTGCAACAACAGATTCGGTTATAGTGGCAGGCTGAGGTGGACAATTTTGTTACACCAAGGCTATAAATAAATGATTACCATAGTAGTATAGGATATGAATTTCCTAGTGAGTTATAAGGAGGGGTAGAGTACTAGCCCTCTCTAAAGGCTATTTCTGTTTCTTTCTGCTGTAATCGTCACTTTCATCAATACTAGTGTTCTTAAATTCCATAACCTGTGTTCTTTAACAGCCTGAACCTTATCAAATTGGTATCAAAGCAGTTCGTTCCTAATGGCCCAAAAGAAAACGGAAGGAAGAGTGGAAAGCATGGAGAAGGAAATGGAGGAAATAAAGGCAGGGATGCAAAGGTTGCCAGGGTTGGAAAGATCCGTAGAACATCTCACCCAAGGCATGGCTAAGATGATGCAGTCCATGGATGAAACACAGAAAATATTGGCAGCCCTCATTCTACCAAAATCAGCAAAAAATAGAGAAATCGATGGAGAAGGATCGGGAAGCATGTCGGAAGTCTAGGTTACAACCAACACCCAAAAAGGGCCTATGCAGGATCAAACTTCTCAGGATCATGGCCATACAGAAGGTAACCTAGGTGGGGAAGCAGCCACTTATGGACATTACTCGGAGAGAAGCTGGAAGGGAGTCAGAAAATTGGAGATGCCGATTTTCAGTGGTGAAAATCCAGATGGCTGGTTGTATCGAGCTGATAGGTATTTCGAGGTGAATGGATTGACAGAGAGAGAGAAGCTAGGGGCGGTTGGAGTAAGCCTCGACGGAGAACTCTCTCTTGGTTACAGTGGACGGAGACACGCACGCCTATTAGGAGCTGGAACCAATTCCGAATTCTTCTATTGCTCCGATTCCGACCCACGCAAGAAGGAAGCCTGTGTGAAAAGCTACTGGCCATACGACAAACGGGGACGGTTAGCGATTTCAGGAGGAATTTCGAGGCTCTTGCTGCACCATTAAGTGGATTACCAGAAGACGTGATGGAAGGAGTCTTCCTAAATGGGCTCAAACCAGATATTCGAGCTGAAATCAGGTTACTTAAGCCCATTGGACTGGGCCAAATAATGGAGGTGGCCCAACGAGTAGAAGAAAGGAATTGTCTATTAAGACATTTCAAGGAACCTGTTGGCCCAAAAATCTTCAAGCCAGGGCCAAATCGGTGGGAGGCGAAGATGACGGACTCCTTCCCAACTCGTACAGTCACCATCGGCGAAAAGGCGCCGGTTTACCGCCGGGAACCGCCAACAAAAAGGATGTCGGACGCCAAGTGGCAGATGAGGAGGGAGAAAGGACTATGTTTTCGGTGCGACGAGAAGTATCCGGTGGGCCACATCTGTAAGAATCGCGAGCTAAGGGTGTTGCTCGCACAAGATGAAGAGGACAACGAGGAGGTCGAAGTGCGGGAGGATGAGATTCCGGAACAAATGGCAGGAAAAGTGAAATTATCACTCAATTCCGTCGTCGGGCTCTCTACGCCAGGGACCATGAAGGTGGCTAGGGAAATCGGAGATAGGCAGGTAACAATCATGATTGACTGTTGGGCAACACACAATTTTCTTTCTCTCGAGGTAATCAAACTGTTGAATTTGCCTGTGACTACCACAACCAATTACGGAGTCATTATGGGAACCGGAGTTTCAGTAAAAGGGAAAGGGATTTGCAAAGGAGTCGTGATCAAAATGCAGGGGCTGACCATTGTGGAGAATTTCTTGCCCTTGGAACTGGGGAGCACTGATGTAGTTTTGGGGATGCAATGGTTGGGTAGTCTGGGAAAAATGGAGGTGAATTGGAAGCTTTTAACCATGCAATTTCGAATGGGAGATAGAGTGTTCACTTTAAAAGGAGACTCGGGGCTTGTCAAATCAGAAGTTTCACTCAAAACCATGGTTAAAACATTGCGAAAAGAAGGACAGGGACTTTGGGTCGAGCTGGGCAATATGTTGGTTGCAGGAGAAATTCCACAGGAGGAAGTGCAATTACCAGACTCCATTCAACAGATTTTACGGAAACATCAGCTAGTTTTTCAAATGTCGGAATCATTGCCAACATTACGCGAGACAGACCATGCCATCCGTTTATACGAAGGGGTTGGGCCAGTAGGTGTTCGGCCTTACAGATATCCTCACATCCAAAAAAATGAAATTGAAAAATTAGTGCGAGACATGTTGAGGGCAGGAATTATACAACCCAATACTAGCCCATTTTCCAGCCTAGTATTGTTGGTCAAAAAGAAGGATGGGAGTTGGCGGTTTTGTGTCGACTACCGGGCCTTGAATAAAGTTACGGTTCCGGATAAGTTTCCAATCCCAGTGATCGACGAATTATTAGATGAACTCCATGGGGCTTCCATTTTCTCAAAGCTAGACCTGAAATCAGGATACCATCAAATACAGGTGAGAAAAGAGGATGTGCACAAAACGGCATTTCGAACGCACGAGGGACACTACGAATTTTTGGTAATGCCGTTCGGCCTCACCAACGCCCCCGCCACTTTCCAATCCTTGATGAACCAGGTATTCCGGGACTATCTCAGGAAGTTCGTTCTCGTATTTTTTGATGATATTTTGGTTTATAGCAACAACTTGTCATCCCACGAGGAGCACCTTGAGTTGGTTTTCAGCGCCATATCTTCGCATCAGTTGTATGCAAATAAAAAAAAATGTCTCTTCGCACAACAGCGGGTAGAGTATTTGGGACATTGGGTTTCGGAACAAGGAGTTGCAGCTGATCCCAACAAAATCTCAGCCATGGTCCGGTGGCCTACCCCCAAAAATCTCAGAGAGTTACGTGGTTTTTTGGGCTTGACAGGATACTACCGCCGTTTTGTGTCCGGGTATGGAGCTCTATCATGGCCTCTTACACAACAACTCAAGAAGGATTCATTCAACTGGAATCCAGAGGCGGAGGTTGCATTCCAGAAATTAAAGGAAGCCATGTCTACGGTACCGGTGTTAGCCTTACCTGACTTCTCCAAGCCTTTTGTAGTCGAGTCAGATGCTTCAGGGTATGGACTTGGGGCAGTTTTGATGCAAAATCAGAATCCTATTGCATACTTTAGTCAGGTCCTTTCAACTAAGTCTCGCCTAAAGTCTGTCTATGAAAGGGAACTCATGGCAATCGTGTTGGCCATCCAAAAATGGAGGCATTATCTCTTGGGGAGGCGGTTCTTAGTGCGTACTGATCAGCGGAGTTTAAAATTCTTATTGGAACAAAGGGTGGTCCAAGGAGAATTCCAAAAGTGGGTAACGAAACTAATGGGGTATTATTTCGAAATACAATACAGGCCAGGGCTGGAAAACAAGGCTGCAGACGCTCTCTCACGGGTAGGAACTTCAATCGCATTTTCAAACCTCACTTTTCCCTTGGTGCTGGATATACAGAAGGTGGCCGACCAAACAGAGGCTGATCCCCATCTTGCTAAACTGATAAAAGAATTACGGGATGATCCAGACTCTCACCCTCGGTATACAGTAGACCAGGGCAGATTACTATATAAAGGTCGACTGGTACTACCAAAACTTCCTCCTTCATTCCGACATTATTGCAAGAGTTTCACAACAGCACAGTGAGGGGTCATTCCGGGTTTCTTCGGACCTACAAAAGGCTCACCAATGATCTCTATTGGGCAGGCATGAAGAACGATGTTAAGCGGTTTGTGGAGAAATGTCCTATCTGTCAACGGAATAAAAATTTAACTGTGACGCCGGCTGGACTGCTACAGCCATTACCTGTGCCGCAGCTAATCTGGGAAGATCTCTCCATGGACTTCATAGAAGGGTTACCAAAATCAGGGGGGTATGACTCAATTCTTGTGGTTGTTGATCGTTTGACTAAATATGCTCTTTTTTGCCTCTTCGACACCCTTTCACTACTTCGGGAGTGGCTGCAATTTTTGTTCAGAATATAGTCAAACTCCATGGGATTCCCCGTTCTATAATCTCTGACCGTGACAAGGTGTTCCTCAACCATTTTTGGACAGAAATCTTCAGATTACAGGGCACTTACCTGAGAAGAAGCACGGCATATCATCCTCAAAAAACGGACGGGCAGACGGAAGTAGTAAATAGATGCTTAGAAACATATTTAAGATGTTTTTCATATGAAAAGCCGCGGCAATGGTTTCTTGGCTACCATGGACAGAGTAATGGTACAACACTACCTTTCATGCATCAACCAACACCACCCCCTTTCAGGCCGTCTATGGTCGTGATCCTCCTCCTTTGGTTCGCTACGAAGCTCAGTCAACGAAGGTGACAGCAGTGGAACAGCAATTACGCGAACGAGACGCCATGTTAGATGAACTCAAAAATCACCTTTTGCAAGCTCAAAGTAAGATGAAGGCACAAGCTGATAAACATAGGAGGGATGTCCAATTTAAGGAAGGGGATATGGTTTATGTCAAGCTTCGTCCATACCGCCTCCGATCATTGGCTAAAAAGATTAATGAAAAGCTCAGCCCACGCTACTTTGGTCCCTTTAGAATCATTAAACGCATTGGCCAGGTTGTTTACCACTTGGAGTTACCTTCTACGGCTACAATTGATCCCGTGTTCCATGTTTCACAATTAAAGAGGGCTTTAGGAGCTTCAGAATCTTGTCAGCAGCTACCTCCTCATCTTGATGCTACCTTGGAATGGGTTGTAGAGCCAGAACAGATCCTTCATTACCATCACTCAGCAACAGGCCAACGTGAAGTCCTCGTGCAATGGAAAGGTTTGCCTACTTCAGAAGCTTCCTGGGAGCTCATGAAATCCATTCTACAGCAATTTCCTAGATTCCACCTTGAGGACAAGGTGTTTTTGGAACTCGAGGGTATTGATAGACCTCCAGTTCAATACACCTATTCTAGAAGGGCCCAGAAGAAAAGAGAAGGTGGTGCAGCAACAGATTCAGTTATAGTGGCAGGCTGAGGTGGACAATTTGTTACACCAAGGCTATAAATAAATGATTACCATAGTAGTATAGGATATGAATTTCCTAGTGAGTTATAAGGAGGGGTAGAGTACTAGCCTCTGTAGCACGGACACTCTAACTAAGGTAGCGTATCCGTGTCCGACACGTGTCGGACTCGTGTCGATACCGACACTCTCCGGCACTCTACAATAATTATTTTTCTTTCTTACTATAACCATTGTATATTTTTAACTCAGAGTTATTAGTAAATAACAAATAAGTACTTATATTTAAAAAATTTCAACAAGAAAAATCAATAATAAGTATAAAACTAAATTTATACTATATAAATGAAGAATTTTAAAGAATTTAATCAACGTGTCGATGACGTGTCGTGTCAGTAATTTTTTTAAAAATCACGTGTCGACGTATCCGACACGTATCGTGTCAGACACACGTGTCCTTGTCAGTGCATCATAGGTACTAGCCCTCTCTAAAGGCTATTTCTGTTTCTTTCTGCTGTAATCGTCACTTTCATCAATACTAGTGTTCTTAAATTCTATAACCTGTGTTCTTTAACAGCCTGAACCTGATCAAAAACACAAACAGAGACATAAATAAAGTTCAACATCCTATCATCTATAAACCCATTTTGGGAGCCTAGTCTTATTTTTCTTTTTGTTGGAATACTTGAGGACCATTTTACAACATTAAAGCCTAGCCTTCTACGTCAAATTTACTTACTTTGTACCTTATAATAACGTCGTACAACTAGCTACGCAAAATGGACTAACATTTATAGGAAAACTGGTGCTCAGCCTTAAAACTTAATCCATTAAATCATCAGATTAATGCTCCAAAAAACGATCTGGTTAGCCAAGAAATTAAATTCTAGAATTATATAGTTTGCAGGTAATATTTCCCTCCTTCCTTTTTCAATATTTCCTTCTCTAAATATTATTCTTATTCTACTTTATCGTATGAGCTTCTGGACTTCGATCACAATATGCAGCCATATCCAACCCCGATCCCATCCTTTCATGCCAACACAAATCAAATCTCTAAACAGAACTTAAACATTTACTATTCGTCCAAATGAAGTCCAGCAAGTTTCTTATTCGTCCAATCATGATTCTATAACTCTCCTCTTGCAAAACTTAAAATTTCCATTCCCCCATATTCACAACAACCGAAACAACAATAAATTGTTATTCAAAAACAGGTGATGCAAATATAAATTAATTGAAAACCAAGGAAAAACCCGACCTTTGCAATCATGGGTAGCATCATGGTCGTTCTCCGCTGCCGAAGTCGCAGGCACAACAGGCTCGTCCCCTCCTTCACTATCCTTCTCTTCAGGATACCTCACGACTACAACAGGACAAACACAATGCCTCACGCAGTAATCGCTGACGCTCCCGAGCCTCCCATTGTTCCCCTTCTTCGTCGCTCCAAATCCCCGGCTGCCCATAATAACAGCGCTTAATCCAAGCCTCTCCACTTCCAAGCAAAGCCTCTCCTTCATGTCATGGTCTTTCACAATGTGAATTTTGAATGGGATTTGAGCATCCACGAGGGGCTGGGCCAGATCAGAGGCCTTAGTGGTCGTGAAAGTATCAAAATCGTCCTCAAGTTTCTGCTGAGATTCCTCATTCTCAGTATCGACAATTGATAAATCAACGGAACCCCAATCAGCACCGTAAAGGACAGAAGTAGGCCTCACATGGACCAACACAACGGCATCTCCGGGACGGAGGTAGTGGTGGACGGCCCACTTGACAGCGAAGGCAGACTCGTCACTGAGGTCGACAGCGATACCAATCTTTCGCTGGGCGTTGGCGGTGGGTGTCTCGGTGGACAAGGGAGTAGTGGGGGGAGGGAACCGCGGCGATGAGGAACGGACCTTGACGGCGGCGAGTGGTGGCAGGTCGGAATCCGGCGACGGGTTCTGCATCATCTAAGAACAGGGTTTCTTTAGACGTTTACCTAGTGAAGAGTGGAGAGTTGGCCCGCCGTCCGCTTCATTTTAATGCTTACGATTTCCTAGAAGTTTCAAGAGACAACAAATTCTGAGGTTTTTTTAGTAATTTTTTATTTATTATTTTTCACTATTCAAAATTAGTTTCATGATTTCTCTTGTATTTGAAGATAATAAAAACAATTGACAAAAATACACTTCTATCCTCACTCTATATTTATTTTTTGATTTTTTTGCTCTCAAAATATTTTTTTATTCATTTTTATTTTAATTATTCAGAATAAATTTTATAGCGCAATAAATTGTTATATCCTAAAACTTTACGGTCTATCTTAATTAAACTTCTATGGCAAAATGATTTCATCGTGTGTCCAGTACGTGATATAGAATCCACAATTATGCCACGGTGGTTGAGATCTACTTTAAAAAAAAAAAAAAGATGTTTTGATCATCGATGTTTGCTTGATCAAAAGAATTTGTAGGACTTTAGCACTTGATCAGGAATATGATTAAAAGCATTGGATGGCCTCGAATATAGATGAGACTCATCTTAGTGCAAAATTTAATAAGGAAAAAGTCATAAATACAATAAAAATGTTGACATAATTCATATTGGCGTTGACATGGAAGAGCATGATTGGTCTCTTTTTTTAATCTCTCTCTATTTTCAAATAGTTCCACATCATGTGTTATTTGTCAAAATTTCTCGTACTTATAGCATGATTGTTTTAATAAATCAACACTGATATTAGTGTATCAAACTTTTGTGTGCAACTAGAGTACTCTTGAAAAGTGACTAAAATGTACAAATTAATTTCCCATATATGTTAGTGACTGCACAATTTATACTGTATATTGGACTCAACAATTTTTGAAAACATATGGTGATTTTTTTATTTATTTTTTTTTGGGAATATACAGTGGATTTTTTTTAAACAAATGAAACTAAAACTGTTTGCACTTGATAGATAACGCTTTTGTAGGCAAAAAAGTTGATGTGGTTCATATTCAAACATAATGTTTTTATATTTAGAAATATTATCTATGTATAGGGGTGTAAATTTAGCTCATGGGTTTGAGTGATCCTTGGCTCAGCTCGTGGCTCGAAAGAATCGAGTCGAGACTCTGGTCGAGCCCCATTTTGAAGCACCGGCTCGAACCCGAGCAGAGCCACAAGGGCCACTTTCGACCCGTAACGAAAATAGAATAAAATAAAATCAATGAAAAGAGCAATATTATGGGAAAAAAAATACTAAATTTTTTTAAAATACATCATTTTAAATTTATTTGTTTAAAAAAAATTGTACACGAAATATTTTATTCGTGTATAATTTTAACTCAACCTACGTTGATTGAAGTCGGTCTCAAGACAAAAAAAAAATGAGGATTGTTACTTTTATTTAATTTATAATTTATATTCCTTAAAAAAATATTAGATTTGTCATGAATAAAAAAAAGCACAGGAGGCTCGATCCGAAAGCCCTAATCGAGCCTTGATTTTGAGCTTCGACTAGACTCGACTCTTTGACATCTTTATCTATGTGTAATAAGTGAATAGTTTACTACTAAATTATTGTCAGTAAACATAATCGAAAATGTCTTGTGAGTGAAAATGACATGAAAAAATTGTTAGGGATATAAGTATTATAATAAGTACAGATTAGAATTTTAAGTGCAATTCAAATGTAGTGCAAGAAAAAAACATTATGATGTGAATACAATTACTCTTGAAAAACCATCCTCATTATTTCTGACTTGGGAACAATCACTTATTTTTTGAGTACGTGGAGTTAAAATTATATACGAACAAATGTTACGTATACAATTTTTTTTTTAAAAAAAATAACGAAGTAGGAATATGATGAACTTAAATATCATTTACCTATTTAGATACAATTTCGACATATTAATTGTGGATTCGGTATTCAGCGTCTTATCAATCCTTTAAACACATAAATTTTCTAGTATGTCTTATCAAATTAGATAATTCAAACCATAGATTCATACCGTTGCACGTAGAAGGATTTTCAACAAAATCTAATTACTGTAGAGTCATGAGTTAGCATAATACGTAGAGCCGGAGAATGATCATTCAAACATAGGGGTGCCAAAACACCATACCCGAAGGTGCTATTTAATTTAAAACTTTTACGAAAAATCATAATTCAAAAACGAAATAATCAATTGTATCTCTACTTTCCTTCGTTTGACGCTTTGAAATTGATGAAATAGGACGTTGAATATTGTTTCCCGACGGCACTCGGAGCTTTTAAAAATCTGCCTATCTTTTCTTGCCCTTTGTAAAATTGTTTTCTCGCTCAAAGTGTTTAGAAGAAAAAATATGAATCACTTGAAGAAATGAAAAATCAACTCCCAACTTCAAGTTAAAGAAAACGTTGGCAGCATTAGACGAATTAAAAGGCATATTTAAAAGACAGAAAATAATTTACATTTCATGACTTTTTATTTCCTTCTTTAGTGGGCTGTTGTAACGTGTGTGTTCATATGAATTGTATAACTTACACACTCACGATAAATTTGAAAGGTAAAGAAATGGGCATTCATCATCCCCATTAAAGAGAATTTTAAATTGATTAATTGATTAGTTGGGAGGTTTCATTCCAAATTTCAATACATTAGAACCTGTGACAACGTGTGTGTTTGAAATTTTGAATGATTTGTTTATTTACCAATTATATATATATATAGTTGAATTTAAGGAATAATATAATTTATTCTAGGTCCTTATAAAAATAACGAGTGAGCAAATTTGGTCTTATAAATATTTATTAACTACACAAAAATAAATTTTCATCGTTGGATCCGATATTTGAAAACCATTAAATCTCATCCAACTTCATCAATAATTTTGAAAAATAAGTATAGTGGCCGGACCTGGGTTGCACGTTGAACTATCATAAGATTGTAAATAAGTTTTTTTAAGATATATTGGATTAGTATTGGGCTCTCATTTCTTATGTGGGTCGAGCATAAAGTTCGTCTATGGGTTAGGCTCGTGGTGCTAGGTCATCACATAAAATAAAAATATGAGCCTAATTCCATTTTATTTTATTTTTTAGGCTTCTACATCCGTTACACCTTAAATAAAATTTTGTCCTCGAAAATTACCTTATGATTGGGCAAAGAGTGTTGGATATTTGTCTTTAACTTCCTCTTCTCTTTACCAAGTAACTTTCTCTACTCCATGGTTACTTCATTGTACTTTGACCAGTTGAATCTCTTTGCTCTGTAACTTATGCACCTTTCGATCTAGTAGTTTACTCGGTAATTCCTCATAAGTTAAATCTTTCTGTACTTCCAGGGTTGAAAATTGACTACGTGATTGGGATCATGCACATACTTCTTGATCATCGATATGTGAAACACGTTGTGAACTGTCGATAGCTCAGGCGACAAAAACTAATCGATAAGCCACATTTCCGACCATATCAATTATTTCGAAAGGTCCGATATAATAAGATCGTAGTTTGCCTTTCTTGCCGAACCTAAGCACGCCTTTTATTGGTGCCACTTTTTAAAAACTTTATCTCCAACTTGAAACTCCAAGTACTTTTTTCTGGTATCTGCATAACTCTTTTGTCTATCTTGGGCTGCTTTTATTCTAGTACGGATCTTATCAACTGCTTTGACTATCCTTTCAATGATCTCTGGTCATAAAACTCTATTTTCTCCGACTTCATCCCAACGAACAAGTGATCTACATCTTCTACCATAGAGAGTTTCATACGGTGTCATTCCAATAGTTGCTTGGAAATTGTTATTATATACAAATTCCACCAAAGATAGATACGATTCCTAACTGCTACCAAGATCCAGAACACAAGCCCTTAGCATATCTTCCACAGTTTGGATGATCCTTTCAGATTGACCATCGGATTGAGGATGACATGTCGTACTGAAATTCAATTTCATTCACATAGTTCCTTGTAAGCTCTTCCAAATTTTTGAAGTAAATCTCGGATCCCTATCAGACACAATGGACACGGGAACACCATGCAATTTTACAATCTCTCTAATGTACAACTGCGTTAGCTGATCTAGACTGAATGTCATTTTTACTGGAAGAAAATGAGCTGACTTTGTTAGCTGATCCACTATTACCTATATAACATTGTATCATCCTGCTAACTTCAAAAATCCTACCACAAAGTCCATTGCCCTGTCGGTATTTGATGTTCTGCTTTAACTTGTTGACAAACTATGCATTTTTCCACAAATAGTCCTATACTTCTTTTCATATTCCTCCACCAAAATGTATCTCGAAGGTCTCGATACATTTTTGTACCACCAAGATGTGCGGTGTATGGGGTGAAATGAGCCTCCTCCGATATCTTATTCCTCAAAATTTCATCATTGTGCACAAATTTTTCCTTTAAAAACAAACAGTGCCTGATCCGAAGTTATTCCAAAATCCTTTCTTTTATCAGTACCAATCTTGTTTTTGATCTTCTACAAGAATAGGTTTTTACCTTGTGCTTCTATGATCTGATCTCTAATAATAGGCCAAACTACCAAAGTTGTTAAATGAGTGGTGACTTGTACTGGTGTGGTAATCACTTCGATTCGCAAATTTTCCAAGTCTTTGATCAACTCCATCTGAAAAGTAGGTAATGATGCCAACTGTCCCATCGACTTTCTACTTAGAACATCGGCAACAACATTAGCCTTACTTGGATGGTAATGAATAGTGCAATGATAATCATTTACTGGCTCCACCACCGTCTCTGTCCATATTCAATTCCTTCTGTGCGAAGAAATATTTGAGATTCTTATGATCCGTGTAAATGTCGCACTTCCCTCCATATAAGTAATGACGTCATATCTTTAATACATGTACTACTACCGCAAGTTCTAGATCGTGCGTCAAGTAGTTCTGCTCATGTTTCTTCAATTGCCTTGACGCATAGACAATCACCTTTCCATGCTGCATCAGTAAACATCTCAAGAATCTTTTGGATGCATCACTATATATAACAAACCTTTTCGAAAAAGTGTGGTTAATACAGGTGCTGTAATCAATCGTTGTTTTAGCTCCTGAAAATTTTGCTCACACTTATCTGTCCATTGGAACTTTACTCCTTGTCAATTGTGTCATTAGTCTAGCTATTTTGGAGAATCCTTCTATAAATCTTCAATAGTACCCGGCTAATCCCATAAAACTTCGAACTTCATCAGCGTTAGTCAGTGTTTTCCAATTAGTTACCGCTTCCACTTTTACCAGATCTACCTCAATTCCTTAGGTAGTAACTACATGACCGAGGAATCCAACTCGCTCAAACCAAAATTCACACTTTTAAAATTTGGCATATAACATTTCCCTGCGCAGTATTTCTAACGCTATTTTAAGATGTTCCTCATGTTGATCTTTACTCTAAGAGTATATCAAAATGTCTTCAATGAATACTATAACAAATTGGTCGAACTATTGATGAAATACACGATTCATTAAATCTATGAACACAGTAGGAGCATTAGTCAACCCGAACGACATAACTATAAACTCGTAATGTCCATAGCGAGTTGTGAGAGCTGTTTTGGGTATATCATTTGTCTTAACCTTCAATTGATGATATCCAGATCGTAAGGCGATCTTAGAAAAATACTTTAGCCCCTTTCAATTGGTCAAACACAAACCATCAATTCTAGGGAGATGACACATATTCTTGATGGTCAAACGGTTCAACTCCCGATAGTTGATACACATCCTCATACTTCCATCTTTCTTCTTTATGAATAACACTGGTGCGTCCCATGGAGATACACTTGGTCGTATAAAGCCGCTATCTAACAGTTCTTGTAACAGGATTTTCAACTCCTGAAGTTCCTTTGGAGACATTCTGTATGGGGTTTTAGACACGATGCCGCTCTGGGAACCATATCTATTGTGAATTCCACTTGTCTATCTGGTGGAATACTAGGTAAATCTTCTGAAAATACATCTATAAATTCTTGTACCATTGGTACATCCTCAATATTTATCGTCGCCTATTTTTCTCCCGAGATGTTAACTAGAAACCCTTGATATGTTTCTTTTCTCAACATTTTCTTATCTTGTAAGACCGATACTAGTTGGAGATGGGGGTTTGTCTTCATCCAAGGGAAAGAAAATTGTTCTTCTCTTGGTTTCTGAAAAGACATTTCTCTTTCCTTACAATGAATGGTTGCATAATTACATTCCAGCCAATCCATGCTAAAATCGCATCAAAGTCTTTCATCTCTATTATATACAAATTTGCTGCAAATGTTTTCCCTCAATTTCAAGATTCACTGACTTAGCTAACTTATTAGTGTTCAATGTTTTGCCTGATGAAATGCTAACTTCTAGTGTACTCTCTGACTTATCACAAGTAATACTAGCTTTAGCAATGAAAGGCATTGATACAAAAGAATGAGCAGCCCTTGAATCAAACGGTACAGAAGCATGTGTATTGGATATCAGTAAGATACTTGTTATTACGTTTGAGTTCTCCTCTGCATTATTCTGAGTCAGTGTATAGACTTGTGCTTTTCCCTTCTTGTTCTGATCATTGTTATCATCTGTCTTCTGGGTAAATCTGGGACATTTCATAGAAATATGTCCCGACTTACCGCACCAAAAACAAACATTCTTCCCATACAAACATTCACCACGATGGGACTTGCCACACTTAGGGTACGACGCTACTACAGCTACCTTGACCTTACTGGCGTTAGATCTGATATTGATTTTCTTATTTTGCCATTTACCCTTTCCTTTGTCTAGAACATTCCACTTTCTCTTACCGATTTGCCCCTTATCCTGCTAGCTGTACAATTGATTGTGTTGTTCTGCATTAGCCTTTTGATACCAAATAGTGTGAGCTCGTTCCAACATCTCACGATATGATGTGAAAACGATGTGACATAAGAATCATGCTTAGGTCTGGGTTTAACCCTTGCTCGAATCTTCAAGTCTTTTTAATTTTTGTGTCCACCAGATGTGGAGCATACCTTGAGAGTTGATCGAACTTTCGTTCGTAATCAGTTAGGAACATATTTCTATGTTTGAGTTGAAAGAATTCACTCTCCTTGAAATCTCGTAGAGTTTGAGGAAAATACTTGTCCATTACTTTCTCCTTGAATTGTTCCCAAGTTAACGCCAATTGCTGTTCCGGAGTCCTAGTTCGAGACATCGAATCCTACCAGTGACTTGCATCATCGATAAACATAAACTTTGCACACTGTACCTTTTGGGCGTCCGTACAGTTTATGAGTCAAAAAATTCGTTTTAACTTGCAAAGTCATTTTTCAAATACTAGTGGACCAAATGCTCCATTGAATGTAGGGAGATTATGCCTTCGAAATAACTCAACTGTCGACTCATGGGTCGGGAGAGCAACAGGAGCTGGTGGTAAGGATGAAGCTTGATTCTGATTCAGCCTGCCAAGATCTTGAACCGCTTATAGGAAGTCCATTATCAAATTGTTCTGGTTTGCTCGAGATATTTCCCTTGAGATAAGATATAATATCTCTAATTAATTTCACTTACCAATAACAGGATACAAATAAAATAAGAATTATTATTATTATTATTTTGCCAATGCTAGTACATGCTTCATATGTGATTGTCAAGGTCTACTGATTCGTCTGTCTCAAAATCTAGGTAAGCTCAGATATCTATCTCCTATTGGCTAATATGATTCCTTTCCCTTGCCATTTACGACCCACAACTTTAAGTTTAAGCCTAATACATGTCTTTTAAATTGCACATTTTCTTTTTCAAATCACATTTAGCTTGCATATAACATATATTTGAAGAAAAAATGTAAAATGTGCCATAATATGGAGAACATAATAATAGAATCATAATCTTTTCATAATAAAAACTTTAACTTTGCTTACTTGAACATATCTGAGTCGTAGGATGAGATGGATGAATGGATGCGAGATGCTATGGAGAGCCGTAAATATTTTATCATCTCATTTTGAAATTTCTACTTGTACTTAAAATCACTATTCTAAAAGGCGCGTGGCTAAAACGCCAAGCCAAGTGGCTTGACGCTTTGTTTAGCGGTCAAATACAATCGTAAACCGTTAATGCGTGCCTAGGCATGATTATACACGCTTATTATCATTTTTTTCTTTTTTTTTTACAATTTTTTAAAAATTTTTAAAATTTAAACTTAAAAGTTGTTTTCTTCACTTCAACTGCCCTAAATTCAAAACAACTCCTTAAAACTTTGAACAAAGGAAAATTTTCAAAAATTTCTATCTATTTACCATTTAGTATTTACATTTGAAACTTATCCTCTTGTTGAAAATTTTGATAAAATGTATAAAGTTCCTAAAATCTATTTTAAATGTTTGGTAGATATTATTTTTAATTATTAAATATTTTTTGATTGACTAAAAATTAAAATAATATTAAAATAAGAAAACGCCTTTTAATGCTTTTTTACGCATTTTCCATGCCTGAACTCGCTTAGCCCATAGCTTGGCCTCCACGCATTATGCTTTTTAGAACACTGCTTAAAATGCGTACATATATATTTTTCTTTAAAAACGAGTCTACAAAATCGACCAAACTTGTGCTCTGATACCATATTGTAATGCCCCGATCCGCATGGACCGCAATGTCGTTAGATTAACTGTACTTTAACCGTCAACTTGATAATTAGCCATACTTTTAGCGGAAAGCGTAAATATTTAATTTAAGAATTTAATTCAAGATTTTTTTTCTAAAACAAAATAGTTCAATATTAAAAAAAAAACAATTCAAAAATGTCTTTAGAATATTTTTCAAGCGTGTATCTACTATTGACGTGAAATTCTAGACAAAACTTTAAAAATAAAAGTTTTTGTTTTTGTTTTCTATCTCGAGCGACAGTTGACAAAATAAATTTGTTTGCATAGCTATCGACTTCGAAACTTCATGAAATTTTAATATAATGTAGAAAAAAAATCCTTACAATATGACATATTCAAAAATCGACTTCCGTCAACAACATATAGGGTATTAAAATATTTTTCAAAATCCCGCAGCAACTCGATTTGGAAGGTAATCTAGCGCAATTTACTTAAAGTGTCGTATAAAATTTTCAAGTAACGACTGAGTTATGATTTTTTTTGAAATTAAGGGCAGAAGCTGAAAACAACATTCATACCAAGTGTAGTTTACTTTAAGTGACACATGAAATTCTACCGACGTTAGGTCGACATGTTTCCAAATTCATTCAGTAGCTAACCCGTGAGGCTATCAAACGCCATTGATTTCGTCTAAAAATTTCAAGTAACGATTGAATTACGAATTTTTTAAAATCAAGGCAGAGACTGAAATTTTAAAGGAAAACAGCAAACTTTAAATTGCTAACACCCTTTTTGTAAACGGTAATTTGTGTGTTAACTTCTATAACACATTTCTATTTTTAAACATAACTAATTCATAAAGAAGTGTCATTAGGATAGTTCCACATATGACGTCCATAGAAATCTATTTAAAAAGAACGTAAACATTTCATAATTGAATTAAAATATAAAGTAACCGACTTCTTCATAGCATGTTGCATTCTTCATCTACCGTCATCCATATCCCAAGCAAAAATCAAATCAACATGTAGGAAGGGAATAAACCCATGAGTTTGAAACTCAATAGGTATCATCGGTGCATTTCGTTATCAAATTAGATAATTTGAACCATAGATTCATACCGTCGCACGTAGAAGGATTCTTGGTAAAATCAAATTTCTGTATAGTTATGAATTAACATAACACGTAGAGCCGGATAATGATAATTCAAACATAGGGGTGCCGAAGCACCGTACCCGGAGTACCATTTCAAACATAGGGGTGCCGAAACACCGTACCCGAAGGTATCATTTCATTTAAAACTTTTTACGAAAAATCATAATTCGAAAACGAAATAATTACTTGCACCTCCACCTACTTTCGTTGAACGCTTTGAAATTGATGAAATTGGACGTTGAATATTATTTCTCGACAGCACCCGAAGCTTTTAAAAATCTGCTTATCTTTTATTTCCCTTTGTAAAATTGTTTTCTCCCTCTTAAGTGTTTAGAAAAAAGAATATGAATAACTTGAAGAAATGAAAAATTAACTCCCAACTTCAAGTTAAAGAAAACGTTGGCAGCATTAGACGAATTAAAAGGCATATTTAAAAGATAGAAAATACCTTACATTTCATGACTTTTCATTTCCTTCTTTAGTAGGCTGTTGTAACGTGTGTGTTCATATGAATGGTATAACTTACACACTTATGACAAATTTGAAAGGTAAAGAAATAGGCATTCATCACCCCCATTAAAAAAAAATTTAAATTGATTAATTGGTTAGTTGGGAGGTTTCATTCCAAATTTCAATACATTAGAACCAGTGACAACGTGTGTGTGTTTGGAATTTTGAATGATTTGTTTATTTACCAATATAAATATATATATATATATATAGTTGAATTTAGGGGTGGGCGTGGGTTGGGTTGGGTTGGGTTGGATTTGGTCAGCTTTTGCCCCAACCTAACACGTTCAGTTTGGTCTAAAATCAAACCAACTCAATCCGAGTAAATGTTGGAACCCAACCCAACCAAGTGTCGGTTGGGTTGGATTGAGTTAGTCAGTTTGGACAAAGTGTACTTTATTACCATATATTTGAAATAAGACCAATACGTCATCCAAACAAGATTTAATATTTCATACAACGTGCAAACATTTGAATGAAAAGTCACCCAAATACAATTAATAATTTAATACATCCATCCAATGTTGATAAACTTCAAAATTAATAAACATGTGGCAGCTGCATAATCAAAAGAACTATTATCCATTGTAAATATTGCATCTCAGAAGAGCTACCATCAATTGCATCTGCCATCTCAGAACTCAGAAGAGCTGCCATCCACCTTAATACACTGCCATCCAAAAATAATAATACAATCAGGAGCTAAAATCTCCAATTAAATTACCAAAATTTATATTTTGTATTTTTTTATAAAACGAGTCTATTAGAATCCACCTAATTTATCTTCTTCTTTTTTTCTTGTTTTGTTCTGTAATTAATTTTTATGCACTAAGTTTTGACAACATTTCAGGTGAAACATGAGAGGCATAGGTCAAGAAATAACACAGTAACAAATTCTGGTGCTGAAAATCCAGAATTTGGCAACCTGCATTACAGAGCATTTCTAAGGCTGGAAGCTGAATTTTTTAACTTAATATTAAGATTGAGATTCTGCCAAACATACAGTAGATTATAAGTGAAAATCACCTAATGAAACTTACAAAGAATTTCATGAGCAGCCAGCCTCGTTCTTGGATCTCTTACAAGCATTTTCTTGCTCACTTTTTGTATGAAATCAAACAGAAGCATGAGAAATGTTGGGTATAATAATTCAGATGCAAGCAAATTTAAGGGCAAAAGTTAGCTATATCTGACCACCCCAAAATGGAGGCACGCCACAAAAAAGCGTATAAATAATCACACATGCGCTCCATACGTTTGATGGTCATTTACACTGCGCTCCATAATCACACCAAAATATTGAAACATTAATTATCAGACATGTCTTGTAGAAACAGTGAGAAGAATGGATTTTAACAAGACAAGAGACAAAATCTTTTTATTACAAACACATCAGGAATAACAAACACAGACCAAGCTTAATTATATTAATATATAGCAAAAGTAATTTTGTAATACAAGAGCTCTGCAGTCTGCGGTATTAAGTGACATATTAGCATAAAAACTGTACAAGTCAGTTCTACAGAAATAAGAGAACTGATGGAAACATACGAATCATGAAATTATTGACTGATTAATATGCCTACCTCAAAAGTGCAAACTTGTAAAATGAATGAATCACTTAGCGTTGGGCCCTTGGTCATCTTCATTTGATTTTGAATTCATTAATTCTAAAAGTTCATCCATTTGGTTGTAATGCTCAACATATTCCATGCAAAAACCATCCAAGTTCGGAGTAGCCTTCAACCAAGTTTGAGTGCATACTAAAACCTCGACCATTCAAGGACTTAAGGAACTACGGAAAGGATCAAGTACCCTTCCTCCAGTACTAAATACACTTTCTGAAGCAACAGTTAAAACTTGAATTGCCAACACATCTTTGGCCAAATTGGACAAGACACCATACTTATTTCCGTTCAACTTCCACCAATCTTGATGCGAACCCGGTTAGCACGAACACTATCGAACCCACAGGAGAATGAATCGGATCCCAAGAACGCCCAAATACGACCAAGGTTGAGGATTTAACCTCTAAACGTTTAATCAAGCAACCGAAGGTATATTAAACCAGCGACCTCTTGATCACAACACCTCGAAATCTCACCCGGATAGTTTTAGATTTTGAACCCAATAACATGAAACAAGTAACCCAAAGATAACGACGATACAATAAACCCCTTCTCACAAATTGAAGAACTCACGACCCGATATTTTGAACGCCACAAAGATTACTCATCTTTGATAAGTTCGGTAAGGATTGTCCATCGAAGAATAAGGAGAAAAACAAAGCTTTAATTTAATTCATATCAAAAAGTTCTCCATACAATGA
Source organism: Osmanthus fragrans (assembly GCA_019395295.1). Taxonomy (NCBI): domain Eukaryota; kingdom Viridiplantae; phylum Streptophyta; class Magnoliopsida; order Lamiales; family Oleaceae; genus Osmanthus; species Osmanthus fragrans. The sequence continues at coordinate 5,724,345 of CM033342.1, forward strand.
GAATAAAATTCCTATTTATACTAAACCTAGGAAATATGAAAATAACGAATTTTAAGAGTTATAGAATATAGAAATTACCAAAAATAAGAATTATAGTAAAAATAAACAAACTTGCCAAAAATAGGAAATTCAACTACAGTTTTGTTCTAAACGGTCGCTTGGTTTCTAGTTTTGCTGCCTTGAATTCTCGGTAAGGTGTTAGACGACTGCTTGCCCGTTTCTTCTAAGCGGTCGCTTAGAAGTCTGTTTGACTTCCTCCTTCAGCTGCTTCTAACACATTGATCCAATACTTTTCCCGTCTCGACCCAAACATGAAACTTGTTCTTTGGCTTGTCGTCTTCAACATTATGGACTCCAAAGCTCGGCTAAGTGATTGCCTATCCCAGATCACATCAAATCTAGAACTTCAAAATCCTTATTCTCTATGCTTTCACGAGCATCCAATAAGTATCGTTCAACATCATTTTTTTTATCTCAATCAAATCCTTTATTGCTTGTTTTCCGTAAATCTAGAAAGAAGAGCATCACTCAGAGAAGAACATCCTTTAGAAGTATTGATAGAACTTGAAGACTCCTCAGTTGATACTTGACTACTTCCATGAATTCCTTCATGAACCACATACCACTCATAAATTTCCATCAAATTGGCTTTCAAAGACTTCATCATGTTAGAAACAACTTCCCCATCAATATATAGATCATTTAAACAATATTCAACATAATCCATTTTATATCTTGGATCTAGGATAGTAGCAAAAAACAAACAATTGATTCACATTTTCCAATCTACCCCAATGATTATCATACTTCTTCTTCATGTTAGTTGCCATTTCACTCAACAAACTTTTTTCACTTAATCTCCATTCATCCAATTCGATTACAAGATTACAAATTTCATGAAGATAAGCACAAGCACTAACCTGCAATGAAGCACTAAAAGTCAAAGTCACGTTGAAGAAATTTATAAGAAATTTAACAAACACAGATCCCTTTTCCCAATCTAAATTTGGCGGAGGTCCACCCCCTCCTTCTACCACTATCATCTTCTCGAAAGTAATGCAAATACTGAGCATCCTCTTCTTCTAACCTATCAAAAGCTTTTTCAAATTTCAATACCGTTTCCAACATCAAATAGGTAGAATATCACCTAGTTGGAACATCCAAAAACACAATAGACTTGCAATCAATCTTCTCTTTCCTTGCACACTCCTTTAATTTTTCATACCTAGCAGGAGAATATTTCACTTATTTGATTGCATTGCGAATATTCACAATGGAGTTATGTGCTTCCCTTAACCTTTCACCAACAATCAAATTGATTATGTGTGCACAACATCTCAAGTGCAAATATCTCCCATTAAGAACACATCCATCACTACCCCAAGCAACTAACTTTCGCCTAAGATAAGAAATGGTTGTGTCGTTGGAGCTTGAATTATCAACAGCGATTGCAAAATTTTTCTCAATCCCCCTATCATGCAAACAAGTCTCAATCATTTTTCCAATTGTTTCTCCCTTATGATTTGAAACAACACAAAAACTCAAAATACGCTTATTAAGTATCCAATCAGAGTCAATGTAGTGTGTGTTGTAAGAGACATGTAATTAACATTCTGAATAGAAGTCCAAGTATCAGTTGTAAGGGAAACCCTTTGATGGTGAAAAGAAAAGGCATCTCTCAATTTCAATTTTTCATCTAAATATAACTGATAAATGTCTATAACAAGTCCTACAAGATGGAGCCTGAAATTGAGGACATGCTACACTACAAAAGAGCCTAAAACCACGAGATTCAACGAACCTAAACAGTAATTCATCCAAAACTATCATTTTAGCACATGCAACTCTATACGCTTCCTTGATTCGACCAACAGCAATAAGATTGCCCCCTCCATCCTTTTTCTTGTTCTCAAATGATAAGATTTTCTGATTCTTATCCACCAATCTACTTGGATACTTCTTACAATGATTTGTCAAATGATTACCCAATATACTAGTACTACACTTCTTAGTGCCACAAGCATAATCTACTCCACAATAATTACACTTACACCTAACATTTGGATCATCCTTTAGGCCCAATAGAGTGAAGTGATCCCAAACATAAGAAGCTAATCTATTAAATTTTCGTTTACCCAATGTGGACGGTGCACGTAGAGGAAGACCAGATTGCAAATCCGTGTCATTTGATTGAGCATGCGTGCCACATTCTTCACATACATTCATATCTACTAACATATCCCACAAAAAATATGAATACACCAAATACATTTATTAAATTACAATTATGAATGCACTACAAGGGAGAAAGAATATTGCACATGGGTCCATTACTTAAGGACAATGCAAGTTATTCCGACTCCAATTTGCAAAAGATTGAATAAAAACAGCACGTCAACAACTGCATTAGTACCAACACAAAAAGAAAACATTAGTATGAAAAGCATAGAGTTTTTTATCCAAACCAGAGAAGCAGATTAAGCTAAAGTTTTATTTTAGGGCTGAGTGATTAAAGACATACACCCCATTCTGAATGCCAATAGAATCAAGACATGCTTGAATTAGACTGGTGTAAGTTACTAGTTACTACAAGATTCTGAATTCATAATGAAGAAATGATGCTCAAATGTAACTCGTTTCATGGTGTGATTAGTCATTTACAGTGAGTTTTAAGAGATTCTCACCACTTTATAGTCTACACCCAACTCTACATCAGCATTTCTGATTTCAACTGAACTCACAAAGCTTGACCACTTAAAAGAAGATAAATCTCTACCATAGAAGAAACATATAACTTGTGTCTATTGCCACTCCATTGTAACAAAACATGCACTCGATGTTTCAAATAGTCATTAAGTTAGTTCAAGACTCCTAAATCGAATCTCAGCAACTACTCTGCCAAAGATGTAAATAACAATCAAGCAATGGGGATAATAGTACACTAGTGCCTGAAGGAAAAATTCTCACAACTATCGAAAAAATAGAAATATCATATCTATAAGAAACTCAAAACAAAAGAATAAAATAAAACACAGTGAGATTTATATGCACAACTTGTTCAACTTGAAAAATGATTCACACGGACCTCACGTTTTTCAATCCCAACCTGAGCAACCTCTTAATGTCGTTGAAGGTGGAGCACAATTATAATTCAGAAATGCACTATACTAAAAAGGCAACAATTATTATGTATAGAAATTAGAAAGGAAAATATAGAAATAACTAAAAAAAAAACTGCTTTCGCCTTTCAGTTTCAGTCGGTCTTATTTCTATAATTCTATGATTAGGGCTTCTTGTGCGGCGGGAGTGGAGTGAAAATGACTGGACGAGAAAGATTAGGGCTTCATAAATCTAAATTTTTTCCCTTTTTTTTCAACCATCTATTCTTCAAAAAATACTATTCCACCCATTCAAATTTGAAATAATAGAGGCCAAACGGGGGCTAAGTAATATTGAATAGATTGAATATTATACTAAGGAAAATGAATTGAATTGAGCCCCTGTTTGACAACCTTTATTTGGGTGAAATAGAGTTTTGAATAGTAATTTTTTGAAGAATTTATGGTTAAAAAGTAAGGAAAAATTTTGGATTCACGTGCATAATAGTTGAAATGTTGTGTATTTTTAGAGTTTTTGAAAAGTAACCAAACAGTCACATTTTATTACACGAGCCTAGGAGCCAAGCTCGTGGACTCATGGTCTTAGTCCACAAGTCAATACCCAATTTTTTCATGAGGTCGACTCGCGTTCGAGCTCGGTCCAAGTGAGGCGACGAGTCGCTCAGTCCAATTGTCACCTCTATTAATGGTATTTATCTATGAGCAGTAGTTTAAAAGTCAATTAAGTTATTAGTATTTTAAACAAGCACATCCACTTAATGCCACACATAACAAATACCTAGTCCCTATTTAATGGGGATTTAAATCAGATTTTCAGTAGATTTTGATAAAAATTAGTGAAATGTGTGATTGAAAAGTTATTAATTACATGAAATATGTAATTAAAATTAATTGTTAATTTTGACTTAGATTTTAGGGCAACTTACAAAAATACCCTTAAAATTAGAGTTGTTTTGAAAAACAATTTTTTGGAATTAAAAAATACTGTGTAAAATTAAAAAGTGACACAATGTTACTTTTTTTATAAAAATTGTAGATGTGTCTGACATAATATCACTTTTAAAAGTTTAATATCAAATTTTATTAAAAAATTACACACAATTCACTTTTTAAAAAAATTAATGTTTGTCACTAAAAAAAAGTCATAAAATTTTCAAAAAGACAACTAAAATAAGTGAAAATCACTAAAAAGAAAAATGACAATTTTTTTTTTAAAAAAGTGACATTAAAAAAAAAAATGACAAACTCAAAAAATGTGACAAAAACTCAAAAAAGAAGAAACTAATATACTACGTAAATTCATTTAAATTTGACACTTCAATGAAACCAACATGCTACTTAACAATATTCAGATGATTTGCTAGCTAATTAATCATATATATTAATCTTGAATTTGACACTTCAATGCAACACCATATATCTGATTATATAAGGGTCAAAAAATATATATATAATATTGAACATAATTCACCCAAAATCGCAGAGTTACGAAGTAAAGCTGAAAATTGAATCCTAATCACCAAAAATAAAGAAGGTTTCGTCTAATAATTTTACCCTTATGACCCCCAAAGAAATTTTTATATATGTAATGACATAAATTTCAAATTCTCAACTTAGAGGAAGTATTTTTCAACTTCTTTGTATTTGGGCCGTATGGGGTCTAATGTTCCCAAGATTTTAATCAGTACCAAACAAGGACCTAAACTGCTAGCATTATTCATCCTTCATTATAGGCAATGCCGCAAGCACCACGGCACCTAGATTTGAAACTCTCAGTCAGTTTCCCTCACACAACAAATTCTTAATTTCTTAAACAGTTATATTACAGAAACCAGCATTCCCATGAAAATGTTCCATCACAATTTTTGAACAGTTTCAGAAATCAAAATCATCTAGATTTGGCTTGGGCGAAGTTAAAAGTGCTGTATAAAGCCTCAGCCGATCCTCCCCAAGCGAAGAACACCGCGACAATGGTCGTCGCGGCCTAATAAATGACAGAGAAGTGAGTGTTAGCCTGTGTTTGTACCTCCTCCAGGCCAATTGAATAGCAACAGCAGCCCAAGTCCTCCATCCAAGCGAGTAATAACGCGCACTCCTCTTAACTTTTTCATTCACAAATGTGTACCGAAAATGCTGAGTCACGTACTTAACATCCTCGGCTTCTAGCCCAAACACTTCGGTAGTTTCTAGAGTCATAAGGGTCGAGGAAGAAGGCGGAAGGCGTTCAACAAAGGGTCTTCGGAGACACCAGGAAAGGAGCTCGTCCCCGCTAAAATTTCCGGGGCCTAACATGCAGCAACTCTCGACACCATCTCGGAGTACTTGGCTGCTTTGAAGATGCCCTCTTACTATGAATAACATTCTTTGTACTGGATCACCCTCTCTACTTATCTTAAATTCAATAGAAAAGAAGAAGAAAATCTATTAGAGTTAGTAACCTGAATATAAATCATTACTGCCAAGAGTTTGCACTCACTGTTTCTCCCTTTGTGAATATAAGGGACTTCACACGGTCACAGATATTTTCCAAGACCAGATTATCCATATGATGGAACAAAGGAACCTGAAATACTTGCAAATACGTGTCAAAGTAATATGCACCAAACATGATGTTACCTATGACATGGTGTCTTTAAATATTGGTTTAGTTAATTACCTGTCTAACCAAGTCCAAACAGAGATGATATTTTATGTCCCTTCTAAGTCCCTCAGGGAGATTACGAGTCATCTCACATTCGTCTACTCCGCGCATTGCAGCCCATCGCTGTCTTTCATAGTTCCTTACTCTTTGCCTGAATGCCTGAGGCAATCGTCTCTTCCTCATCCACCATTCTATGTTCCGCATCTTCAAGTGCATTGCCTGTTTCTTTGAAGTCGTTGCGTGCAAGAACACCTAGCATTGTTTATGAAAATTATAGACACGAGGCAAAATCCGATCAATCCATTATCATCGCTACAAATAATCGATTTTTAAGTACCTTGATGTTACCAATCAACATTGTGACCAGCAAGAGTCCAGTGGTAATAACAATGATCATGAAAACCACTTCTAACCAATCTGTTGTGCTCTCCAAGTTCCCAAATGTACTGTTAATTTCATTCAGAATATTAATAGCACTGGTAAAATGCTAATTACTAAGACAATGAAAATAAACAAGTGATTACCTGAGAGTCATGAGGCCCCAAAATATGGGAAATAATATCTTTTCCAAGCGATTATCATTTGTAATAAGTTGAACAGTCCACTTATAAGCTCCATAATCGAAATTATCGTAATTTTCGAGGCAAATAGACCTTGCAGTTTTGTTCTCCCCCCAAAAAAGTCTCGATCTGTCTTTAATTAAATTGCTTTTTCCATAATATATTGGTTCTTGACATGCCATTGTTCTCATGTTACAGCCCTTTGTGTACATGCATTGTTGCTTTAAGCATCTTGCAGCCCTTTGTATCCCTAGCAAGTACCAGCATGCTCCCACAGCCTATAATTAAAGATTCGCTACATTGAATAGTATGCTTATAAGTGAATAGGTTATAAAATAAAAACTTCTTTTATCATTAAAATTTTAAAATAAGTAAATTACTCATTGTAATAGTACATTAATGTTACTTTCAAGTAAATAACTTTTGTATACATAAAAGTAAGGGGGAAAAAAGTAATATATCTTTTCCGGATATTTACAAACAAATGGATATTTAAATTTTTTATTTTTTTAAGCATAACAACATGGATTTCTAACCGCCAAATTTAAAAATTAAACTCCTATTTGATGAGAATTAAAATCGAATTTTGATAAAAGTAGATGAAATGTGTGATTGAAAAATTATAAATCCCACTAAATGTGTGATTAAAATATCTGTTAATTTTAGATTAGATTAAAATCTAAATTTTAATCCCCACCAAACAAGGGATAAGTATTACAATAAACAAATTCCGCGAGATCCAGTAATTTGAATAAACAAATTTCCATTTATAAGGGCGTGCTCGAGACTTTTGGGGCACCGTTATGATATTTTTTAAAGTATTGATTTTTTTACTTTATGATGGATCCAATTTTGAGTGATTTTTATTAACAATTTTGAAAAAAAAATAAAAAAAATAAAAAGAATAAAATTACATATATATCCATAATATAAAAGGGTAATCATGTGTTTCAATAATCGTTTTAGAGATAGTAAAAATGAAACAAATTTTGGAAATAATTGTCCAAGCTTCATATATTTTTAGGGTAGATTTGAAAATAATTGTTTTAGACAGTGAAATTTGGAGAAACTGGCAATGATGTGGGTTTCGGGGCAATTGATATGTAGCAATAACTTTTTCAATTGTATATTTTTCTTTAATTCTTGGAAGCTTTGTAATTGAGATAGAGTAAGTTTTCTTACATGCGATGCGACAAAATACGCAATCATGTTAAGAACAATCCCCCACCAAACAGTGCCAAATATATATCCCGAGAGATTCTGCATGCGGCGCAACAAGCATACCGAGTGATATATTTTGGGTAAGTATTGAAATAGAAATATTATCAAGAGGATCATCATAACCATTGTCGTTGATCCTTTCTCCAATAGCTTTGGGATCGCCACCCATAAAACTATCTGCAATATGAAATTAGTATTAAGGGATAAATTCCACGTCGTTAAAGATAACCAATATATAAAGGCTTAGATTAAAATTGAACGTGTAAGATTAACACGGATTCAAGATTCGTCTACTCCTCTTAACAAATGTTAACCTTTTAAAATGAAACCACGAATCTTAATATCAATCTGTAGAACAAATATTAGTATTTATTTTGCCCCCATTTGATTTGGATAAAAAATAATTTTTTAGTAGATTTGGATAAAAGTTATGAATACAATGAAACGAGTGGTTGAAAATAATTTTGGAGGAAAATGAATTTTAGTAAATGAGGCCAAACAGACGCCATATGAGGTAAGATGATGTAACTTTTGAATTCGTACTTGATTTCAAGCAAATTCTAGTAATATTTCACTAATAGACGGTCGTATGTTAGTAGAAGTTAGTAACGCAATGGAGTGAAGTCCTTTTGGCTGAGAAGTATGTCTTAATACTTTTCAATGAAATCTTGTCTAAGGAAAAAATTGGGGTTTTGAAAGGTAAAACTTTCTAAATTTTAAAGGCAAATAATAGATTACTATTTTCTTTATTGGGGTGGACTCCACAAATTGTGATATTTTTGTAGGACTTCTGTGGAAACAGAAATTATCCTCACATGTTTTGTGAGGCTGCATGCGTAGAAACAACTGCATTACCACTAACAGTGGCGAACCTACTCATGGTTGTTGGTGGGTCAACTTCAAGAATTTTTTTTTTTTTTTTTTTTTTGAGCCAAAAATCAGAATTGGACAATTACGATAGATGTGTGTTTTTTATTTATTTTTATTTTTTTATTAAAATAGAGTTACAATAATGATCGAACAATTGTGAGAGTGAAAGTTGAGATTATTTTGTTATTTGTTAAATTCAATTTGAGAATTCTTTGAAAATTATTATTCATCAAATTAGTTGGAATTTGTTATTTATCATATATATGTGATCTTTTGATCACCTGTACATGTTTTTATAGAACATATCATTTTTTTCGTAATTTTTTTATAAATGTGTGAGTGCGCATCGCATGCATGATTTTGTCACATACTCACATTATTAGCCTCACTAGCATTAAAAGCCAAAATGAATTCCTTACTATTGGGCGGCATTCGCTGTTATACAAGAATTCTTGATAATGATGTTTCTAAATTACTAAAGCACAGAGGGGAAAAAAAATGGCATCAAGGAAAATTACCTGTGGAATTGGAAGAATCACAAATAAATCAAAGAAGAAACCCTTGTTTGCCTTAAAGTATCGCAAGGCAACGGTCCGGTGGCCGGTGCCTATGACGTGGTGTGGCCTTCGGTTCATTTTGAAATGAAGCCACATGTTCCAGAGGTGCAAGGCGTCTGTCATGCACCGGAGAGCCGTCACGGTTATGGCGAACCACCCGTCGACAAAGAGGCACATGCTGTTTTGACTTATTGAGAGGGTATAGAAGAAGAGAGGATCTACAAATAGACCAGCTGCACATACTAAGAGGAAAATTCTATTCCATTCTTCAAACCATGTGGCCCTAGGGTTCAGGATTTTTCCCCAGAACCGCCACCCCTTCCGGCCACAACCACCGTATTTGGTTTTGCAGTTAGGGAAAAAAAAATTCTCCTCTTCTTCTACTTCTGCACATTCTTCTTCGGTATCAGAATCATCACCGTCATTGTAATTATGTGGTTTCTCTCTCCCTCTTCTTGACATGACTACTCTCTCTCTCTCTCTCTCTCTATCTACGTGTGTGTATCTGTGTGTAGGTGTTAGGTTTATGTATTTATAGATGTTAAGATGATGACACATAATTGGAGGTGTGAGTACGGAAACTGGAAAGAGAGCGAAATGACTACAGACAAGCTCAATGAATTTACAAAAGAGCCCTTCTGTTAATATCTGACTATTTAAATACGACTCATCCTTAAAATCAATGAGACTTGCTTGGTGTACATCATTATATACATCAACATGTATAGTCCCTTCAATGTGAGAGATCCACAAATATTTTAAATACTGTATGGCCCTCTCATTGTGAGTGGGCTGTACATTTTTACATCAAGAGTTTTGTTGTTTTCACAGCACAGTGCACACAGTACTCCCTAATAGGTCCGCAATTAAAATAATCGCGGACCCCCAACTCTGTTCTTACAGCAATTGATGCTGTACAAATAGATAAACCCAAAATGAATACAATTGATAGAGGCTTTCTTCTTTTCCCATTTGTAAAAATAAATAGATGGAAAAGAGCAATTATTGTTGAGAAAGGATTAGATGAATGAAGAAACAAATTATACAAGAGTAATGCTATCTGGTCCTAATGAAGTTATAATCTCAGTTTACGTGACACTAATATGACTTTAAATGATTGATTAAATAAAATAAGTCATTTAGTTTCACTTTTTATTTGATCTATTATTTAATATTACATTAACGTCACATTAGTTAGGGTTATAAGTCCAGTGAAACTAAATAATATTATTCATTATACAAAGAGGAAAATATTGAGATTTCAGAATGAATGTTCGCCATGGAGATTCTTGATCCGACTTCAAGAACGTGAACCCAAGCTCAGGGTTCGATATCTACTCGTCAAAAAAAGGCTCGAGCCTTTTTTATCGCAATTGAGCGCGGGCTTGATTATTCCCCAAAAATGGGACTTGGCCTGGTTGACTCGATCCTTTGTCAAGCCAAGCTGGTTCACATGCTTTCTTTTACTCGAATATACGAAAATGAGATTAATTTACAAACTATAAAATTAATTTTAAAATAACATAATTAATTATGAAAGTGATTTTTTATTTTAAAAAAAAAACAATTATGAAATTGATTTAAAGAGCAACAATCCTTATCCTTTTTTCAAGTGATAGATTGGCTACATTCCACGTAGGCGGGCTAAAATGTATAGTAAATAAATTGGAGAAAGAAACTGATAGAAAAGAATTAACAATAAAGACGGTAAAGTAGATTAAAATTTGGAGATTGGAGAGGAGATTGGTAGCAAAACATTTATTTTTTAATTGAATATTTATTTATTTTTTAAAAAAATTGTTAACATTTGTAACGTCTGAAAATATTTCTAAAATTCTTTTTTGGGGCAAAAATTTTTCTTAAAGACTTCTGAATATAGAATATCTCTAGACGAGTTGAGATATGTTGTCCATTTTTACATTTAAGAGATGTTTGGATTATGGTAGTATGATAACTCCCTCCAACTAATATTGGCAAGCATTTAATACTAGCCTGCCACACTTTATTTAATACTAGCCTACTTTTGCAGGCTAACTAGCCTACAAAAGTAAGCAGATAATAGTAGGTCTCACAAGTCGGCTCGTATTTTGGTTCGGGAGGCTCTCAGGTTCGGATCAAACCTCATTTTTGAGGTTTAACGCAAGCTTTGGTTTGTCAAACAAACTTTGAGTCGAGTCGAATCACGGACCGTCCGAATCGATAGACTCGTTTGCCATCACCATTAACAAAGGAATGCAGGCATAGTAATCACTTGGCTAATAAACAATTGGAAGCCTCATCCACACACCACCTTCAAAAAGCCCTTGACTCAATGTCAAATCAACATGGACTTCAATACAATAATTGTGTGCACTTAAAGAATTAAATGACAAGTGTCAAAAGAACAAACGTCAACGAAATAGTATTGGGCCTTGGACTTGATCTTTACCATAATGATGATACCAATGTTTACTCAAAAATAGACTAATTTTTTTTTTCTATAAATAGAGCATTTGCAAAATTAACGAAGAGCTGAAAATCAAAAAGGGCAAATTTTAATATCCAATCTTTCACTCTCTAAAAAGTCGCATCGAATCAAGAAAAAATTTAGGATCGACAGTCTTGAAAATCTTAGCATATCTCCAATTGAAGTATAGTTTTCGATCAAAAGAACGATGTGAATTCTTTCTTTTTTCTTTCTACAAAAACTCAACACACCAAAATATCCTCCGAAACAGAGGAAAATCCTGTCAAAATTTCGACATAAAACTCTACCATAGGCCTTATTTTATATATATATATATATATATATATATATATCAACTAAAGTAATATAATTAATTTTTTTTAGGATTAAATTTAAATTTTAGATTAGTGTTGGATTCAATTTGGTAAGATTTTTACTAAAACCAACGAAAGTAGGGTATACCCACATCTTAGAGAAAGGTTAGTGGCTCAACTCATCAAACCCCATTAACAATATTTAGTGCTTGTTTAGTAATTTTTTGCCTGGTCCATATTTTAATTTTAACAGTATTTCGTGATATTCATAATTTTCATCAAATCTGTTAAAACTTTTATAAAAAAAGTTTGTCAAACAACACTGCCAACGTGTTGCAAGGTTAAAAATACATTTGCCAGACAAGTGTAATACGGGAAAAGGACAGAGAAGGAATAAACAAGAAGTTGAGAGTAGGGTAGCAATGGGTAGGGATGGTATGCATATAAGTTTAAGGAATACAGTGTCGATGCATATAACTTTTGTTCGTTTGTACATCAATTATTATTTTGTTTATTTTTTAATAATTATCAAATTCAACTGTATTCAATGTCACAACGAATTTGCTTTAAAGGACAAGGGGTGGAGAGCCATTTGGAAATATAATAGAATCGTGACAGACGAATACCAGGGCCCATTGACAAGAGGGGACACATGCTCCCCCATTGGCAGGGCGCATGTCGTCCCAAGGCCTGTTCGTTTGGTATTGCTGAATATAATAGATCTCATCCACATCCAATCCTCCATAATATCACTTTGATACGGTTATTCGATATCGTGTTGACACATATTTTGAGATGTAGTTGTAAAAGATTTGATTTTCATGTATTTTTGGATAGATGTAATGATTTGTCAAACACAATACACGGTTTGAAAATAAAAAATAAATCCTGACTTAAATTTATTAAGAATATCAAGTAGTTAATTGCTATCATAATGACTATGTAAAAACGTATAGTTATTAAAAATATCAGTTTATTCTATGGATTTTTGGTGTTCATTTTAAAATGTCAAAATGCCTAAGAGGAATTCGATTATCGATTTTACATTTTTTAACTATATGATTTTACTTTAACACGTTGTTTTGTTTGAGAAAATAAATTTTAGAACCTTACTACTCGTTTGAGTAATTAGACAGATCAATTGATAGTTGGAATTTTGATGACATATTGAAAGGGAAGTTGCATTCTAAAATGTCAACTTGAATATAATTGCATTTGAAATTGAAAATGGTCGAATTTTTTGTTTGAACTATTTGTATTTGCATCACATAAAGTCTTGAAATTTCATCTTTAAAGGTCAATCAGAATAGTAGTTGCTTGTATAAGGTTTTAGGACGGATCCTCTTACTCATAAATTTGACACACTTATTTGACAAATAATCGTGACTTTTAATTTAAGTCAATTCAACGTTCAATATCTTATGGATCTCAAGTAGTTATAACAAATTCTCTCATGATCTTAGTGAAATACATACTGAGAGTTGGATTGATTTAAATTAAAGGTCGCGATTATTTATCAAATAAGTGTGTCAAATTTATGAGTAGATGGATCCGTCACGTTTATATTATATTAAATTTTGAGGTTCAATTTTAAAATCTCAATTTTTTTATAATAATTTTAGCGACGTATTATTTTTACCGTTAATATATTCTATCATTAGAGTTCGTTTTAATTGTTGTATTGTTTTTAAATTATAAGTACCCTCTTATACTTCACTTATTATCTCTAAAAAGATGAAAATGAAAATCACATCTATATAAAGTAATTGCAATTATTCTCTTTATACACCAAACTTTTAAAGTTTTTGCAATGATTCTCTTTATACACCAAACTTTAATATAATTGAATGATAACATTTGAATTCTCGAAATGCCTCTATGTTAGATTTTACGGAGTGCATTCTTCTACCAATTCTACTATAGAAACAATCGAAAGTTCCCTCGTGTGTGATTGCTTTGTCTTGAAGTCAATAAACATCGTGAAACTCGATGGATTGATCAATAATTGAATCGAGCTTGATAATCAATGGTATGACATGTTGCACATATATATTTTTTGCTGAAAAGATATAAAGTGAGGAAATAATTTTAGACTTTGCAAAAAGTCATACTTGTTGTAAAAGGAAAATTTATTAGGATTTGTAGTGAATGACAATTATACCCCTGTAGCCACATAAATTATTACCATTGTATCCCTGATTCTTACCTATAAATATAGGGTTTTGGTCATTAATAAAATACACATAAGATATTGACTTTATCTCTTCTTCTTCTTCTTCTTCTTCTCTATTTTATATCACGTTATCAACACGAACGCTTAATTCTTTCAAGTCTAGTGAAGGTAATATTTTTTTTAGGAGAATTATGTATCACGTGTACCAAAATTAATTTGGTGACATGCGATTTTATATATATATATATATATATATATACGCACATCACAACGGTGGCTTCTTTCTACTCAGTTTGATGAAAAAGCAATTAACATAACCATGTCTGCTGATTATTGATTCAATAATCATTATCATTGACATTTGTGCCCATCACGTCATTTATGACAAAGAATGCTTTGACCTTTATATATATATATATATATATATAATATTATTTAACTTATTGTTGCTTTAATTATCTAACACCCAATATCTCTCACATATGTATGATAATATCAAATATGTGCCTTAATTTATTTCTCTCACATATCGACGTATTGTTTGTTCCTGCATTAATTGTTTCTGCTACTTCATTCAATTTTTGCCCCTTAATTGGTTTCTGCTAATTCAATATATTTTACATGTCATAATTATTATATATATTAAGATTCTTTTTCCTAATAAATGATTGATAATTAATTTTTAAATATCCTATCTATTTAGTAATTAATTTTTACATCATACATTGTTTGTATGATAATTATAACTTGATTAAATATTTGTGATGTTATAAATTTTAAATTGATATACTATCATGTTGTTGCTCCTGAAGTAGCACAACTTTATAATTAATATTCTAGAAAAATATTATTTGCTCCTGAAAAGCATAAATTATAATTTTTAATATTCCTGAAAAATATTAATATACCGCACTTGAAGAAGCAATAGTAAAATACAATGTGCTCCCGAAGTAGCACATGTTTCGAAGAACATATTATTTTATATTAGTGTTTATCCCTAAAGGAAAACACATAACTTATGTCATGTTAATATTGACTACTTATTCAATTATTCCGTATTCTTCGAAACTAATTGTATTTTTTATTGTGTAGTTAATCAAATAGCAAATATCACAAAACTTGAGTTTGCTGCACTTGACATATCTGGCAAAAATTATCTGTTATGGGTACTTGATGCTGATATCCATCTTATCTCAAAAGATCTGGAAGATACAATAAAAAAAGGAAACAAAGAATCCCTGCAGGATCGTGCAAAAGCACTCATCTTTCTTCGTCACCATCTTCACGATGGATTGAAAATTGAATATCTCACTGGGAAAGATCCACATGCTCTTTGGAAAAAATTGACTAAAAGATTTGATCATCAGAGGACTATAGTCCTCCCTAAAGCCCGCTATGAGTGGATGCACCTTCATTTGCAAGACTTCAAAACTGTAAGTGAGTACAATTCTGAACTCTTTAGAATATCTTCAAAATTGATCTTGTGTGGAGAAACAATCACTGATGAAGATATGTTGGAGAAAACTTTCTCTACCTTTCACGCCTCAAATGTGCTCCTGCAGCAGCAATTTCGTGAGCGTGGTTTCAAAAAGTACTCAGAACTCATATTTTGCTTGCTTATTGCTGAACAAAATAATGAACCTCTAATGAAAAATCGTGGGTTACGTCCAACTGGTTCTGTACCATTGCCTGAAGCAAATGGTACTGCATTTCCTGAATAAATGCAATATCAAGACAAGGACGTGGATGTGGACACGGATTTGGACGTGGACGTAGACGCGGACGTGCACGGGGAATAAATCATGGATGAAATAATCAACAAAGTTATCATCAATAAGACAACAATTTCAAAAGGCACAAAACAAATGAAAGTAGCACATCCAAAAAGGTGCATGAAAAAAATTGTTTTAGATGTGGAATGAAAGGGCGTTGGACACGTACCTGTCGTACGGCAAAATACCTTGTGGATCTTTATCAAAAATCAAACAAGGGAAAAGGAAAAGTTGAGACAAATTTTGCTAATTATGATGGTCCGATTGATGTGACTCATTTGGATGTCTCTGATTTCTTTACCGATCCAAAGGGAAATATTGACCACTTGATTGGGGGTGGTGTGATGGAAGATATAGATTAATTTATTTTCTATACTTTTAGTATTTCACTTTATTTTACAAATTTAGTTAGAAACATATTTGTTTTTACTTTTCACAAAAAAAATGAAAACTTTGTTATGTATCGTTAATTTCATATTATTGAATCATATTTACTTCTTTAAATTTAAGTTCAAATTTTTATTAAAACGTATGTATTTTGTTGTATTTATAGATTGATGATGGATTGTCAAGATATTTGTTTGATTGATAGTGCAACTACATATACAATTCTTCAAAACAAAAAATATTTTTTGGACTTAACATTAGCAGAAAATAATGTTAATACGATATCTGGTGCATCGAATATCGTTGAAGCCTCCGGAAGAGCTTGTATTATTTTATCAAATAATACAAAATTATATATTAACGATGCACTTTACTCTAGCAAATTCAGAAGAAATTTGCTTAGTTTTAAAGATATCCGCTGCAATGGATATCACATTGAGACGATGCAAGAAAATAGTGTTGAATATCTTTGCATAATTTCTTTTGTATCTGGCAAGAAGCAGATAAAAGAAAAATTTCATACACTCCCATCAGGCATGTACTATACATTTATAAAAATGGTTGAATCAAATAATGTCATGAACCAAAAGTTCGTTGACCCAAAAAGTTTTATACTTTGGTATGATAGATTTGGACATCCAGGAGCTATAATGATGTGTCGAATAATAAACAACTCAAATGAACATCCTTTAAAGAATCAAAAGATTCTTTTACCTAATCATTATCCACGTGTAGCTTATTCGCAAGGCAAGTTAGTCATTAGACCTTCGACTACAAAGGTCAATGTTGAATCTCCAACTTTCTTGGAAATAATTCATGAAGATATATGTGGGCCAATACACCCACCATGTGGACCATTTCGTTATTTTATGGTATTAATTGATTCTTCTACTAGATTGATGTGATCCAGGATGCCAATACAACAAGAGCAAGTTAGTGGAAGGATCCGTTGATTGTTGAAGATGGACCAATGACATGATTGAGGAAAAATCGAATAAAACAAGCTATGGGATTACTTACACAAGCAACGGTGGACGACGTCATGAGCTACACACAAAAAGAGGCAAGTTTCATGTTGGGGTCGAAGTTCGAATCAACGTGTTGGAAGCAGCCGAAGACGAGGGTGAAAATCACTTCTATGCGGCCGCATAGAAGGAACCAGGGTGCGGCCGCATCCAATGGTCAGAGACCCCAGAAGAGGTGACCGCATGAACTATGCGGCCGCATATAATACAACTTTGCGACCGCATAGTTGTTTTTTTGGACAATTTCGGGATTTTCCATATTTTGATTAGAATTTATTTCATTTCCATATTTTGGCAAGGTTTTAGGGTTTGCACGTTTTTTTGCCTAGATTTTTGGGATAAGTATAAATACTTCTCATTATTGACATTATTATTTTACACACTATTATTGAGAGAATTAATTGGCTTCAATTCCTTTGTTCTTAATTGGGCAATCTCTGAACTTATCAAGAATCGATCTTGTGGCGTTCAATCCATTGGGTGAAGTTCTTAATATTGGATTCAAAAGGGGTCAGCGTTTCTTTCGGATCGTTGTTGTTTTCGATTCATATTTCGAATCAAATCTACAAACCAAAGTTTAATTGGGTTTCTTTCGTTCTTCAACAAACGACGTGGGTTTGGTAGTTTTAAACTATCCGGATTCTCATCATAGATGGTTACATGTTTGCCTACTTTCTACTAGGAATGTAGCATTTGCTAGACTATTTGCTCAAATCATAAAATTACGAGCACAATTCCCCGATTACTCAATCAAGACTATTCGTCTTGACAATGCTGGTGAATTCAGATCACAAGCATTCGATGATTATTGTATGTCAATTGGGATTACTATTGAACATTCGATTGTGCATGTCCATACACAAAATGATTTAGTAGAGTGATTTATTAAACGCTTACAGTTTATTACTAGACCATTACTTATGAAAACAAAGCTACCAGCTTCTGTTTGGGGACATGTCATATTACATGCTGCATCATTGGTTCGTATTAGACCAACTGCCTATTATCAATATTCACCTCTGCAACTTGCATTTGGTCATGAACTACGAGTTTTTGGTTGTGTTGTCCAAGTCCCTATTTCATCCCCACAACGTACTAAAATGGGTCCCAACGAAAACTTGGGATTTATGTGGGTTTTGATTCACCATCCATTATTAAGTATCTGGAACCTTTAACGGGTGATCTATTTATTGCACGTTTTGCAGACTGTCATTTTGATGAAATGATTTTCCCAATTTTGGGAAGGGAAAAATTACATTTTGAAAAATAAGGTAAAATTTTTTGGAATGAAATAACTCAATCTCACTCCGATCCCCGCAGTAATCAATGTGAGCAAGAATTGAGAAAATCATTCATTTGCAAATAGTTGCAAATCAATTACATGATGTATTAGTTGATACGAAAAAAAGTGACAAAGTCATATATACCAGTAGAAAATATTCCAGCAAAAATTGACGTCCTTGTAGGACAATCTGCTGTGGCAAATGAGTCTCACATGCGTCAGAATTGTGGTCGACTAGTTGGTTCAAAAGATTCTGTACCTCGAAAAAGAAAAGTATAAGAGAAAAATCAACCAAAAACCGCAGAAGAAGTAACATTAGAAAAGATTGATCAATCAAATATTGAAAATATGGTTCTTGAAGAACCACAAGTGTCCGAAAATAATGAGATTTCAATAAATTATATGTTATCTCATAAATTATGGGAACGAAATAATGTTGTTATAGACAATATTTTCGCCTTTAATGTGGCTCTTGATATTATGAAAAATGAGGATCCTGAACCATAGTCAGTTAAAAACTGTTAAAATAGAAATGATTGGCCAAAATGGAAAGAAGCCATACAAACGAAATTAAATTCCTTAGAGAAACAAAGTGTTTGGACCTGTAGTTCGAACACCTGAAAATGTAATCCCTGTAGGATACAAATGAGTTTTTGTACGAAAGATAAATGAAAATAATAAAATTACAAAATACAAAGTCCGACTAGTAGTTAAAATTTCTCACAAAGATCAGGTATTGATTATGATGAAACATATTCTCCCATAATGGACACCATCACTTTTAGATTTTTGATTAGTTTGACTGTCACAAAAACTTGATATGCGTCTTATGGATATAGTAACTGCATACTTATATGGTTCACTTGATAGTGACATATATATGAAAGTCCCCGAAGGACTTAAAGTGCCAGGAGCAAACGATACATGCCTTAGAACCATGTTCTCAATTAAATTGCAAAGATCATTATATGGACTGAAACAATCCGGACGCATGTGGTATAATCGTTTTAGCGAATATTTGTTGAATGAGGGTTATAAAAATGACGATGTCTGTCCATGTGTTTTCATAAAGAAAACAAATATTGGATTTGCAATTGTCGCAGTTTATGTTGATGATCTAAACTTAATTGGAACTCCTAAAGAGCTCAACAAAACTGCTAATTATTTGAAAAATGAATTTGAGATGAAGGATTTAGGAAAAACATTTTGTCTCGGGTTGCAAATCGAACATTTCCTAGAAGGATTGTTTGTTCATCAATCTACATATACAGAAAAAGTTTTAAAACGATTTTATATGGATTATGCACATCCATTGGCATCACCTATGATTGTTCGATCACTTGATGTGAAAAAGGACTCATTTCGTCCACTTGAAGATGGAGAAAATGTTATTGATCCTGAAGTACCATATCTTAGTGCAATTGGAGCACTAACATATCTTGCAAATTGCACTCGACTCGACATAGCTTTTTCTGTAAATCTCCTTGCAAGATATAGCTTTACACCAAGTCAAAGACATTGGAATGGTGTTAAACAGATTTTTCGTTATCTAAAGGGTACGGTTGATTTGGGATTATTTTACTCCCAAAAGTCGGGATCTACTTTAGTGGGATATGCAGATGTAAGTTATCTATCTGACCCACATAAAGCTAAATCACAAACAGGATATGTGTTTACACGTGGAGGAACAGCTATATTATAGAGGTCTGTGAAGCAATCCTTGATAGCAACATCCTCAAATCATTCTGAAATTATTGCAATCCATGAAGCAGTGCAAGAATGTGTATGGTTGAGGAACATGACCCATCATATCCAAGCATCATGCGGGTTAACTTCAACAAAAGATAGTCTAACAATTTTGTATGAAGACAATGCAACTTATATTGCACAACTCAAATGAGGCTATATCAAAGACGACATGACGAAGCATATTTATCCAAAATTCTTTCATACACACGAGTTTAAGAAGAATGACGACATCGATGTTCAACAAATTCGCTCAAGTTACAATTTGGCCGATTTATTCACAAAATCACTTTCAACATCTACATTCAAGAAGTTAGTCCATGGGATTGGAATGCGTCGACTCAAAGATTTTTAGTGATCAACATCAGGGGGAGTAGCTGTACTCTTTTTCCTTCACATAGGTTTTATCCCACTGGATTTTTCTAGCAAGGTTTTAATGAGGCAGTATTTATTTTTAATACTCCAAAATAACTGTACTCTTTTTCTTTCGTTTGATTTTTTGTCCTATTAGATTTTTATCAAACAAGATTTTAATGAGGCAGATATTTTATAATGTGTCATTCAAGAGAGAGTGTTGTAAAAGGAAAGTTTATTAGGGTTTGTAATGAATGACAATTATACCCCTATAGCCCTAGAAATTATTACTATTGTATTCCTGATTCTTACCTATAAATATAGGATTTTGGTCATTAATAAAATACACACAAGGTATTGACTTTAACTCTCTTCTTCTTCTTCTTCTTCTTCTTCTTCTTCTTCTTCTTCTCTATTTTATATCAATACTACTAATTATAGGGAAGTGTTGAACCTATTGAATAAAAGTAGCCTAAATTATAAGAAACTAAGCTGTATAATACACGCGTGTTCGTGTGCAT
This sequence comes from Osmanthus fragrans, assembly GCA_019395295.1. Classification (NCBI taxonomy): domain Eukaryota; kingdom Viridiplantae; phylum Streptophyta; class Magnoliopsida; order Lamiales; family Oleaceae; genus Osmanthus; species Osmanthus fragrans. The sequence goes on from CM033342.1 coordinate 5,745,333, forward strand.
AAACATTTATTTATCGACTATAATGACAATGTAAATAGTGTAAGGGTTTTACTGTTTGTACATTTGGGATGAAAACTCCCTCACAAGAGATAGGGTCTGCATCCAATAAAAAAAATCTCGGCCCTATTTCTTGTGAGGGGGGCTATCATCCAGGATGTCATCCCGGATATACGTATAACAAAATTCATAGGATATGTTTGATTGGCTATGTTTTTCATGGAAAATGAAAAATATTTTTCATTTTTCAACTTTTGATATGTTTGGTAGACAAAAATTTTCATGGAAAACATTTTCAACTTTTGCCTCACAAATGCACCATTTCCACATTTTTTATGTATTCCATTTCCCACCATTTTGGCGGGTTTTTTTTTTTTTTTTTTGGGGGGGTTTTTTTTTTTTTTTGACAATCCAAATAAATTCTATCCCCAACTAAAAAAAAATCTACCATTTTAATTGACAATTTCCATAAAAATAAAGCCAAACGAACACCAAAATTTTTCCTTTTTGTTTTTTGGAATCCAAACAAATTATATCCCTTCAATAGACAATTTTCATGAAAAGTAAAGTCAAACGAATACCAAAAAATCCAAAATTTCAAAAAATTTCGGGTGAGAAATTATATCAATCAAATACAATTAATTGACAATTCCTGATAAAAAATTTTTTAGACAATTTAATTCCCTATAATTCAATTTTTTTTCCACTCACATTTTATCTTCCAATCAAATGGACTCATAGTGTAATATTTAAAGGATCTTGCTATTTGTACACGTACCCCGATATACACTTTGCAAAACCAAGAATGATGGTCCATTTGGCAGGACATGGAAAATTCCTTTATGAATTTTTAGGTGCAATATTTTGGAGGAAAAATATATTTTGAATAGTTGATTGATAGAGAATGTGTGATTAAAAATTAAGGAAAAGTTTTGATTTGTGTGTAATATTATTTTATTAAAAAATGTGTAAGAAGTGAGAGAAAATTGAATTTAAAAAAAAAAAAATTGGAATCAAACATGGGCTTAAATTACTATGCCAAGAATGATGGTCCATTTGGCGAGACATGGAAAATTCCTTCATGAATTTTTAGGTGCATTATTTTGTCCCAAGTCTAATATCAAATTTGACATCATGACTCATTTTGAAGAACATCATATATACATTAAAATTTGTTTATTGTACAATGATTGATTCTTAATGTGTTTTAACAAATAACACCTCCACTTTGTTTATTGTACGTTGCTCAACTTACTTATTTCGAAGTGGGTAAAACTTACCTCAAATTATAGGAGGATATTTTTTTATGTGATTTACCATAAATTCAGAAAATTAAGCGCCATTGTTTGAATCCCATTTGGGGAGAAATGTATTTTGGAATAATATTTTTTGAAGGATGTGTGGTTTAAAAATATATATATATATATATATATATATATTTATTTATTTATTTAGGTATAAAATTATTTTATTGAAAAATGTATAGTTGAAAATAAGTTTTGGATCAAACAATGGGTAAGAATAAATTCGATGAAATTCATTACTGAGAGCAACAATGACTAGAGAATCACTATTTAACTTTTTCCTTTTTCTCACTATAAAATCCGTGAATGATTGGCTATGTCTTAATTATAGTGAACATTTTTACCTTGTGCTTTTGTCAAACTCAATGTTGATTACATTGAGGGTCTATTTAGCATGAGTTTTGAAAATTTAAAATGAATTTTTGAGATTCAAAAATTACTTTTGGATTTATTTGAATAATTTTATTAAAATGGTTTTTTTAGTTAGAAGAGTTTTAGAGGATGCTAACCTAATGTGACTTCTTTTAAAAGCATGTTCGAAATAAAAAGCTCTTTTAAAATTAGAGTGTGTTTGATTGACATAGAAAATATCATCTAGGAAAGAAAAGTTTTCCTTGTTTTGAAGAAAACAAAAACCTACTCCCCCAAAATAAAATATTTTTCTTAAAAACATGGGAAATTATGTATATTTTGAAGGGTCTGTTTGATTGTAAATGTGAAATTTAGGTGGAAAGAAAACGAATTGCAGGAAATTGAATTGCCTCGAATTTGTTTTAAAGTGAATTGTAATTAATTGTGTTTTATTGATATAATTTTTCATTTAATCCGTTTGACTTTGTTCTTCATGCAAATATTTTATTTTTGGGATAATTTTTTTTTAAATTGGTGATAAAATATGTTTGGATTGCCAAAAAGTAAAATAAAAAAAATAATAATTTTTTAATATTTTTGGTGTTCGTTTGACTTTGTTTTACATGAAAATTGTCAATAAAAGTAATAAATTTTTTTTACCATTAGGTCTAGAATTTTTTCGAATTGCCTAAAAAAAATAAAAAATAAAAACTGCAAATTATTTTCCCACCAAAGTGGTGGGAAAACATTTTCCTTAAAAAGTGAAAAAATGCACATGTGTGAGCAAAATCAAGAAAATCAATTCCATGGAAAATATATGCTATCAAACATTAAAAAAAAATAAAAAATAGGAAAGTGGAATTTGAATTCCTAGTTCTATGGGGGGGAAAAATGGTAATCAAACATACCCTAAAAGTTGGAAAATATTTTCAATGAAAAAAAATAACAATCAAACACTCTAAAGTAAGAATTTTGGTGAAATTTTGATATTTTTCATGAAAAATAAATGCAATCAAACACACTAGTTTCAAACAAAAATTAAAGTAATTTTATTCAAAAACTCTTTTAGAGTAATATACTATTAAAATTTTGACATTTAATTTTAAATACTTCTCTATTAAATATAATTAATCTTTTTTTTTTGAAAAATAAAATATATGATTGAATTTTGGATTAAAGTCAATAGACAATAGGTGAATGTGATGATGAATGAATTTTTAAAGTGTGTTTGATTGACAAGAAAAATATCACCTAGAAAAGAAAATATTTTCTTTGTTTTGAGGAAAACAAAAATCTACTCCCCCCAAAGAAAATATTTTCCATAAAAACAAGGAAAATTAGTCATATTTTCAAAAGTTATAAAATATTTTCAATGAAAAAAGATAGCAATCAGACACTCCAAAATAGGAATTTGGGTGGAAAACTTATATTTTTCATGGAAAATAAATGTAATCAAACACACCATTATATCATTTTTTGTGTTGGAAATTAGGGTTTTGATAACAAAAACAGTGGCCTAGTAATTAACAAATAATAACCTAAAATTAGAACAATTTAAATTTTGACTACTAAAGTCTGATTTCTCGTGATAAAATTTACGTAGCATAAAATCGTGCAGTAAAAAATCGAATTTTACTACTGCAATTTCAAAAAAATAAAAGCATCAAAAGTAAATATTTCCAAAAAAATCATGGGATTGTTGAATTCTAAAGTATGTGGGTTAGCATGGCTAAATTTATAGACTGGTCTGAGCAGTTAATAGATCGGATTATACTGACTTGTCACTCTCAATTTAATTGAAGTTAAGCCGTTTCTAGCCCAGTTAATTATCTTGTTCCTTATAATGTTCCAAAGACCAATAAATTATTATAGAACCGATTTACTGTCCACAGTAGGTAAGAATTATGTTGTCCATCCATCAACGTCACAACGATAGTTGATTTTTAAATTTATTTTCAACCCGTAGACGTGCTAACACTACATGTTACAACATCGACGATGGACAACATAACTCTTACCCACCATGAATATGAGATTATTTGATAAATTATTATTGGCACAGAATTTCAACTTATTGGATTGCAAAACCATAAATTTCAAATTTTACACTGTTGTCCCTCAAAAGATCACTAGAAAGCCAGAATCTTTTTTCTCGTTCAGTTGACCACATACTACCATTTTTTTTTTATCCATGCTCAACTCGAGTTTTCACAGTGGTTGTCTTTGTTTATGTTACTACTAATGCTGGCAGTGGCGGAATTAGGATATTTGAGTTGAGAGGTCCTAAAATGGAAGATATTGAGGTGAATGAGGGGGGGAGTACGGGGGTTCGGGGGGCAGCGCCCTCGTTTTTTTTTTTTTTTTTTTTTTTTGAGCTGAGGGTATTGCATAAACGTTCATAATGATTAAAGAACCTGTACAATTTGTGCATTTCATAAGCATTACAAAATATTCAAAAAAAAAATTAAACAGATAGATGCAGGAAAATATTTTTACAAAATCAATCTGGTCCAATCTATAAGCCTTAATCTTGATGATGTAATGCAACATAAATAAACTCAGTGTAACTCAAAGATAAGAATGAAAATAGTAAGAGAACTCAATATATGAATGTCTCAAACTTGCCAAAAATATTAAAGAGATATTTTATTACAATCGTTCTCTACGTGTTCTCATATTTTGATAATGTTTTAGAATTACATCATTTTCAATCTTGACAAAAACATCAGTTTTAGAATTTTATTTATTTATTTTTTTAAAACTTGAACTGTAATTTCACAAATATTATATCTCTGCAAAAACTAAAGGGTCTGAGGACCCTGTGGGACCCCCCTAGGTCTCCAGTGAATGCTGGCCATGGAATAGAAGGATATATAGGTCGCCTTGTCCCAAGTTTCAAACCAAGTGTTAGTACAACTCCCACATCATATCATTGACCGACTACCATAGGCAAGCTCAGTCGACTACCTTACCTTACCTAACATAAATGAAATAGTAGATGTCGACCAAGAGTGATCCATAAGCATCACAAACCGTTCTCTAGAATATTGTTTTCTATTACACAACGCTATTAAATTATTCACCAAACATGCTGTTATTGTTTAACTGCTCATGCGAAGTCCATAATTCTCTAGAAATGGATAACTTTTTCTCCGATCGGTCTAGAAAATATCCGGGTCGAGTTTGAAGTAGATGATCTAAATAAGTAACTTTGACATATCTTTGGAGGTAGAAGAGAGTTGTTTAAGATCAATGATATGAAATAAGAGCTAGGCGTCTACAAGCTCGATCTTGAGCTCGAGAAGGTCGTTGTCAAGAAGTCCAAATACGGTAAAAGTAAAGGATGGGAGGAATATGAATTTCAACGATCGAACAACTATCACGTGTTAACAATATTTGTGATCTCAGATGTATATAATATTAATATGTGATGAGACATTCTTGTCATTGTGACTTATATTCGTAAAAAAGTTGTGACGAATATGTGAACGGTCTTTATTAGGGCTTACAATGTTCGATTTGGATGGTTTTTGAAAAGTTTTCAAATTAAATAACTTAAAAGAGGTGTAGGATTTTTTCAAACCAAATTAAATCACTTCACTTTCCAAACCAAACCAAACTACCTTTTTTGGTTTGATTAAGTTTAAAACCTAGGAAAAAAAAACATATACCAAACAAGTTAAATCATAAGTATTTGCATCATTACAAATATTTCATACCAAAATTCTATACTTCTAATCATTAAAATGCAACAACATAATAGAAATAGTTTAATTTTAACCTCTCAGTCGATATTACACCATCGCCATTGGTAATAAATGATCTACTCTCACATAATAATAAGAATATTGCATATGCATTTATTAATTATTAGTTCTAAACTCTTAGTCAATACTAATTGGTGCAACATATCCAATTTTAAAACATGATTCATTCTCTGTATAAAGATAATATATATAATATAGCAAAAAGTATTCATTATACGATAATTTCTTTTACGACTTTCTCCGAATCATCCAATGCTTCTACATTATTCAAAAATTGAAGAATCATTATAGGTTCTTTTTTCTATACTAGTAAGACGCACGTGCAATGCACGTGACACGATTTTGTTGAGTATGCAATAGCGTAGATACAGAAAAAAAAATATTTGTATTAGTATTGAAAACATTTGATATACTACTATAAAGTTTAAAATAATAATGTAGTGTTAACAAATGATGCTTTCTACATTCAAAAACTGAATTTCACACCCCATCACAGTTAAGTTACAAGCTACATAAGTATGATGAAGGCGGATATACATACCTGCTAACTCAACCTATATGTTGATAAATGATATAAAATATGGTTAGCCCTTGAAAACCATAATTTTGCCAAACTAAAAGGAATGCAATGAAATTGTAGATAACCCGTAGCTTTGGTTCTTCAGTCAAGTTCAGCTAAATATTATGGGATTGCCAAAATACTAATCAAGACGAAAGGCTAAAATTGACAAAAACAAATGCATGTATTGGCTTGACTTGCCTGCAAGAAGTCATTTCTCTCTGTTGTGATACAGCTGCAAATCTTCTTACAACAGTTGGAGGATTCTTAGTTTTCAATAATGTGATCGGGAGGTTATGGATGCCCCGCTTACAAACATCACAGGTCTTGTTACCTTTGATGCTAGACCACATGACGGATATGATATTGATAGTAATAGTCTAATAGATACCTTCAAAGCGTTGAAGAATTTAAAAGTTTCACTTTGAGCAAAAGTTCGAAGTCAGTCTATAAGCTCTTCTTTTATCATTAAACTACCAGTATCCCTGCAAACACGGAAAACTAAACAACTCCTTCCATTTAAAAAACTTCGAACGAAAACGATATTAAGACACCTACGTTATGGTGATGGTCCCATTGTCTGGATTTAGTTTAATATGAAGCTCTAGCTCACCACCATCTTCAAGTACACAAGTCTCAGTCACATTTATATATGTGAGGAAAAAAAAAATACATGTATGTGTGAGGGAAAAAAATACACATTTGAAGGAGTATGAGCTACAAAATCCCACATCATGATGTATACAGATTTAAAAGTCCGCTATTAAAAAATCTATAATTAAAATTAACACTAAATTTTATGCTTGGACAAACACGACCCAATATCGTTTCTAGGTATTTACATGTCGGAGTCATACATAAAGTAATCCACAAATTACATCGATGACCGCCATGCTTATACATAAACTCATTAAAATGAATTAACGAGCCTTAATCAATTCGATGAAGGCTTCATTGCAAGAATAATTGAACACTACATAAATTTAAAAATAATGAAGACCTAACATTTAGTTCGAACATACAGAACCTTAGAATCTAAAATTAAAAAACAAATCTGCAAACATCGCCAATTATTTCTGGAAAAAGTAACTTTCAAACAACCCAAATATGAAATCGATGTATCTGTGGCCAGCACTCCTAAATTTTGTTACGAACGTTATGTTCCGCTGCAAGAGTTTCACACAACTCAAGAAAAAAAAAATGAAGAAGACATAAGTAATAAATTAGAACCCAAACACACAGCAAAAACATGAAATGAACATAATTTAGGTACATAAAATAAAAGTGATAAATGATGGAGTAAACTTATGGCTGAAAATTGAAAAGTTCCACATGTAAAAGCACACTTAAATATAAAAGCACATACTTCAACTAAACTTTTGTAACCCATATATTTAACACAATAGCATATTCAATCCATCATAAACAACACAGAATACATAAGACCGCGAGAAGAATGAAAAAGAAAAAGGGAAAAAAAATGCTAAACGAAAGAGGAAGAGAAAAGGTTTCTTGCCAAACCCAAAATGAATGATGAAGATGGGAAATGAAATGACAGAATACAGGGTAAATGATTCACACGCAAGCATTAAAAGTAAACATTAGACTATGGCATGATTCCATAGAACTTTGAGAACCTCGTTGTCTCCATATATAGAACATCCAACATTTCAATGTATCATTTTCCCGGAGTCATTTGCTCTAGAACACCATCTTTATCGAAAACCACTGAAATATGACCAAAACATGGCATTATGATTGAGAAACTCCAAATCACAGGGTAATTCACATAAATTATTTGAGCAATTATCAACTAACTGAAAGGGTCGTAGTCGAATCAGACAACATTCCAATGATATATTTGCATTTCTTAATTATTGCTGCAGCATTTTCTCCTGCAGTATCTCCGTGTTCCACCAATTCATCGCACTTCATATAGGTAGATGAAATTATTTCTCAGAAAGGGGCTAAATTATTTAGACACAGAATATTTTGATGTGCATGGGAATCTGGGAGGCGATATTTACGGGCTTCGATGAAGTTCCAACTCCAACAGTGTGCATCCAGTTGTTTTTCCATATATAAACACCCAATTTATGTTTAGAAAACAAATGCACATTAATTTATTACAAAAAAAAAAAAAAAAAAATCACTTGAAAGCAGAAACCAAACCTATTTTCGTTACAAAAAATTGAAAAAAAAAATTTAATTTAAAACCCAATGAAACCAAAATAAATAAATAAATAAATAATGACAAATGATAAATAAACACATACATCAAAATACCTCTTGACAAAGAAGAACATATCACGAGAAATAAAAATAATAAACTCAACAGGAAGAAAAAAACCATAATCGAGATTAAGCTAGTTCAAAACTTACCAAGTATAGATCTTACTGTATTTAATGTCGATTGGGTTCATAGCGACCTCGATCTTGGTGAGCATCGTTCAAAACAGTTCATCGAAGCCTTTCGAACAAGAAAACAAATACCAATTTATGCGTAGGAACAAAATGGATTGTGAGTCAAAGGAGAAATTACAAAAAATTTGAATGTTAGAAGACAGATCTAAGGTTTGCGCATGAGAATAATGAAAAGGGAAAACCTAAATGGAAGACAAGTGCACGAGAAGAATGAAAAGGGAATGCTAAACAGAAGACAAAAGGTTTCTTGGCAAACACAAAATAAAGATAAGAAATGACAGAGCAAAGGTGTGGCTGAGAAGAGTTCATGTTTCACACGCAAATATTAAATGCAAACAGTTGAATATACAGATTTTTAGAATGGAACTCGAGAAATAATAATATAATAATAATAAAAAGAAAGGTTGACACGCTTCCATAGAAACAGAGCCATGAAAACTAAAAAATGGCTCGGCTAAACGGCTGATTTGAACATGGCTCGTTTGTTGTGGCCATTCGGCTTATTCGGCTTATGAACAGTAATTTCAAACTCACTCTTTTATTTATGTAGGATAACCAATTCTTAGTGAATATCACCGCCTCAACTATCGTTGCACTCCACGAACTCTTAGGCCCTGTTTGATAGGGTTTATTTTTCATGAAAAATGAAAAATATTTCTTTTCTACCCAAAAAAGCTGTTTAAAATTTTCCTGGCAAAATTTTTTCCTTGATTTTCTAGGTACAATCATACAATACACATTTGCTTGAATATATTTTCATTGTGTTTTGGTGGAAAAAATTTTTCCACCTTTCTGCCTTGGTTTTTTTTTTTTTTTTTTTTTTTTTTTAGCAATTGGAATACATTCTAAAGTCAATGGTAAAATAATTTATCCATTTAATTGACAATTTGCATGAAAAACAAAGTCAAACAAAGACAAAAAAATTTCAAAATTTTTTTAATTTTTAAATTTTTTTTTTACTTTTTGACAATCCAAAACAAATTTTAATACAGAATATAAAAAAATTTATTCCAAAAAGTAACAATTTGCATGAAAAATAAAGTCAAACGGATTAAGTGAAAAATTATACCAATCAAACACCATTAATTACAATTCCCTCTAAAATAAATTCTAGTCAATTCAATTCAATTCAATTCCCTGTCATTTATTTTTTTTTCCACCCTTACAATCAAACGGACCCTTAAAGGAATCCAAAATTCGATCACCAGTAGAGAATGTTGATTTAAAAGCAACTGTAGATATTTGAATGACTAACACATCTTTCATAATTAGGGAGACAATTTTGTACTTATGTGCTTTCAATTTCCACCAAAAACTACCATTAAAATCTATCAAATAAATTAAATAAAAAAATAATATATTGAGTGATTTGATCGAAAAATATAGACAAATAAACAAAAGATACTATTCAACTACAAATTTAAGGGAGCCCAACACAAATAAAAAGAAAAATAACATAACTATCAATAAAATATAGCAAATAATTACCAAAATTAATAAGGGTAAATTGACCTGAAAATTGAGCTGAAATCCAAGGAAATTATTAGTAGAAAGAACAAAAATGGTGAGTTTGAATTAAAACCTAACTATAATTGCCTATTCGATTATGATGGGCAATCGATGAATGTGGTTCAACAACAATGGTTGAGTACTTCAGCTAATATGAGGGTTCGGTTTTCTCAATTGTGAGGACCTATGGGTAATTGGGTATGGTTAAATTAATTAATTAATTGGGATGGATAATTGCCTAATTGGGTTTTGAGCTGGGACTAATATGGACGTGCTTTTAATTGAAATATATTTAGTTTTAATTGAGTTGGATAAAATTAAATTAATTTACTTTTAGATTTTTTTAAAAATGGTTTGATGGTTTCAAATGGCTAGCAAAAAATTAAAATCTAAATCAAGTCATTTCGAACTTGTTGGTTCGATTCAAAATCAAAATACCGACACATTCATATGGATTCAAACCAACAATTGAGAAAAAGCGATTTCAATTCAATTTTGTGATTAAGCGATTTCATTGTTTTGCCCTAATATTTGTGATCATAGTTGTGAGACACCATCTGAACACTAATCCAGACAATGTTATAAGTCAGTTATTCAATCTGTGACCCCGCAGTTCAACCGATGGGTTAATTCCTGTCAAATATATTATAAATTATTTTCATTTAATAAGAAAATTTTGACACTTTCACTAACTAAATTGACCTCATGCTATTTTGGTGACTAAAGATCAACCTGTATGCCAAAATTCAACAAATTCTAGATCATATATAATGAAATATGCATTTAAAACAATAAAAACAACAACTAGTGACCACAAACTATTTTATCTATCTTCGTATACTATTTTAATACAATGCACCAACATTATGCATTAAATCCACCAAAAAAAAAAATGCCAATCAGATTTGGACAAGCAGAAATGTGTATGCAATTGTTTGACTAAAAAACTTAATCACAACATAAATGAAACCAAACTGAGAGGGGATGTGGTAATTCAATTGACCAATAAAACCATTTACGCACTAAAATATGGAAAATGGATCTGAAACCAACATTAAATCAACAGGAAATATGCGTTTAGGCAGAGAATGATTTTGGATTCTTCCTCCATCTTATATAGAAGTTTATTCAAGAATTGACTTATTCAACGTGAAAGGATCATTAACTTTGAATATCGACTCTGTACACACATGCACATCACATTTAAAAAGAAATGAGAAAATTGACTTGTTTCCTTCGTACATAAAAGTAGGCATTTAGAGTAACTCTTTCCATATAGGAGAAGGAAATGAACGTTGGTGAAATATCAAGAATGAAAGTTCTAAATAGAAACACAGGTTGTGAACTAATTCTTGCAATAGGGTCACCAGTAGAATGAGGTGAAAGGGAAATCACAAAATTCCTCATAGTAACCATTACCAGCGCTAAGCAGTTTCTTCATACTCCAAAGCCCCATCAAAACCAAGAAGTGAACACACTAGGAAACATGCTAACTATAATTAAAGTGATAAAAATGCAAATGATCTCATGCAATGTATCACAAGGACTCATTTTAATCCGTAATCCTAATTCCCTAAAATTACTTATAATAGTTAATTGAGAAAACAAACTAAAAGGCACATGTGAAAAATTGAACTTACATAACAATTGAACATCTCCACAACCTTCTCCGTTTCTTCCCCTGTACTCATTGTCACAAATCCAAACCCTTGATTTTGATTTGTTTATCCATTGTAAATTACCTACAATAATGAGGGGAAAAAAAAAAGCCCTTCACTACAACAAAAAGAGCTTTTTAAGGCATTAACTTACGGCGTGCATCTACGGCACGCCGTAAATATAGTTTATTTACAGCATACATTATATGTATGCCGTTAAAAATCAGGCGCTTAAAGTATTTATGGCGTGCAGTTTTTGCATCCCATAATTGCTCATTATTTACGGCGTACATCTTGTGAACGCCGTGTATAATAAAAAAATTGACCTTTTACGGTGTGCATTTGTACGCCTAAAAAATTGACCTTTTATGGCGTGCGTTTATACGCCGTAAATGTTGCATTTCGTTCTCTTTTCCTTTATTTTTCTTTCTGTCCTTTTATTTTCTCTCAACCCGTACAAATTCCAAACGCGAACTGCAGGCTTCGACTTCGACCTAAGGTGAGTTGCGATTCTGGAGGGTGGAGAAGACCGTCGACCTTGGCTTCCAGTTCTATCGCCGTCCCTGTATCTTTATCTCTGTCATTATTCTCTGACATTACATATATTGTTTCACCGGCTTCTCGCTTCCGCTGCACTTCCAGTTCTCCCTCCAGCGGTAGCTCCAGCTTTTGCCTCCCTGTATGTATATTTCACTCTGCTATGATATATATTATATACACTCAACATCATGCAAAAAATGAGAAAGAATTGGCGAGATCATCGATCTAATGTGCTCTAATGTGCTTAAAGCAATAAATGACAAAGGAAAAACAATTGGTATGACACGAGCTACTGCTCTCCTCAAGCCTGATAATATTGAATCAATGAAAGAATGACAAACATTTGTCAAAGAACGCAATTCTCAACCATATAAGGTAAGCTTTCATTGCTTTTTTCCTAAATTGCTTCTTTGCAGACTCCACATTCCTAATAAAAGTTATGCTTCACACAGTACGAATTGATTTTGTAGGAAAAGAATGAAAGATTTAAAAAGATGAGAGCAAGTCAAACCATAATTCATATAACAAGTAGAAAGAGCTTTGCTCGCTTAGAAGCTGAAATGGTAAAATTTGTTAAATTAAAAGTTAAATTTGCTTGAAAAATTATGAACGTTTATGTTATCACATATATGAAATATGTAAAATGCAGCGTGTTGAAAGTGACGACTCTAATTCCATAACGAGAGATGATGTTTATATTCGAGGACATACGCAAAAAAATGGTGAACCTATTAATGAATCAGCTTAGAAAACATTGGTAACAATATTGCTTTTAGTAATTTTTGGTCATTTAAAGCTTATATTTACAATTTTAGCCCATTAATTTATTTCCTAATATCAGAACAAAATAAAAGCATGTTCAGAGATGGTTATCTCCCCAAGCCAACACTCCCTTAGAGATGATGTTGTTGTTAGAGTACTTGGTCCAGAACGTCGAGGACGGGTAAGAGATCTTGGTTTCGATGCGACTCCTTCAAAGTTGAATGTTTTAGTGCACAATCAGAACATGCAAACTCAAGTCCAAGAATTGAGAGATGAGATTAAAGAATTAAAAGCTTTGTTTCAAATGAAGAGTATGCATGTTGTATAAGAAGATAATGTAAGTGGAAAACTAGAATAAATGAATGTTATTGTAAATTACATATATTGCCTACATTGAAAATAATAAATTGTACAATTGGATATGAATTTCACAGCCTAGAGACAGAAGCTTGAATGGTTCAGATAACCTTCAAAATAAGAAATGCAAATTGTTGTCTTGGTTTGGGAAAGCTGATATTGTTGCAAAAGGTGAAATCGTATCAACAAATCCAAGTGATTTATTGCATCATGTACCATTTGGTAATGAATGTTGGAGAGTTTTGGTTAATGAAGTGATTGATAATGTCAGCTTATATCGTCCTACACGTGAGCTTTTTCTTCTTGAAGATGCATTAGAAAGTACAATAACATGGCCAATTAGGTACATCGAAGTGGATTCGTTGTAATCACAACAAAGGTATGCTTAACTTCCTTTATATTTTAATTCCATTTACATTGACATTTAGTCTCAAATGAAGTGGTTGTTTAATTGAAGAGAGACTTTTGAAGTTTGATGTATATAATTACATATTTTGTGGATGGCTTAAAAAATCTTAGTTGGATTTTATAAAGTTATTTTTGCTGTCATTTTAAATTTATCTACATGTTGATTGACATAGGCTGTCATTACTATGATTTGACAAACTTCCCCGACTGTGAAGTAAAGCGACAACTTGAGAAGCTGTACAAGAAACATGAGAATGTGAGGGAGGTCTCGCAAGAATAGAAAGTGAAGACCTCAGCCCTTCCTAAAGATATATGTAGATGATAATACTACAGAATCTAGGTTGATGAATTGATCTTGAAATGTCTACAGTTTGTGGGGAGTAGTCAACATATATTGTACTTCAGTGATAGCACAGTGATTTTAGTTTGGATACTTCTAAATTACTTACTTTTGCATGAAACTATTCTATAAATTGTATGGGTTTTATTCTATAAATTACTTACTTTTGCATCTTTATCTGTGTGAGCTAAATTACTTACTTGTGCATTGTTGAGCTTCATTACTGCTGTTGTTTATAAGTAGAGTGTGGTCAGCAGGTTGATTAACAATTTTTAGGTGCTATTTTTAAAAATGAAAATAAGATTTATGACGTGCTTTTTGCATGACGTAAATGTTCTTTAGACTTTTACGGCATGCAAAAGAACGCCGTAAAAATCTCACTTTTAAGGCGTACAACACGCACGCCGTAAATGAGAGTCTTTTACGGCGTGCAATAGCAAGCCATAAAAATACTCTTTTAAAGCGTGCAACACGCACGCCGTTAATGGGAGTATTTACGGCGTGCAATAGCAAGCCGTTAATGGGAGTATTTACGGCGTGCAATAGCAAGCCGTAAAAAATACTCTTTTCAGGCGTGCAATACGCACGCCATTATTGGGAGTATTTACGGCGTGCAATGTGAACACCGTATAATTAACAACGGCGTTCTTATACGGCATGCATTACACGCCGTAAAAAGTGATGTTCTTTTATGACATTACTTTATACAGCGTGTAGTCGCACGTCGTAAATATGTTTTTACGGCTTGCAATGCACGCCGTAAAAAATAAATTTTGTTGTAGTGCTTGTCTCAAACTTTAAAGTTTTCTCCCAATAAATAATCCCAATTAATTTGAGTATTATTTATTGGAATCAATCATATTCTTGGAAATTAATTTGAGCATTATTTATTTATTTGGCTCATGTTTATGGAGAGGAAAATTTATTTTCCCTCTTTTTTTTTTTTCTTTTTTTTTTTTTTTTCCTTTCACTTATTTTATAAGTTTTTCCATTGTAATTTTGGCTCAGGTATCTGGAGGGAAAATTTTCAATTCCCTCTTTTTTTTCCAATTTTTTTTCCTTATTTTAGGCTTGTTGCAAAATGATTTTTTTTTTTTCAGTCAATTAGAGAATTTTTAACAACAAATATTCATCGTTGCAAAAAATAGACTCTATTGGATCATAAACACTTTATTGCAAAAAATAAATGTTTTTTCTGTTAAAAATTTCCCACCAAAATATATGTTGGCACCTTGCTTCCGGCCTTTTTTTGTGAAAATATTTATTATTTGCCGTGCCATTGATATATTACAACAATTTTTTATGTCGACTTATATTTTTTTTAAGTACTCTTTTTTTCACCACAATCTAAACAGCGTTGTTTTCAATATCAATTCTTCCTGAGTAATGGGGTTTATCTATGGTCAACAGTTTAGAGTCAATTAAGTGATTAAATATTTTAAATAGGACCCCTATACAAGGTACATCCCCTTAGTGCCACACATAATTGGTACCTAAATTGCTAACCATCAACGGTCGAGATACATAGCATTATTCATCCTTCATTATAGGCAATGCCAGAAGCACCAGGGCACCAAGATTTGAAACTCTCAGTCAGTTTCCCTCACACAACAAATTCTTAATTTCTTACAGAAACCAGCATCTCCCATGAAAATGTTCCTTCACAATTTTTGAACAGTTTCAGAAATCAAAATCATCTAGATTTGGCTTGGGCGAAGTTAAAAGTGCTGTATAAATCCTTAGCCTATCCTCCCCAAGCGAAGAACACCGCGATAATGGTCTTCGCGGCCTAATAAATGACAGAGAAGTAAGGGTAAGCCTGTGTTTATACCTCCTCCAGGCCAACTGAATAGCAACAGCTGCCCAAGTCCTCCATCCAGGCGAGTAATAACGTGCACTCCTCTTAACTTTTTCATTCACAAATGTGTACCGAAAATGTTGAGTCACGTACTTAACATCCTCAGCTTCTAGCCCAAACGCTTCGGTAGTTTCTAGAGTCATAAGGGTCGAGGAAGAAGGCGGAAGGCGTTCAACAAAGGGTCTTCGCAGACACCAGGAAAGGAGCTCGTCCCCGCTAAAATTTCCGGGGCCTAACATGCAGCAACTCTTTACACCATCTCGGAGCACTTGGCTGCTTTGAAGATGCCCTCTTACTATGAATAACATTCTTTGTACTGGATCACCCTCTCTACTTATCTTAAATTCAATAGAAAAGAGGAATGAGATCTATTAGAATTTGTACCCTGAATATAAATCATAACTGCTAAGAGTTTCTACTCACTGTTTCTCCCTTTGTGAATATAAGGGAAGTCACACGGTCACAGATATTTTCCAAAACCAGATTATCCATATGCTGGAACAAAGGAACCTGAAATATTTGCAAATACGCGTCTAGTATTATGTACCAAACACGATGTTACCTATGACATGGAGTCTTTATAAATTGGTTTAGTTAATTACCTGTCTAACCAAGTCCAAACAGAGATGATATTTTATGTCCCTTCTAAGTCCCTCAGGGAGATTACGCGTCATCTCACATTCGTCTACTCCGCGCATTGCAGCCCATCGCTGTCTTTCATAGTTTCTTACTCTTTGCCTGAATGCCTGAGGCAATCGTCTCTTCCTCATCCACCATTCTATGTTCCGCATCTTCAATTGCATTGCCTGTTTCTTTGACGTCGTTGCATGCAAGAACACCTGCCATTGTTTACGAAAATTAAAAGATACGAGGCAAAATCCGATCAATCCATTATCATCGCAACAAATAATCGATTTTTAAGTACCTTGATGTTACCAATCAACATTGTGACCAGCAAGAGTCCAGTGGTAAGAACAATGATAATGAAAATCACTTCTAACCAATCTGTTGTGCTCTCCAGGTTTCCAAATGTACTGATAAATTTCATTCAGAATATTAATAGCACTTGTAAAATGCTAATTATTAAGACAATATATAGAATTAAACACGTGATTACCTGAGAGTCATGAGGCCCCAAAATATGGGAAATAGTATCTTTTCCAAGCGACTATCATTTGTAATAAGTTGAACAGTCCACTTATATGCTCCATAATCGAAATTATCGTAATTTTCAAGGCAAGTAGACCTTGCTGTTCTGTTCTCCCCCCAAATAAATCTTGATCTGTCTTTAATTAAATTGCTTGTTCCATAATATATTGGTTCTTGACATGCCGTCATTCTCATGTTGCAGCCCTTTATGTGCATGCATTGTTGCTTTAAGCATTTTGCAGCCCTTTGTATCCCTAGCAAGTACCAGCATGCTCCCACGGCCTATAATTAAAGATTCATTACTTTGAATAGTTTGCTTATAAGTAAATAAGTTATAAATAAATACTTGTTTTATCATTACATATTAAATAAGTAAATTACTCATAGTAATAATAAGCTAATGTTTTATACTTATAAGTAAAATAAAAAGTCTTGTAAATAAAATTTAATTTACAATACGAAAAATAGCTGGCTATGCAATACTTGTTTGTTCTCTTGTAGACAAAGTTATAGCAATAATACAAATAAACTCAATCATAAAACTATAGAATATAATATTCTTGGAAGCTTTGTAATTGAGATAAGAGTAAGCTTACTTACATGCGATGCGACAAAATATGCAATCATGTTGAAGGCAATCCCCCACCAAACAGTACCAAATATATATCCCGAGAGATTTTGCATGCTGCGCAACTGGCATACTGAGTGATAAATTTTGGGTAAGTATTGGAATAGAAACATTATCAAGAGGACCGTCATAATCACCATCGTCGATCCTTTCCCCAGTAACTCCGGAATCGCCACCCATAAAACTATCTGCATTTTAAAATTAGTGTTAAGAAATAAATCTCACGTCAATTAAAAATAACCAATATATAAAGGCTTAGATTAAGATTGACCTTTAATGAAAATGATATTTTAACACTAATTCAAGGTCGCTCTACTCTTCTTGACAAAGATTAACTTTTTTTATGGTGGAAACTCAAATCATATTAAAGATCTCTAGACAGAACATTAGTATTTATTTTATAGAAGTGCTACAGGTACAGAAAGAATTCTCACAGAATTCTTACAAAATACACACAGTTGAGTGGGGCCCAATTTTTTTAAAAATATTTAATTCATGTGGGACCCATACCCTTGTGAGGTTCTGTACACGTTCGGTAGAATTTTCTCTGTACATGTGGGATTTTCCTTTATTTTATGAGGTTTTTTTCTCCTTTGATCGAGAAGTCTTTCTTGCTCTTTGAAAAGTTCAAGGGTTTCAATGAAATCCTTTCTATGGAAAATTTTGGGGTTTTGATAGGTAAAATTTTCTACAATTTTGAAGGCAAATAAAGGATTATTGATTTCCTTTTTGTACATGTTGATTAATTGATATCATGATTTTATCTTAAATAACTCATAAGACAAAAATTTTGAGTTCGAATCCTAGTAAGATAAGCAAAGATTCTCCTAAAGCAGACAGTTTATATGATATAACAACTTGAGTATATAGACTTTGGTGGTGACATTATTGATTAAGTAGAATAGATCAAACAAAATTAAGCTCCTTTGATGTAGCTAAAAATTAATGCTTAAGTAGATCTTTATAAAAGTTAAAGAAATGTCTTAGTGAAAAGTTTGGATCCTATAAAATATGTAATTAAAATTAATTATTGGTTTTGGTTTAAATTTATGAAGATTTTAACTCATATCAAAGCTAAAAGTAACTAATTATCAGTTGAATCAACAAGAAAATCAATACTTATGGGTGTGAAAAAATTTGAGTTTTGCTGCAGTGACAGAAAGGATCAACCAATAACATAATAGAAGCAGAGGTGTCAAGCATCGATTTGTACACAGGTAATAAAAAATTTAAAAAAACAGTTTTTTTGGCAGCCAATGAAATCAATCCATCTATTCCTCTGTTACCCTTTCTGGTAGCTGCTTCCGTCAAAGCACCTTAAGTAAAAAAAACTTGTCCTTCCTACTCTTTCATACTTGTTAAAAAGAAATGTATACTCGTACGTTTTACTTCATTTATTTAGTGGATTTAATTATAAAGAATGAAAAACATTGTTAAAACCTTTTCTTAAAAAAATTACTGGTTAGGGACAAAGCGCGTATTTTGGTGAAAATGATAAATATAATCCAAATAAAAACCAAGTTCTACTTTAATTCTTGTATCACATGTTCTGTGAGGCTGCATGAGTAGAAACAACTGCATGACATGCATGATTTTGTCACATACTCAAATTATTAACCTCAGTAGCACTAAAAACCAAAATGAAATCCTTACCATTTGGCAGCATTCGCTGTTATACCAGAATTCTTGATAATGATGTTTCTAAATTACTAAAACACAAGGGGTAAAATAAAAATAAAAAATTGCATCAAGAAAAATTACCTACCTGTGGAATTGGAAGAATCACAAATAAATCAAAGAAGAAACCCTTGTTTGCCTTGAAGTATCGCAAGGCCACGGTTCGGGGCCCAGCGTCTATGACGTGGTGGGGCCTCCGGTTCATTTTGAAACGAAGCCACATGTTCCAGAGGTGCAAGGCGTCTGTCATGCACCGGAGAACCGTCACCGTTATGGCGAACCACCCGTCGACGAAGAGGCACATGCAGTTTTCACTTATTGAGAGGGTATAGAAGAAGAGAGGATCTACAAATAGACCAGCGGCACACACTAAGAGGAAAATTCTGTTCCATTCTTGAACCCATGTGGCCCTAGGGTCCAGGATTTTTCCCCAGAACCACCATCCCTTCCGGCCACAACCACCGTATATGGTTTTGCAGTCAGGGAAAAAAATTTCCTCATCCTCATCCTCATCCTCATCTTCTACTTCTACACATTCTTCTTCAGCATCGGAATCATCACTGTCATTGTAATTATGTGGATTTTCTTGCTCCCTGCTTGACATGGCTACCCTCTCTCTCTCTCTCTCTCTCTCTCTCTCTCTCTCTCTCTCTCTCTCTCTCTCTCTCTCTCTCTCTCTCTCTCTCTATGTATGTGATTTTATCTGTATGCAGGTCTTTGGTTCGTGTATTTGTAGATGTTGAGATGAAGACAATAATTGTAGATGTGAGGGTGGAAGAGATGGGCAAATGACTACAGACAAGCTCAATGAATTTACGAAAGAGCCCTTCTGGTAATATTTGACGATTTAAATACGACTCTTGTAAATCAATCCAACTTGTAAAGAACTGATAAAGGTTTTCTTCTTCTTCTTCTTCTATTTTTTTTTTTTTTTTTTTTAATTCCGTATAGTAAAAATAAATAGATAATAGATTGAGAAAGGCAATTATTGTTGACAAAGGATTTCACTAGAGAGCAATAACACTTAAATTGAGTACCGTTAATCAAAAATTTCAAGGATGGTATGATACGCACACGTCTCTCATAGCTATTATTGAGTCACTATATTCTAACTAGAAAAATGTTATCTAACTTTAATGGTGCTTATCACCCGATCAACGGTGGTACTAATGTCCACTTTTTAATTGTGCTCACGAGACAATTAAAGTTGGTTCTATTGCCACTAATTAGGTGCCAAACACCATTGGTGACATATACCATTGCTCTTCAAACTGTCTTCATCGGAGGAATTAAAGTTGGCCTCTTTGCTATCTGGACAAGGCGCTAATAACCATTGATGCTAGATAAAATTACTCTTAAGCTGTGAAAGATAATGAAAAAATATTTTGTTTATATATATCTTTAACAAGACTCTTGATAAATTTGATAAAATAGGTGGGAATGAGTCTTCAATTAGATCTTTATCTATCCCATTACCATAATAAACCATTTTATTTGTAAGTTAAAAATAGCTTATGTATCATTAATTTTGTTATGTGCTGACATAATTATTGTTAACATGGACTTAGAGTTGGCCACAAAGGGTCTTTGTTGCATACCCATGTGTCACGAAATGAATATTTGCACATCGACCTCCGAAGCTTGTTGAACAAAAAATGCACATCAACCACCGAGACTTTCATTATAAAGGAATCTCAATCACTTGGGCTAGTAGACAAAATAGCAATATTTAAAGCCCTCAACTCAGTCTCGAACATTAATGTCATTTAAGTGTGAATCCACTCTGACATAGTCAAATAAGCATAGATTTTACTTTAATATAATCATACATTCATATAATAAATTACATGGAAAGCGTTATGAAAGCACATATTAATTTAGTTAGATTTCATCATTTTTAACAAATTTTGCTTAAATTTTTAATCAAAAGTTTTGTCAAACTACCCTCCTACATGTTGCTAGGTTAAAAGGGACATTTACTAGACAAGGGTAATATGGGAAATGGAACAGAGAAGGAATAAGCAAGAAGTTAGAGTAGGGTAGCACTTGGTAGGGATGGTATGCATATAAGTTTAAGGAATACAGTTTCGATGCAATTTCGTCACTTTTGTTCGTTTGTTCATCATTTATTATTTTATTTAATTTTTAATAATTATCAAATTCAAGTGTACGCTATATCACAACAAATTTTCTTTAAAAGGACAAGGGTTGGAGAGCCGTTTAGAAATAGAATAGCTCTCACTCGCATCCAAACCTCCATAATATCACTTTCATACGGTTTTTCGATATGGTGTTGACAGGTATTTTGATATGTAGTTGTAAAAGATTTGATTTTAATGCAATTTTTTATAGATGTAATGATTCGTCACACACAAACACACACACAAAAATCGACCTTAAATTCATTGAGAATATCAAGTAGTTCATTGCTATCATAATGACTATGTAAAAAAGTATCGTTGCTAATAAAAAATTATATTTTGTCGGTTTATTCTATTGATTCTTGGTGTTCATTTTAAAATGTCAAAATGGTTAAGAGAAATTTGATTATTGTTTTCATGTTTTAACATATCGTCATCTCCTTTGAAAAAAAACAACTATAGAACCTTACTACTCGTTCGAGTTATTAGAAGGGATGAATGATAGTTTGAATTTTGATGACATATTGAGAGTGAAGTTTCATTCTAAAAGGTCATCATGAATATTATTGCATTTGAAATTTAAAATGGTTGAATTGTTTGTTTGAACTATTTGGATTTTGATACCATATTTAGTCTTAATATTTCATCTGAAAAGGTCGATTAGAACAGTAGTTGCTTGTATAAGGTTTTATATTTGATTAATTTTAGATGTTCCATCTTTAAATTTCATTTTTGCTTGTGATAATTTTAGCAATGTTCTAAAAAACGTAATGTGTAACGATACGTGGAAGCCAAATTTCATGTGTGCTTAGGCGAGAATTAGGCGTAAAAAATATTTGTTTTATTTTAATATTTTTTTAAACAATTTAATAATCATTTAATAATACATACAAATTATAGTACCAAATGCAGTTTTAAGAGTTTAATAAAATAAATATACTTTTGAACAATAATGAAGATATATTATAATTATGCTAATTGAAATATATGGAGAGTTTTTAATTTCTATTAATTAGTAAAAGATAGGACATTGAATTTTAGTGACATGTATTTTTACTTTTAATATATTCTATTATTATTAGTGTTATAATTGTTGTATTGTTTTTAAGTTATAACTACCTCCTTATACTTCACTTATTTCTCTCTAAAAAGATGAAAATGAAAGTCACGTCTATATAAAGTAATTGCAATGTTTCACTTTATACAGCAAACTCCTAAAGTAATTGCAATGATTCTTTTTATACACCAAACTTTTAAAAGTTTTGCCACTTTGTACAAGCAATTTGACAAATACATGTGTAGATAAAAAATAATAATTTGACAGAAATTGAAAAAACAATTTGACAGAAATTGTTTTTTTTTTTTTTTTTCTCATCTGTCTAACTACCTGTATATATAGCACATCTCAACTTTTAGGGTATGTTTAATTGACATAAAAAATGTTTACTAAAAAAAATGTTTTCCTTGTTTTAAGAAAAACAAAAACCTACCTCCTCCAAAAGAAAATGTTCTTCTCAAAACAAGAAAAATTAGACATATTTTCAATGTTTGAAAAATATTTTTCATTAGAAAAAATGGTAATCAAACACTCCAAAAGTTAGAATTTGGATGGAAAAATGTTGTTTTCCATGAAAAATTTTTCAATAAAAAACAACCTTAAGGGTCCGTTTGATAGGCGTTATTTTCCCTGAAAGTTGGAATTCGAATTCCAACTTTCATATTTGGCTTGTTTGATTTGCCAAATTTTCCATGGAAAATATTTTCCAACTTTTGAAATTTTCCTTGATTTCAGAGAATTCCTTTTCCAATCACTTGGTGAGAATTGAAATTCCACTTTTTTTTTAAAAAAAAAAAATAATATATATATATATATATATATATATATATATATTAATAGAAACAAATTCTAAGATGAAGTGTAAAAAAATGTATTTCTTTAATTGACAAATTTCATGTAAAATAAAGTCAAAAGAACACCAAAAAATTTTCAAATTTTTATTTTTATTTTTATTTTTTGACAATCTAAACAAATTTTGTCCCCAATGATAAGAAAATTTATTCCTTTAATTGACAATTTTCATGAAAAATAAAGTCAAACGGACACCAAAAATATTATATTTTTTAGGTGAAAAACTATACCAATCAAACACATTTACAGCCCGTTTGATTCCCATTTTTATGAAAATGCATTTTTCTCTCTTATTTTCAACCACACATTTTTCATTAAAATAATATTTCACTTAAAAAAAAAATCTTATTTTTAAACCATACATTCTCCATCAATCTACTATTCTAAAATGCATTTTTCCATAAAAATGGGAATCAAACGGGCTCTTAATTATAATTTACAGTAAAATAAATTATAGACAATTCAATTTTCTGTATTTCATTTTCTTTCCACTCAAATTCCATTTTTCTATCGGACCCTTAAAGTACGTAATTGCAATGACAACTGCTGAATTCTCTTAGTTAAGGTTTCATGGAGTCTACTCTTCTACCAACTCTACTTTGAAACAACCAAAAGTTCTCTCATGTGCGATTGTTTTGTCTTAAAATGTAACGCTTACATATAAACATCGTGAAACTCGACAGATTTGATCAATAATTGTGTCGAGCTTGATAATTAATGGTATAGCCCGTTGCACATATATCTTGCTTTTACTGAAAAGATATAAAGAGATGAAATAATTTTGGACTTTTGCAAAAAGTCATTTTAGTAATTATTGGCAAGTGTTGAACCTATTGAATAAAAGTAGCCTAAATTATAAGAAACAAACCTGTTTGATACACGTGTTCTCATGCTTAAACGTTTATTTATTTACTACCATTACACTGTAAATAGTGTAATATTTAAATTACTCTGCCAAGAATGTAGGAATGACAAAAAAAAATCGTCAAACAAGATATTTGCAGAGCCCCATCCCGAATAGGGCAGTGAATTTCGTCTCGGGTGGGTACAGGTAACAAGGACCCCTCCCCACCCCATTTTTTTTTTTGTTTTTGTTTTTGTTTTCAAAATTCAAAATTTTAAATAAAAAACTCCATGAAATTTCATTAATTCTAATAGAATATGATAACTAAAATTGTCTAAAAAATATGATAAATAATAAAAA
The DNA here is from genome assembly GCA_019395295.1 of Osmanthus fragrans. Classification (NCBI taxonomy): domain Eukaryota; kingdom Viridiplantae; phylum Streptophyta; class Magnoliopsida; order Lamiales; family Oleaceae; genus Osmanthus; species Osmanthus fragrans. Next base: position 5,769,875 of record CM033342.1, read on the forward strand.
CTTAGTTTACCAAATATATTCGAATAATTTAACTTTTAAAAATAAATTAATTAATTAAAAATTTTAATAACTTTATCATTGTCTTACTTTAATGAATAGGGGTAATAAAATAAATTATAAAACAAGGTACTAAATGAGGCAAGCCTTCTGCCCCGTCCGACCTTGCCTCAAACGGGTAATGGGGTGGGTACGGGATGAGAAATTACCTGACGGGGTAGTCTCGTCCCACTCGAAACCCGTCATGTTGCTATCCCTACAAGAATGATAGTCAATTTGGCGTGACAAGGAAAATTTCTTCTTGAATTTTTAGGTCCATTATCTTGTCCCAAGTCTAATATCAAATTTGAAATCATCAGGGGCGGACCCATATTAGGTCTTAGTGGGTCACTTGACCTACTAGCTCAAAGTATGATTTTTTAATTTTTTTTTTAACATCACAAAATCATATTTACTCTTACCAATGAGAGGGAAGCGAGAAGACAGTGGTGTTACTACTGCTTATTGTGCCTCTAGTTATTGATGCATTTTGTAAATGTATTGTTTACTACTATTAGGGCCTGTTTGATGTCTTCCATTTTTCATGGAAAATGGAAAATATTTTTCATTTCTCCCCAAAATAAGGTGTTTGATTGCACAATTTTCTTGGCAAAAGTCAAATGAATGATATTCGGTATAGTAATTTTTTCCCAGCTTTTTTTAGGCAATTGAAACAAATTCTAGACCAATGGTAAAAAAATTATCCCTTTAATTGATAATTTACATGAAAAATAAAGTCAAACGAATGGTATTAGGTATGCTATTTTTTTTTTCAATTGAAATAATTTCTAGATCCAATGGTGAAAAAATTATCTCTTTAATGAATAATTTCCATAAAAATAAAGTCAAACGAATACCAAAAGATTCAAAATTTCAAAAAAATCGGGTGCAAAATCATATCAATCAAACACAATCAATCTACAATTCCTAGTAAAACAAATTTTATGCAATTCAATTCTCTATGATTCATTTTTTTAATCCAAATTTCACATTTGCAATTAAACGGACCCTTAGTACCATTGGTCAGCTTATCCCTTCTTCTTTTTTTGTCAAATTGATGAATTATTCTTTATTTATTTGGAAATAAATTATTCAATTTTATTTTATATGCATTTTAAAAGAGTGACTAACTCGAAATGATAAGCCATATTTGTCATCAACCACACATTCTCATTATAAAAAATTTTTATACGTAAATTCAAAAAAAAAAATTCTACTTTTTAACCATACATTCTCCAAAAAAATCACTATTTGAATTAATATTTTCCAAAAAAAATGGCCACCAAACAGTGGCTAAATTAGATGACTATTTTGAACAAATTATAATAAAGATGAGTTAACAAAATAGAAACATGATGATAAATTTGAAATCACTATTCTAAAATACATTTTTCCTCAAAATCTATTTTTTAATGGAGCCCAAGCATGGAATTTTTAAGTGTTCAAATTTTTGGGTTTCAAAATTTTACTTTTCAATAAATGAATCGTAAATAATGAACAATATTAAATTTATTCTATATAAAAATTATGTATGTATTAAGCATTTGACAAAAATATAAATTTGGCATATAATACTTTAAAAACTTTTATAATATCACGTATATTGATCTATGAGATATTTGAATTTCATTATCAAGATAGACTTGATATTCTATGTAATTAGTCTCACGACAAACTTTTATAAGATATATGATTTTGTGTTTCATGGTATAATGAACATTCTAATTAGTTAGAATACAATATAGTAAAAGATGATATATTTTACTTTTAATGTTATCTATTCAATTTAAATGGTAGTTCATTTGTTAATGACGGATTCTCAAATTGAAAAAAAAGAATGAAATTGTTAGAAAACACGTTGAAAAATCAAGTAGTGCACATAATCATACGCGGATCAAGTATGAATCTTTTTAGGAATCATGAACATAGCATTTTATCATGTCTTTTTAAACAGTCGCATTAAAGTATGAGAACGTGTAAATAACAATTGTAATCACATATCGAATACTTTAATTTTTTACGACTTTTTTTTTCAAATTTGATCGTATCCCACTAGCTCAAATTGTCTGCGTCCGCCACTGGACATCATGACTCGTTTTGAAGAACATCATATTACTCATTAATTTGTTTTATTGTACAATGATTGATTCTTAATGTGTTTTAATAATTTGACGAATCACTATGTAACTTTGCCCTTTTTCTCAATATAGAATCCGTGAATGATTGGATTTGTCTTAATTCAGTGAACTTTCTTACTTCTGGCAACTCAATATTGATCATTTTAAATATTTACTATGATGTACTATTAAGTTTTCCAAGTCTGATATTGCTTGACGCTAGTATTATTTTTCCCTTTTTTGCCTAAAGAGATTTGTGTAGCATGCTGATTTACTTGCATGTGGTATATTGATTTACTTAATAATTTTAATTTTAAATACTTCTCCATTACATACGATTAATCTTCTTTTGAAAAATAAATTATATGATTGAATTTTGGATTAAAGTCAACACGTGAATGTTGTTGAAACTTTATGCAACTTTAAAACTATAAAGAAATTGAATATATGAATTCATTTTTATTGTCAAAATCATCCATGTCAAATCATCAAGGGAATTATTAAATACAGAACATACCATAATTCATTGGAAATGATTCTTTAGAATTGGATCGTGATTCCAAATCTTGAATCTTAAAGATCTATATGAATCTTTTCGTGTTTGGCTTCTTCACTTTTAATCTTGAATTTTGCCTCCTTTAATTCTTGTTTTTAATTTTACTTGTTGATTTATAGTCTTGATTCTTGATTGTTGATTTTGATTTTGATTGTGGGTTTTAGATCTTTCTTTTCAATATGTTTTCTCTTATATTCTTGTATTGATGGGATGACACAAAGAATGAGAATCACATATGAATTAGGAACAATAACACTATATATATTCATAAGTATTTCGCACATCATGAAATACAATTTTAAAGAAATCTGGTCTCTACACATATAATTCGGCATATACTTTATTTAGATGCCCTATATAATATCCCGAAAGTTATGTATAGCTATTGATGAAAGCTAAGGGATCAAATTGATAACTTTTCATAGTTGAAGGACATAATGTGCACTTTTTAAATTTCAAATTTTGGTGAAGAAATAATCATGAAATTGCCATGGCGTATATATATTTATTAATATAATTAATTGAATAATTAGTTCAGTGATGAATTACACTCTATATGGAAAAACATGTGACATTAATGAGGGAATGAATGTTGGTACCAAAAATAGGTAATGGGGTCAAATCTTAGACCCTTACATATATACCTCCTCACATCACTTGCACTTACGCACAACTTATCTTGTATTTTGCATTTCTTTTTCTCTTAACTCATCTTCTATATACACATTTTCACATTACAAAGTTTAGTACGCACGGTGTCCAAAGAATTTTGGAGTGGAAGTCTAACAAATCAATTTCCTAGACTTACCTCTACCTTTTTCCATGCAACTTAAGTGTAGTAGTAAGAATTGTTCTTTCAATATTTGAATTACAAAAAATTATGTTATGAATATGATGATACGAAAAGTAAAGTTAGTAGTGTTATGTGCGAGAATTATAGCCACGAATTTCAGATTTTAATTCCCGTGTCTACATATGTATGTAATGATTTTTCGTATTTAACTATGAGGTGCAATTCATTATTACTCATTTACTAAGATTTATGTCTCACATGTATATGTTAAATATTTTATAGGTAACTAAAATAGTCGAGTTCGAGGCGATCGGATATGGATTGTGCTTGCGTGGGAGAAAAAATGAAGAATAAATTATGAGTTTGGGATTTTATTAATGTTCATTGTATTTTTCTTAAACTATTTTTAAATCTTCGCATGTTCAGAAAATATTGTGTTTTCTTTGTTTATGAACGTATTATTTTACGGTACATATATAATGATTTCAAAGGTAAAAATTTGAATCGTTACATTACGGTATCAGAGCTTCACGTCTCGAGACCCCAATTAGTGGGGCGTGGGAGTCAAGGTCGGAATCGTGGTGAGGTTCTTCAACCTAAATGGCTAGTTTTTTAGGTATGACTGTTCCAAATTCTATGACATTGGTATCAGAGTCAGGTCTACATTTTTGTAGACTCCTTAAAAAAAAAAAGATTTAAGGTTTATTATATCATCACCATGCAATGCCACTTTTCAAGCTCCAACGTTATCGCATCAGGTAGAAAAATATGTAAATGCATTAATATTTAATGTTATGATCATATGATGACGATTATATTATAATCAGGTTCATTATGCATACCTATGTTTAAAATTTGTTAGTTTATAAAAAAAAAATTAAACATGTCTATGTATGATTATATGAATAAATATGTAAGCAATTATATTTAAGCAAATTAGAATTTCGTTCATTTATGAAAATGTGCTTATTTACGTACAAAATTTTCTCTATATGTACCTAATTATGGAAACTTCCAAAATTTTTGGATATTGTAGATTTATGAAAGTTTAAACTTAAAAAAAAAATTCTAGTTATGAAATTGATAATTTTATGATATTATGTGATTTTAGACTATTAAGTTCAATAAAGAGTATCTCAACCTATAGAATAGTTGACTTTAGAAAGTCTCTCAATCAAATAATAGTCTAATTAGGAAAATCATACCTTTAAATATTTTACTTTCCTACTATTGTTCGAGTTTTCTTTATTTGTGTATTCGCAAAACTAAAGGGCTTTGTTAAAAAGACTTAAACTGTCTAAAGAAGGCTTCAGATTTAAGTGATCCACTTGTGGCCCATCTCCTCACCTGGAGGCTGGAAGTCACTTAGTTGAGCATTATTCAAGCCAATAAAATAAAAATAATATTGCATACTCTCTCAATTTAAGAAGATTTCAAAACTTCATTTTTCAAAAAGTTTTAAGAATATTCAATTTTGGAAATATTTATTTTAAAAATCCCAATCATAAGAAACTTCCATTTCTAGAAGAGAGAAACTTCAGGTACAGCACGGTGCACATCACCGTGCACAGCCGTCTCACATTCAGAGGTGGGGCCTGGCGATTAAAAAAATCATAGACCCCACCGGTTGGGTCTGTGCTGTGCACTGTGCTGTAAGAATTATGCTGTACAAACAGCATAATTCTTTCTAGAAACTCTAATCAAATGATTTTTTTTTTGTCATTTTGTGAAGTGTCTGATTTGAGAAACTACCATCTTAAAAAACTTTTATTTCGGAAAATTTATATTTTAAGAAAATTCTATTTCAAGAAATTCTTATTTTACAAAATTTTCTTTGTTTAACCTTTTACTTATTTTAATATAGTTTATTAAAGTTATGGCACCACGAGGTAGGAGAACAAACAACAATAGCGAACAAATCCAACAGCTCCAGCAACCCCAGTCCAATGGCATTGACCAATTGTTTGCCCAACAATTTCTAGCTATGATGAGCACGTTTATTCAAGTGACGGTGCTACAGCAAACACCACCACAAAAATCGACAATACCATAATTGTCGCCACCTCAGTTGCAGGCACCAGCGACGATAGAAAATGACAGGAATATTACTGCTTTTATCGTAGAACTTTTCAAGTAACAACATTCCCTAACCTTTGAGAGTGGTATCAACCCCTTGTAAGCAAATGATTGGCTGGTTGGAATAGAAAGGATTTTTTACCTAACTGACTGTCCAAATAGTCGAAAGGTTATCTGTGCAACATTTATGCTTAAGAAATGTGATATGCATTGCAGGAACTCAACCTCGAGGTCAAGGGCTCACACACATATCTGGATATCGAATGAATTCAAGGAACATTTCCTTAGGAAATACTATCCCCTAAGTATCCGCAGTCAGAAGGAGAGTGAGATCCTCAATTTAGTTCAGAGTTCGATGTCCTTGACTGAGTATGAGAGGAAATTTGAAGAGTTGTCATATTATGCCCCTGGATTGGTGGAAACAGAGGAGAAAAATGCCAGACATTTTGAAGAATGGATGAGAGGTGATTTAAGGCAGGCTTTAGTAGTGCTTCAACTGAGAACCTACCATGAAGTGTTAACTAAGGTGTAGTTGGTAGATTTCAAGTGTTACACTAGTGGGGAGAACAAATAGCATGTACAGCCGAAAAAATGGAGATGGAAGGATTATAAGGGAAAAGGAAAATATAACTTCATAAAGAAATATGAAGGAGACTCAAATGCAAACAATTAGCAATAGTACCCAATTTGTAGCAAGTCATGCTGGAGCGTGCCTTACGAAGACAAGTGTAAGCTCCAATTGTGCTGAAGCGGACCATATGGCAAAAACATGTCCCAATGGACAGAAGAAAAACTAACAAAAACAGAAGCCCGAGAATCTCTCTAGAGGCGCAGGAAAAGGACAATGACCGTAATGTCTTAGTGGGTAACATCCTTATATGTCGAACCCTTACTTATACTTTGATTGATTCTGACTCTATTTATTCTTTTATACGTCCAAAGTTTGTGAGCAAACTCAATATACCTAGTGAACATATAAGTACTTCCTTAGAAGTTTATATGCCCTCAAAAGAAGTGTTAGGTACAAACACTATAGTAAGAACAGCTAAGGTGGAGATTGATGATAAATCTTTAGGAGCGAACTATATGTCTTGAATATGCAAGAGATAGACCAAATTTTGGGAATGGACTGTCTAAAAATACTCAACTATTCTATGTTTTGAACGAGAAGTGGTTTTTAAGCATCCTAGAGAAATGGAATGTCGTCTTTCAGTAACTAAGACAAAGACCTTACCCCATATCATCTCGACATTAAAGGCTAAGAAACTCTTGAAATCAGAAACTTGCAGTGGACTCTTGATGTCCATTGTTGCCAAGGAAGATGAAAAAATAAAAGTAATGCTAAGGTGGTACGAGACTTTTCGAAGGTATTTCCTGATGGTTTGAATGAAATGCCATCGATACAGAAAAATGAGTCCACGATTGATCTAGTTCTCAGTTCCGCGCCCATTTTTAAGGCTCCTTACAGAATAACACCAAAGAATTACAAGAACATAAAGGCCCAAATAGAGGAATTGTTAGGAAAATGATTCATCCAGCATTTCACCTTGAAGAGCATCATTGTTGTTTGTCAATAAAAAGGTCGAGGACAATAAAGATGCGTATTGACTATCGAGAATTGAATAGAATCACCATTAAAAATAAGTATCCCCTGCCCAGAATCGAAGAATTTGTTTGATTAACTATAAGGGACCCAAGTATTTTCAAAGATCGACTTGAGATCGAGATATCACCAGTCGAGAATCAAATCTACTGATGTGTCAAAGACGGCCTTTAGAACTCGATATGGTTACTATGAGTTTTTAGTTATGTCGTTTGGCTTAACAAATGCTCCTGGAGTTTTCATGGACTTGATGAATCACGTTTTCCATGAAAATTTGGACCAATTTATCATTGTTTTCATTGATGGCAGCTTGATCTACTCTTAGAGTAAAGAAGAACAAGAAAAACATTTGAGAATTGTGTTAGGGATCCTGAAGAATGAAAGATTTTTTGCAAAATTCAAGATGTGCGAATTTTGGTTAGAACGGGTGGTCTTTCTTTGTCATGTGGTCATAGCACAGGGAATAGTGTTGGACCCTAGTAAAGTAGAGACAATATTAAATTGGTCAAGGCCAACCAATGTGGGAAAGACTCGTAGCTTTTTGGGTTTAGCAAAATGCTACAGAAGGTTTATCAAGGGATTCTACAAAATATCAGGACCATTAACATAGTTAACTCATAAGAGTGTAAAGTTTGAATGGACAGAGAAATATGAATGCAGTTTTGATGAATTAAAGAAGAGGTTAATCAATGCGCCAATTTTAACCATACCTGGAGAATCAGAAGGTTTTGTATTCTATAGTGATGCAGCCAAGTTGGGTGGGTTGGATGTATTTTAATGCAACAAGTTAAGGTAGTTGCTTATGTATTGAGATAGTTGAAGCTTTATGAGCAAAATTATCCACACATGACCTAGAACTAGCTGCAGTAGTTCATGCCCTAAAAATTTGGAAGCACTATTTGTATGGAGGGAGGTGTGACATCTATATAGATCATAAGAGCCTCAAATACATTTTTATTCAGAAGTAGTTGAACATGAGACAAAGAAGGTGACTTGTAAAAGATTACGATTGTGAAATTCATTACCACCCAAGAAATACAAACGCAGTAGCTGACGCTTTAAGTAGGAAGACAACAGGACAAGTGGCGATGTTAACAGCACAAAGGCCTTTATGGAAAGAATTTGAGTGATTAAGTCTCAAAGTGGTCACCACTTCCTCTGATTTTATCCCTTGAATGACAGCATTTTTGGTTCGACCGACTCTCCAAGATCAGATTCAAAGTCACCAAAAGAGTGATCAATCCTTTGAGTTTATCAAAGCTGAGATTAACACAAAGAAGATGGAAGATTTCACCATAGCTGAAGATAAGGTATTTTTATTACCAGAGACGCATGTGTTCTAGATTTCGAAGAATTGAAAACTGAAATCTTGGAGGAAGCCCACTCTACTCCTTATTTTGTACATTCAAGAAATACAAAGATGTATCGTGACCAAAGAACTGTGTTTTGGTGGAAAAATATAAAGGGGTGTAGCTAAATATGTGAAGAAGTGTTTGATATGTCAACAGGTAAAAGCCGAACATCAGCGACCATCAGGGTTGTTGCAGTCGTTGGAAGTTCTAGAACAAAAATGAGAATATATGAGATGGAAGGGATAAAGTCGAGGATAGCAATAGTGATAAAGTTTGTTGGTATTAAAACAACAAGGGGCACATGAAAAGGGATTGCTATGAGTGGAGGAAGAGGTTTGCTACTACAGATCAGAAGGGACAACCAGAAAATTCTTGTAGTATAAGTCTTGCAAAATAAGATTGCAGTGATGGAGATCTTTTCGCAATTACTGATGGTGACTCCAAATCTGACAAGGATTGGATCATTGATTCGACTTGCACTTTTCATGTGTCCAAATCGGGATTGATTTTCTTCATATGAAACAGTTACGAGGTGTTCTGTGATGATGAAAATAATGAGCTTTATAAAATAGATGGGATTGGTAATGTCAAAATCAAGATGTTTAATGGGGATGGTTAGGACACTTGGTCAAGTTTGACATTTTCCAAGTATAAACAAGAATGTTATCTTTTTTAGTACTCTTGATTCAAAAGGGTACATGTATACCGTGGAGGTTGAGTTCTGAAAGTTAGTAAGGGTGTCCAAATTGTGTTAAGGGGGCAAAAAAGTCCCAATTATATGTGTTAGAAGGTTCGACGATTACTATGGATGTAGCTGTAGGGTGGAATCAATAGTGATCTATTTGTTCGTGGTGATTAAGCAATAATATAGGATAATCTTCCAATAGCTCAGGTGGAGCTAGTTGTGATCTTATTGATCATGTTGTTCATGGTGATTTGAGCAGGTTTAACGACGCAGGTAGAGTTGGAAATGCTCATGGTAATTCAAGTAGTCTTGGTGACTCGACTGGAGCTGGAGATGAAAGGGATTATTCAAGCAATGTTGGCACACAAGGTAATTCTACTGGTAAGTAGGGCTTGAATTTAGTTCACAATTGTTGAGTATACCGGGCAAGGGCATGATGGAGTAATTGGATAATAACTTGAAGAGTGGAGAGTTAATTCCTTGCTATGAAATTTGTGTCAATGTGGAGTTTGTTATGTTTTGTGACTCAAATTTCACGTGATTTAAAAGTTTGATTCATGCAGGAAGCCTAGATAATTTTGGTTTGGAAGTCCGATTTAATAAGGAATCAAATTTCATCATGGATTGCGAGTTTGATTAGGAAAATGACTTTGGAATGGATAAGGAAGTGTTTTGGACGCATTAGGACCGAGACGGGGTGCCTAGGCTCGGGGAGCAAAAATAAGGAGGCAGAAGGGCTGGCGCCCTAGCGAGCGTTGAGAGGATAGAGCCTCCTGTTTGGGGGGGGGGGGGGGGGGATTTCACCCATATTTGGTTTTTGATACGATTTTGTGTTCTACTTCATCCATAACTCCAAGATTTAACTCCTATAAATACTCTACAAGGTGTAGGATATTAAAAAAAAAAAAGGCTCAACATAACAATTAGATCATTGTTGTATACATTAGAAACTTGATAAAACTGTTTAGATTTAGATTGAGAGAATTAAATCTTGTATAGACAATTTTTAGTTTCTTGGTATAATAAATTTTCTTCTTCTTCCACAAATCTTGTTGTTGCATGATCCATTATTTTCATATTAATCATATTTTCGTTTTTTTTAATTATTTGGTCGAATTCTCAACAAGTTGGTATCAGAGTCGTTCCACTTTCAACAAAGTGATTTCAGATCTGGTTCGGATTATAACACATGGAATCCCTTTTCTATTACTAAAATCTCGGGTAAAACATATTTTCCCTAGCCCACTTCTTGAATTGATTACATAACCTCTTCACGTAGTTGTGGGATGGCTCTAGACCATGGCTTCGTGCTCAATTTAAATTCTTTTTCTTGACAACCAGATGTTCTTCCCCAGTACAGTTACAATTTTCCAACTAGATTATGTTTCCCATTTTTCTCCTCGGGATGAATTAAAAGCTTTAATATTTTCAAGTTTTAACTTTAAAGGTGTTTCTTAAACAAAATTCTTGAACAGATTTTCACCTATATTTGTTGATAACATAAAAACCCATTATACCTAGAAGAACGTGACTTAGATTTATCATTTATCATTTCCTTTTCTTCCTAACTTACCTTCTAATTCTCTACATAACTTTCTTGGAGCCCTGTTCGAAGTTGGTTCTCAAGAAAGATAAGAAAAATACTCTCCTCTCAAGCTTTAAGAAACATACTCCTACTCTTCGCTTGAGGTTTAGTTGTTAAATTTTCAGGATTTTGTTCTATGTAATTGTTATGACGTGATTCAGCAAGCTTATGAATTGAACAAATAATGAAATGGAGAGTATTTTTCTAAAGAGAATATCGAATACCAAAATCGATTAATCTTAACTTTATCTAAATATTCGATTTGTATTGAATTTTAAATAAATACTAAACACACATTAAAATTTAACTACTAGCTTGACTTGAGAAAATTCAATGACAAAATCAATTTTCATGTACGTAAACGGTCGATTTTTATAATTTATTTGACAATCTCTCTTAAACAAAATGAAAGCTACATTTATATACTAACTCACTATGTCTCTATATAAATTATGACATACAAAAGGGCATTGAAAGCAATAGAAGTTCAAACACGACCACACAAATCATAGGAGTACGTCTACATCTTCTATTTAAATTTATGACTTCCAATAAAATAGCTCATAGCACGTTTACTACCTCTCAGCGTCCAAACGATTTATAAAACGTTAAAAACGGAAACTCGGAATACATAATTAATAATTAAAGTCTAAACATGAAATATGAAATTCAACTATTAAAATTAGGTTACTAAGAACAAATTTAGTTCACCATCAAATTACAACAAAAAAATGGTTGAAGTTGAATAAGGCACGTTTGGCATGACTTTTAAAAAGTTAAAATGAGCTTTTGAGATTCAAAAGTTGCTTTTGAACTCGTTTGACTAATTTTATGAAAGTATTTATTTTAATTAGAAGAATTTTTAGAGAAAATTAGTCCAATATAACTTTCTCTAAAAACACTTCGAGAATATGAAACTTTTTCAAAAAATTAGCTTTAAAACAAAAGTTAAAGTAACTTCCTTCAAAAGTTCTTCTACAAGAAGCAACAACTAAAACAAAATCATGTCAAACGGACCCTAAATCAATGATTGTTATCCCATTAAAATGAAATCGTCATTAAGGGACACGTGGAGGCATCATATGAAGACCATTGGTGGCAAATTGAGAAAAGACAAAATCTGCTTTGGCCAAAGTGCCCAACGAGGCCCGAGGTCCTTATCTACGGAATGAAGTGTCTTCATACAACGCGACAAAGCACTTAAGCCCCGTTTGATTGGGGTGGAATTGGGTGGAAAAGGAAAATATTTTCTTTTTCTACCCTTAAATTTGGTGTTTGATTGCATAACTTTTTCATGGAATTCATTTCCACACCTTTTCTAGGTACAATTATCTAAAACACATTTTTCATCTTTTATTTTCCTATAGGTATGGTGGGAAAATGTTTTTCATTCTTTTTTTTTTTTTTTACTTTTGACAATGGAAACATATTCTAAATCCAATGGTAAAAAAATTTATCCATTTAATTGACAATTTATATGAAAAATAAAGTCAAACGAACACAATAAAATTTTTAAAAAAAATTTAAATTTTTTTTTTTTTTTTTTTTTACTTTTTTGCAATCCAAACAAATTTTAATACAGATTGTGAAAAAATTTATTTCAAAAGTAACAATTTACATGAAAAATAAAGTCAAACGGATTAGGTAAAAAATTGTACCAATCAAACACCATTAATTACAATTCTCTCTAAAACAAATTCTATTCAATTCAATTCCCTGTCATTCATTTTTTTTCCACCTATTTTCCACCCTTACAATCAAACGGACCCTTAGTGTAAATGCCGAACCTCTTTGCCAAACTGGCCTACATCCAATATCTCACTTCATGCATCGAGGTCCCCAATACAAACAATTTTGGAGAATATATTTGAGAATGACTGATGGGATATCTGTGATTAATTAGTTTCAGGCTAGGAATAGGGCGGCTAACCATTTATCATTGTAATTAATTTAGTGAATGAGTGATATGAGGTCTAGGTAGAAAGGATGTTGCCACATGTATATAATCCAACGATAGACGGTTCGGCCATCTTACTATAAATAGCAAGTCTTGTAATATTACAAAGGATGCTTAACTTGATATTAAAAAAAAGGAAAATCTTGAACTCTTTACAATATACATTGTTGTGAGAATATTCATCTTGTTCTTATAATTATTGTCATATTAAAATATTGTAAAAGATCAAATCAACGTTGTTTTCTAGCTATTATACATACGACATGATAATCACCCCGTTAGTAATCTGATTCGTCATTTCATATCCCGATTTCGATCGACATTTTTGGTTATGCCGCCAGAGTTCATACGCGTATCATAAGTCCGATACTAATATCTGTTGACAACATGTGTTTGAGGTCAACAGTGATAATGAAGATAACGACGAAAAGATGTACGAAGAGGACTCATTGAATCTCGTTGTTAAAACTCAAAACGTCATCTAATATTCTTCATTCTCTGCCTGAAGTATATAATTCTAGGGTTAGTACCTCTTCGCGAAAGTTAAGTCAAACATGGACATCAATTTTCCCATTTTCTGTCGCGCAAGTTAAGTCGTCCCATTCTCATCTAACAAAATCTTTATAAAAAATTTAAAAAATAAAAATGTAGCATTATTATGACGTGAAATTGTCAACATGTCAAGTTCAGAAAAAAAAATCACTTCTTATAATAAGACTATAAAAGTAATCTATTTCTAATCCAACATATCTTTTTGGTGGAAATGAACTATGACTACAAATATTGAGAAGTGCTGACTGTACAGGGCACTGTTTCACAGGTGCTATACTGGACACTCACATATAAGAGGTGGGTGGGTATTTTTTTTGTTTAAAAAAATCACCCACCTCCGAAACATGAATCTGGTCTCTACAGTCCCTGTGAAATAGCGGCCTGTAGAGCCAACATTTTTCACAAACATTACAGATGATGTGTACTATTGTCACCTATATGGACTATATGTTGAATAGAATAAGGCAAATAATTTAAGATACAAGTGACGTGAAAAGGCACACGACAACCAAGCGGGGATAGCTCAGTTGGGAGAGCGTCAGACTGAAGATCTGAAGGTCGCGTGTTCGATCCACGCTCACCGCAAATTTTGTCTTTTCAGTTTTCATTTTCTTATCTGAAATAAAAAAAGAAAAATATCTCTTCGCCGGAAGAGAGAAATTGTGTATAGGAGGGAGATTTCATAATCTTTTGCAGCCTTCTGATTGGTTGATTTTGTTACGTGGAAATTATCTGCCACCATAATTTTCATACATGAAATCTTAAATTCATGATTCTCACTTTCTTAACGTAAACTCACCCTTCACCTCGAAAAACACAGCACTTCTCCAAATTTCCATAAACAGCATACTGCAGAGAAGGATCAGCTGTAAACTTGAACAAGAAATGGCATCAATGGTTGCCACTGCCAATTCACCGCTGTTGTTAGGGCAACTTCGTTCTTGGGCCAAACCAAGAATGCCAATCCTCTTTAAAGATGTTGTCCCTATGGGAAATGGCAAATACACCATGGTAACCAACCAAAACCACACCCCACTTTTGGTATTGTCAAGTCACTTATGATTTGTGTTAATGGTTTTGATTTGGACAGGGTATGGACCGGACCGTGTCAAGTACTTGGGGCCATTCTCAGCTCAAACTCCATCGTACTTGACCGGAGAATTCCTGGGTGATTATGGTTGGGACACTGCTGGTTTATCTGCTGATCCTAGGCTTTTGCAAGGAACAGGGCTCTTGAGGTATATTCCAACTTCCAAGTGTTTATAATTAGTATGTACGAGTTCTTAATGAAGAAGTGATTCGTAAAAATAATTAAATTACCAGTTATTCACGGGCGATGGGCAATGCTTGGAGCTCTGGGATGCATCACCCCCGAAGTTCTTGAGAAATGGGTTAAAGTGGACTTCAAAGAGCCAGTTTGGTTCAAGGCTGGAGCTCAAATTTTTTCAGGTGGTGGACTAGATTACTTGGGTAATCCCAATCTTGTACATGCACAAAGCATTTTGGCAGTTCTTGGATTCCAAGTATTTCTCATGGGACTTGTTGAAGGATTCAGAATTAACAGATTAGAAGGCGTTGGAGAGGGCAACAACCTTTACCCCAGTGGCCAATATTTTGATCCTCTTGGCCTTGCTGATGACCCCGTCACTTTTGCTGAGCTCAAAGTGAAGGAAATCAAGAATGGAAGGCTAGCCAAGTTCTCCATGTTCAGGTTCTTTGTTCAGGCTATTTTCACTGGACAAGGCCCTCTGGAGAAATTGTTGGACCATCTTGATAACCCTGTTGCTAACAATGCTTGGGTCTATGCCACCAAGTTCGCGCCAGGATCATAAACGTAGTTTCATTTGTTCAATCAAGTGTTAAGAGAATGCATGATTGTGTAAATTTACATTGGTTTGCTCAAATGATTGGAGAAGAAAGAACTGATGTACTAGTTCAATTCAACAAATAGTGACATGACCATTTCTTTTATATATTCCACCCTAACCACAATATTCAATTGAGTTATGAATTACATCATTGACACAAACTACATACATAATTCTCATGCTGAACTTTTGCAGGGATGACTAGGCAGTAGATCAACAGAATCACTTAGCTCATGAATGGGCTAATTTGATGACAAAATTGGTACATATACACACATCACAAGTCTACATCGTGATCAAAAATCTAAAACATTTCGCTCTTCTTTCCCTCACCATATTGGTCTATTTTTTTCGGCTTCATCCTGGCGCAACCTGAGTACTTTTGCCTTTGTCTCCCTTAACAGAACCCTGTAATACTTTGTACATGACTGAAATATGGACTTCAGACTCTGCAGTTCCTTCTCAGGATCCGTGGCATCGTCATCAAATTTTTTTCCCATTGCTCAAACTCCTCCTCAAGGGAACTGATTGCATCTAAACCACCGCTAGTTAACTGACCTGCTCCAAATTGCATACCACTGTAAGCAAATTTGATAGAGGTGCTACCACCAGGAGTCTGAGTTGCCATGGACATCACCTCGATCCCTTAACAGCAAGATGATGAGTCGTCATCAATCCTACCACATACAATTTTGACACCTAACCTGAGTTCCAAAATCAAGCGATCAGTTCTATTTTTCAAGTGCAATCTTAGAGGAGCATTTTCCTTTTCCTTTTGCCCGAGAATTGCCTCTGCCATTGACACCTTCCTTTGAAGTTCTTCCACCGCAGAAGGTAACATTTCGGGTGGAGAATATGTTTTTGAAAATATTTTTTTTTCAGTACTATATTAAGAGAGTGAGTTTGTTTTGGCACTATTCATAGGGTTGTGTGCCTTCACTATTTTTTTATTTTTTCCCCTTCCTCTCTTTAACAATCCAAACTAGAAAATTGTGTAAATTTATTGGCTTCCTTTTAGTGCTTGTGTGTGAAAGTTTTACTTTCTCAACCACAACTTTCTTAAATTCATATATTAAGTCATTGTTTGATGGAGATTAATTAATTTAAGTTAAATGTCAATAATTAATTTAAACACATATTTAATGGATTCCACAATATTTTAATCACACATCATCAACTTTTATAAAAATTTACTAAAAAACTTATTTTAATTCATACCAAACAAGGCTAAAAAGGTTACTCCATGTTGGCACTGTTCCTATAAATGTGTCAAGGTACTGTTTGCCTTTTTTCCCCATCCCTCTCTGTGACAATCTTATTCTCGTTGGTAGGTTCATTTCTTTCTCCATTTTTCCACGCCACCGATGTCTTTTACTCCATTTCCCCCACACAATTACCATCTCTTCTCTCCTTTTTATTTTCCTTCTCTAAGATCTTCACTATAAGTTGCAATTTTTGTAGAAACCATATATTTCTAGGACAATGTATGAACCTGTTGAGAAAAACTCTGTTCAGAGAATAGAAAGAAAACAAGAATCGCAAATCAAGTACAAATATGGCTTCAAAGATTTCCCTAAAGGCGGCAAAAGGCAAGAGTGTAAAGAAGGTGATGACGATAGTTTCACGGTAGATTTTTTGTATTTAAATGGGAATGATACCAGCGGTAGCTTCATGTACTCAATTTTCACTTTATTTGTTCATTTCTCTTTGAAAATTTGATCTTTATGTTTTTTCCCTTTAATTTCTGTAGGATTTACCCTAAACATAACCATTTTTCCTGCAAAGAAGGTGCACCCCATGAGTTTTCCCTTTCATTGCGTATTTATCCATATGTGGTTGCTCTATATATTTTTCTAAAACTTGAATGTCACTGGATCATATTTCATTTAGGTACTTTTAGCCTCCTTTAGTAAAGGTTGAAGTAAATGATATTTTGTCTTAGTGACATAAAATCGAAAGCAAAGGCAAGCAAATGATGCACCGAAAATAGTCAATAAAAGATTGGAAGTAAAAACTATAAGATACAGCTCGTTGCATTATTTGTGAGTATTTTTAGTTTTCCTTCTCTCTTGATACATTTTTAATTTGGGCCCTTTGATACATTTACAAAGACGGAGAAATTTCTATAATAAGAGAATTCTCTCTTTCCCTACATTTATATTTACACATTATCTAAAATATCTCACTATGTGCCAAAAAAAATATAAGAAAGAAAATATTGGTTTTGTTGATGGAATTGAATAGGATATTGGAATCTGTATGACTCTATTATTGCATACTTCCTATTTTGTATTTTTATGTTAATTTCATTTGTTTATGAAATAATTTGGAATATTGATAGATATATTACGCAAGATAAGATAATCATCTTGAAGAACAAGAGCATAATTTACTAATTTTTGGGATACAGTTCTACCTGCTATGTTATCATCAAAGCTTTTACTAGAAATGGAGATAGATGACAATACAAAGAGAGACCAATTGTTAAATGGGATGCAAAACCTACAATTGATACAATCGGTTACTATTCAATTATCCATAGGAATGCAGAGATGGAAGGCTCAGCTAGTATAGCAGAGTGGATTCTGTTATGGGTTTGGAAGAGGTGAACGGATTATTTTCCCTTTTTGTGAAATTTTCTTTCTTAACGTCATTATCAAACAAAAAATAATAATTACTATCAAAGGACAAATGTTTAAATTTTTTCGTATAAATTATTGTCTTTATTTTTTTTAGTTCAATTTTTTAGGGTTATTTTCTACAATTGATTAATATTATTGATCCTCATATGAGAAAACTACAAATATTGATTTGTGGGTTTTTGTTTTTTAGTCATGGATTATAACTTAGTGGACAATGAGTTGTTCATTGCAATTTGCATGCATCAAACAATTGGACCACGGTACACGTGCTCGTCAATTCAACTGTTTCAAGATTTATCTTTTATATGTTGTAAATTTTTTTTCCCTGGGTTGATTGTTTGTGTGTATCATTGGAACATGAAGAATACTTTGTGCTATACCCCACTTGTTTGAATTCTTTGAACTTTTGAGATAAACTTTCAATGGACATGTAATGTACAAGTTGATTATGTGTTTACTACTGGCAAAGCTCATAATTAGACACTAAGTTATGAGGATGAGGATTCAAGATTTAAATGTAGTTGACATTTTGGGGGTAGGGGACATATTGAGAATACAAATCGTAATTAGGATTATTATGAATGCTCTTTCATAATTAAACTGTGTAATTGCATTTTAGCATTTGCTTATGCTATCACAAAGTTCATAGTAGCGAGGGTCTTGGTTGTTTATCTATTATTTTATTGATTTCTATGCAGAATGTGATCAGTTGCATAAAGATATTGAACATTTGTGCATGCAGCAAGCTAGATCTGCTTATCTTGGTGTGGCCACTAGAATGCATTTTCAGATGTGAATAAAATTATTTATTGTTTGTGAATCTGACATACGAATTATTTTCCCCGTTTTGGTACTCACATTTTATCTATTGGGGGTAATGAAGTGGAAAATGACTTTTCCTTTTTCACAAAAATAATGGAATGCCTTGATTCTATATAGGACAGCTGGGTTGGAGCAATAGATTGAAAACTTGAAAAAGAAGTTAACTATTTGCACAAGAAAAAATCGAAATCTTCAATAAGAGCTATTAGAGCTTATAATAATAAAGTGAGAACTACTACCATCTCTTTAACATCGCTTGCATGATCTCTTAGCTTCTTACATGACATTTGATCTTGTTTTGTGTATTTAGAGCCAATTGACTGATATACATATTAGCAAAGTCTCTCTCTCTCTCTCTCTCTCTCTCTCTCTCTCTAATATCCTTCCCACCCCCACCCCCACCCCCACCCTCACCCTCACCCTCGCCCGTACAAGCTTGTTTGTTTTTATGCGCGCAATGTCAATAATTTTTTAGGACTCTTGAGATTCTAATCTAATTGTTAGCTTCTCTACCTTATGATTCAAAATTTACCAGCACCTTTCTCCGCTTAGCTGGCTATAAAGTGATATCCATTTTGAAAAAATGACACAATTTTCCTCAATATCTTGGATTTCGGATTTCAAAAAAGAAAAATTTGTTGTATTTTATATATCTCAATTAGTTGACTCTATATTGGTGTTGGATTTATTCGACAGATAAACAGTTGAAATTTTTCAAGGTTTTGTTGCTGCTACTTTTGCTGAGCGAGATAATGCAATAATAGAGGTAGACTTCTTATTCTGTTTCACTTATCTTTTCTTCTTCTACTACCTAATTAATCAACTTTATTCGCATTCACTCGATATGAGGATGAGAGTTTGGCTATAAGGTGCATCATGCCGTTCTTAAGCATATCCATGAGATTTAGTGGGGTTTTTTTATCTTCTTCATTCAACTTTGTAAGTGAAAATTTTGAGTAGTCTTTTCTTTATATTAATTTCCTTTTGATGTATTCGGTTAATAACAAGCTAAAAATCTAGGGAGGAAGAGGAACCTGTCTCACAGGAGCTAAATAAACTTGAGAGAAGGTACCTTACTTAACAATTCGGTACTTTTTTATTCTCACACATTCCAAATATTTTGTAGAAGTTGTCCCTTTCTAGATATAATTTCGAACTTCTCATCGTATGATTTAGTTTCTCTTGGAATTGTATGCATGCTCACAAGAAAGTAAAGGATGCGGTACAGATATTAATGTTGAATGAAGTTCTGGATTTGCTCCATATTAAAATGTCAATATTCATCTAGAAACATCAGATTTTGTGTTTCGAGGAAAGTATTGTGCAATGTCCACTGAACAAGCAGTTTAAATTTTGTATTTGACAAGGAAAAACAGAACCTTTTGTGTTGGAATTCAAAAGTTGTGTTCTAACTCTGCTTACATTTCTTTATAGCTGGTCTTAAGTCCATATAAAGAGGAGGGTTGCATTGAGGAGAAAACTAGCATGAAACTTTGTTTCATTTAGGATATGAATCCTTCCAAATTCTGTTGTGATGTCTATTAACCCGCGTTGCATATGATCTCAAGTATGGTGAACAACAGACACAGATCAGTAGAGTGCACCATAGGCTATGTTGGGTGGTATAAAAGGTGAATGAATCATGAAACCCCATATGTATAATTTGGTATTTTGATAAGGAAAAAAATAGAAATGATAATTGTAATGAGTTTTGAAATACGAGGTTGTAGAAGTTAAACAATTATGTGATTATATTAGTAAGGCTTTCGAATATTTGATTTTAGTGTTATTAGGATGCATCCTACTCTTCTTCTATCTCTTGTTCCGTAGTGCTCCACACCTCACAATTTCTGTAGAATAATTACTTTTTCAAATATGTTTGCGAGGAACATTTAGCAACGCATGCTTACGTTTTATGTAACTAATACTTAGTACAAATATTTTTTTATATATACGCTATTACGAAGACAACTATAATATGGCACGTGCCTTGCAGGTGCATCTCACTATTTTTTTTTTTTTAAAAATTTGTTTTGGGAGAATGATAGACAATCAAAATCAATTTCTTATTCGAAGTAACATAAATCCAAATCTAAACCATATTGTAGTTTCAATATAGGTTCGAATTAATACTTTGCTATGGTTTCCCAATTAAATAGGTCAGGGATACAGTTGTCCAAAAAAAGTTATATATCACGAACGATTTAGATGCATGACGTAATTTACACAAGAATTCATATAAATTCAATCGGAGAAAGTATTATGGTGGATCTCGATCTTGTAGTGCGAAAATTGTATCCAGATTGACGTAACAAATACTAACTACATGAAAATTTTGAGCCTTTAACATATTTTTCATGAAAATAGTCCCAAGAAAAAGAATGAACAATTTTTGAAATGATCAAAATTTTTTGAAGTATATAAAAAAATAAAAATATAAAGTCAATCCCAATATTTAATGTATTTAATTCTGTCTGGCTAATAATTTCGTTAAAAAATAAAAATATCTCACATACGTAATGGAAGACACGTCTCTCTCTTTTCTGTGCACAGAAGTGAGGAAATTTCGAAAATGAATATGGCTATAATCAACAATTGCAGCTATTTAGGCACTCGTTACATCACAAATTCAAGCTACGAGCATCTGCCTAAAAGAATCCATGGTAAGTTCTACATCTATCCACTCGCTTGCACATTTTTGAAGCGTAGGCTCTTGAATTCTCAAGCTTTGGTTTTATTATTGTGTTTTTAAGGTATTAAAGACAAGAAGCATTCAAAGTTCTTCAAGAGGGAGTGTCTTGATGGTGAAGATGTTGTATCACTGTCAAACTCAAAGACTAGCAAAATTAAATTCCCTAATGTGTTCCTAAATTCGGTTGCAGGTGTGAAAAATTGCACATGAATGTTATTTCCTGTAATCTGATTTAAAAAATTTAATTTGGTTATTATTCACTTTCATAATAGTACTATTTTGTATTTTGTTTAATTAGAATGTGGTTTCTTTTTCAAAATTAGAGCTGAAAACCTAGAGTTGAACCCGCTCAATTTACTTTTGGTCCTTTTCAGGATATGTACTATTCTTCCTTTTTTCTTTTTTTTTTATTTTTTTTATTTGGGCTTAAGTTGAACTTGCATTAGTGGCAAAAGAATAACTGATTTTAGTTTTGGAATTTGCTGCAGCAAATTTGCTTTTAACACACACTGCAAATGCTTTTACTGGCGAAAATATCAAGGTGAGAAACTTCATGCTAACTTTAGTATCTTAGTTTTCTTTTTGAGTGCTTATCATCAATGATAGAAAGATAGGGTGTTTTTTGTTAACTTGAGGAAGATCCAATATAGGAATTTTGAGAGAGAATTTTTAACTTACTTTAGTTGGAACAAGAATCTTGCTCTGCAAATAGGAAGAAACATAATTAAGTCGAATTGTGAAATTTAGGGCATGCTTTGGAAGCGTTTATGAAGGTTTAAATTATAAATAGATAGAAAAGTTATGAGTGGTGAATAAATGGCTAGTAGTTGTGTGTCCCTTGAAATATGTTGATAAAAAATGGCTTAATTGTTTATAAACATGAGCTAAACATAGCTTAGTGCTGCTTCTAACCTTTATTTTCTGAGCATTTCGATGTTTGCATTTTTCATTCTGTAAACCAGTGGTGTCTTTACCTTTAGTCTTATTAAAAACTGTAGTAACATTGTTTTACACACAATTTATTTACTTGCTGAACCAGTATGTTGATCTGGACTTCTTCTCCTGCTTCCCTTTTTTTTTTTTTTTTTTTTTTGTGGGGTGGGGGAGCCCTTTGGTTTAAATTTTGGAAATGAAATGCCCTCAAAGTTGGGATTTCTTACACCTTTTTGGGTGTCCTGTCCTCTTACTTTAAATAATGCATGCATGTCTGAAACTGAGAGTTTCAGTGAACTGCCCCCTCTGGATTCAGAGTAAAGCTCTACTGGAAAGATAATATAAAATCCTGGATTAACTCTCTAAATCCTTGGCTAACAAAATAGAAAGCTTCTCTTTTGTTGTCCAAAAAGACTTCTTCACTCCTTTTTCACTATTTGCATTTCGGGACAAGCATTCAATTTGTGTAATGGGAAAAGATTTCATTAAGAATACTTTTGTTTAACTCGTGTACATCTCACTATGCACTTCAAGGTTCTAACCTCTGAAAACTTGTTTTCCTTGTGGTCAGCAAATACCTGATTCTGTCTATCTTTTGGCTGATGGATCCATCGGAGATTGGCTTTCAGGCATTTTATATTCAGCCAGTCAACAGGCTAATGTAGCTGTTCAGGATCAGTTGTCAGCTCTCAGTTTTACTAGGTTAATGTCATATCAAATATGTTCTATGTTGCATTGGGTTTAATGACTGCTTGCACAAGCTGTTTATGTATGGTTCTAACGTATTTTGCTATGCAGTTTGTCAGTCATTTTTGGTGCTGGCCTTGTAACTAGCCTTTCTCCTTGCACACTCAGTGTTTTGCCACTTACCCTTGGTTACATAGGTATGAGCTTTTGTCTCAATTCTTCTGATCTTCTGTGATTATACTGTTTGCATTGATGTCTGATACTTGAATTTTGTGGAAATCATCTAGGAGCATTTGGCTCAGGGAAGAGCAGAGCAGAGGTAAATGACTTATTGAACCTGAATTCATACTACTGTCTTTTGTCTTGTAAAATTTCTGTTTTCATTGACATGCAACCGCATTGATTACCCGTGGAGATTGACTGCGGTGGCTCATATAGTTTTGTTTCACATGAACTGTTGATGAAGCAGTAAATGAACTTAAATACTTTTATAATATACATGTCTTGTATTGGACAGGTTATTGGGAATTCTGTTGCATTTGCAATGGGATTGGCTACTACATTAGCATTACTAGGTGTAGCAGCCTCATTTGCTGGCAAGGCTTATGGTCAAGTAGGGCAGGGGCTACCTCTTGCTGCTTCATTTTTGGCTGTGATTATGGGTTTAAATCTCTTGGAGGTAGGTGGATATGTGTTGGCAATGTTGCACTCTAACGATATACCATAGTGTTGGTGGTATCTTTGTTATTTTCTCTTTTTTATGTTACTTGTAATGTGCATGTTTATCACTCAATTACACCAAGAAATTTGGTGTTGACATACCCCTAAGTTATTGTACAGGTAGTATACTTTTTTAGCAAAATGCCTTTATTGTGAATCATGATAATATCTTAAGAAGCATAGAATAAACAGAGAACCGCAAGGATGCACTTTGATTAAATGATGGTAGAGCTGGCGTTAGTTTGTAGCTCTCAGAACTTAATAAAGATGTCAACTACAACCTCACTATTTCTATCCGTGTTGCCATTCAAGTGTCTTATCTTCTAATTAAGTTGTTTCCATAGATACAGAGCTTGTATTTTGTAGCAAACAGTGTGTTTTAATCTTGCTTGTCCTTTTCACTGTTTAAACCTGAAGTTTAAAATTTTATGTTTTCCTGAATTTTTCGGGAGCCCAATGTTTATCTATGCAAGAATTTTAGCCTTAGCTGATTATATGAAGTCTACTTAGCGTTATTTCAATATTTTGGGTAGGGCTAGTGTGCTCTTGCATGGAAAAATCTTAATGTCTTGGTAATGTCTATTATTCTCAGATTTACATAATTGCTGCAGACAGGTTACATTCTTTCTTTGTCAGAGGTTAGATATTAATGAATTTCCTCCAACCTCCTTTTTTTTATTCTGCTTCTCCCTTTCTTTTCTTCCCCTTCAGAATAATTTATATATAAATATTTTCTCAACTTACTCATAGTCATATAATTGTTTTGCTTGAATTGAATCTGGAAGTGTTCTCTAACACTGGCTATAAGTTGGTCTATAATCCTATTTTGATAAATAGATTAGGTCGATCAAATTGCTCCCCCTTCCTGTAAAATTCAAACTCTTTTTGTCTGGACCCATGTTCCCATCAGCTCTGAACTTGTCCACAATAATTGTCAATAGACGGCAATGAACTGTAGGCAGTCTGTGCATTTGTATTTTTCTTGCCACTCAATTGTTGTCAACATTGCCTTTTGTCTTTTGGTTAATGATGCAGGTAATTGAGTTACAACTGCCCTCATTTTTCAACAACTTTGATCCTCGTGCGGCTGCTGCTAATTTGCCTTCAAGTAAGCTTTTCTATCCTGTTGTTAATTCTTCACACGTTCAAGGTCCAGCTAGCTGTCTTTGCATAAATTGACTGCTTGAAAATGTCATTAAATTCTCGTTTATATTGTAAGGTGTTCAAGCGTATTTGGCTGGACTTACATTTGCATTAGCTGCATCACCTTGCAGCACTCCAGTGCTGGCCACCTTGCTTGGATATGTTGCTTCTACCAGGGTACTTGTCTTCATTTAGCTTTTTCAGTTTTGTATCTTTCAGGTACATAATTAAGCAACAGGGATTTGGATCTTTCAAGTTTTACTTCAAAGAGAACTACATGATTGAGAGAGTGGATAGTACCTTATTATTTTGGCCAAATATAATGTGGTATAGACTTTTGAAGTGAATAACTTTTTCAATATGGCCAGAAAGAATAAAATATTCAGTTTCACATTCTAGTTTTAAATATACGAATTGACAAAGTGAAGAAAGATATATACTGAACATCTATTGCAGGATCCAGTAATAGGGGGTAGTTTACTGTTGACCTATACAACTGGTTATGTTGCTCCTCTACTTCTTGCTGCTTCCTTTGCTGGAGCATTGCAGGTATATGTCTTACACCAGCAATTTGTTATTGCTTTCAATTCTGGAGATTGGCATATGTTGCCTGCTCGTATCTCGTGTATATTGAATTGCACTTAAGCAGATTTTAACACACCTCCATATTTTAACTGTTCTCCCCACCTATGGGATTTCTCCAAAGGGCGCTGTGCAGTCTTATAATTTTCCTTTTGACTTCTATTTGACCTGTATAAATTAAGCACCTAACTATAATAATACATGGGTATGTGCAGAGCCTGCTTTCATTCCGCAAGTTTTCTGCATGGATTAACCCAATGAGGTACTGACTTGAATACAATTATAATTTTTGACATCTGCTTCATCATTACTAATGAATCAAAACGGCATTCATAGACTCATCAGCCGTCTTCTTGGTGAGTACTTTAGGCTGCTTTGTTTTTTTTCTGCTGCTTATATGCGAATTGAATGTCCTTCTAGTGGGGCCCTCCTTCTAGGCGGGCGTATATACACTGTTGGATAAGCTTTTCCCAGCAACAACGATGGCTATGTAAGCAGTTACAGGAATTACATGCAGTAAAAACTAGACCATAAGGAGAGGAAGGTGCTGCTGTGGTAACTTTTGTAGGCAGTTGGGATCCAATGAAGACCTTTCCACGCTCTTTATGTACTTCAATGCATTGATATTTAATGTGCAGAACATTCGTTAATGACTGAATGTACAGAATGAGTGCCAAGGCAAACAAACCTGTGTAAAATATTTATTCACCAACATAGTTAAACAAAAAGTTATTTGTACAAAATGTAAGTGAATTTGTGCATTTATGAGGAATGGAGGAGCTATGTGGTCTTTGGTCATGGAATACAGGTAGATGGTTTGAATCAAGGTTTCAGTTCCATGAATGGAACAATATGATGCTTTAATGAGGAATGGATCAGTGTGTCTATTAATTTCGAATCCACCAAACTCCTACATAGTCGTCTACACTCTTGTAGACACATTATTTTCTACGTCTATTCAATGTTAAGATCTATTATTATCCCTATATATCAATTCCTTATGTCTGTCACTCCCACTCCCACTCCCACTCCCACCTTCATCACTGGTATCAGTACCGGTCACTTGGCCATTGACTGCTACATTGTGTCGTGCACTCTTTTGCATGCTCGAAGTTATTACTGGTTATTAGCTTCTGGATCTTGTGGTGAATATTAATGATGAATTTATCAGCTGATTTACGACCAACGGATGGAATTTGAGGACCATATCAGGGACGGATTCAGGATTGGATTCGAGATCAGACTACAAAATTTCAAGTCGGGCTACTATACGGAAAAAAAAAAAAAAAAAAAAAAAATTACACATGAAAAACAGTTTTTTCAAAAATAAAATATAAAAAACTTTTTAAAAAAAAAAAAAATTGGTCCTAATTGAGCTAGCCCTCCACTAAATCCGTCCCGGACCATGTTACATAACGTAATGTCATATTTAAAGGACACTTGTTTGGACATGACTGTAGCAAAAGATCAACCTGTACTTGTTCAAAATATTTTTTAGCTCAATCTTTCCTTAAAGTTGAGACTTGAGGGTACAAACAATCATGCTTGTCCATGATGAGTGCATTAGCTTGTTTTTTTTGCCAAAAAGCGTGTCGAGAAAATGAAAGGAAATTTGATTCCACCTCTCGAAACCTATCATTGCTAGAAGTTTCTTAGCTGTCCTAATTCAAAGCATTTTGCACAATGATTCCAGTGGAATAGGACTTGTTGCAAAAAGTAAAAGAAAAGCATGTATAAATATTCTTGTAAACATCCTTTTGGCTTTTGCAAAATTAAACAATAAGTACGAGAGAGAGAGAGAGGGAAAAAAATCCCAAAATATGGCTCCATTTCTACGCGCTCGCTCCAATCAAGTTTTTAAAGAGAGAGTTTCTCTATCTGCATGTTAATACATTAATGAGAGCCGCGATTGATCATTTCCATGTATTGGTTCAGAGACTCTTGTCGTTGTAATCTCATCTCTTCGTTGAATTTCTTGATGAACGCTTCCACTCGCTTATTCAGCTCGTCCTGACCAAGTGACGGCTCCTTCCTGAGTTTTCCCAAGCCAGGTGATGGAGTCGATAAAGGGCTTGTAGCATTTGTACGGTCTTTGAATGTTTCAGCTTTGGTCATCTTTTGTGGTGTCTTCTCTAGCTGTAGCTGCTGGTGGCGACTGCTATGGGGATGGTGGTTGTCTCTCTCCCACGTGTCGGACTTTCTTAAGTGCCTAGTTAATGGCATTGCCCGTCCGTCTGTTATAGTTTTCCATGTACTCTCCAATGTGTCGTGCCTTTTCGCTTTTGACACGCCCAATAACGATTTGCCACCTGAAAATAAAATTAAGATTAGCAACGTTTATTCAATTGAATAATGATATCGAGCACCAGAGTTCAATTAAATAAATCATATAACATTAGGAATGTATCATTTAATATTATGCAATTACGATCAAGATTGGTGCTGAATAGTATTACTCTATTTGGATGAACACTAGTTAATTCGTGTTGGGAGTGGGTTGGGTTTATTAAGCTCTTCATCTTGTCGCGTTCCTCTTGACTTGCCCACCGTTTTCAGGGCCATGGACAGTTTCGGCATTTTAAATCAGGAAAAATATTCAGCTGTGTGGTAGACCACAAAGAGACAAGTACTCCCAGCCAATCATAATTAAATAATAATCCTCTGGCATTAATTCACAACAACCAAACTCCAACGGTAACATTTTGCCAGCTAATGCATTTCGGAGATTACCGTTATCGGCTCATTCTCGCCGGACATTTCAAATCTTTAATTTTTCGGTAGCGATATATTCTAAGCTTATAAGCTATGTACCTTTATGTGCATGTGTTTGTAAATTGTAAGGGAAAGAAAGAGAGATGTAAAAAATACAGAGAAAATATATACCTTCAGGACTGGATTTGACATTTCTCCGGTGACCGAACCTTACAGAAGCCGGCAGCTTCTCGTTCGGTGTATAATATTCCGTTGAATCTTCATTCACCGATAGCATCCGCGTAGATTTCGAAATGACATACTCATTCTCCTTATTATTCATCGAATCCTCCTTAAAAATAACGGCAGTCGGAGCGGTAACATTCGTCGTTAATGCCGTTTCATTGCCAATAATCCTCGCATTCTCTTGGACATACGGATCAAACCCAGTCCTTTCCCCATTTCCACTTCGTAACCATAGTTATTACTCAAAACGAAGCCGCTGTACTCAGATGCTGAATCATAATCAGTTTGAATATTTTTCACAATCGGCATCACCGTTTGGGGCTGCAAATGAACCATGGTGTCGAGCGGCACCGGCGCCGGGGCCGGAGACAGGTCATGTTTTTGGGACTGCAGTTTCGTGGTAGCCACGATGGTGATGATAATACAGTTGATGACTAGGTATAAATACGGAGGTCTAAGCCATGAAATAACGACGTCGTAGATTGAAGGCACGTCATATACGGCAAAATCTGCAATTGCCGGAAAGGAAATTTTGAGCATAACAGCAGCTCCCAAAACACTGGTGGATATTAACACAATCTTGAGCGATAGCATAAGATCAGTTGATATTTGAGATAGAATCGCCATTTTTCTCTGGTATTCTCTTCGGGCAGAGAATGTGCAGAGAGAGAGAGGCGGAGAAGAAGAAGTGATGAGGGAGCGTGAGTGGATATAAATATATGAATAAAGCTATTTTTACACAATCTCCTACACAATCCCCTACACCCCCTCACATGGAGGGGGGCCCACACATAATAAAATATTTGTGGGCCCCCCTCCATGTGAGGGAGGTGTAGGAGATTGTGTAGGGGATTGTATGTACATGTAGCATTTCCCTAAATATATATAGTGGCAAATTATGGGCACCATCGTTAATCTGATCTGGTGCGGTCAGATTCAAATTAATCACAAAAAATTAATGTTCAACAAATTTTCAATTTTCACGTCATAAGATTTTAATGGTTTAAGAGAACAAAATTATGTTATTATTCAAAAGTTGACATTGGTGATCCGACCTCGCCGAGTAAATAAATTGTCACTCAACTGATAAAAGTTACTCTAAAAATGATAAAATTAGAATCAATTTTTTATAAAAGGTCAAGATGATGCTCGACTTGATATCAACCTCTACTCCCCTAATATTATCAATGTAGTTAGTTTTAAATTAATTGAAAACAAATTTTAGTTTATTATTATGATAGCGTGTGGTGGTGCGAAAATAATTTTCGGCTAAACAGATATAAGACTTACTTTAACTAAAGTAATAAGTTACAATTTACTATATATTTGAACATAATTTGTAAAAATGGATAGACAGACTTGATCTCCTGCCCCCAGTAGGTAGGATAAAAATTTATCACCGTTAATGTGGTAAGAAAACCTTTTTTGTAGTGATTATAAGTGAGAATTTTTTATCCTATTTATTGGAACGAGACCAATTTCAAATGGAATAATGAGAAAAGGAGTATACTGAAATTTAGGTGTTTTTTAAAAGAAATATTAGTTGCCACAATGGGAACACAGATACCTTTTCATGTTCTTAGAAGAGTTTAATAATGAAAAAACGGTGGTTAATTCGAATATTATTACATTAATCAAATGTTTTACTTTCTCAACGGTCTTATTTGTGGCCGTTACGCAAGGCCGGTGTCTCAGGATCAGCCACTTGCTGGAGTCTGCATGTGCCCAACAGCTCAATGAGTGGTTGCACTTCCTACTATCCTCAAATAAAATAAATAAAATAAAATAAAATTGGGTTTTTAAAAATTGGATCATGCTCCACGTACAATCGGGGATGACAATTTCGATTGACAATCACACACATGTGAGGAGGCCCACGATGAATAAAAAAATCGTGGGCCCCCCTCCTGTGAATTATCAATCGGGATTGTCATATCCGGTTGTACAACTAATAAAATCCTTAAAAATTAGTACTAGGACAAGGGAACATATCTATCTTGCATCGAGAGTTAGAAAGGGAAGAAAATAGAACTTGAAAAACTATTACTAGGTGTCAAAATCGCATAAGAAATTTGCTAGAAATATAAATTCAATAGTATTTACAAGCGAAATCTAATCTGTATTGAAGATATATTATTAAAATGTGGTCTCTAATTCAATAATTTTCCATATTTCGACTGAGTTTAAAGTTTGTTTGTTTTATTTGATGCTCGTATTTTAATTTGAAATTACTAACGTAAATCGATATAAAATTACACGTAATTTTGTAACTAGCATCATCCTACCAATCAACGATTGATTGATTCTTAAAATATGTTATTAAAGCCATGAATGAAAAATGGCAACAATTATTGGTCACACACAATCTTGAGGACGTGAGTGATCACGTGACAAACCCATGCACCAAATAGATTAATAAAAAAGTCGAGCATGTTCTTGATACGATCAGATTTTTAGTAGTTTTGATAAAAGTTACGAGTCCCCTAAAATGTTTGTGGTTAATAATAATTATATACTTTACATAAATTTTAATATAACTTTTTAGTTGAACCAAACGCTGGGGCGGATTTAGCTCGACCCTCCAACCCAAATACTAATAAAAAAATTAAAAATAATAATAATAAATTTTTTTATGTGTACATTTTTTATTTTTTCATATTAATCTGTGCTAAATTTTTTTCCTGAATCCGTCCCTAATCAAACAAGACATATAAGTTAATGATTAACTTGTGAGTCAACGAATAAGATGTTGTATTGATCATCAAGTCATACACATTTAAGTCGTACGTTGCTCACCAACTAGACGTGCTCTAGTTTTAGACCTTTTGCGTCGTACCTCAAATGTATGCATAACCATTGACATTATTTTTCACAACTTTTGACTTTCCTCTCCAAATCATTTGTTTCCATCCGCATCAGCACTTTGTAGCTTTCAATGAATGACAGTTTGGTTGCCACACTTTGAAAAATGTTTTTCTCTAGCCTCCGAGCAAACTGTGGTCGTAGAATTTCATAGAACACAGAATGGTTACGCAAATAGGTGTAGAATTAAGAGACAAATAAGATGATTCTGTGGTACCTACATTATTTATATGCATACCCCCGTCTAGTTACAAACATGACAATATCATTAACAGAAAGCTACTTTAGTGTTCGTTTGGCATAACTTTTAAAAAGTGAAAAGAAACTTTTGAGACCCAAAAAGTATTTTTTTTTTTCAATTAAATGTAAAAAAGAAAAATCAATTTTTTTTTTCTAAAGGTCTATTATAAGCTATCAAAAAGTTTCTATTCAACAGTGGGGACTAGTTTAATCTCCACTTTTCGGGGAAAAAAATCAATAAAAAAAATACTCCCTTCACCCCATAACTATATGCTTATTTTCTTCTTCACGTAGATTTTAAAAATGTAATTAATATTATTAAAAATATAAATTTTACTTACATTTTTCTTAATACACCTTTACATTAAAAAATTATTAAAATAAGAGTATCTCATATTTGTTGATAACAAAACACATTAAGTATAGAGCCATGCTATTTGTACAGAGCCATTTGAACAGGCTTTGTACAGACCCCCTCTAGTAGGGGGTGGGTGGCTCCTATTAGAGGGGACCTGTACAGAGCCTGTTCAAATGGCTCTGTACAAGGGGATTTTTCCTTAAGTATATTAGAAAACTAAAAAATCAACTAAACTTTCAATAAAGAAAGTAGCCTATAATTTGGAATGGACGAATAAGAAAAGCAAGTCCGTCTTTATAGAACAGCGACAATAACAAATTATTAAATCTCTTATTAGCATCTACTCGTCTTCCGATAACATACAAAAGTACAATGCATGGTTCAACCACTCCACAACAAACTACATGCCCTACAGTTCCAATACCTCTGTTATTTTGCAACACTTACGCCATACATTTACTATACATGCGCAAATATAATGCATCTGAGTCTCGGCATGAATGACACCAGTACACACCACAATACAACTATAATGTTGCTCGAAATATACCTAAGATTTCCAATCACTCTTTCTTTTTGTCACTGGTTTCTGAAACTGAAGCATTGCGGTAAGGTGCAGCGGTGTATGCATATTGCATCAAGAGTGAGAAGAAAACCATCTCCACAATCACTAACGTGTTCTGAAGAGCTTCCTGGACATGCTCGACGTCAAGCCAGAAATGATTCGATTTTACTATTCCCATTGCTACAAGAATGTCAAGCATAATTCCCTGGAAAAGGATGGAGAATGCATCACAATCGTCAAATGTTTGAAGAGAAGAGAAAGCAAAGAACGTGCAAGCTACCAATTCCACCTATATATAGGACATGTTTGGCAAGGCTTTTAATAAGCCAAAAATTTGTTTTTGAGGCTAAGAAACTGCTTTTGGACATGTTTGGATAATTTTCTAGAAGTGCTTTGTACAGTTAGAAGAGCTCTAAGATAAAGTTGGTCCAAGATGACTTACTCTTGAAACTCTTCTACAAGAAGTAGAAGTAGAAGTCATGCCAAATAGACTCATAATACACTTTAACCCTTGGTCAATCTTTAATTTAAAAAGTATAGAACTTCTTGAAACTTGGTATGCTAAACTGGTGTTTCAGAAGATTATATACGATAAGCATACCTGCCAGAAACAGAAGAAGACGATGCCTTTGACGCACAAAAACTTGGCAAGTGGTTTATGCGGTGCTAACTCTTTCGCAAAAACATGGTAGAAAATCATAAGGGAATACAATGCCAAAGAAACAGAAACGTTCAAGATCATGGTGAATGTCCAGCTGAGCCAACTGGGATATATTCCAAGAAGCTGAAGAGCTATCATCAAGACAGAGCAAACCGGGCGAATTACCACAAACTGCCATGTCCATTGCTTGAGAAGCTTTAAATTTTTATGGTCCAGATGGACAGTGTGAGGCTGCAATTGCCAAAATGGTGCATTTAGACATTACTGTGGTTTGGTTAATAACAGACTGAAAAAATCATAATTATGAAGATTCAAGAGGCAAGATGATGGCTTGCATTTGCTTTGAATTATGAGAATAATTCCATTTAAAAATATCACAAACAAATCAAGTCGGATGATAATGCGTCCTAAGGGTGAAGATTAACATACAGCTCAGTTATCACATTACAACATCCATTGGTTGAAGAACGGAGAGCTCTACCTGGAAAAGAGTCATTGGGAACGAGTGGTGAATCTCTCTTCCTTTAATTTCATCAGGCACTATGTTTTTGCTGATAGATATGTTCAAATAAGTATACATCAAAGCCAAAAACTTAGCCATCACCTACACTTAATCAAAAGATAAAGTTAATTCCAAGAAAAAAAAATCGATAAAGCAGGCAAATATAAAGTGCTATGCGTGAATTATCCAACTTGGCTCTGATGACTAAAACCACAAGCTGGAGTTTCAGAATGCGTAGTTGTTGAACATTTACCAGAGCCTCATAGCATTCTTTGACAGAATCCAAGAATGTGAAAAATGTTGCGCTTCCACGAATGTCTAGCAGACCAACGTAGGAGTCAATGGCATATAATGGAGCCATGAGGACAATAATTACTATTGCCTTCTGTTCCTTTGGCTTCTTCCAAGATTGGAAATGTTCAGATACAAGCTGTATCGCAAAGTGCAGAGTGAGCATTACACATACAGTGGACCCCATCAATGTGAGTTTCCCACGGTCCA
Organism: Osmanthus fragrans; assembly: GCA_019395295.1. NCBI lineage: Eukaryota > Viridiplantae > Streptophyta > Magnoliopsida > Lamiales > Oleaceae > Osmanthus > Osmanthus fragrans. The sequence goes on from CM033342.1 coordinate 5,803,902, forward strand.
TTCCGGAGAAATCCTTTGGTAGATATTCCATTCTGGAAGTATCTTTTGGTAGCCAATCTTAAGATCACTCTTTCAACCTGCGGGTAGATGCTTAATTTCAAATTGCAACCATTTAAGTCAAATTTTCTATGAACCAAACCAGAAGTGCAAGTTTTTGAAGAATATGACTCCTGGTAATTTAAAAATTAAAACATTTTAAACTAGAGTTTGCAAGTAGAACATCCTCTGAATAAGCTCTTGCATATACATTATCTCACTTCTCTTCAGTTTTCCACAGAACAGAATAAACAGATAACTTTTATCAACTTTTTGTGTAAAATGCAGGGAAATGTCTAAAATCTACTGTTAAGAGCATATGTAAATTTGCATACCCCCCCCCCCCCCCCAAACCCCAAAAAAAAATAAAAAATAAAAAAAAATAAAATATATATATATATATATATACCATCTGGATGAACAACGTTGAAAGTTACGGGATAGCGCTAGACCGTTACTAATTACCGTTTTTAGTTTGACCTTATGTGCGGAATTAATCTAACCAAAGCAACAAGTAACTTTAATTAGTTTCTAGATGATTAATCAACCAATTCAATTAATCTAACAAACGTAAATATTAGTTTTTCCACCTAAATAATAAAATCATAAATATTCAAGTGGACAATCTAGCTAAAAGCTCAGCTCCTTACGGCATATCCCAATTTACTCTAACAGAATAAAATTCAGCAGTATTCATTCAATTTTATTCAATAATTAAATTATGCAATAACCAATATTTTCACCTGCTATCACTTCAGAAACAGTCATGGAAAAACAGAATCACATACTTCCATGTAACAAGAGATTAAGAACTAAACACCTGTGGCAAATACATTATGAAATCTGATGATGGGTGGCAAAGATGAACTCTTAAGGTCATAAACGTAGATATACGTAGTCACATCAACCTTGCAACAGTGACTCAGTGAGCACCCATAATAAACGAGACAATAACCAGCTAAAGCTTGAAGCGAGGAGTTTCAATATTTTAGTCTTCACCTCAGACTGAGAGGCGAGAAGTGAGGAAATATGGCAATCATGCACCATGCAATGACAAATGTGTATAGCCTACGTGTATATACCAATATAAAGTGCTCAAGGTCAATCTAGAACGGCAGAATGCCTCCACTAGAGGAGAAGAAGCAGCCATCACCTTATCTTGCATAAGGGCTGGCTCCCAAGAGACATGGTAATCAGAAATCATGACAATAAAAATACTTTATGTATCATGCTCCATTCAACGTTTAGCCAAATCTTCCTCTCTCAAGTCTCTTTAACCACAATATTCTCTCCAACCATAGTTCTGCCCATATCATTGCCCTTCAATTGGATTTTGGTACTCTTTAGTGATAACTATTGTCTTCACCGAAAGTCAGATCAATGCCTCAAATCCTCATTTTGATAAAAAGAAAAAAAGAATTAACAATGCTTAAATCCTAATCCACTAATGGCATTTTGGTAAGTTGTTTATTCAACTAACCAGTCCACTAATATGTGCCAAACATTTTTTTTAATGTTACAGCAAAATCCCACCTATTCAATTTCTCGTTCAAAATCGAGTCTTATCAAAGTAAGGTTCAGTTTATAATCAACCCAACCAAGCCCTGTTTTAGAGACAGATCACCACTCTATCACATACACTGATACAGCTCTTTCTGGTTTGCAGCCTTATCTTCCTTTCCTCCTCATATTATTAAGTAAGGCAAGAAAAAAAATTGAAATTTACATTATTTACTACGATTCAATTTCTCAAATCGCAACAAGAACAGTACGCAGTAAGACCCAGCTTAAAAAAACCCAAGCTTAACCGGATTATTCAGTTTACCATTAACACTTCAATTCAATCTTACAACAATCTTATTCCATCGCTGCTGATTTCTTCCAATTGAAGTCGCAAAACAAAGAGAATCATAGAGACACTTACAGAATCCGGGCTGTTGATGTATAATTTGATGGCTGGGAAAATACCAATAACAAGATAAGTTGGAGTATTTCGATGAAGAAATCAAGAATATTGATAGGAAACAAGATGAATAGTCCCCAGCGACCAAAGAGTGTCGGGAATTAATTATTGATTCTTCACAAATGCCTTACAGACACCTCATTGGGTCCACCAAAATAAAAAAAAAAATGTCAAAAAATAACTCAACCCACTCCCATGTCTTAAAGGTTGTGAACCCTGTGCACCGAACATTTCTCTTAATTATTAGAGTGATCGCCATAATTTTATCTATTTTATTATGGGTTAATTTCATAAGCGACCACTGAAATTATCCTAAAATTACAAAACGATCATTGAAGTTCAAAACTTGTACAAATGATCACTGAACTTATACTAACAGTCACTGAATGACCAAAACACGTGAATTGGATAATTGAGGACTTCAAGTGTAAATTCCATCTAATTTCATTTATTCCAAATGTGCCGCTGATTTGAAGAAATCGAGCCAGTCAGAAATTGAGGTGTGAAGACCAAAATTCGACCCGAAAATTTGACAAACGAGAGCTGCAATATCTGCAATTGAAGGGTTAACTAGAGTTGTTTGATGATGAATTTCAGTTCTCCTATGTTTATTTGTAGGTTGGATCAGATTTAAGTGCTTAATTGAAATGGGTTCGACGGCCATTTCGAGGGTAGAAGATGCAGGTACGGTAATTGACTGATTCGAGATAAATTGGTGAGGACTCATATGTGCATCTTGTTCGCCATGATGAGTAGAAGGTAGTGTTGTGCAATCGTAATTGTTGACGCCAGAGTCGGAAATTTGGGAAGAAATTTCGATTTTCACTACCTTCGAACTAGTAGAAGATACAGGTACATAATTGGTTGATTCGGGATAAATTGGTGAGGACCCATATGTGTGTCTTGTTCGTCATGATGAGTAGAAGGTAATGGTGGTGGTGTGCGGCCGTAATTGTTGACGTCGGCGCTGAAAATTGGGGAAGAAATTTCGATTTTCGCTGCCTTTGAAATGGTAGAAGATACAAGTACATAATTGATTGATTCAGGATAAATTGGAGAGGACCCATATGTATATCTTGTTCTCCATGATGAGTAGAAGGTAATGGTGGTGGTGTGCCACCGTAATTGTTGACACCGGCGCCTAAAATTGTAGAAGAAATCTTGATTTTCGCTCCCTTCTAATTGTTATGGTTTAGATTTTGATTTAAATTGTTTTGTGATGATATGGGACCATGTACCTCTTCGTCTTGGACAGTACTAACAGCCTGTGATGGAGTTTTGGCATGGGTGATGATGGGTTGGCAGAAATTGGAGATAAAATTGTGCGTGGGGATAGTTTTTTGAACGTGAATTTCGATCGCTTTTCGATGTTTTTTTGTTGCTTGTTGATATAGGATTGTGGAGGGGGATGAGGAGGTGTTGGTGGTGTGAAAATCCAATGGTTTCGCCGACGGTATGGTGGTCAAATTTGGCAATTTTTGGCGCATGCTCCATATGGTGTAAGTGGGAGGGAAAATGCTTGATTTCTAAATTCAGGGCAGATTTGGAGTAAATGAAATTAGATGGTATTTACACTTGAGATCCTCAATTATCCAATTCACGTGTTTTGGTCCTTCAATGACCATTAGTGAAATTTTAGGTAAGTTCAGTGATCGTTTCTGCAAGTTTTGAACTTCAGTGACTGTTTTGTAATTTTAAGGTAACTTCAGTGATCCTTCGTGAAATTAACCCATTTTATTATTGTACTCTTCCAATATGTGTACGTGTAAAGCACAAGAAAACAAAAAGGATGCGTTGTAGAAATGGATGAAGAAACGTGGTATGCAATATGAGTCAGTTGAAAGAAAAAATTGATTGGCAATGTTATGCAAACCATTCCAACTTTCATGGTTAGGCTTCCGAGCTAGGAATGACAAACGGGTCGAGCGGCTCGTCGGCTCAATCGCTCGGCTCATAAAAATGCGGCTTGTGGGCGGATCGACTCGTCAAATGATGAGCCCTAGCGGGTTGGCCTGTTTGGATAGCCGAACCAGCTCGGCTCGTCCATGGATGAGCGACTCGTGAACAAGGGCCCACGAGCCTAAAGTTCATAAGCTCGTGGGCTCATAAAAAATCGTGAGCTTTGCTCGGCTCGTGGCTCACGAGTTCATGGGCGAGCCAAACACGAGCCGAGTTCAAGCTCGACTCATACTTGAACGAGCTCGTTGGTAGATGAGCCGAGCATTTTTCAGGTTCCATTGCACGAATTTGATTTCGGAGTTGTGTTGTTGCCTTTTTTATTTTTTTATTTTTTCATGCGACCATACCTGGTAGAGTTTTTGCTTTAGGTGGTTGATCTTTTCCATCGAGTCGATACTTCGAACTTCAAATGTATAACATCGAGTCAATGATCTATCTTTCCCTTCTCATGTGTTTCTTTCCCTTCCTCAGTTGACTAGTCCCCTCTGATTTCATTTCATTATGTAATTTTGCATTGATTTGACGAGATGACGTATAGTCAAGTTTGACCACATTGGAATGATTTTGATTTAATTGAAATCAATTTGACATATTTAAAAAGAAAAAAACATTTTGCATTAAAGAGGGGTTTTTTTTTTGTTTTTTTTTTTTTTGACATCTTACCTTAAAGGTATTTAAAACATTATAAAATTTGATAGATTTAAAATATTAAAATATAAAATTATTAACTATTCTTTCTTTTTTTAAAGGAAATTATTCATTACAAAATAATAAAATTTATTGACTATTTACACTTTAAGGCCTAAGCACGTTATAGTAAATTACTAATTCCTGTTTTCCAATTTTTTCGGTTTTTGTTTCTAATTTGACTCTATAAAAATATATTATTTTATTGGTAGAAAGAAAATATATTATTCCAATTTTTATTTATTCATGAGTAAACTTTTAAGCTTTGTCCAAGTGCTACTAACCTACCTCCCTCTTACCAAACCATGGATCAAGAGGATAAATAATATATTGATTTTCAAAATATCTTTTTGAATATTTGTCGATGTCCCAACTATTTTTCTGAACGTGGGAAGCAAATGATTCTTTCGGAAGAAATCGAAGAATTTTTTTCAAATTTCTACAAGATTCATTCATTCTCTTTTTATGATTAATAGTTGGAACTTCGTCTTGGACCAAAAAAAAAATGGAAAGAAAAGGAAAGAATTACATCACCTTTAATATTATCAAGATCCGAGCATTACATTGCAGGAAAATTTCACAAGTCAAAAATTAAGTATGATCCATTTCAAATTTAAGAAACAATATTTATTATTTCAAAAATAAAATATTACTTATTTTTTTTATTGAATAATTAAATAAAATTATTCTATTAATGAAAAATATTAAGGTCGCTATATTGTATAATTTATGGTACGGTTATGTATCAGTCATAATTACAGACGTTACGATCACATATCACAAATTTTATAGGTCACATATTATTTCTTGATAACAAATTATAAATTTTATAAATTACGACTTATTTAATGGTCGCAGAATATCAAATTAATTGGTCACAAATTATCAAATTATTGGTCATAACTTAACAACTTTTTAGGTCATGCATTAATTATTAGTAACAAATTATCTATTTCATTGGTCAAATATTATTTATTGGTCATACATTAACCAATTTATTGATCATAATCAACCAAATAATTTGTGATCACCATTATCATCATTTGTGATCACCGTCTTACCAATGTCTCTAGAAACACCATCGTCAACGCTACTGCAGCAACGACGATGATGACAACCAACACTACCACCAAATACCACCATGACAATTGCATCACCACAGTCAACCATCGTCTGCGACTCTGCATTATCGTGACCACCACGACCACTAACTGCACCACATCGCCATTAATCATTTTGTTGGTCACAATCATAATTGATCACAAACACTTTTTATCCCATAGCACACCACCAACCAAGCACCACGCCACCTCACCACTATTACCGCCAACACAACCACTGTTTGTGACCACCACCTCACTGTCAACACCAACTACACCACAATCGTTTGTGACCACCACCGCCAAAGCTAGATCCACACTAACTACACCACAATCGTTTGTGACCACCACCTCACTAGATCCACTTACACCACCGCCTACAAAAATCACTCAAAAAACCCTAACACCACTAAAACATGAAAACCACCACCACTCCAACAACCAACAAAAACCAACCGAATCCAAGGAAGGCAATCACGCTCGGTCCATCAAATAGGAGAAGAAAAAAAAAGATCAAGATAGAATAAACACAAACGGTAAGAAAAACCTTGCATGGTGGCTTTATCGTAGTGGCGCTATTTGCTTCAGAGTGACGAGGCCACATCAATGGCTTCATAGTAGTGCTAGCTGTTTCAGAGCAATGTCTCTACAGTTGTAGCGTCTTGAGCATCGCGTCGCTGTGCCAATGATATTTCCATCGGTGATGCGTGATAAAAAGCTGAGAGAATGGAAGGATATAGAATGAGACAAAGGAAATGACAGAGAGAGAAAAGATAGAAGAAAATGGGTATGTGGTTGGATTGGGTAGGTATATATGTGTGTATTAATTTAAATTTATAATATATTTACTAATATTAAAATTTTGAATTATTATCTGATTTTTGAATAAAAAACTTGTAAATCTTATTTTTGAAATGTGATGTTAAAATGGGATGAATGTAATTTTCACTTCCCAAAATACCAAAACTGACCCACACACACACACACAACCCAACCCCATAGAAAAAAAAATGGCTCTTACGTCCATTCCCTAACATGGGCCAATCCAATTCAACCTATAACTCGGTTTAGCCCATTTTTTATTGTACACAAAAACCCAAATCCCTTCAAAAGCCTAAATCAGTGTTTTTAGGATCTTTCTATATACTACCAAGGTACTCTCTTTTTAGAAGCTAGTGACTCCAATTAGGGGTGGATAAGGGCCGAGTTGGATCTGATTGGGACCCAATTTGATAATCGAAAGGTTTGGTAAAATTCGAAAGTGAATCAACATGATGAGTAAATTGATTCAAACCGACCCAAATCAATTTGGATTGGTTTGATTTGTCAGGTTTAAGTGGATTTTTACTTGAAAATTAATTTTTTTAAACTGACCCCTCAAATCGAGGATTTTGGGTTGGTCCAAATCAACCCAAAAATCGTATCAATCCTCAAGAACTCACCACTACTCCTATTAAGCCCTCTCACAAATGTGATCGCCCAACCATTCATACCTAATGCTCCAACACCCTATGTGAAACCATAAAAACTAGATTTTTTAAGCTCATCCTCCCTTTGTAGGAAAACTTGGATTCGGTCACCTCCCTCTACAGTGAAAAAAAAGGAACATTGTTGAGGAAGATATTGCCTTCATGGGTGTATTTGATGGATCGCAGGATACTATGGAGGAAAATGTGGTAGATCCTCCTTTGAAGGAGAAGTCAATTTCCTTGGATGCGAGAATGAATTTTTCAAAGACCTAGAGCTAATGAACCGCTCCTTGGAGGGAAGATTTTGTGATGGATGCTAACACTTCCCCAACCGAAAATGATGGAGAATGTAAACTCGTTACAAGAAGAATCAAACAACCAATGATAATAAGAAATAGAGCTAGAGGGTTTTAGTATTTCGCTTTCTATTTCATTCTAGTTAGTGCCTTTAAGCCGTTTTTTGTCATATTTACTTTTTATTGATTTCTTCTTGCTTTTCCTTTTGGGAGGTTTTGACTTTGTCCCTCTCTCTTATTTGTAATTTTCTTTAATTTAGGCAAAAAGAAAATCGAAAAATCGACCGACCCATCAAACCGAACCACCTCAGGTCGATTTGACACGAGTAATTTGTTTGATTTGGTTTTTATTAAACAAAACCACAGTGGATCAATTTAGTCATAGTTTAAAACCTCAAACCACTGGTTAACCAAATCGATCCAACTCACGTACACGTTTACCTTTTTTTTAAAAGAAAAATAAAGCAAAAGATAAGACATAATTTCATAACTATATCACAATTTCCTCTAATCTATGATGTTGTCAATAAGTAATAGTGCTGAAAGTTTCTTTTCACAAGTTCATTATATTATACTTAGCATTTTTTTCTTTATTTAAGCAGTCAGACTATATAATGTATTAAAAAAAAAAAAATTCTTAAGTTTTTTTTATTGATTTGTCCTTATTAACCTGATTTTATTTGTTAGTCCATAATTCTTGAAATAAAGTTATATAGTTATTTTAATTATTGTAATCTAAGTGGGCCTAAAATTCGGACAATTTTTTTTATTAATTCAATTTGGACTTAAAAATTTGGACTAAAAGTCCTAACTGACTAATCGAATTGAACCAATTCAAATCGAATCGATTTGGTTCGATTCAGTTTAAGAGCTAGAGTGAATTGATTTGAGTTGAAATTCACCAAAATCGATTAATTTGTTTTTGATTTCGAGTTAGAATCGAAAACGACTCAAACCAAACCGTGCCCAAACTTAATTTTATGCGATGCAATGCTGATATTTGAAATAAATGGGAGTGGTGGCACCATATCTCAGTTCTTACTGAAATGATAAATGCAGTGGGTTGGGAGAATATGGGTGGGCCCGACTCCCATGTGAGAAGACGGGTGGGGTCGGGTAAACCAACATGTAACCCAAAGAGTACATGTAGCAAAACCCAAGTTCCCATATGCGTGGACCCCGATCTCCATGTGAGAGGATAGGTGGGGTCGGGTAAATCAACATGTAACCCAAATATTACAAATAGTTTAATTCTAGAAACTTAACCAACGAGCTACCAAGCTAGGAACAAAATCATAATTCATTCATTAAAAGCTCATTAGAGTTTGATAACCAAACACTTGAAAATAGCATAAGAATTGAATATTCGGTACAGAAAATATCTAAATATAGAAATCCATCATTTAATGGCATTAATTATTTTTCAAGAATTTACACCACCTACATATATGGACTAGAACCTTGCTAATGTTGTTTCACCCTATTTCCATGGCATCTTCCCCGACACTTGTACAGGAAGAAATCCTCTGTACAAGTGAAATTACCCCGTGGACTATTTTGAAGAGGTTTTACTACACAAACAGGGCCTATTGGAGGGGCAATCCGCCCCTCCAATAGGGGACGCCTGTCAAAGGCCCCTATTCATTTAGCATTTTTCACTTTGAAGAACTAAATTAATTAGTATCCTTTAGGTCAGCAACAAAATAAATAAAATAAATAACGTTCGATAATATTTTCCACAAATTTATTTTTCAACAAATGTTAACGTTAGATGATATTTATCTTAGCAAGGATTTTTTTAAAATTTTTATAATTATACTTTGTACAACTAGGAAGTAAATAAAACAACCTTAAGTCCTCAATCTTTTACACTAGTAGAAAGTAGGTCCCTAACTTTTCATTATAAATGTATAATCGGTTGTCCATGACTAAAAGGATCCACATCTATATTAAATCATCGTACTGACTAGATTTTGTTTCTCAACTTGGGTCAACATCTAGAAGCTTAAAGCGAGACGTGTTTACAACGATCACATGATAAATTGATGAAGATTTCGACGACTTTCTTTATTGATAATTAATTGTGCAATTATAATAAAAGGTTGAAGATCAATTTATTCTTTTTAAAAGGTTAGAAACAAAATTAATCAATGTGGGATTTTCCCAAATAACAATGGTGCAATCTTGGCAAAATTAAGATTAGGTGCAATCACATGTATAAATTGATTTGATTTATGTTTAAGGGGTACATATGTCAATATATATCAGACAACTCAAGTGTCATGATCTATGACGACACTCGTTGCCAAAAGAGAGCTGCTAGATCTAACATACGATTGATGTAAGATAATTTATATCAGAATTGAAAAATTAATATTGTCCAAACGCTTTATATATTCGTGAATGTAATACTTCTGACCCTCCTCACATGTGCAGCGTTACAAAACTATCGTTTAATTGAAAAACGACTAATGATATCTGTTCGATACCCCTCAATTATAAATTCTTTCGATATAGACTAATATGTAACGACTAAGTTTAAATAAAAGACCCAAAAATAATAATTTTACCGTTCACTAAGAAAAATCCTGACCTTTAGTGGTAGTAGTTAATGCACAGAAAATTCTAAAATATGGCTTTTAAAGATATTTTATGCTTTTAAGTTGTACCTATATAAAAACAAATTTATTAAATTTTCGCGTTCGACCTAATTTTATTAGCTAGGTAGAGATAAGTCATAATTTAGCATCCCTTCACTAGGACAATGACCCTCCAGAAAAAGAAAGACAACGAACAACAAACACAAATTAAAACGAATTTTTCCATTTGTTCCTGGAGTGTCTCCGGGTTATCCGACCTCATCGGTACCCTCACATGAGGGTCGGGTTCCACTTCTGATAAATATGTGGGCCACGTCCCAATGTGAGATGGTTTATACCAATCAAACACGATTAATTGACAATTCTCAGTCAAGTAAGTTGTAGACAATTCAATTCCCTGTAATTCGTTTTTTTTACCCAAATTTTATCTTGCAATTGGCCCCTTACTGTAATTGCACGTTCTCCTTTAACTTGTGATGCTACATGACAGTGGAGCTTTATGACTGTTAGGAATATATAACATCACATATCTCACTTGTTATAAACATGGGCTCATACATATCTCCACATTGATATTATATTGTCCACTTTGGTCCTAGGCCCTCATGACTTTGCTTTTGGACTTATCCAAAAGACCTCATACTAATGGAGATATATTTCCACACTTATAAACTCATAATCCTCCCCATTTTTATCCGACGTGAGACTTTGGTCGCATATCCAACAATCCTCCCATCGAACAAAGGACCACCGAGCCTCCCCTCAAACGATCATTTATCCGTCCATCTTCCTCACCAAGAGCTTGCTCTATCCAGATCAACTTCTCTTCACCGCGTTTGGGCACACGTCTTACATGAAGCATCCGGAGCACACCGTCTATCCTATAGAACTCATCAACGGATCCCATCGCGAGCTAACCGAGACACCACCTTCCTTCGGCATTCCAAGGATTCATTCACATGGGCAATTTTTGGTGTTTGGCTCTGATACCACTGTTAAAAATATGTAACACCACATATCTCACTTGTTATAAGTATGGACTCACACATATCTCCATATTGATATGATATTGTCCATTTTGGGCATAGGCCCTCATAACTTTGTTTTTGGATTTACCCAAAAGGCCTCATACCAATGGAGATATATTTCCACACTTATAAACTCATAATCCTCCCCATTTTTATTCGACGTGGGACTTTGGTCGCATATCCAACAATCATCCCATCGAACAAAGAACCACCGAGCCTCTCCTCAAACGATCATCTATACGTCAATCTTTCTCATCAAGAGCTTACTCTATCCAGATCAACTCCTCTCCAACGCGTTCGGACACACGTCTTACGTGAAGCATCCAGAGCACACCGTCTATCTAATAGAACTCATCAACGGATCCCATCGCGAGCTACCGAGGCACCACCTTCGTTCGACATTTCAAGGATTCATTCACATGGCCAATTTTGGTATTTGGCTCTGATATCACTGTTAAGAATATGTAACACCACATATCCCACTTGTTATAAATATGGACTCACATATCTCCACATTGATATGATATTATCCACTTTGGGCCTAGACCCTCATGACTTTGTTTTTGGACTTACCCAAAATGTCTCATACCAATGGAGATATATTTCCACACTTATAAATTCATGATCCTCCCCATTTTTATCCGACGTGGGACTTTGGTCGCATACCCAACAATCCTCCCATCGAACAAAGGACCACCGAGTCTCCCCCCAAACGATCATCTATCCGTCCATCTTCCTTACCAAGAGCTTGCTCTATCCAAATCAACTCCTCTCCACCGCGTTCGGGTACACGTCTTACGTGAAGCATCCGAAGCACACCGTCTGTCCAATAGAACTCATCAACGGATCTCATCGCGAGTTAATCGAGGCACCACCTTCGTTCGGCATTCCAAGGATTCATTCACGTGGCCAATTTTTGGTGTTTGTCTCTGATACCACTGTTAAGAATATGTAACACCACATATCCCACTTGTTATGATATTGTCCACTTTGGGCCTAGATCCTCATGGCTTTGCTTTTGGACTTGCCGAAAAGGTTTCATACCAATGGAGATATATTTCTACACTTATAAACCCATGATCCTCCCCATTTTTATCCGATGTGGAACTTTGATCGCATACTCAACAATGATAAATATTAGTACTTCGCATACTTTTCCTCAAATAAAAACTGTAAACGTTATGAAGAAGAAGAAGAAGAAGAAGAAAACTAAGCAATCTGTAATTAATGCAAAATGTGACAAAAAGAGAAATAAAAATGATAGTAATGTAATGCTCCACCCGATTAAGGGACTTCTTTTTCCATAATCCTGGACTTACTATTTTTACAATTTCAGACACTTCTGTGATAAATTTCTAGTATTTTTTTCATGAATTTCCAGGTGCCCTGCAACCACTAAAGAAGTATATACGTATTCTCGTGGTTCATGATAATCCGAAATGGAGAGTTCTCGATTGTACACGAAGATAGTATTCTGTACCAAACACGCACTATATCAGACATAAAAGTATATTAGTCTCGAGTCTTGAGCATCGTTCACCTGTAAGATTTGAGAATAGTCCCACAAAAACTGCACATAATAGCCTTCCAAGATTTCCAGTAAAATGGGATGTAACAAAATCTGGTCATGGTTTTCATATCCGCCACCGTCGCGCCGTGGCTGCACCTCGAACAAGTTCCGGCTACTGGCTTTCTCTCTTTGATTACCCTCTTCTGATCCACCAAAAAGCAGAAACAAACCATCAAAACCACAAATTTGAACAAGGCAAAAAACTTTTCTTCTTATTCAGAAAGAGAATAAAATGACTTGAGTATATATACACACACAGGCTACAGAGAGATATGGAGGGTTATGGGCAGCAAGTCTATGAATTAGCATTATTTGTAGTGGTTGGCGGCTACTTTGTGATGGTTAACGTTGTTGACAAATGTCAAATACAGTTGGGATTGTATTAAATACAAAATATGCGACGTTGAAATTTCTTTGGTTATCCTTTCTATTCTGTGTTACTGTACGTATGCTGTTACAATTGAATGCTCTTAAATAACCAATCACATTTGGCAGCATAGGAAGAAACAGATTTCTGTATATTCTGCAACCGATCGGCCGACCGTCTGCACTTACAGTGATGATAATAAAACAAAATTTAATACTGAATCGTATTGAAAATAAGTAAAGATTTTGTTTATTCTATACGATTCGGGCTAAAAATACTGTATGTAATTCAACTATTTGTGCACTCGAATGGATACGAAAATTTCAGATTTTTTATTCAACAAAAGACGCTAGAATGGGTGAAATAAATGCATCGACAAAACGAACAACCTCCAGCGAAAAAGAAAGCAAACAAAAAATAGGACGGCTCTTTCGGCTATCAGTTCATGGAGATTGGAGACTAGACAAGCAATATGGGCCGGTGGTTTTTCCCTACTTTTTTTCTTTCCTTTTCATACATATTAATTGGTATTTGACTTTTTGCTTTATTTATAATTATTTTACACGGACATACACGCCATATAATATATGATGTAATTACACTTTGCATATGACATTTTGTGAATTTAGGTATTATATATTAAATTTGACATAATGGTAATGAAAAATGCATTTGCTAAAAAAATACAGATTTGCAAGTATAAATGCAGAAGAGAATATCATGCCCAACTCAAGCGGTAAGAGCAACACTTCACCAAGTTATTGACCTGGATTCAAGTATCTCGGGAAGGGAAATAGATGAAATTTAAAATAGAGTTGTACTTGGTGTACATAATTATTGGTACATAGAGGTATCCACATCCTCACATGGGTGGGATCCACTAGATTAAAATAATCGGGTGGGGTCCATACCATGTGAGAGTATGGACATCTCTATATATCAATAATTATGTACAAGTAGATAAATCTTTAAAATATATCAATAAAAAAGTTGAGTTCATCTTGAAACTTAAAATATTATCAAGTTGTATCCACATCGACGGCATCGTTATTACTCTCTGTTATAGGTGATTTTTCTCTTTTTGTCACAAAGCTTTACAAACAAGAAGTCCTACATAAATATTGTTAGTATATATAATTTTGTGTAAAAATGGAGATGGAAAATGTTATATCCATAAATTATGTGATATGCGTATGATGGAGAGGGTCCCACATGAATCGACGTGACATCAACTATTTATTGATTCGGCCTTATTTAATTGAACAATTGCATATCGAGTTTGGAACTTGGATCCAACCCATTAGCTCACGAGGTTCGTTTACATTTTCTATATATATGTGACTCATTCATAATCAAAGGTAGATTTTTTCTAACTCGAACCAAATCGTTTACCCTCTCTTGCACTCTCTTTTCCTTTGTCTAGCCGTTGACTTGACCGTCGGAGTGCAAACGATCGCCGTACATTTTTCTCCACCGACAGCCTTTGCCTTCTAGCGGGGTGCTCCGTGTGCATGTAATGTGCGCGTGGAGGGGACGATGTCAGAATTATGTTGATCCATTTTTTGAGGTCAACAAAAAAAATGATATAAACAATGTAGTGAAAAAAAAAAAAAAAAAATCATTTATGGAGGGATGTGCATAAGAGAGAAAATAAAATTACAAACTGGTAAAATGTTATGTAACGTGATATGTGATCTTTGTTGTTTTCAAATTTTGGTATTTTGGTCTAATTAATTATTTATAATTGCATATTTGCCAATTTTTTTAGCAAAGGTTGTTTCTTGTTAGCATGTCTATATTGACCCACACTTTCTTATAAGTGCATCGGATTTCAATTGCATTAAAGCTCCCCAACAAAACTTATGTCATATTTATGTCATTGGCTTCTTTGTTGTGGCGACTGTCTTCAATTTTTCATTAATTAGCACATATTATCCTTAATTATAATTTTTAGTAATTATGTTACGAGGCGTTAAAATACTTATTTGCCCATTATATTTAAAAAAAAAAAAAAAAAATACCAAATACAAAAATACAATTAAATATTTGGCTTTTTTTTAAAAGGATGCTAATAGATTTTTGGACGAAAATCGTGATCAGTAACAATATATGCTAATTAATGCAATGTTCCAAATAAGAATGCAATAAAAATGTTATGGATATAAGTATGAAATAAGTAAGGATCATGAACATCTTTAAGAGACTTTATATTTTTAAATTACATATTCTATAATTTCGAGAATATTTATAAATTTAAAGAGTAAAAAATTTTAAGTACTTCAACAGATTCTTTATACTTAACACTTAATATTATTACTCTAAAAAAATATTTATTGTTTTTCCTATCTTTTATTTTTACTAGCTTCCCTCCAATTTATTATATTATTTTCTTCCATTGAAAATTGAAATAATTTCAATGCATTTGATAGAGAGTGAATCACTCTCTAAATTAAAATATTAATTTAAAAAATCTCTGGGGGACGCTCATACTACAATTAAAATATAATGCATTTATTAAAAAATATAATAAACTATGATCTAAATATAATTATATTTCTTATTACCATACTCTAATCATGGTTTGTAAAATATGAATTTACAAAATATGGTTGCTAAAGCATAAATATACATTACACAAAGTGCACTTTGTAAATTTTCCTTTATAGAATTTGCAAATCTAATAAGTGGAAATTACACTAAAACCCTACTTTAAAATTTTAACATTCTAAAATTAGATGGGTAGTTTCACAATTCAAAAATCAGAATTTTTTTATATTAATAATTATATTACAAATTACCAATCTCATCTCTCTCGTTCTCTATCTCCTCACCCTCTCTACCTTCTCCACTCTCACGGTGTTCCTACCCATCCATCATCGACTCCAAAACCACCTCATACAACGGCGATAGGCGACGACACGCAGCGAAGGGGACATCACTTTATGGGTGAGGCGCTTAACAACGGCGCCCGTCGTTGTGTATTTGGTGGTGATTTCTATTGATATTGTGGTGGCAATGGTGGTGGTGATTGTGGATGTGCGTGCAGTTGTGGCTATTCGAGATCTCGTGGTAGTGTGGTGGTGGCAACAACAGACGACGATGGCGATGGTGGGGGTGGAGTGGGCGATAGTGGTGTGTTGTTGGAGGTAGCGGCATCTGGTCGTGGTGGAGATGGCGATAGTGGTGTGTTGTTAGAGGTGGCGGCATCCGGTCGTGGTGGAGTGGGCGATAGTGATGTGTTGTTGAAGGTGGCGACATCTGGTGGGGGTGGAGTGGGCGACAGTGGTGTATTGTTGGAAGTGGCGGCATCTGGTCGTGGTGGAGGTGACGACAGTGGTGTGTTGTTGATATTGTGGTGGCGGTGGCGGTGGCGGTGGCGGTGATTGTGGGTATGAGTGCAATTGTGGCTGTAGCAAGGTGTCGTGGTAGTGTGGTGCGGCGACGGTGGTTGTGGCAGTGAGTTAGGCGGTGATGCGATGGTGGTCAAAGGCGTTTTTGGTGATCACAAATTTTTGAATGACTGTGACCATTAAATTAATTAAACCTTGGCCAATGAAAAAAGATGAGCTGTGACCAAGAAATAACGTGTGACCTAAAAAATTGTTAATCTGTGATCAATATTTTGATAATTTGTGAATGTGTAAGAAGTTGTGACTTATAATATCGTGATCTGTGATCGATAAAGAAATTTTGACGAATAAATTTTTTACTTGTGATCAATGGAGATATTGTGACCTATAAATTATTTGAATTGTGATCGTAAAATAATTTGTGACATTTAAAAATTTTGATTTGTGAACGAAAAATAATATGTGACTAATTAAATTGTAAATCTGTGACCAATGACAAATTGTGACCTATGAATTTTTTGAATTGTGATCGTAAAATAATTTGTGGCATTTAAATTTTTTTATTTGTAATCGAAAAATAATATGTGACTAACTAAATTGTGAAACCCTTAATATATTTAATTAATTAAATTATAAATAAAAATTAATAAAAATCTGATTTTTAAAAGCTGAAACTTATTTTCTTATTATTGAAATGGGTCATACTTACACTCTTACTTATGAAATTTTCCCATCTAATACATTCACACCTAAACTCGAACAAGCTATTTCATGGGCTTCAAAGAAGATATGGGTCTTCTTTTTTAAAATACATATGGTTGGATAGTGGTCCATAATGATCAATCAACTCGATCGTACCAGGTTAGGATGGGGAGAAGAAGTCGAAAGAAACATTATCACGGTATTGCACAGAAGATTCATTTGAATTTCGACACAAAATATAGACATTTCACACTCTCCTTAGTCCTTCCATGGTCCCGCTTTTGTTCTTGTCACAGTCGAACATGTCAATGTAGAATAAAATAATTATCAATTATCATGTGCTAATGTTATATTCATTTGAGTTTTGGTCTTGGTAATAATAATCTGTGTTATAAGATTTATATAAGTCGAAGGGCATAACTACTATCTAACTTTCCGAAGAATTGATCGGAGATATATTCTCCCTATTATCTGTACGTAGACATTTTACTCGTAACCTAAGTTCTTTCTCCACTTGTTGTTTAAACTGAATAAACTTTGAGAGAGCTTCACTTTCGTGTTCCAGAAAATATAACCAACTGAAGCCAGAAAAATCATCATAGATGACCATCGAATAATGAAGACCAGTGTAGCTAGATGTACAAGAAAAAGATCTGAATGGACCAAATGAAGATCTATTCTCTATATTTGGGAAAGGAAGCCAGTGTGACTTTCTATATTAACAGCCGGTACAAGAAAAATACTAAACGAACAGGGGCTTGACAGACAGACGCCACCTATCAAAGGCCCCTGTTCGTGTAGCAAAATCGTCTGGACAATCCACATCATGATGAATTTCTTTATAAATAATAATTAATTTCTTTTCCGAATAAATAACACATCAGCTACAATGTGCTTCACATTTGAACGAATTTTTGTACCAAAAAGTACCCACTTACCAAAATGAGCCATTTGAGAAACTGAGGCGAGATTCTGTACAAAAAAAAAAAAAATTGTACAATGTGCTTCACTTTTACACCTCTAAGCATAAGATATTGAACATTAAGCTGTAAATTTTGGAGCTTATAATGGCCGAATGAGTAAGCAAGGTCATTTCAAAATTAATTATATTGGATTTATGAGGCAAATTATAATTTATTTTTTTTCATTTACTGACTCGATGCCATTTGACAAATTAAGTTTACCCTATCAATTAGGAGTGATGCTATCTACTTCTGTCCTATTCTGAAGAAAATCGAACTGAATCGAGTACCAATGGAAATCTTAGAAATGAAATCATTGATTCCATATCTAACAGAAACTAAACAATCAGCTTCGGCCCGATCTAGTTCTTGTACTGAAAAAAAAAATTTATGAAAATAGAGTATGAAATTTAATATTACTTATAAAATATTTAGGTATATATTCGAATCACCCATTCAATATTTCAATTTGGTTTTAGTAGGAAAGAATGATAGAAATTGAAGCAGAGATTGAAACTCGAAACATGACTGATATGAGAGAATATGAGAGAAAAAAGAATGAGAGTGTTGCATTTACCAAAAAAAGTGACAAAAAAAGGTTGGGATTGTTATGAAATAGAGAAGAAGAAAAAGAAGAGAGAATTAAGTCAATAGACTTGTGTGTATTTTATTAATGACCAAAGTCCTATATTTATAGGTAAGAATCAGGGATACAATGGTAATAATTTCTAGGGCTACAGGGGTATAATTGTCATTCACTACAAACCCTAATAAACTTTCCTTTTACAACACTCCCCCTTGAATGACACATTACAAAATATCTACCTCGTTAAAATCTTGTTTGATAAAAACCTAATAGGACAAAAAAATCAAACGAAGGAAAAAGAGTACAGTTATTTTGGAGTATTAAAAATAAATGTTGTCTCATTAAAACCTTGCTAGGAAAATCCAGTGGGATAAAACCTATGCGAAGGAAAAAGAGTACAGCTACTCCCCCTGATGTTGATCACTAAAAATCTTTGAGTCGACGCATTCCAATCCCATGGACTAACTTCTTGAATGTAGATGTTGGCAGTGCTTTTGTGAATAAATCGACCAAATTGTCACTTGAGCGAATTTGTTGAACATCGATGTCGCCATTCTTCTGAAGCTCGTGTGTATGAAAGAATTTTGGAGAAATATGCTTCGTCCTGTCGCCTTTGATATAGCCTCCTTTGAGTTGTGCAATACAAGCTGCATTGTCTTCATACAAAATTGTTGGACTATCTTTTGTTGAAGTTAACCCACATGATACTTGGATATGATGGGTCATGTTTCTCAACCATACACATTCTCGCCCTGCTTCATGGATTGCAATAATTTCAGAATGATTTGAGGATGTTGCTGTCAAGGATTGCTTCACAGATTTCCATGATATAGCTGTTCCTCCACGTGTAAACACATATCCTGTTTGTGATTTAGCTTTATGTGGGTCAGATAAATAACCTGCATCTGCATATCCCACTAAAGTAGATCCCGACTTTTGGGAGTAAAATAATCATAAATCAATCGTACCCTTTAGGTAACGAAAAATGTGTTTAACACCATTCCAATGTCTTTGACTTGGTGTAGAACTATATCTTACAAGGAGATTTACAGAAAAAGCTATATCGGGTCGAGTGCAATTTGCAAGATATGTTAATGCTCCAATTGCACTAAGATATGGTACTTCAGGACCAAGAACTTTTTCTCCATCTTCAAGTGGACGAAATGGGTCTTTTTTCACATCAAGTGATCGAACAATCATAGGTGATGCCAATGGATGTGCATTATCCATATAAAATCGTTTTTAAACTTTTTCTGTATATGTAGATTGATGAACAAACAATCCTTCTGGGAAGTGTTCGATTTGCAACCCGAGACAAAATTTGATTTTTCCTAAATCCTTCATCTCAAATTCATTTTTCAAATAATTAGCAGTTTTGTTGAGCTCTTCAGGAGTTCCAATTAAGTTTAGATCATCAACATAAACTGCGACAATTGCAAATCCAATATTTGTTTTCTTTATGAAAACACATGGGCAGACATCGTTATTTTCATAACCCTCCTTCAACAAATATTCGCTAAGACGATTATATCACATGCGTCCGGATTGTTTCAATCCATATAATGATCTTTGCAATTTAATTGAGAACATGGTTCTCGGGCATGTATTGTTTGTTTCTGGCACTTTAAGTCCTTTGGGGACTTTCATATATATGTCACTATCAAATGAACCATATAAGTATGCAGTTACTACATCCATAAGGCGCATATCAAGTTTTTGTGACACAATCAAACTAATCAAAAATCTAAAGGTGATGGTGTCCATTACGGGGGAATATGTTTCATCATAATCAATACCTGGTCTTTGTGAGAAACCTTGAGCTACTAGTCGGGCTTTGTATCTTGTAATTTCATTATTTTCATTTCTCTTTCGTACAAAAACCCATTTGTATCCTACAGGGATTACATTTTCAGGTGTTCGAACTACAGGTCCAAACACTTTTCGTTTCTCTAAGGAATTCAATTCCGCCTGTATGGCTTCTTTCCATTTTGGCCAATCATTTCTATTTTGACAGTCTTTAACTGACTGTGGTTCAGGATTCTCATTTTGCATAATATCAAGAGCCATATTAAAGGCGAAAATATTGTCTATAACAACATTTTTCCGTTCCCATAATTTACGAGATAACATATAATTTATTGAAATTTCATTATTTTCAGACACTTGTGGTTCTTCAGGAACCATATTTTCAATATTTGATTGATCAATCTTTTCTAATGTTACTTCTTCCGAAATTTTTGGTTGATTTTTCTCTTGTACTTTTCTTTTTCGAGGTACAGAGTCTTTTGAACCAACTGGTCGACCACGCTTCTGGCGTATGTTAGATTCGTTTGTTACAGCAGATTGTCCTGCAGGGACATCAATTTTTGCTGGAATATTTTCTGCTGGTATATATGACTTTGTCACTCTTTTCGTATCAACAAATACATCGGGTAATTGATTTGCAACTCTTTGCAAATGAATGATTTTTTCAATCTCTTGCTCACATTGATTACTGCGGGGATCAAAGTGAGAGAGAGTTATTTCATTCCAAGAAATTTTACCTTGTTTTTCAGAATGTAGTTTTTCCCCTCCCAAAGTTGGGAAAGTCATTTCATCAAAATGACAGTCTGCAAAACGTGCAGTAAATAAATCACCCGTTAAAAGTTCCAAATACCTAATAATGGATGGTGAATCAAAACCCACATAAATTTCAAGTCTTCGTTGGGGACCCATTTTAGTACGTTGTGGGGGTGAAATAGGGACTTGGATAGCACAACCAAAAACTCGGAGGTGAGAAATATTAGGTTCATGACCAAATGCAAGTTGCAGAGGTGAATATTGATAATAGGCAGTTGGTCTAATACGAACCAATGATGCAGCATGTAGTATGACATATCCCCAAACAGAAGCTGGTAGCTTTGTTTTCATAAGTAATGGTCTAGCAATAAGTTGTAAGCGTTTAATAAATGATTCTGCTAAACCATTTTGTGTATGGACATGCGCAACTAAATGCTCAATTACAATCCCAATTGACATACAATAATCGTCGAATGCTTGTGATCTAAATTCACCAGCATTGTCAAGACGAATAGTCTTGATTGAATAATCAGGGAATTGTGCTCTTAATTTTATAATTTGAGCAAGTAGTCTAGCAAATGCTACATTCCTAGTGGAAAGTAGGCAAACATGTGACCATCTAGTAGAAGAATCAATTAATATCATAAAATAATGAAATGGTCCACATGGTGGATGTATTGGCCCACATATGTCTCCATGAATTCTTTCCAAGAAAGTTGGAGATTCAACATTGACCTTTGTAGTTGAAGGTCTAATGACTAACTTGTCTTGTGAACAAGCTACACATGGATAATCATTAGGTAAAAGAATCTTCTGATTCTTTAAAGGATGTCCATGTGAGTTGTTTATTATTCGGCGCATCATTATAGCTCCTGGATGTCCAAGTCTATCATGCCAAAGTATAAAACTTTTTGGGTCAACGAACTTCTGGTTCGTGACATTATTTGATTCAACCATTTTTATAAATATATAATACATGCCAGATGGAAGTGCATGAAATTTTTCTTTTATCTGCTTCTTGCCAGATAGAAAGAAAATTATGCAAAGATATTCAACACTATTTTCTTGCATCGTCTCAATGTGATATCCATTGCAGCGGATATCTTTAAAACTAAGCAAATTTCTTCTGAATTTGCTAGAATAAAGTGCATCGTCAATATATAATTTAGTATTATTTGGTAAAATAATACAAGCTCTTCCGAAGCCTTCAACGATATTCGATGCACCAGATATTGTATTAACATTATTTTTTTGCTAATGTTAAGTCCAAAAAATATTTTTTGTCTTAAAGAATTGTATGTGTAGTTGCACTATCTATCAAACAAGTATATTGACAATCCATCATCAATCTATAAATACAACAAAATACATATGTTTTAATAAAAATTTGAATTTAAATTTAAAGAAATATAATTCAATAATATGAAATTGACGATACACAATAAAGTTTTTTTTGTGAAAAATAAAAACATATTTCTAACTAAATTTCTAAAATAAAGTAAAATACTAGAAGTATAGAAAATAAATTAATCTATATCTTCCATCACACCACCTCCAATCAAGTGGTCAATATTTTCATTTGGATCGGCAAAGAAATCAGAGACATCCAAATGAGTCACATCAATTGGACCATCATAATTAGCGAAATTTGTCTCAACTTTTTCTTTTCCCTTGATTGATTTTTGATAAAGATCCAAAAGGTGTTTTGCCGTACGACAGGTACGTGTCCAATGCCCTTTCATTCTACATCTAAAACAATTTTCTTCATGCGCCTTTTTGGGTGTGCTACTTTCGTTTGCTTTGTGCCTTTTGAAATTGTTGTCTTGCTGATGATAACTTTGTTTATTATTTCGTCCATGATTTATTCCACGTGCACGTCCACGTCCAAATTCGTGTCCACGTCCACGTCTTGATATTGCATTTGCTTCAGGAAATGCAGTACCATTTGCTTCAGGCAATGGTATAGAACCAGTTGGACGTAACCCATGATTTTTCATTAGAAGTTCATTATTTTGTTCAGCAATAAGCAAACAAGATATAAGTTCTGAGTACTTTTTGAAACTACGCTCACGATATTGCTGTTGCAGGAGCACATTTGAGGCGTGAAAGGTGGAGAAAGTTTTCTCCAACATATCTCCATCAGTGATTTTTTCTCCACACAAGATCAATTTTGAAGATATTCTAAAGAGTTCAGAATTGTACTCACTTACAGTTTTGAAATATTGCAAACGAAGGTGCATCCACTCATAGCGGGCTTTTGGGAGGACTATAGTCCTCTGATGATCAAATCTTTCAGTCAATTTTTTCCAAAGAGCATGTGGATCTTTTTCAGTGAGATATTCAATTTTCAACCCATCGTGAAGATGATGGCGAAGGAAGATGAGTGCTTTTGCACGATCCTGCAGGGATTATTTGTTTCCTTCTTTTATTGTCTCTCCCAGACCCTTTGAGACAAGGTGGATATCGACATCGAGTACCCATGATAGATAGTTTTTGCTAGATATGTCAAGTGCAGCAAATTCAAGTTTTGTGATGTTTGCCATTTAATTAACTACACAATAAAAAAAATACAATTAGTTTCGAAGAATACGGAATAATTGTTTAAGTAGTCAATATTAAAATGACATAAGTTATGTGTTTTCCTTCAGGGATAAACACTAATATAAAATAATATGTTCTTCGAAACATGTACTACTTCAGGAGCACATTGTATTTTACTATTGCTTCTTCAAGAGCGGTATATTAATATTCTTCGGGAATATTAAAAATTATAATTTATACTCTTCAAGAGCAAATAATATTCTTCTAAAATATAAATTATATTTTTGTGCTACTTCAAGAGCAACAAAATATTTGTAATAGATAAATCTATGAATAATATTCTTCTGGAATATTAATTATAATGTTGTGTCACTTCAGGAGAACCAACAAAATATTCTTTGAGAATATTTCTAGATCTTATGAGATTGTAAACCAAATCTACTCGAATTATGTTCAACAGAAAAAAAAATTAACGAGTACAAAGTATGAGAAATATATCAAGATTCAATTAAACCCAAATAATATTAATCCACATAAAGGCGTGCGTTGTAAAATCAAAGTCATAATTGCATTGAATATTATGGGGGAAAATAGCTAATTAAGATTAGTGAATAATTAGTACGTAATTACAATAATTACGCATAATTACTGTAAAAATGAATCTTTCATATCACAGCAATCAGAATTTGACAAAACGAAAATTTGGTGGCAAACAAAAATATAATTAATTGCATAATGATTACCAATGAATTCAAAAATGTATGGTGGCAAAAATATAATTAAAGTAGAGAACAAGCTATCGTCTGTGAATTTTTTTTAAAAATAAATCACATGTTACTAAATTAATTTTAGTACACGTGAAAAGAGAAGAAAAAAAAAATTACTACCTTCAATGGACTTTGAAAAATTAAGCTTTCGTGCTGATAACGTGTTATAAAATAGAGAAGAAGAAGAAGAGAGAATTAAGTCAATAGACTTGTGTATTTTATTAATGACCAAAACCCTATATTTATAGGTAAGAATCAGGGATACAATGGTAATAATTTCTAGGGCTACAGGGGTATAATTGTCATTCACTACAAACCATAATAAACTTTCCTTTTACAACAGGGATAATCAAATTAACATTCGGTGTTCAAAATAGCATAGAAGAACTGGATCGAAATTGTCTTAAAATCGAATTGTTCCTTAGAGGAATCGAGATCGAGCAATTCCACATGTCCTAGGAATAAATACGCACTCCTACTATCAATCTAATTAACTCGAGCAATTATGTCCAGGTTCAACTCAAATTTGTCTTAAAGAGAGCACATGTAGATTTGTGTTTTTCTACAAAAATTCTTTTTTTTTTTCTTTTTTTCTTTTAACTATTTGAATTAGACGAGTAATAATGAATTGCTGCTTAGTGAATCAAGATGATCTGAAAAAAACATATTATTGTTCTTTTAGTAACGCTATTCTCAGATAAATTGCTTCAAGGTTTCATTTCGAACCGTGCTAACAAGAATGCATTTTCAAGAACGAAATCCAAGACACCAAAAACTCTGCATTACCAACCCCTAAAATCGTCGTTTTAAAAGAATTAGAAAATATAAATTCATCACTCCTGTCAGTCCTGTGCTTGTTTCTTCCATTGCCTATGTAATGTATCTTTCCCAATTTAGAGGTGGGTCTATCAGATTACATTCTATCGTTCCCTTTCTGGGTTTGATCCAATATCTTCAATGGAGAACGATAATGATGAATACTCCCAAGAGTTGAATGTGGCTGTTCGGGTGGTCCACATGGCATGATCCCTGTGCCAAAAGGTGCAAAAGCAATTGCTTTCGTCAAACAATTCCAATCAGATTAAGTCCAAGGATTATGATCCTCTTGTTACTGTTGCCGGTACTTTATGCATTTTCTTTTCTCTTCTTTTCTTGTATTGGGTGTTTACATTTCTGATTTTTTTTTTTTCTGTGTTTTGATCAATTATCCTGCCTTTTTATTGAAAGAAAATTGGACACTTGTACAATTTTGTTGTGTGTTATATATACACACAAATATTCCTTACTTTAATTTTGCAAAGCACTAATACACGCAACTTTCTCTCTTTTCTTATTATTTTTCTCATCAATATTGTAAAAAAATTCTTTTCCAAAATATGGATTCGGGCTCAGTTTTCACCTCCAAAAGAACACCAACCGAGAATAGCTCGACCCACAACTTAACACTTGGTTGCCACACATTTTTACCCCACAAATGAGACTCTTGGTGATTGGTTTGCAAGCCACAAAGGAAGAGAAACAGAGTAGTAATTTGAACCTTGAAGAAGAAGAAGAAGCAAGGCCGTGAAAAACTCACGTGTTTCTCTCTTTTTCACACAAAACCAATAACACGGCTTAAGCAATGGGATGGGATATATATATATATATATATGTCAATTAGGTTATCTCAAGTTGGGCCACGAATAATGGGCTAACAACCAATAACTAATATATCATCACAATGGAAATCAAAACTTGGGCCGTCCAAAAGTGTTGGGCCACGAGCAACATTAACTCAATTAAGTTGCTTCTAGTGGCCCCAAGTTGTTTTCGGGTCGAGCTATTACTAAGGTGTCCATATAATTTATCCAATATCGATTTTACATCATCGCCCGGATTATTGGGTATCAAAAACCCAACAAAAGTCTCATGCCACACACTCTCTGTTTCTTCACTCTTTCTACACACTTCTCTCACTTCTCTCATCTCTCATTTTTCTGCTCATTAAACACGTATATATACACTTCTATGGCGGTGGCAGACTCATCTAGAATGCAGGTGGAGGATAGATTATATAACAATATTCTAGATCCTTCTTCCCTTGGTTGCAATTGCATTATCCAGATTGTTCCTTGCCTACTTCAAGAATTGAATAAATATGGTGTCTAGAATTTTTCAGCCCACTTGAACTAATCAATGGAGAAAGACCCAGCACATTATAGAAATGTCGATGCTGCATCTTCAATTCTTCCCTTCAGCGTCGACATTTTAGTTTAACTATTTTCTTTTTCGTCTCATCCAACTTTGCCTGAAACTTGACCAATTTTGAAGCGCTCAATGCATTGGCGGCTTCAAATATATCCAACTCTTTTATCCTTTTCTCTTCGTTTATTTCTTGATTATCATGCTTAGTATTTGATTTTTCATGTCTATTCCACTTCTTTATTTGTGATTATAAATTTGAATGTACCTCGATTTCTTGTTGATCCTTCACTATTATTTCCTGATCCACACCATTTTGTTCAGGACTCTATATTACTCTTATAAATTCATTTTTAACATTTGATACCTGTAGATCTTTAGATCCCTCGTCGCTTCGTTGTACTTCGTGATCTCCTCTTGCAGTATATCTTCTGTTTCCTTTAAATCTGGCAGCTCCACCCTCTACGGAGTCTCCAAAGGATATACTTCTTCAAAAGCTTTTTTCAAGTCTGGTAGTTCCTCCCTCCACAGAGTCCACCAAGAAGACTCTTCTTGAACCATGATGTCTCGATCCAATCATTTTCATAATCAATTTGTTTAGGGAGGACCACTATTAATGTTGGTTCCTCCTTTAAATTTGAAGTAAATTTCTTTTCTTGAGCCTGCTCAATTATTGTCGTGGTTGCCTTAGCCTCCCATTCTTATTCACCATTATATTTATCTTGCTCGTTGGAAGTTGCTATGTTGCCTTCTACTGGCTTCTTTTTAAACCAGTAATCTCTAGTAAAATGGCCTCGTTTTCCACATACAAAGCACGGACCATTATTTCGTTGAAATCTCTTGAACGACTGACCTCTCTTATCGCGACTTTGTTTAGCTCCCCTTGTCACAAAACTTTCTTCATATTTATTTTCTTTTAATTCTTTATTATTTTGTTGACGAAATTGACCTCTTCTTTTATAGTCAAATAATGCTTCTTCCTCCTCTTTCTTTATTGAGGCCCCTAACATTTGCCTTGTCAATGTTTTTTGATTGGCCAGCAAATTCTCAAAATTGACCAATGAAGATTGCTCTGGCCAACCTTGTATTGTGACAATAAAACTTCTAAATTCGGGTTTCAAACCGTATATGATTATTCTTCTCATTCTAGACTCCGAAATCTTACTTGAAACGTCTAACTCAGTAATTTCA
Organism: Osmanthus fragrans; assembly: GCA_019395295.1. Taxonomy (NCBI): domain Eukaryota; kingdom Viridiplantae; phylum Streptophyta; class Magnoliopsida; order Lamiales; family Oleaceae; genus Osmanthus; species Osmanthus fragrans. Next base: position 5,831,816 of record CM033342.1, read on the forward strand.
CGACAGAGAGATTTAACTTTATTAAAATATTGACTTACCATTAATTCTCCTTTAGTGATCGAGAGTAGTTCGTTCTCAAAAAACTACAACCTCATATCATTTTTCTTTGAGAATAGTGAAGCCAAAGTGTCTCATGCTTCCTTTGGTGTAGTTTTATCTCTTATGTGCTCCAACAATTCTTCCTCAATTATTGTCTTTATAATGATCAAAGCTTTACCCGCTTTGATTTTTCACTCCTTCAGAGCTCCGACTTCATCTAGTAGTGCCACATAACTTCCGCCAACAACTTCCCACAAGTCTTGCCCTTGGAGATATGACTCCATGCAAGTTTGTCATGTGGTATAATTCTGATTATTGAGCTTCCTCATTCCTTCTACCACTTGTAGGTCTCCCATTACAACTTGATTTACCTCCTTGTAATCAAGCAAACTTTATGAAAGCTTTACAAACTCCTTTTGTGCACGAACTCAAGAAGCTCAAAAAATCCTTTTCCCAAGAACCTCGCTCTAATACCAAATTGTTGAAACAAAAAAATTCCGCCTTTTTATTAAAAGAAAATTGGACACTAGTACAATTTTGTTGTGCGTTATATACGCTCACAAATATTCCTTACTTTCATTTTGCAAAGCACTAATACATGCAACTTTCTCTCTCTTTTCTTCTTATTTTTCTCACCAATATCTCATGCCACACACACTCTCTTTCTCACTTTCTCTGTTTCTTCTCTCTTTCTACACACTTCTCTCGCTTCTCTCATCTCTCATTTTTCTGCTCATTACACACGTATATATACACTTCTACGGAGGATAAATTATATAACAATATTCTAGATCCTTCTTCCCTTGGCTGCGGTTGCATTATCCAGATTGTTCCCTGCCTACTTCAAGAATTGAATAAATATGGTGTCTAGAATTTTTCAGCCCACTTGAACTGATGAATGGAGAAAGACCCAGCACATTATAGAAATGTCGGTGCTGCATCTTCAGTTAATTATGAAGAAATTGAATTTTCAGATTACATGTTGCATGATGCTGTTTCTTTCTTTATTTATTTTTCATTATATTTTGTATCTTCTCTTATTCTGGAAGTGAATTTCATGCAAAAAATTTCACCTAGAAAAGAAACACTAATTGGAAGGCTTCCAATGATTACAAGAGAGATGTGGCGGTCATATATGAACTTTGGAATGGCCACAAATAGTACTCCTTTATCAGGAAGAACAAGGATCAGTAAATTGAGATTATATATGTACTGCTTATTCTGATCTTGTACGAATGTTATCTTGATTCTTACCACTAGAATCAAAATCAAGTTGGATCGTGGAAAATGTTTAGAATCAAGTTTTCACCACTTACAAGAGGATAGATACACGTCTCATAAAATGATTCAACCATGTAGGGGTGGGAAATACTTATGAAGTGTTGAATAGGTGTAATGGTGCTTTAGTCCTAGCTCAGTTGCTTAAGATGAATGGTAAATACCGGCTTATGTATTTAAGACTAATCTTGTACTTAGAAAGGATGGGTAAATTGCGGAACCAGACAGTTTTTTCCATGGACAGGCTATGTATATGATCTGTCCTATCAGTCCTTGGTTTCATCTTCGATACTTGTTACAGGATTTATATGTTGTTTCTTAAATCTCCATTTAGCAACCTTCTTTTTATTTTATATTTATCATAATATGAAGGGCTTGTTTTCAGGCTAGACTTCCTGTATTCTAATTCAGTCCAACTTGTTCATACAACAATGCCAAAAGTGAACTTAGACTTATTCACATTAACTTCGAGGTATCTGCTGCATGAATTTTTCCCCCCACTGCATTCGATCCGTTGCTGCTTGCTCGTTACTCCACTGGGGTTACTTTACTCCAATTCTTTTGCCTCACACTTACAAATATGATATCAGGTGGATATCTATAGAGTAAGTTTATTGATTTCTTAGTATATAAATACACACACGAATAAATTTATATTAAGGTTTGAAAAGAGAGTTTGATCTTCTCTTAACTGATAAAGCTTCGTAAGACAGACAATCAACATGCATGTTTCCCAAATCTTTAAAATGTTATGGTTTCTCTGTGTAAAAAAGGTGTTCCAAAGTAAAACCAGTGATCCAGTTTCTGATGTGTACAATCCCCTGTCCAAATTGAATATATTGTTTATATTTTTAGGCCAAAATGATGGTTTTCTCAAAGTCATATCTTACATCAATTCTATTAAATATATGGAATGATTATTCTATGTGATTATTTTCCTTCATAATTAATTGTGTAATTATCACAAAATCTTTCATTTGAGAACTATAAGTAATCCAATAAATAGGAACTTTTCCCTTTGTAATACGAAAGAAACATCATACACGCACTTCAATAATTCCTAACATGGTGTCAATTCTTGTTGCCCTTTTAATGAAATTTTGCATGTGTTAGAATTTTAAATAAATCATGCTCACACGTGCACACGTGAGGGGCATGTTGAAGATAAAGTTTAAATGATATATATATATGGCCATATGAATGCTTAAACTTTTATATCAAGCAGTTCAACAAATTCATTTAGCTTTTTGATAAAATAGACCTTCTAAGTAGCAGTCTTAATGTGAATTTCATGACTACCCAGTTATTTCTCAAGACTAAACATATAGTAGGATATTATGAAACAAAGTAGTCTGTTTCACCATTGAAGTGAAATCAAGACATTCAAACTGGGAGAAGGTGTATAAATCAAATTATTTCACTTGCTAAAATGCACGCTATGAGTGCCTGATTTGGTTATTTTGAATGTTTCTGCACGAACAGACTGGAGTGAGCAAGCAACTGTAAGGTGGATGCTCTCAGAAGCTTTTGGTGGACAAAATATCTCCATTGTTGCAGAAGAAGATGTTCAAACTCTTTCCAAGCCTGAATCATCAGCTCAACTGGGAATGGTGGTCAGTGCAGTGAATGAATGCTTAGTTGAGGCGCCTAAATTTGGTCTCAAGGGTCCTAATGAAGTACTTGGTGCTTCACAAGTTCTTGAAGCAATCAACCGATGCAACTCATCTGGGGCCCTGTGGGACGGCATTGGGTCCTTGATCCCGTTGATGGAACACTGGGTTTTGTGCGCGGAGATCAGTATGCCATTGCTCTTGCTATGATAGATGGTGGAGAAGTTGCCATTGGAGTACTTGAGTGCCATAATACCCAGTGAAGGATGATAGCCTGATCAAATATAGTCAACAATGTCCTGTTACATCAGAAATGTCATTGCGGGAAGAAGGTTGTGTGATGTACACAAGGCAGCGGGAAAGCTTGGATGCAGCCCTTAATTCATAGTGATAAGAGGCTTGAGCGGCAAAATTCTGCTAGAACTTTACACGTTTCTTCCATTGACGATCCTACACTAGAAACATTCTGTGAGCCAGTGGAAAAATCCAATTCAAATCATTCCTTTGCTGCTGGAATTGCTAGCTCTGTCGGGCCAAGGTCCGTGATGCACTATTTCGTGCCATTGGAAATTATAGTTCAATTTGTTGAGGTGAAGTTTCGTGAACTTCACAAATCGCAGATTACTTCCATAGGCTACAAGGCCACCAAATGGTTGACAATTAAAGCGTATAATCTTAGTCCAATTGTCTATGATTTCAATTCTTGCATTCTGGAAAATATGATGTCTGATGATGAAGGTCACTTTTGATACCCATAAGGGTGCTTTGCCTTGGGTGATCTTATGGAGAAAAGCTCATAAATAGCACAATTAGTATCATTCTAGTTTAATGTGAAACCTGAGTTAGATTGCTAATCTCTTTCTTTCCTTAGTCCAATCTTTCATTTATTTCTTTTCTCGACCGTGGAAAATGTGAGATGGCATCCACCTTCTTTTATCTTTTATTGCTACTCATGCATGTTGAGAGACTTCATTACCGCATAACCTTCCTTACATGTCTTTAAGGGTGATACCTGAGCCATTTTTAACTCTTACATGCAGAAAGAAGCCGTTACGAGTTTATAGCATGGTCAAATATGCAGCCATTGCTCGAGGGGAAGCTGAGATTTACATGAAATTCACAAGATCCGGATACAAGGAGAAGATATGGGATTAATAAGTGTATTTATTACACTTATATGAGTCGTTAAACTAGAATTGGGGACTGAAATGCAAAGTGCTAGTAGTTGATTCGAACCCTATATCGATAATCGGAGAAGATGTTGATACAATTAGATGAAATTGGAAGCTAAAGGAGCAAGAAAGCATTGAAAAGAGTTAAGATGAATGAAGACTGAGATTCAAGGATCAAGTGAAACAGTTGTAAATATTTTAGCCCGCGTTCGGGCACAGGCTTAAAGTGGCGCGCGCACGAGACCTCAATTTTTATTACTGAGAGCAAAACCTCATAGCCGCGCTCACGCGGTGAAATGTATGGTGCGCAAGCGCGGGAAAATTTTGGACCGAATGGCCTAGATTCCGTTTTCGACCTAACTACTTATAAAAAAAAAAAAAAAAAAAAAGTAACGAAGGACGGCAAAAACGAGAATAGGCAGAATATACATATTTCTCATCACAAGAACCTATTTTGGAGGATTGAAAAGTCGATTTTTGAGCAAAATAGATTGAATTTTACATTGAAGAAGAAGAATTCATCGCCGAATCTGGATTTGAAGGCATAAATTGAAGATTTCTAGATCTTCTTCGTCATTAATGAATCGGGTGATATCTTTCTCTTATTTTCTTTGTAATTTCTACATGAACATGCTAGGCTAAATTTTTAGTGTTGGATGAATGACAAAACTGGTTGATTTTTAGTTTTAATTCGAAACTTGGTGTTTTTATTATTAATTCTTGTATTGTGATTCCATTAATATGCATAATTATATTGTTTTAATGTTTGCGCACCATTAGGACAATAAAATTGCTTATTCGTAGTGTTGGAAAACTCACGGTAGATAGAACATTGTTATTGGGACACACGGACAATAAATATTAGGAATAATATTTGTGGTGTGTGCGATCATATATGATAATCTTAAATGTTAATGCGTGTTTGTCATATGAATTCGGACTAGGAATAAGATCGTCTCATGGTAACCACAGGTTTATTGTATCTTGGGAAAGAATAAAAAACAAAAGTGGAATTATCGATTGTCATAATTACATGAATTGAGAAAATTAGCACAAGTTGAGGAGTAGAACTAAGAATTGATCAGTGGAGTCGAAAATCCAATACATTCACGCATTTGATTTTTAAACCAAGTTTTCATAGATTTTCTAAGTTTAATCACAATTTCACGAATCTTCTTTTGGTTACAATTACGAATTTAAATATATCAAATACACTAGAATTGAACCTTATTCCATGTGGAACGATAACTCTCTCATCATAATTATTACTTGTATAATGAACCTGTTGAGAAATTGGTTGTTCAAAATCAACAAATAAAGAAGTGAAAAATAGCTGACAACTTCTGTCGACCGCACTGGACTACGATCGACCGAAACTCTGCAGGTTTCAACCAGGAAGCTGCAGGAGGTTTCAGTTGATCACTTGGTCGACTGAAATCTGTGACCGTTGAGCGGTTTTTTGTCGTTGGTAATTTAATTTTGGAGATTTTTCACTTGATTTTTGACACCATTTCGTGCATATGAACAAAACCTATATATAGTGGAGTCATGTTCAATGAGAAAATACTTTTAGATCAACACAATCTCCACAAACAAGATCAAATCATTTTTTACTCATATTCTTACATATTTTATTGTGTTTCTCAAGTTTTTTGGTAGAAATATTTTGTGCTTTATATTTCTGCTACAAGGCTTGATCAATCTTTCAAACCTTTTGCCGGAAAACCTTTAAGCATCTCAAATTTACCGGAGAGGGGGCAACTATTGTTTGAGGATATCGATCACGTGTTTGAGCCTTTGCATCGAAGTTTTTTGTTCTAAAATCTTTGTTGTTGTTTTGGTTTGTTTATTCTCCTACTTGAAGTTATTACGTTTGCGGGATTTTGATGAACAGGGATCATGCAGCCGGTGTTTCTCCTTGTGCAAGAAGCTGGTAGTGTGGTTACTGATGCTGGCGGGACACCAATGGATTTTTCCAGGGGAATATACCTAGAAGGTCTCAATAGGGGCATAGTTGCTTGTTCTGGGTTGAAGTTGCATGAGAAATTATTGGAGCTGCTTACGCGAGCGGGGAATCTTCAAATTTATGAGCCTTCCTGTTCTGCAAATAGACTAATGCAGTTAATGGGACACTATTTTCGTACTTGCTGCTAGGTTAGGCCTGTTCAACATTTTACAACACATTTGTCTGATTCGCGGGTTTACTTGGCCAAATCTAGGACGTCATACAGCAATTCTTTGGTCTGAAATATTTTCTTCTTGTTCCATCGTTCATAGCATTGATGTTCTTCTTCCTGCTAATAATTCTTTGAATTATTTCAGGCACGTAAGTTCTTGATGGAGTTGTTCACTGATCCTAAGACCTAAACTAAGAGTCAAGGCTGCTTCCACTAACAAGTAATTGCTTTATTTTCTTGTACTCAGAAGTAGTCTTCAGATTATGTCCATTTAAAAATTGAAGAAATTACATCAGCTAGCACTTTTCACTTTCATAATTACAAAAATATCACATTTTAAGATTCAGTTCAAAAATGTCACTTTTGAACATTTTTGCCCTCACGAAATTTCTCAATACCCTACAGGTCCTGTACTTATTTGAAAAAGAACTTGATGGAAATTCGTACTTGTGTGTTAGGAATTGTCCGTCGTTACAGTAATTCTCGACAGATGGGTAAATTTCGACAGATGAAATGTCGTTCCCAACAGATGAAATGTCGTTCCCGACAGTTCATCTCAATAATTCTAGACAGATGAGTGCATAAAATTTGACTTGTCAATCAGATGGATGCATAAAATCAATCAACATTACAATTAAATAATAAATTAATTGTTTATGTATATTATTTGTTTAATTGTTTATTTAAATAATTATTTAAAAAGTAAAGAAACAATTAAATTAATTAAAATAAATAATTAAAATAAATAAATGAAATAACTAATTAAATATTAAGTATACATAAACAATTAAAATAATTGATAACATATTTAAATAAAAATGAAATTAAATATTAGATAAATAATTAAAATAAGTAATTTAAACAAATAATTAAATAAAGTAATGAAATATTAAGGAAATAATATACGTAAACAATTAAAATAATTAATGAAATATTTAAAGAATTAAATTAGATATTGAATAAACAATTAAAATAAGTAATTAAAATAAATAACTAATTAAATGTGAAATAAATCATATACGTAAATAATAATAAAATAAAATAAAATAAATAATCAATTAATTAAAAAGTAAATAAATAATATATGTAAACAATTAAAATAATTAATGATATATTTAAATAAACAAGTGAATTAAATAATAAATAAACAATTAAAATAAGTAATTAGTAGAGTTAACATTTCAACTTCTTTTATCTTTTTCTTTTTTTTTGTATTAACAAAATTCAAATTAGACAATATAATATACATATATCTAATATAAGATATCATTAAGAAGCATTAAATGCTCATAGAATTGTGGGTCAAGGGTAATATGGACAATTCACACCTAAAAAGTGATATTTTTGATCAAATCAAATTTTTTCCAAGCAAATTGGTGCATTATCACAAAAAGTGACATTTTTGAAAATTTCCCTTAAAAATTCTACACTCCCTCTAAATACTTATTTCGACATTGTGATCTAGGTAATTTAATCTTCTCAAGGGATGCAATCTCTGTAAAATGCAGCAAGTTCCATTGTGCATGGAGAGTTATATAAATATATCTACATAGTTTTGTCTGATATCCTTACAGTTGAGACGACAATGTTCTGATCTCCTCTTTGAATGTTTACAATCTTGGTATCATTTTCTCAACACGATATATGCACTTTCGGTTAGTATTTACCATCTAGTGCTGCTCGAAAATTGCAAGTTCCACTTTGCTCGCTCTGAATTTGGAATCCAGTTGGAATTTGACCGCCTTGTGTTCTACATTGTTAAGTTGTTCAGCTTATCAGGTAACTTTCGTTAGCCAACCTACGGCGAAGATGAAAAAAGAAAATATATTACTGCTGTCCTGTCTGCACATGTTAATTGTCTTTATGCATGTTAACATAATCTAGTTTATGACCCAATATTGTTGACTATTTTGTAATCTAATTACAAGTCCCAATAAGGAACCTTCACTAAATGAACAGTTTTCAGTTTATTGCAAGTCAATGAATTGGTCTCTACCTATGGATTTGGTTTGTAGGATCTAAGCACATGTTTTGAAGACTGGAATATTCAAGCAAGCATTTGTGATGTCCACAATTTAATGCAGTCATTGAACTTTGACTGAATGTGTCTTCCCTGAAATTATCATAATAGCTGGATTTGCAGAATCCCAAGTCAATTCTCGTCAAGTTTCCATCGCCCTGGAATTGCATTCATGTAAGGGAAAAATTATTTTCTTTTCTTTTTATAATTTATAGCCTAGATTTGCATAGGGAGTTTCCAAGTTCCCCACCACCCCTTTTTTTTTTTTTTTTTTTTTTTTTTATATCAAGGTATTCCAGCTTAGCCAGACTAATTCCTAGATCTCTAACCACCGGCCCCTAAGTGACTCGAGGAGGTAAACCGCGGGTTATGTCCTTGTTAGCTCTTAGATTCCTGCGCCGCTTATACTCCTAGTCCTAAGAGAGCTCTTTTCATTGCCTTTCAGTCATTGTCTTGCCTTCGAGATAAATCCCCCTTTCAAGACTCGTGCCTTCTAGGAATCGAACTCTCCACGTTGGGGTTGCGAGAAATAAAGGTGTCAAGGATCCGTTTCGTAGGACTTTTGAAAAGTCAAAAGTTGTTTTTAATACTTAGAGCTTGTTTGCTTATGAATCTTATGATTAAAATCTGATTTTAATTTAAGTCAAAGTCAAACAATCAATATTAATAACATCTTTCATGAATCCTATAACTTTTCAACCACACATTTCAAAATTTTCTATTACAACAATCTATTAAAAAATTTAATTTTAATCCCCAACAAACACTCCATAAAAAACCTTTAAATATGTTTGGATTATTTTCTGAATATACTGTGTTTAAAAAAAGCTTTTAGAAGTTTGTCTGCCCTTGTTTAAGCCTTATTTTTCCAAAAATTCATTTTTTTTCAAAATTTATTTTCAACACATTTTTCAATAAAATAATTTTACATGTAAATCGAAATTTTTTTCTTATTTTTCAATCGCACATTCTTCAAAAAAAAATATTTTTCCCCCCTAAAATGAAGCTCAATCAAGGGTCTAATGTATTTTTCTCAAGAAACTCTTCTACAGTAAGCTTAAACAAAAATAGAAATCTTGTCAAATGGATCTTGAAATCTTCCGAGCGTGCCTGGGTCGGTTCAAGGGATGGGTCTTGTCGGCTAACTCGATTAAGAGTCTAATAACTCATAAGAGCTGTCTTTCCAAGTTCTTGCGGTCGTCTTGTTGAAATTCTGAATTTTATGATAAAACAGAAAAAAATGAGCAAAATTTTAAAATGTTACGAAAGTACAAAGTATTCGTGTTTAACTGTCTTACAAGTTAGAAAATGCAAATACATGTTTGGCTAAGCTTAAAGATAGTTTAAGCAAATATTGTGTTTAAAGAATGACTTTCACGAGTAGGAGGTTAACTTTAATTAGAAATTATAAATACTAAAACTTAGTTACTAATAAGTAATTTCTTAAACATAGCCAAACATGCAGGATCTAGGAATTATCCAAGAATTTTACTACTTGTACAATTCCGGTTGACAATATTGGTTGACAATCTTCTCACATGAAGGGGGGCTCACGATTTTTTTATTCATCGTGGGTCTCCCTTCCATGTGAGTGATTGTTAACCAATGTTGTCAACCGAAATTGTACAAGTAGCATGATTCATTATCTAATCCAAGGGAAATTAATTAACAGTATAATAAAGTATACCGTATGTAGCATGATCCAGGCCTACTGCTGTCCATTGCACGAGGCTTAGAAACAGAACTTCTTTTGATTATTCGAAGGCACCAACTAATTAGGAAATTACATTGACAGTCTCTACTCTTGTCCTAGCTAAGCTTGTCGGGGGGCTATACAGTTATTAGACAGCTTCATTAATTGCAAACCCCCCTTTTATTAGTTGTCAACACTCATGCAATTAATTATCTAAAGAGCCGCCCTTACTATACACTCTCGTGTACAGTAAAGGTGACAATCCCCTCACATGAGGGGGGACGCCAATAAATGCGCGAACCCCCCTCATTGTGAGGCGGCTGTCATTTGTACAGTTCAGGTGGACTGTACAAATGATTTTTCTCTTATCTAAATTGAATCCTCAAGTCAAGAACGCATCTAGAATATTCTTTATGAGATATGTTGATTTGAGGAGTGTTCCAATATTTTCTTGTTTTAAAGATTATTTTCAAATTTATGGAAAGAAAATGCTTAGTTCAATTTAAAATAAGAAAAATATTAACGATGTGGGCGTGGTAGAACAGTCAATACTTGGAATAAGATGGAATTAAACAATGATTAATAAAATTTATATATTTATTAATTTTATGAATCTTAATCATTTCAACATATTAATTATAAACAATAATAAAAAAAATTATTGCAACAATTTTGAATTAGAAATTAGCTACCTTTAAAAGTTATTTTAACCAAATAAGGTATTTTCAAAAATTTATCAAAATATGTTAAAAACGATTTAGTTATCTCATAAATAGCTCTCGATTTTCAAAGGCAGATCAAACGAACCCTTTGTCACTTTAGACTTTTAAGATTATGGTCCCGTTTGATTTCCATTTTGAAGGAAATAATACATTTTAAATAGTTGATTGATGGAAAATATATGGTTAAAAATTAAGAAAAAGTTTTAAATTTGTATATAATATTATTTTATTGAAGAATGTGTGATTGAAAAAAAAAGAAAAAATTAAATTTTAAGAAAAATGAGAATCAAATAAGAATTATAAGTAACTTTTAACTTTTTCAAAAGTTATATACCAAATGGTCGATAAATGAATGGTAAAGAAAAATTCTTAAATAGATTAAGCAAATGGTTGGTGGCACCGTCAGAGCCGTGGCTTCGACACTTGGCTACTTTGCGTCATTCCCGCGTTTTACATCTCTGGCACCCTCATATCACTTTTCCAAATTGAGAACCCTTCTTAGCCTTTTACTTTTTCGGAAGTACCCAAGAGAATCTCAAAAAAAAAAAAATTTGTAATTGCCATTAAAAAATTATACAAATTTTATACAATATTAAGGCCTTTTTAATAGGTCTTTATTTTTTATGGAAGTTCCAACTTTCACGTTTTACATATATGATTGATCAAATTTTTCTTGGAAATTGATTTTTTACTTAACCCCCCTCTCGCACGTGATCCCTTTTCCACAGTTTTGATGAATTGATTTTTCCATCATTTTGGTGGTTCTTCGTTTTTTTTTTTTTCTTTTTTTTGTAATTGAAACAAATTTTATCCTTAATTGTAAAAAATATATATCCCTTTAATTGACAATTTTCATGGAAAACAAAGTCAAACGAATGGTATTCGATTATTATTATTATTATTATTATTTTGACAATTGTAACAAATTCTATCTCTTTAATCGACAATTTTCATGAAAAATAAAGTCAAACGTACACCAAAAAATAGAAAATTTTAACTTTTTTCAGCTGAAAAATTATACTAATCAAATACAATTAATTGACAATTCTCAATAAAACAAATTCTAAACAATTCAATTCCCTTCAATTCGTTTTCTTTCCACCCAAATTATTAATTTTTTTTTTTTCAATCAAACGTACCCTTGGTGATAAAAAAATAATAATAATTATATATACACAACTTTTCCATATATGTGAAGGATAGACTTGTCTCTTGAACATGGACTTGTTCAAAATATCCGTACAAAGATGTTAAAAACAAACAATTCCATTTGCCATAGCGTGTATTTGGTTCCTCGTGGACTGAAATTCCCCTTGATTAGCGGAATATAATTCGGGCAGTTTGTCGTCTCGCTTTTTTTTTCTCATAAAGTAATCACAAAATTCAACCAAATTAATGTTTACTTTGATTGTTAGAATAGTATTGCTAATGAATTCTTGATTTTCTCTTTCCGATATTCAATATGAACGCATGATAAAAAGTTTCGAACTTATTTCAAGTGAACTTATTATATTTCTCTCTTGACTAGGTCTCTCCCTATCAAAAAGTTGGACATATTCGTCGGTACGAAGTCAAAACACAACCAAACTTTTATAAATTAATGAAATTATGTAATTTACCATTTCCTAATTATTCTCAACATTCAAAATGGAAATATTTCACTCCAATTATGTTGACCTTCAAATAGGTCATAACTCAATTGTCAATAGATCCCACTCCATTCTAATTTACGTTTATGTTATTCGTACAATTTTAAATCGATATCAAATGGCAATTGAATGTATTGGGTATGGGAGATAAATAATAAACAGAAATGTGGATGTCGGGTTGAAGATTATCAATTTTTCATTGAGATTTTGCATTAGGATTCAAGATTACATTTGGATGTCACTAGGCGTAAGTATTATTAATCAAAGTCCATTGAATGCGTTGACATGTGATCTCATCCTAACAGATCGCTGATCAAGCTCAATTATGTCTATCCAAAACTATCCATTGTGTCAGTTCTTGTCTTAGGTTTGTGGCCTCCCTGGCTTGAACATAGATCGAAAAGTTTTGATTGAACAACCATACTGTAGAATTGTCATCTCAATCAATCAAGTATATTGTGCAACTGTGACTTGGTCAAGGCACGAGTTGTGGAAGTGGTCCATCACATAATATGTCACTTGCCTCAGAGTTGTACTACAGTAGGAAGGTGATGCCTCGCTTCGAATAATAACATTTCAGGCAAGGACATATGGAAGAGGAGATGTCAAGGAGAGTGTTGACCTTGCATGATCTCTTTCTTTGCTTCTTGTTTGATTGACTGTCACTTAACCCATCTCGTAGATCAAGACGTAACAAATTATATAAAAGATAGGACTATAAATTCTAGAGGAGATACGAGTAATAAGCTTAATACATAAGGTCAGTTTAGCGTGCTTATTAATTTGTCAAAATAATGCTCTTTTCATCTCGCAAAAATAGAATTGCTTTCATTTTTACGCAGATTAAGAAAATATAATAATTATATTTGGAATAACAAAGTTTTCTTACATTTTTTTTTAATATACCCCTATTTTGAATAATGATTTAAATATAAGTAGTTCATATTTATTGATAACAAGATACGTTAAATAAGGATATATTGACAAACTAAAAAATTAATTATACTCTTATCATGAAAATTATCTATAATGTAAAATAAATGAAAAAGAAAGTAAATATATAAAATGAAAAGTTAAGTTTCTCAAACAGGGTTAAAATCTAGAAAAAAAATCAAGTATTTGAATTCTGTGATTGTGGGTAGGCAAATCTAAGTACTCAATTTTTTATTCTTTAATGTTTGTATTTTAAATTGTATCACGTCAATTGAGATTTAAAATCTGGATTTAATTTCTATTTCTGTAGCGGGATTGTAAGGTGAAGAACCGTACTCTTCGAAATACAAATCACGACTACATGATTGACTATTCAAGTTCAAACCTAACATAAATAAAATCAATCATGTTAGCTTACCATCATGGATGACCTCAAACATGATCTCGGTCCCACCACTCTTCTCACATGAAGATCTGGTCCCACCTCATTAAATTTAATATTTTTTCTCTCCATGTGATGGGAGTGATGGGACCGAAGTCAAATTTGAAGTCACTCATGAGGACAAAATAGAATAATCCAAATAAAATATATTATAATAATAATAATAACCAACAAACCAGTTGATGAGATATATCAATAATGCTATGGGTACAGGACGTTTTCACAGATTTAGTACAGGGTTTTGAATTTTCTGACGTGTCAACATATTAAAAAAAAAAAAAAGATGAAAAGGACGGGAAATGGGGGAAACCGGGAAATATATTTCCATTTCCCACCAAGCAAAGAACCCAGCAAAATCTTCCCCCAAAATAGAGGGCTCCATTTCACCGGCGAGACTCTCTCCATCTCCGGTGAACCGGAGACTCCATTTCCATTTCCCGCTAGCCTTTGCCCTTCACGACTACGGCGACCCATTTCCCCAAAATAGAGCGAAACCCAGCCGCCCCGCCACTCAATCAAGATTCACTGGCGATACTTTTTCCATCTCTGTCTAACCGCCGGCTCCATTTCCATTTCCGGCTAGCATTCGCCCTTCACGACTACCTAAGTGGACAAATTGCCTTATGTGAAGGATTGGTCTCTTGCGAATAATTTTTCCTGTTGAGTTGTTGCAACATTAATTTCATGACATTGGACTTGTTAACTGGTTGCTTGTGATTTATTCACAATATGAAGACTTTACAAAGTTTATGATGATTGTAGTTCCTTTTCCTGATTTGCAGATAACTGAAATTTCGAAGTTGACTTCTGGCAGCACTGTGTTTGTAGAGACAGCAGAACGTATATTGTGGTCTGATAATTGAGTACTTACATTGAACTTACTGTTGGTCTGATTAATTTGTGTAAAATTAGGTTTTTGATGTTTGTATTGGGAGGTATAATCTTGCTCTTGCTTGCAAGTGGATTTTTAGGTAATTCCAGTTTTAGTTTCTTACTTTGTGCTAGATCTGTAGTGTTCTTGTGTTGTATTGGCGGTAATTAAAGGAGCTCAGAGACAGATTTTTTGGCATTTTGTTTTCCGGCGGTGGTATTTCATATTTTTGACGTTTGTGTCAGAAATGTTAATTGTGGAATTTCTGAGTTATGATATGTTCACTTGGGCACTTACGTTATTGATCTATTGGCTAGTAAATCTGTCTCTCTTCCTATCTCTCTATTATATATTTTTTAGAGATGTTTGTGGACAATTTATTTCTATTTCGTGAATGCAAAGAAGGATAGAATTAAATACATTTGGAAGTATCAACGTTGAAGTTTGAACTACAATGCTACTGGTAGGGAATCATTGGAGCAAAACACAGATTTGAATTGATGCAATTTGTTCTCTGTGAATTATATAAGTGGATGATGAAGCATAGCTTGTTTATGAATGTTCATTCTTAATGGATAATCCACATTTGAAAGCTTAGCAAGCATTTGGTTAATACAACAAAAGTTTACACATTACTGCTTAATTACCCAATTTGTCCAGCAGCATTCATTACTTTAAATCAATCCACATTACAACATTTGCAACACAAATGGGGACTCATTACAACTATATTAACAGAACTCGATTCACCACCTAAATATTCATCTTTCACCCAATCAAGTATCCACATTCATCACTACAGATGTAGAACAATCGTCCTTTGTTACCGATATCCCGTTCTACCTCAAAACATTTTCGATTTCCATGGTCACAACTAAGGCATTGGCGTTTTGATAGGCATTATCTGAAGTAGTGCGTGTTACTTCTGCAACCGTGATAAACTCCAAATTTTTTCCTCTCATTCTCTAGCCGATGACTGAAAATTAAACAAAGTGAATTGACATTAATCAACAAACTCGCAAAAAAATGACAGATTCTTTTATCCTTTTCAAGACTTTTCATTTGCATTAAGATACTATTAGGTAAGTATGCAGAGCTCACATGAACCAATCAAAATCAACAATTATGCTTAAATTTACAAGAAGTAACACAAAAAAAATTGTAAAAAAAAAAAAAACTTACTGTCAGTAACCAAATCGATTACAGCAAACCAACATTTTTTCCCCCAAACAAACGAATGCTTAATTTACAAGAACTAAGAAAGACAATATATATATATATATATATATATATATATATATATATATCACTAACCAAATCGATGTACAGCATGGTGCCAACAATTATTTCCCCCAAACCTCCATCTCCGACTTAAATTTACGAGAAGTAAGGAAGACAAAAAAAAAAAAAAATAGAATCCAAATCGGCGTGCATCAAACCAACAATTATTTCCCATTATTTCCCCCAAACCAACAATTGCTTAATTTTACAAAAAGTAAGAAAGACAAAAAAAATAAAAATAAAAATTCACTAATCAAATCGCCGGAGTCTGGCAGTGAAGGGTGGTGAGTGCAGCGTTGGGAACGAAGGTGAGTGGTTGCCGGGGACTGTTCGCGTCGATGGAGGTGTGCAGTGAGCGGAAGAGTGATTTGGGGGAAAATGTTTCTGGTGGAATTTTTTGAGTTGATTTGGGGGAATAATGGGAAACTCAAAGTTGTTGATCTTTGTTACAAGCGGGAAATGGAGTCTCCGGTTCGCCGGATATGGAGAGAGTCTCACCGGTGAAATGGAGCCCTCTATTTTGGGGGAAGATTTTGTTGGGTTCTCTGCTTGGTGGGAAATGGAAATATATTTCCCAATTTCCCCCCTTTCCCGTCTTTTTCATTTTTCATTTTTTTTAAACATGCTGCCACGTTACAAAATTCAAAACCCTGTACTAAATCTGTGAAAAGGGTCCTGTACTCATAGCATTATTGGAGATATATATACACACACATACAGTGATACAGATCACAATGCAGAATACCGTGTTTGTCTGTGTACTTACTTCACTGCACAAAAACTTCTCGAAATCCAAACCAAATATAGAAGAATCTGTCAATTTCATCATCAAAACCACTTACTTTACCCGAAAAGCTGCTATTTTTATAAATTCACCAAATTATTCTCTGATTTTGGTATTAACTGTTCGAAAGATCTAATTCTGTTCACTTTGCAGACTCTTATGGGAAAAACAGGGAGAGACTGGACGCAGATCTATGCGATCTATGGAGTAGACGATTGGCAAACGCCATTGTTTCTCCTTATTCATGCTATAGCCTTTTCAATTCTTTCACTAATCTTCCTACTTTACTTTGATTCTGTTTGCTATCTCTTTCAACATTTTCTCCCCAGTCCAGGCCTGGCTCGCTTTGTAGCAGGGTTTAGTGGATCAGTCACGGCTCTCTCTGCCGTCTGTCTCTTCTTCGCAGCTGCAAACTTCTTCTACTCGACCGTCTCCCTCCACTGGGATATGTCCCAGCGAATAGTCTCCTCCATCCCGGACTGGTCCTCCGTCAAGCACGCACTCGACCTCGGCTGTGGCCGCGGTATCCTCCTGAACGCCGTCGCCTTACAGCTCAAGAAATCAGGTTCTTCCGGCCGGGTTGTCGGGCTCAATCCAACTCAGAACGGAACAAATCAATTTCCCAACCCTACCAGGACGCTCCGGACCGCTACACTCGAGGGTGTTCAGGAGTACGTCACGTGCCGGCCAGGTGACCCGAGAACACTTCCCTTCAGTGACAACTGCTTCGACGTGGTGGTGTCGGCCGCGTTCGTGCACACAGTAGGAAAAGAGTTCGGACCCAAATCAGCCGCGGCGGCAGCAGAGCGGATGCGCGTGTTGGCTGAGGTGTCGCGTGTGTTGAAGCCCGGCGGAGTGGCTGTGGTGTGGGACATAGTGTACGTGCCGGAGTATGTGCAGAGACTACACGAATGGAAGATGGAGGAGATTAGAGTGTCGGAGCGCGTGACGGCATTCATGGTCAGCAGCCACATCGTGTCATTTCGGAAGCCACGTCATCACTTTGTGGGGTCCAATGAAGTGAGATTAGTTTGGAGATTCAACAATCTCTGTTGAAAAAAATAAAAAAATAAAAATAAAAATCATATGAAAAGTCATATGATCATAGTATATTGTGTTTTTTTTTTCCTGTCCTTTTTGATTGGTAGAAAAAAAAAAAAAAAAAAAAAAAACAAACTAAAAGGTCTGGGGATACAAAGGGTAGAACCAGAAACCTTTTATATGAGAATGAAATATTATACCTTTGTAATTTGTAAATATTGATACTACAAAAATATTTTCTAAATTATGTTGAAAATAGTGTATCGACTTTCATTTGATTTTACACCGTCCAAAAATAAGAACAAATTGATAAAAATAGATAATTTAAGTATAATATTTATTTAATTCCCATTTGGTCTTCATTTTTTGGAAGTGAAAATTGATGTAATAGTATTTTTTTTTTTTTAAATGAGTGATTGGAAAAGAAATAATTTTTTTTTATTTATGTGTAATATTATTTTATGAAAGACTGTCTGATTAAAAATAGAAGAGATGAATGAAATGAAATGTTATTTAATTTAATGAGATTAGACTGAGGCTATTTTGCATGTTAGGGTTGTTGAAAGGTCAAAATCGTACGACTGTGAAAGAGAAATGAGGACCCCAGAATGTGGGTTGGGTGAAGTGAGCAGTAAATTCTTGGACCTGCACGGCTGAACCATTATATTGTCAATTTTTATTTGAATAATGCTAATCTAGCATTAGACCAGTGTTGAATATACAAGCTCCCGTTTGACCTTTTTTTTCTATCAATTTCATTTTTTCAACGGTGAAAAATATTAATTACACAATAAAAAGTATAGTGCATGTTTGTAATGCCTTTTTAGAGTAAGATGTTTCTTATTTATCCTTCAATCTCTCTCTCAAATTTTAATTGATATTTGAGGACAGAATTGAAAAGAAACATATTTAAAAATAATAAACAATTGACTTCCATACGTCTTGCTGTAGACGTGGAGCTCTTTATATTGTTGGGAAAAAAATGGTGGAAGAAAGGGGCTAAAACAGGTGCGTCTAAACCCTTGTTTGAGCCCCTTCTTTTTTGATAAAGTTGTATTTTTAAACAGTATTTTGACATCATTTGAATGACATATCTTTCAATAAAATAATATTATATGCAAGTCTAAATTTTTTCTTATTTTTTAACCACACATTTATCATTAATACACTTTAAAAATACATTCCCCGCCCCCACCCCCACCCCCACCCCCACCCCCACCAAATGGGGCTCCAACAAGGACTAAATATTGTCGAATATTATAGGTCCTATTAAATATGTCATTTTTGTTTATTTAATTGAATCTATAATTTAGAGTCATTAACTCACAACACTAGTGTTTAAACACCAATTATTCTAAATAGTGTTACTCTTTTTATTTTGTAATACTTGATTTTTCCAAAATTGGTTAATATTGTGTTTTGTATATTATTTGATTGAAGTATGGCAATGTAATGGTGCAGCCCAACTATACATGCATAGTGATCTTAGCACATGCACAAGAATTTATTAATATTTTAAAAGTCAGCTCTAATAGCGAAAGTCATTCCAAAAAATGAAATAAATTAAAAAATAAAAAATAAAAATTGGAATCATCCGATTTTTAAAGTGGTTTTATAAATTAACATTATCTAATAGTGACATCGGTTTGAATTAATTGGAGAGGCCTATAGCTGTTTACTGAAAGTACATAATTAGTTGCATTGAATGATAAATTAATATAAAATAAAATAAAATAATTACTAATTTACTATTTTCTTTTTCTATTTCAATGTGGACATCATTTTCAAGTCACCATCCTAAACCTTTGGGTTTTGCTGTTTCCACAGCACTGTGCACAGCACCCTCTAATAGGGGGTGGGCCCGCGATAGAGTTAAGCTACTAACATAGTCTCCTCACAATAGGGGGGTAGGGCCCGCGATTAAATAATTGCGGGCCCCACCCCCTATTGTGAGGAGGTTGTGCACGGTGCTGTGTCCCGTAGTTTAACTCTAAATCTTTCTATGGATATCTCAACTTGAGAACGTTAATTTGCATAGATTTTTAGATAGATAATTTACCAAATTCCACTCCAGCTTGAGGCTAAGAAGACAGTTCCTAAAGAAGTTTTGAGTAAGAAAAATAAAACAGAATGTGTCATTCAAATTTGCTTTTTCATGTGATGAAGCTGCTTTATCTTTTGAATAAGGACGGCAAAACATAGCTTTAATGACCAAAGAGAAACATAATATCCATCATGGGACCTATTTCAATAAATGTTGTCATTCTTATAGGAGTTAGCAGATGGGACAATAATAATTTTATGGATAAAGATACTCAAACAGGAGACTCTCAAGGCCTCTGTCACAGTAGTAAAACCCTC
Source organism: Osmanthus fragrans (assembly GCA_019395295.1). NCBI lineage: Eukaryota > Viridiplantae > Streptophyta > Magnoliopsida > Lamiales > Oleaceae > Osmanthus > Osmanthus fragrans. The sequence continues at coordinate 5,851,889 of CM033342.1, forward strand.
ATTTTATAGAAGAATTGAGGAGTAAAGATACCGTGACTGTTTGGCCTCCATTAAATTAAATTAAAATTTTCTTTTTTATCTTTAATCATATAATCTTTCATAAAATAATATTACACGTAAATCGAAAACTTTTTCATTTTTTTTTAACCACTCATTCTCCCAAAAAAAATACTAATTCACCTATTATAATTTGAAATAATGCAGGCCAAAATGGGGACATAAATTGAATATTTTTACACCAACATATGCACAAAAGATTGAACAGTATTATCAAGTATTACGTACTAAACATACTACTCTTATTTTTAAAAGCTGAATCATTGCATCTCTTTAATTGATTAAAAGTTTAGGAAAAAGTCTATAAAAATTTAGCACGCTCTAGTGCTTTTACACAATCTCTCTCTTTTCTAAAACGGTCTTTGCTTTGTTAATTATTAGAGCACGAGATACAAGAAAAGAAAACCCAATAACAAGGGAAAACACGATCACCACTACTAAAGGCATAGTTTTTGAAAGAGTTTTTAACACGATCATCAATAATCCACATACGGGTCCAATTTCGAGTTTCTAACATTTACAAGATGTTGGGAAATTTGGTGAAATCGAAACAAATTCCTTCATTCCAGCAGTAATGATTCAACAAGGTATCAGATCATACAAGAAATTTTGCTGTGCACACGGGCATCACATGGTCGTGTTGACGCCCGTGTACACAATTTTGGGGAGCAATTAAAAAAAATGCGCGAGCCCCCTCTTGTGAGGGAGCGTGTCAACATCCGTGTACACATAACATAGCACGGCCCAATAATACAAATATCTCGGACAATAAAATAAATTTTCACTAACAAAATGAAATATTCAACAAATGATATTTGATTGTCGTACCCACATTGTAAAAAGTTCATTATTGCTTAAATACAAAGTTTATGAAGTAATGCCTATCCAGAATTGTTATATCTTGCATTTAACATTAGATATTAGATTGGAAGAGTTGGCTAGATGTGTAGTGTCGACATCGTTTCACACACTTCAATGTAGGTGGGGAATTGACAAGGTTGGATTGAGACTGAACATCTGACCTGATATTTACAATATTCTACCGATGGAGTATTCAAGATTTGAGTGGAAGAGCTGGCCCAAGAGTTAATGTCATTTAACATCAAGCACCAACCAATTCTCTTTATCCACTACACAGTAGTGTGCCCCCACTAAATTTTTTCACACCCCGCAAAGAAAATGTACTGATTTTTCATTTACTAATGAGCCTGTCATAACAGAAATACAAATAAACATTGGATAATCCAATGTTGGCTAGTCCGAGATTACACAACATAAAATGCATTCATAACGTACAATGAAGTAAGAAAATGAAACACATTCAGAAACTACATCATTCATGACTCTTACATGTTAATGTCTGGTCCAGAAGGTCCATAGAATAAAATTTTACAGTGTATACGATCTGTCAACCTCAGGCCAAAATTAGAGAACCAAATAAAAATCATTAAGGGTATGTCTTGCAACGTGTTTATAAACAGGGTAAACGAGTTTTAAAGAAGTGGATGGTACTTGTGGGTCCTACAAAATATGTGAATAAAAAATATTTTCTAATCAAAGTGTTTATAAACATCTAGAAACAATGAGCCAAACATAGGCTAAGAGTTGCGTGTGCATCACACAATATCGGACATGTCATTTATTGTGGAAATAGCCAAGCAGAAAAATAAAAATATTTCCTTTCTCATCTCATTTTCGAATACATGGTATTTCTCAGTTTCAGGTTCTATTCTAAAATTCCCAAGTGCAACTGTACATGAGCCGAGAAATTACACAAGTCTATCTCTCTCAACACTAAAGGAGCTGAGTTTTGAATACCAGCAAATTTGAAAAATAAAATACAAATTTCACAAAATTTCAGGGAGAGAAAAATCAGCTGCACGATTCAAACAAATGCCTGACTACTATATTGACAGAATACTACAAAGCCAAATCAACATCAGACTGGTATGCAAAACGATGAGCTGAGGGCTGGAGGCAATACACATATCAAATGAGGCCCTGGTGGATTGCAACTTATATTTGCCTCATCAACCTCCGGCAATCCCAGTTGCGGAGGGCGAACATATCCAGCAACCAGTGGCAAGCATAAAATAGTTATCTCTATCCGGGAACCTATTAGAAACATCATGGTATTTTAGCCACGCTACAGGAAAAAAAATCAAAGCAATAGCTAGCCATGGAAAACTAGATGCTTGCAGCATGTTCTGAATGCTGCAGCAGATAGGAATGGACTCAATAGCCATAAATTTGACATGTAAAAATAGCTACCCATTCAGTATTTTCAAATTCATCGTACCAAATCTATAGAAAGCTAAGTCCAACTTTTTATATAAGTTGTCTAATTTCATAAATTTAACTAGTGATGACTCAAATACAATTTCTAATTTAACAATATCACAACCTATATCTTAACCGTAGTATTTTTACTTCATTAAATAAATCTAAATATCTTCAGTACTGCAATATATTATTTAAAGAAGAAAGCTTAAAATAACAATTTGTATAATTGATTTAAATAATTAAATATTATATTTTAGATAAAATTTTGCTGATAATGGCATTTCACAATGTTCTGAAAACCAAACAAGACCAACTGGTCTGACTGGGAAACTGGGAACCAGGCCAAAATCAGGTCCGGTCCGTTCATAGGGTAAAAGCCAGAGGAAAAGAAATCGGCGCAACATCTGGTGAACCGGTTACAACTTCCCAGGTTCAATGGATGATTTTGTCCCAAAAAATTAAAAAAATGTGTGAAGCACAGCTTTGCTGCGATTTCTCCGGTCGCACAATAGTCACCGGAGCCCCACCGTCTCTATGGAAAAGCCTTTGTGCACCATTTCAGTCAAAATATCCAAAATCCAAACTAATCTTACAAAGAAATGAAAACATACAGATACAAATGTATAAACATATACAAGTATTTGTATGCACGAGAGAGAGAATGAGTCATCATCAAGAACTCTAAGGAAATGATACATTTGGATATGAAACAAAGGCACCCGCAAGTTTACAAAGAGAATGGTACGGTATGGACTCTGGATATATGGTTGTCTATGTATTGTTGAAGTAATTTTTGGTCCATTTAGCTCTCACTTAGTACTTGTTTGATAAAGCTTTGATAAAATATTATCGGACTTTTGAACCAATCAAACTTCAATTTTAACCACACATTTATGTAACCCACAACTTTTATTAATTTTTCAACCACTTTTTATCAATTTTCTACTAAGTCTCTGTTTGAGCCACATTATTTGAGAAAAAATGCATTTTTACTGTTGATGTGATGAGGAATATGTGGTTGAAATATAAGGAAAAGTTATTGATGTAATGAAAAATATTATTTTATTGAAAGATATGTGGTTGAAAATGAGTAAAAGAATGAGAATGAGAAAAATAATGTGGCTCAAACAGGGGCTAAAACTTTTATCAAAAATTTTGTCAAACAACCACTTGATGTTAAATGGCTCCATAAATAGTATGGGTTAACTAAAGATTTTTTTTTTAATTATGTTTATAAACCTATATATAAAATGGTTAGTTAATTATTTTAATTTCTGGGTCTACTCGATTCAACTGTTTGACCTTGACCCTTTAGCTTTACCAAGTAAATGAGCAGGCAGATTTTCAGAACACTCGTATTTCATTAGATTTTATCCAACTGTATTTCTTTGCTCAATCTCTACTTATTAAAGGTTAACCCTTTCTATCAATGAGTTCGAATAATGTAAATATTACATTAAAATTATCCAATAATAAAATTTTATATTAATAAAATGTAGAATTATATAAAACATAGAATACAAAATTTAATTATGATTTAACTAATTTAAATATAAGTTACAATAAAACTTGGATTGAAAATAGCATTTGGTTGGCTCATTAAATGTTTGAAATCATATTGTCCACATAATAAATATTTTTTAAAAAAAAAAATTGTTGAATTAATAATGTTCCAATTTGAAAATACAAGTTCAACAATATTTTATTGAGAATAGTTATTTGATTACTTTGTTACAACAAAATTAAAATTTTCTTTTCAATCATTTTCCATTCTAACTCTACTTAAAAAGAATTATTTTACCAAACATAAAACTACTTGTAAGTACGCATAATAGGAAAGTATTAAGGAGAGTGAGATACCTTGTTTTGTGGGTAGTGATACGTGCCCTCTTTTCCTTCCGGCAATCATCCAGTTTTCGGAATTTGCAATGACTTCATAAAGAATCTTGTCCTGTTAGACGAGAAAGGAAAACAATAAACTAATGGTAAGTATGTTTTTAAGAAGTAATATTGCAATATGCTGCATCCCAAAGAAACTTTTACCCTGTTTGGGCCACATTTTCGGGGGATAAATATATGTTGAAATAGTGATTTTTTTTGAAGAAGAATAAGTAGTTAAAAAATAAGGAAACTTTTAAGTTTACGTGCAAAATTATTTTTATGGGAAAATGTGGTTGAAAATGATTTTTTGGAAAAATAGAGACCAAGCATAGAGTTAATGCACATTGACCATGTCTTTTTATTTTTATTTTTATTTTTGTATATTAGCTACAAAGAGTCCTGGAGGATTATTCATTACAAATGAAAATCTCCTCCACATTATGTAGAAGCCATGCAGCTTGGGAAGAAAGACTCGATTGTATAAATCCTCACATTACATTTGGGAACTTGTACCTCACAAATTGCCAAGAATAAAAAGAAGTTTTAGCTAAAATATTTTAAAAGGAAACAGCATCTTTGGTGGCTTACATGGTTTTGAGAAGCGATATTCTCCTCCAAGTCTTTTAACCTTTCGACCCTCCATTTCAAGGTCATAAGCTGCCCAACTCGGAGACCACTTGAAGGGAGAGGCAGAAAACCAACTGCAAGGAAAGGGTTGAGCACAGGTTGCTGTAAAACAAGAGCACTCCTGAAGGTCAAATGCTGTGAATCATCATCAGCCGCAATGGGTTCCTCAGCTACAGGGGTATGAGCTCCAAGAGTTCTACAGCCAGAAATCCCATATCTAATATTTAATATACTATCTGAATGCAACTCCGTCGTTTCATCTGTAGAAATAAGAAATTAAGATTCTGATGAAACAAAAGTACCAATCAACGGGTTCTCCATAAGATGAAGTGGAGACCTAGCACTGAACCAAACTTTTCCTTGCAAGTAAGATAATTAAAATGATACAGGGAACATTTCAAGTGTAAATAAGACAAATATATCTGTCAAAATTCTGTTATTGAGAAAGTATATTAACAACACAGGATACAGCACAATAAGAATTTATATACTTTATTTCTATGAACCTCAGCAACCTGCTATTACGGAAATGGAGTAATTCATTAGTAGATTAGCTTTTTACCATTGTTCTATAGAAGGTACTCCAGCATATATATGTAACATGTACAGATATCAACTTATCATTCACATAGGAGCTCATTTCATGTTCAACCTCCGTTTGAAATCAGTTTCTCCGTGCTTCAAATTAACATCTATTAAGAAATTTTCAGCTATGCATATGCCTCATAATTCTACTGCATGACCTCTTAGTTTAAATGGCAATTAGAGTGTGGCACAATAAGTAGGCTGGAGACCGATCTCTTCATTATTTGGGATATTACATGTCAATACCAAAATTTATATTCAGCTACTCGGGTCTATTTAGAGGAAGATCCATAGTATGTATTATAAAAAGAAGTCGGGGAGAGAGAGAGTAAAAAATGGGGCATACCTTTAACTAATGTGTTCCCAAGGCATATAGTAAAAAGAATCCCAGCTTTGGATTTTGGGGAAACAATGAGACGAAAGACGTTAGAAATTGGTCTTCCATCACGATTTCCAGCATGCACAAAGCCATCTTGAAGATCCAGCCAAGCATCATAGATGGTTAATGAAGCTTTCACCTGTGACTGCAGTATGACCTAAATAGAACATGGAGCAATTTGAGAGAAGATACACACATATTCAGTTATTCATTAAAATTTCTCAATTATACAAAATCCACAATGCCATACTTTGCAACAATTTTGTGCATTCATCTCATCTACTGCATGTTTGGCAAAGCTTATAATTTCTTACAAGCTAGTCAAACTCTATTTATCCACACACTTCGTAGGACCCACATTTTTTACCTAATTTACAAACTTAAGCTCTGTTTGTCTACCATTATTTCAAAACACTTTTTGTCTCGAACTCATTTTCAACAATACAATTTCACAATAAAATATTTTGCATGTAGACCCAAATTTTTTTCTACATTTTAACCACAAATTCTCCAAAAATTCACTATTCCAAAACCCATTTTCATTGAATAATGATAGACAAACCGGGGCTTAATATCAACACATTTTATAGGACCCATAGCTTGTAATCTTATAAATTCTTTGGTCAACATGCTCCTAATTACCTCCTAATCTCACATAAATTCTAACATTAAAGAAGAAAGTATGCAAGTAAACTGCAAGTGGTCTGCAGTAAGCACAAGGTTATTAACCAACTCATAGTCATTACATTTTACTACAATAGCCTTAAAACTAAGTGCAAAAGCAACATGCTGACAAGTTCAAATTAGCTAGGCAGCATTTGAGCTTCCATGTGATAACAGAAAGCCAGGAACGAATTCAAGAGAGCATCATGGCAATGAAAAATGATCCGCAAATAAGCTGGATAGTAAATACCTGCAAAAGCATCGTACCATCATTGCATTTGTCTGCAACACGTGTGCTCACATGGAAAGGATCCGTAAAATGCACGGCTATTGTCCTGTGATATTGCCTCAACTGCTTCAGCTTTCAGGCTTGTTCAACAAAGAAATAACAGATAATGAAGGGAAATAAAATCTAAGAAAAAGGAAAACTAGTACTTTTCAAATATCTGGTTATGAGAAACTCCGAACTCAAGTTTCAGAGCTATTGTCCTCAAGCCATCCACAACACTCTGTCTCTGGGAAACAATTGCCCCTGCAAATTTGTAATAACCCATATGGTTAAACATTCAAACGATAGAGGACATCCTGTTATGCATGCACAAGTCATTTTGAATTGAAATTGCCAAAAGTTTATCCAATATTGACCTGCAGGTGTTCCTTTAGGTAGCTCATCACTAATAGCTTGCACTGGAATCCATAAAACTGAAGTTATATTGCTTGTCCAGTCGACCAACTCGATCCTACCATCAATAAGAGTCAATTGCTCGACTTCATCAGCGACTGGAGAACCATCGTTCTCCGAACTCTGTGGATTATCTAAGCTGCCTGCATTAGCCGACTCAGTTGCAAGCTTCTCAAATTCCATTGCATGTTTCTCAATCCTCAAACCAGGACCTGTATCTATGTGCAGCACAGCACCCCTAAGGGAGTAGTTAATTGGTTTAACAATTATTCCAACCCACTGAGGTTCATTAATCAGCAAAGCAGACGAAACAGCAGCAGCAAGATCGACCAGAGACCTCGGTTTTGACACCTAGATAACAATATGAAATCTAAAAAAACTCAGCTAAAAGTCTCTTTATACATAAGAGAAAACTGAATATGTATAGCCAATAGAGGATAATTCCACTTCTCAATCATGACTAGACATTACCAATTCAGTAAAAGAGGCTGCTTAAATTTTCTGCTAAATCACATGCACAGTACCTTTAAGATAGGCCTTGTTGGTTTCTCGTAACTCATAAAATCATCAGTGTCTGCAGGTCCACCCTTTGAAAAACTATGAGATCTAAATCTTAATTGACCAATCTGTCCAGTGAGAACCCCCAACACGTAGAAACCGGGTTTTTGTGGAGGTAAGGGAAGGGTGATTGTATTTCTGCCAGGCTTTAGTATGGTAACGTCCAAGCTCTTTATTTGCTGAATAAATTTGAGAATGGGTTATCAATGAAATGTAAAAGATGGACTCCGATAAATACAGCACTAAACAAATTTGAAGTCGCGTGGACAAAGTACCTTAGAACCTTCATCAGCATTATTAGTGGCTGTTAGAGTAAGGCTAAGTGACTCAAGAGTTATATCATCCGGAAATCCACTCCACACAGTAACAGACAGGGAGCCAGGATCCCCATCACAGAGCTCCAGTGGATGCCCTTGATTTCCTGAAAATGTAATTAAGGAAGATACATCTAAGGGCACAGGACGCTCCATTTCACTGTGTGCGAGATGGATAACTTCAGACTGAAATGCCTGCCGTTCCTTGGTCAAGAACAATCCTTTATCTAGTGAGAGCAATTTCACACAAGAAGATAGGTAGCCAGCTTGATCATTCAGTATCTTTTGACACTGTGCTAAATTTGGAAGGACTTCAGCCAGTAAGTTCTCCCATCCTTCACCCGCATAAAGAGCACAAACCTTCTCGTACAATTTTGCAGCAAGATCATAATTTTTCGTGCTTAAAGTACACAGCTGCAATTTCACCATCAAGGACAACTCCATGTCTCTTCCACCAAGAACGGTGATAATTATTTGCAGCACCTTTTGACAGATCTAAATATTTTTGCTGGCACATAGACGAATGCAAATCATGTGATAAGTGAATATGAAAAACATGAAACAGGATTCAAGAAGTGAACACAGAAAGGTCATGACTGTATAGGAACTTTATAAATGCTTCAGTAAGGGGGAAATGAGTTTTAACAACAGTCAGAACAGATTGCATGTTAACACATTATCACAGCTTTTTTTTTCAACCAGCTCTTATTTTTTATCTAGAACGTCTGCTGCATGATTGCAGAAATAGTATTTTAAGCAAAATACCTCAAATTCTTCCACAGAAGATAATGATTTCAACAGGTTGACATCAGAAATCGTATTCCGCAAAGCATGCTCAGAACCAACATAAATCTCTGCGAGTCTCATAGGCCGATCAATTGAGCCGTCAAAATTTCCCGGCGAAGAGTAAGTTCGAGACATGGACATGGCATTTACATTAGGCACTGGAGACATTTGCACTGAGCTGTCAATGAATCACAATTATATAAGAGCTCAAATTCTCAACAATCCAAAAACGATAAATAAAGAATCTAGTCCAGAAAATAGAAAGAACAAAGAAAAGGAGAGACATTCACTTTACCAACATAACCCACCCAGTAGCACAAGTTAACAATTATCTACCCCCAAGATAAGGGCTGTACAAAAATATGCACAATGACCTTTAGCTATCACTAAAGTTGCAACTTACCTCCTAATATGAAATATCAAAACAAATTTTGGTCCAATTGGAAAGTTATTTTTGCTGAAAGCAGCTCCTCAACTCTCTTTTTTTTTTTGAGTAAAACTTGGATAAGATATTCTTCTACCAAAAAAATTGATTTTAAAAAATATAAATGAATAATGACTTAATTTCTCAATCCCTATAAACTATAAAACCAAGAACAAAAATTGGGATGTTCTTTACCAATTCTTCCACCACTAGGGAAAGATTGCAATTAAGTCAAACACAATGGAACAATGCTGCGTCAAATGGAGATTTTAAATATGGTTAACTTTTCCCTTTTTCTCTGTCAACCACATAAATAAATAAGGGAATTGAGCGAAAACAGATATTGATACAGTTGATTCAGTCCTTAAAGTTATTACCCATCAATACCATTTGGACGACCATCAAACAACTCAAACATATTTCCAGCTGATAGAGTAGCCCTCCGACGATTTGCCTCGCGCAACAGTACCGATGGTTCAAGAGGTAACAGCTTCCTCTGAATACCAAAGTGCTTATGCTGTGAAAATTCTTGGAGAATAATCTGTGCACACAAATTGGATAGTGCCATAAATTCATGAGAAACTGCTAACTGAAATTACAAAAACTTTTAGCAGAAGAATTATTCACTTGTAGCCTTTCTCTGAAAAAATTTGAAGCCATGCCTGCTATATGATGGTCAATTTGGGAATGCAGGAGGTGTTCACAGTAATTTTTTTTTTTTTTTATGACCGTGGATGTCCGGGTCAGCTTATGCGCACCTCGACTAATCCCACGGGACCCTGAAGTTTACAGCCGGATACTCACCTCAGTGGCCCTAAAGGACTCGAACTGGGGACCATTGGGGAACAAACCCAAGGCCTGACCAATTGAGCTACTCCTTAAAGTTGAGGTGTTCACAGTAATTGCAATCAAAATACAATATAGCATACAGTTTCAGGGGGGAAAAGGGGTAAGCTGTGGCTAAGTTAGTCTAGGAATCTATGCATGTGCTCTGATTAGTTTAAATTTCCAAAATAGAACACTTTTATGATCCATTTATTTGAATACAAAAACATTTTCCATGAAATATTTATCATATATAAACCCGTGTTTGTCAACAACATAAAAACACGTATCCATGGATTTGAGCGAATGCAAATGTATGCAGAATTAAATTTTTGTGTATACAGACAGAACAGACAAATTGCATAGGCCAATGTTCATAGCTGCCGCAAAAGGATGTTGATCATATTTTGGTTTGCATCACAGAATGCATAAACAGTAACGCATTAATTGCAAACGTATATCGAGAAAAATTTATGCAAAGTAAATTTTTTCATTATTTTCTACATAGACAGTCCCCATTTCTGACTAAATAAAGAGAAATGCAGAAAGCATTTCTATAACAAAGACAACACTCGCATAAAAGGCAGGATTGATAGGAAGGCTGTGTGAAGTCTAAATAATAGTGGGATCCAGTGTCCTAAAAGATGATAAATGTAGGCAGCAGCACATCTACAGCAATATAACTATAGAAGATAACTAAAGAAAAAATGACGTCAATTTTCAAATGGTAAAAGCTGTAGTTACGTTTTAAAGTATTACTTAATTAATGTATCAAAATGGTAAAATTTTGACACCGAGAAGGCTCCTGATAGTAGATCAAGTGGATCTCAAATAACGAATCAAATGTCATTTCTTCTAACATGTTTCACTACTTTGTCTACCTTTAGCAGTGAAATGCTCCAGGAAAAGAAGCAATATAATCAATGATGGAGACATTAATTACAAACATTAAACACCAAATAGTTGTTTGTTAATTTTTCAAGTAAACAGGATTTGCCACTCCAGTTTCTACACTTCCATGTATGGGAACTCACCTTTTCTTTAGCAAGCACTTCAGCTGAAGCATCGGGTGGAACTGAAGGCCAAACAGCTGGCTTAGGCCACGATAGCATGCTGAGTGAAGCACTGCTCGGAAGATATAAGACTTGCATAAGCTTTGAAAAATTAGCGTGATGTGAAAGGTTTATTTGGCTGTTCCGAAACTACTAATTTTATCAATTGACAGAAACAAAATACTTCAAATTACAATCTGGTTCTAAAACATAAAATAATAATAGTAGCAGCAGCAGTAGCAGTAGCATTAGTGGTAGTCCGGTAGAAGTCCAGATATTTTTCTAGGACAGATGGGTGAGCTCAATAGACTAGATTGGGGTAAAATTTGGGCAAATACCTGTTGACAGGACTTCTCTCTATGCTTGAACCATAGCCAATTAAATATGCCAGTCGCAGGAACTGCCAAAGCCATGAGATTGCAATACAATTGCAAAGTAGAAATTAATCATTTCGTAATGAAATGAAATTAATAATAGTCCCCTCATGAATAATCTCATTGTTAAACTAGTAATGGATATTTTTCACCTATAAGGGCTAAGTTACTCATGATTTGCAGTAAAGATGCTGCACTAAATATCAAGTTTGCTAGACTCACTTGAACATGGAAAAGCTTACCTTAGTCCGGCATAAAGTAAACAATTCCCCTTGAACACGGTAAAATTCCTTTTCCAAGTCAGGTGCTGCTAATTTATCTTTATAACGGGAAGCGGTTGCATCAATCAAAGCCAAGCAAGCAGTTATTACCCAGACTTCACGCATAGAGAATGGTAATGTGCTCTGGTAAACCCCAGAATATATATTCAGAAAGAAAGTTTCAATTCTCTGAATTGACAGACAGCAGTAAAAATACAGGACAATATTGATCAAAACTGAATATCATCTACCTCATGCAGGGCCATTGCCTTTGAAAAGCTAATTATAAATGAATAGCCCCTTGCTGCAACCTCAAATGGACGACTCAGCTTAAAGAGTAGCTGCGAAATTTGTAAGGCGATGAAAGAACATTATTACGAAGTCTAAGAAATAATCTGCAAAAAGAGTAGGGGGAAATTCTACATAAAGGTAAATAGATACGAATTAAGACAATAAGCTAATCACCGCACATCACAATAATTTATACGGTCAATATCATCTAAGTAGATATTGAACAAAACTGGAAGTATTGTAAGAAACGTTGCATATGATACACAGCCAACCTAAGAAAATTACTATATCTCAGTCATGCACACCTTTGCCTGACAGGCAAACATATACTGCCTGAATTCAAACTCCCTAAATGAATCATCTTGAACAATCTGAGTTAATGATTTTTTCCCTGGATCAAGTAGTGTAGCTTGATCATCTCCCTTTTCCATTCCTCCAAAGTCCCTTTGCCTTCCTGCCGTATTAATTACAATGTAGAGACAGGCAAAGAAAGTTAGGTTAATGATCCACACAGCTCCAAGCTACATGAAATCAAACATCAATAACAGCAAAGATGCAGACAAAGAAGCATTATGTCTTACTTAACTCGAAGCAAAACTTAAAAGCAAGGAAAAATAGATCAAATACAGAGAGGATGTTGGTAAGACCTGATTTACGAATGAAAGACAAAAAAGAAAAAAAAATCTTAAAAATAAATACAGCAAAATAGGAACAAAATTATGTTTTTTTGAGTCCTGTATTTTTTTTTTTATCAAAATTCATAATATATGCGCACGAATATATTCCATGTATCTTCTGTAACTGTTTTCATAGAAATTTCCCATATTCTTTCATAAAAATACTCTGAATTCTAGCTGTACATGTTTCACCATCCTTCACTGCACTATCGATATCAGTTTCTTTTCCCTAAATAAAGTGTAGAAGAGTTGCTTGTCCAGTTTTCTTGCTGTAACACTAAATGATGCATCATATAGAATTAGTCAGTGCATAGTCTCCCTTTTAAGAGAGCTTTTGCACTATGAACAATTTATCCAGTAAAAAATTTCATGAAACTTAAATCATAGCAGAAGGATGCAGGTTAATAAAATGACTTAAGTTCTCAATAAGAGCTCCAGAAAGAATATGTTGGCAACAATTTTGAAGTGTAGAACTAATAGTAGAACAGATTGAATGATTAAACTACCAGCTAATATATTCAAAAAGAGGGGGGGGGGGGGGGGGGGGGGGGGGGGGGGGGGGGGGGGGGGGGGGGGGGGTGGGGGGGTGGACGCCACTTCAGTTTACACTTTATATGTGCACTCTTAAAAATAAAAAATAAAAAATAAAACCCTTCTCAAACAAACCAACAGTGCCATCCAAATTTGTTAGAAGTACCATTATCTTCTCAACAGCAGTCACAGCATATGCATGCCAAGAAAGAGATTGGCCACTAAAAAAGAAACAGTGCTAAACTAATAAAATGTGTGGTGTAGGTAACAGTGATGCAAGTCAAATTGAAAGCATCACCTACATCAATATCTATGTTGTTACGGTATAAGTAAAAAAGCAAGAAATCAAATGCATTGCATACCAGTTCCTGAATAGCAGAGTTCAAGCTCGTCGTATTCACGTAATGCATCTTCATGAAGATGAGCAATCTCAAACATAAAAGCCAAACTTTCCTGTCAATAGAGGGGAAATACTTATCAGAAGAATTTGTAGAACGAGAATGCCCTTAACAGCGTCCTACATGTGATTGTTCTTCATGGCTAGAAGAGAGGAAGATAGGAAACAGCATTTTTAACAATCATTTGAAAGAAATAAGCGCACACTCATGAAGAAAGGCTTTATTGTTTTGTCATCGTGCAATTAAACTGTATTACTTCAATGGGAGTGCTATTAGATTCAAAACTTCCAGCAGCAATTTTAAAACTGTGAAGATAAAAGATCTATACTAAGTGACATAGGCTCCTCCGCTCTTCCCTTTCCACAATTTCATCCTAGTGACCTAGGTGTCAGGGGAGTTTTCTCTCCTCCAATCCTTTCGAACGGAATTTAATCTATCCAAATTAATTTATTTCACATAAAGTAATCCATATTAGATCAAAGCATTTATGATTATCTTTTACATGGAGTCGTGGACACTGGACAAAATCCATTCAAACAAGCATTGTGTACCATCAGCTTTCTAGTATTAGAAAGAAAATCAAGAAAATACCTTCAAGATGAAGAAGTTACAGAAGTTCCAAACTGGCATAAATCGCTGTTCACTGAGCTTGTGAATTTCTTCTTCATAAAACTGAATGCGTCTATCCAGTGTATTTCTGATGCACTCCATAATTTTAGCCTCCAAGTCTTCCCAGAAACTTGAATCAGGCCCGTGCATATCTAGTTTGCAGCACCTAAGTGAAACATTTGTTCAGAGCCTCAAAGATAATTTCCAGGAGTGGTGGATATCTTTTCATCTTATAAAGTGAACTCAAAATGTTTTGACATGTCCATATCTTCTGCAGTCAGTTAAATCCTGATCATGACAACTTCATCTAGTGCACAACTTATTGCTTATGACAAATCTTTGACCAACGTAATAAACAATAAGATTAAGAGTTGAACACTTGAATCTGATATTGCAAGGCTAGAGATAAACGGAGAAACTAGAAGGGGAACTAGAACAGAGAAGGCTATATAATTCCCATGAGAGAATAAGGTTACTACATCCCAAAAACTAACTTAAACATTTTAATAGGCTATTGAACTTCGCACAACTCCAATATTACAAATGGAGAGTATACCTTTCCCTCTTCTTAGAGCTGAAATCAACTTCAAGTTTGGCATAAACCTTTTTTGCCATCTTGGTGGCCTGATCATTGTGGGCTGGTGCTTTAGACACAAAAACAATAAACCATTCTCGTTCCTCATTTTGAACTATTAATTTGAGGCGTGGCTTAAGAATAGTCTTAAACTCATCAAGATCCTAGATGAGACAAAAAAATCATCAGTTTTAGAAAAGGAAAAATGCATGAGAAGGGAAAACAAAAAATATATATCCATGCTAGGGGTTTTCGTCAGGTTAAGGAAATAATTGTTTTCAGAGAATATGTGAACATATTAGAGTGATGAAAGATAGTAACAGGAATTGTTAATATACCTCACAAGTAACAAGAACTATAGTTGCGTATGGCTCTCGGAACCAAAATAACATTTGTTCTTGAGGAAATCGACTGCGGAGTCTTACATCTGTTGTCAATATGAAATCGGCAGGTAATTCGTCAACAGGCACAGAATTACGAGTCTTGCTGTTCAGGAAAACCTTCTTGAATGGCAACCGCTCTTCGAAATCCTTCTTAAGGTCAGGCCACAGATCATTTACATCCTCAACTGTAACAAGTTATAGCAATAAATGTTACAAACATATGAGCAGCATACTAATAACATTGTGCAGCTTCTCCAAATATGCAAAGGAGCAATGCCAATACATAAAAAGAATAATCTATGGAGAAAATATGTACTAACTCTTAACATATCGTGGAATTGTTCACCCTTAAAAATTCAAGAAGTTGAAACTGATAGACCTGCGATCCACCTAACATACCAGAGGCGCAACAAAAATGGCAAGGGCAGGATTGTAATTAGCAATGAGAAGGAGAGCACATGCAGCACATGCAACGGTTACACGGTTGAGAAATCTGTTAAGGGAATCCAAGAGGAAAACCACTAATAAATAGCAGCACTAAAGGGGGAAAAAAGAGGAAAGAATTTGGTAAATGTTAGGAGAGCATTGGGTCTCTTGAATACCCAAATATCCTTGTTTCTTGTTTGTTATTTCAGTCTGAATCTTCATATAACAGACTTATATTTTCCTTGTAATCGTTTTTCCATTAATAGAAGCATATCAATTCCATTTAATTCCTGAGTTCAGTCCTATTAAATTGTGCTAAAGTCCCAGGGTTTTATCATTGGTATCAGAGCACCTAACATCCTGATGGTGAACGTGACAGATAGGGTGGCAAATTTGGAAGGGGCTCATCAACAAGTACGGGAACAACTGGAGGGAATGCAACTGGGAATTGGGAAGATGCAGGTGGAGATGAACCGGGTACAGAACATAGAGAAGAACATGGCAATCATCTCAGAGCAATTTACTTACATGAGGTCGAAGTGGGAAGAAGCAGAAAAAGAGAGAAAACGCAGGGGTCCAGAGGGAGCCAAGGAATCAGAATATACCATGGATTCTGAGATTACACCGGACCTAGAAACGAATAGTCGGGAGGTGGGAGGTGGTGTAAGCGGAAATTGGAGACCAGAAATTAAGGGGAGAAGATTAGAGATGCCGGTGTTCACGGGAAAAAATCCAGACGAATGGATCTTTAGAGCGGAGCGATACTTCCTGGTGAATCAACTATCAGAAACGGAAAAATTAGAGACGGCGGGCCTGTGCTTCGAAGAAGGCGCACTAGCCTGGTTTCAATGGGAACAGAAAAGGAAAGGCATGCGAAGCTGGGAGGAATTAAAACTGTTGATGCGAGCCCGATTCAGATCCTCCATGGAAGGAACCATTGAGGAACGGTTCTTGGCACTCCGGCAGGAAGGTTCGGTGGCGGAATATAGAGCCGCTTTTGAGACCTTAGCAGCACCAATCGGCGACATCACAGAGGCCATACTGGAAGGCCACTTTATAAATGGGTTGAGCCCAGAAATTAGAGCTGAGATCAGAGTAATACAGCCCAAGGGTTTGGACCAAATTATGGAACTGGCCCAAAGAGTTGAAGAGAAGAATCAGGCCTTGCGAGCCCTCACTACCGGATCCGGCCCAATAAGAGGAAAAATAAATACCAGCCCTAATTGGTATCTATCTTCACCACGACAGCCTTCCAGCACACTCCAGAACTTCAAATCTCCGCCAACTCGTTTCCCAGCTCCAACCGGCACCGGAAATCCGTCATTCAAGAGACTCAGCGAAGCCGAATTGAAAGCCAAGAAGGAAAAAGGGCTTTGTTTCCGTTGTGATGAGAAATACTCCATTGGCCACAAGTGCAGGAATAAGGAAATACAAGTAATGCTGGTCTACGACGAAGAACGGTTTGACGAGGAGGGAAGGGAGGAATCGGTTGAGGAGGCGACCGAAGGGGAGAAGCCTACTACCGGCGAGCTAGTAGAGTTATCCATGAACTCAGTGGTGGGTCTTACCCCACCACATACCATGAAGCTAAGAGGGAAAATTCTAGGCGAGGAGGTGGTGGTTTTAATTGACTGCGGTGCGAGCCATAATTTTGTGTCAGCCGACTTGGTGCAGAAATTGAGTTTGCCAAGGACGGAGACCATGGGATACGGGGTGGTCATGGGGACGGGAATGGCAGTGCAAGGGGCAGGGGTATGTAAGGGAGTGCATTTATCCTTGCAGAATATAGAGGTGGTGGATGATTTCCTTCCGCTGGAATTGGGGAGCTCCGATGTAATTCTGGGTATGAAATGGCTATCAACTCTAGGCCAAACAAAAATCGACTGGAAGGCTCTCACAATGAGGTTCGAGATTGGGGGAACCACGATGTCCCTACAAGGGGACCCGAGCCTTAGCAAGACATTGATTACGTTGAAGGCTATGATGAAGGCGTTCCATGAGGGGGGAGAAGGAGTACTTCTGGAACTAGGCAATCTGGGAGTTGAACTCGGTGAAGGGCTGCGAGAAACACCGGGTAAAATTCAGCAGATTTTGGAGGAGTTCAAGGAGGTGTTCGAAGAACCTGTGGGGTTGCCACCAAGGCGGGACAAAGATCACGCCATAACTCTTCAACCAGGTACCGCCCCTATCAGCGTAAGGCCGTACCGCTACCCGCATGCACAGAAGAATGAGATAGAGAAGCTGGTTCGAGAGATGCTAGCTGCTGGGATCATCAGACCAAGCACTAGTCCCTTTTCGAGCCCGGTTTTACTGGTGAAAAAGAAAGATGGGGGATGGCGTTTCTGTGTGGACTATAGAGCCGTGAATAAGGTAACTGTACCGGATAAATTTCCCATCCCCATGATCGACGAATTACTTGATGAATTGCATGGGGCGAATATTTTTTCTAAACTGGATCTTAAGGCGGGATACCATCAGATACGGGTCAAACCCGAAGACATTCCCAAAACAGCGTTTAGGACGCACGACGGGCATTATGAGTTCTTGGTAATGCCTTTTGGACTAACTAACGCCCCGGCCACCTTTCAGTCACTCATGAATGAAGTATTTCGAAAGAATTTGAGGAAATTTGTATTAGTGTTCTTCGATGACATTTTGGTTTTCAGCCGCAATCTGGCAGAGCATTTGGAACACTTGAGGTGGGTTTTACAAGTCCTAGCACAACATCAGTTGTACGCCAACCGTAAGAAATGCAATTTTGGGCAAGCTGAAATAGAATATTTGGGACACATTATTTCACATCAAGGGGTGGCCGCTGATCAGTCAAAAGTTCAGGCGATGGTGGAATGGCCGGCTCCCAAGTCATTAACAGAATTACGGGGTTTCTTGGGGCTGACAGGTTACTACCGACGCTTTGTAAAGGATTATGGAAAAATGGCGTGGCCCTTGACGGAGAGATTGCGTAAGGGTAACTTCTTTTGGGATGAAGAGGCCGAGAAGGCATTTCGGAGGCTCAAAACAGCCATGACTTCCTTACCTGTGCTCGCACTCCCAGATTTCAGCAACCCTTTTACAGTAGAGACCGATGCTTCTGGTTTTGGATTAGGAGCAGTTTTGATGCAAAACCAGCACCCCATTGCATTCTATAGTCAAGCACTTAACCCTTCAGGGAAGGTGAAATCAGCGTATGAAAGAGAGCTAATGGCCATTGTGTTTGCTGTACAGAAATGGAGGCACTACCTGTTGGGCCACAAATTCTATGTCAAAACCGATCAAAAGAGCTTGAAGTTTTTATTAGAACAGAGAGAGGTGAATTCTGAATATCAGAAATGGTTACTCAAGCTGATGGGGTACCAGTTTGAAATCCAATATCACCCCGGCTGTGAGAACAAGGCAGCGGATGCACTTTCCCGGCTCACTTCCTCGACGGAACTAATGGCGTTGTCGATTCCTATGGTGGTTCCACTGGACATTTTGGCGAAAGAAGTACAAGAGAATCCCCAGTTGACTATGATCATCCAAACATTGGAGCAGGACGCTGCCAGCAAACCCGACTATGCCATGGTCAATGGACAGCTATTGTTCAAAGGAAAATTGTTGCTACCAAAAAATTCAGTTTTGATTCCTTCGATCCTACAAGAAGGACATGACAGTAAAATTGGTGGGCACTCTGGTTTTCTGAAGACCTACAAGCGTATCGCCGCTAACATGTTTTGGGAAGGAATGAAATCTGAGATTCACCGTTATGTTAGCAATTGCATGGTTTGCCAGCAAAACAAATATTCAGCACTTTCTCCAGGGGGTCTATTGCAACCACTTCCAATTCCAAATCAGGTTTGGGAAGACATAGCTATGGACTTCATCGAGGGCCTTCCTAAATCAGGGCCCGTGGATACAATTTTAGTAGTAGTGGATCGATTGAGTAAATATGGGCATTTCATAGGTCTTAAGCATCCATTTACAGCAACGGGAGTGGCCGGAATATTTATCAAAGAGGTGGTGCGTCTACATGGTGTGCCTCGGTCCATCGTCTCCGACCGAGACAAGATATTCGTAAGCCATTTTTGGGAGGAGTTGTTCCGTCTGCAAGGCACGAGGCTCAACCGAAGCACGGCATACCATCCTCAGTCGGACGGGCAAACTGAAGTCTTAAACCGCACCCTGGAGACTTACTTGCGCTGTTTTGCATCCTCCCAGCCCAGGTCGTGGTTCAGCTGGCTTCCCTGGGCGGAGCTGTGGTACAATACTTCTTATCACACCTCAACCAAGATTACTCCTTTCCAAGCAGTGTATGGTCGCGAGCCTCCTGCCTTGCTACATTTTGAAAAAGGATCTACCGCAATTTCAGCCTTGGACCAACAGCTGCAGGAAAGGGATTTGGTACTACAGGAACTGAAGACACAACTTTTACGGGCTCAGGCAAAGATGAAGAGCATAGCTGATGCAAAAAGAAGGGATGTACAGTTTGCAGAAGGGGATCTAGTCTATCTGAAAGTTAGGCCCTATCGACGCAAGACATTGGCTGCCCGACCCAACGAGAAGTTGGCCCCAAGGTTCTACGGCCCTTTTGCAATAGAGAAAAAAATCGGTCAAGTCGCTTATAGGTTGGTTCTTCCACCTACCTGCAATATTCACCCTGTTTTCCATGCTTCGCAATTGCGCGAAGCCAAAGGAGCGGTAAAGGCAGTGCATGCAGTCCCACGTCAACTCAGTAAAGATTTGGAAATGCTGGTGGAACCAGAGACATTACTAGGAGTGAGACCTGGAGTTGGTTCCAACATAAAAGGGTTGGATGTATTAATTCAATGGAAAGGTCTCCCTCCTTTGGAAGCTACTTGGGAGTCTTATGATCTGCTGAGACAACAATTTCCTTCCTTTCACCTTGAGGACAAGGTGAATCTCATGGGAGGGAGTATTGATAGACCTGCGATCCACCTAACATACCAGAGGCGCAACAAAAATGGCAAGGGCAGGATTGTAATTAGCAATGAGAAGGAGAGCACATGCAGCACATGCAACGGTTACACGGTTGAGAAATCTGTTAAGGGAATCCAAGAGGAAAACCACTAATAAATAGCAGCACTAAAGGGGGAAAAAAGAGGAAAGAATTTGGTAAATGTTAGGAGAGCATTGGGTCTCTCGAATACCCAAATATCCTTGTTTCTTGTTTGTTATTTCAGTCTGAATCTTCATATAACAGACTTATATTTTCCTTGTAATCGTTTTTCCATTAATAGAAGCATATCAATTCCATTTAATTCCTGAGTTCAGTCCTATTAAATTGTGCTAAAGTCCCAGGGTTTTATCAGAAACCTACCACATCGGTTGGTAGAAGTGTTTGTTTGGGACCTCAGAAAGTATGCCCCCATTTGGTACAGATTTTTTTAACTCTTTTTTCCCCAAGCCCATTTCCAACCACACATGCTTCCAATAAAATAATCATGGGAGTAGATCCATTATTTTTCCACTTTTTAATTGCACATTGTTTAAAAACAAACAAACAAACAAAAAAAAAAACTTTTCACAAAATCTATTTACAAAAAATATGCAGGCCCTATATTTCATTTACTAAATTATTCGGAATATCGAACAATCAGCTAGCTAGCAATAGAACTGAAAATCAGTTAATCATCATAATGTTTGCCAACTCTTGCAACAATTTTCATCGCTCGGAGTTAGGAAAAGAACTGTAAGGATAAAAATCCATAAATTATTACGCTTTATTCAATTAATCCCATTCAGATGTTGTACAACACATATTTAGATCAATGCAATCTGTAAACCAGCCGAGTTGAATGAAAAATCACAAATTAAAAAATAAAAAATAAAAAAAAAGTACAGAACATACTGAAAAGCCATAATTATAAAAAGTAAAAGAAATTAAAGTTGAAGTGATAATTAGGGTTACAGAATCAATAGATTTTTGAAATTACCGGCAATAACGAGGCGATCGCACGAGGATTTAATACTCTGAAACTGAGCTAAAAGATTCGCCATTTTAGCGATCTGATGAAACCATAGAATCTAATGAGAGCAGAGATCCATGAAAATGGAATGCGATAGTCGTTAAAGAGGAAGAGTGAGCAGTGCCAGTCAGGAAGTTTCCCTTATTAACTGTGCAGTGGAATCGGCCTTGGTAGATTTTTTGTTCCGACGATATCAGGGAAACTTCGGGTTACTGATGCTGTAATCAGAGGCGGTTCTGTGATGATTAGGCATGTGACAGACTCCGTAACATATTGCTAACTAAATAGTAAATTAACAAACAAATATATTATAAGTGCTTCAAACATTTTTAGTCTCTTAAATAACAAGTTAGGGTAAGTAAACGAAAAGTAGAATTTCAATGAAAACTATAAAATCATGCCCTTGAAAATTCTACTGTCACAACTCACGAACCTAAAATAAAAATTTAACATCAAAGATCAATACAAAGTTGAAATATTTGGATTATTTTATTGACTAAAAGAAAGATTGAAGAACAGTCTAAGATTTTAAAAAAAAATTCAATTTCAAACAAAGGCTTAATAGTATTGAAGAGGTGTATTCTCCTAGTGACATATTATCCCCCCTGCCCCATTGAAACTGGAATTTTATAGCATGATTGTCACAATGTGGATCAGGATTTCATGATAAGATCAAAAGAAAGAACAAAAACTGAACTTATAGAACACTGGGGAACCCCTTTTACAAGTGAACTCCTTACAAGTTACAACTCAACCAGTCTCACTCAAATGCACACAAAATAACATTGTAGTGAACGAATAACACATATTTACATCTAATTACACTAGCAGTACTATTGCTCCCCAACACCTTTCCACCACGTTCTTGAACAGAAACAAAACAGCATGTTCCAATAACATTTATAGCAACCTCAAGGGAAGGATCAAAGCTCATAGGTCGTAAGGAAGAGGAGGGTTCCTGGGTCCAACTCCACTAGCCTTCTCGTTAGCAAACGACGCAGACCTCCTACGAAACCGAAATGCCTCTTCCTCCTGGAGCCGACGACGCCCAACTATTGGTGAAGAGAAAACTGAAAAAGATGAGAAGAAAGAGGCGAGATCGGAGTTACTTCGCCGTTTGGGAAAAATGGTCGGATTTGGCATTTGGAAATTTGGGAAATGGATGGGATCTTTGGGATTCTGGAGAAGCAATTCGTTTGAAAAGCTGCCCTTAATATAATTGAAAAAAAAAATTTATCTAAAAATATGGATTTAAAATTCAGTTTTCATAAATAATGGGGGTTAAGATTAATTTCATAATCAAGTGGTAATTAGAAATTATTAAATAAATATATTTCTAATAATTCAACCTACCCACCCCTAACTTCCACACACCACACACCACACCCCAATATCTCTCTCTCACGTTACCCTAAGTCTCCCCCCCCCCCCCTCTCTCTCTATTTTCCAATTCTACCGTCGCCTGAAATTCTTTAAACCGCGGCATCGTTGCTATGCACGAAGGAACCAATACATGGGATAGGTTTGAGCTTCGTGTTCACAAGCGTGTGATTGACCTCTTTAGCTCCCCATTCCAAAGTGGAAAAAGTTATTTTTACAAAGTTGGGTTACAAAAGTTAGATTACAAAGTGTGTTGGCAAAATTCAAGTCATTGATTTTAAAATTTTAAATTATTTAAAAATCTGTTTTTGAAATAATTGGTACATATATTATTTTGTCAACCAACTTTGTAAATCAACTTTGTGCATGTAGCATAATTCTTCCGAAGTATGTGCTATCATCTATGGAAAAGTTATCTTGCTTTATTAACAGCAAAAAAACGAGACTATCAAGTTTTATTTCGACGGAGTGGGTGAAGCCGTCAAGGTACTTTGTGAAGGAAATGATTTTTATTAGTTAGTTATTACACGAGATTTAACAAAATAATAATAATAATAAATTCATACATTGTCCAATTACAGGGAATTGGGAATCGAGATGGGGATGATTACGAACAATTTTTAAGAGGGTGTTTGAGGTTGATTTTTGAGGAAATAATTGATTTTTAAATTGTGATATGATGGAAAATATGTGATTGAAAAAGAAAGAAAAGTTATTAATACGATGAAAAATATTATTTTATTTATCAAAAATATAAAAAAGTGTGGATGAAAATGAGAATGGACTATTTGTACCGAACAACATGATGACCCAATTTGATAAGAGTCAAATGGCATCAAAAGCAAGAAAAAAGAGAAGCTCTTAGATAGGGATTTGGATGAGGCGCGCCAAAACCTCATAATCAATTACCAACTACTCTTCCTTCCCATGGCGTTCCCTCTGTCGGCATCCATCGTCTCTGCGAGCAAAATGTCTATCAAAGTTTCCCCAACTCGAAAACCACATTTTCCGGTTTTCCACCTTCCATTCCCATTCAATCGACCCACCTCCACTAGATTTCATTATCCTAAATTCAATCGCATTTTCGCAAAACGACACGACGACTCAATGGTTAGTTCAATTTCGGCTCTTTTTCTTAGTTACGCATATTCTTCTTAAATTTTGTGTTTAACTTATTTATGAGTTGAATCATTATTAGAAGCTGCCTGTTGCCCTTATACAAGGCGTTTTATCCAGTTCTTGCATCACATTTACTTGTTATTTATGTGACAGTTTGAGTACCGAGTGATTGGAACCCTTCTTATAGAAAAATATCGGGTCCCTTTCCTTTTTATATGATGAATGCCAATAGCAAAACCTTTAGCTGTAAATTTCTGACATTTAAAATTAATTTCTCCACTTGTTTATGGATTTGCACAAAGGGTCTATGAAATTAAATATTATACACTATTCTAGGATCATCATGCCAGGAGGAATTCTTTTGGAGAGGGTATCAATCTTTTCCATTGCTCAAGGGTCTATAATAAGGTATAGTGACGAGGCAACAAAGAACTTGTTGCATTAATTGTCGAAAACATGGGGCGGATCCTGGGATATCTACTAGATGTTTGAATTGAGAATCAATTATTTACTCCTTTCTTTCTTAACATCTCTCAGCTCTTCACATGGATTTTTGGTTATGTAGGAGTTGACATCTGGATGGAATATCTTGAATTTATCTACATCTGCAGAGCAAGGAAAAAAGCGGTTTGAGAGTGCCATAGCGGCTATCATTCTCTTTCTTCAGCTCACATCTCCACTACCTTTAATTGGTCAAGATTCTTGGTTGATTTCCTCTGCTGAGGCAGTGTTATATTCCCCGGAAACAAAAATTCCCAGAACCGGGGAATTAGCTCTGAGAAGAGCAATTCCAGCTAACACAAACATGAAAGCTATACAGGTTCGTTAGAGCAGTACAAATTTTTTTTGCGTGAAGGTTGATCCTTTCTTCAAAATATTAACTTTTCAATTATTCTCTCATAGGATTCTCTGGAGGACATATCATACTTACTAAGGATTCCACAGAGAAAACCATTTGGAACGATGGAGGGCAATGTCAAGAAAGCTCTAAAGGTAACAGATGATCTTTCTTCATGGATAACCTATATAGGCTGATACAGCCACGATGCAAGATGTCATGCTCAGTTTTAGATGGGATTAAGACCTGTTTATTAGCGATTGTATCTAAGTTGTTGTCTGTACAAGGAGATTATAGTTTTGATCACCAAGATCTTATTTGCTAAACTTTGTCATACTATTTATTTGCTAAATTATCATGGAGCTAAACTTCTCTTATTTGCTAAATTATTATGTCTTTCATAACATAATAATAAAAATAACCAGCTCCTTAGGAAATGGAGCTAAACTTTGTTATATTACCTAACCATTCTGCACCTAATCATCTTCTCCTCCCTTATTTTCAGATTGCTAAGGATGAAAAAGAATCCATCTTGACTAGCATTCCTGACGAACTGAGAGAAAATGGTTCTGTCTTGTATGCATCTCTTATAAATGGGAAGGTACCTTTGTTAAAAAAAAGCTTTAGCATTTTGGATACCGACCTGCTCTTTTCATAAATGTGCACCTTCATTTACTATTTAGAGTAAGTTGTTTGGAGAGAGTGCGTTTAGAATAATTGTTTTGGAGTCTTTGTGTCCAACACAATGTTATAATGTGAATTTGTTTTATTATTTCTTATAGTTCTCCATTTTCTTGAGTTTTGTGGAATTTTATTTCATTTTTGGCTAGTTGGGAGCCCACACGATTCACAGGAAGTTGGATGGACTTAATCTTTTTCCTATATCCAATTTTTTTATACTGAAGTGTAAAATTCATGACAGAACTGGCAAGTAATATATGTGGATGAATGCCCATACTTTATTTCACCAAGTCCAGTTCCTGGATAAACAAGTATGGTCTCTGCTCTGACTATTGTAAAGTGTTACTGTGCGAAGCCCAAACTTTGATGTATTTACAAGTCGCATGTCATCAATGATAATAATGCAACATAGTCAATTCTATTCATTCAGTAACTTCTCTAAAATCCACCTATCCTCTCGCATATTCTGCTAATTTTTTCTCATGTCTAGGAACCTTCTCTTTTATCCAAATGTGATGGTCGTGGGGTGCCTGTTGTTCTTATAAACTCGATCAAGCTTCAACTGGATAAAATCCTTACTTACACCATAACTACCAATTTTAAGGAATTATTTTGTTTTATTTTGATGTTGGTCTTCTGTTGCCCCATCTCATTCCAGGGTTCTGTTTTCACCTTCATCAAAATTGTACATATGTTGTTGGTTTAATAATATGTCACGAAAGGTTCATTTAACTTATTCAAAAATTAGAATGGATTTCTTTTGGCTGGTCAGGATGGACTGCAAAACCTTCTTGATAGCATTAAGGATAAGGATCCAGACAAAGTATCCATTGGTCTTGCATCTACACTAGATACTGTTGCTCAGTTGGAACTGCTACAGGTATTGATGATTGCTTTCAGAATTGGACTGATCATTAAGTAATATTCAGGACATATTTTTCACATGATGGATTAACTGCCACAATTTTGAACAATGGAAATTTAATGTGAAAGAATTGAGAAAATGTAACAATTCTGTATACAAATCCTTCCTGCATTTCACATTTTTTTGTGGATTAACGAGTTACATGTTCATAATTGGATCAGTGACGTGTCAAGGATGTATTTTTCAAACAGGCTCCAGGAATATCTTTTTTGTTGCCTCAGCAATACTCAGATTATCCCAGGTAATGCATATCATAGATTCCCAATCACCACATAACTTTGTTCTTTCTTACACTTTCTGTATAATTGCACAAACCAACAGTTCTACCCTTGCAGCGAGCAGGCGAATTTCATTATAGCTATACAATTCAGAATGTCCTTTCCTATTTGATTGGATGATTGTTAGATTATTAGTATATTTGGCACAATTATCACAACTCATCAAAATGATTCCCACTGCATTAAAGTTGGACAATGAGCCTACCATATGAAGTTTGTGAAACAAATAGGTATGAGGTATGCAATGCTATTTTGCCTTGTTCCTCAGGCTTACAGGTAGAGGAATTGTTGAATTTTCTATTGAGAAAGGAGATGGCTCAACATTTTCTCCAGAAGCTGCCGGCGAGCCCAGAAGCACAGCAAGAATCCAGGTATGATGAATATGCCTTTTAAGTGCAGAGTTACTTCCTGTCAGCACTCCATCACTGGCTGCTCTGCACATCATGTTGCCATTTGAGCTCATTAATGTTTCTCTTTACAATTAACTTAGTTACATTATGGACTATAAAATTGTACCCTTTATTAAAGCACAATAATTGGATACTTCAAACAGACTTATGAATTTTTAAGCATGGTGCATATTTACCGACACTCTAATCATTTGTCCTCTCTTCCTCGCTCTCTCTCACGCACATGCACATACATACATTTCTGATGCCGTGTCATTGAATCAACAATGATCATCGTATGGGTTTCTGTCTCTTAAGCCATAAAACAAATTAAATAATGAACGTAATAAAATATTATCCAGCATAAACTAATGTAAGATTGAAATTTTCTTTGACCATTGGGTGTGTCATGTGTGCATAAAATCAGTATTATTTCTCAATTTTCCTGTTTATATTATTTTTTTTTGGTTGTGCCTGTTGTGGACTAAATAAAATATTAATTAGTAGCTCTTACCAGAGCATCTGTGTGCTTAACTATCAGAGTTCTGGTAACTATATCTCACATATTTAACATTCTCTTAACTTCACGCAACATGTTTAGATGGGAGCGTTGTGGTTTACATCCTGTATTGTTACTAGAAAGTGACATCTGTTATAACAAATTTAAAGCAACTTGCAAAAGACCCTGCTGCATAGAGAGCTGGGGAGGAGGGGGAGATAACTGTATGTTGGATTGCATCTTATTCTTAACTTCAGAACTTTCTTAATAAAATAAGTATGTTGGTTTTCCCATTCATCGGAATTTTTTTTCTAGTGAAAGCTTGATTATCATAAGCAAAATGTATGCACAGCATACCTTCAGCCCGTTTGATTTCCATTTTTATGAAAATGCATTTTTCTCTCTCTTCTTTTCAACCACACATTCTTCATTAAAATAATATTTCACGTAAATCAAAATCTTTTCCTTATTTTTCAACCACACGTTTTCAATCAATCTACTATTCTAAAATGCATTTTTCCATAAAAATGGGAATCAAACGGGCTCCTTATTACCTTTTTATGTGGTCGTGGTATCATCTAAAATAGTATTGACCATAAACATTGAATTTATAGCGGGCTGTGGGCCTGCTCTTTCTTCATAAATATATAGCTAGTGGTCCCGTGCTTCCTCTTTTCTTAAGATAACATGATTTTTGCATTCAGTATTCAATTGCAGTGTTGTCAGTATATTAAGCCCCTATTTGGTTTAGATAAAATCTGATTTTTAGTAGATTTTGATAAAAGTTGATGGAATGTGTGGTTGAAAAGTTATGGCGCTCATGAAATGCTGTTAAAATTATTTGTTGACTTTAACATAGATTTTAATCAACTTTTGTAGCTGAACCAAACAGGGCTAGATTTGTGAATTTTGATCTGAAACCTTTCTAATTTGTTATTTACTAGATAAATTGTAGCAATCTAATATATGACTGCAACTGTAAATATTCACTCAGATGTTAAGGTTAATTTGGTGTTTCTTTCATGCAATATAAATAAGTAAAGTTTACTAAGAATGAACTTGTTTTTAGGTTGTTCTAGATGGCTATTCAGCGCCACTGACGGCAGGAAACTTTGCAAAACTGGTAAGGTAGTGAATCGCACTTCATCTTCGTGAGTTTTTTATTTTATTTTTATGCTTACGGTATGAAATAATGCTATCACACGGTATGATTAGTTCTTTTTTTTTTCTTATTTTACGTCTAATCTCCATGTTGCATCCTCTTATAGATCCTTTTTTTAAAAAAAATAAAATAAATCGATGATGTCTAGAATAAGATATAACAGCAAAGCATCAAATGATTCAGCATTTTATATTATAAAACTATATTTCATTTTTTGTTTTACTAGTTTTTCTTTAATCTCGTGATTTTCTACTATTTGGTGGTTTGAAATTTTTAATTTGAGAATGTGCATTTTTTTTCTTCTTGCAGTGGTTTTGATGGCAGTGATTTAGTTGATTCTGATTTAAGCAAAAAAATGCATTCAACTCTGGATCCTGGACTTGTTTGGATTTCTAAACTAAAGAATTATGTATCATTCTGAAACATCATGAAAATTGATACAAGAAAATTGAATGAAAAGCTCCAGGCAGGCTAAGCACACTGCACTTGTTTAGGCATACTTCATTTCATTGCACAGTGGTGCTGGACCGAGTCCATTCCATGACAAAGGCTAAATAACAATGGAACCATTCACGTTGATGTATTATGCTCATTCCCAAATTTAGAGGATGATCCCTGAGAAAGGTGGTAGGATTCCAACCTCGGGAATGGAAAAGGGACAAGGGGGCAGAAAACTAATTCGTAAAAGTACACTGGAGTACTGGATGGGTGGACCGTTATATTTTAGAAATAAGTAGATTTAAGTTTGATTTCTCAATACCTGGCCTACTGAACTCTTATCGGCTTGAATAAACTAAATACACTGATTTTCTTTTCTGCTTATAGAAGAAGGAATTGTTAACTGTATTCACGTAATCTCAATAATTTTTCAACTATTGGGTAGGTGGTTGATGGAGCATACAATGGTGTGAAGCTCAACTGTGCCAACCAAGCAATTCTCTCTGATGGCGGGATGGGAAAGGACATTGGCTATAGCATTCCCTTGGAAATAAAGCCTTCTGGGCAATTTGAGCCACTGTACAAAACAACGTTAAGCGTGCAGGTCCTCACACTTTATTTTAATCATAAATGCAAAGTAGCCATCAACCAGCATTTCTTTTAATTGTAAGAGTGATATTAAAATTTTCCTTGTGAAGGATGGAGAGCTGCCTGTGCTTCCACTGTCCGTATATGGTGCGGTTGCCATGGCTCATAATGATGTCTCTGAGGAATACTCTTCGCCAAATCAGTTTTTCTTTTATCTATATGACAAGAGAAATGTGAGTGATATTGGACTTACACATTTTCCATCTTATATACTTTTCCTCCATTAAAATTTGGTACATTCTTCTTCTTCCTTTTTTTCCCCCCTCAGGCTGGCTTAGGGGGGCTGTCCTTTGATGAAGGTCAATTCTCAGTCTTCGGGTATGTCCCATTTATTACATTTACACCTGAGGCAAATAAGGTCTTTTCCTTGCAGTAAAGAAGAAACCTCTAATTCTGATGTCCAGGTATACAACTGCGGGACGAGAAACTCTTTCTCAGATTAAAACTGGGGACGTGATTAGATCTGCAAAGCTACTGGAAGGCCTAGATCGCCTCGTGCTGCCAAAATAGAAGTTAAGTGCTTCACTTTTATTCTTTTCAAATGCCTGGCTGTAGCTGCAATGATTTTTGCTTTCTCATGTTCTGGTTGCTGCTTATTTGTAATTCAGAAAGACTCTTAGAATTGATTCGACCACAACAGATGGGTTAGTTGCTTGGATATATATTGTAACGCTCCAAAATTTTAACAATAAAAATAAATAGGAGTCATTATCAAAATCTTCCTTTAAAATGTACATTACAATTTATTTATGAATGTTGTGGACAAATTGAGAAGAAAATAAATCGCCAATTAATAATCCAATAAATAATCACACCAATGAAAGTGCAAGACAGTCACTTAAATTTCCATGACAGTCAATAATATTGAATGGATAAAATATAAATAAAACCTCAAAGTGTACATAAATATTTTAGGGGTTGGGGATAAAATAAATTTATTTGAAATCTGACAATTATACTTTAAGAACATCTCGAGGACAATAAATTAACATACACGTCCATTTCAATAACATTAAAAGAAATAGTTACGCATTTAAATTTCAGATCCTAGATCCCATAGACCGAGGCACAACCACACCATCGAACCGCCACGCTCCGACACGACCCGTTCTAGTCTGTGAGGTGTAGGAAAAGGGTGAGTACATGGAGATACTCAATAGGACACAAACCAATGGTGCAATCCCGATTAACAATATTAAATCACGTGTCAAAAATATCATACCGTCATATCATATCTTTAGAAATCCGGTAAGAGCTTATAGTATATCATATCTTTGGTACTGAATGGTCATTTCATATCATATCATATCATATCATAACTTTCATTAGTGTAATGTTCATCAACATGAAGAAATAAATTAAACGGGACTAACCACTTGCACCTCGTAATCCTACCTTGATCAATAAAAGAATTAAAGCATTAAACTCTTTCTTGCTGCTAGTTCACTTCACGTGTCTAGTCTTTAGGGTAGGAAATGATTATTTTCTTTGTATGGTATTTAAAGTGGGAAAGTAAACAATGAGTAATAAATATAGGATGAGAGAAATTATGGGAAAATATAATGAAGGACGTGACTACGTGAGTGATGAGAGGAAAAGATAAGGGAATTGGTTAACTGAGTGGGAAAGATAAACATGGTAAGTGGATGTGTAGAATTAGAGGAGAGAGAAATAAAAATCTCTCTCACCCTTCAAAAATCACGTGAATTGTTGGTGGTAAAAAAAGATAATTGATAATCAAATATCTTCTTCAATATTAAGGGATAAACATTGATTATATGATAAAATATTATTTCCTAAACATCACATTTCCATCCACACACGTGCACTTTATAAAACAAAACAAATATAATATAGTTAACTAATTGGCAACTCTACAACAACTCCACACACGTGTCATCACAATATTTTAAATTCAAGAAATACTTAATTAAAATATAATTTAAGGTTAAATCTTTCTACCTCGATATCTTGGACTCTGCTAATCCAAATTAACCTTTTCTTGAGTCTATTATGCATGATTAATTACGATCTATCCAACGAGCCTAATATTCATATACTTATTATTACTCTATCAATATCTAAAAATATGAACCAAATAAAATTGAAATTCGCTATATGTCATTTTAGTCCTTAGATTTTTAAAATATTGAAATATAGAATGCAAAATTAAATTTTATTCTATGAAAATTTTTGGGATATTACATATATTGTCAACTGTACATTTATCTTTTCTGGTGACTTTGATAGGGTTCTATATGTGAAAAGGACAAAACACAATGAGAACAAAGGAAATAGCTCTGTAATGATAGAATAAAAAATACAGCAAGAAAGAAAGGTAACTGGTAGCCTTTCGAGAGGGCTATTTCTCTCCTAAACCTCACTAGTACTCAATAAATTGCCTCACTTTCATCTTCAATTGCAGCTCCTGCTGAACATCGATTGGGATTTTGGGCGGTGATTGCATTGGGCTCTCCTTTTTCTTTATTTAGGCCCATGTCACCTAGGGCTTGATTTAGTGAATCTTTACAGCCTTGTTGGGCCATCTCCTGGTCCGAGGGGTTGGATGACTTATTTACTAGACCCAAAATTACTAATATACTGTCCAGTAAAACTCCATAACCTGTTGCACTCCATTGGGGTTTTTCTATAACATGAACCCGGCCAAGTGAAATACAATGGTGAGCAACCCCACCACCGATCAAAATCTGGACCTCCTCTTGCCGTGTATTCTGCCATTTTATAGTCATTTGCGCTGTTAATCCAACCCTCGAATTAATTAAAAATCCCAATGTATCACCAACCTCTACATGATTGTCGACACTAAAAATTGCTACCCTTTTCCTTTGTAGTTCCACATCTGTAAGACATTCGAACGAAGGAACCCCTTTCACTGTATTCGTAGTGGTGTTTGGGGCTTGGTACGCTGTAAGGGAGTAGTAATGAGGGCTGAAAATTTTATTAGTTGGGGTAGAAGTGTTGGGGATAGAATTTGGGCTGTAAACATTGTTTTTAATACCATGTAGGCTAGGATTAAGCTGAGCCCTTTTTAAAGACTGTTTCTGGTCCTCAACTAGTTGGGCTAAATTCATAAATTGGCCCAACCCATGTGATTTAACCCTTTTAACCTT
The DNA here is from genome assembly GCA_019395295.1 of Osmanthus fragrans. NCBI lineage: Eukaryota > Viridiplantae > Streptophyta > Magnoliopsida > Lamiales > Oleaceae > Osmanthus > Osmanthus fragrans. Next base: position 5,884,982 of record CM033342.1, read on the forward strand.
AGTTCCAACCCACTGTTTCAGCCCACTGTCGCTATTCTATTCCAAACCCGATCTCTGATTCCCTGCGTCGAATTCCTCACGGCGGGTGGTGGTGGTTTCGGCCAAAATGACTTTCCCACCTTTCTCCTTTCTCTCCCTTTTCAACTCCACCGCAGATTTCTTCTCCTCCTCCATTGATGATTGTTCCTTCTCAGCCTCACGTGGTGCGGTTTCAGTTTCTCCCCAATTTGAGATCTGATTCAGGTCCTCCACGAAAAGTTGTGACCTCTTCTCTTCCGACGATGGCGATAGAAACACCTGTTTCTTGCCGCCGACGGAAGGACTGATTCCGGTCAGGCTGTCAAGCAACTCTCGGTCGCGATTATCCACGGGCCAAGTCACTTCTCTGCCCTTCTTACCCTCTGTAATCACGCTTGCCTTCTCAGAATTGATGGGAATTTCAGAACCGAAGTTAGGCTCCGGCGATTTCTCTCCTATGGGCGGCCGAAATCTGCCTTTCATTCCCTCTTTCAATTCCTTCCAAGTTTGCACAGGTCGATGACGATCTAGCCATAGAAACCACTCCCAAGTTTCACCGCACCAACATGCCACTGTTGCTTCCACCTTTTCCCTTTCGGATAATTGACTCTTTGCAAAAATCTCCTCAGCTTTCCCTATCCACCAATCTGGATTTTCATCATAGAATAGTGATATGTTTAGTCGACCTACCGAATCCAATCCCGAATCCTATGCTCGGTCTCCTTCTTGTTGCAACATCATGTAATCAAATCGCTTAAATATGGAGCTCCATTTCTCCTCCAATTCCTTGCTGAATTTTGTTTCCATCTCCCTAGAATGGAGTGCTCTGATACCAATTGATAGGGTTCTATATGTGAAAAGGACAAAACACAACGAGAACAAAGGAAATAGCTCTGTAATGATAGAATAAAAAATACAGCAAGAAAGAAAGGTAACTAGTAGCCTTTCGAGAGGGCTACTTCTCTCCTAAACCTCACTAGTACTCAATAAATTGCCTCCTCTCTACCCTCCCTTCTACCTTTATTTATAAGGATTTCCTAACTAATTCTCCTCCCCACTTGCCCTTGTAATAGAATCTGTTGTTGCCCCTCCTTCTCAAGTCTTCCAGGCTCTTCTAGAATTGGAGGCTTATCAGACTTCCTCGTACTAGTATGTAGGTGAACTCTACAAGGTTAGCTCCCATGTCGGAATGTTCTGTGTAACTGGACATTGATCACTCTGGTGCAGTGGAATATAATAAATCACAAGATGAGAGATGAAAGCGCCAAATTATCCCTCAATTCATAAAATCAAGCTAGAACATTGTAGGAATCTATAGAGGACATGTTGAAAAATTCCGAACACTAGAGTAAGCTGTGGTAACCCCTTGAGGAATGTCCACAGAAATGCTAACATCAGCATCTTTTCGGTTTAAAATGTGAATAGATGAACCATACAACAAAATAATATATGTCAAGAGCTTCAATATAATTAAAATTGTAGTCATAGATGTAGGATTATTGGCATCATTCAAATCAGATGGAGAAACAATTGATTTTCTTTTCCTCTCGTGTGCATATATATAAATATACATGCCAACTGATGATGAGTTAATTGTGATCCCCAATTCATAATTCACAGATGGTATAATAGATAGCGACAGATCCATTAGAAGAGCAATCACAATTACAAAAATCTGAGAAGGGTTCTGATGAACCTTAAGTCTTAAAATTTGCATCAAGGATTAAATTCAGTTTGTATAATTTTTTTTCCATCCTTGTCTTGCACATGGTGGCAATCGACAGAATGCTTGTTTGTGTCCAGACAACTCAGATTGATAAGTTGCATTAGAAGCATGATACTCACCAACCTCATTTGCATTGTCAAAAGAGGTGCATTACAAGGATTTGGGTGACAAAGAGTTCGATTGTCATGTACAGTTGGTAGAACAGATTGGTGAGAATCTTTATTCTATTGAGCCATTAGTGGTGAATCAGTCCAAGGTTGTACAAGATGGGAAAACATATGAATTTTTTTTTTGTTGTCGAGTTGGATTTATGAGTTAAGGATGAAAACTTGGAAAGAGTGGTTTTGTTTCTTCCTGGTTACCACACGTAACTTCTCAATTAAGCGTATGCAGCTTCCAGAGTTCAGGTCATTCTCATAGTCAGGTCAACTGATGACTTAGATACAGCTGAAGGCAATGCAAATCCCAAAAAAATTCTTTGGGCTGGATTTATAGGAAAAGTAGGGGGAAAATTGTTGCTATGAGATACCAGATGATATTACTGCGCCAAGATTTTATGAGAATCTCCTTTTGTTCGGGGAGAAAGATGCAGTCATAAGTCACGAGATCTTGGTACAATGATCGATGATTAATGGGTTCCATTTTAGTTGATTTATGTGTCTGTTTGTGTTCCTTTTTAGTTTATTTAGAAAATCATGTTGTCTTTTATTTTTGCTGACCTTGTCAGTTGTCACTTGAACTTCCTAAGAGTATGTTTAAAAGCCGAAGCAAGCAATCATTGTAATCAGTTGAATTTGCCATTCTTGACATTCTCAGTCAATCAATGGGTCTTGATTGTCGATTCTAGATATTCTTCGTGAATCAATGGATTTTGATCGTGTTGTCGTTTCGTTCACGCTTTTACCTACGTGGGTTGGTATCAAAGATCAGTTACATCTTGCAATTCATGAAGCTTGATGGAAGAGGCTGTGTCATGTAAAGATAACCTTTTCATCCCTTTTGATAAGTGGATGGATTTTATTCGGGATAGTATTTCTATGGTCTCCCGATTTTAGATGGAGAGATTGAATCTTTGAATATGGGCGATGATAGTTTTGATGGTCCTCCAATCTTTGATTATGATGTTGAAAATCTTTTCGATCTGGAGAGTGATTGTTTTAATGTGCAAATTTTCCATATTTACACAAACGGTAACTCTTGTGAAAGCCCTAAACCTATTGTAGATTATTCAAATAATGTTGTGGCGGAGAATGTGAGGAACACAAATCAACTGAAATTTCAATAAAGGATAGCCAGCAAAGGTCAACGGCCAGACTTCTTTGATGGTGAGCAAGTTAGATGATAACGAGGATGAATCTGTGTCTGGGAAGTGGAGTCGTAAGATTAATTCTGATGAAACTCTGATTCAAGTAAGGGGTCAAAACTCTACAGTCATGATTACGATCAAAAGGTTTCTAATGATACTAGTATCCATCTGCCGTACATCTTCAGCCTTAATATCGAAAGTGGTGATCCTAAATAGACTGATAGTACTAGGATTAATATCAATCAATGCAACTGCATATAATTTGTATTCCTATGTCAATTCTGATTAGAATAATGTTATCTAGCACTGGCGGTAGTAGAACATCAGTCTAAATGATCACACAATAATGTTCTATTAAATGAATTATGTAACATTGCATTTAAGTGAATTTATCATTTAAAGCTTGTTTGTGCCCATTTTTTGTGTAAAATGCATTTTGGAATAGTAGATTGATTGAAAATATGTAATTACAAAATAAGGAAAATTTTGAGTTTGTGTGTAATATTATTTTATTGAAGAATGTGTAGTTGAAAAAAAAAAATGAAATTTGGAAATAATCAGAATCAAACAAGGGCTTAATGTCATGCAGTTGTCAGCTAAATTGATGTTTGGTATCGGTGGTGTTAAATAGCATTACTCTTGTGATTATCTTGGTTCTTAGTGAACTTCCTATGAAGCCTTCAACTATGTACTTGAGAAGTTGGTTGGACTATACATGGAAATAAATCAAATAACACTTTGCTTTGCGTAGGAATTGCACTTCGCAACTATGTACCAAGATTTGATTTGGTACAAAGTGGAATATATGGACCATTTGAGATTATTGATAGGCAAGGAGCAGAGAGTACTATAAATGACGTACAATTAGACAAGGGGTCTGGCAAGTTTGGATTGCATGGCTTGACGAGCAAATACTACATTTCAAATTCAAGTTGTGATACCAGGTGGAATTCACAAGTTACTGACAACAGTATGGATTTCTACATTCCAAGTTATATTGCCGAACATGATGGTGTTAATGAATTGGTGTTTTTTAAGGAATTTGGAGGAAATCCTATGCTCATGAATTCGAAGTTTTTGAATCCTATAGCGAGCTACGAAGTTTTTGCATACCTATTTTATGTCGAAAAAATAAGTAAAACTAGACAGTAAAAAATTTATACTTTTCGACAATATTTAACCCAAGATCTTAACTAAACTATTAGATTTACGTATAATAATTATCGATTACATAAAGAATTGCAAAGTTATTCTAAGCATGATGAAACTTTGAATCTGAATTCTTATCTGACAGTAATTGCGTCAATCTGAATTCTTATCTGACCGACGAATTTCGAACGTTAATACATGTTCACGACTTCAATTTTTATTGGCTCTCAACATACCAATGTGATTACTATAACAAATTGCTCTCAATTAATTGACATATCAAAGAATTTTAAGTTCATAAATAGCAACCACTATTTCGTAACGGATTTAGATAATACATAAGACATCATGTGTGATTAATTCCTTAGCATGGTTTATAATAAATAATCAAACTTTACTTGGTCTAGTCCAATACACTTTCTGGCGTATCAATGTCATTAATTCTGAAATAACAATCGCCATGGTCAACAAAACCATGTATTCCAATTGGTAGAGGAACTGATCATCTGATACAAATAGAGTGCCAACCTCCATTAGCTTGTCTAGAATAGATCATTTTCGATTAAAATATAAGTTACGTATTCCGTATTTTCCAAAGCAAGTACATATCCTATATTATTACAATAGGATTAATGACCCTTAATGCTTACTCAATTATAGAATGAATAACTAAATCGAAATAAATAAACAATTTTATCTAATAGAAAAAATCAAAATTTCGTAAATTACAGTTATGTCCTAACATTATTAGACACCTATCCCAATATGATATATAATATGACCATATAGCAATTATACTTGTGAATGTGCTTATTTACAATCTTGATCAAGAAACAAAAAGCGAAGAAGAAAACAAGAATATATTTGGCAATGCAGAAAAATAGCATATGATTCTTGTCTTACTTCAGATATTATCTGGCTCTAAAAAATAGTTTGTAGAATCATATATATATATATGAAAGTTATACATAAATGATAATGACAAGAATTATTTTTTTGTATGCATTAATAATTGGTCAATATGGAACATGCGCGCACCAATGAAGTCGTTTAATTTAGAATAATGTTATTATTATTATTATTTTATGACGGAGTACTCGCAGCCGTTATTTTTCGGGTGCGCACTGGGTAAACCCTAGGGCTGGTGTAATAGCTTACAAACCACGCCAGTCAGGTTAACCACACTAAGCAAGTCTGTTGCGACAGACTCGATTGAAAAAGTGTTGATATGGGGAATCAAATTCGTGATCAAATATTTTCGTGCTCACCTAAAAAAGTTTGTAGAATCACACACACACACACACATATGAAAGTTATACATACATGAAAATGACAAGAATTATTTTTTTGTATGCATTAATAATTGATTGATATGGAATATGCGCGCACCAATGAAGTCGTTTAATTTAGAGTAATGTTATTTGTTATTATTGTGGATCATTGTCATATTTAAATAGCGTTGAATAATTGATTCAACAAAAGTATCTTGAATGCATTCCATGAATTGTTGTCTATGTGACACATAAATTGAAAGACTGTTGGTCCTACGAAGCATTAATATCTAATAAATAAACACTAAAATTTACTATTTGTCTCCAATATATTCTATGTACTGTCCTTTATTTTTATTTTTGCTTAGCATTCCACATGGCACTATTTTTTTTAGCAGTCTACATTTGCAATTAAGATGTTCTAACATTAGTGTCATTTTTCTGCATTTATTTGAAATTTTGAAGCTATCATTTAATGTAATTGTGTTGTTACATAAAGTGAGAATGGTCATGAGTGATACAAAGAACATTATTTTTTAAATACTATATTATATTTTATTGAACACATATTTTAAGTGTCATATATGCATAAACGTATTTATCAATTAATTGGTGTGTTATGTCAATATGATCGTAAATTACTTAAAAAGTAGTGTCACATAAGCAAAAGTAGATGGTGTTTCAAACAAATCTTTTCCAATGCAAGCCGATATGGATTTTGACAAGTTGAATGACAAGAAATAATAGACGATATTTAGAGTTCCATTGAGAATCAGAAACTCTGTCAGATAGAGTAACTCATAATTTTTTTTTTCCGGTTCATATTTCCTATCCAGATTTAGATTTTATTTTAAGGAAAAAAAAAAGTATAGTTACTATCAATGAAATTTACTCGAAATATTTCTCTCCTGAAAAGAAAAGAAAAAAAAACTTAAAAAAAGAAGAAGAAAACTTTAGGAGTCACCTTATTGTATCCAAGGTAAGGTTTTTTCACTTTAATTCTTGGAAAAAGCCATTTGTACAGAAAAATGGTTTACCCACTGGTTGACAGATGCTCACATTGTCATGAGACCCATGCAAATAAAAAATTTCCAAAAAAAAGTGGGCCTCCTATGTTGTGAGTATTCTATCAGGATGTTGGTCACCCATTTTCTGTACGACCAGCACGGTTGTTAATTATTTTAGTTCTCCTTTTCCTCCTTTCTCTTAGGTGTTGGTGTCATTGATGTTCATGTGTAAAAGAGAGAGCAAACTTTCACGAATCAGGAGAATTGTTGCCTTCTTGTGAACGATTAATCATCCAAAACCCAATTTATTCCATTTATGAAATGGACGACAACGAAAGAAGCAAGCATGGACTAGTTCATTTTATAAGCCCAGCCTAAAGTACCTTGTTTTCGGTTTCGTAGTTGGTTCTATTATTTTCTCTTGCAAAGGACATCATGAACATTAGGGGAAAAAAAAATAAATTCAAAGGAGAATATATCTATATCTATACAATATATAAAAAAAGAAGATTTGTTTCTATTCATTTTGCACCATCATGATCTATTGATGATGTCATACAACATCTCTTTTTTCATTTAATTTTTTTTGCAGCTAAGTTCTTGGGGTAATTGCGCTTTCGGTCCTTCAACTTTCATCTCAAACATTTTGGTCCTCGAATTTTGACTTTTCTTTTCTTCAAAAATTACAACCCTATATCCTTCACCTTTTGACACTTATACACTTCAGTCCCCAAATTAAATTTTTGTGCAATTTTGATCATTTTTCCTTTCTTCATCCGTTTTCTACTCTAATTTGATATTTTGGCATTAGACACCTACAAAATAGAAAATAACTAAATTAAGTAGTAAAATGCAAATGAAAATCTATATCTATACATCTATATCTATATCTATATCTATTATATATCTGACATATTGATGATGTCATACAACACTGGGAAACAAATATCTTCTTTTATATATTGTAACTAAGTTCTCGGTAAATGCGCTTTCAGTCCTTCAACTTTCATCTCGAACATTTTAATCCTCAAATTTTGACTTTTCTTTCGATCACGTCCTTCAAAAATTGCAACCCTAGGTCCTTTAACTTTTGACACTTGTACACTTCAGTCCTCAAAGTTAACTTTTTGTGCACTTTCGATCTTTTTTTCTTTTCTTCATCATTCATATTCTCTTTCTCCTACTATAGTTAGAGTTTCCTTTGATTTTATGTTGAAAGTTGGTTACTATTCATAACGCATCATCAATGTATCAACATGACATTATTGCATTATTTTATTCATTTCTTATTCTTCTGTGACTCTTTTCCCATTTCTCCCTGCAACGTCTCATACTTCCTCAATTCTCTACGTAACGATCCATATTGTGCAAGATTTTTCCTTTCTTCTTCTGTCTTTTTTTTTTCTACGATTTTATCTATATGCTGTGTAATTTTGTCAAAGTTTTTTGGTATTCACCAACCTAAAAGTTCTAACCCTCTATTTTTGCTTTCTTTTACAGATGTTTCAAGTTTTCGTCATAGATCAATCGAAAGAATTATTGAAACAAGATTTTTTGGTAAGTAAATATAGATTTTTGCTATAAATCGAAGGTATGGCGGTTCTCTTTTACTGTATCGTTCCAGATATGCAAGAATTTTTTTAAAATAAAATTTTAACTCGTGTGAATTTCTTAGGATTCAGTTTTTTTTTAAAAAAAATTTAGGAATAAAATAATATTACAGGCAAATTCAATTTTTTTCGTAATTTTTAATCACACATTCTCCATCAATCTACTAATCCAAAATGTATTCTCTTATCAAAATGGGGCTCAAACAAGGGTTTATTATCCATTACCAGGTTGTCAATTGAGACTTTACTTGGGACTATTATTTTATATTATGAACAATCATTGCTTTGTGATACAACATTATTGAGCATCAATCTTATATACTAAAAGGTCTCGAGACAATCATTGGTTTCATATTCATTTTGAAAATGATAAAGACGTATCAAATTTAATTCCACAAAATATCAGAAGACTCTCTATGGACAAAATTTGGTTTAGTACTACAAACCAATGAGATAATGCAAAGACAAATGCTTTATGTTTTTTCGTTTATTTTTCACATTTATATATTCAATTTTTTTTTCTTGATTCATCTTTCATTTATTATTTTTTTCTATAGTTGGAATTTGATTATATTAATTTTACACGGATTGATTATCAAGATAGCAAAATGTGAGGCAGATAAATTTGTTGAAGTTATATGACAAATTTCCAGGACATTTAGCTCCTTTTATGAGATCTGTACACATTCTTTCTATTATGAATGGTTTGGAATTTATGATAGCGTCCAACTCATGAAGGTATACTTCTCTAATTTCTTCTACAGTAGAAGTAAAGAGTTTTCAATAGTTGGACATTTCAAAGATGTCATTGACTTCTATAATTTCATCATTCTTTCTTAATTTTTCATTGATCCTTTTTCTACCTCTCATGTCTCTATCAGAGAAATACATTGAGAGACTTCCATTTTCAACTTCTCATTCACTTGTCTCTTTTTACCAGTTTTTAGTATATTTTATTTTTACTGATTGACATCAATTTCTTCTTAGCGATTTCAAGTAAATTTAATTTTTAAGAATTACAAGTGCATTTACCACAGGTTAGCCTCTCAGAGGGTTAGCCGAATCCTCATTTTAACAATACTAATCATATGATTGCATTCATTGCCAGAGACAGAACATGAAATTGATCTTTGATTTGATATAATCTTACTACATCCAGCTCATTTTCTTTAATTTTTTTGTCTTATCATATTACATTTTATATCTTATGATAAACATTGAAGTATTGCCCTTGTAATTGAAATTACAATTGACTTGTTTTGTAATGAAATTATTATTCTTCTTAAAGAAGTGAAGTCGTTTAAGATTGTCATACTTCTTCTTTTTGAACTCTCTGTCTGCTTACATGGAGTAGAGAGATTGTTTTCAAAGGTACATATGAATATATCTTTGAGTTTGTGTATTGATAACTTTCATACAATATACCTTCGTATCGTTAATAATATAAAATACACTAATAGTCTAAATAGTTAAATATTTTGATGTTTCAAAATCATTTATCTTTTTTTAACAAAATCACTTGTAAAATTATAACAATTATCGTGCAAAACACGATCTCTACAAATAATTATAATAATTGTGACCAAACTTATTGATGTTAGAAAATGATGTGGAAATCTTTGATCGACTTTTATGAATTTGAATTAAATGAAAGTATTGTGTTGCTAGGTGATTGCAATTGTATACAGAAAATATTAATTCAGAATTCCTTCTTTTTCATCCATCTCTTGTCCATTTATATATGTAGGTATTGTCTTAGACATGTCAAGTTACAGTATTCCGATCTAGGATCTTGAGCCATCGTCTATTTGATTGAATTCAATTGGTTGGTGAGGTCGAGTAATGATGACACTTAGGTTTTAGCTTTTGCCCTAAGCCGTCTTGTCACCCTCTCGATTGATTGATCTAAAAGGCACTACCATCAATGGATGACATTTTCTCTGTTGCGTCATAACGATTTTTCCTTATGATATCTCTCCTAGATGACACTTCCCATGTTGCGGTATAATGATTTTTTCTTATATATCTCTCGTAGTCTGACTACAGATAAGCTTCTTTGATCGAGTTAAAGGAGACCCCAAACTCGTCCAACACGAAATCTCAAATCTTCAACAACAAAAAAAAAGGAAAAAAAAGTACAGTTAAATCTCGATAAAGTTATACCCTCGGGATCGAAAAAAAATATTCATTTAACGAGGTTATTTATTTATTGATAAATGAATAAATTATTCATGTATCGATAAATAAATATTTATTATTTTAGAGAGAGAGCTTTTCAATATAAAATTTTTGGGCATTGCAAGATTCGATCAGAAGAAAATAATGTTCTCGAACTAGAAGTTGGTGAAGTAGATGAAGGTATCCAAGTATTAAATGATGTCATCTCTAATTTACGCTATAGAAATGTAATGGATGTTGAACATCTTTTGAACTATCCTAGCGCGAATGATGCAGTTATGGAATCACCTACAGACGAATAAATTATTCAATCGGTAATGAACAGTAATGATGATAAGAATGATCTTGAACCAAATGATAGTAGCGTTGTCCTAAATGTGTCGTCAAAAGAGGCATTTCAAGTAATAGTCACTTTAAGCAACTACTTGCTACAACACGAGTAAAATATTCCGGAAGTTGTGTATGCTCTATAGATGCATATTTTCAAAATGAATGATTATTGTACGAATATTGTTGATTGATTGAAAGATTTTGGTCTATATATATATATATATATATATATATATATTTTTTTTTTTTTTTCTTTAATGAAATCCAATAATTATTACTTTATATTTTTATTGGACCTTAAGGATTCAATTTTTTTTATTACTTAATGCACTTAGCGAGGTTATTACTTTAGTCCATTGGCCTAAATCGGGATCGAAAGAAATTATTATATAATCGAGGTTATTACTTTATTGAACATTACTTTATCGAGGTTTAACTGTATATTTTTCACCTTTTCATTCTTAAAAGAAAAGAGCATACATGAACGTATATGACGTCAAACATGTTCTGAGAGTATTCTAGGCTCGTAAAAAGCTTCTTTCAAGCACCATACATATTTCATATTAAACTCTTACGAAATGAAACAACATATTAAAGCTGTTTTGTACTCTTTCCTTAAACAGGAAATTATTTATGCTATCACGGATGACAAAATTTGTGGTTTTAGATAATGATTCCTTATGACAGCAAAATGGTCCCCAAAAGTCATCAAAGAGGAGAGTAATTAAAGTCATTAATATCTGATGCAGCCACCAGTTGTAAAAAACTGAAAATTCTGGATATACTCTGGCCAAATCTTATCTAGCTATGAGCCAAAAATTTAGGACAACTACGTAGGTTTTTTTTTAATAGATGTTTGTGGTTAAGTTTCTTTACAATCTTGACCCCAAAAAAAAAAAAGAGAGAGAGAGAGAGAGAGAGAGAGAGAGAGAGAAAATGGTAACGTGTCTTGTAAGGAACAAAACTACTTCCACCTGTGTGAAATTCACATAATTTTCTTGGAAAACAAAGAAAAATTTGAACAAGAGGGATACCGGCCGATTCAATAGTTTAGGGTTTCCTGGCTTAAAAGGCACGATAAATACACCATATTAATTAATTTCTGGAGAGAATTGGAGTTAATAATGAAGAAAAACAAAAAAAAAAAAAGATAATTAATGTCATATAATTTTAATATATATGATATATCAATATACTTATGTTTCCCTACAGCAGAAGTACAAGAGATTTCTTCAAATTTGCATAATTCAAAATGCAAGCTAGTATATATATATATATACGGTCCGGCCTGCCTCGCCTAAAATTAGCTATAGATACCCCAAAAGTATATGTAAATCATTTGGCAATTAAGTAGTAGTATCTTCAGCTAGCAACAGTTTCTTACATTCCCAACCCACAAATTCTTGACATTAATCTAATAAATTGGCATGTATATTGTGTAACAATTATAAATCGATATAGCCCACTTGATGAATTGAAAGGATCATCTACGAGTACCAATTTACGCCAGAAACTTGATAGGGTAGTCGAAAGACCCCATCGAGCATTGCTTCTTGTTGCAAAGAAGGCGTCTGTGGAAGCTGGCTTAAAATGGTTGCAATAGAATTTGTGTCATCACAATTATTTTCTCCAAGAAATCTCTTTGTTGGAGGGGATGATGAATTCCCATTTCCTTCTTCAATATTGTTGTTCCAGTATAAATTCCTCTTTGAACCAAGCATTAAAGAAAGTTCTGATCTGGAAGTACCCGATGAAATTAGCGAACCATTGTTCATTGCGACGTTGTTATTTATCATCCCCTCGTACAAGTTTTGATCGTTTTCTAGCAATGTTCCATAGTTTGATGCTCCCTTTAGTCCCATAGGTATTGATGGAGGCATCGGCATCATTTCATCCCGTTCTTGATCCATAGGCCTTTGCTCATTATTCTTCTTGTAAATTCGACATAGTACCCAATCATCAAGCTGCAAGAATCAAGAACAATAATATTCGTGATTATCTATATATCCAACCAAATCCTTGTCTAGGCATATGTGATATTCGAAAAAAGAAAACAAATTAAATAAATAAATTTTTGGGTAGATAATTACCCTTAAAGAGCCCTTTTTATTGGCTAAATCAGAGGTTTGAGGCTTTGAATTTGGTTTATTCTCAGTTAGCCTATATTCATGCATGATCCAATTAGTTTTAATCCCTTTAGGAGGCTTTCCACCATAGAAAACCAGTGCCTTCTTCACTCCTACTTTCTGAGTTCCTCCGGCCGTCATAACCGGCTTATCAGTACCGGTGGCCTTCCAATATCCCGAAGTCGCCGCCCGATTAGGCCGAGCCCCGTTCGGATACTTCCGGTCTCTTGGACTGAAAAAGTACCATTCTTGCTCCCCAAAAGTAGCCTTAGCTGAAAAAATCAATAAATAAACGCAGCACTCGCCAGAAATAGACGATGGACATGATTAAAATAAGTTACTTACCTGGAAGCTCCCATGGATCAAATTTATAGAGATCAACTTCTGCAATTATGGACACCGGGAGAGGGGTGGAGGCGGCCTTTTTCTTGAGGTAGTGAACCACCAGTTCCTCATCCGTGGGGTGGAAGCGGAACCCAGGTGGCAGCTGAGGCTGCTGAGAGCCGGTGGATGAATCTGTGCCCTCCATTAATTTAACAAACTCTATCGAGTTCAAGAAAAAATCTTGATTATAATCTTCTGCGAAAAAAATTATTTCGGAAGATAATACTATAAGCTAAAAATGTTTTGCTTAGCGTTTGGCCACCCCCTTCTTTTATACGGTATACGGACCACCGTATTATGGTAGAGTGACATTAATCAGGTACGATGCATGCATTCTGGTAGAGTGACATTAATCAGATTTTGACTCCATTTACCATCTTATCTTGTGATCATGACTTATATGACATTAATAGTAGAATTACATAATTAATTAAAATTTTCACAGACTTTGCTTACTTCAATTAATCTGAAATAATTTTATTTAAAAATAAATTAAAAGCTTTGTGTTTGACTGGTCAATTTGGTCAAAGACTTTTCACCCGTTGATATTTATGATTTTGATGGGGGATCTTGTAATTAGAAGAGGTGATTAGTGACTAATGATGGTACAATTAGGGATTAAGAAGTTAAAATTAAGCGAGTAATTAACCAACGCGTGATTCTTGAACTGATGGAGAGTCGACTGGTAGTGGAAGAGAGTGTGTAGGGACCACATTATACCCCACTAGCCTACAAAACTGGATTGATAAGACGTGAAATAAGTGTGGAATTAGGACTTGAGGAGAAATTTATTCGCTTCTAATGTCACGCTTTTCTCACAAATAAAAACATTTTTTAATAATCACTTATTTTTATCTACTTAATTTGGGACAAACTATAGTGAAATGTTTTCTAAACTTGGTTAATGGTGTAAGTCAAATTTTCGGCCCTACCCGCAGGACCACAAAAAACTTGCAATTTCATTGTATGAGTGGAATGTGTGTATATGCACCATTCGATTCGACCAGTTAAAAAGTAATTGAACTTACTGATATATTATAATTTTCGTTTAAGCTCTCCTTAAATTCATGAATAGTTGTAAATTTTGTGAAATCGCTCTTTGTTTACTTTTGCAAACAATGGAATTTCTACAATTGTATAAAATCAATATATTTAAATGTGGTACTATTTTAAAGATTCGTCAATAAAGTGATCTATTAAAGTTAATTTTGGACTAATAAATATTAAATGTCATGAAAATAAAGTGTAGAGACCATAAATGTTATTTTAAATTGACGAGGGGTCAATTTAAAATAATAACTATTTAATTCAGTTATTTATCATGGGTCATGATTCCCAATTGAATGTGATTTTTTAATCTCTCTGCATTCCCATCAACAAAGAATATTTTCTAAGGAATTACGTATCAATTGGAAGATTATAACCCGCTCAAGTAATCATATCTATGGATCAAAGTATGCTTCCGCTTCTAATCTTTTCTTTGATTTCAACATGGAGGATTTATATGCATATGAAAGGGTTTGATGAAAGTTTTGAGAGAAAACTTAATCCTTTTCAATTCTTAAATAAAAAGAATTAATCAAATCTTGGATTCACTATTGAACTAAGGGTCCGTTTGATAGAAAGATGGAAAATGAATGGCAAATAAAATGTTTGGCAGGGAAGTGATTTGCCTGGAATTTGTTTTAGAGGGAATTGTAATTAATGGTGTTTGATTAGTATAATTTTTCACCTAACTCGTTTGGTTTTGTTTTTCATGCAAATTGTTACTTTTTGGGATAAATTTTTTTACAATCTGTATTAAAATTTGTTTGGATTGTAAAAAAGTAAAAAAATAATTTTTGAAATTTTTTTGTGTTTGTTTGGCTTCGTTTGTTATGCAAAATGTCAATCAAGTGGATAAATTTTTTTACCATTAGATTTAAAATATGTTTTCATTGTCAAAAAATTGAAAAAAAAAAAAAAAAAAAAAAAGGAAAAAAACACTCAGCAAACGTAGAAAATAAATTCCCACCAAAATCATAAGAAAATATTTTTCTACTTTTGTGCTTCAAGGGGTTGTACCTAGAATTCCATAGAAAAAAAATTTCATGAAGAATTAGGGCTATCAAACAGCCAAAAAGATGGAATTTGGTAAAATTTTTTCATTTTCCATGGCAAATATATAGTATCAAACGGACCCTAAAATCTAAAAGAAATAAGGGTGTGTTTGATAGCTTAAGTTTTTCGTGGAAGGTGGAAAACGTTTTCTTGCTTTTTACTATTCACCTATTTGATTGCACTAATTTTTCAGGGAAAACGTTTTTCAAGTATTCCAAGGTACAAGTTGTTGATGCACAAAAGTTAGAAAACGTTGGGAAAACGTTTTCCAGGTTTGACTTTTTATTTTTTATTTTTTTTAGCAATTGGAACACATTTCAAAACCAATGGTAAAAAAAAATTATCCCTTTAATTGACAATTTGAGTAAAAAAAAAAGTCAAACGAAAAATTTGTCAGTGAAAAATTTTACCAATAAAAAACCATTAATTACAATTCCCCCTAAAACAAATTCTATTCAATTTAATTCCCTGCCATTCATTTTCTTCTCAATGTTTGTGCTTCTTTATAAATTACTTGATTAAGAAAAATTAAAGTTAAACTTTAATTTTAAATATACATTCGTAACTACTACCCACTTATTATAACATTTCTTGAGATCCACTATTTTTTACATTATAAGGAGATTATAAATAATTTATTACTTAAACCAAACACATGCTTAATTTGAACCTAGATCCTCCATAAGGGATATTCCGCATTTTCTCAACGTACCATCGCCTCTCTCTTTTAGATCCACTAACATGTTGATTAATCGCATACAAGCATTCTAATTTCCACTTTGTTTGGGTCGGTCCTTGCTTGGAGAGAAGATAAATTGTTTTATTCTCATAACATATGCAACATTTATTTTGATTGAGATTAGACGAATTTTCCTGTTTGGGAATGGTCATACGAAGTATTCCTTTGTCTTTTTTTTTTTTTTTTGGATTACTCCCCAGTAAAGCACTTCCATCTGTCCTGAGTCTTGGTGAAGGGATAAATTCCAGATTATACCTCCAAGGGTGCAGGGTGGAAGGATGCCCTTTAACTCCCACTTACTAAGAGTTTCATCCATATTTCAGGATTCGAACTCTTACTCGACAGTTGCAAGCGAGGCTAGATTTTTTCCACCTTCCTCTTTCACCACTTGAAGATGTGCTCTGGGGGCATTCTTTTGTCTTTTACTTGCATGGAGACATTTTGAAAAATATGTTCGTATAGAAAGAAAGAGTGCAATCCCGAATGAAGAAATCTCCTTCCTAAGACTACATTCACAAGTTCCTCTTTCGAGTATGGTTAGCTCTTCCAGGTCAAGTGCGTGTGATGGTTAAGATTCAACAAGCGCTCGACTGAAAGGGATATGTCTTTATATGATTATAGCAATCGAATTTGTGAAAGTTGCTTCTTTATTATGTTAGAATATTTTCTATTTAAAAAAAAAAACGATTCTTTCATCCGCTGATGCTAAACTCCCACGCTGCTCTTCTCCCATTTCTTTGACTAAAACTTCCGTTCTTCCTTTTGGGAAGGGATTTAGACCTCAAATCCTAGCCCGTCTTGTCAAGTCTTATTATTGGCTCTTGAGGACGGCGTGACAAGCAAACCTTATTGCAGTTAGTTTGCCCATTGTCTATTTGACTGTTTCCGAAACCAGTACACCACCTTGTTATGGCGTCATTTTTATCAAGGATTTTTGAGGATTTCCTATTTCCATAAGCTGTTGTGGAAACCACCTAGGCACACTTGCATTTGATTGGTAAAGGTGGAAAGAGAAACCAATTTTATGTAAGTTGAAAAATAAAAAGTCATCTAAATCATATGAAATTATTATTTTTGAAATTGGTACAAAACAAGCTTAAAGTTGTTGTATTTTGGAATTCGAACTTTATTTTCACTTTCGTATCAAACAGTTAAAGTAGAATTCGAATTCCTCATATGTAACATTTTTCATGGAATTCAATGTCGTTTGATTGGCAAGGTGGAAATGTAAACTAATTCCATGTAAGTTGGAAAATAAAAACTCACCTAAACAATATGAAATCATTTTCCATGTAATTGGTTGAAAACAAGCCTAAAGTGGTTGTACCTTGGAATTCGAACTTCATATTCACTTTCGATTAAACTGTCAAAGTAGAATTTGAATTCCTCAGATGTGCATTTTTCATGAAATTTAATGCTATCAAACAGACATTTAGTTCTTGGTTGAGAGAAATTATCTGAAGTATAAAATAATTATTTTTTTTCCAAAAAAAATCGATAAATCCACGTGCAAAATTATTTTATTGATAGAACAAACGATTGAAAAATATTTTTCAAATAATTGTGTCAAACGAACTCTTCCACCTTAGGTACAATAAATGTCACAAGTAAATAAGATATTTTATATATCTATTTAAACATAGGTTTCGAAACCACATTAATTGACAAATTCATAGTACTTTATTTTTTAATAATGTTATTTAGCCAAATGTGGTATTAAATGATATGTTAAATGAAATATGAAATTGAATTACTTATTTCATTTAACATATCATTTAATGATACATTTATAATATCTCATAGATTGAAATTATAATTTCGGTGAGATTAAATAACATTACTCATTGTTCTATCAAGTGATATACATTTTCTTTTATTGAATTCCTTATGACTACTTTGTAAGTAAAACTATGTAAAAGGGTGTCTAAATTTTTTTCTTCTACTAAAATAAGGTAAGAATTCATAAATTGATGACTGTTTATTAATTAAACACAAATCTTATTTGAAAATTGCATTGAAATGGGAAGAAGAGTAAGGGTTGTTTGAGATCCATTTTTTTCGATAGAATAGATTTTACAAGTGATTTTCTTCGAAAATATGTAATTAACAATTAAAAATAAATAAATTAACTTTACATGTAAAATTATTTTATTTAAAGAATTTATGGTTGAAATTGAATTTGGAAAAAAATTAATTTTCGCGGAATAGGACTCAAACCGTGGCTAAATCTTCACAGGATTAGTGTAAACGGGGTTCTGACCAAAAATTTGATCACAATCACGGACAGAGATAAAGGAGTGGGGTATGGTTGAGGTATGTGGGTCCCATTTTATGTCAAATCTTGTAGCCATTTCCTTATCATCTTTAGCCGCAAACAACGGCACACATTTTCATATCCCAATCAAAGATTATTATGTTGATGTTTAGACCTAACCTTCTTCATTATTGTCATTAATCATCATAATTATTAATTATTACACTCTTCTTGATTCTATATCTGAGGAACTGTTACATCAATTGGACATCTGTTCAAATAAAGTGTTAAGAGGGTGTTTGGTAGGGATTAAAATTAGATTTTTTTAGTAGATTGTGATAGAAGTTTTTGAAATGTATGGTTGAAAAGTTGTGGGAGCTCATGAAAAATATGGTTAATATTGATTGTTTGACTTTCGCTTGATTAAAATTAAAATTTTAATCCGACCCAAACATGCCCTAAGTATTTGATTGATAAAATAATGGATAAAAGTAGAAGAATTTATTAGAGTCAAGCAAAAATAATAAATTAAAACAATTTTTTTGAGTGTGAACTAGCTGTTTTCGATTGGACGGCTGCTTCGAATTTTGTACTATTCGTATTTCATTTTGAATTTTAACACTATAGTCTGACCGAATTTCAAATTTGTTCTCAATTTTTCCAATTGAACTAATTGGTTCGATCTACCTCAACGTGTCACACACATCACTTGTGTGCATTAGGTGACTTGTGATTTTTAAAAGATGTGACACTCATATTTCAGTGATATTTTGGACTGATTTAAGTACGAAGAATGAAAATCTATACATTAAAGTAGTTGAATTATGATAAATTTTGGTCCATTTCAAATGCCATAATTAAAATCCCTTTAATACATTAGTCTTATCTGAATCTCTCTAATATTTTCAAGGTTATGCATAATTTTAACACAGAAAAGAAAATGATGTGTGAACAAATATAATGATGTTTGTGTTGGGTTTTTTTTTTTTTTTTAATCTATCATGTGGGCCTACACATGTAATTAATTGTGTTATCTTACAGTCAAATTCAGAATTGAAGTGATCTAATAAAAAAATAATTTATTATGCTTATGGCATCTGAACAAAGTATGAGCCATATTATATGTATAGAGATCGGATACATTAAAGTTGTATTTTCTTGATAGACGAAAAATACATATGAAAATATAAATAGGATTATAGTCCACAATTCATATGCGACTTCTCATTCTTTGTACCTCCTATTAACAAAAGAATAATTAAGAGAAAATATATTAAAGAGGAAGATACAATACCCACAATCAAAAATAAAGAAGAAGGAATTCAAGAATCAAATATATAGATCAATAAGCAAAATCAAGAACAAGAATTATAGAATCAAATGAAGCAAAATTCAAGATTAAAGATTAATAAACCAAACATAAAGAGATTGCGGCCGGTCTTCAAGATTCAAGATCTTGAATCAAGATCCCTTAATAAAGAATTATTCCTAAAGAATTAAGGTATGTTTGAATTAATTAAATTTCTCAGTGATTTGAAATGGAGGAGATTGGCAATAAATAAAATTAGATTTTCAAGTTTTAAAGTTTCAAGGGTTTGGACTATTAATTTTTAGTGTGAACATACTTATGAACTGCGATTATTACTATTCACAAAAAAATTCCGTTCGGAAAAAAAAATCTTATCTTTCCCATGCAAGAACCACTCGACTCATTTAATTGAACTTAAAAAGTGTAACCATCTAAACTGATACTATGACACCTTTGATGCTAAATAACATTATGAATCTAATAGCTGGCGTACACATTGAGGTTAGCAGATTATCTGTAATGGTACCAAATAGAAGCCAGAATTAGCGGCACAAGAAAGGCGCACTGCTTCATTCTCATAACGGATTCAGGCAAACTCACAAATTGCATGACTAAGGTTTATTCACATTTCAAACAAACATATGCAATCTGTTTCACATAATTATCCCACATCCATCTCTTTTGGAATCAAATGTTTGGCAATTATAGTTTACAACAAAATAATGTATACTATAAGAGAAATAAAGCTCCTACCATGTGCACATGACTCAAATTTCAGAATCATCATTGTCACTAAAAAATAACTAAGGTAGGAATGACAGTAGGACGAGATGGGATCAGGACTGCATTATCTTGCTTGAATTTTCAAATTCAAGACAAGGATTAAAATTTTAAATTACCATTTCATTTTGTTTTGTTTAATTTATTAATTATTTTTAATATAAATTTCTTTTAAAATGCTATAAATTGAAAAAAAAAAAAAAAAACATAAAAACCAATATAAAATAAAAAGATATTGAGACGAGGACCATAGGAGTGTTAAATGGACCAATTCAGCTCGTTTCAAGGAAGTTGAGCTTGGCTCGTACTACGAGCTCGCCCATTGGCGGTCAAGCAGAGCCAACTTGCGAGTCGATAATTATTTTGGCTGAAAATTACATTTTCACATGCTCGCAAGCCAATTGTTTCATCATAAATTCTATTGTATGTCCTTATGTTATCTTTCCTAGATATATAATCTTCTAAGCATTGGCTAAGTACCGATGACACTGCATATAAATTAATTGGTGAGTAAGACAATGGTAGACCACAAAAATTAAGTGATCCATCAATTAATTGATGTGTCATATCATCAGTTCTTAGTATAATTTAAATATCGATACTTAGTAGATAATTTCTCATCTTTCTCAAGTATATAGATATTTAATAATTTTAGCCATGAGTTTTGCTAGCTAGAATATAAAATCATTACTTAAGAGTATCTTCAAGAGTTTTCTATTTTTAAATAGAATATTCTATCATTTGAAGAGCATCCATAAATTTAAAGAATTAAAATTTTTAAAAGTATTCCAACAAGCTCTTTCTATTTAACACTTAATTTTACCATTTCCAAAAAATATTTTTTATTTTTCTCTATCTTTTCTCTAAATTATTTTATTATTTTTTTACATTGAAAATTGAAATATTTTGAATTCATTTAATTATAGATAGTGAGTTTGGCTCTCCAAAAGTCAAATTTGAAAAGTCAAACTCACTCTCCAAATTAAAATATTAATTTAAAGAGTATTAGAGCATAATTTTAAGAGTTGACTCTTTAAAATAGAGAGTATTTTATATTTAAAGAATATCTTAAAGATTCTCCTGCGAATAATTTTTAATATGAGTATTATCTTTATGCCATTTGATCTTTTCACCTGTGTGTTTAATGCTTTCCCATTTTGCTAATTCGAATTGATTACTTGGAATCGTAATCCATGAAAATATCTCATTGCATATCCAACTATAGAAACAAGGAATAATACCATTTTAGGAGGTCGTATTATTCATTAGGACTTTTAATGACTTTTGAGGATTTAAAAAGTTTAAGTATATTCAATTGAGATTTGTAAAGATTCTTTAAAAGTTTATGTGTATTCAATTGAGACTTTTTTAAATTTTTAAAAAGTAT
This sequence comes from Osmanthus fragrans, assembly GCA_019395295.1. Taxonomy (NCBI): domain Eukaryota; kingdom Viridiplantae; phylum Streptophyta; class Magnoliopsida; order Lamiales; family Oleaceae; genus Osmanthus; species Osmanthus fragrans. The sequence continues at coordinate 5,906,656 of CM033342.1, forward strand.
CTAAAAGTCATCAGATATTCAATTAAAACTTTTTTAAAAGTCTCTATAAGTTACGAAGTACTCAAATAAAAGTGATTTTTGAAGAATTCTCTAGACTTCTGGGGACTTTTTGGTGAAAAATATAAATAGAAAATCTCTCATATACTTTGAGATTTGTGAAGATTTTAGAGTAAAAAAGAAAAAGAAAAAAGAACGTCTTTGTTTTTTCAATTCTAAGATTTTCTCATATCTCTTAATTCATTTCCTGTAATCAATTTATGATTATTCTATATATACATAATTACTTGAAATTATATGCAATTGTTTCAAAACTTAGAATTCCATGTAATTGATCTTTTTTTTGGGGGTTAAGAACAATTCTAAGCAATTCGTGTTCTTAGAAATTGATGTAAAAAGATTTTATTATTTACTTGCGCCAAAATTGAATGACTGGGTCATGACTAGTGACTTTATCCAAGAAAAGTTTGTGAGCATCATGATTATCAAAAACATTAATTAGATAGTAATAAATATTATAATTTTTCAGTTATTACATGAAATTGTAAGATAAAAATTCTTTAAATTAAAAGTCTTTGAAAATCTTTAATCAAAGTTAACAGAAGTTAATGAAAGATTTTTATTAATTCTTGACAAATCTATAGAAATCACTTAAAAATTTATAAGATTCACAAAAATCACCCACTTAAAAAGTCTATAAAAGTCTTTAAAAACTCCAATTGAATACACCCCCTACGGGTTTATTGCTTTCCAATTTTGCTAATTCTAATTGATTACTTGGAACCGTAATATGTGAAAATATCGAATTGCATATCCAATTATGGAAACAAGGAACAACACTATCTCTATGTTATCCTCTCATTCATATTTTTGTTGAAAAATATGAATTGATGCTCCAATGTACTATCGACACGTTGTATACTTGTCTTATCGATGAAAATGACACACTCATGTATGTGTATACGTATACGTAAACAATAATTTTTATACGATGTGAGACATATGGATTGATCTAAATCGGTGTTGAAAAGTTTCTTTAATGAAGAATCTTGGATTATATTAGTATGAAGATGTTTACCACAAAAAGGAAAGATTCGACCAATAATATGACCCATTATAATACAAAAAACAAAATGAATTAATTACAAAAAAACAATATGAATTCCCCCCGAATTGTAAAATGTTGGCAAGAAAATAGATATCAACATAAGGCACAGAATTCAAAATGGGGACCTAGTTTAACATAATGGGCTGTGAAACTTACATTGGGTCAGGTGGGTCGTCAATCTTGAAGTTCAAATTTGTACAGGGGTAAATTAGGCCCAATACCCTCTTAAACTAACTAGACTGAATAATACCCTTGTAAAACTAATTAAACCATTCAACCGTAATTAATACGTCCAACCCAAACTTAAAATCGACTCATCAACCTAAAAACGTTCTCCTTCTCCTCATAATCACTTTCTTTTTTCTTTCGCAGACCCATTTCGTTTTGAAATAATTTATTTGTACACTCCGGACTTACCCTTTCCTTTACCCGACCCCACCTGCCCCCTCACATAAGGGGTGAAAATATTAAATTTAATGGAGTGGGACCTGACCTCCATGTGAGTGCTCGAGTGGGGCCGTGTCAACCAAATGATAAGTCCGGAGTGTACACGTAGCATGATTGTTTCGTTTTCTACCTCAACAATTCCTAATCAATTTTCAAACCTTAGAAGGTATTTATCCCTTTCGATCGAGTAAAATCACGATCATTTAGAAAATGAAGAACCATAGGCTGAAGCAACAGCAGCAGCAGCAGCAGCAGGCGTTGATGCAACAGGCTCTCCTTCAACAACAGTCTCTTTATCATCCTGGCATTTTAGCTGCTGCACCCCAGGTTTAACTTTTTCACTTTATTTTTATTTGAATGTATATCATTTTTTGTTAACTGTGTTTGCTGAGGTTCTCCACATATTGCGAACTTGCAATAGTGATTTAAGAAAATAAAATCGTTTTGAAGCGATCAATTCTTGTGTTCTCGTGACTATCAATTATTTTATTGCATTTTTTCTTCTTTGAAATTGCAACATGTCAATGAATTTGAGATTGATAATTGTTAGTTGCTCTGCTGGGATTTCCATTTTGTTTATCTTAATTTTTCATCAGCTTCCTTTCTAAAAGCAACTTATTGATTTTAAGATCAGCATTTTTTTTTGATAGCTGAAATGAAATCGTGTGTCTAATAAGGGTCAGTCACATGAATTTTCGAAATTATTTTTTGAATTTATAGCTTGTGCTATAATTTTTTGAGATTATGTAGTTCAATTCCCATGTTGGTCCTTTTTTCTTCTGGGTATTTTTTTACGCCAATGTCTGTCTGGACATAGTAATGTTCTTTGTAATCTGTGACTTCCGCCATTCACACACTTTCTTTCTATTTTACTTCCTTTGATCTTTATTTTCATCTGGAATCTTGTAATGATATGTATTTGTCTTTGACCCAACAAGCATTGGATTATCTTGTTATGTAGGTAAAATTCATTTCTCAACATTATTAGTATATTTTCACCTAGCCAGACATTATGTAAACAATGGTGGATTATCAGTCTATTGAGAAATCAGAATTAGGAGTCATTGTGGACGGAATTCATGTATAGAGAGCATAAGCATGGGAGTTCCAATAGCAGCTTGGCCGGTGCATTCAGATCAGCCTAGAAATGCTGTGATAATATCAAAAGTATTGTAAATCGGTGTGGAAGTACGGGATTGGGCGCATAGAGAAGATTTGGTGTCACCAAATGCGGTAGAGAATGCTGTAAGAAAATTGATGGATTCAGCAGGAGGAGAAGAGATGCGAAAGAGGACAGCGGAATTGGGAGATGCAGTAAAGCAGTCAGTGATGCAGTAAAGATTTGTTACTCGCATGGAGATGGATTCATTTATTTCTCATATAACTGGACAACCTCTTTCATCTGAAATCTAGAGATCTTTGATTATCATTGTTGCAAGGCATAATCTGTCATTTTTAAGAATATTAAGGGGGCGTTCTCTTCGTGTTTCAGTTTTGTGTTTTGAGTTTTGAATTCGTTTCTTGTTTTGTGTTTTGGGTGTCCATTTTGAGATTGATGAAAACTTGTTCTTTTTTGTCGTTTTGAAAAAATATTTCTCAACCTGTGTTTTTTGAGTTTTGGTAGATTTGTGAAGAAAACAACCAAAACGTAAAAAAAATTGTTTTCTGTTTTCTTCACAAAATTTTTAGCCGTTTTCAAAAACTAGTTTTCGAAAATAGAAAAGAGAACACGTTTTCAATAATTTGGAAAATCGAAAATAGAAAACGGCTCGAAAATAGCAAAGAGAACGTCCCCTTAAGTTATTTGAGAATTTTCCTTTTCATTCTAAGTTACTTGAACTCCCTGTGAATTTTAGAATGCATACCTTGCAATTATTGTTAGTTCTTCTTAGAACTAGCTAGAGTACATGTTGAAGTAAATAAGAATGTTCTTGTTATTTTGCTTTCAACATTCTATGTACATAGACTAATTTCAATAACATGAAGCATATTCTTCCAACTATAGGCCAGATTTCCATTATTGTTTTTATTGCATCATCCCTGCTGAGATCTAGATGTTTTGGTCGATATTACTTTGTCACTTTTTGGATGTGGTCTTGGGAATATTATATATAGAAAGAGAAGAGAGAAATATAATATTATAGTTTGATGAAAGAACAGGAAAACAACTTGCTCTACTCAATTCTGATTTCTCATTAGACTGATAATCCACAATTTGCCTCCATAATGAACGAAGACATTAATTTTTTTTCCATAGTTAAAAAAAATATTACAAAGAATTTGTGTGAGAGTTTTTTTTTTTAGTTTTTTAAAGTGAAAGAAATATGCATCTAATTAATTGTTCCAATAAAATACTATGACTTTTTTTTTTTTTTTTGAGAACTTGAGCAAACATTCAGCATTAAATAAATGTAATTGATTCAAAATTTTCTTTTTCATATGTATTAACACAAAATAGGGTTTGAATTCGTATGTTCAAATTTTAAAAAACGCACATTTATGCATCTAGTTAATTGCTCAAATGAGATATTGTGACTTTTTTTTTTAAGAAAAGTGACAAAATATCACTTTTTCACATTAGATTACAATGTAATCTATGTAATTATTTTTTTTTAAATTTGTGTCACTTTTTTGAATTTTCATTACTTTTTTTTTTTTTAAGTATTTGTCACTTTTTTATTGATATAATTTTTTAGTGACAAACATCACTTTTATTTCTATCAAAAGTCTTAACAGAGTAAAATAGATACTAATTATTCAACGAGTGTCTGTCACTCTTTTTAATTTCGTCATTTTTTGTGTGTGTGTCATCTTTTTTTGAGTTTGTGTGCTTTTTTTTTTTCCGAATTTTGTCACTTTTTTTTTTTTTTTATATATTTTCTATGACTTTTTTGAATCAGTGTAACTTTTTTGAATTTGTGTCAATTTTAAAATTCATTTTTTTTTTTTAAAAAAAAAATTTGTCACTTTTTTTGAATTTCTATTACTCTTTTTTAGTCAGTCGTCTTTTTGAAATTTCTATCGCTTTTTTTAATTACAAACATTACTTTTTAATAAAAGTGACATAATATGTAATTTTTTTAATAAAAAAATGATACTAAACTTTTAAAAGTGATATTATGTCACTTTTTTTTTTTTTTAAAAAGACACAATTTTTATAAAAATGTCACACTGTCATTTTATACAATATTTTTTACTTCTAAAAACTTTTTATATGATTTTTCAAAGGACCCCTAATGTTAAGGGTATTTTTGTAAGTTGTCCTTTGTACAAATACATATAACATATAGTATGAGAGCAAATTGAAAAATATTGATTTTTGTTGATTTTTGCAAAATTAATTTTTAATGGCGCTTAAGGAAAGCTCGAAAATCACAATTTTGTAATTTTTTGACGTATATATAGTTTTTGGAAAATTATAGTGTATATAGTATTTTTGGCAAATTACATCTAATAATTTACAGTTATTGTAACTTGACATATGTGTTATTCTCGGTTATACTATATGTAATTTCTCTCAATGGGAAAGTTATGTTAATCATGTGACAATGTATGTAATTTATTGAAATTGTACCTTATACTCTATGTAAAATCCTTTATGGTATGTTGGTCATTGTTATATCGAATGTATATATTTAAAATAAAAATAAAAATAAACACCATAAAAATAAAATTATTGCAATTTGCATTCATCAAAATATTAATCAATAAATAAATTCTACATCAAATAAATATGAAAATATTAATCAATAGTTAAGGGCTTTAGCTATTCTTCTTAACAATGTCAGTCTTTTATCATAGAATCTCAAATCTTGATACAGCATCTGAGCATGTTGAGGAATAATTTTCATATCGAATAAAGATAAAATATTAACCAATAGCTAAGAATTTTAGTTATTCTTCTTTACAATGTTGACCTTCTAGCATAGATACTCAAGTCTTAATGCGGTATCATAGCATGATCGTTTGATTTTTCGCAAGTAAACGGAATCGTAAATAAGTAATATAGTAGTGTGTGGAGTGTGTGGAACCCACAAGGACTAAGTATTTAATCGAGTTCAAATTAATAGCAACCTTAATCGAATAACAACAAATTCTGAATTTTCTATATTAATATCTAAATTGGCAATCAAACTAGAAAGCAATTTTACGGGTTTTGTTTTCAAATATGTGAAAGTATTGCTAAAATGTCGAATCCCCCTTGTTAACCTATTTTTAGCACAACAAATTAAAGTGACAGTTTGAGTTATTCTTGTTGGTCAATGTTCCCGATTTAATTGAAAATATCTTTCAATGGTTATCAAATTTATTCCCCTCATATGACTTTCATATCTCTCGATGAAATATATGAACATGATATATATACATTAAACGATCTAGAGCACTTATGAAAACCATGTAAAACATATATTTATATCTCTATCATCTATCGAACTTTACAATGTTTATTATTTTTAGCTAAAGACATATTATCTCTCAATAACAATAGATTCCAACAAATCATCTCAATTAGTTGTTAATTAATTGAGAAGTCGGTGAAAACAATAATAAACATTCAAGAAAACATATATGCTAAACGTCAAAATAATAAATTAATATAAAAAATATCATAACAATGGTTCATCTCATCCTAACAATGTAAATATCTAGCCAAGCATATTGAAATTACAATAAATCATTAAAAGTTCAATAAAATCACCCGAAAATTAGACAATTGAAAAGAAACGATAGATTCTTGATATCTCTTGATTTTCCTCCCAATCCTAGTGTCAATCTTATTGTGTGAAGTCCCCTTGATGATGATCATCTTGCAATTTCACAATTGAAATCTTTCACAAATATGATTTTTGCTCTTTTTCCAATATGACTCTATCAAAATCTTCAAGTTCTTGAATTGTTTCCTACATAAATAAAAGAGTGACTTTGGTTGACACTATTCACAAGCCGATTGGCCATATAAGCCGAGTCGCACAAGCCGATTGATCATCTAAGCCGAGCTGAGTTTAGTGAGGTGCCCTTTTTTTTCGTTTCTCTTCTGACAAATGTAGTTAGACTTCTTCAATACGCTCTCTCTCTCTCTCTCTCTCTCTCTCTCTGTTAGCCAATCTCTCTCTGCAACCATCAACATTTTGGGTTAGTCAAATTAAGCACGCTATCTTCTCTAAACCACAAAAGAAAACCCCTATCTTGCTCTTTCTCAAACTCTCTCCTCTCTCAACCACCGAAGAAAGAGCCACACTTGGGCAAGTGACCACCCAAAAAAATCTGAATTCACTGAGATGGAGAGACGCCGGGAAGGGAAGAAAGAATCAAACAATCAAGTTTCTGTTGATTGGTGATTTTCATTATTGATAAGTGCGGGTTTTCGCACTTATTTGGGCCGTAAAATTTAGATATTTGTGAGTTTTCATTAAGATTTTGCTACCTAATATAGTTTATTCTATTTTGTAGGTATTTCATGCTAAATCCCTAAATTGGAGGAAAAACGGAAGAAGAAATGAATAAAAGTTCAAAAGTACAAAAAAGAGGAATTGGGTTTCGATTCTTAATTAAAAAAAAAAAAAAAATTATTTTACTGTAGCGCCGCGGCGCCCAGTTGCGAGAAACCCGATTTTTGACCCCCTTTTTGGCTTATTTTTTACCCAACTTATCTCATTTCATTCCTACAATATAAATACTACTTGAAGACCACTTCTAGGGCAAGAAAAGGAGGGAGGAGCTAACCACAAAAACTAGAGAAAACTTGGGAGCTCCACTTTCTACAACAATGGTGGAAATGGGAAGATGAAGAAGAAGACTCCATTGATGAAGAATGCCACATCTCCTTCAATAAGCCTTTCTTTTTCCTTTAATTTCGTTTTCATCTATGTGTTGTAGTATTTTGTTAGTTATTTTTGAATCATCCATGTGTAACTAAAACTATTGTGATTTGGGGGTATTTTTTAACCCTAGAATGATTTTAAATCAATTTATGCTTTATAGTTCTTGAGATTGATGTGTTTAATTCATTGTGCTCATTGTTTTTATTGTTCTTCTCGGTTATTTAGCGGGCCAACTAGATGATTGAGTTGTTTACAATATATGCTATTTTGGGAATTTTAGTACGTAATCGCTAATTTAACCAAAACCTAGTAGCAACTACACTTTGATGGATTATGTGGAATTTTCTATTAGATGTAGGTGGATTATCACTTAAGTTAACAAACCAAGTTTGTGTGTTTGTGCTTAATTCAATTCGACTCTCTTGTGTGAATGCTTTTATTAAATTAAATTTAGGGAGCTTATCCTATATTGTTTAATGAATAGGGTTGGGTAAAGAGCTTGTTTTATTCAACTAAAATATAAGGAGAGTTTGAGGTAGTCGAGTTTGTGATTATTCTCGAATTGTTGTTGATCTTGAGAACGAAAATCTTTTGTGAACATTGATAAGAAATTTCATTCTAGCGGTGAAGGAGTAACCCCCCGATCACATATTCTTTCATTTGTTTCCTTTTTATTATTGTCTTTTCCATTTCCATTTTATGCTTTCTTTAGTTTAATCCAACCAAAACCCCCCCCCCCCCCCCATTTACTGCTTTCCGTATTTTTACTTTCTTATTGCAATTGGCGTAATTGAAAACAATCATCTGTGGGAATGACCCTTACTTACCACATTACTACTTGAACGACAAATTTCATAAAAGTAAGGAATATTATTTTGACCCCCCTTTTAGGCGTGTCAATTTTGGCGCCGTGTCGCCGGGGATTGTTCTTTCAATTTTGTTAATTGTAATATTTTCTTTTTATTTATGTTTTATTTATTTTTGTGTTTCTTCTTTGTGACTTAGGTTGTGATTGAGAGAAACGAACACATCAAGAACACCACAACCTAGGAGCAAGAGAAGAGGTTGGTTATTGAAGTTTGTGAGATGGAGGCAACTTCTCAACTTGATCGTCAATTGGCCGACCTTGCATCTCTTGTACAACAAGTTGCTCATGGGAATAGCCAACAAAGCGCCTTTGAACGAGCGGATGTCATTGGGGGCTATCAAATGCAACTGAGACAAGGGTATGATTCATATGCCTACATGTATAATTATGGATTTAGTGATTACCCTAGTCTCGGATATGAAGAAAATTATTTCACGTCTCTACAAGCACAATATCATCCACATGGTTTCTATCAACAAGATCAACCTCAAGCTTCTAGTATGTCTCTTGAGGATATGGTTAAATCTTTGGTATCAAACACGGTGCAATTGCAACAACACACGATGCAATTCCAACAAGAGACTATGCAATTTCAACAAGACCAAGGGCAATACTTCCAACCTAGTCAACAAACTCAAACTTCAAGTGCTAGTATGTCCCTTGAAGAAATGGTTGAGTCCTTGGCTTCGAGCAATCAACAAGCTCCAACTCAAAGCTCGGATATGTCCCTTGAAGAAATGGTAAAGTCTTTGGCCTCAAACAATATTCAATTCCAACAAGAGACGATACAATTTCAACAAGAGGCATTTCAACAAGAGACAATGACTTCAATCAAGAATTTGGAAGCACAAGTGAGTGAATTGGCTAGCATGGCGGAGAAAATTGAGGCCCAAAGATCAAAAGAACTTCTTTCTCAAGAATTTGAACCGAGCGAAAATGTTAGTGTTGAGACACTAAAAAGCGAGAAGAGTTTTGATGAGGTAACAAAAGAGGTGGAAGATCTTGATAAGGAACCAACACAAGAAGAAAACTTAGCTTGTGAGAGTATTGTGGAACCCATGGCATCTCTTGAGCCCTTACCGAGCAATCCACCAAGGTATGATTTCTCCTATATTACTATTCCAATTTCTAATGAGAAAATTCTACCTTTGGTGATGCAGGCTCCTACTTTTGAATTCATCATTTTCCCCGAGCACTTGAAGTATGCAGATTTGCAAGAAAGGAAGATACTACCCGAGATAGTTGCAAGGAATCTCACTACACTCCACAACCAACTTAGGGGAGTACTTGAACCCCTTGCCCTTAATCTTTCATGCTTTATTTTTAAGGGCTATGTACAAAATAAGTTTGGTGTGAAGGTGTATGCTTGTTGTGATGGTTTGATAGCCTTGCCGGCTTTGCTTTTAGTTGTTACATTGCTTTAGTTTATGGAATGTGGACATGAATGCTATATGTTGTTTATTTTCATCCACTTATTCCATGTTTGACACTTTATGGAGCACTTGCGTCATGAAATTCATCACACGCACTTGTTGGTGGCACTTTAGGTTGTTGTGAACTTAGATGACCATATTGTTAACATTTCTCGAATCACTACCTTAAGAGAATAACTTTGGGGGTGATTGAGCCGGTGAAGGAAATTGTTTAGAAGTGTATTAATTCCTTGCTCAAATGATTTATTTTATGGAGTGCTCATGAATTTCAAATAAAAGTTAGATGTTGTTTCTATCCCAATCGAAAAGAAAAAAAAATTATGTAGGAAAAAGTTGCCTACCTTAAGGAGTGTGAGTCAGCGTTGAGTAATCTGGCCCTATGCATCTCCAATGTGTAGGAGACGATCTACCAATGAAGAAGGCTACCCTTAGGGACCGGAGCGTGAACTACCTACATTGGAAAAAGAAAAAAAAAAGTGAAGCAAAAGAAAATGGATGCTATATCCTTTGTGCTATTGATTGAATGATTGGTGAATTGTGCGTTAATTGCCTAATGAATATTTGTAGTTTAAGCACTCAAGGTTTTATGGTAAATTAATACATGACTAGATGGTCTAATTTTCCGGTTCAATCCAACCAAACTTGAGAGGGAAAGATTGAGTGATTTGAGAGCAACCCTATGTTTTTGACACCTTGGGGCTATAGTGAAAATATCAAATTTGGGGGAGTGCGCAACCCTCGAGCGAGAAAGAGAAATTTGACCATTTTATGGGTCGGGAACACCACCAACATGTGTAATGCGATGAATTGGAATGACTACACACACACGAGTCAAACATGGTATAAGTTTAAAAATGTTTGTTATAGCATTTTTGTATGCATTTCATGAGTTATTAGCATATGTGAAAATTGAGGCAAAACGGCAAGCTATCTAACTTTTGAAATTTTTGTTATATTATAGTATTATTGTTTGATTTTTATTTGTGTGTTTGTATATTTATTTTTATAGCTTTGTTCGAGGACTAACAAATATTTAAGTTTGGGGGTGTGATAAGTGCGGGTTTTCGCACTTATTTGGGCCGTTAAATTTAGATATTTGTGAGTTTTCATTAAGATTTTACTACCTAATATAGTTTATTCTATTTTGTAGGTATTTCATGCTAAATCCCTAAATTGGAGGAAAAACGGAAGAAGAAATGAAGAAAAGTTCAAAAGTACAAAAAAGAGGAATTGGGTTTCGATTCTTAATTAAAAAAAAAAAAAAATTATTTTACTGTAGCGCCGCGGCCCTACTGTAGCGGCGCCGCGGCGCCCAGTTGCGAGAAACCCAATTTTTGACCCCCTTTTTGGCTTATTTTTGACCCAACTTATCTCATTTCCTTCCTACAATATAAATACTACTTGAAGACCACTTCTAGGGCAAGAAAAGGAGGGAAGAGCTAACCACAAAAACTAGAGAAAACTTGGGAGCTCCACTTTCTACAACAATGGTGGAAATGGGAAGATGAAGAAGAAGACTCCATTGATGAAGAATGCCACATCTCCTTCAATAAGCCTTTCTTTTTCCTTTAATTTCGTTTTCATCTATGTGTTGTAGTATTTTGTTAGTTATTTTTGAATCATCCATGTGTAACTAAAACTATTGTGATTTGGGGGTATTTTCTAACCCTAGAATGATTTTAAATCAATTTATGCTTTATAGTTCTTGAGATTGATGTGTTTAATTCATTGTGCTCATTGTTTTTATTGTTCTTCTCGGTTATTTAGCGGGCCAACTAGATGATTGAGTTGTTTACAATATATGCTATTTTGAGAATTTTAGTACGTAATCGCTAATTTAACCAAAACCTAGTAGCAACTACACTTTGATGGATTATGTGGAATTTTCTATTAGATGTAGATGGATTATCACTTAAGTTAACAAACCAAGTTTGTGTGTTTATGCTTAATTCAATTCGACTCTCTCGTGTGAATGATTTTATTAAATTAAATTTAGGGAGCTTATCCTATGTTGTTTAATGAATAGGGTTGGGTAAAGAGTTTGTTTTATTCAACTAAAATATAAGGAGAGTTTGAGGTAATCGAGCTTGTGATTATTCTCGAATTGTTGTTGATCTTGAGAACGAAAATCTTTTGTGAACATTGATAAGAAATTCATTCTAGCGGTGAAGGAGTAACCCCCCGATCACATATTTCTTCCTTTGTTTCCTTTTTATTATTGTCTTTTCCATTTCCATTTTATGCTTTCTTTAGTTTAATCCAACCAAACCCCCCCCCCATTTACTGCTTTCCGTATTTTTACTTTCTTATTGCAATTGGCGTAATTGAAAACAATCATCTGCGGGAATGACCCTTACTTACCACATTACTACTTGAACGACAAATTTCATAAAAGTAAGGAATATTATTTTGACCCCCCTTTTAGGCGTGTCAATTATCGCCGTTCTCATCTTCTAGCTCCTCAGACTATATGTTTTCCGAAATTGTTTATGCAGTTGTTTATGGTTTTCACCTTGAATTTAGAACCCGCTGCCCCTCAAGTGTAGTCGGTGAAAATGAAATACCCAGGACCAAGACCCAAAATTATTTTTAGTCCTTCTCTGGTTTTGAGAAGTAATGGGGTTTGGTCCTGATTATTAAAACAATAACTCAAGCAACAAAAGAAATAAGGACTATTACTGGGTAGCTGATTGGTGTAGGAAGGCATGAAGTTGCTGGAATGCTGTTTCCGTCACTATGCTCCCCAAGAAAACATTAAAAGAGCTAACATTTATTTAAACTCGAACCACAACTGAGAGTAGCGATTTGTGAAATAGTACTTACTACATTTGAGTTATTGTGAGAATTTTTCTGCATCATGTATCCTTGAGCTACCTGACAGATTATGTATTATTTTGTATGATTAATTTTAGTTCATTGATTCTTCTTTAAAGAATGAAAAATGAACTTTGAACAAGAATTAAGAATACCAATTGGGATTCGAGTTTAGTTCACAGGAGACTAAGAAATGGGAATGGAGGCCAAAAGCTACAGGGCAGAAGTGTGGAGTGTTTGGCCTTTGAGACATACGCAGAGGAAAGGAAATTGTTGTGAATAATTAGAGAAGGGGAAAAGGTATAAAAAGAATGTGGGAGCAGCTATAAACAGAACAAGGCTTCCAAGGAAAATCATGATATAGCTGTCAAGGCAACTCGACCAAAGGGAAGGTCATATTTAATTTATAAGCATCAATTTCTTTTACTTCCCGATTAATTAATTGTAACTATTTTGATTGTATGGTCTCTTTAATTTCTATATCCCCAGGTATAAGAGAAGAGAGAAGTAGAAACCTGTCCAAGCATATTCTTCTCAGGATCTTGAAGAAGTTCTTGTAAGTTTATTTGTATTACATTGATCCTCCTGGCCATGAGGTCTGTAAAGTGGAAAATTTTGTTAGTGGTCATATCATAGATTTACTCCATTTCTGTAACAGTTTAAAACTTTTGTGACTCATTAATCTTGAAAAATATTGCTCATGTTGAATTTTTTTCTATGACTCTGACAAGAGTTCTTGCAGTTGGGAGTGGCTGCAATTTGTTAAGATAATCATGTGCCTTCTGTTGATGACTTAGCCGATCAAATTCTTGATGTTCTCAACTATTTTAGGTAACTATTGTACTACATTCTGTATTATTTTGATATATTTAATGGTTTGCGTATCCATTTCTGATTGACGTGCTTCTCTTTTGTTGCCTGTTATTAGAATCATCATTAGAAAGATTTTCCTAATATGATGAATTTAACTTTGGTCAGGCTTGGTGCACTGATGTGCATGGGTGTAATGACTGGAGCTTACATCCTCTCCCTGTTTGTTTAATTGTTATACAAGTACAATTTTATATGAATGATAGAGGGTTATCTCACAGATAAAAAATAGGGAGAGGGTTCTTGATTTGATCCTTGTTTCCCCTCTGTGCAAAGCTCCTTCTTGGACTGAATGGCTCTGCAATAAGGTTAAAATATGCAGCCTTATCGTTTCTATATTAAAATTGTCATACGTACTATTTCCAAGATAGTTACTATTTAAAAATTTGAGCCTTCCACTGGGTTGGACTTTTATTTTTAGGTAACGAAAGTACTTCGTTGCGATTGACATCTTCACTGTGAAAAAGCTTGAGGATATCGTCCCCTCTTCCCACAATTTTGATGTATGCACATTCTCTTTGTTGTTCCTTGCGTATTCTGCCATGGTTTATACTGCTGTTATGATCATTAAGATGCCCATAATTGACTTACAGGTTCCTCGTTTTAATCGCACTGATTATCAGCTTATAGACATCTCCGAGGATGGATTTGTACGTTGATTCATTGCTTATATTGAAATTGGGCTTTCTACGCTAATAAAAATACAATAACTACAAAACTCGTGCATCGCACGAGGCACAAACTAGTTGTTTAATAAAAGAGGCTCTCCCATGTGTATGAGATGTTCTGGTATTTAAATGACACGAATCCAGGCCAAAGATATCGCTCAAAACCTTGTCAAGTTGAGTTTTAATCGTATAAGAAAACCTGAGATTCGATCGAAATCTTGTATTATGTGGTCGCATAGTACATTGGGACGCTACCGCATAGTTCACTTGTTGAATTCCAAATTCCTCCATTCATGTGTGGATGCGACCGCATGAATTTTTGAACTATGCAACCACATAGTTAGAGTTTTTTCCGTCAGACAACCTTCAATATTTTTATCATAACTTTCGCTCTTGATATCCGATTGAGACGATTCAAAGTGAGTTGAAAATCTAACTTAAAGAGATACAATTTACTAGATAGAATATTTTCTATTTGGACGTTTACTATGCAAAAAATGGGTCTCAAATAGAGCTTGAAAATCTGGAGTATAACTTTTTCGTCTGAAAATTGATATGTGATAATATTTTGATTATATTTATTCTCTTTGACTTCTTTCATCCTCTAATTAACCCCAAACACTCTCAAATCTTTATGGTAACGTTCGATACAACTTTTCTATATTTACACTTTAGTCTTCAAACTTTGATTTTACTTCATTTCAGTCATTTCCTCTTTCAGTTATCGCCTGCAACATCTATAGGTTATTTGCAACTTGGTTCCCGTCTTTTGGATTTCACCCTTTTTTTTTGGGTTTTCCTTTTTATTTCTTCTTGTTTCTTGCTCAACCGTTGAACTTTATTTGTTTAACATAAAACATAACAATTTAAGATATATTTTGTTAGAAGAACTATCAAATTTCGCTATTTTAGGCTCAGAATAAGTGTATAAAATACATTTATCATTAAAGGATATATTCCACATCGAATAAAGATAAAAATATTAATCAACATTATAAGTGTTTTGTTTTATTCCTCTTTACAAAATTGACATTTTAAGAAGGAATCTAAATCCTAAAATAAGTCATGTATATTTTATCCTTCAACGTTTATTCACTCCTTACATAGGTACTCTACCATCAGACTCAACTGGTTGGATGGAAGTGGACACCTCTTCTATTTAAATGAGTAGATCCAATATTTGAAGCCTACTTGTTGTGTTGATTATCATAAATTGAATAGAATTCTAAAGCTCTTTGCAAGTTGGTTTAGAAAAATGTTGAACTATTTAGCCTCAATCGTGTTGAGTCACGCAATGTTATATATCGTTGATGATTAAAGATGTGTCAAGTGCTCAATCTGAACGATTGTAATAACTAGTAAATGGTGAAAAGATTGTTGTTCGAGTATTCTATTATTCTATTTCGTTCCCATTATTTTCGAGAGAAAAAAAACACGAGATTTCGTTTTTTGTGTTCTCATCTAACAAGTGCTTAGAAAATTTAAGCCATGGTGTTCTACATAGATATAACCTTGATCTTATTCTCTCAAGCTTTAAGCATATGCTTTGAAAGATCAAATTAGACATCAGTTGCCAAAGACTGGCCTTTTTTAGGCAATAGGCTACCTTCACTAACATGGGGTTTTTTTTTTTTAAAGGTTTTGCAATGTAGAAAATACTTGTTGTACATCGTAATTTACATAATATTTTATATAGATAAGGTGTCAAAAAGAAAGTGGAGAAATTTTTATTTGATTGATGAGATTTTGGCTCAATCAAATCTCGTTACCTCAACTGTTGGTAAATAAATCTGTAAATTGTGATGTACATATAACACAACCGTTGCAACATTACAATCAAAATAAGTTTAGAGAAAAAAAAAAATGTCTAATACATGGCTGATTGGTATATCAACAAATATTATGTTTTTAATATCAAGAAATTATTTTTTTCTTTATATCAACAACATTCCTTGTTATGCATGAAATAAAATTATATTGTTCTAAAAACTTTAATAAAATAATACGAATACTGTTGGAATTGAGGCCAAATTTTATTTGCTCATATGATCTTTATATATATATATATATATATATATATATATATATATATATTAAAAAAGACGGAAAAATAAATTATATAGAGAAAGACAGCACAAAGATTTATGTGAAAATTTTCAAATCGGTAATAATCATGGAGTCAGAATAGAGATTCTAATGTGAAAATTTGTTAGTCACGAAATAATTTTGCCTCACAAAACAAAATCTAGTTCGAGAATTGGGAAATTATTTCTCTTTCTCCTCAATACTTGAAATCTCTCAATTACTTGGTGCACTTTTTCAATAGCCTAGACGCTCCTCATATAGCTCTCTTGAGCCTCCCCACATTACTTTTTATTCGATATGAGATAAAGACTAAGTGTACGTTTGGGATGAGCTTTTGGGAGCTCAAAAGCACTTTTAAAAGGGCAAAAGCACTTAAGTATAAAAATGTTGCGGACAAGAAGTGTTTATTGACAATAAAACAATTTTTTAGCTATTTTAGAGAAGGTGGAGCTTTTTCTCTAATTCAACTTTTATGAGATGTTGAGATAGATTGGTGGTTAACTTACTGGTTAGTAGTAACTCCCACTTCATCTCCCCCTTCTATCCCATTCTAACAGCCTTCTCTCACAAAAGATCCATCGAATTCCTAGGAAAGTGAGGGCAACGAATTCCGTTGCTAGTTAAAAGTTGTCTGCTTTAAGTAGTGCTCTCTACGGAAAAGCATTGGTTGGAGGATTCTTCGCATTGCATTTAATGAGATAGTTTCATTGACTCGTTCATTTTAATTCAGAGACTCAATGAAAGTTGTTATCCTTTTGTGTTGAATAATTGTCTTTACCTTTATTCTGTCTCTTTGACTCTTGCAACTCTCAGTCATATCACTCGAGAAAAAAATTCAATCAACATTTTCGTTTACAACCATAATTCTAAAAAATAGAGATTAAATACACTCCATCATATAAGGAACACTCAAAAGAATTTAAAATGGTTCAATTCGAACAAAAGTATTGGAAATTAGAGTGCAACCACAACGTGTGACTTTCTTGGAAGCTCTTCTGCCTAGGGATGGCAAAATTGCGTGGCTTACCTTCACCCTGCTTCTGCCTCGAATGGAAAACATTGCGGGGGATGGGGAACATGATCACTAAACTAAATCCCCGAACCAGCCCCGAAGTTCTTATTTTATTTTTATGTTTCTCAATTTAATTGTATCTAAAAATAAGGTATAATATAATATAGATAAATAAATAAATGGGTAGATAAATGAGGATTTTTTTTTTTTTTTTAATTTCTGTCCCGCCACCCAAAACATCTGAGTAGAGGGTAATAGTAACGATCTCCTTGTTCCGTTCTCATCCCTACAACAGCCATCAACATAAGTTTTATAATATACCTTGCATTATGCCCATGTACAAATCTGTGAATCCGCTAACTATACATCTCCTATCATGACAATTTAGAAACATGCCACGAGGATGTACATGTCATTTTTAATCGACACTATCGTCTCTGTTAGTCAAGCCTGCTTTAATTTTTTGAATAGTTTCGCTTAACATGTCCATATTGTTCATGCTTGACGAGAATTGGTCTTCCTTTCAAAGTATTGTGCAAACCACACTGAATCAAAATATCATTGACTTATATTTTTTGAAAAGTTGTAATTGATTTTTCCTTCAAATTTCTTCACCATGTATTTTATACCTTCAACATGATGCTCTTATACCACCATTAGGAATTGAAATCAATTCCTTATTTGGCTACATGATTCTTGTTAAAATAAATTTATAAAAGACAAAAAAGATCAATAAATGGAATAAAATAATATAAAGATTTATGTGAAAAAATCTCAAAATCCCAACAATGCACCTCATTGATTCTCATTTTTCTTCATCTTCTTTTCAATCACATATTCTTTATTAAAATATTATTACACGCAAATTAAAATATTTTCATTCTTTTTTAACCACACATTCTCCATCAATCTACTATTCTAAAATACATTCTTCAAAAAGAATGTGGATCAAACACACCCAAGAATAAATTACGGAATCGTACAGTAACATCTCACTCACCCAAGCATCAGAAAACCTATGAACAATCTCTTGCCCATTCTTACAAAATACTAACTAGTTCGAAAATTAGGAAGAAATTTATTATTTTCACCAAGATTCTATCGCTTTCTCCCCTATATTTGGAGTTTTAATTGTGTTCTACACATTTTCAATACTTTAGGCACTCTTTATATAGTTCTTTTGAATCTCCCCACTTTACTCTTTATTCGAAATGATACAAGATTAGATTTCCTTAATATAGGATTTGTTGCATAATAATATACTTCTCTACATAACGAGGAAACTAACTCTACATTTTTTTTTTCATAACATTTCATTGTGACATCTTCTTTGAAAATTGTAACGGGGTTTTCAAATCTTTAAAAAATATTCACTAAAGGCTTTATTTGATGGCTTGTTTGATTGATCAAAATTTCCATAGAAAATATTTTTCACATTTTCCTCTTTTCTCACATTTCATGAAATTCATTTTCCCACCACTTTGGTGGGAAAAACAATTCCATTTTTTTTTGGGTAATTAGAACAAATCTAAACCCAATGGTAAAAAAATTTATCGCTTTATTATACAATTGACATGGAAAACAAAACCAAACGAATGATATACGGTATTTTTTTTATTTAGCAATTGGAACAAATTTTAGAGTCAATTGTAAAAAAATTATCTTTTTAAAGGACAATTTCCATGAAAAACAAAGTCAAACGAATATCAAAAGATCCAAACTTACTTTTATTTTTCGGATGGAAAATTATATCAATCAAACACAATTAATTGTCAATTCTCGATAAAAATAAGTTTCGACATTTCAATTCTCTGTAATTCGTTTTCTTTCCAACCAAATTTTTTTTTGCAGTAAAACAGACCCTAACTTTTTATTTTGACGTTGCCATCCCAAACGTTTGTCAAAATATGCTGCGTATGACCAAATATGCAGCTCCTGACTTTCAGTTTATCGTTCTTAAGGACAAAATAGTCTATTCGCATTTCATTAATTAAAGGTTTAAATTAAATTAAAAATCGGGACATATATATATATATAAGATGTTTTTTTTTTCCGAATTGTGAATGTTTGAGGACCCATTTGCAAATTTCTTTCCATTCTGAATCGTTGCAAATTTTTTTTCATTTGACTTGATGTCAATTTTGTTATCGACCGACAAATCTTTGCAGATTCTACGTTCTAATAATAAATGGGTATGCTACTTGTACAATTTTTTCTTACAATCACTCACAGTAGATTTTTTTATTCACTATGGGGCCCCTCTACATGTGAGTGATTGTAAGATAAAATTGTAAAAAAAAATTATAAGAGTAGCATTACTCATAATAAATGGATAGAATAGAAAAATAATCAAAATAATTGTGAGAGTGTTTTTGCATTTCACATTAATTTAAGCACCGACAGCCGCAAAATTCTTGTAGAAGTTTATTTAGGCCCTGTTTGATTCTCATTTTTGGAGAAAAAATGCATTTTGAATAGTTGATTGATGGAGAATGTGTGGTTAAAAATTAAGGAAAAGTTTTGGATTTGCGTGTAATATTATTTTATTAAAGAATGTGTGGTTAAAAAGAAGAGAGAGAAAAATGAATTTTATGAAAAATGGGAATCAAACGGGAGCTAAAGCTCCGCCCTTTTATAAAAACTCATTTTTCAACAATGTATTTTTAAAATAAAATAATTTTATACGTAAATTTAATTTTTTTTTTTAATTTTTTAACTATACATTCTTCAAAAATTACTATTATAAAATTCAATCTTTTTTAAAAAAAAATTAAACAAACCAAAATTAGGATATCGTGCATCTCATGTATAATTTTGTTAAATATAGAAATATAATATGAAGTATTTTCTATTATAATATTTTCTTTTAGTGTATGATTATTTTTTAGTAGTTAATTGTGTAATCTTTCCTTTTATATTTATTTCACTTTACAGTTATTTGTAATCCTATAAATAGGGTCTTCTACATTGTAATATTTATAAAATCATAATAATACAATTTATACTTCTTCACATGGTATCGGAGCGGATTTAACTTGATCTTGGGTTAAACTTGCAATATATAAACTTCAAAAACACAATAACAATAACTTGAAAGAGATGTCTCAGAAGTCTGCTGCAGCTACTTCAGTAATGTCGGGTCGTCACTTTCCAACTCCTTCTCGAAGTTCTCGACAAAAAAAACTCTCAAATAATGAGTGGTCATGTTTCCTAAATTTTCAATATTTTTATCTTGTTTTTAGAAACATCAATTACATAAATTTTTTTTTTCCCTTTTCTTAGGAATTTAATTCTATTTTATTTGGAGGGTCGATACCTTGAACTTTATCAGCACTCTCCTTATCTCTTAAACAAACTAGAGATTTTTTTAATGTTAAAAAAAAAAAGAATTTTGGAGGGTCGATACCTTAAACTTTACTGACACTCCCCCCACCTTTTAAACAAATTAGAAGTTTTTTTTATCTTAAAAAAAAAATTTGAAGGGTCGATACCTTGAACTTTATCGGTCATTCCCCTGCCCCTTGAAAAATTCGGAGTTTTCTTATGTTAAAAAAAAATATCCATCAAATATTTTCTTCCAACAAACAAGAAGTCACTTATTCCCATCAATAATGACAAAGACCTCAAGTGCTCGGATTTCTTCAATTTGGAAGATTTGATTGGATCGATTTCTTAAAACTCAATATTCTAACACATATTGAGTTTGAGGAGAGGGTGTTTAAATATAGAAATATAATATGAAGTATTTTCCATTATAATATTTTCTTTTAGTGTATGATTACTTTTCTTATTAGTTGATTGTGTAATATTTCCTTTTATGTTTATTTCTTTTTACAGTTATTTGTAACCCTCTAAATAGAATATTCTACATTGTAACGTTTACAAGACCATAATAATACAATTTATATTTCTTCACAAGTTGGAATGATGTTTTGCAGCCACAAAATTTTGTATGAAATTATTAATATAGAAGACATTTCAGGTATGGTACTACAATTAAAATTAATTGTTAACTTTTATTTGAATTTTTATCAAAGTTTTTAAGGTAAACCAACCAAGAGCTATATAAATTTACATAATTTGTACCATTTGTTAGTTAAATATAGTATTTTAAAAACATTTGATGAAATTCATGCACGGGTGTTCAGTGAGCCGAGCTATCTGATTTGCTTATCGTCGTTGCAAAAAAACTCAACTCGATAGTCATACCCGATTCAATTCGTTTTGAGTGAAATCCCCCAGTAGTGGGCCTTTCACCCTCGTTCTAGTGACTCGGGAAGCTTTTCTGATAAATGCACTTAATCCCATTCAGTAAAATAAGAGAAGATTGAAAGCAGCTCGCACATGTTTTACTTTTCTATTAAAAATATCTTTTCATTATTATTATTTTCTACTACTCGGCTTTTGAATGAGCCGATATGAGCCACGGAGTGGGTCGCAAGGGAAAAATTTAGCTTGACTTTTAGCATCTCTAATTCATGTGTGTACCTCGAGTATTAGCTTGTGAAGGGTGGTCGATTGACTTGATATTAAATACAAATTACTAACGTTTACAATGAGTCAAAAATGATTCATTGTGCGAATCTCTTCACATGTACAAAGTAATTCATGCTATGAATTATTCTACTTAGCCACTTTGATTGATCTCATGGATGACCTCGATTCCACCACTCCCCTCACATGGGAGTCGGGTCCCAACTCATTAAATTTAATATTTTTGCCCCTCATGTGAGGAAAGTGGTGGAGTCGAGGTCATCCATGAGGTCAACCAAAGTGGTAAGGTAGCATGGTTGTTCATGCTATAGCCGTATGTTCACATTCCAATCAGTCTACATTGACAAGGATCCGAGAAACTAACAACCTGTTTTGCAAGGCATTTGTAAAGTCAATTATTTTTTGGACTAAAAGCTGCTTTTGAACCTATTTTAATTATTTTGTGGATAATTAACATAAAACATCCTTATCTTTTTTATTATTGATTGTGCAAAACATTCTTCCATCTATTTTCATCCAACTCCTCCATTAAGCCCTCGTTTGATAGTCATTTTTAGAGAGAAAATGAATTTTATTTATGTGATGGATTTTGAATATGTGGTTGAAAAAGAAAAAAATATTATTAATGTGATGAAAAATATTATTTTATTGATTAATGTGTGGTTGAAAATGAGTGGAAGACTGAGAAGTGAGAATGAAAAAAAAAAAAATGGGTACCAAGGAGGAATGCGTGTGGTCAGAACTTGGGGTACTTTTAAGTTTGACCCAGTCAAATTATTCAAATTTCACTTTGACTTTAAAAATTTGAAATTTTCCACAATGACCTCCATGCTGTAAAAAGACAAAAACGACCTTAAGTATAAAAAACAATTACTAAATATTGATTTGTTTAAAGACAATAATGTCCTTTATTTCACAAATAAAAATCAAACACTACGTAAATTTTCAAACTTGTTCGCTTTTTCTTATCTGTCCATTCCAACAGAAATAAAAAATTCTCTCAACTTTCATCAGCCTCAAGAATAAAATCTGGAAAATAGATGAACGTTGAAGGCCGAAATTTGTTTATATCAATCACTATAATTTCAGTAAGTACGTTTTACGCATATTTAATTTCGTTTTCATCAAATTAGTATACGTTTTTATCGATAAAATTTATTATGATGCATAGTTAATAGATCTATAAATTTTTTAAGCATGAAGAAGAAAAAAATTCATCTGTATCTTTCAGAAATTAGTATACGTTTTTTTCGATAAAAATTATTATGATATATAATGTGTTAGTAGATTAAATTGTTAATAGATCTATAATTTTTTTAAGCATGAAGAAAAAAAATTCATCTGACGAAATGGATCTGATAGAAATTGAACATTGTAGAAAGCCGGCTGTTTTGGCCGACTGTTTAAAACAGCCGGCTTGAACAAGCCGGCTGTTTACATTTTTTTTTTCCCATGATTAAATGTAAATTCTATTTCGTCATACAGATATGAATGTAGTCCCGATCTGTTACTTTGGTGATTTCGAACGAGATGAAAGAAATCGATGGATATGGAAATATACGAGCGAAATACGTACTATCGCAATTGCCTTATCATCAAGTACATCATATGAAGAATTGTATAGTGATTTACAGAACAAACTGAATGTTGATACCTCTCAGTACGATATGGAATTGAAATTTATATTCATCCAGCACGAAGCAATTGTCATGGCACCTATAAGGATTTATTCTGATGCTGAAGTAAATTATTTAATCCTTCTGAACCAGAAGGAGACGACTCATCTTTGCGTGACTTTAGTGATGAAGGATGTCGTCGAAGGTAATTTGAATGGAGGGGATCACAATGGTAATGATTTTTGGGCTACTGTGGAGATAGCTCGTGATGATAATGTGGTTATTCCAGAGACAGATGCTACTCAACGTGATATCGTTGTTACGCACAGAATTCCATCTGTAGTTGAGGACAACGAAAATCAAAATGAATTTACAAATGAGGATTTGTTTGCTTCTCGTCAGAGACATGAGCAGGGTGAGACTTCATCAGTTGGAATGAGTGGACCGTCCTCTAACTCTTCGCGCGTGGTTCCCGATGAAGATGATTTGGCAGTCGGACAACTGTTTCAAACAAAGAAAGATTTGCAGGAATCTCTACACCTACTTGCAATAAAATACAATTTTGAGTTCAAAGTGAAAAAAAATCATCGCAGTCGTTGTTGTCGATCGCATGCGTCGGTGACAATTGCAATTGGCGTCTGCGAGCGGCGAAGATGGACACGAACGCGTGCTTTGTAGTTCGCAAGTATACACGGGAACATACTTGTGAAGTGGGAATTGGTCGAAGTGATCACAGACAAGCCCGTGCTTGGTTGATTGGTCGATAGATAATGCACAGGTATGAGGACCCACGGACAATCTACAGGCCTTCGGACATCATTAACGACTACCGTCGAGATCATGGAGTGATCTTGAGCTACCAGAAGGCCTGGAAGGCCAAAGAATGCGCATTTCAGGATTTAATGGGATCAGCGGAGGAGAGCTATGTTAAATTAGGCAGGTACTGCCACAACGTGGAGAAAACTAATCCTGGTTCGGCATATTTTATCGAGACGGAGGGCGATAATTGCTTCAAATTTTTCTTCATGGCTCTTGGACAGTCCATTCGGGGATTTCGAAATGCCATGCGACCCATAATTCTAGTCGATGGTACAACTCTGAAATCTAAATACGAAGGCAAGTTGATTATTGCTACATGCCAGGATGCCAATATCCAAATTTACCCTCTTGCATTCGGCATAGTCGATAGTGAGAATGATCAGTCTATGTGTTGGTTCTTCACAAAGCTGAGGGAAGTAATCGGGGAAGTCGAGGACCTTGCATTTGTAACTGATCGGGGACAGTCTTTGATAAATGGTATCGCTGAAATTTTTCCCGAGGCACATCATGGTTATTGCATGTACCATATACAAGGCAACCTGAAGACTAGGTATCGGGGCAAAGGCATCGGGAAATTATTTAGAGGAGCGGCCGAAGCATACAGTGTTGAAGAGTGTAACAGGTTCATGGAAGAAATAAGAAGCAAATCATTCCCGCTTGGGAGTATCTGACAAAAATGGGCATCGAACATTGGGCTCGCTCACATTTTCCAGGCCGTCGTTACAACATGATGACGTCGAACAATGCGGAGTCTCTAAATGCATTATTCAAGAAGGATCGAGAGTTACCCATCCTCGCAATGATTGAGAACATTCGTAACAAGTTGCAGCAGTGGTTTCACGATCGGCGTGCGGAATCACGTAATTGTTCGACCATGCTAGCGCCAGCTCAAGAGGAGAAACTCTGTAAAGCTGCAGCTGTTGCGAGAAAATTTAATGTGGAACCACTAGATGAGTCTCGATTCTTTGTGAAATGTGTACACGTAATACAGCATACATGGTTGACTTGAGTGATAACACATGCACTTGTAATCGATTTCAGTTGGAGAGTTTTCCATGTCAGCACGCAGTCGCGGTGGCTATATATCGAGGCTTTGCAGCGAGAACATTATGCTCTCGTTATTACACGGCTGATTCTTGGAGAGCAGCGTATGCAGAGACTATATTTCCTCTACCTAATGAAGTTGAGTGGGAAGTTCCCGACAACATTAGCCACCTTAATACTGTTTCACCACCAGAAGTTCAACCGCGTGGTCCAGGACGTCCACGTACGTCTAGAATTCCATATACCGGAGAGTTTCATCAACCGCGTAGGTGTGGCAGGTGCAGAGCCGTAGGCCATACTCGTCAAAATTGTAACAGTCATGTTCCCCTAAGTGACATGTAAGCGGATTTACGAAATGAATAATATTTTTAATATTTATGTTAGTCAAAATTCAGTATTTAATTTTAGTCATTATCAAATTACAAATTATTATTATGGATGTTCGTTAAATAATATATTCTATGGTAATATTAATTACAAAAGATTTACTGGATTTTAATTTATATTTAATATATTTAGGTGTAATTGTTAATTTTTTTATACCAAGTTAAAATTTAAATTACAATTGAAAAAAAAATTAATTATATAAAGAATTTCAAATTACATTAGTAACATAAAAATGCAAAATTACAAATGATTACAATGTACATAAATAACAAAAATTTTAATTAAACAATAGCTACAAAATTACAAAGAATAAAAAATTAAAAAAATTACGGGTCGCAGTTAAATTCCCATAAATCCGCTGCTAACTTATTGCGCCAGTTCTGAATCCATGACTGGTTGATAGAATCAACCTTCTGATCTATACTCAAAAACTCTATATATTTTATGACGTATATGCCGCAATCACCGCTGCAATTAAACAATAGCTGGTTAGTAATAATAAATAAACATAAGAAGAAAGTCTAAAATTTTAAAAAAATAACAAATACTTACGATATGGTCTGTCTCGCCGTAGTCGTGTCCCGCACGATGGCTAGTCTGTCCTCCACGCAGATATCCGCTAGTCTAGCCATCCGGGGAACGATCACAGCCAACGGCTCGCAGATCTGCTCGAGCTGCATCTGTGTCAAGCACGAGTGATCGGGGTCATACACATACACCTTCGACTCGGTGAAGACGATCTCCAGTGCAATGTAGTGATGGTTAGCACAGACTGGAATGTACATATGTGTACAACCAGTCCATGGCCTCCCCCCGACCTTCGGTGACAACCCGAAAATCCAATCGGCCAAATAATCCGGCACTACGTAGTCGCCAGTCTGCTGCCTGAACGACTCGTACTCAATGGCAATGGCCTGAAAGAACTCCATATTCATAATGAGTCGG
Organism: Osmanthus fragrans; assembly: GCA_019395295.1. Classification (NCBI taxonomy): domain Eukaryota; kingdom Viridiplantae; phylum Streptophyta; class Magnoliopsida; order Lamiales; family Oleaceae; genus Osmanthus; species Osmanthus fragrans. The sequence continues at coordinate 5,933,085 of CM033342.1, forward strand.
CTTGGGATGCAAAAGGACTTCGGGAGTCTCACAGCTCTGTCACGCAGCAGATCCATAATAAGGTCGACGTGCTGCATTCAAATGCACATACATCAGTTAATCAATTAATTGTAAAATTATATCCATATAATTAATAACTTCACTTACATCATCGGCGAGCCAAGTACCAGACTGGGTGACGTCATGGAACCAGCTGTAGACGTTCTGGAGGGTTTTTCCCGCGATCGTGCGTGGAACCCTGAATGTATACAACCAAAAACACAATTAAACAATATGTAACGAGTAATTATTTCGCAATTCACTAACCAATTAATTACAATACTTACCCGGGCCTCCACCGTCTCCACTCCGTCTGGAACGCCTTCCATTTGGCGCTATCCACCTCCCTAAACATGGTCGGGACGCCTCCGGCCCCAAGGATAGCTGTTGAAGCCATCCAGGTCATCCACGATCTCTAAGTGGAGGAGATCGATCGAAGTCTTCTTATGGTGACACCGCAGAACGTTCTCCAGAATGTAGACCAACCCTAGCTTCAATCGATCTAGCATGTGGTCACATCTCCTGATCGCGTCGATCAACTGCGGCTGAAGCACCGTCCCCTGTTTCGGAAAGTAGACATCCAGCAACCTGTTGCTTCGTCGAGCAACCTCATCCCCAGTCAGCTGTAGCCCAGTCATAAGTGTAAACTCGGCAGGACCGAAACTGGCGATCTTGCCCCCGAGGTCGAAGTGGAGGGCATCGCCGTCGACAGGACTCAGCAATCGACATAATAATGCATCGATCATCTGGCCCGAAAACTGTATCTCTCGCAACTCACGTAAGGGCCAGATGAAAGACTGTCGCAGCATCTGTATGTGCTGATCATCCAACAGCCCCTCCACTATCGAAAATGCGTCAAAGCTACTATTCCAAGTAGCTTTACCCGCCATCCGTCTCAACTCGTCATCCAGATGATATTCCATCCTACAAAAATTCAAAATGAGCAATGTTACAACACTGTACAAGATATAATATAATAACGTATAATAACATCACATTAAACAATCTGAAAAACAATTACTACCAACAAAGACATAGAACATGTTTAATAATTAATTACAATTCTTTGTACTTGCAGATTTTCAATTTCAAAAATACAGTAAATAAAAAAATTACAATTTAAATAAACAATTTTTATTTAATTACCAAATTTAATTTTTGGGAAAAACTTAATTTAAATGAATAAATAAATTTAAATGAATAAATACATTTTTACATTTAAAAACTTTATTTTTATATTTAATTACAAATATTATTTAATTTTTTTTTATTTTAAAATATTAACTCATAAGAAAATTACAAACAAATTATAAAAAATTACTAATTTATTATTTGTTAATTATCATTGAAACTAAAAAATTAGTAATTAATATTTTAAACATAAAAGAAAAACGAAATTCCAATTTAATTAAAAATAATAAGGTAATTTTTTTTGGTATTTATCAATTTTCATTTATTTATTTAATTACATAAATAACAAAATTTAAACAAACTTAATTTAAATGAATAAAAAAAATATTAAAATTAATTAAAGAATATTAATAATTTTCTTTAATTTAATTACCGAATTTAATTTTTTTAAATTATATATTTTTAATATTTAATAACAATTCATTTTACTATTTACTATTAAAAATAAAAGAAAAACGAAATTCCAATTAAATAATATATTATTTTTTGGTAATTATCAATTTCAAATTATTTAATTAATTACTTAAATACAAAATTTAAACAATAAGATTTTATTTTTTAACATTATTTCATTAATTTTTAATTACCGATTATTATTTTTTCAAATAATATTTTTTTAGTATTTAATATTATACAAATAAAAGAAAAACGAAATTCCAAGTAAATTAAAAATAATAAGGTAATTTTTTTGGTATTTATCAATTTTCATTTATTTATTTAATTACATAAATAACAAAATTTAAACAAACTTTATTTAAATGAATAAAAAAATTATTAAAATTAATTAAAGAATATTAATAATATTTAATTAAATTACCGATTTTAATTTTTTTAAATTATATATTTTTAATATTTAATAACAATTCATTTTACTATTTACTATTAAAAATAAAAGAAAAACGAAATTACCAATTAAATAATATATTATTTTTTGGTAATTATCAATTTCAAATTATTTAATTAATTACATAAATACAAAATTTAAACAATAAGATTTTATTTTTTAACATTATTTCATTAAGTTTTAATTACCGATTATTATTTTTTCAAATAATATTTTTTTAGTATTTAATATTATACAAATAAAAGAAAAATGAAATTCCAAGTAAATTAAAAATAATAAGGTAATTTTTTTGGTATTTATCAATTTTCATTTATTTATTTAATTACATAAATAACAAAATTTAAACAAACTTAATTTAAATGAATAAAAAAATTATTAAAATTAATTAAAGAATATTAATAATATTTAATTAAATTACCGATTTTAATTTTTTTAAATTATATATTTTTAATATTTAATAACAATTCATTTTACTATTTACTATTAAAAATAAAAGAAAAACGAAATTACCAATTAAATAATATATTATTTTTTGGTAATTACCAATTTCAAATTATTTAATTAATTACATAAATACAAAATTTAAACAATAAGATTTTATTTTTTAACATTATTTCATTAATTTTTAATTACCGATTATTATTTTTTCAAATAATATTTTTTTAGTATTTAATATTATACAAATAAAAGAAAAACGAAATTCCAAGTAAATTAAAAATAATAAGGTAATTTTTTTGGTATTTATCAATTTTCATTTATTTATTTAATTACATAAATAACAAAATTTAAACAAACTTTATTTAAATGAATAAAAAAATTATTAAAATTAATTAAAGAATATTAATAATATTTAATTAAATTACCGATTTTAATTTTTTTTAAATTATATATTTTTAATATTTAATAACAATTCATTTTACTATTTACTATTAAAAATAAAAGAAAAACGAAATTACCAATTAAATAATATATTATTTTTTGGTAATTATCAATTTCAAATTATTTAATTAATTACATAAATACAAAATTTAAACAATAAGATTTTATTTTTTAACATTATTTCATTAATTTTTAATTACCGATTATTATTTTTTCAAATAATATTTTTTTAGTATTTAATATTTTACAAATAAAAGAAAAACGAAATTCCAAGTAAATTAAAAATAATAAGGTAATTTTTTTGGTATTTATCAATTTTCATTTATTTATTTAATTACATAAATAACAAAATTTAAACAAACTTTATTTAAATGAATAAAAAAATTATTAAAATTAATTAAAGAATATTAATAATATTTAATTAAATTACAGATTTTAATTTTTTTAAATTATATATTTTTAATATTTAATAACAATTCATTTTACTATTTACTATTAAAAATAAAAGAAAAACGAAATTACCAATTAAATAATATATTATTTTTTTTGGTAATTACCAATTTCAAATTATTTAATTAATTACATAAATACAAAATTTAAACAATAAGATTTTATTTTTTAACATTATTTCATTAATTTTTAATTACCGATTATTATTTTTTCAAATAATATTTTTTTAGTATTTAATATTATACAAATAAAAGAAAAAACGAAATTCCAAGTAAATTAAAAATAATAAGGTAATTTTTTTGGTATTTATCAATTTTCATTTATTTATTTAATTACATAAATAACAAAATTTAAACAAACTTAATTTAAATGAATAAAAAAATTATTAAAATTAATTAAAGAATATTAATAATATTTAATTAAATTACCGATTTTAATTTTTTTAAATTATATATTTTTAATATTTAATAACAATTCATTTTACTATTTACTATTAAAAATAAAAGAAAAACGAAATTACCAATTAAATAATATATTATTTTTTGGTAATTATCAATTTCAAATTATTTAATTAATTACATAAATACAAAATTTAAACAATAAGATTTTATTTTTTTAACATTATTTCATTAATTTTTAATTACCGATTATTATTTTTTCAAATAATATTTTTTTAGTATTTAATATTTTACAAATAAAAGAAAAAACGAAATTCCAAGTAAATTAAAAATAATAAGGTAATTTTTTTGGTATTTATCAATTTTCATTTATTTATTTAATTACATAAATAACAAAATTTAAACAAACTTAATTTAAATGAATAAAAAAATTATTAAAATTAATTAAAGAATATTAATAATATTTAATTAAATTACAGATTTTAATTTTTTTAAATTATATATATTTTTAATATTTAATAACAATTCATTTTACTATTTACTATTAAAAATAAAAGAAAAACGAAATTACCAATTAAATAATATATTATTTTTTGGTAATTACCAATTTCAAATTATTTAATTAATTACATAAATACAAAATTTAAACAATAAGATTTTATTTTTTAACATTATTTCATTAATTTTTAATTACCGATTATTATTTTTTCAAATAATATTTTTTTTTAGTATTTAATATTATACAAATAAAAGAAAAAACGAAATTCCAAGTAAATTAAAAATAATAAGGTAATTTTTTTGGTATTTATCAATTTTCATTTATTTATTTAATTACATAAATAACAAAATTTAAACAAACTTAATTTAAATGAATAAAAAAATTATTAAAATTAATTAAAGAATATTAATAATATTTAATTAAATTACCGATTTTAATTTTTTTAAATTATATATTTTTAATATTTAATAACAATTCATTTTACTATTTACTATTAAAAATAAAAGAAAAACGAAATTACCAATTAAATAATATATTATTTTTTGGTAATTATCAATTTCAAATTATTTAATTAATTACATAAATACAAAATTTAAACAATAAGATTTTATTTTTTAACATTATTTCATTAATTTTTAATTACCGATTATTATTTTTTCAAATAATATTTTTTTAGTATTTAATATTTTACAAATAAAAGAAAAACGAAATTCCAAGTAAATTAAAAATAATAAGGTAATTTTTTTGGTATTTATCAATTTTCATTTATTTATTTAATTACATAAATAACAAAATTTAAACAAACTTAATTTAAATGAATAAAAAAATTATTAAAATTAATTAAAGAATATTAATAATATTTAATTAAATTACAGATTTTAATTTTTTTAAAATTATATATTTTTAATATTTAATAACAATTCATTTTACTATTTACTATTAAAAATAAAAGAAAAACGAAATTACCAATTAAATAATATATTATTTTTTGGTAATTACCAATTTCAAATTATTTAATTAATTACATAAATACAAAATTTAAACAATAAGATTTTATTTTTTAACATTATTTCATTAATTTTTAATTACCGATTATTATTTTTTCAAATAATATTTTTTTTTAGTATTTAATATTATACAAATAAAAGAAAAACGAAATTCCAAGTAAATTAAAAATAATAAGGTAATTTTTTTGGTATTTATCAATTTTCATTTATTTATTTAATTACATAAATAACAAAATTTAAACAAACTTAATTTAAATGAATAAAAAAATTATTAAAATTAATTAAAGAATATTAATAATATTTAATTAAATTACCGATTTTAATTTTTTTAAATTATATATTTTTAATATTTAATAACAATTCATTTTACTATTTACTATTAAAAATAAAAGAAAAACGAAATTACCAATTAAATAATATATTATTTTTTGGTAATTATCAATTTCAAATTATTTAATTAATTACATAAATACAAAATTTAAACAATAAGATTTTATTTTTTAACATTATTTCATTAATTTTTAATTACCGATTATTATTTTTTCAAATAATATTTTTTTAGTATTTAATATTTTACAAATAAAAGAAAAACGAAATTCCAAGTAAATTAAAAATAATAAGGTAATTTTTTTGGTATTTATCAATTTTCATTTATTTATTTAATTACATAAATAACAAAATTTAAACAAAACTTAATTTAAATGAATAAAAAAATTATTAAAATTAATTAAAGAATATTAATAATATTTAATTAAATTACAGATTTTAATTTTTTTAAATTATATATTTTTAATATTTAATAACAATTCATTTTACTATTTACTATTAAAAATAAAAGAAAAACGAAATTACCAATTAAATAATATATTATTTTTTGGTAATTACCAATTTCAAATTATTTAATTAATTACATAAATACAAAATTTAAACAATAAGATTTTATTTTTTAACATTATTTCATTAATTTTTAATTACCGATTATTATTTTTTCAAATAATATTTTTTTAGTATTTAATATTATACAAATAAAAGAAAAACGAAATTCCAAGTAAATTAAAAATAATAAGGTAATTTTTTTGGTATTTATCAATTTTCATTTATTTATTTAATTACATAAATAACAAAATTTAAACAAACTTTATTTAAATGAATAAAAAAATTATTAAAATTAATTAAAGAATATTAATAATATTTAATTAAATTACAGATTTTAATTTTTTTAAATTATATATTTTTAATATTTAATAACAATTCATTTTACTATTTACTATTAAAAATAAAAGAAAAACGAAATTCCAATTAAATAATATATTATTTTTTGGTAATTATCAATTTCAAATTATTTAATTAATTACTTAAATACAAAATTTAAACAATAAGATTTTATTTTTTAACATTATTTCATTAATTTTTAATTACCGATTATTATTTTTTCAAATAATATATTTTTAGTATTTAATATTATACAAATAAAAGAAAAACGAAATTCCAAGTAAATTAAAAATAATAAGGTAATTTTTTTGGTATTTATCAATTTTCATTTATTTATTTAATTACATAAATAACAAAATTTAAACAAACTTAATTTAAATATATAAAAAAATTATTAAAATTAATTAAAGAATATTAATAATATTTAATTAAATTACAGATTTTAATTTTTTTAAATTATATATTTTTAATATTTAATAACAATTCATTTTACTATTTACTATTAAAAATAAAAGAAAAACGAAATTACCAATTAAATAATATATTATTTTTTGGTAATTACCAATTTCAAATTATTTAATTAATTACATAAATACAAAATTTAAACAATAAGATTTTATTTTTTAACATTATTTCATTAATTTTTAATTACCGATTATTATTTTTTCAAATAATATTTTTTTAGTATTTAATATTTTACAAATAAAAGAAAAACGAAATTCCAAGTAAATTAAAAATAATAAGGTAATTTTTTTGGTATTTATCAATTTTCATTTATTTATTTAATTACATAAATAACAAAATTTAAACAAACTTTATTTAAATGAATAAAAAAATTATTAAAATTAATTAAAGAATATTAATAATATTTAATTAAATTACCGATTTTAATTTTTTTAAATTATATATTTTTAATATTTAATAACAATTCATTTTACTATTTACTATTAAAAATAAAAGAAAAACGAAATTCCAATTAAATAATATATTATTTTTTGGTAATTATCAATTTCAAATTATTTAATTAATTACATAAATACAAAATTTAAACAATAAGATTTTATTTTTTAACATTATTTCATTAATTTTTAATTACCGATTATTATTTTTTCAAATAATATTTTTTTAGTATTTAATATTTTACAAATAAAAGAAAAACGAAATTCCAATTAAATTAAAAATAATAAGGTAATTTTTTTGGTATTTATCAATTTTCATTTATTTATTTAATTACATAAATAACAAAATTTAAACAATAAGATTTTTTATTTTATTTTTCAGCATTATTTAATTAAAACAGCCGGCCCAAAATAAAAAAAAAAAATTTAACAGACGGCCCAAAATTTTGGCCTTTTTAACAACAGCCGGGTTAATACCGACTGTTACCCGGCTGTTTCCGGGTCAACCCGACTGTTTCGGGTCGGGTTGACCCGACTGTTTCGCCTGCTTCCTTACGCGCTGGATCGCCGGAAAACGTCATTTCCGGCGATTCAAAGCTCAACTAAGCCTAATCCACCTAATCTAAACCTAAATACCCAATCATTAACACTAATAATCAACAATACAATTACCAAAACTTCAAAAATCATCAACCTCCATGTATATTAAAATGAAACCGTAATCAATATTTTAAAAAAACTCACCTTGTGATGAGATCGAACACCCTATTGACGTTGTCTGACTTTGTGATGATCGACGTGCTCTCCTCCCTCTGGTCGGCGCCGGCGAGTGAATATCGACGTGCGGTTTTTTTTTTTTTTGGTCCGGTTGGTTCAAACGTGAAAGTGACGTTTGGAGGGTATTTTTGGTTATTTGTCTTCATTTTTAATTTTTTTTTTTTTTTTTTTTTTTTTTTTTTTTAAATCTGGTCAAAGGTCATTGTGGAAAATTGGCCTTTTCAACGGGGCATTTACTATAATTTCCTCTCAGAACTTCTTGTCAAAATAGAAGGGTATCATCGTCTTGAAATATTTTCCCCATTGCTTCATCGACCAAGACCACAAATGGAGTTCCAATTCTTCATCAATCAAGACCACCGTCTGGTGTGCAACTTGAAGATTTTTACCACCCTATCCTTGGTGGTCGACCGCACCATTGATATACAATAGTGCCAGCAGCCTCTTCACTGTCCCACATACCGACATTTCCTCCAGAACCCTTTTATGTGGAATGAAAGTTGCAAAGCAACCCTACAATTTTCACGCCAATTTTTGTTGTAGCATCTGACACATTCTGACATTCAACAATTTCTTGCATATGGCTGCACAAGGGTGGACCCAAACAATTTGTATTAGGGGATCACAGAAGGATATGCACAGCGTGACAGCGAAGACCGAAGTGGAAAACGGCGGTGAAGACTGGAAGTGGTGGCCAGTGGGAGAGAGAAAGCAAAACAAAACAAATATTTTTTTTTTAAAGACAAAACGGTGAAGTGATGAGCCGGTGCTCGGTGGCGATGGGTAAATGGTAATGGCAGTCCATAGTCGGCACTTGACAGATTGGCAGAATTGCAGGGATTTTAGCTTTATTCAAATTGTTAATGGTGGAAGAGAAAGACAAGGTCTGCTGCCGGTCGCATTATATTATAAATGTAGGTTTTAACTTTTAAACTTTGACCTTCTAATCAAAAAATAAAAACAATTTTTTTTTAAATTTTTTTTTTCAAAAACTAGGGGGTTAAGTGACCCCCTAGGCCTCCCTCCCAATTTACCCGTGGCTGCAATTCCTAGATCGTGTTCAATAAAGGCCAATCTTCCTTCAGCACATTCACATATAAGTTTGGTTGCATTATTTTCGCACACTTTGATTTGTTTGAGTCTGGAAAAAGTTCGATCGGGGTACAAACTGCACAAGCTTCAATGGATTTTAATCGGCTTTTCTTCGAGGCATCTAAAATTCATATCAGCACTTGTAGGGCACAGAACTTGCCTTTGCACAAATTTCATCTGATGTTATTTCTAGTAAGGACTTGAAGAATTCTATACCTTGATTGTGTGCAACATAATTCCAATGATAAACAACTTTAGTCATCTTCTGAAAATATCGAAATGGTAAAAAATCGTGCCTCGCTGCTGCTTCTTTGAAGCATTATAGCCATGTATTCCATACACTTATGACTTCATCAACAACTGAATTAACTCATCATCTTTTTCCTCGAAAAAATTGATTTCACACACCCATCCCGTTCAGAACTAGATTCGGGGAGGAAGAATATTATTCATATATTGTGGTCTTGATTGGTGAAGAATTGGAACTCCATTTGTAGTCTTAGTTGATGAAGAAAGGGGAAAATCTTTTAAAACTCTAATATCCTTTCGTTTTGTAAAAAAGTTGATTACACGCATTCATTTAGCGGAGAAGTTGGATAAAAATGGACGGACAGATGTTTTCGCAGTCAAATGTGTAAATAACGATGAAAATGCTAAAAAAATGGAAGGTATTGACATTTTTCACGATGATAATGAAAGATTGAAATCTTGTCTACTAATTATTCAATTATTTTTTAAAAATATTTTATTCGATTAAAATAACTTTTTGAGGAAGCTGCCAGAGTTAATTTCTTCATAAAAGTTATCATATAAAAAGGATAAATAAATACAAGAACCAAATTGAAATATCATCCCCACCATAATTAGATGATTAAAATACCAAGAGGGCATTTACCAACTACCTCCATCCCAATAATGTTTGGTGGCCCGGGGTAGGAACCATTTTTATGTACAAGTAGTAAGATTTCTATTTTCTTGTTGTGCTAATTGGGTGAAATAGCCTATTTCATAATATAGTTTGGGATTTTAGCTTTTGACCAGAATAATGTTTTTAATATAAATATTTTAAATCATAATTTATAAACTACCTAATATACCCTTTTTCAATATCAGAGAGAACCCAATTCCTCATTTGCTCAAATCGATTGAATCCCAAAACCCTTTCTTTCTTCTCTCTTCGTAACTTCTTCATCCTCAGATCTTTGTTCCTCTTTCTTTGCATCTTCATCCCCAAATCCTTTTGAAAATCGGTTGCCTTCATCGTCTTGAGAATAAAGGGGAATTAGGCATCAAGCCTTTATCCATTCCCCAAGATTGATCGAATCAAAACTCGCGAAAAGCCATCGCATGAACAGCCACTTTCAGAACCCAATTTCGTAGTGGGTTACCCTAAGGTATGAAAGTTTCATCAATTTTCCCTTTTTTACTAGGATTTTACGCAACAAAAAAAAAAAAAAAAAAAAAAAAAAGGAGAGAGAGAGAGAGAAATCTTTGTGTATGGGTTTTTTAGCACGAGCAAGAACTTGCGGATTTGGGGTTTTAATCTTATTTTTTAGTAAAATTTAGATTTGTTTGGACTTGATAATATTTAGAACAATGTTTCACTTTTTGAAGTACAAAGTACCTGAGTGAGTGCTACCTACTCTGTCAATTTTGTTGCAAATTTGTTTATGACTTAGTTGATTGAGTGGAGATTTCTGGAGTTATTTGATTGTGAATTAGTTTATAGTTATACAGTATGCATTTATTTGAAAGAAATAATGTATTGTATGCATGTATTTAACTGAAGGAAGCACGAGCATTTATTGTACCATGTGTATGATGCTTTTTTACCCTTTTATTTTTGTATGAATTCGGAGGATTTGGCTTGCTTTCTAAATCAACAAACTTTCACACTCCATCATTAAACATCTAATTTTGGTTGTCGACGTGTCGTTTGCATTGGCACGAAGACACTGCACTCTCTATAATTTATTTCTATGGCTATGCATTTGCCTTTATTTCAAGAGAATGTGGATATTAGGATGAGTTATTCATGATTGGTATGGAATGTTATCGTTGATGGATAAAATTTTAAGGAAATCAAGAAATGAAAAGCTCGATAGAAATAACTTCCATTAATACTTTCGTGCCAAAATTTATAAACTGTCACTAAAGTAAACAAATGGACTCCCACTGTTACAAGTGTTGAGAAAATTGAATGAGAAAAAAACCTCCAAACTTAGTAGGGAAAATAACATTTACTAATATAGTAAAACATATTAGACACTAAAAAGGGTAGAACAATTTATGCAAAGTAATCTTTGTTGAATGAGTTCCCTGGTCAAGGGAATTTCAAAGCTTCACTGTCTTAATTTACTAAATTTTATCCCAAAACTTTGTTATTGATTTAATTGTCAATAACCAAGTTTTTTTGTGAACTTTGAGAGAACAAATTACAACTTTTGAAACATTTAATAAATTTTTCATCTCTCTGAGGATACGACACCCCAAAACTACACTACAACACCGCGGTATACTTTGGGCATAATCAAGAATTCTGGTTATTAATTGGTGGTAAGTCAACACGGTTTTCATTATACGAGTTCTCATTGATAACGGGGTTGAGAGCTAGCGGAGAGCCTTCGTTGGAGCCCCATATTTTGGATAATGATAGATTAGCAAATATCAATGCATAAATAATTTATATTTAACCTTCTTTATATTTTCATTAATTTGGTAGTACATGTATTTATTATTGCAAATATCTTTGCAGGGGAGATTCCGGAATATACGCTATCAAGTTTATAGAACTTTTGTCGGTCGGATTAGACGTGAAACTTATATCTGACGATATGATTGAATGTTGGAGGAAGAAACTAGCGGCTAGAGTTTTTGCTATGCATTTCGATCCATAATTGCTTTCTTTGTATATTTTTCACATCTATGTGGTTGGAGGATATAAGACATTTTTTTTTTTTTAAATAAGTGGATATAGGACTTAGATGCTACTTTTGTCTAGACGATAGTGTTTTTTATGATTTAATTGGAAAACATGTGCATGGATACTGATTTTGTCCAGTTAGTATTGATTTTGTCTAAATGGCAGTAATTTCTGATTAGTCTTGCTATGAAAATTTACTATATTTTTCATTGTATGGATGTTTTATTCAAACATTGAAGCAGATAGGGTTGAAATGGAGTTGCAATTTTTATGACAGCTTATATATTTTTGCGATACAAAATAGGTTGTGTTATGAACTACGCAAATTCACCCACCCAGTTTGAAAAATGGCAGTCATACATTTAAAATGATACCATGCCGTTTTGGGTAATAAGTTGTGTTATGAACTACGCAAATTCACTCAATTTGGAAAACGGCAGTCATACATTTTAAATGACACCATGCCGTTTTGGGTAACATGTGTTATTAACTACGCAAATTTACCCAATTTGAAAAATGGCAGTCATACATTTAAAATGACACCATGCTGTTTTGGGTAACATGTTGGGTTATGAACTATGCAAATTCACCTAGTTTGGAAAACGGCAGTCATACATTTAAAATGACACCATGTCGTCTTGGGTAACCGGTTGTGTTATGAACTACGCAAATTCACCCTGTTTGAAAAACGGCAGTCATACATTTAAAATAACACCATGCCGTTTTGGGTAACATTTAAAATGACAACATGTCGTGTTATTAACTACCCTCTAAATGGCACCCATACGTGTAAAATGACAACATGTCATTTTTGTTTTCTATACCCTAAAACATAAACCTTATACCCTATACCCTAAAACTAAACCCCAAATGGCACACCTACGTTTAAAACGATTAGATGCCGTTTTGGGTCACCAAGTATCGATTTCACTCCGAAACTAGTGAAACATGTTTCGAAACATCCTACAGGACCCGTACACATTGAATAACTTCACATGCTATATTTTGAATACCATACTTGTTACATTTTTCTTTATTGTCAATCGTAGTGTAGTTTCCTACCAAATCGGGGAGTAACTCACTATAGTTTGAACGAATATGTTGACCACAACGTCGAAATGTGGTTAAAAATTTCATCCATAAACTTTAACGTGGCTACAGGCGTGAATGAACCGAAACAACACAAAATGAGTAAAAACGTCAGCTATACGTTTAAAATTACTAGATGTCATTTTGGGTCACGGGGTATCGATTTCACTCCGAAACTAGTAAAAACAATGTTTGGAACATCATGGATAAGATGTACAAGTAGAATACTCCATTTTGTGTTTTGTACACCATACTTGCCACATTTTCCTTTGTTATCAACTATAGTGTAGTTTCCTACCAAATTAGGGAGTGACTCACTATAGTTTGAACAAATGTGTCGACCACAACGTCGAAATGTGGATAAAACGTTCATTCCTAAACTTTCACGTGGCAACGTGCGTGAATGAACCGAAACGAACACAAAATGAGTAGAAACGTCAGCTATACATTTAAAACGACTAGATGCCATTTTGGGTCACGGGGTACTGATTTCACTCCGAAACTAGTAAAAACAATGTTTGGAACATCATGGATAAGATGTACAAGTTGAATAATTGTATATGTGATGTTTTGAATATCATACTTGTTACATTTTCCTTTGTTGTCAATTATAGTGTAGTTTCCTACCGAATTAGGGAGTGACTCACTATAGTTAGAAAAAATGTGTTGACCGCAACGTTGAAATGTTAAAACGTTCATCCCTAAACTTTCACGAGACAACGAGCGTGAATGAACCGAAACGAACACAAAATGAGTAGAAACGTAAGTTATATGTTTAAAACGACTAGATGCCGTTTTTGGTCATGGGGTATTGATTTCAATCCGAAACTAGTAAAAACAATGTTTGTAACATTATGGATAAGATGTACAAGTTGAATGATTGTTTATGTTATATTTTGGATACCATACTTGTTACATTTTTCTTTGTTGTCAACTGTAGTGTAGTTTCCTACTGAATTGGGGAGTGACTCACTATAATTTGAACAAATGTGTCGATCGCAACGTCGAAGTGTGGTTAAAATGTTCATCCCTAAACTTCACGTGGCAACAGACGTGAATGAACCAAAACGAACACAAAATGAGTAGAAACGTCAGCTACACGTTTAAAATGACTAGATGCCGTTTTCGGTCACGGGGTATCAATTTCACTCCGAAACTTGTAACAACAATGTTTGAAACATCGTACATGACTCGCTAAAGATTAAATTCAACAATTAATATTCATCCATCCATAAAAAATGTGAACGAATAGAAATGAACACTAAATGAGTAGAAATGTCAGTCATACATTTAAAATGACCTAATGCCGTTTTAGTATGAACAAAGTGCTGCTGTCATAGTTACCGAAAACCTGATCGAAATAACTACTAGAATTTATCAAAATCATCACAAATTGAAGATTAAATTCAATAATTAACAGTCATTCATCCATAACAAAGTGCATGAATAGAAAGGAACACTAAATGAGTAGAAACGTCAGTTATACGTTTAAACCGACTTGATGCCGTTTTGATATGAACAAAGTATTACTGTCATAGTTACCAAAAATCTGATCGAAATAACTACTACAATTTATCAAAAACCAACACAAACTTAAGATTAAATTCAATAATTAACAGTCATCTATCCATAACAAACATGAATGAATAGAAATGAACACTAAATGAATAGAAACGTCAGTCATATGTTTAAAACGACCTGATGTCGTTTTGGTCTGAACAAAGTGCTGCTGCCATAGTTACCTGATTGAAATAACTGTAATTTACATTCATCCTTAACAATTTATCCAAAATATCAAAATGTATCAAAAACTATGATAATTTATCCACAAATTCAAGATGAAGTTCAGCACCATTCCATTTTCATATTTCACAGCAGGCACCTAACTATAAGAAAACAGCACCAGTTGGTTTTTATATTTCACAACAAATTTTGCTTACCCAATTGATTTTTTTCCATAGTATACAACTACCAAATAAAAAGAAATCGTTTATTTTCAATTTATAAAACATACATTCAACTGTTTAAAATTGATTCTTGCTAACCCACTTCCTAAATTTGCATTGTTTGATTTGTTCTTGGTTCAAATAAGAAAACTTCAAAATGTAATCATTAATTGTAAGTGAGAACAAACAGATGAAGAATAAGAAAATTAGATTTGAAGGTGAGTTTAATATGGTGAAAATGAGATTGGATACGTTAGAATGAAGGAGATTTAGAGATTTATATTTGGGAATTTGGTAAATATTAATCTTCATTGGATATTTTAGTAATTTCAATTTAAGGGTATTTAAGACTTTTAACATATAATCAAATGAACTTTAGGCTATTGGAGCAAAAACTATTGATATAGGCTATTTTTTCAAACATTATGGTTGACTAAGCCTTTTAAGCAAAAACCCCTTTGTTGTTTTATACTCATCTGGTGTGAGTGTCCGTTGAGGTTGTACACGTGATTTAATCCTATGCATATACAATTGCGGGGACAGAAAGTTGAAATATAATTCTAGAAATATGTGGAAAGCCAAATTCTCCTCCTCTATCACTATTGTCTTCCTAATATTATGTGCTGCTGCTAATTCTATAGTGAAAGCCTCCTTAGAAGATGAAGTAGACATTAAAAGATCAGATTTTCCAGATGGGTTTCTCTTTGGAGCGGCTACTTCTTCATATCAAGTCAATTTTCTTCTCATTCTGAGCTATTTTCCAGAATTTTCCAGCAACTTTTGATATAGTGCGAATATCTTCTAATTTCAGATCGAAGGAGCAAATTTGGAAGATGGGAGGAGTCTCTGTAACTGGGACGTTTTTTGTCAGATAAAAGGTAGTATAAATTCTAATAAAACTGTGTGGTTTGTTTTTCTTGATCCCCATGGAGTTGGAGCCAGACCCCAAAAGGCTAGTCAAATGAAGTTGGAGAACTCAAGTCATATAAACCCCACAAAAGAAGCACATACTTACGATGTGAGATCTAGGTTGCCATAAATCCCAATGAAAATCATGACAAATCACCAGGCTTTCGACTCGACGTCCACGTCCAGCAGGTGGCTGCTGACTGCTCTGATACCATTGTTATGAACTTGGAAGAGCCAGATCCCAAAACTAGCCAAATGAAGTTGGAGAGCTCAAGCCATATAAACCATACTTCCGACGTGGGATTTAGGTTTCCATAAAGCCCAATGGAAACCATGACACCCCCTTTCCCAATTTTAGTTTTAGGTGATTATTTTTTGCACTTTTTAATCATATCATTATGTTAGGCAGCATAGCAAAGGGAGATAACGCTGATATAGCTGAAGATCACTATCACCGTTACATGGTAATTACAGTACATTCTATCATTTTCCTTAAGAAAGTGCAAAAGGATAAAGTGGTGTTTTTCATTGATCACAGGAAGACATTGAGATATTACATTCTCTTGGGGTGGATGCTTATCGCTTTTCAATTTCATGGAGTAGAGTTCTTCCAAGTATGCATTTTCTTTCTCCATTTGAAAGGCTTCATTGTTCTTGTTTTTTCTTGATTTGGGTGGTAATTTTCGATAAACATATTTGTGATTATGAAGGAGGGAAGTTTGGTGGAGTAAACCAAGCAGGAATCTTGTTCTATAACAAGATTATAGATAATCTCCTAAGCAGAGGTACGATGCCAAATGATGATCTTATTCAATGCTTTCACATGTTCAAGTAGATTTGTTTCATTGCTTACAATTCAAGATTTAGTGCAGGAATTGAGCCATTTGTGACAATTCACCACTTTGACTATCCTCAAGAACTTGAGGACAGATATGGGGGATGGCTCAGCCCTCTGATGCAGTATGTACAATTTTAATTTTGTTCTTTTAATTACCAAATTACTTTGTGCAGTATCAATTTAGAGGCGTGTTTTGGCTTTGTAGGGAAGATTTTGTCCACTTCGCTGAAATATGTTTTCAGAGTTTCGGTGATCGAGTGAAGTATTGGTGTACGATCAATGAACCCAACTTATTTTCAGAATTTGCGTATGAAAGGGGAACTTATCCACCAGCTCATTGTTCGCCGCCTTTTGGTAACTGTTCAACTGGCAATTCAGATGTCGAGCCTTTGATTGCTGTGCACAACATGTTATTGGGGCATGCCAAAACAGTTAAAATATATCGTGAGTGCTTTAAGGTAAGTGTTGATAATCAATGGGGTTGGGAGTTGATAAAACTTGCTGTTTTGAAAATTCGAAGATTAAACTAAGTGTTGTGCTTAAATACCAAAATTACTATTGATGCAGTCTGAACAACATGGTGTGATTGGCATTGTCGTACACTCATTTATGTACGAGCCATTAACAGAGGATAAGTTGGACAAGGAAGCTACTGATAGGGCCTTGGCTTTTAATATGGCTTGGTAAGGGTCATAATCCTGATAAGTTGCACAAAAAGATAAACTTGGTTTCACACAACTCCTAAGGCATGTTTGATACGCAGTATACTATAGTAATGCAAACAACATTTTTAACTTTTTCTTATTTAATCCTGCTTACCAAATATGACAACAGCGAACGATTTGCCCCACTAGTTCTTGATCATGTCAGGTTTTAAATAGTATAAACCTTAAGCTATGTAATTTGATGGTTTAACACACCAAAATAAAAAACAAATTATTCCCAATAATTTTACATTCTATGTTTCTAATATGAGATTTCTCACTTCTCATTATAAAGGATTTTGGATCCAGTTGTATTTGGAGACTATCCTCCAGAAATGCATCATTATCATAGAAGTGAATTGCCAAAGTTTGCCTCAGAGGAAAGAATTATTTTAAGAGATAGCATTGACTTTATTGGGATAAACCATTATGCTACCTTATATGCAAGGGATTGCATATATTCCAGTTGCATTTGCAACGATTCTAGCTGTACCAAAGGTAGTGACCGTGCAATCCGGGGATTTGTGTACACGGCTGCAGAGCGAGATGGTGTTCCAATTGGAGAACCTGTATGATTGTTATGTTTATTGTTTCAGTAATTCATTTTTTCCTGTAATGGAAGTTATTTATTCTAGTTAATCTAGGATCAGTATTCTCGTATTCTTTTATTGTAAAATAACACAATGTGTTTATTTTCTTGCAGACAGGAATGCCTCGATTTTTTGTTGTTCCACGGGGCATGGAGGAGATTATTGAGTATGCTAAAAAGAGATACCTTAACAAGCCAATGTTCGTGACAGAAAATGGTAAATATGGGCCTTTATTGTTTAAGAAATCTCTTGCTAGTGCACCGTGAGTCAAATGTACAAAATATATTTATCCTAATCAATTTTAGTACATCTAAATTTTACTGCAATTTCAGGTTATTCATCCCCCCAAAACCAAGTTGAGGATTACCATCATGATGTCAAGCGGATTAATTATCTGAAATCTTATCTTGCATTTCTAGCTCGAGCTATAAGGTATTGTAACTCCTCATAATACAACTATTAAACATTGCTCTTAATACTTGCATGTGTGCTATTCAAGTTTACTTCTGACATCTTTGATCGATATCTACTCTTAATTTGCATGCACGATTCTGCCCGAATGAGTCTTATTTTTGGTAAAATTTAGGAGTACAATAAGTTTTTGAGCTAAATGAACTGAAAATTCAAATTACTCATACAAAAGTTATTTGTTCTTGTGGTTGAAAGAATATCTTGCATAAAGAAAAACTGTAGTGTTCTTAATGACAGCAATGAAGAAAAATCAGTCTGAAGGATGGAAAAGAAAATAAATTGAAATATGTTACATAACTTGTGAAGTAAATACCCTAAGCCCTCAGGACTTAAGCAAAAGATGGAAGAATAATATATCATACACAGGCAGTGATTTAGAAGAAAATGTAAGAATTCGAATTAAATAACAGAAGAATGAAATGAAATCTCCTTAGCATGTCTTTTACTTTTCTACTGGCAAAAGCTGCAATACACGATGCTTGGAAACAATATGAATAAATTATTTAGGATGTCGAGTAAGTTGATTGTTTTGAGACTAAGAATTTAAATTAAATAAAAAAGTGTGCAATTATATGATGTAACATGTTATTTAGTTTCCTAAGCGAAACAGTTGTTTAGAAGAGAAGTCATACCAAAGAAATGTTCCATTATAGAAGGATTTCAATGACATTAACAAATCTATTAAAGAAAACGAAGTTGTTATCTTAAAGATCTGCTTTATTGTTTTTTCTTTGATGAGAAAAGTGGAAATGTTATTTAATCCTATCCCGTTGTCAGCTGGCTGGATGGAAAAGGGCACCTCTTCTATTTAAATTGGTAGATCCAATATTTAAAGCATACTGATTAAGTAGAAGGTGGGCCAGCCTGTCTGTTGTGTGAAACATAATATTTTGTACACTCCCCCCCCCCCCCCCCCCCCCAAATCTGCTGTAAGGTCGATGGGGGTCCGTTGCGGCGTCCCCGAGGCAAAAAAAAATTTAGTTGCAAGGGTTATTTGGAAAATTCGCACCATATATTTATGTTATTAATTGTTCTTAGTAATACGGATTATTCATTTTATCCATAACACATGCAATTCCCATCTTTTCTCACACACATACACACTGGAACCGAAAGAAGTATGTTCTGCATGTGCACATAAGAAATATTTTGAACCTAATAGTTTCCAATAATCTTTCATCACCATCATCGAATTATGGGTTTGATTGTCGTCATTCAAGTAATGTGTCTACTGAAAATCTTAATGCGTAGATTTGTGCACAAGTTATTTGAGTAACATGACTCTACTGAAAATTTTAATGCGTAGATTTATACGTATCTTGATCAGTATATTTGTTGAAGGGATGTGTTCTTTGATGGTGCAGGAACGGAGCTGATGTGCGCGGTTACTTTTTATGGACATTGATGGATGATTTTGAATGGTCGAACGGATATAGTGTTAGATTTGGAATTCATCACGTTGATCCTCAAACATTGAATAGAGTTCCAAAGCTCTCCGCTAGTTGGTTTAGAAATTTCTTGAGCAATTGTAGCCTCAATTATGTTGAATCGTGTAATTCTATTTCATTGATGGATAAAGATGAATCAAGGGCTCAATCTGAATGATGGTAATAAATGGTGAAAAATGATTGTTGGTGGAACTACTATTTTTCTACCTCCTTCATTATTTAAGAAAAGATATGTGTGAATTCGCATTATCTTTGACATTGATATGAACTTCTATATTTTTCGTCACATAACATTGAAAATATAGCCGAAATTGTCCCCATCAAAAATTAAAAAAATCTAAAGAAAAAATTGTAACGTTTTGTTGGAATCTTGTTGTTCGGCTAGTGCTTCAAGGTAAATTTTAAGCTGACATTGTACAAGGCATAATTTTCATTGCTGATCCGGCAAGACTGCAGATTGCACATCATCAAAAGTTGAAAATTACACCAGGATTTTCTACTTTGTGCAACTTCAATAGTCAAAGCCCTTATTGAAGAAGAAGGAAATGCAGACATTAAAAGATTTGATTTTCCAGATGGGATTCTCTTTGGAGCGTCTACTGCTTCATATCGAGTTTGTGTTTCTTCTTCAATAACTGCACAGGAAGACATTGAGACACTACATTCTCTTGGGGTAAATGCGGTATTTCATGGAGTAGAGTTCTTCCTGGTATGCATTTTCTCTCTTTGAAAGGCTTCATTTTATCGTTATTTTTGGATTTTTATTTTGCACGAGGAAAGTTCGGTGGAGTCAACCAAGCAGGAATCTTGTTCTATAATCAATAATCTCTACTCAGAGGTATGATGTCCCGAGTTATATATTGTACGGCGAAATTTACTAATAGATATCTGTTTTCTCAGGAACCTATCGGTAGTTTGTCCATCTCACTTAAGGGTCCTCCCCAAGGTCGTACTCCATAAAGGGAGACCAAGGGGAGGGCACGCAAAGTGAGTCTTTCCCTCCCTTTAAGCGTAAGGTTTCCATGCTTTAACCTGTTCAAATAGTTTGTTCCGGTTTATAGAACCATTTGTGATAATTCACCAGTTTGACTGCACTCTGATTAGGTTGAGCATTAGGAGATCAATGGCAACGATTGCAAGTTCGTTGAAGTGGATCAAAAAAGAAGCTTAGCGGATGTCTGTGCAAAGCAAAACCAAGAGAATTGCAATGGTCTGCACCGTTTATCATATTTGGACACTCGGAAAAGGAAGATTTTTGAAGATCTAAAGCCACACCGATTGCATCATGAGGCGGATCAAAACACATGTATACAAAGTTATATTTTCATTGTATCATCATGTTTCGATTCATTTTGAGTCTTTAACATTGGATATTTAGATCTTATCATTTGTACATCTTTTGATCTTGTAAGCCCGGGTATAATCGGAGTATTTCTATATAAGTTTTGATCAATACAAATTTACATTTACCAAAAAAAAAAAGAACTTGAGGGCAGATATGGGGGCTGGCTCAAACCTTAAATGCAGTACATACAAGTTACTTTTCTTCTTTGAATTGCTAAGTGAATTTATTGGGAATACGGCTTGTTAAGGGATATAATTCCACATCAAATAAAGATGTAAATATAGGCCAATTTATAAAATTTTTAGGCTACTCCTCTTAACAAGATTGACTTTTTAAGATGGGCCCCCAAGTCTTAACATGGTATCAGAGCCCATTAAACTCCAACGAGCGATTCGATCATTGTAAGACTCAAAACTATGAACATATGGATTTCAAGATTGATTTGCTCAAACGAGCCACCATCTTGTGGGGGCATGTTAAGGGATATAATCCCACGTCGCATAAAAATGTAAACATAGGCCAATTTATAAAGGTTTTGAGTTACTCCTCTTAATAAGGTTGACCTTTTAAGATGGATCCCCCAAGTCTTAACACCGCTTAGTTTTAGGGCTATTTCGAATGAAAGGCATACATGTGGTTTTGTAGGGAAGACTTTGTCCATTTTGCTGAGACGTGTTTTAAGAGTTCTGGTGATCATGTGAAATATTGGAGAACCATCAACGAGCCAAACATTTGGAAGTATAAGATTTGAGATAGGAATTTTCCCACCTGCTCGTTGTTCATCGCCATTTGGCAATTAAGATGAAATTGGTATATTCATAATTAGCTAGAACATTCTTTGTACTTTATATATATGACTGAAGTCGCCAGCATGAAATATGCTGTGAATAATTCTCCCAAATCAATTATCATCTTCTCTATTTATCAAATTCTAACTGGCATCAGAGCCATCGAGCCATTAATGGAAGTAAATGATAAATTTGTTCCCCAAAATATCTTAGCTTACTTCTTCTGCAACCAACCAAATTCCAGCCATAGCCCCTGCACCAACAAATACACTTCCAAATCCCTTTCTAATGCAGTAACATGATCATCTATTCACTTATCCTGTTCATAACCAAAGGTACAACAAAATATAGTTAATCAAAATCAAATCTGATCCAGTCTCTTACTGTCAAACTGAATTATATAAATTATCGAGAAATCAGCTATACAATGTTAAAACAACCAATGGAATGGAGCCAAATATTAAAGATTTAATGCTATGTCCCCTTAGTTACAGAGAGTCGTTCAGTCGACTCCTCATGAGTTGGTCTTATACATCATTGACAGAAAGCAAAATGAGCCAAATTATTGGGTTTAACATAGCATATGAAAAATGGGACTCACTAAGGAAGATCTACATGTCATCCACAGGCACAAAGAGGTTTGAAATCCAGTCAGAAGCCTAAAAAGGTGGAAAACCATAGATGAGTATTTTGCTGTGTTGTGAGACGGATCAAAGATTAAGACAATAATAAAATAAACAATTACACAATGAGCACCAAGATTTAAGTGGAAAACCCAAAATGAAAAAAATTCACTGGCAGAGGAGAATAATTCACTATAATTAATAGGAATTGTGTTTACAAGATCTCAATTCACTCAACTAAGATCTAAAACTCTCCAATATGTTGTACATATGTTGTTCTATCTAATAATATGATTGTAGAGACAATACACGTCGAATTGTATTTATATGAAACCCTAAAAACAAGTTGTAGATGAAAAGGAGATCAAACGCGTGTAAAACACGCAAATCCAGATAACACGCTTGCTTGACATCGCTCGAGCAAGCATCGGGCGAAGGATGTGTAACTCGAGCGACATGCTAGCGAAGGTCGGGCGAGGACTCTCTGTTTGTGCCGCTCAAGCGTCTAGCTAGAGAAGGTCTAGTGAAAATGCGGCAAGTTTTGTTCCGGTCCATAAATCTGATTTCTCATTTTCCAACCCAAACACTACTCCAAATTTCAACAGAATTTGGGTCACAATTCAACAAATCTCCATCTTGAACCAAATTCCACTACAAGGGACTCCAAGTAGACATCACTCCACCTCTTCCACACAAGTCCCAATGGACTAAATCAATGACAAACACCAATCAAGTTCAAGCAATGCTCAAATTTAGCAACATGCAATGGTTTTGTCATCATGTCAGCAGGATTATCTTTAGTGTCAACCTTGCTCACTACAATATCATTACGAGCAATCACTTCACGCACAAAATGGTACCTTGCATCAATATGCTTAGTCCTCTTATGAAACATTTGATCCTTAGTCAGAAAGATAGCACTCTGACTATCACAAAACACTATAGAAATCTACAAGTCTTCACTGATTTCACCAATTAATCCCCTTAATCACATAGCTTCCTTACATGCTTCTGTAATTGCCATGTACTATACCTCTGTTGTAGACAAAGTTACTGTATTTTGCAAAGTAATTTTTCCCGCTGATAGCATAGCCTCCAAGAATAAACACATACCCTACCAGTGATCTCCTTTTATCAAGATCCCCTGCGTAATCTGAATCTACATACCCAATGACTACATCTGAATTTCTTCCAAAATACAAACAAGCATTAGTTGAGCCCTTTAAGTATCTGAATATCCACTGTACTGCTTTCCAATGTTTCTTGCCAGGATTTGTCATATATCTACTAACTGCACTGACTGCATATGCCAAGTTTGGTTTTGTACAAACCATAATATACATCAATGAACCAACTACACTGGAATAAGGAACTCGAGACATGTAGTCAATGTCTTCATCTGATTGAGAACACAATTCAGCTGATAATTTAAAGCAGACATCTAAGGGAGTGCTGCTAGCTTTAGCATTCAGCATATTGAACCTTTGAAGCACCTTCTCTATGTACCCATTTTGACTAAAATACAATCTGCCAGCTTTTCTATCCCTTAAGATTTCCATATCAAGAATTTTCTTTGCTGCATCCAAATCCTTCATCTTAAACTCCTTACTAAATTGAGATTTCACCTTCCTGACCTCTGCTTTATCCTTGGCTGCAATGAGTATGTCATCAACATATAGTAGCAAATGTGTTATTGATCCATCATCTCCCTTCAGTACACACAATTGTCATAATTACTTCTGTTGAAGCCATGAGTAGTCATGAACGAATCAAACCGTTTGTACCACTGCCTTGGTGAATGCTTTAATCCATACAAGGATTTCTTCAATAAGCACACATAGTCTTCTTTTTCAGAAATTATGAATCCCTCTGGTTGTTGCATATAAATGTTCCCCTCAAGTTCTCCATGCAAAAATGATGTCTTGACATTCATCTGTTCAAGTTCTAAGTCATTGTTTGCTACAATCCCAAGTAAAGCTCGAATTGAACTGTGCTTTACAACCGGCAAGAACACATCTATGAAGTCAACTCCTGGAATCTGACTGTAGTCTTTTGCTACCAGTCTGGCCTTATACCTAACATCTTTAATCCCTGAAGTCCATTATTTCCTTTTGAACACCCATTTGCAGTGAATAACCCTTTTACCTTTAGGTAGTTTCACCAAATCTCAAGTACAATTTTTGTTTAGTGACTCCATTTCCTCTTGTATAGCAATCAACCATTTTCCAGAATCACTGCAATTGATTGCCTCTGTGTATGTAACAGGTTCTTCAGTGGAATCAATCTCTTCAGCTTCATTCAAAGCATATGCAATCACGTCTGCTTTCTCATACTTCTGTGGAGGTTTAATATGTTTGCGAGGTCTATCCTTTGCAATTGAATACTATGATGCTACTAGTGATGTAGGCAAAATATTATTGTTTGACAAAACTGAGCTGGTCTGTTCTGAACCATCTAATTGTTCCTCTGGATTAATCTCCAACTCCACATGAGTTGAAGTGCTCTGCTCCTTAATTTTATCAGAATCTTTACAAGACACACCATGAATCATAGTAAATTCATCAAATATTACATCTTTACTAATCACCACTTTCTTTTTTCTAGACACCACAATTTATATCCTTTCACACCTGATTTAAACCCAAGAAAGACACACTTTCTAGACCTAGGCACCAACTTCCCATTATTCACATGAGCATAAACAGGACATCCAAAAATATTTAAATCGAGAAGGTTTCTCAGACCATACATCTTCTGGTGTCTTTTTTCTCAATGACTATTGAGGGTGAGCGATTGATCAAAAAACAAGCTATGGTAACAGCTTCAGCCCAATTTTTTGTATACAAACCAGCATTTGAAAGCATACATCGAACATTTTTCATCAAAGTTCTATTCATCCGTTCTGCCACACCATTCTGTTGAGGAGTTCCAGGCATTGTCAAGTGTTTCAAGATGCCTTCAGCTCTGTAGAAGCTATTGAATTCATCTGAACAAAATTTCAACCCATTATCAGTGCGTAAACGTTTAACCTGCTTTTCAGTCTTCTTTTCAATCATTATTTTTCATTCTTTGAAGGTCCCGAACACATCGCTCTTCTGTTTCAAGAAGAATACCCAAACTTTTCTGAAGAAGTCATCAATGACTATCAACAAGTAATAAGCACCGCATCTTGAAGGTACTTTGGCTGGTCCCTAAAGATCTGAATGAATATACTCAAGTGTTCCCTTCGTGTTTTGTCTACCAGTAGTGAATCTGACTCTTTTCTGTTTCCCAAATACACAATGCTCACAAAACTTCATTTTGCTGATCTTCTGCCCCATCAAGAAGTCCCATTTTACTCAATTCTGCAATTCTATTTTCACTTATATGCCCAAGGCGTATATACCAAAGTTTTGTAACTTCCTCATCAATCAAATAAGCAGTGACAACTGCTACATCCCCTATAACTATGGAACCTTGCAAAATGTACAACTGTGTAGAGTTTTTATGTTCCTTCATGACAACAAGAGCTCCCTTGCTTATGTTCAAAACTCCACCTTCACCAATGTATTTATACTCATTTGAGTCAAGTGTACTCAAAGATATGAGAATTCGCTTCAATTCTGAAACATGTGACATCAGTTAGTATTCTGATAACACCATCAAACATCTTTATTATAACTCTACCAACTCCAGCAATTTTGCAAGGTGCGTTGTTTCCCATAATCATTGCACCTCTTGAAACTCCTTCATATGTTGAAAACCAGTCCATGTTGGAACACATATGAAAAGTACATACCGAATCAAGGACCCATTCGTTACAAGGTTTGAAACCCATGTTAGAAATCACAAGAATCTCTCCTTCACTTTGCTCATCTTCCATAATATCTGCTTCTGCTGTTTTAATAGGTTGCTTTCTTCTTTCATTAGCTCTCACAACTTTATTTCTGTTTTTCAATGAATAACATTCAGCCCTGATACGTCCCTTATTCTTACAATAATGATACACTTTTTCTGCATGTCTAGACATTGATCTGCCCATCATATTTCTACCAGAACTTTTATCCTGATTTCTCCCACGAACAACCAAGCCTTCCGCCTGATTTCTAGATCCTCCGACAAGATGCCCTATCTTCTCCTTAGACAATAAGGTATCATAGGCCTCTTCCACAGTGAGAGTATCCCGACTATAGAGAATATTATCTCTAAAAGTCACATATGATGGCAGCAAAGAACATAACAACATTAAAGTCAAATCCTCCTCATCATACTTAACCTCCAAAATTTTCAAATCAGCCACGACATCTTTAAAAATGATCAAGTTATCATCCAATGACATACCTTCAGACATTCAGTGAGAATATAGGCCATGCTTCAAGTGTAACTTGCTAGTCAAGTTCTTTGTCATACAAAGCTGCTCCAACTTCAACCACAATGTAACGACGAATTTCTCCTTATAAACGTCCTGAAGAATTTGATTTAAAAGATGTAGTTGAATTTGGGTTTGAGCTTTTCTATCCCTGCGCTGCTTTTCTTCCTATGTCCAGGTAGCAGAGATTTTATCAAAACCAAGCAAGACTTGATCCAAATCCATCTGCCCAAGTACTGTTCACATCTTTACTTATATAGACCAAATCTCGTATTGCGATCCAATAATGGAAGATCATATTTCATTGTTGCCGTGCAGAATAATTAAACCTTCGCTCTGATACCACTTTTGTGAGACGGATCGATGATTAAGACAATAATGAAATAAACAATCACACAATGAACACCAAGATTTAAGTGAAAATTTCAAGACGGGAAAAATAACTGGCAGAGGAGGATAATTTACCATAATCAATAGAAATTGTGTTTACAAGATCTCAATTCACTCAACTAAGATCTAAGGTTCTCCAATATGTTGTACATATGTTGTTCTATCTAATAATATGATTGTAGAGATAATACACACCGAATTGTATTTATACGAAACCCTAAAAATAAGTTGTAAATGAATAGGAGATCAAATATGTGTAAAACACGCAAATCCAGATAACATGCTTGCTCGACGTCGCTCGAAGGACCTGTCGCTCGAACGACAGGCCAATGAAGGTCAGGCAAAGACTCTCTGTTTGTGTCTCTCGAGCGTCCAGCTAGCGAAGATCTAGCGAAAATGTTGCAAGTTTTGTTTTGGTCCATAAATCTAATTTCTCCTTTTTCAACCCAAATACAACTCTAAACTTCAACATTATGTGGGTCACAATTCAACACGCTGCCCTTCTATCAATTGGGGATGGACTTGCAGCCATTGGTGAGCCTGTTTCCAACAGGGATCAAGTTCGTTACCCTTCTGCCCTGCCGATGTAACTCTTTTTCAAAACTGCATACCTCTGGAGGAGAAAATCAATTGGAATTTTTTTTAATTGTTGTTCCTCTACATAATCATGTATACATTGACTTATAATGAGAACCCCAATGGAAGCACTAACAGAGAGCAATTATTCAATACAATTAAACCAAACAAGATCTCTATGTTGAGTTTAAACCCCAATTTTTTTTTTTATTATGGAGCAACACTTCACAAATTATTGTATGAAACAAATGCACCAAAAATCTCTTCAATGATTTAAGTAGCACCTTGCTTATTCCTCTCACTAATTCACTACCTCTCTCCTCACTTTCTCACAATAACACACCACTCATATATATTTTGTCTATCTTACTTCTCTCATCACACATTAATTACACATATAATACAATACAACAAGTTGTATATATAGATGACAATGTCGGTGGCTCCTACGATTTCTACTATGTCAATTACTCTAGATAATTCCCTTCATGGCAGTGGAGATGATTATTTAGCATGTTCTAGACAATTCCAGGTCTACTTGGAGAAGAAACATCAAGAAATGAGCTGTAAAATATGAGATGGATAAGCCTACAAAATTCTGAAAATTTGTCTAAAAGTAGACGATGATCTTCAATTCTCCCCTTTAACATCGACTTTTCATTTTGATTCTTTTCTTTTTAGTCACGCCCAACTCTACCTCAAACTCAACAAGTTTGAAGTGTTCGATCCTTCATTTAATCTCCGCGACCCTTTATTCAATGTATCTGACTTTTTCAGCTAGCGATTTTCTTATTTGTGATTGTAAATTTGTACGTACATTGATACCTTGTTGACCCTGTCGATGCTCCACTAGTGTTTTCTGGTCCATGTCATTTTGTTAATGATTCTGTGTCGCTTTTGCAAGCTCTTCTTTATCCCTTCACACTTGTAGATATTTAGATTCCTTAGGACTTCGTTGTTGGGCTTCTGTAATTTCTTCTTACGATTTGTCTTCTGTTTCCTTTAAATATAGCAGCCAAGAATATGTTTCTGCCAAGAATATGCTTCTTTAAGCACTTCTTCAGAGTTTGTTAATTCCTCCCTCTTCAGAGTCCACCAGGAAGATTTTTCATGAACCACGATATCCTCTCCTAAATCATCGATCTAATCATCTTCGCAATCTAATTGTTCAGGAAGGACCATTACTAACGCTAATTCGTTCTTTAAACATAAATTGATTTTATTTTCTCAAGCCTCCTCAATTAATGTTATGGGTGCCTCAGCATCCCATTCTTCTTTACTGTTATATTTTTTTTGCTCGTTGGAGATTGCTATATTGCCTTCTGTTGATTTATTTTTAAACCAACAATCTCTAGCATAATGGCCTTATTTTCCACATAAAAAATACAAGCCATTAGTTTGTTGATATTCCATGAACAGCTGGCCTATTTTATTGCAATTTTGTTGAGCTCCCATTGTCTGGTAACTTCCTTCACGTTTATTTTCTTTATTATTTTATTGATGAAATTGACCTCTTCTTTTATAGCTAAATAATGATTATTCCTCTTTTTTCTTTATTGAGACCCCTAACATTTGTTTGGTCAACGCTTCTTGGTCGGTCAATAAATTTTGGAGATTAACTAATGAATGATGCTTTGGCCAATCTTATATTGAGGCAATGAAACTTCTGAATTCGAGTCTTAATCCATGTATAATTATTCTTTTCATTTCTGGACTTTGAAATTTTACTTGAAGCATCTAACTCGGGTATTTCACGATAAAGAGATTTAACTTTATTAAAATATTTACATACTATTAATTCTCCTTGAGTAATCGAGAAGCTCGTTCTTCAGAAGCTGTAAACTCAGATCATTTTTTTTCCGAGAATAGTGAGGCCAAAGTTTCTCATGCTTCCTTTGGTGTGTTCTTATCCCTTATGTACTCCAACAATTCTTTCTCGATTTTCGTGTTTATAGCGGCTTTGCCGGCTTTAATTCTCCACTTCTTCAGAAGTGACATTACATCACTTCCGCCAACTACCTCCTATAGGTCTTGCCCTTGGAGATATGACTTCATGCAAGTTTTTCATGTGGTATAATTTTGATTATTGAGCTTTTTTATTCCACTTATCATTTGTAGATAGCTCATCGTGACTTGAATTACCTTATCGTAATCAAGCATTCTTTAAGAAAGCTTCACAACCTTCTTCTGTGCATGATCTCGAGCAGCTCAAAAATCAGTCCTCGATTGTCTAGCTCTAATACCTAATTGTTGAGCATGATACCAAAAATAAAGATTTTATTATTCCAAAATCAATTACACACACCACTACCTCACTAAATTAATATTTAATAAATACAATATTGGATCAGCATAGTGTTGAACACGTAGAGATTTCTGGGTTGTGTGTGTGCTTGGAAATGAAGGTTGCATAGTGTTAAATATGTAAATATTATATTGAATATTTTCTATTATAATATTTTTTTTTAGTGTATAATTATTTTTCATAGTAAATTATTGTGTAATCTTTCTTTTTATATTTATTTTTTTGTACAGTTATTTGTAATCTTATAAATAGGGTCTCCTACATTGTAATATTTACAAGACTATAATAATACAATTTATATTTCTTCACATGGTATCAGAGTATTATTGAATATTTTCATATGGTATCAGAGCAAGTTTAACTCGGTCTTGGGTTAAGCTTGCAAAAAAAAAAAATTCTTTTACCCACAATTTCACGCAAACGGGCAGAGAAAGAGGAAGAAAATTGGCAGAAACATGAGAGAATTTTGTGGTCCCTTTGAAAAGTCAAATATTGTGGCTGCTGGGTGAAAATATGGATTTTGCGACTTTGTCAGCCCCCTTGATGCCGCACCCCCCTATTGGGAGAGTTCGATCAGCCCCTCTGTCAAGGGGGCTGGCACCATAGAATCATCTAAAAATATACATGCATATAGGGAATCAAAGTAGCGGCTGGGTGACTTCTTCAACTAATAAAATCTGACATCTTCTCAGAAATTCGATTGATATAGATGTTACTGGAAAGGTAAATCCATTGCCCGGTTTTAATTCAAATTTTTTTTTTTTCCTTTTTCTTGAGAATTTAATTCTATTACAAAAAAAAAATAAAAAAAATTTGGAGGGTCGGTACCTTGAATTTTACCGACACTCCTCCTGCCTCTTAAACAAACTAAAGATTTTTTTAAAATTTTAGAGGGTCGGTACCTTACTGACACTCCCCTGCCTCTTAAACAAATTAGAGATTTTTTTTAAAAATTTTGAAGAGTCGGTACCTTGAATTTTACCGGCACTCCCCCTACCTCTTAAACAAACTAGAGGTTTTTAAAATTTTGAAGGGTCGGTACCTTAAACTTTATCGGCCCTTCCCTTGCCCCTTGAAAAATTCGGAATTTTCTTATTTAAAAAAAAATGTCCATCAAATATTCTCTTCCAACATACAAGAAGTCAATTATTCTCATCAACAATGACAAAGACGTCAGGTGCTCGAAGTTCTTCAATTTGGAAGATTTGTTTGGATCGATTTCTGAGTTCGAGGAGAGGGTGTTAAATATGTAAATATTATATTGAATATTTTTTATTATAATATTTCCTTTTAGTGTATGATTATTTTTCATAGTAAATTATTGTGTAATTTTTCCTTTTATATTTATTTTCTTGTACAGTTATTTGTAACCTTATAAATAGGATCTTCTATATTATAATATTTACAAGACCATAATAATACAATTTATACACATAGTGAACATGCGCATGCAGTTTGCTCAGTGGAATCGTCTATACAATCATGCATGGATTTGAGTGGTTTCACACACTTTTTGATTGATCCCCTTTTGATTTTGACCTCCTGAAATGTAGAATGCTCGAAGGGCCAAAGTTTCAATCTTACCCAGAGACGAGTTAATGTTATAGATAATAAACCCTACCTAGAATCTTCAATCAAAAGTAGGTAAACAGTTGTACCTTCAACTTTTAATAATCTGTGTTGAATCCTTTCTTTGATAATTCCCATTAGACTTCAAACTGGATCAAGTGCTCTCTTCGTTGAAAGCCTTTGGGAAAATCACTGAGAAGCGAACCGGAGACGAACTTCGCTTCCAGATGGACGACAAAATTCTACTCTTAAGGTCAGAAATTGCAAGGTGCCACCGACCAAGAGGATAACCTAAAATTCTTCCGGACCGCCGTGAATTGTTGTGAATAGTTGGAGGATGGATAGCGGGACGATCAATTTAGTTGACAAAAATAGTTGGAGGATTAATTTAATTATTCTGAATAGTTGGAAGACTAATTTAAATATTCTGATAGTTGTAGGATTTGGAAAAGTAATTAAACTAGTTAAAATATTTAAACTGATCCCCAACTATTTCTAACATCCATATTTATCCTCCAATTTGAAATTCTTTGATTGACTCTTCCCAAAGCAAAGAAATGATCCATTTTTTATTTGACTTATGGGGCCAACAAACAATAATTTTTAACAAATATATATAAATAATAGAATAGAATTAATAAACTAAATAGACGACGTATTCTTTTATTCGAAACGCCCCATGATGTTCAACCAATTCAGCACGAATGCTGCATTGGATATACTTAAACTCAACCTCGAACTAATACATCATGCAAATCAATCCTCCAAATATTAAGAACACTAAATTGATCCTCCAGCTATTAAGAACTCGAAAATTGATCCTCCAAGTATTCAGAATATCTAAGTTTATCCTCAAACTAATACAAACTTCTAAATTGATCATCAAACTATTAGGAACATTTAAATTGATCTTCCAACTAATAGTAATACTTAAATTGATCCTTCAAGTATTAGGAACATCTAAAATGACTCTCCAACTAAGAGAATCTACCAAATTCATCCTCCAACTAATTGAAACTTCTAAATTGATCCTCCAATTGATACAAACTTCTAAATTGATCCTCCAACTATTATGAACATCCAAACTGATCCTCCAACAAATAGAAACTTCTAAATTGATCTCCCAACTATTATGAAAACTTAATTGATCCTCCAACTAATAAAAACTTCAAAATTGATCCTCCAACTACTATAAAAATCTAAACTGGTCCTCCAACTAATTGAAACATCTAAACATATCCTCCAACTAATTGAAACATCTAAATTCATCCTCCAACTAATAGAAACATCTAAATTCATCCTCCAACTATTATTCACTTCAAAATTGATCCTCCAACTATTATTAATAAAGAAATATATCCTCCAATTAAAATAGATATCTATTTTGATCCTCCAACTATAATTAACACCTAATTGATCATTTAACTAATTAAAGCTTCTATATTGATCCTCCAACTATTATGAAAACTTAAAGTGATCCTCAAACTAATTGTAACATTGAAACTGATCCTCCAACTAATAGTATCTTCTAAATTCATCCTTCAACTAATTAAAACTTCTCAATTGATCCTCTAACTATTTTGAACGATTGAAATGATCCTCCAACTATTGAAACTTCTAAATTGATGCTCCAAATATTAGGAACACTTAAATTGATACTCTAACTAATTGATAAATCCAATTTGATCCTCTACGTATTAGCAATATTTAACTTGATCCTCGAACTAATTTTAACATCTAAATTGATCCTCCAAAGCCAGGAAACACCTAAATTGATCCTCCAACTATTATGAACTCTAAAGTTGATCCTTCATCTTTTAGGAACACTTAAATTTATCCTCCAACTAATAGAAACACCTAAATTGATCCTCTAACTGTTAGGAATAATTAAATTGATCCTCCAACTATTAGGTACACATAAATGATCCTCCATCTACGTGGAATGTCTAATCAATCCTCCAACTAATTGGAACATCTAAATTGACCCTCCCCAAACCACTAGGAAAACCTAAATTGATCTTCCAACTAATAGACACATTTATGTTGATGCTCCAACTATAAGAATAATCAACTTGATCATCATACTACAAAGAAAGCTTTTTGTGATTGTTGACAAGTAGATAGGAACAGGGCCGACGTCCATGCCAATTTTATATAGAACTTGGTGGACGGTTTTAATTGGATTAATTGATATAGCTTGAGATTTGGACTTTATCATATCAATCCTCGTACCTTAAACAGGATACCAAAGCGCTCTGATAATTGGTACGGAGATTTCTTAAGGAATAATAGTACTTTGAACCACAGAGAATTGCCCAAAACCGTTTCAATAGACAGTAAATATGAATTCTTGTATAATTTATTCATTTTATTAGATATAAGTTAAAGGGCGAAGGAATTGGGCAATGAAACTTTCACCATAAATACTAGTTTCCTAATTATGTCCCACAATTACTAAATTATATTTAGCTAGTGGGACAAAATTCCTTTTGTGTTAAAGTTTCACATTCACGTCTAGTAACATTGCTATGCAAACAATAGATTAAAGTATAGGTAAAGATTGAAGGCTAATAAAATTAAAATTAAAACTTAATATTCAAAGTTGAAAGGTTGAATTATAGAGTATAGTTAACTTATGAGGTTCAAACCGAGTTTTGAAACCAAACATCTTCTCAGGAAAATAAATGGGGTGTTTCAGGCAAGATCCAATGTAAATTCATTCAAACTTTTGATTCACTCGTGGGATCCGGGCAATCCGAGTACATTAGTGACATATATACTATGTTATGAGCAAATATCTATAATTATATACATTATACACACCATATTTACGACAATGGATTGTACGTTATTCATATAGTACATATGTTTCAATAGCATTTTAAAACATTTAGTTTTTCTTCTCTAATCATTACTAGTTAATGTTGAACGTGCGTTGCACGTTATTCTGTAATACTTTATGAGTACAGTGAAAGTAATATTTGATCCCTCATTCACCATTTCGATCAAAATATGAGACGTATGCAAGCTTTTGAAAATAAAATGAATATATACGCGATAATGAATGTTAAATTATTTATACTAAATGAATATGAGGAATACATGTATGAATAAGAATTTTGTAGTATTTATTACATTTTGTAAATTAAATACATATTGAAAAACGAAAAGTTGTATATTATTGAAATAATTAAATTGTAATGGGGTTAAAATCATTCAAAAAATGATTCTCCCTCGATGTGATATTTAACATATTATTATTATTATATAGAAGATAGATATAGATTATAGATTATCAAACATATTGTAGATGAGAAGTAAAAATTAGGAAAATTAATGGGGGGTATTTCCATATATGTAAAATATAACGGGGTACTTTTAAAAATAGCCTAGTCAAAGCTCCTAAAATAGCCAAATGATAAAAAATCTATATTACCCTTAATGAAATAAATTGAATATTGTAAAATATATCCTATCTTTTATAATCGGTTTACAAACTAGTTTTTATCTTCTATCTTGTATTTCAAAATATAAATTCATTATTTGATCTAATTGATTAGAATAATTTATAACATATTGTTCATATTTTTCTTTAAGTCTATTATATTTTTCTGATAATGTATTAATATTTTCTAATTGAGAAGTAATATTATTTATTTTATCTAACAGTTTTTCTAATAAATTATCTAATCCTTCAATAGTATATCCAGGCATCAAATAACAAAAATAAATAATCTTAGCGATTTTAAACTTCTAATAACAGTAATTAAAACATCATAAATAGCAGAAAAGCAAATATTAATGCAAGAATATAACGTAAATAAGAAAGATCTTACAGTATTGGAGCAGAAGGTAAAAACAGATTAATATTAACGAAATTTCCCTTGAACTTGCACCCATATGTTTGTATACTCAGATATAAGTGATCGGTATTATTTTAATTTAAGAAAGTGGGTTATGGTCCAACACGACTTCCGCATACTCATTGATTTTCTCTGACTCTTTTGCATATCTCACAATGGATCACACGGAATCACAGTTTTTC
Source organism: Osmanthus fragrans (assembly GCA_019395295.1). Lineage (NCBI taxonomy): Eukaryota > Viridiplantae > Streptophyta > Magnoliopsida > Lamiales > Oleaceae > Osmanthus > Osmanthus fragrans. The sequence continues at coordinate 5,969,279 of CM033342.1, forward strand.
TTTCAACTCCTTGTTAAAACATCACCATAAATGGTAACATGGTTCTAATGGCTTTCTCTAACAACGCCAAAAATGGCAACATATCAACGAGAAAATGCACAAACCATCAAAACTTTCACCGTTGGAGTATAAGTAAGATAAGAGTTTTTAGAGAAAATAATAAGAATGAAAAAGAAATGTTTTGGAACAATTTTAATTTCATAAACACATTACACTAATATCTCTTACATAAGAGTATACAAACATACTTCGGCTACACTCTTGATACTCTCTCTAAGGAAATTAGAACTCCATAGAGATTACCTTATTACACGCTTGATTTCAAAGAGAAAAACTGAAATTGCTACAAGACTCGAAATACTAGATAGAGAGATAATTTTTTGTTTTTCAACTCATTCCTTACTTTTGAGAATTCGTCGTCAATTTATAGACTGAAAGATTCTACAGTAGTCCTTCATTATTGTTGTTTTAACAGTGTAGGGTCTTGAGAATTCTATTGTGGCATAAAGTTCTTTGTCTTAGCATGAAAAATTATTGGGGTAAACCCACAATTTTTCTCTATCAGAGTGAATTTGATAAAGTAGTGATAAAGGGGTCCACTATTTTTCCATGTGCGATTCAAACCATTCATCTGGATCGAGGAAAATTGGTGAGATGTCGCCTTTATTGCTACAGCAATCGCACTTGTAATTAGGATAATGCCAAAACTGTTTGCACAGTTCATATTTTGTTTTCTGTGTTCCACTAGTATGTTCTTCAAATATATGATTACACCATGTGCCAAGATAGTGTCAATCTTCCTGTTTGGTGGGTGCTACAGCTTTACTGTAGATCATGTGATCCTGTGACTCGTATACCCATATGTTTTATTTTTCTTCAATAATTTTCTGAATATGCTCAAATTGCTCCTTGTATCCTTTTGCTCTATGGAAGGCATTCATGTTGATGATGTCTTCTGGCGTGGATTCAATGACTTCACTCTTTTCAGGCTGAAGATGCTTGGTAGAAGTGGCCATTCTTATAACATGGCTTGCTGGAAGCAACTTATTTTCTTCATTATCCCATTCAGGACTGGCCGTGAAAAATCTGATATATATGTTCTTATGTTTAAGAACTTGACAATATCGTTCAATAGCTCGGACTACATCTTTTGGTAGCATAGAAATTTCTTTTAATGATTCTGATGGGTAAATACAAATTATATTTCTCATCTCATAAAGAGTACGAACCCAATATGTTGGAGCTCCTGGATAAAGATTAACTTTGTTATAAGTTCCATATATAAGAGTTTTCATCCATCCTCCAATATTGGTGAACCAGCAGCAGGCAAGATTGAACAATACATATGCTAAAATAAAATTATTTTTATCCTTGATATCCATAACACCAGGGGTGTTACAGGCCTTAATAATATTTGAGCGATTGAGCTCTGGTATAGAAATACTATACTTTGTAAAAAATTTCTCCTGTGAGGGAGACAAAGTAGTATTCTCTTTGACAGATAGTTTATGAAACTTTAATGCTTTTTGTTCAATATTGGTGTTAAGACCTTCAGATCTATTAGCACTAGGGCCTTCAGATAATACAGCCTCGTTGGCTTTCTCAGATATTGGCTTAGCAAAAGCCTTCTCCATCAGTGCTATGTTGGATTCTATTGCAACAACCTTCACACTCATCTCAAATTTCAATGTTTCGAGTTCTTTCTTGATTTGCTCAATTCTTGGTTAAAAAATCTGGAATAAAATTGTATTTCCCTTTAATATGGACAATATCAAAATTAAATGGCGCAAACCACATTTGCATTATAATAAGTGGCCTTTCAGCTACACTGGTTTCAAATATATTTGTTAACAGTGGTTTTACCTGAGTATTATCCGTTCTAGAAACTTTTTAGGTAATAAATAAGGTTCAAATTTCGCTACTCCTTTTTTGACAGCTAAACATTCTTTTCGATTAATATCGTATCTAGTTTTTGCATCTTTGAATGCACCTGAAATATAAGCAACAAGCTCTTTTGGGCATTTACACAATGGATTACAAAGAAAGTCTTTATGATTTTTTTTTTTTTTTTTTTTTTTTAGGATTGCTCCCTAGTGTAATAGAGAGGCATCAGTTTCTAAAATATAAAAATCATTTTCATTTGGAATATTTAATTCGGGTAGATTTTCACATACTTTCTTTATTTTGTTTATCATTTCGATATCTTCTTCTGTCCAGTTCCAATCAACACATTTTCTAAATTTTTTGATAAAGTGGACTTTGTATTTAGAATAATATTTGATAAATTTTTCAAAATAATTTAATAATCCAATAAAGTTTTGCAGCTCTTTTTTATCTTTAATTACTTCTGAAAATTCGATAATCTTCTTACCAATATGAGGTTGTTGGAGTATTTTTTCTTCTGTAAAAATATATCCTAAGAATTCGATTTCAATTTTAGTTATTTCTGCTTTTCTTTCATATAGGGTTAATCCATATTTTTTGACAATATAATTGAACTTCTTAAAATGTTCGATATGCTCTTTTAATTTTTTACTATGGATAAGGATATTATCTACATAAGCAATGCAGAAATTTTGTATTGGTCTGATTATCTTATCCATCTTTTGTTGAAATATTGCTGGAACATTCATTAATCCAAATGGCATAACATTTCACTCGAATTGTCCTAATGGATTAGGGGTGATAAAACTAGTTAAAGGTTTAGATGCTTCATCTAGTTTTATTTGCCAATATCCTGATTTACAATCAAATTTAGAGTATATTTTACTTCCTTGTATTTGTTTTATTAACAAATATTTTATTGGTAATTTATAGCTATTATGTATAGTTTTAGAATTTAGGTCTCTATAATCAATTACCATTTTAGCTTTTCATTTTTTAATTTCATTATGGTTTCTAACCATAAATGCAGGACTATTATTAGACTAGTTTATTCTCTTATCACTCCTAATTCTAATAGTTCTTTAATTTGTATTTTAAATTCTTTTTTATCTTCTTCGCTATACGGAAATTATTTTCCAGATATCTTAGCGTCTGAATTTTTTAGTTCAATGGTTGCAATATGTTTATCTTTGTCCCAATTGGCTAAGGGATGTTCATGATAACATTCTTTTAATTCTAATTTAATTTTTTCTAACTCTTCTTCTAAATTGTCAATTCTTAATACATGGATTTTTTTGTTTTTGATTGATTTCAGCATAACATCCACCACGATTACCTGCATAATTCTGATGTCTAGACTTATGGTGTATTGGTTGATGTGCAATTTCAATTGCTTTATAAATTTTTGGTGTTTTTAATTTTGTGATTACATGGTGTAGTAAATTCAAAACTATCTTTATATTGTGTAAATGAGCTATATGTATAGATGGAATTTTCTCCTAAAAGGATATCACATCCAATTTTATTTGTTGCATATATCCTAGAATAAAACATTCTCTATTTCCTATAATTATAGGAACATTTTTTACAAAATCTCTATAGATTTCAACAATATCACTGGCAGTTTGATCATAAGTTGTTTTCTTATAGTTTCTTTTATAATAATGTTCAGGAAATACATTTCTTTTATATAGGTAAATTTCTTTTACATAGACTATTGTATGATAAAATACATTTTATCATACAATAGTCTTGTAAATTGAGAGTTATCTCAATATATGGACTAAGTATACTAGTTTTGATAGATCTAATTCCTTGTATCATATAAATTGGTTCTTTGGTTTTATTAACTCTAGGAAGTATTTTCTGTTTATCCTCTGTAGTTATTTGTAGGGTGTTTTTCTGGATAACGTAAGGTGAAACCTTTTCAAGAAAATTCATTCCAAGTAATATTGGGCTAGTATCTTTTCCTTTTCTATAATCTTTATGGATTTTAAGGTTTAATTTAAATTGTTCTCCTTCTATATCAGTAAAGCTTAGATCAAGATTAACAAATGTTCTGATTTCATATTTAATTCCATGATAATCCGTAAAAGTTATTCCTTGGGGTAGGTTTTCTTCAGATAAATGATCTACTAAGTCTACTCTTATATGGCTGGTACTAGCTCCTGTATTGACAAGGGCTATGATTTCTTCGTAGTTATTTTGATTATTGATATACTCTATTAAGATAAAGAAATTATCTTCATCACATTTTCTTAGGTCAATATCAATACTATTTCTAGGTAATGTTGAGTAGTTTTTACTTGTAGATGGTCTACTAGAACTTGCGAGTTCTCTAGTACTGATACTTTTTTCTATTCTTCTACTAGGCATGCTGACTACAAGTTGTCCAGAGGTACTCAAAGTGAATAATTCTTGGTTCCCTACGTTATTGTCTATTCTTTTAGCTCATTGGTGAAAATCAAGCACTATATCTTGTGGTAAAGAGATATTATTATCACTTAACATTCTTGGTGGCGTAAATTGTGCTAGATTTCTAAAGTCTTCATGAATTTCTATAAATTCTCCTGAAATTTTATTGATTTCTTTTTGGTGTGTAGTTGTAAAAGCACAAAGTTTTACAATGTAAAGTTATAGCTTTACTTCAAGGTGGCATAATTAATCTATCAATTTTCTTATATAAATTTAGTCCGAAACTTAAGTTTTCATCTGATAAAGACATGGCAAATTCAGGTCTTATAATAAATATAATTTTCTTATAAACAAGATTTCCAGAGACCATTCCTAATAGGGCATCCATAGGATCATGAAGTATTGTATTATCCATCAAGTATATCTGTATGTGAATATCCATTTCTTCTCTAAAATATCCTTTGATCATAATTTGGATCCTCCCAATAACTATATTCTTTAATATATCTCTAGTAGATTTTTTAACACTTGCTAATTCTCTATTAACCCATTCTCTTGTTATAAGAGGTATAGTAGTATTGCCTTTAACATTTTCGATATTAATAGGTACTTCGTCATACTTGGCAATGTATATTGTTTTGTTAAACCAAGATAGTATAGGTCTTATAAAAACATCTTTATCTTTTAAAGATATTTATTTTTTCTTTTATAGCTCCATATCTTTCTTCAGCAAACACAACAGTTTGCGAAGTTCCTTCTTCATTATCTAAGTTGGTCTCAATAATATCAATAATTTCTTGATTCATATAAATCTGTTCATATTTCGGTTCTTCAATTTCTTCTATATCTAGTTCATAGATTGAGCCAGTTTCAGATAATTCGTCTAAATCTTCCACTATCTCATATTCCGAGTCAGATTCTATTTCTTCCATTAATCTAATGGACTTAACATTTTCTCTTCTATTTTTATTAGGACAATTTGGAGATATTTGTCATATTTCGTTACATGTAAAACATTTACATTTTTTATAAAATTCTTCCTTAGATTTTTTCTGGGGTTTCTTATGTTGGTTAAATTTTTTTTTTCCAATGTTTTTCTTCTTAAAATATTTCTTGTGGCTCTTAATTCCTCTATTTTTCTTCCAAAGTTTAAGATATTTCTTAAATTTTCTTTTATAATATGGTTTCTTGGATGGTTGATGACAACCAAATTGTGGTACTACTGCTATTTCTCCATAACAGTATAAACTAGCTTTCTTACCATGTTTTCTAAATAGGTGTTGGTACATAAATTTTTTTTGCACCATTCATATATTTTTCTCTTAGCGAATGAAGTTCTCATTCCTAGAGTATCAGCCTTTTGATTAGGATCTTTCCATTCTATTTTCTTCCAATAAATTTGGTATTTCTCAAATAATTTCTGACCACATGACCAAGGCAGCTTAAGGAAATATCTATTTAATAATTTTTTATCCTCTTCAAATATATTCCATTCTTTTATGGATTTGGATGCTTTGATATATATTTTTTCGAATTTCTTAGTATATTCATCTAATTCACACATATCACAGATTTTTAATAATTCTATGTCTCTTTCCGCTTGTAAGGTTTATTGAGTAATCATATCAATTTTAGTTTCAGGTATAACTTCTCCCAAAAGTAGATGTCTAAAGAAATTTTCTATTCGTTTTAAAATCTCTTTAAAATTTTTAGCATTTAAACTTTCATTACTATCTGTGGTAGTTGTAGATTTTTCTCCATATTTGATTTGATTTTTGGTATTTTCAGAAGTCCTTCTCCAGATGTCTAAAGTAATTCCTCTAAAGGTGTGGATTATAAAGTTATAAGCTTGAGTGGTATTCCATCTATGAAAAGCAACGGCTAAATCAGTAGTTTTTGCCCAAAAATCAATAACTTCGTTTTATTATTGCTATCATCAATATCTAACCATATTCCTGTTGTAAGAATTGGTTCAGTAAATAATCTAATAGAATTATTATCCCTAAGATGTATAGACTTGGTCGCAATAGTTTTTGGACCTTTTCTAAAATTATAACCTGCTCGCTCATTAGTTATTCCATGTTCTCTTATCCATTCCAAATTTCAGTCATTAGATTCATCTTGAATCCAATCAGTAGTAACATTAGTTCCACTAGATTCTCCGACTAACGGCTCACTTGTTCATTTAAAGGTAGAGTATTAATTTCAGTAGTCTCCTCTTTAGGTGAAGGATCATTCATATATATATTTTCAGTTTGGATAACCATTTGTTCTAGACTTTGTTTATAAACTTCTAATTCCTCTCCAGTAGCTTCAAAGAATTTAGTTTCTAATTCTTCTATAACGTTTTCCGGTAAAGGTGGTTCAATTGAAGCATAAGAATTATTTTTAAGTTTTAATTCCTTAAATTTTGATTCAATTTGTTTATATAGGATTTTAGGTCCAATCTTAATATTATCATTTACAATTTCTAAATTTGATTCAATATTTTTCACATGAGTCATGATGTCTTGATTTATCATATCGATTTTTTCTAAAGGTAAAGCATAATTATCATATTGTTCTAAAAATTGATTTATAATAATATCTTCCTCTTCATATTCGGGAGATTCATCTACTAAAATTTGTAATGCTTTATTTTCTGCTTCAGTTAACTGTTGAGAATTATTTATTTGTTTTATCTCATTTGCTACTCAAATTTGTCGCTAACTCTTGTAATTTAATTCTATTAGTATTAGTTAAAATAACAACATTTTGTAATTCTTCTAAAATTAGTTTATCGTTTCTATCCATTCTATAAAATATTTCTAAAGTTCTAAAATTTTTCTTTAGGTTCGTTACTAGACTCTGATACCAATATTTTTATGAAAAGACGAAAGGGTTAATATAGATTAGTTAATATAGATAAAAAATATTTTGAGGACTAAATTGAAAATCTTTTATATTAAGATGGCAATGAGTGCAATATTTATATTTGGGGGTATTTTAGGTAGTTAGTAATGTAAAAAATGGTCAATGGCTATTTTGGAAAATTGGCAGGGTCAATCGGCCATTTGCCACCTATTCCTCAAAGGGAAGAATTCATAAACCATGGTGTAAGTATAAAATATTCATATTTCAGTCCTGAAGTTTGATTTATACAAAAATCAGGTTTTTATTAATTAATTAAAATTTTTTATTAATTAATTATTTTAAGGTCACGGTTATAAAATTTATGGTCACAGTTACACAATTAAAAGTCACAACTAATTCACTGGTAACATATTATCAAATTAATTGGTCACAAATTATTTCGAGGTCACAAATCAAAAATTTTGCAAGTAACAGATTATCTCAAGGTCACAAACCAAAAAAATTTATAGATCACGAATTATATCGAGGTCACAGATCAAAAAATTTATAAGTCACAGTTTACTCCATTGATCACGAATTTAAAAAATTATAGGTCACAGGTTTTCAATTTTGTGGTCACAGATTAATTTTATAGTCACAAATTATCGAATTATATGGTCACAGTCCGATCACGATCCCGATTCACCCCAATACATGGTCACAAACACCATCACACACCGTCGCTGCCCCCACCACACAACCCACCATTATCACTGCTGTCCCGTTGCCCGGTACCACCACCACATCATCGACACCAACACCACAATTACAGTAACACCACTACCACCACCACAGTAAGCACACCAACACCCATCATCGTTGCAATGCAAAACCACCACTACAGTTACACTAACCAACCACCAAAACAGTGAAAAAATCAACACAAAAGCGACGCTGGCGATTCGCGAACCAAGCAAACCACCACCCATCACGCAACGCAAACCACCACCACCATAGTAACGACCAAATCCACGCGAAGGAGAAGTTGTGAAGCAGAAGCAGCGTCACCACCACCCATCGTCGTTGCTTCTACTTCAAGAGCACGAAGCAGATCCACGCCGACGATTCGCGCCCCTTTGGGATGAAATAGATTGAGGATTGGATAGATCTACGCAGGCGATTCGCGCTCCTTTGAGGTGAAATGGATTGAGGGTGGGTAACGGCGTTGGGCGACGACGGCGTGTTGGGCAAAGATGGCGGGAATGGATGGAGGCGCCGATTGTGAGTGTAGAGAGCGAGTGGAGAGAGAGAGAGTGACGAATTGAGAGACAAAAGACAGATAGGGTAGAGAGAGAAAATGTAAGGAATAAAATTATTAGGGTTTAGAATAATTGGAAGAATAGTTATTAAATGGGTTATATTGACACCTGATATTTGTATCTTTGCATAATGAAACTTTACTCTTGAATTTTGAATAGTGTTTTTCAAAGGTCGATTGTGGTGTAATTTCCTCTTCCTCAAAATATAACTCATTTGGGCCAGAGATTCAATTCAAATTTTAGGCCCAATGAAATTAGTTCGATTCCCCTTCTTTAGCTCCAGCATTTCTGATTGTCTTCCTTGTCTGTAGGCTGTAAACCTTGAGCAGAGAATCAAAAACCCTAAACATAAAACCCCTTAACCGAAAACCTAACTCCTCTTCTTCTTCTTCTTCTTCTTCTTCTTTGTCAGTACAATTGCAATTTAAGCTCTGAATTAACTCAATATGGTGGGCAAGAACATGAGAAAGAGGAAACCTTCTTCTCAGCAAAACAAGGACAACAATAAGAAGCGGTTCTCCTCCATTAGCCATGACCCATTTTTCCACAACAGCGATTCAAAACGGCGGAATAAATTTGATGACGAAGACATCAATAGCAGCGATGATGAAGGGGAGGAATTTGATTCCGAAGGGGAAAAAGAAGCAGTAGCGGGGGAGGAGGATAATGAAGAAAAGATTAGAGAGGAGACGCCTGCGGAGAAAAAGAAGCGATTAGCTGAGGAATTCTTGGACAGGATGAGGGCGAGGGAAAAGAGAGAAGAAGACGATGAGGAATTAGAGGATGAAGGAGCGAGGAGAGAAAGAGAGGGAGAGAGGGATTCACTTATTGCCAAACTTTTGCAGCAGGAGCAGCTTGAGGAGAGCGGCCGGATGCGCAGAGCCATCGCTTCCAGGTGTGTGCGCGCGCCTGTGGATTGTCAATTTTATCCTTCTTGTATACAAGTTTGGTCGAGTTGATGTAAATGCACGAGCTATCAAGCTTTTGGTATTACAGAGTCTGATGCTAGAATGCTTAGGACATTACTTATGAGTAGTGGAAGTATGAGTTTTAGTAATTTATGCCTATGCTCTGATTGGAGGGATACATTTCTTTGGCTTCCTTGTTTCTTCTTTTCTTTGGTGTAAGGTTGGGAGTAGGGACAATACTCTCTTTTGTTAATATATGCTCGAAATGGGTAGTTATGACTTTTCTTTCACCTAATATGAACCTATTCGCGCTTACTTTGCCATTTTTTGTGGTTTGGACAGTGCGGATGGGGTGGAGGAACATGCTTGAACTGGTATTATATAAACTGTTCTCGTGAAATTTCCTAGTTGCATTAGTAGTTGAATGTTTTTGAGTAATTTATTTTGGATGTTTGGCTTGTGAGAAATTGTGTTGCTTGGTTAACAATGTTTTCTGCGACGGTTGATGCATTTATGGGCAATGATGGTATTTCCTAGGATAGTACAGGGTAAGGTCTAGAAGTAAAGTGTTTCTTCCAACACCATGGTTATTGTTACAGAGGAAGCAACTCCACTAGAATTTTGTAAAGTCACATATTCTGTGGTTCATCTCGATGAATTGATAAATGTGATTTGCATTTGTATTAGTTGTCTCTGGAGCTGTTTATTTTGATTCTCTGAAGCTTGTGTGATGCTTCCTTTTGTGCTCGCACTCTTCTGTTTGCATGCTCAAAAAAAAAAAAAAAAAGTGCATGGCGGTTTTTGTGAATTTAGAATGCATCTCATTTAATGACACATCTAACTATCGATATTGAAATGTATCATAATCTTTAGGGTTCAAAAACCCGAAACAACGGAAGGATTTCGGTTTTTAGTAAAACACAGGCATCCAGTTACTGCTGTAGCTCTATCAGAGGATGATACCAGAGGATTTTCAGCTTCCAAGCATGGTACCATTTTTCATTGGGATGTCAATAGTGGGAAGACTGAGAAATATGTGTGGCCTAGTGATGAAGTGCTGAAATCTCATGGTGCCAAGGACCCGCAAGGTCGAGCTACAAAACACAGTAAGCATGTTCTGGCATTGGCTGTTAGTTCTGATGGTCGATATTTGGCAAGTAGTGGCCTAGATCGGCATGTTCATTTGTGGGATATCCGTACTCGGCAGCATGTTCAGGTGCTTCTACCGAACTATTGGTAACTAGAGATACATATGGAAGTTTCCAATGATTGCTGGTCAAATAGTTATCTGTATATTATGTGGATCTCTTTTTAAAATTCTGGACACTTACTTTAAAATACAATAATTCTGGTGCATTGGAAAATCCCAGCCCTTAATGTGGAAATTACTTCTTCTATTTGCTGCATTAGCTACTAAGTGGCATACTTCTATCAAATTAAGAATTACATGAAAGTGTTCACTGATTTTTGAATACTACAGGACTGATTTAACCAATCATGTATTCCTACGCAATGCATGTAATTTGTGTATTTTCTTTATAGCTCTGGATGTCAATCTTTAGGGGAAGCATGTACTTTATATTTTGGTAAGCCATTTTAACTCACCTTTCGCATTACTTGCAGGCGTTTCCAGGGCATAAAGGACCTGTGTCATGCTTAACATTTAGGCAAGGAACGTCAGAACTTTTTTCTGGTTCATTTGATCGATCTGTCAAAATCTGGAATGCAGAAGATAGAACTTACATAAATACGTTATTTGGTCACCAGAGTGAAGTGTTAACAATCGACAGCTTGAGAAAAGAACGTGTATTGACTGTTGGACGGGACCGGACCATGCATTTGTGGAAGGTAATTCACAACCTTTTCCCAAAGGGTTTGCAATCACAATTGTAGTCCAAATTGCGTCACACACTGTACAATTTTGAGGGTGAATCTACAGTAGAACTAGAAATCAACGAAACATAATAAGCCTACAATAAAACTATAAAAGAGTACATGAGCTTTACTATCAGTTTCCCTCCTCCCCAGCAGTTTAATCTTTAATGTTGAAATTGTGAAGTACTATTTGAAAGTGAGCATACTCCGAAAAGGAGAAATATAAGAAAAACAGCTAACTAGATAAAATGCCAATCAAATTAAGAAGTGTCTAGGCAGCAAAGATGAATATTTTGTGGTTGATGGATATTATGCAATGAGGTTTTGAAATGTGAAAAAATTCTTATGAAGGGAAGAGGAGTATCATGGAGATAATAAAGGTGATATTCAAGGTTGGACGAACTACAGAGATATTCAGTTCTCTAGGGGGTTGTTGAGTATAATTTGAAATGCAACTCAGTGGTATTTGAAAATTAGTTTTAGTTTTAGTTTTTTTTTTTTGTGTGTTACGGAGACCTACTACAGGTATTACTTACATAAAAGAAGTAAGCCTTCTATACATTCTTTATTAATTAAAAAAAGGAAAAGAAGCATGTTATTAGATATTTATGGAGATGGTTTGGCATGCTGTAGATAGAGATTTCTATTAGATAACATTAAGGATATTTATGAAGGACTGGTTGTGAATATGAGATCTAACGAGGTAATATTGGGAGATTTCCTGTTAAAATAGGCTCGTATCAAGATTCCTGTGAAATCTTACAATTTTGCTTAATTTATAGATGAGCTCGTTAGACATATCCATACAAAGGTTCGTTACAGTACATTATTTGATAACAATCCATTTTTAGTTTATGATATTAGGAAGGGGTAATTCACAACTTAGAACTCTTTAGGATTGTAGGAGTTTTTAAGTCAAGTACAATTGAAGTGGAATTGATGAAATGTTATTTGAAATCATGTGTGTTCGTATTGTTCCGTAAACAATTATTCTAGATATCTAAGCTTGACTATTTAAAAGCAAGAAGGAAATGGAAATGATTTAAGTTACAGGATTAGAGTGATGGGATGAAGCAGTGTTTGTATTGTATGTGGTCTAATTAATGCTACCATTCAAGGGGGAAATTTTATAGAATGCCTATCAGGCCAACTGTGCCTTATGGTACTTGTTTTTTGGAGTACTAACCAAACACAATAAAATTTTGTGGCACATCTTGCTATAGATGCTTAGACCTAAAGAAGTTCTTGTTCGTAAGAGTGATGCAGAAGAATAAATAAGAAGGAAATTTGACTTTATTGACTTGGATGAGGTGGCCCATGGTATGTCTTGACCTTCCTGAAAAGGTAGTCTAAAGGAACGTCCAAGAAGGATTCATGTGGCTTATCCCAAGTTTACAGCCCTTCTATATTAAAAAAGTATCAAGCTAATATCTCGATAATTTGTGTTATACACTCACCTATATAATCTTCCTACATGACAATTAGTTTCCCTTTATTTCCTTATTGAAAAAAAACAAAAGAGTTGTGAATGTTTGTGAGAAACAAGTGAATAAAAGACCAAGTTATGGCCAATGATGTCAGTTGAAATATATATAGTTGTCTTATTTGTAATATTTGTTATTGTTAGGGACCATATTGTAATATCTTATCTTGTATATATATTCATTATATCCTATCAATAAAATTAATTGTTTTTCTCCCAAAACTCGACTTGGTATCAGAGCTTGGGATACCTGAACCCTACCTCTGCCCTGAACCCTACTAGTCCCGGCCAACCGCAGCTGTATTTCCGGCAACAGCGGCGCGCCTCACAAAAACCCTAGGTGCGTGCGACTTCCCTGGCAGCAACTGGGCCTGTGCGCGACCTTCTTTTCCCGGAAGCAGCTGCGCGCGATTGAAGACTGGCCTGCGTGCGACTACCTGTGCTCGCGACTCGCCTGCGCGCGACCTGCCTGTGCCTGTGCCTGCAAGACCTACCGGATTCGCGCGACCTGCTGGACTCGAACTACCAGTACCTAGGGTTTGCTATTTGGAGCTACAATCTCGGCCATTGATGCTATTGTTATGCACCTAAATTTTCTCAACATAAGGTTCGATTTCAGGGAGATGAAGTAAGGTTTCTGTGCTATTGATTTCTTGGAGTTGTGTTGGTTTCTGTGCTATTGCTATTGATTTCTTGAAGGCTGTGTTGTTGATTCCTTGATATCAACGTTGTGTGCCGTGGTTGTCTTGCTTTAGTCTTCTGTGATTGGTTGTGACATTATTCATTAACTTGCAATAATGGCCGACAACAAAATGGTTACATCGTTAGTTCATGAAACATTATCTCCAATTCACATTAAGTTAGATGGCACTAACTACCGTGTGTGGTCAAAATTACTGGAGATGCACATTACTGGCCGAAAGAAAAGAACCTACATTTTTGGTGAAATAACTATGCCAAAAGAAAATGATAGTAGCTATGGTGAATGGGTGGCAGATGATGTCATCGTTAAGTTTTGGCTTATCAATTCTATGACTGATGCTCTTGTGGCCCTCTTTGTTCAGTTTGACACAGCCAAAGATGTGTGGGATGCAGTTAAGAGAAGTTATCTTGATGTCTCTGATTCATCTCAAGTTTATGAACTAATGAAAAAATCCTTTCAGCTGCGGCAAGAGGGGCGGCCTCTTGTCACGTACTACACTGAAATGAATTCTATTTTCTTGGAACTTGATTACCGAAGACCTAATTCCATGAAGTGTGCTGCTGATGTTGATGCACTAAAGAAGAGGTGTGCTGAAGACAGGATTTATATGTTTTTGGCGGGACTTGATCATAGCTTGGATCAAGTGCGTAGTCGTATTTTGGCTACTACACCCCTTCCAAGCTTGGAAGAGGTGTTCTCGACTGTTCGTCGTGAGGAACAGAGACAACTCACTATGGGGGGGTGAAAGCCATTCTGAGGCGTCTGCGTTGGTTGCAAAAGGGTTCATTCCTCGATCACGAGCTCCTATTTAGTCTGTTGAAACCTGCTCATTCTGTCATCTTAAATGACATACTGCTGATAAGTGTTTCAAGAAAAATGGATATCCAGATTGGTATTTAGCAAAGAGGGCGGAGAAGAGGGGTGGAAGATCATTCCAGGCTACGCATTCATCCGCTATATCTACTCATGCACCTACATCTACTGTTGCTCGTTCATCTTTTGGGGAAGGTATTTCTGGGGTGCATTCTGCTTCTACTGTATCTGATTTTTGGGTTATAGATTCTGGAGCTACTGATCATTTTACTTGTAATCCCTCAACATTTGACTCGTTGACAAACTCGCCTGTTCAGTCTGTTCAAGTGGCTAATGGGACTCCTGTCAAAATTACTGGGGCCGGGAATGTCTTGTTTTCAAATACCTTCTCTCTCTCATCTGTTTTACTTGTACCTACATTTTTCACTAATCTCTTATCTATTAGTAAAATTACGAAGTATCTTGATTGCTCTGTCATCTTCTCACCTACTAATTGTGTATTTCAGGACAATCGAACGAAGATGACGATTGGCACTGGTAGAGAGAGAAGAAGGCTGTATTTTTTGGAAGGAACAAGGTGTTTGCAAACTGAGGATAGTCATAGTCTTCAAGTTGTTAGTAAATCCTCTCCAAGAGATAGGATCCTTTTGTGGCACTGTCGATTAGGTCATCCTTCATTTCCTTACTTAGAACACTTGTTCCCAAAACTATTTACAAACATTTTTAGTTCTAGTATGCAGTGTGAACAATGTATTTTTGCTAAAAATCATCGTGTACCTTTCAAAATCAGTGTTAATAAAAGTTCTGTTCCTTTTACTTGTGTTCATACTGATGTTTGGGGGCCTTTCTCTACTCCATCCATTACAGGTCATAAATATTTTGTTTCTTTCATTGATGATTGTACCAGAGTTTGTTGGATATATTTGTTAAAATCTAAAAGTGAAGTCGGGCATATTATTCCAAAATTCTCTAAAATGATTGAGACAATTTCATACACAGGTTAAAGTTATTCATTCTGACAATGGCCGTGAGTTTGTAAACCAAACTCTTGGCAACTTCTTCTCGACTCACGGGATTCTCCATCAGACCACTTGTGCTTACACACCTCAACAAAACGGTATCGCAGAGCGAAAAAATCGACACATTCTTGAAGTTGCTCGGGTCTTATGCTTTACTATGCGTGTTTCAGAATGTTTTTGGGCGGAAGCGGTAACTACTTCTGTCTTTCTCATAAATCGCATGTCTTTTCGCATTATTGACTTTCAAACTCCTTTAAAAATGTTGTCCAAGTTTCACTCTATTCCCTCTGTTTTAAATATCTGCCCCAAAGTTTTTGGTTGTGTGTGTTATGTTCACGTGCACTCTCATCTTAGAGATAAATTTGATCATCGTGCCCTGAAATGTGTCTTCCTTGGCTATTCTAGCTCCCAGAAGGGCTACAAATGTTTTCATCCCCCTACAGGAAAATACTATGTTTCTATAGATATGGAATTTTGCGAGTCAGAATCTTTTTTTTCTGATGACGTGTCGTTAGTTCCTCTTCAGGGGGAGATTAGTAGTAAGGAAGAGGAATGAGTGTGGTTAGATGAAAAGAAAGTGTGGATTTCTGGAAAAGAGGTGGAATCCCAAGTAGAATCTCAAAATGAATCTAGAGGTGAGGATGATAGATCACCTCGCTTGTTCCGAAAATATTATACAAGGAGAAACTTAGACAATGCGTCAGACCCTGTTGATACTACAGACCCCGTTGATACTACGGTGCGTAGTATCAACGGGGTCTGTAGTATCAACAGGGTCTGACGCATTGTCTAAGTTTCTCCTTGTATAATATTTTCGGAACAAGCGAGGTGATCTATCATCCTTACCCCTTCTACTCCTATCTCTATTTCTGATTCTAATCCTGCAACTTTAGATATTGTTGATACTCAAGATAGAAGATATCCTCTTCGAGCCCATAATAAGCCTGATAGGTTTGGTTTTTCGAAATCTTCTTCCAATGCTATCTTTTCCATAACTGACTATATCTCGTACCATCGCTTATCTAAGACTAACCTAACATTTGCACTCCAATTGTCTTCTGTGTCTATACCTAATCACTTTCAGGAAGCTCTTGATCAGCCTAAGTGGAAATCTGCTATGGTAGAAGAGATGAATGCTCTCCAAAAGAACTCTACTTGGGAAATGGTCTTATTACCACCAGGAAAAAGGACTATAGGGTGCAAGTGGGTGTACTCATTAAAATTCAGGGCAGATGGAGCTGTGGATAGGTATAAGGCTAGATTGGTTGCCAAAGGGTACACACAGACGTATGGAATTGACTACCAGGAAACGTTTGCTCCAGTAGCTAAGATGAATACTGTTAGAGTTATCCTATCTCTAGCAGTCAATCTTGATTGGCCATCGAGGCAATTTGATGTTAAAAATGCATTCCTTCACGGTGATCTGACAGAGGAAGTGTATATGGATCCTCCTCCTGGTTTTACTCCTCCAGGGAGTAATGTGTGTAAGTTGAAGAAAGCCTTGTATGGGCTAAAACAATCACTAAGGGCGTGGTTTGGAAGATTGAGTTGATAAATGAAGAAGTATGATTTTAAACAAGCCTTGGCTGATTATACCCTATTTTATAAGAGGGATGGTCATGATATTACTATGCTCGTTGTATATGTGGATGATATGATTGTTACGGGCAGTAATCCCAGTAAGATTGAGAAACTCCGAAGCCATTTGACAAAGGAGTTCGAAATGAAGGACTTAGGTACCTTGAAGTATTTCTTGGGTATTGAGGTATCATGGTCTCAGCAAGAACTTATCCTATCTCAACGTAGGTACGTTTTTGACCTTCTAGCAGAAACGGGTATGTCAGCTTATGTCCCTGTTGACACGCCCATTGAGGTAAACCATGGCCTGTCTATTTATCCTGATCAGATTCCCACAAACAAAGAGAGATATCAGAGGTTGGTGGGGAAGTTGATTTATTTGACCCACACGAGACCTGATTTGTCATATGCAGTTAGCGTTGTGAGTCAATTCATGCATAACCCCAGTGAGCAGCATATGAGTGCAGTTAATCGGATATTGGCATATCTGAAGTCCTCTCCAGGCAAGGGAATTCTATACTAAAAAAGGGGGCATTTGGATATTATGGGCTATACGGATTCTGATTTTGCTGGATCGAGATTGGACAGAAAATCCACATCGGGATATGTATCATTTGTTGGAGGTAATCTTGTGACTTGGAGGAGTAAGAAACAGAATGTAGTCTCATTATCCAGTGTCGTGCTTTGCATCATGCAACTACCAAGCTTACATGGCTAAAATTTCTCCTTAGTGAACTTGGCTTTGGTCCGGACAAGCCTATGTTGTTGTTTTGTGATAATACTGCTGTCATTAAAATCGCAAACAACCCTGTACAACATGATAGGACAAAGCATGTTGAACTTGATAGGAACTACATCAAAGATAATCTCAACTCTAAAAATATAGAGGTTCCATACATCAAGAGGGTAGAACAACTGGCCGATGTAATGACACATGGAGTTGCTAGTGGTCCATTCTATACAATGTTGTCCAAGTTGGGCATGCGTGATATCTATGTACCAACTTGAGGGGGAGAGTTGAAATATATATAGTTGTCTTACTTGTAATATTTGTTATTGTTAGGGACCATATTGTAATATCTTATCTTGTATATATATTCATTATATCCTATCAATAAAATTAATTGTTTTTCTCCCAAAACTCGACTATGTCTCTGACCCTCTAAGATCGGTGAACTTTTCATATGTTTGAACCATAATCTTTGTATTCCAAATAGGTACCAGAAGAATCTCAGCTAGTATTTCGAGCTCCTGCATCATCCCTGGAATGCTGCTGCTTTATTAGCAATGATGAATTCTTATCGGGTTCTGATGATGGAAGTATTGAACATTGGAACATATTACGTAAGAAGCCTGTCCATATTGTAAGAAATGCACATGCGTCGTTGACTCAGATCAATTTTGAACAAAGACATAATGGCTTATCAAATGACCACATAGGTATTTGATCTTCCAGCTTCTTGTCTGTTGACAACTGGAGTTCCTAGCCTTTATCTGTAGACACGGGTCACGTGGAAAATTTGCTTATGCATAGTTTTTGATGCAGTATTTCCTGTATTTGTTTGCAGAAAATGATGCACAAGATTCTGAAAAACCTTGTTCTACAGCTCTTTCCTGGGTCAGTTCAGTGGCTGTATGTAGAAGCAGCGATCTTGCTGCTTCCGGAGCCGGAAATGGTTCTATACGTCTTTGGAAGATTGAGAGTGAATCCAAAGGCATTTGTCCTCTGTTTGAGCTCCCCCTGGTAAGGATATATGATTTCTCCTGGATGACTTAAATGTGATCATTATAGCATAAGTCACTTCTGCTTTGTTGTCTTTTTTAAATTTCTTCATTATCGAGTCATTTACTTAGGCTTTCTAAATCTGGTATGTTGAAAGTAGCATATCGCAGGAGAGAGACTTTTTCATGAATCCACAAGGGCTTTTACTTTTTAGGTGGCATAGAAGACTTCAAATATGATAATTTTTGAGATGAGATTTGACTCGTGACTGCACCTAAATGAAGTGAAAATGTGCTGAAGGACATCAAACTATCACAGGCTGTCTTGTAAAACCTAAATATGTCAAAAGAGGTCCAGGGATAAATAGGCTCTTTTTCTTCTTTGTCTTCTTCTTCTTTATGTTGAACTCGAACTTATCCTAATTAGATTTGGCAGGTAGTTCCTATATTTGTCAAGATTGTTTTCTGTTTCTCATGTGAATTGGAATGTTATGTAGGTTGGATTTGTGAACTCTTTATCTTTTGCGAAATCTGGAAGGTTCCTTATTGCTGGTGTTGGGCAGGTGAAGTTTTCCTCTCCTTTCAAATTTCAAAATTTTACCTGTTATCTAATCTGAATCTTTACCAGTAGAATGTAGAACATATTTGCTTATATATGGTCTGCGCTTCTTAAATAAAATAATCAATACTATATTTCTTGCATGTTACTTCTGATTTTTATTAGGTGTTTTTATAAGATAAACAGTATGTCGTGCTATCATTAAAGAAGCATCATTTAACATTGCTGAGATGATTTAAACCTCTGCAAAAATAAATCCTTATATTGAGCCTTTGAAATGATTCCTAGAGTTGGGCAAGGGGAGACCTCTTTACCTTCCATCGAGACTAAGTAGGACCATGGACACTTGAACAGAGGAGTCTGATGCACTTGCAATTGTAGTGTGAACTAGGTTCACCAAGGAGGTTATTTGGTTTGTGTTTCAATTGGGAGTCACAGCTAGTTGGAGTGCTGAGAAATTAGTTTAATTAGATCAACACAATCATCTGATTAATTAATAGCTTGGTTTAGCTTAGATTATACATAGATACAACATAGCCCCTGTTTGGCCCCCATTATTTCAAATTATAATTTTCTCTCATATTTTCAACCACACAATCTTCTATAAAAATAATATTACACGTAAATCGAAAAATTTTCCTTTCTTTTTTCACCATACATTCTCCAAAAAAATACTATTCCAAAAATTATAAAGTGAAATAATGGGGGCCAAACGGGGGGCATATATGAATTCCACTGTCTTTGAAATGACTTGATATATGAAAGATTGATATCAGTTTGGTTAGCTTTTCAAATTTTATTCTTTTTTTTTTTTTTATTAATTCTTTCAACGAATTGACCACGGAACAGTATTGGCTGGATCTTAATATATCAGTATTGACAACCCCCTCTCTACTCCAAATGGTCCTTCAAGAAAGTGGAGAGAGGGGTATTGCAGGGAATAGCATTATGCTGGTGACACCTTAAAAGGATGTTGATTGAGTTATAACACGTGATTGAATTAGTAATCGTAGATGCTATTTTCATCTTGAAAAGAAAAGGTTAATATGTACACTTGGTGTATTTTGATATAATATTGAAAGTTTTTTTTTTTTTTTTTTTTTTTTTTTTGGACAGGAGCCCCGATTAGGAAGGTGGGAACGAAATTCTGCTGCCAGAAATGGAGTTGCATTGCATCGTCTGGAGCTTTCTTGAGACAGCACGTGTTATTTTTTCCTTCCTCAAATTATCAATTTTGACTAGTGTGACTTGAAACGAAGTACGGGTTCTTGATTCGTGTCGATTTTTATTTATTATTTTTTGTAATAGCTGTTTTACTGTGCGATCACCCCCAAGTGAATTTTGTCTTAATCAATTCTTAAGAACTTGGTAAATGCAGGCGGAGGTTGGCTTGCTTTGTGCTCGTTCAGCGTGGCTCCTTTGACAATGATTCTATTCTAGATGCAACTGTTGTAATTGATGAATAAATCTATAACGAATATGCTATGCCCCAATTTTTTTAGGATAAAAATTTAAATTAAAGTTAATAATTAATTTTAATCACACTGAAATTTACAATTTTTTTATTAACTTTTTTCATCCCACATTTCATCAATTTTTATTAAAATATATTAATAATCTTTTTTTTTTTTTTTTTTTTAACATAACATGGGCATATAGTGTATTATTATAACTCCCTCCATTTCATTCATATAAGTAGATTTTGTTTTTAACACTGATTAAGAAATTTCATTTAATACTATTGGGAAAATATTTTTTTGTCAAAAACCTTCATAATTTACCTTTATTTGTATTTGTACAATTTCAAGATTAAATGAAAAAAATTAATTATAATTAGATAAATTAAATAATGGTATATTAGTAAACGAATACAATAAAATATTCTTGATAAAGAAACAAAATTATAATTAAGACAAGAAAATAAATTTGAGACGGAGGGAGTATTATGAAACAATCTCCACCATGCGGCTAATCATTATCTCCATCTAACCAGTGCCAGCAAAAGAAATTAACCACTATCAAGATTTAACAAATTAACAGTCTTTAAATTTGTTTAGTGTTCGAACTTTGGCGCCTATATGTGCAGATTTGCTTTAGTTTTTCAAGTTTGTTTCTTGGGGTTGTAGAGTGATCGTGATCAAAACATACACCACATTCAGAGTAATGATCACAAGAAAGCAAAATTTATTTAGTCAGTTGCTCACTTAATTGCAAGTGTACGATATCAGACAAATAATAAACTAGATTGAAATTCAAGTACGATATCAAACAAATAATAAACTAGATTGAAATTCAAGTACGATATCAAACAAATAATAAACTAGATTGAAATTCAAGTATCATTTCTTCTATTTACTTACAATCAATTTTTATCTTAAACGTAACTTCAAATTGAACTTATGTGTCAATCAAATCGTTGTTTAAAGATTGGAATTTAAACTAAAAATTATAATAACTCTATCTATCACTATTATGCGTGAAGACTTTTCGAAAAAATTAATGGAATTATGTAGTTAGGATTTCCTATTTCAATTTGGTGATTTAACATTCCCTTGGCTCAATATCATTCACACCTTTTTCATGCGTGTTAACGATCGAATTAACCAATTTTAACTAGTGATCTCTATCTAGTAAAATTAGTCCTATTTACATGCCCAAATTTACTATATCTCTACGTAAATTCATACATATGTAAACTCATTAAATTGCAGAAATTCAATCAAGATTACATAGCTTATAAGAGTATCTATGGATCGAGCAATTGAATTTAATTAAGCACGTGATAAGCAATTAAAACATCATAAAACATGACATGAAATCTTAAAACTAAATTAACATTAATAATCAAAGCTACATTAATGTTAATTCTAACAATTAAACAATTGGTAGCTCATAATTGCGAAATCTGACATATAAAAGGTGAAAACATCACCAAATTTAATCACAACGAACAAAGATGAAAGAAATTCAAGCTATTGTTGTTTTTCACCACCCAAATCTCAATAATGTTTCTTCAACTCCGTTCTTGATAAGTGTAGATCTCCAGGGAAATCGATGATGTTCTGCCTTTAATTTCCAAATTCTAGCCAAAATTCTTGAGAATCTATGGATCTAGGTATATACTTTGCCTCACGAATGCATCTTCCATGAAGAGAATGAATAAATCCTATGTATAGTCCTCTAATTAGGTTGAAAGTCGTGCCCCGTAAGGTCATGAATAAGAGTTTGACTATGCAATCCCAACGTACTAGAGCTTACAACTGCATAGCCAATTAGCCATCAATATTGGACAGTGCTATAGGTACAGGAATTTTGATTTCCTGTACCTACCGAACACTCACAACATTAGGTGGGCAGAATTTTTTTTCCCAATATTTTACACATGTTCCCACTTCATATGAGTGAAATTCAAATTTCTGTAAAAAAAAAAAAAAAAAAAAAAAAAATCTGTTAAAATTTTTCTGTACTCACAGCTCAATTCATCAATGTTTGCATGCTGGAATGTCAATTTGCTCGTGCAATCGCTTCATAATTGACCTTTACTATCGCAAGGGTCAGATTCTTTCCATTTCCTTGTAGTTTGGTCCCTCAACTCTATTTCTTGTTCAGCCTAGATCCTCCAATATTATATTTTAGTCCTTTCTTCAATTTTCAAAAGTAATGAAATGGTGGATTCTATCCGAGATACCCTTTCATATTATGGGTTTGTTTGAGGAAGTTTTTTAATCAACCAATGCTTGGTGTTTCTGACGTCGTGGTGCATTCTTTACGCATATTTCCATGGCGCATGATATCTACTTAATTATATCCTTCTTGGGACATCTTTTATATGCTCTATCAATGTAGAATAAGTCATTATTTTCGAAAATGTCTCTAATATGAAAATCTAAGGCTATTTTTGATAGCCTAGAAAATGAGTGGAAAAAGAAAACTAATTTTAATTCCATGCTTAATTTTGGTGTTTGATTGTCAAACAATTTCATGGAATTCATTTTCACCCAAATTCTAGGTACAACCATTTAAAACACATTTTCCAGCTTTTATTTTCCCATGATTTTGGTGGGAAAGTGATTTTTCATCTTTTTTTTTTTTTTTTTTTTTTTTAAACTTTTTGGCAATGAAAACATATTATAAATCCACTAGTAAAAAAATTTATCCAGTTAATTGACAATTTGCATGAAAAATAAAGTCAAACTAATAAAAAAAATTCAATTTTTTTTTTTTTTTTTTTTTTTTTTTTTTTTTTTTTTTTTACTTTTTGGCAATTCAAACAAATTTTAATACAAAATGTAAAAAAATCTATCCAAAAAAATAACAATTTGCATGAAAAATAAAGCCAAACGGATTAGGTGAAAAATTATACCAATCAAACACCATTAATTATAGTTCCCTCTAAAATAAATTCTAGGCAATTCAATTCCCTGCAATTTGTTTTCTTTTCACCCAAATTTTGTTGGAAAAATCTACGTCAAATTTCATTTATTTCTATTACCCGTAGAATCTTTTGTTGTTCATGAGAATATTAGCAAACAAAGAAAAAAATTAATAATATAACGCAGAAATTTAAACGGACCGTCAAAACTTTTTCACTATATGAAAAATTGTTACAATCATATAGAATTCACTCACCAACTCAATCCTCAAGTATTACAAAAGACTAGTAAGACACACGTGCAATGCACGTGCCATAGTATAGTTGCCTATATGATAGCGTAAACATAAAAATAAAAAAATAAAAATTGTTTTAAGCATTAGTTACATTAAATTTAAAACACTTAAAATGATGATAGGAGACAAAAATAATATTAAGAGATTTGATTCAAAACTTATTTTCTAGACTTTGCATTTGAAGGTCTCTCTGTTCTTTTTAAAAAAAAGACAGGGCATAGATGATTAGGTGTTGATGCTCTGCTAAAGGAGATAATGAAGTTCAACCTAGCCCTCCTTTTTCTACCTATTGAGGTAAGAAATTATGTCTACTTCATCTCGTACTCATAGAATCTCCAATTACATGTATCAGTTGCACCAGTATTTAATTTCCTTACAAAGACCATATGCAAGACGTAAGTAGTCAAGACTAATTAATTAATGATAATACAGTGCAGAATTTAGGACAAATCAAGGGTCTTTGTTAGTATTAAAAGCACAACACAACGAAAACTTTCATCATAGAGGCCAAAAGAATGACAAACGATCACCTAACTTCATAAATTCCGTCGAATATTTTTTCAGCATGTTCTAATGATACTGTACATCAAATTCATTTTTTTTTTTTTAAAAAACCAAAATAATTCACTTCATAGAAGATGTTTGTCTATCAGCACTGCATGATGTAGGAAGATTCTTCTAAAAATCATTGAGTTCCTTCAATATACATTTTTACGCCATAAATTTACCCTTTTTAACCGTAAAAACTGAAGAAAAATGAAATTGAGAGAAATTGGTGTAAGTATGGGGGTTGAGGGTGGGGTAGAAAAGAAAAATTAACGATTATGATTTTACGTTTTATAATTTAAAATAATTTTTATATTTAAACTTAATCAACAATATATTTATTATTATCACATTTTAAGTTTTTTTTTTAAATAAATCGATCCAAATCATGGCCGTACTTCAATATTTTCAACAAATTTTAAATCTCTTAAAACGAATATTTGTAACCTAAAATATTGAATCAAACGTAAAATATATATATATATATATTATCATGGCCGTATTCAACATTTTCAACAAATTTTAAATCGTTTAAAACGAATATTTGTAACTTAAAATACTAAATCAAACGTTAAAAAAAAAAAAAAAAAAAAAAAAACAAAATTGCTTAGATGGCTTAGCCGAGCCAATACTGAATCAAACGTAAAAATAAAAATAAAAGCTTAGACGGCTTAGCCTAGCCGAGCCGAGCCATAAAGCCATTGGACTTGG
This sequence comes from Osmanthus fragrans, assembly GCA_019395295.1. NCBI lineage: Eukaryota > Viridiplantae > Streptophyta > Magnoliopsida > Lamiales > Oleaceae > Osmanthus > Osmanthus fragrans. The sequence goes on from CM033342.1 coordinate 5,994,314, forward strand.
CTTGGGGCCGCACTTCAACATTTCTAACAAATTTTAAATCCCCCCCCCCCCCCCCCCCCCACCCCCCCCCCCCCCCCCCCCCTGCTTAAAACAAAGATTTGTAACTTAAAATACTGAATCTAACGTTAAAAAAAAAACACACAACAACAAAATGGCTTAGACGACTTAGCCGAGCCGATACTGAATTAAACGTAAAAAAAAAAAAAAAAAATAATAATAATAATAATAATAATTATCATGGCTGCACTTCAACATTTTCAACAAATTTTAAATCCCTTAAAACGAATATTTATAACTAAAAAAACTGAATCAAATGTAAAAAACAAACAAACAAACAAAGAACAAAACAGTTTAGATGGTTTAGCCGAGCCGATACTGAATCAAACGTTTAAAAAAAAAAAAAAAAAAAAACGGCTTAGCCGAGCCAAGCCATTTTGCTCGGTTCGGCTTATAAACAGTAACCACAAAGTGACTCTTTTATTTATGTAGGAAAAATAAGCTCACTTTCTTTTTCCTCTCTCTCAACTCTCCAGCCACGCTTAGCACACACCCATTGAATGAATCACCCAAATGAACAAATCTTAACGCCTATTTATAGATTTCTTAAAGGGGTTTGTCAATTGACAAATTCAACTTGAATTCCTCCTCTGAAGTTGAAAAGTAAAAAACGGTGGTTTATGGATAAAGTTCAAATTCAATTTGACATCTGCTTCTAGAAAACTTGTTCATTAAAAAAAACCAGGAGAGTTTTAATCCAACTTTTCTTCTTCATAAGAAGAGAGTTCTATTTCAACTTCTCTTCTTCATGATAGTCAACAAATGTGACTTTAGCAGCCAATATTTCTCCCTCTTAAAGTCACTTTTGTAGACTACTTCAATCCTTTCTATACTTGTCATCTCCGACTTTGACTTTTGAGGCAATTACCTAACAATCTATACCTTGCTGAAAATGAGTCAAAGTTTTGTCATCTTTTCTACAACTTTTAATCACAATTCTTTGAAAAACGGGTAAGCCTTTGACACGCTTTAACGATCCTATACTCCCCCATATGAGTATAATCACTCAGAATTATTCGCAAATTCCGAGCATTTCATTGGCTGTATGTCGAAACAACCCTGCTGATAATTATGGTGCAACTCTCCCACTAACTTTCCCATAGAGCTCATCAACCATCGACATCACAACACCACCACATACCTACACACCTTGCATCAAATGTCAGTCAATGCTATGTGCAGATATGCTGACCCGCGCCAGTAAAAAAAACATCCTTTATCATGGCAACTGACGACATGCCATGAGGATGTTCTCATCTTACTTTAACACACCACATGCTCATCCTCCTCCATCAGGAGAGACTCATTGTCCGACCCCAAATAGTTAGCCGACCCTGCTTTACTTTTTGGACAATTTCTCTTCACGTGACCAGTCTGACCGCAGTTCCAACAAGTTACTTTCTTCATGAAGTTGCCCCTCTTCCCCTTTTCAGTCACAAGCGCCATATTGTCAGAATGAATATTCTGACCCCCTAATCTCCTTTCTTGTGAAATCAATTTGCTTGTCACTTCTGCGAAACTCATAGTTTCCTTCCCATACATCAAGATTGGCTTGATATGTTCATAGGAAGATGGAAGAGACCAAATGAGCCGTAGTGCCTTATCCTCATCATCTACCTTCACTCCAATAGCCTCAAGTTCTGAAACAATCCCGTTGAAAGCACTCAGATGGTCTGAGATTTTCATACCTACCTCCATGCGTAATGAATGAAATTGCTCCTTCAGGTACAACCGATTTGAGAGGCTCTTCGTTTGATATAGTTCTTCTAGCTTCTCCCATAGTTCCTTTGCAACAGATATCCCATGAATATTTGCAAGAACATTTTTAGCTAGACAGAGAACTATCGTGCTTGCGGCCTTCAAATTCAATTCTTCCCAATCCTCATCGCTCATACTGGGATCAGCTTCCTTGTCAGAACTCTTGGTTGGTTTTCCTTTCAAAGCCTTGTACAGTCCAGCTTGAATCAATAAATCCTTGACATGTACTTGCCACAAACCAAAATTGATTCTTCCGTCAAATTTCATTCACAACGTCATATTTCAACGACATATTTTTTTCTGTTCCTCCGATACTCCGAACCACCTGACGCTCTGATACCACTTGTTGGAAAATTCTACGTCAAATTTCCTTTATTTCTATTACCTGCAGGATCTTTTGTTGTTCAGGAGAATATTAGCAAACAAAGAAAAAAATTAATAATATAATGCACAAATTTAAACGGACCGTCAAAGCTTTTTCACTATATGAAAAATTGTTACAATCATATAGAATTCACTCGCCAACCCAATCCCCAAGTATTATAGAAGAAAATTAAGCTCACTTTATTTTTCCTCTCTCTCAACTTTCTAGCCACACTTAGCACACACCCATTGAATGAATCACCCAAATGAACAAATCCTAACGATGGTTTATGGATAGAGTTCAAATTCAATTTATAAATTTCTTAAGGCGGTTTGTCAGTTGACAAATTCAATTTGAATTCTTCTTCTGAAGTTGAAAAGTCAAAAACGATGGCTTATGAATAAAGTTTAAATTCAATTTGACATCTGCTTATAGAATACTTGTTCATAAAGAAAATTAGGAGAGTTTTAATCCAACTTATCTTCTTCATAAGAAGAGAGTTCTAATTCAACTTCTCTTCTTCATGATGGTCAACAAATGTGACTTTAGCAGCCAACATTTCTCCCTCTTAAAGTCACTTTTGTAGACCACTTCAATCCTTTCTATACTTGTCATCTCCGACTTTGACTTTTGAGGCAATTACCTAACAAATTTCACCCTTGCAATCAAACGCACCCTAAGAAATCTATGTGGAATTTCTAATTTCTACATTGTCCAAATTAAAGAGAAATGTTTGGGTTCAATTAAAAATGATAGACTTCTTTTAAAAAAAGAGAATAAAGATAAAATATAATTCATGTTTTTATAAGTTTATCCAACCCATTATGCATGCAAACACATTACACAAAGTAATAAAATTACCATAAAATTCATATAATTATATACATCAAATAGATTGAAAGTGTAATATATAACAATGCAATAGAATTAAGCAATCATACATTTAATATTTTTTTTTACACAGATGCGCATGTAGTAACCAGATTTCCTATCAATAAAACTCATTTGGGTCATAACTAGACCTAACAACATTCCTCTCACCGCTCGCCTTACCCTTATGCTTATCCTTCTTCTTAGGACAGTACCTCATAAAGTGCACAGCCTTGCCACAACTATAACACCGACTACCACTGGACTTAGACCTGTCCAAAATCTTGTTCTTCTTCTTACCACATTCATCACTCAAGTCACTACTCGTATCATTACTGTCTTGAGTCCCATCAAGACTCATTTTTTTAAATTGCATTCTACTCCTCATCGTGTGTATTTAACCACTCATTTTATCCTCTTTTTCAGCCTTAATGTCCATTTTCTACTCCTAAGGAAATCTGTGATAATCTCAGGCGTTAATGTGTCTCTATCATACTTAATTACATTCTTAATCTCCATATATGAATCACACATAGAATTGAGCAAAATAATGGCCTTCTAGGTTTCGGATACATTTTCATCACAATTTATAATATCTTGAACAAGTTTATTAAAAAATCCAAATTGTCATCAAAATGCTTTGAAGATCCATTTTAAAGTTGAAAAGTCTTTTGAGCAAGTACAACTTATTAGGAGTATACTTAAGCAAATATAAGTCCTCCAATTTTTTTCAAATTTCTTTTGTGGTATGAAGTTTTTCGATTTTTCTCAAAACATTATCTGATAGATGTAAAAGAATTGAAATGTAAGCAAGTTCATCATATTTTTCTTTTTGTTCTTCTGTCAAATCAACAAAAATTTGTCATTAAAGACTTTTGAAATTTTTTGTTGAACTAAAATTCCTTTCATTTTTTGTTTGTCAATTTGAAAATTCTCATTTCAAAATGTGAAGTCAATTTTGAAAAACAGAACAACCAAAATACACAATTAGCTAAAATAATACTATAGCCATAATATACTCCACTCTAGATTTTCAGAGTTTCGTGAGATTTGTGATCTCAAATCAATGGAATGGTCAAACGGATCAAGTCTTGATATTTTAACGAAATATTCAATGAAAGACAGAGGTATGTCGACAAAATCAGTTTATCATACAATGCAGTATCTCATAATGAATTAATGACAATTAAACAAAAAAGTAATTATCAACTTGCAATCAAATATAACATTCAAATAGAACAAATAATTTCTAAATTCTAGCATAGGCAACGATTACCCCACAAGGTGATCCAAATCATAATGTCACCTCACATGATGATTTGCTAGTACTGAAATTTAAAAGGGATAAGTCAATACACCAGATGGAACCAAGTTTGAAGGTCCTTAATTATAGAGAAATATGATTTTATTGCTCTAAGATCACAACTATTCGCCCCAAAACCTCCAACAATTGCAGCAACCAATCAAGCAAAATCAAATCCCGAACGTGCATGGGCAAAATTGTTCGGAACCACAATTTTACACAAAACAAAAAACGAACATCACCACAGGGTCCACCTCATCATCTAGAGCAATTTGCATGAAGACCACTTTGCCGATCAGCATCACAGGCCTCCAACCACACACCGTCGCATCCTTACTTGTCAGCCACCACAGGCGCACCTCCACCTATAGACCTCAATTTTGGCATCCGTTTCCTCAACTAGCTTGCGGTTGGCTGGAAATCGCAATTAATGGTTAGGTATTCTGAAACCAAAAACTAGACAGATTTTGTTTCGGGTTTTTTTTGCTTGTTTCCAGTGTTTTCTGCTCGATTTCATATTAATTTTTGGCTAAAAATCCACCATCTTAAAACTCTGATGCCAATTGTTGCGGAAGTTCACTCTAAAATCTTCTATTAGGTGATTTTCAGACTCAATTTCACGTTATCTTTTTCTACCAATAATCAATCTAAACTGGCTCATCCTACAACCAATATATTCACCTTAGTTATTTCTCAATTTCAATTACAAGAAAGAAGAAATGGCGTTGATTTGCAATCACAAAGACAAGAAGAAAACAAAGAAGAAGAAGAAGAAGACACAAGAGGGAGACCAAAGATAAAGGCAGCCACACAATTTTCTAAAGGCACAAAGCCACAACCACGTTTTTTTTCCTCTCTTTTTAGGAAAAATAAGGTTTATAGAGTTCAAAAGTTTTCATTTTTATAGAGTTCAATTTTCTGAAGGCACGAAGCCACAACCATTTTTCTCTTTTTCTCCAACCACGTTTTATTAAAATATTAGGGACAATATTGTAAATACAAAAGTGACATTAGAAGAGCATTGCAGCTTCACGTTTAATCTGAATTTAGAGATTTTATTCAAATTACTCAGTAAATCTATAAAAATGAAAACTTTTGAACTCTATAAACCCTAATCTTCAACTTACCTCCTCAGGTAATGAAAAGATGTATCATTTATTAATGTATAATATTGTTTTGGCTTCTATATAATTCTTTGATAGTTAAATATGTATGAAATGGTTTCGAGAAAGATTTCTGTACGCAATTTTATTTCTAAAGTTCTTTGTCCTAAAGAATCACAAGTTCGATCCCCAATTATTTGTCGATTCTAAAAGTTCTATAGAATCACAAGGATTGTATAGAAATAAGGTAATGCGAAATTTTTAATGTAATATGATATTATAATAAAATAATATATTGATAATTTAATTAAAATATTTATTTCAATTGATTTTATAGGATATGAAAAAAAAATTAAGCGATAAAAGATAAATTAATGTTTTACTAAATAAATACGTAGTCCCTGTTTGACAACCATTCTTTTAGAACTCTTATTTTCTCGTACTTATTTTCAACCATACATTTTCACAATAAAATATTCATAGCGTAAACACAAAGCTTCTTTTTTTTTTTTACCATACATCCTTTAAAAATTTACTATTCAAAAACTCATGCTTCCCAAAAAAAAATGACTGTCAAACGAGGGCGTAGTTTGTACAAGTCATAAAACAAAAGTTATAAATTGAGCTATTCACAATAATTATTGTGTCAAACACACCCTTAAGCACATACATATTTTCAGAATCTAATTCCTTTTAAGTTAATATCGATATGACATTACGCAAACCATAGAGTAGATAACATACAACATAACATGAACTTCATGTATGATGTATTCGTGAGTTCAAGCATTTTTCTTCTTCTTCGTCTGTACAAATGATCAGCTCAAGCACTGTCTCAAATTAACCATTGTGACAACTCATTTTCTTAAAATTAAAATTGAACCAATGAAAAAGGAAATAATTCTTCTATACCAGTATAAATATTATAATCACAGAAGGGCACATACAGGTTCTACGAACAAAGACCACAATGATCTGTTATTTTACAAAAAAATTGAAAATTATATTACAAGAAATAAAGGGAATTAAAAGAATAGCTTGGTGTCATTGATTATCTGATTGCTGGTGCAGTAATAGTGATATCAGATCACAAGAGATTGATTTGATTGCAATCTATGATTTATAATGATCTTCAACTTCCATCAAGCTTTGAATTACAATATTTGCTGCATTTGTCACAACATCCGACCAGTTCCTATCACCATACAAAAAGAAGCACGATAAGAAAAGCATGTTTTAATTAATAATTAAATCTTAACAATAGCAAAAAAGTAAGGATTATGCCACTTTGCTAGAAGAATTTTGACAAATGCAGTGACAGAATTATAGGTGGCAGCAGATATTAGATGAAAAAAACTGACTGTGTTTTAAAGAGTTCAATAATAGAATGTCATGTAACATTATGTCAACTTTTCTATCAACCTATCTGGCACTGTAGCGTGATTGAAAAAGTATTGATATTAATGTAGATTTATCTCACCCCTTTTGGGAGTCGAATGTGAGTCCAACGGTGTACTTGGCCTCTTCGAGTGCCAAGTTGAACCTCTCCACCTCCTTCTGCGGGATGCTTCCATTGTTGATGACACCAAGTTCTGATGGCTTAACGTCACAAAAAAATAGGGATAATTTTCTTTTTAGTTTCCAGCATGAGAGCCAATTCATGAAGGCAAAAATAAGATTCACAATAACGCGGGGAGAAAACCAACACCCCAACTTTGCAACCAATTATTGCATCATTAATTTTCTCGAATAGTTTGTCACCTGGCTTCATGTTCTTGTTGTCCAAGAATGGACGAAATTTAAGCCTGTAAAGATGATCGTACAACAAAGAAGCCATTGTTCGCTTTGTGTCTGTACCTCTGTGGTTAATGAAAACGTCACACGGTGCTCCAATGATTTGGTTCATAATCATTTGGTTTCGCCTCCCACTACCAGAAGAAGACGCGCTAACGGAGACAGCATAGGGATGTCGATGATTTATGGGATTTTCGTCTATGAGTTTTCCTAGTACATCCATCTGTCGATAACGATTTTCAGTGATGGATTTGTCCGAAAGAGCGATTTTTGGTAGTGTCTGGTGGCTAATAAGATTGCGTTTCAACAAATTCTTGGCCACTGAACGCTGCATTTTTTTTCTTTCTGTATTTTTGGTTCGAATTTCTGTATTTTTGACGAAACCCTAATGCCTGTGTACTGTGTTGTGATCTTGTTCTTTGCTTTCATTTATGGCTGTGTGTATATATAATGCCCAAAGCTAGTACGGAATTAATTCTCTCTCTTCTTAAAATTAACAAACAGTCTTAAGTTTGACGTTGATTTTCAATAACGTTGTAAAAACTTAGAATTATTTGACTGCTTCTTAATTCTTATACTATGAAATTTCATTTTCAGATCCTTCAATTACGTTTTTTGACCTTATATTAATGTCTCTACTTGCGTTTACAGACAAAAAGTATATATCAATATAGAAATGTGGCCGACAAACTGACGGGCCGAGAACTGAATGTTTCGTTAAACGTATTGAGAATTTTCTGGGAAGTTTTAGTCTGAACAGGGAAAAAGAGAGAACTTGTTATTTTTGAAAACTGTTCTTCATTACCCTAATAAAATTGGGAAATTTGTAGTGGATGTTCTAAACCTTTCAAAATAGTATAGATAATGTCCCAAATCTTTAAATCGTAAAAGTTACATCTCAAATCTTTTAAAAATGTGCGGTTGAAGGACATATGGACGGTCGACTAACAAATTTTTGGACGAAAACATTTAGAGATCCTTTTGGCATACATTTACTAAAAATTTGGAACCACGTTGCATAATTTTGAAAGGTTTGGAACCTCAAATTATATTTCCTATGTTTTAATTAATGAAAAATTAAAATACAATTTTTTTTATTTTTTTTGAAATCCTTTTTTTTTTTTTAAAATTTATTTTTTCAAAACTCATTTTCAACCACACATTCTCTAATAAAATAATATTACACGCAAATTAAAAATTCTTAATTTTTAACCACACATTATTCAAAATTCACTATTCAAAAATGCAATTTTCCCTTTCAATAGGATCCATTTGATTGCAAAGGTAGAAAATTGGTGGAAAGAAAATGAATTATAGGGAATTAAATTGTCTAAAATTCATTTTTTTGGGAATTGTAATTAATTGTGTTTAATTGGTATAACTTTTCACCTAAAAAATATCGAAAGTTTAGTGTCCGTTTAGTTTTATTTTTCATGAAAATTGTTCATTAAAGTGATAAAAAAATTTCATTATTGGGTCTAAAATTTGTTCCAATTGCCAAAAAAAAAAAATTAAATATTTTTTTTAACATACCGAATATCATTCATTTAGCTTTGTTTTTCATGCAAATTGTCTATTAAAAAGATAATTTTTTCTACTATTGGATCTACAATTTTTTTTATTGCCAAAAAATAAAAAATAAATAAAAACCTAGATAATGAAAACCCACCAAAGTTGTGGGAAGTAATTTTCACAAAAAAAAAAAAAAAAAAAAAAAAAAACAAAAAACCCCACCAAATATGCACGTGTGAGCTAAACCAAGAAAAAATTTCCATGAAAAATTTGTCAAATCAAACAGTCAAAAGTAGGAAAATGAAAAAAAAAATTCCTAGTTCCATGGCAAATTTTTGTAATCAAACAAGACCTTATACTTTAACATACTAATTACTTTCTGAAGATTTTCACGACCCTTTTCTCGTACATTAGTGGACGACATTTTCAACTAAAACTTGCCCAAGAAAGTAATTTGAATAAAGTTTCTTGTACAGAAGAGATTAATAGAAGAGGTTGGCATTCACTTACATGCGCGTGGGTCTCATGTGAAAAATAAAAGTCCAAAAAATAAAAATGAAGTTCCTCATTGTGAGTATTCTGTCAACCTATTTTGTACGAATAGTAAAGTTGAAGTAATTTAATGCATGTAGTTTCATGATTGACTAAGCACACCATCCAGGTAACACATATATTGGAGTAACAAATACTACTATACTAGTCATAAAAAAAAAATCTTTTAGTCAAGATTTTCTGTTTACGAAGCTCGTTAGACTATATAAAATAAAAATTCTTTCAGCACAAAGGTCACAATAAACACGCTTAAAAACGAGTTCGTCTTGAGAATAGTCGAAGAATTAGGAAATAAATAATTTATTGGCTCATCTGGAGTAATTGATTTGATCAAGTCAACAAATTCATTTATTTGGAAGAATATCGAAATTAGATAAAATGTTTTTGAAATTCTCCAAAGTTCTGTAATTTTTAAAGGAAATTAATTGTTTAAACTAACAAAACTCGAAGAAAGTAATGTAAATATGTTGAAAAATAATGGTCGTTGGTCGCCTACGTGGAGTGATCCGACCCACAAGATATAAGATTGGATTGGACGGAAAGTTTTTAATAAAATTCAAACCCATAACTTCCCTCAACCCCCTATCAACTTCATTTCTTCCTACTTGACGATCGGGAAAAGAAAAGATGGTCGAAAACATGGTAAAATTCATATGGAAAATACAACCAAAATTGAAAGTGATAGAACCACATCTTTGGCATGAAAGCTCATACAAATTAAACACTTAGGGTCTGTTTGATTGCAAATGTAGAATTTGGGTGGAAGTAAAATGAATTATAGGGAATTGAATTGCCTATAATGTGTTTTACTGGGAATTGTGTTTGATTGATATAATTTTTCACCTGGTTCGTTTGGCTTTATTTTTCATGAAAATTGTCAATTAAAGTGATAAAATTTCTTAGAATTGAGGATGAAATTTGTTTGAATTTCTAAAAAGTAAAATAATAATAATAATTTTCGAAATTTTTTTGTGCTTGTTAACTTTATTTTTTCATGTAAATTGTTAATTAAATTGATAATTTTTTTTTACCATTGAATCTAGAATTTGTTCCAATTGACAAAAAAAAAATATGGAAAATAAAAAACCACCTAATAGGTGGAAATTGGAATTCCACAAAAACCAAGAAAACTGGTCACGTGATGGTCAATGTTCGAAACCAATTCTAGGGTGAAAAAAATGCCATCAAACAATGAAAAAGTGGAAAATTTGAATTTGAATTCTATTTTCCATGAAATTAAAGACCCTATCAAACACACCCTTAGATCGTGGATACTAATCTTCCTCTATTGTGATTGAAATTGGGATCATTGGAGTGGCAAAAAATACACATTTTTAAGTTTGGAAAGCATTGCGATTCAACAAATATTTTGATAATTTTTATCTATTCATGTAAGAATTCTCAAACCGAATATATGTTCAAGCATGCCATGAATTCTTTCAAAATGTGCAGACATTAGACCTAAAATATCACAAAAATAAATAAATATATATATATATATATATATATATATATATATATATCAAAAGTATAATAAGTAATAAATGAGTTTATAATTTCTATCGTAGTGAAAATATATCCGTTCGACTACCTAAAAAATAATATTTAGGACGAGATTTTGAGTCTCGTGTGTCTATTATTTTCCTGCCAAGGCATCTTGAAAGCGAATCTTATCCCATGAATTGATCATGACTAAAATTCGATCAAAGTATATATCTAGTTATGCATAAATTTTCCATTTGTTTTGATCATTATTACTAGCACATGCATACATATACAAGTGCCACACTAAGAAATATATATAAATAGGCAAATAAAATGGGAAGTTAGTGAGATTTTGAAATAGCTTATACTAGTCAAAATAAACTATAATTTTGTCTTCATTTAGTTCTTATACCGTTCTTCCTTTTCCAAGTTATTGTTATGGGTACTAGTCTTTGAAGAGACGTGGTGTCTATTTTTCTGTATTGGGCTGCTCGGTTGCTTTGATTTTTTGACCTATTTATTTATGCAGTACTACTTAATCCACCTCACGAGAGATGCTATCGTTGTTCTATATGTGCATTTTTGAAGTTTAACGTGCATGAAAATTGACGATTGTCAGTTGAATCTTGAAATTTCTTCAATTTTTCAATCGGGTTGGTTGGTCACGGTTATAATAGTAGACGAAGAAAACGTTGGAAAGTTGGACACACTTGTTATAGTTATGACTTGTTAATGTAAACTACCATTAAATTCACATGGAAAACATTTACGTTGAAAAATTTAATTAGTCATCACATGCAGTTTTTAGTAAAGATAACTGTTCAGGGTATTAACACATAATTTAAAATATAATTAAATTAATGTCGAACTCATTTATGTGAAATTTTTGAAAATCACTTGTTAACATAAACTAGCATTAAAGGCCCATTCGATAGATCTTCTACTTCTTGAAAAAATGTTTCCCGAGAAACCATATTTGATCAATTTTCTCTAAAAGCTTTTTTAGTCAAATAAAATATTTTCTTTAAATTATCTAGATATGTTCAAAAATAATTTTTCAATCTTTGGGTCCATTTGATTGCAAGGATAGAATTTGGGTGGAAAGAAAATGAATAATAGAGAATTGAATTGTCTAGAACTTGTTTTATCGAGAATTGTCGATTAATTGTGTTTGATTGGTATAATTTTTCACCTGAAAAATAAAAGTAATTTTGGATCTTTTGGTATTCATTTGATTTTGTTTTTCATGAAAATTGTCCATCAAATGAGTAATTTTTTTTACAATTGGCTCTAAAATTTGATCCAATTGTCCAAAAAAATTAAATTTGTATACTGAATACCATTCATTTGGTTTTGTTTTCCATGAAAATTGTCTAGTAAATAGATAATTTTAAAAAAAATAGAATTATTTTTCCACCAAAGTGGTGGAAAAAGTTTTTCATCCAAAAGAGAGAAGGGGTGCGTGAGGAGTGGGGGTGAGGGAATGTTTTCCATGCAAAATTTTTGGTATCAAACAAGTACAAATGGGTGAAGTTGGAAAATAAAAATCATTTTCCATGGAAATACAAGAATATCAAACGAGCCTTAACGTAACTTTTAACTTTTCAAGAGCCCTACCAATCGAGCCTAAGCACATGTCAAGATGTATATATATAGAAAGACGCGTGATTATTTTGGCAGTAAAATCCATCAAGAAAATGTTAAAACGGTAAAGGAATATTCTCTTTACTGTTTTGGGCCGTTTTCTATTTTCGATTTTCCAAAATATTGAAAACTCGTTCTCTTTCCCATTTTCGGAAACGAGTTTTTGAAAACGACTGAAAATTTTGTAAAGAAAATAGAAAACAATTTTTTTACGTTTTGACTGTTTTCTTCACAAATCTGTCAAAAAAACACAGCTTATGAAATTTTTTTCAAAACGACAAAAAGAACAAGTTTTCAACAATCTCAAAATGGACACCAAAAATACAAAATACAAGACGAATTCAAAACTCAAAATACAAAACTGAAACACGAAGAGAACGCCCCCTAAGTTGTTTAGGAGACAATGCTAAATTCATCACGGGCCTTCATTTTCTTTGCACATTATCATAGGCCGATTTCTAAGATGGGCCTAGGCCCAAGGTCTTCTAAACATTCCAAAGTAAAAAGGGAACAATTCATAACTAAAATTTTTAGTATGGTCCAATTCAATAATAAAGTAATAAATTTCAATTTTCAAAAATCAGGTTTCTAGTAAATTTTATTTATGATTTAATTAATTATTTTTTAATTAATTAATTAATTAAATATATAAAAGTCACAAATATGTACAATTTGGTCACAAATACATTTATTGGTCACATATTATCAAATTAATTAAGGGAACAATTCATAATTAATGTTTTTAATATGGTCCAATTCAATAATAAGGTAATAGGTTTCAATTTTTAAAATTCAGGTTTCTATTAAATTTTATTTATGATTTAATTAATTAATTAATTAAATATATAAAAGTCACAAATTTATACAATTTGGTCACAAATATATTTATTAGTCACATATCATCAAATTAATTAATTACAAATTATTACGAGGTCACAAAACAAAAAATTTATTGGTCACAAATTATTTTCGAAGTCACGGATTAAAATTTTAATAGGTCAAAATTTATTTCCAATGTCACAGATCAAAATTTTAATAGGTCACAAATCAAAATTTTAATAGGTCACAATTAATTTCAGTCACAATTCACGAACATATGAGTCACACTATTGTGACCACCACCAAATTATAAGTGACCACCACTTCTCCCCTGCCTCCACCAGCGGCACCACCACCGTCGCCGCCCAATAGCTTAAGGTAAGGTCACAATTCACTAACATATAAGTCATACTATTGTGACCAACACCAAATCATATGTGACCATGACTTCGCGTCTTCGTCCCTGCCTCCACAAGCGGCACCACCACCGTCGCCATCCAGTAGCAACATCAACACCTCAAAAACTAACCGCACACCCTCCCAGCACCACTATCACCACCCCAAAACCACCACCGTCATACGCACGCACGGTAATTTAAATTCCTTTCAACCACAAAACACCCACAACAGCCACCAAATCATTCTATGACCAACTATTTGGTCACGCATAACACCAACGCCGCACAACCAGTCTCCAGCCCATACTACAACAACACAAACCAGAATCTTCAAATCATCTACCCCTAGTCACTCCCACCACCAACTATAACTTCGGCCAGAGCCACAAAACCAAACCACATCCTAGCCGTTGACAATAACCCAGATCTGACCAGCGTCGCGACATTATGGTGGAAACGGTCCTCTCGCCACAACCACACACATCCACGCACATGGTTCAGCAGCGTCGCGAACGACAGTAGTGTCGAGGCGACGGCACAATTACAGTCACCACCACCATCTCGCACACCAACACAGCCTACACCACCAGAAACACAACCCACAGCTACAATCTACCCTCACCCCAAAATTTCTTCCTAAAAAAAAATCCCTAGTCGAAATTAAACCCCCTAACGCGGGCACAGCTACAGTTCTACCATTCAAAAGCATCTCAACAAATCCCTGGTCGAAATCAAACCCCCTAAAGCGAGCAAAGCTACAATTCCATCATTCAAAAGAGTCTCGTGCAATGGCGATGGGGCATCGCTGCGCATCGCGATGATGTCATTGCCGCTGAACGCAGTGTTCATCCTTCTTCGATCTACCTAGCAGTTGCTTAGTCGGAGTTTTGGGTGGGGGTTTAGTGATGGTTGTTGGTAGTTTACTAATGGAGGGTGTCAGCGAGGATAGAGAGAGTGAGAGAGAGAGAGAGGGGGGGGAGTGAATGGTAAATTAGGGTTTGTAAAGGTATATAATTGATTTGATTTTTTAATATTAAAATATTTTATAATATTATTATTAATACCTGATTTTTGTATAAATAAATTATCTATCATAATTTTGAATTTGAATCTTTAAATACCTCTCTGACTGTAAATTTCTCAAGTAAAAATCCCTTGCCAATTATTAATCAAAGATCTTTCACTAATTCAAACATCACTTGGAAAATTTATTTAAAAGCAATTCCATAAGCCAACCAAATAAAGATTGCACGGTCGAATAAAGAAAACAAAATTATATACGTACATGCGTACTGTAATCCAATATTTCACATGCTCACATATTTTTATTCTCTTTTCGTAAGTCAAATGAATTTCTCACTCTACTCGTGACATAATCTACTTTGACAAATTCGGGGTGGTGGTTGCAAATTGCAATCTCAAATCAATAGGTGTGCACTAAGGTGGGTGGATAGTTGACTTTTCTCTCGACCTCACCTCTATGACACACTCGCATGCACAATCTCCAACTCAAAAATGTAAAATATCTTCTTGTCACATATTTATAAAAATTATGCTGTATCAAAATTAAATGAAGGAGAATGATATTTGTACAGTCTTATTAGGATTGTACAATTACAGTACTCCCACAAACAAGAGGACTCGCGTCAATAAAAAAAAGCACTAACCCCTTGTTTGTGAGAGTATTGTGCAGTATGCTGTAAAGCATATTGTACAGCAAACACTTCTCTTAAATGAAAGCTGTTCTAAAAACATAAATACATATATGCTTGTGTCAGTTGTGTGTGGTGGTTTTGAGTTGGTACTTGGTAAGTGGGTTGTGGGGGCATAGAAGGAATTAATGGTGATGATCAAAGATCAATTATTGCCTCATAGTTCATTACATTTTTGCTATTAATAAAATTCAGATTAAGATTAGTGTTGAGTAATCATCTGTTTACAGAAATATGAAAGCGATGTACAACCCTAATTTTCAAGCTTTGATTACTACTTTTTATCAAACTAAACAAAGATGAGAGGCAATTCCACTTGTGAACGCCCTAAATATAATAATTAACATGGAACCAAACGTTTGATTATTTGTTTTAATTGAGTAATTTACATTGATAATTTTCGACTGATTCTTGAAGTTGGTTTTAATATCAAAATACTTCAAGTTTCAAAGATAGATGATTAATATATCACGGGTAATATAAAATATAGGGGGTGTTAAAATATATTGAATCACCTAACACATCTTAAATATAGATCATGCTAGTGGAAGCCCAATTGTAAGTAACCCCGTAGAAGCTTGCGATCCATGTCGATCAACTCGCGAGAGCCTATAAATTTTAGAAGGAAAAGAAACTAGAGGCATGTTTGTTTTAGATTAAAATTTGATTTTAATCTACATCAAAGTCAAACAATCAATATTAACTACATTTTTCTTGGGTTCCACAACTTTTTAACCACACATTTTAAAATTTTCTATCACAATCTACTAAAAATCTGATTTTAATCTCCATCAAACACCCCCTAGATCTATTGTAACGGTTGGGAAACAATTGTATAGACTCGTAGTGATGTAGAATCAATTAAGAAGAAGAAGCAAAATAATAGAAGCTGAAGAAGAGAAGAGGGAGCACATAGGGAAGAAAGAGGGAAGACACAGGAGGGAAAGTGGGCAATAAGCCAACATGAATAATTTCATTTATCAACTAATTTTGGAAGTTCCAATAACAACCATATAAATAACAAAACATAAACATAATAGTTAAGAAGCTTGGGCCAAACCCATAGACAAGCCCAATAAAGCATAAAACATAAATAAATGGCCTGAACAAACGGCCCAACAAAAAATGGTTGCATCAACTCTCCCAGGGTGGAAGAAAAACTTAACCATGTCGAGTGGCTAAATCACAAAATACTGCCATCAAACTTCCAACCACAAGCTAAGCGGTTGAACAAATTTCATTCGACGTCTATAAACACGTAAGGGTGGAGAACCAGGCAAAGGAAGATCTCGTTTACTCATATAATGCTCCAATAAATACGGGTCAAGCTGCTGAAGTGTCTCTGTGAAGATCCAAGTATAATCAGAATCAGGTCGACCTACTCAATGAATAAGGAAACGTTGAATCTCTCCATCATTGGTCAACACTATATGTTCATCTAAAATAACATCAATTTTATCTTTGTGTGTCGTGACAAGTGGAATTGAAGTAGAAATAACATGTTTAGATTGAGGGTCTACAGATGGAGGTATAAAATGATCGTCAGAGGGGTTAAAATGGCCTTTGTAAGCAACTAAGTCCTCAACATTGAAGGTAGAGTGGTGGCCAAAATGTGATGGTAAATCAATGACATAAGCATTTGGACTAACATAATTTAGAATTTTAAAAGGACCAGTACTGCGAGCTTTTAACTTGAAAGTGGATCCAGATGGACACCGTTCTGGTCTAATTCGAATCACAACTTAATCTCCAATACTGAATTCAACATGTCATTTACATAAATCAGCTCGAAGTTTATATGATGCATTACTTGCTTCCAGTTGTTTATTGATCTCAATATGCAAGTCATGAAGATATTATACAAATGCCTCAATTAAAACAGACACACTAGCATGCAGGGATGTGGAAATAAGGTCTAATGGTTTACTAGGTTTATAACAATGAACAACTTCAAAAGGACTCATACCTGTAGACCGATTCATAGAAATGTTATACGCAATTTGGACTGTGTGAATGATCAAATCCCAATTTTTAAGATTTTTCTGAATCAAACACCTTAATAGATTATCAAGACTGCGGTTGACAACTTCAGTTTAACATCGGTCTGTGGGTGGTAGGCAGTAGAGAATTTCCATTTAGTGTCAACCATACACTATAGAGTTCTCAAGAAATGGCTAGTGAAATGAACATCCCTATTCATGACAATGGTCTTAGAGAGACCATACAACTTGACTAAGTATAACTTAGCAACCTTAGATGCATCAGAAATCTTGTTACAAGAGATAAAAGAACATCATTTTTGAGAAGTGATCTACCACAACGAAAGTGGAGTCATGTTTCTTTGGGATACGTGGCAAACCTAGTGCGAAATCTATAGTGACGTCTTGCAACGGACAATTAGGGACCGCAAAAGGCATGTGGAGACCAGTGTTTTATCTCTTTTGCTTGGCCCGTTGACAGATATTGCATGTCCTAACTATCTTAGCCACATTTGTCTTTAAATAGAGCCAATAGAATTGACGTTCAATTTTCTCTATGGTTTTATCACGCCGAAAATGTCCGACCAAGCCACGTGCATAACTTTCCCAAACTATAAAATATCGCACCAAAGTCCTAGAGATGCACAAATTATTGGATCTAAAAAGATAGCCCTCCTCAAGATGAAAACCATCAGTAGTATCCATTTGTCCACTTTGTAAAACAAGAAAAATGTCTTTAAAATCGAGGCATGACTTGTACTCTTCTTTAAACCTTTCAAAACCTATGACACTCATGAAGGACAAAAGAGAGATGCGACGGTTTAACGCATTAGCTGCTTGGTTTTCAACACCCTTTTTCGCTTTAAAATAAAAGAATGGACCTACAAATATTCAATCCAGTGGCAATGCCTAGAATTCAACCATTTTTTGGGAATTAAGAAAGTGAAATGCCTCAAAGTTCGAATAGAGGACAAATTTCTGGGGTAACAAGTAGTGGCGCCTATAACGTAAAGCTTGTATGACTGTGTGCAGCTCTTTGTTAAAAGTCAAGTACCATTGTTTGACATTATTTAATTCTCATTAAAATAAGCATTAGGATGACGTTCCTGACTCGGGACTCCATCCATTCCTACCCCTAACGCATCACATTCGACCTCAAAAATATTGGAAAAATTAGGAGATCGCATGACATGGACTTCTATCATTCACTATTGGAACATTACAATTTAGATCAAACGATATGTCACGCAGTCATTACCAATGAAAAATTAGGCAAGAAGAAATGGAATAGAGAAGGAAATTGGAACATCACAATAAACATATAACTTACAGAACTCGAACACGGAAGCACAACATTCACTAACCTCCATTTGGTACACACATCTACAAGGCGATCGAAGCTTTATTTTTTGCCAAAAACCCATATCACTGCACACCCAAACAAAAACCTAAAACCCAAGACTAAAATTTAAAATCACTGCTCTGCCTCTACAGTTACAACAACTGTTGTTCGAGTGCATTCGTGGATTTCAATAGCCCAAGTATGATCTCCACAAATCTACTGCATATAGGTGGGTCAAACTACGAGAAGTACCCACAACCTCCATTTTGCTGTAGAAAAAAAAAATATCAAAGCTTGAGCATACTCAGTAAAAAAATTGGTTCAAAAATTGTGTTCATCTTTCTATTACTAGCCATCGTGTGTATGTAAAGAACCTTCTTCCCAGGTTTGTTGTCGTCCATGAAGTCTTCTGCTCAATCTCCATTTCGCATCTGCACAGACAGGAGTTCATCGGAGCTAAGGGTGAAGTGGTTACAACTGCTTACTCAAGAAACGAAGCGGTGTCAGGTAATGAAATGAGGGACATAAAGAAAATACTGATGTTGGGTGGGTGTTATTAAAGATGAAAATATGAATTAACGCATTTTTCCTTCCTTATTTATCCATTTTCTCTTGGAATTTAACGGCACACCAGACAAATGTTGATGACATGCGTATTTTTCGCACAAAACGTTTGAAACATGAGAGTTTTCTGCGATTTTCAATAGGTAGAAGGGTATATCGTAAATAAAAACGTTTAAATAGTGATATTCTGCTATTAGTTCTTAATTTTTCATAATACCGCATTGTAAAACTAACTTTCTTCTAATTGTTTTAATTTTCTATCATTGGGTTATCTGTTTAAAAAAAAATCTTCATAGCTTTAACAATTGGCATTATTCTATTTAACGTGTTTGGTGGAAATTTAAATTATATTTTAATTGAAAAATTAGTCGTTAGTGTGTCTCATACGTAAGATGAAAGTCAACCATAACGACTATATTTTCAATTAAAATTGAATTTAAATCTCTATCGAATAAGTCCTTAAATTATGGAGTCAACCTAAGGCTTGGTACAATGTTTTTATATTTTTGTATTTTTAATAGCTATATAAAATAGAGTCCATTTTACGAAGGAGAGGTGCTGCCAAGGCACTGTTTCACAGGCCCTCTCACAAACATAGGGGGATGGATTTTTTTGGGGTGATTTTTTAATGAGGTAGATTTGCATGGGGCCCACCTTGTCAGGCCTGTAGCAATTTCCTTTAGGGTAATTAGCAGAAATGGTCCCTAACGTTTACACTTATTGCTAAAATGGTCCCTATCGTTTTAAATTTGACATTTGTACCCTTATTTCAAACGTTTGTTGCGGAATTAGTCCTTCCATCCACTTCCGTTAAATCAGCCATTAAAAATTTAATGGAATTTGCCAATAATATTGGATAATTAGTAGAAATGGTCCCTAACGTTTATATTTATTACTAAAATGGGTAACCACTTGTTTGAATATAATTAAATTTCATTTCATTACATTTCATTTTTCTCTCTACTATTTTCAACCACATAATTTTTCATAAAATAATATTATACATAAATCAAAAAAATTTCCTTCTTTTTCTTTTTCAACCATTCATTTTTTTAAAAAACACTATGGTTAACAATGTTTGGTTGGTTAATATTATTTGTGTTAAATGGTTAAAGGGTTAAGGATAATATTTGCCGACAACATTTTGAGTTGGGGTCTAAACTTGTCAATTACATCAAATCATAAGAATTATATTTATCGAAAATTTTAAGAGGAGAAAAATATGGGAAGTTGACTAATTTAGCCTCCGTTTGGCCCCCATTTTTTGTGAATGAAAATAGGTGGAATAGTATTTTTTTTTAAAAAAAAATGAATGGTTGAAAAAGAAAAAGAAGGAAAATTTACATATAATATTATTTTATGAAAAATTGTGTGTTTGAAAATATTAGAGAGAGAAATAAAATGTAATTGAATGAAATTTAATTAGATTCAAACAAGTGATTACCTATTTTAGCAATGAGTGTAAACATTAGGGACCATTTATGCCAATTACTCAATATTATTGGCAAATTTCATTAAATTTTTAACGATTAATTTAACAAAAGTGGATGGAATGACCAATTCTGTAACAAACGTTTGAAATAAAAGTACAAATGTCAAATTTAAAATAATAGGAACTATTTTAATAATAAATGTAAATATTAGGATCATTTCTACTAATTACCCGTTGCTGAAGTATTCATTTCACCTTATTTTCCCTGGTCAATCCCGTTTATTTTTATTTTTTAATTTTTGGGTGGTGTGTAGCGGGGCCCGGAACTGTCGGTGAACGAATGATAAGCGGTCATAAATCTCTTCTTGATTACTGAAGTACGCATCTTTAAGCAGAGAGAGAAGTGAACAGATCTAGATCTGGGAACTGGGTATCAAACTGAAGTTTCACTTCAATGGCTTCCAAACTATTAATTGTTATTGTCTTCGTTCTTGATCTTATTGCTTTTGGTTTGGCTGTTGCTGCTGAGCAGAGACGAAGCACTGTGAGTACTCTCGTAATCAATTTTTATTTCTCTTAATTTCTTGTCTAGATTCAAGAAAAGATTAGTTAAATGACATGGGATATCTTGAAAGATTAAACTTGTGGTTATTTAGAAATTAATTGCACTGAAGTTATTCGACATGAGTTTTGGATTATATATTTTCCTCTCGAATTTGTTTAAGAGTATGAAATACATTAGCACGAACATCTCCTCTTGAATGAACGAAGTTTGACCTCTGATGCTCATTTTAATTCTCTTAAATAGTTAAATGGATTTAGTTTTGGCTGGCTAGCATCTTGTCTTTGTTGATAGGTCTCCATAATTTTCTAGCTATGACTTTTTACTCAATTCAATGGTCAAGGTCCTCAAGGATGTCGAAGGCAGGGTAAAGAGAGATATTTTGATTCTAAAGTCTTTATTCTTATATGGTTTTTGATTTTTAAGTAAAACGTGTTACGGCCATGGTCCAACACCAAGCACAAAGCAAAGGAGCATGGCAGAAACCCTGAACAGATAATACACTCCATATTTTCCCTGACAAGGACATACATCCACAGACAAGAAAAGGAAGAAGTACTTCAAACAAGTGGCAGCGTAACTCCAAATCACATTACACATATTTAATTAAGCAGAAAATCTATGTGAAAACCTTTACATGTTCAGAGTCCAAATGAAGAATGGCCCCATAAAATTGAATCCTAGATAGTGAATACAAAGTTGTAAAAATCTTTTTCCCAGTGTGAGCAAGTGTGTGTGGGTGCTTGCATGCATCTGCAAGTTCATTTCCATTGTTTGATGTAGATTCTATAGAATTCTCAGTGCAAGAGGAAATCCATTTGTTTGAAGCAGTTTACGAACTAAACCCGGTGCTTTGGCTCTATTTTATGGTTGTTAGTGCAGAGTTTCAGCTTGATATTAGTAGTTCTAAGTTTGACTCTTCCTAATATTTGAATAATATGATTGTTGATAGGGCACAACAAAGAATGACAGCGAAGATGATTACCAGTATTGTGTTTACGACTCTGATATTGCAACTGGATTTGGTGTCGGTGCATTTTTTGTTCCTCTTGGTCAGTCAAGTGCTCATAATGGTTGCCAGTAGATGCTTCTGCTGTGGAAAGGCTCTAAACCCCGGAGGTTCAAGGGCATGCGCCCTTATTCTTTTCATAATCTGCTGGTATATATCCTTCCATTTGGCAAAATTGCAAAACTTTCAAAGTATCTTCTTCACGCTATCGATGTTACATTTATTGTCAAGCACAAAGTCTTCTTTCTAACACAATAAAATTCTGAATTATAAATTCGGTAATTATCATTCAGGGTGGCATTCTTCATTGCTGAGGTTTGCTTGCTGGCGGGTTCAGTGAGAAATGCTTACCATACCAAGTACAGGTCAAGGTTCTTTGAGGACCCTCCCTCTTGCGAGACTGTGAGAAAGGGAGTTTTTGCAGCAGGAGCAGCTTTCGTGTTTTTCACTTGCATAATCTCTGAGTTCTATTATGTTAGTTTTTCCAGGGCGAATGAAAGCCCCAGACCATATGGAGGTGAATCCGGAGTTGGGATGGGATCCTACAAGTGAATGTTATTGAAATAGTTTGCATTTGTCTGAAACTTGCACATCATATTGGTTTTTCTGGTTTGCAGCTCATATTGTTTATAGGAGTCTAGTTTAGATGAAGTAAAGCATGGATTATTACTCTTGTATCATAATTTTGATTTTTGCATGCATTTGTAAAAGACTTCCTTTATGTGGATATGGTTATATCTATGAATCTATGTTTTTTCACCTTCGTTAAAAACTCGAGCACAGGGTATCTATAGTTAAGATTTTGAGCCCTGTTTCACATGTAGGGACCTGTTTTATAGGCACCATTGCCTCAAGATTCAAATTACGTTCGTATTTGTCTTTAAATTTAGCTTAAAGCCTTTTGTGTATAATTTTCAATCTACGTGTTCTAATTCTGGAGGTAATGTCAATCATCTTCAGCGTGTCCTCTATCGTCACAGGTTTCTCATCTTCAATTTTTTTTCAAACCATTGCTAGCTAGTCGATGCAAAATGCATTCAGATCAAGAGAAGTTCTATATTCGATAAACTATAACATTATTTGTGTGTCATAAAGACATGGAACATATCCAAATCTTGAATAGAATGCAAGATATAAGATAGTATTAAGGAAATGGTAGAATATATGCTCTAGATACGCATCATTTGAGATGAACATCTCTTTCAAAGTTCAAACAAGTTGGGAAACAACCCACACGATATGATTAAGTTCAGAACGGATTAATTATGCATATACAACATCACTCTATTTTCATTTGAAAGATTTGATAATATTTCAAAACCTTTGTAACAAAGGGAAAATAACATTATTATGTCAACAAGATAGGACTCCTACTACGGCAAATTCGTTTGGGAAGTTCGGCTACGTAATTTAAGTTTCCTTGCTTAATGGATGTCTCTAACTTACAATTTTGATGTTGTCTGTTGACATCGTCTTTTTCTTACATCTCGAAATAATGTCTCAAGTCTTCTTGTATTTAGAGCATATTTGAGATGACCTATGTTAAAAATAAGCTGCAAATATACAGTTAATACTGACTTATTTTATATGTAGATAGATCTGCATTAAAAATAAGTCACATTATTGTACTTGTGTTTAAGCATAAGTCACCTGACTGAAGTTAATGTTGGGTATTCTGTCCATATAAGATAGTTTTGCTGATGTAAAAAATAACAATATTCTTGTATTGAATAAAATTGTGTTTACTTCATTTACGGCATTTATTTATTATTGAACATATGAAATTAAAGTGTCTATAATCACTTGTGATAATATAAGTTAGGTACTTGCGTTGAAAAGTACAGTGTCACACAACTTATATTTTGATCATAAATAATTTGTTCACAACCAATTATAAGGGTTGGTACATTTGTACTAGAAGGTTATAGTGTTGACCGATTCATTATGTATGTTCGTGATTTGTCCTTATCACAGAAATAGTTAAAGATGACATTAGTACACTTTGAGTGTATTGAACAAACTACGTGTCGAGTTTAATTCTATAACATGATCGTGCGGAGAATTAAATTTTACTTGATCACTGTGTATTTCATCTATATCCCTTGACAGAGTTATGTATATCTTTTCGTGATTTTAATGGTTCTTTGATTCATCAATTTGATTGGTCAAATATCTCGATGAGTTACGAACTTAAGAATGAGCAAAGTAGAGAATATGAATTCGTGTCGAGAACTGTTACCTTGAAAAATAGATAGAGTGACTACTTAAGTATTTTCTATTAAACGGTTAAAATCTAAGCTCAATGTTGGCTAAATTTCAACGTGTGGTTAGTTCAGAGGACCGTTGAAGAAAATGATACTTAAATTAGTGAAAATAATTAGAAAGGCAAAACGGTCACTTTTGCTCGTACCTAATAATCGGATCTCAAACAGAGATAATATATATATATATATATATATATATATATATATATATATTCAGCAGGTCAAATGAAAATATTACAGATTTATTGCCTTCTGTGATCATATATATTTCAAAAGTTCAATCTTTTGCCTTTACTGAAAAAAGTAAAGACTAATAATTAGAATGTGTAGTTTATGGTCGATTAGACATGATTTAATTATTGGAGTTTGGATAATATAAGTCCAATCAAATCTCTGTCGTAGCTCCATAAAATATTGAAACTTAATTATGGTAATTATAATAATTTTAGGCTTAATTATAATTACAATAAAATTTTGTATTTAGTTGTAATTACTATTAAAGTTGCAAACAAACTTAATTATAATTGTAATTGAAATTCTATGACTACACATGTAATTAAATGCGAACTAATTGAATTTTAATTAAAACTCTTACTTAGATTTTAATTAGAAATCTTATTTGAATGTGGAATTATTATTGTACAATGATTTGAACTATTCTCTCTCTATAAATAGAGACTAGATAGATCCTGGAATTCTTACAAAAAATAATAATACATAATTTCATAGAATTGAAATTTGAAGAGAGAAAATATTTTTTTCTTGCTTTTCAACTATCCAGTTTAAGAATTAGTTTGTCGATTTAATTAAAAGAATGTGCACACTCATTGGTGTAGTCTTAACTTTGGAGAATACCATAGAAAATTTTGAGGTTTGAATTATCAAGATCTTGGAATTAAAAAGCTGAAAGTTCATGATTCAAAATGAATTTAAGAATTGACCATCAAATTTATGTAAAATTTTGAATAATTTATTCTTGACATAATATACATGTGAACATCTAGAAGATTTTGTTTATTGAATTAAAGAAAATTTTAATTTCTAGATAATTACACTTCCGCATTCCAACAGCAACAGTTAATTAGTTTTAATTTATAGTGGTAAAGAATTAGTGACTCCTTCATCCTTGAAGCCTTGGCGCCAATTCTTCAGTTTTTTTCTGGAATGTTACTTGTTGGAACCAAGTCATTATTATAGAAACACAAACATATTATTAAATTGAAGTTCACAAGAGAGTGCTGTAAATCTTGAATTAGTCTGTGTGTACGGACTAGTTTATCACAAAAAAAAAAAAAAAAAAAAAAAAAAAAAAATATTCAGAATACTCATATGAGTGGGCGTCATGTGAGTAAAATATTACAAAAATAAATCTCATCCACCCACACCTATTGTGAGTAATCCCATCCATGTACACCAAGAAGAATTTGTAACTCTTCTATCATTTTTAGTACAATTTTTTGTCAATTTATCCATGAACAAATTTCAAGACGTCGATTTGTGGGATTATCATGATTCACAAGCTAGTTGCCACGTTTGTCTAGGAAAGCAATCTATCACAAGATTCAGTCGAATTTAGAGACTAGGAAAAATACCGATTCATTTTCATACAATAGTATGTCATTCGAAGTCTAACTTACTATATAAAAAAAAATCTAAAACCCCAGGCAAAGTCCATTTTTTGAAAGCAGTAACAAATTCCCCCATATAACATCCATCAGTAAAAAATTCACTGGCCGTCACTTGGTATGTCACCAATTAATACCACGTCTGGCATGCGAGAAGGTTCCACATATGCATTCTACAATCTGGATGAGATTTATAAGTTTTCATTTGCGAGTGCTAAACAAATATATAATTGTCAATTAACATTAAAATCTTAAAGTCCTCGTAAGATTTAGAATCTTTATAAATAAGTTGAAATCTTGTAAATATGTTTTAAATCTTTACAAACACCATAATGTAACTTTGCTTTTGGACTACTTCGTACATCTATTGTTAATTTAGGTTCTTGGCCATATAAATAGATTGTGAAAGTTCGTTGGTCTAGGTCTAGAGAGTCTCGATAGTTTTATTCTTACATCTTGTAATTTTTTCCATGCAGAAAATGTTTTCGGATACATACGCCTTATATAGTGATATTGATAAGCACTAAATTTGCCAAGGTGGATAACAAGCAGACATTGACGAACTCTAACAAGAATAATGATTACGAGAGTGAGTTAACTAATATTTCACACATCACTTGACACAAGAAGTATAACAATCA
This sequence comes from Osmanthus fragrans, assembly GCA_019395295.1. NCBI lineage: Eukaryota > Viridiplantae > Streptophyta > Magnoliopsida > Lamiales > Oleaceae > Osmanthus > Osmanthus fragrans. Next base: position 6,021,103 of record CM033342.1, read on the forward strand.
TGAGATGTATTTGTTTTTGTTACTTCAGTATTATAGAGTGAATTTTTTAAAGGTTGAACCCCAACCTTGAGGATCCCACACCGCCCTGTCCTGCTCCTAGAACATTGTGGAAGAGGTAAATCACGAGATATATCTCAGCAGGCCAGGGTACAAGAGTTACCATACTGGTGCTCATAAACAGCGGCGAATCCAGGACTTCGACTCAACTAGAGCGGCCGTTGATCGTTGACTGTCAATGGTCAACGGCCGTATATTCGTTTCCTTCATTACTAATTCTTTTTATTTATTTTTCCACAAGAAAACAAATTAGAGATTCCAAAAACAAATTAACTCGACGGAAACAGAACATCTTTTGATTACCATTCAAGTATTCACGATTTTCTTCTCTTAGGTGATCTGTACAATATCAATACAACCTGCAAATCCTAATCTTGAACAATTTTTATTGTCTAACCTTCTGGTGTTTAATAAAATAATGAGAAAGCAAAGACCAATCTCTTCACAAAGTATTCAATATCTGCAGACTGCAGCCCTTCATTTGGTAAGAACAAAATTACCAGAATATTTTTAGAAAAAATATAAATCTCAAGACTTTTGATACAACAGAAACTAAAGCCACCCAAGCGGTTTAATCAAGAATTCAACACAAGCGCACACGGCACATTCACAACTCACAAGTGGCATCAAGGGCAGTCACACAACACAACACACACACACACACACTCAGTCAGTGACTCACATACAAACACAGTCACACACACGAGAGCACAACACAGACACAATATGACAGTAGTCACACAACTCAGAGTCAGTCACAAGGCTCACAGACACAAATCAAAAGCTGAATCGAATCAATCAACCATATTCTGCAAAATTAAATTAACGTTGAAGACGAACTTACCTCCTAAGTCGAAGTCCTAGCAAAGTGTGGGGACTGGCGAAGACGCGAGGCAACGCTGCAGCGCACCACACGCACGCAGATGCCAGTGAACTCCAGCTCCACTCTCCAAATCTCCAACCAATTAACCAAACCGAGTTTTTGCTTCTGGCTTCGACTTCGAGGCTTCGAAGTCAACATTTGAACTGGAATTTTGGAGTTTTGGAAGAGTAAGGGTTTGGAGAAGCTCGGTCTCTCCTCTTCTCCTCCTCAATTGTGGTTGTGGTGGATTAGCAATTGGGATTTGGGGGGAATGAAATTGATTTGGGTTGGGGAATGGGGACGGGGTCACTTAACTTAGGCCTTAGGGGATGAAATTGGGCCTGGACTCACCACACACTGGACCCAAATAAAATGATATGGGCCAATTTTATTTTATTTTTTTTAAAAATAAGCCCGCCACAGCCACAGCCACAGCCACAGCCAGCCCAGCACCTGTGCTTCGTCTCCAAACATTTCTCAGAAATCAGAACCAGTTCTTCTTCCCTTCAGCTCCATCCCAGGTCTCGCTCTGTCCATCCCCAGCCCACCGGAGCTCACAGGAGCCCAAAATTTCAGGGAATCCAGCTAGAGCGGCCGCTCTAACTCCCCGCTAGCTGGATCCGCCCCTACTCATAAAGAGTCTAATTTCATATCTTGGAAGAGGCAGGAATCGAATCCTCACATTGCAGCTGTTAGCTCAGTTGAAACTACATCACTCATATCTTTTGTACCACTGAATTATGCTTCGAAGGACATTATAGAGTGAATTTTTTTGCATAGCTGTTTGGAGGTTCAATCGTACGATGCCTCATTTGCAGTGATTCGGTTTTAAAAAATTAGACAGGAAAGTACTTTTCAATCAATAAGTTCAAGATGGTATAAAATTCTATTTAACCAATGTCCCCACACATGCGAAGTTCTAGCAGTAGTTTAAGATAATAACTTATCTAATAATCTAGTGACCCATTATTCCATTAACACGCTCGACATCTTTAAGCATGGATTTCGGGAGTTTTGTCCGCTAATTGAGGGAGACAAATACGTTATCCACTTAAGTAAACTAAGCGCCAATTACGCGTCCCTTGGTTAACATTTCTTCAACTCTCGTACTTTTTTTATCTCTAATGATCGCATCCAGCTCAATTTCACGGTCGGGCATGTTAATTATTTCAAAAGTTACTGCACGACCTATTCGGCTACTCCTTGGATAGGGGACCACAAAAGCATAACAAAAGATCATAAACACATATCCATCACCCAATCTAGAGAAAGATAGCAATGCTATTAAGACAAACGACATTTATAAGACGGTCCCGAAAGCGGTTAGGGACTTTGAGAAACTGATGCTAAGCTTTGTTACGTCATTTTCTACTATTATAACAGTGATGGGTTGGATACCATGTCACACTACAATTTTCGATAAAGTTTAACTAATTAGTATTGCTTTCTACATGCTTTTTAAGTAGGATAATGTTACAAGTACAAAATGGTATACAAATTCACAGTCGCAGCTCAAATAAGGGGTCGCCATTTGACCATTTTGTACAAATAGAATAATCCTTTTTAAGTACATGTTTGTAGGCCGGAAGGCGACGATCTGACAAACTCAAGTACTCCGATTTTTTCTTTTACTCAATTCAGTTTATTATTACATTTACTAGAAATTTTAATTAACGAAGACTTGTTATTTTAATTAGAAGAAAGTTAGGTTACACGAAATGAGCAACGTGACACGATATGTGAAAATGTTATTTTCGAAAAAGGTCGGACACGAAACAGTGTAGAAAAATATTTATTTTATAAATTCTAGATTTAACTTAGAATATTTTTTTAATAATTAACTAATGAAAGCACCGAAATCAATCTGATCTGACTAAAATTGTAACCTATATAGTTACAACCAATGTCATTAAAATATTTCATAATAAATAAATTGTTTATGTATTTTAAGATAAAAGTAAAAGTTTAAAATATAAATGAACTACTTAGGGTCTATTTGGAATTGATTTTTCAACCCCAAAAAATCAATTTTCCAGTCGTTACAATTTCACTCAACCGCAACATTTGACCAATTGTCTCACATGCGGGTCCTAGCAAAGGAAAAAAAAAAGGGTCAAAAATCCTTTTTTTTTTTTTTTTTTGGATGAGAAGCTACTCCAGACAGGGCTTACTTTAGTATGCAGCGAATCAAAATTTGTAATAAATAATTTTTCTTTAATTGATTATTGATTCTGAAATTGAATTCTCTTTGATGAAATTCTAGTAGGAAAATGTTATTCTACTAAGAAAGTTGTCTAAAAGTGTCAAAATAGTTCTGAATTTGAATAAAAAAAATTGAAATCTATAGTTTCTTGACGGTCGAATCGCAATGATTTCTATTAGAAGAAAATATAATAAAATATATGAGATAAAGTGTGTGTAGATATTAATAAATCAATCGATAATATATCTATTTCAAAATAGAAAGGATTTGTAAAAGAATCATGTTGGAAAAAGTATTGACAATTATTTGATGTTTAACCTAACACATTCTAATGATTATGCATCCATACAAACAAACATAAGTATCACATTCAAACTACAAATCAAGATAGCAGATATCTTCTGATTTTTACTTTTTTTTATTTATTTTTATTTTTTTGTTGACGAGGAAATCCGAAATCGCTACCCTTCGAGTGGTCATTGAATAAACTCTAGAGCTAACGTGATAATCTGCAAACTACGTCAACCAGGTTAATCGCACTAGACAAACTCAATGCGACAAGTTCGACCGAAAGTGTGTTGATAGGGATAATTGAACTCATAACCAAAAACATCCACGCTTACTTACTCTACCAACTCGACCACTTCACGAGAGGCAATTTTTACTTTTTATTGTTTTGCTTCGAAGTGGTTGATTCTTAAGTTCATACAATTCATTTATACTATTGAAAAAATAGGAATTTATCGTTTATATTTTCCTAATTATGAAACCAGCATACAACCATTCAACTATTGTTGTAATATTTTTAACAATATTGCGTTTGTTTGATATATATGTGTGTGTGTGTGTGTGTTGAGTAGTAGTTCTTTGAGAATATAGTGTGGTTTAAAATGAATGTGCAGGACAGAATCAAGGGATGACAATTTTTTTGTATTCAACTAATACATGTAAGACGTGAAAGAAGGGCTTTGACTGCCTTGGACTGGACTACAGTCCAACGACTGTTAAAGCGTGGGAGAGAAGTAATTTTCAAATAATCACAGTCAAGAAGGACTTAATGCAATTCATTATAGTGGTGGCTTACAAGTAATTTGCCTGCTTTTATACTACATTAACAATATTAAGTCGTGAAAAAATTGATATGAATTATTGTGTCTAGTCCCATAACACTAGAATTACGTACCAAGAGGATATTAACAAATAGTAACGCTACTATAAAACCCTCATTGATTCAGTTAAAAAACTAATTAAAAATTTTAAGTTAAAATAACAAATAATTTTAACAATAAATTTTATGAAATCTATAACTTTGCAGTTACATATTTTATTAATTTTATTAAAATATATTTAAAATATGAGTTTTATCTAAATTAAATGGGCTAATTGTTTCCAACAATATATATTTGGAAGTTCTAAAATACCAACTACAAATGATGAAGAATTGAATTAAAATTCCAGAAGTCAATTATTTTTGCATCTTCCCCTCTCTTTTTCCACCACATGTCTGTTTTTTTCCATTAATTCCTTATTAATTAAATTCAACACCAGACAACAAAAAGTTTGCCAACACACTACACGACACCGTTTCACCTCTCTTCTCCCATCATCGTATCTTAGTTCTCGAAGTTGAAACCCCTCTTCCAGTGTTGTTCGATCTCCCCCATTTTCCAAACTCACGCGCTTCCGAACTACATACTCGTTTTGACGGAAACCCTACTCTCTTTCTACATATATATACTATATACGTAGCACTGTCATAGACGGACCCTAGTGGAGTTGGACCGGACAATGTGAACCGAGGATGAGCAGAGCCGGGGAAGAAGACGACGACGAAGAGGGCTTCCACGACTCCCTCGACCGCCTCCTGTCTTCCTCAAACACTTCCCGTTCCTGCTCCCGTTCCAGCTCAGAAGACGAAGGTCCGAACTGCAATTACTGCCCCGAGCCAGTGCCCAGGTTCCCCATGGGCTTGTCTAATAAATACGATGTATGGATCGCCCAGCCGTCTTCAGTTGAGGAACGCCGCCTCCGTCTCCTCCGCCAAATGGGCCTCATTAAAGAGCCCTCCCTCCTCCTCCACCGCCCCTCCTTGTCATCTTCCGGTTGTTCTCCTGACTTATTTAACCGATCCGCCTCTTCGGATCACTTGAACACTAGTGAGAGCTCTTCCAATATTCATAATAATTCGTTGACCCTTAATAATATTAATAGTAATTATGATAGTAGTAGTAATACTAATGGGACATTATCCGGAATTGTAAGATCTAAATCGGACGGGGACGGTAATACTTGCAAGAGTTTGGAGTTTTGCATAATCAATTCGAATTCCTCTTCACCAGGCAATGAGGATATTGTTGGAACTGGTTTACCTGTAAAGACTGATAATCAGAACAACAGTCAAAGCCATTCTGATGTTGAGAAAAAATTCTAGAATTGGCAATGGATCGCCAATGATCAGTGCCAAAACTCAGAATAAGCCGCCCAAAAGAGAGATTAGAGAAGATTCAACGTGCAATGGGAGCTTTAGTAGTTCGTTGACCATTCCTAGGAATGGGGAGTCTGACGAGGGTTTGGTTTGTAATAAGTCGAATACTGTTAATGGGGTGTGTACGATAAAAAATCTGGATAATGGGAAAGAGTTTGTGGTGAAGGAGGTGAGGGAAGATGGGATGTGGAAAAAGATCAAGGAAGTGGGGACGGGGCGGCAGTTGACAATGGAAGAGTTCTCTTCTGAGATGTGTGTTGGGACTTCGCCTATTGTGCAGGAGTTGATGAGGAGGCAGAATGTGGAGGACGGGATCAATGATGGTTTGGATTCAAATGCAGATGGGAACTGTGAGACTGGATGTAAGTTAAAGAAAAGAGGAAATTGGTTAAAGAGTATAAAAAAATATGGCAAGTTCTGTTACAGGGCACAGGGAGAGGCGGAATAGCGATGAGAGAGATACATCATCAGAGAAGGGTGGGAGGAGGTCGAGCTCTGCTACAGATGATAGTCAGGATGTTTCCTTTCATGTGCCTGAAAGAGTTCGGGTCAGGCAGTATGGGAAATCTGTTAAAGAGCTGACAGCGTTATACAAAAGCCAGGACATACAGGCTCACAAGGGGTCGATTTGGACAATTAAGTTTAGTTTGGATGGCAAGTATCTTGCTACGGCTGGAGAGGACTGCGTGATTCACGTGTGGCAGGTTGTTGAATCAGAGAGGAAGGGAGATTTGTTGTTGGAGAAAATTGACGATGGAAATTCCAATCTTCAGTTTTTGGCCAATGGATCACCAGAGCCCTCTTCAATGACACCAAATTCGGACAGTTACTCAGAGAAGAAGAGACAAGGGAAGTCATCCATAAGCCGAAAATCAGTGAGCCTTGAACAGAATTTTGTGCCAGAGACAGTGTTTGCCCTCTTGGAGAAACCCATCTGTTCATTTCAAGGACATCTGAATGATGTACTGGACCTCTCGTGGTCCAAGTCTCAGGTTAGCTTGCATCTTTGCCTTATTTTTTTTTATTGTTCTTCATATGGTATAATGATTTGAGAAATAATATGGAGTCTTCCTTGACCTCTGTTTACTAGTTGAAAATGAAAATTACTTGTGTGACAATTGCTAAAATTGTCATGATGATAGGCCCCCCAATTCTAGAAGAGCCTGGAAGAAGTGAGAAGAATATGCATCAACGGAATTCTGTTGTGGCAAGTGGGGGGGGGGGGGGGGGGGGGTGCTGGAATTAGTTAGAAAGGATCTATAAACAGAGAGGCAACCTGTAGTGGTGGAGGCAAGATAGACCTCTCGAATGACCATATGTTATTTCTCTTTTCCATAATCATTTTTAACATTCAATAAAAGTGTTGCATATGCCTATTCTGTTCTTTGTTTTTCCTTTCTAGACCCTGATTGCGCAATTTAGACATTTTAGCCAAGTTTTTTCTGTCCATGAAGTGATATGCGTAGCATAGAATACTGTCTTTCGGGGCATTCTCTCAGGTGGGTTGCCCACCAGATCACCGAACAAGAAGGTTGTATACCGGACCACATATCATTTTGGGCTTGTTAATTTTTTTTACTGTAACTTAATGAATATCTGCATCTTTTTAAAGAAATAATAGAAGAGATAATGCAAGATGTGGATTTTTGCTTTCCAATATGTTTAATGAGAATATTTATAATAGGGCACAAAAATGGAGTGTGATATTTAAATTAGTTGCAAGCTCGATGCCGCTTATTATGGCTGTGTGTTGTGTTAATTTGGTTTTTGTAAATATAGAGCGAGAAGATGATTTTGTTGAAGCATCTTCATTAAGATTTTTGTTGTTTGCTCAAAAAATTTAAGACAATCCAACCTGATCTTTTTCATCTCTGTAGGTTTATTTAGCAGCTTTTAACCTCATGGGATTTGTTAATAGAATCGTTAGTGCAAGTGATGTGTAATATCCATGCCTTTCTTGTCTTTGAAAGAATTTTGTTTTTGTTGCGGTGTATAGAATTAACAAAGATTTGTATGTACTTGGGATAAAAAAGGGATAGAGTAAAAAATATACTTCTTTACTCTCTTTTTTATTACTAAAAATTTTATTATTAATATGAAAAACGAATTCTTTTTTAAAAAACCTAAATTTAAATCTAAATTAACAACTAAATAAAATATATACAGTTATCTATGATTCATATTCTTATTAAACTTTAAGCTAGTTGGATACATAATAGAATGTGTTGAACATTTTGGTTAAAAGTTTATAAAATTTTCTTTGAACATTTAGGGAATCGTCTTTGATTATTGGTTGTGAACAGCCGGAAATTAAAATATTGGCCCAAACACGAAATTTGACGGTTAAAAAGTATTATCCTGAAGGCATGGGAAGATGTAACTCATCTAAGAAACCTAGTGTCTGAAAGAGTATTTAAGCAAGGCAAAAGTCATATGTCAATGAAATATGTCGTGTCTTAGCGGAGTGGGAAACAATTCTGACAGCATCATTAACCTTTTCCTAAAACTGGTTGGGAAAAGTTTCAGAAAAAAATAGAGAGAAAATGTAGTTTTAATTACATAATTTGTTATTTCTGTGGTGATTTTGCCATATCTGCCTGGAGAAATTTAGGGATTTGATTTGGAGGAAAAAAATGGTTCTATGAATGGTTGTTGAAGACTATTTAAATGGTATACATCTGGCCCATCTCGATTAAGTAATGCAAAATGTTTTTGCTGGTCTTTTTCCGTGATATGCATTTGCAGTTACCTGCTTTATCGTACATGGTTTAAAAAGGCATGAATGAGGCGCACCTTCAGTGACTCAAGGCTAGAGTTTCAGTTCTATTTTATTGGTGCAGGTGCCTCACTGAACGAGGAGCGCCCTTAAGAAGCATGAGGCCTGCACCTCATGTTTGCTATCACATTTAAATTTTTTGTCCTTTTTTCTTTTTCCTAAGTCTAACTGTGACTTTAAGATGAAAGAGCCTTTTTAATTGGGTCCATCTTGTTATAAAAAAATTAAAAAAAAGAAAGGCCAATCAATTCTTTGGCTAAACAATAAAAATACCTAACCTACCTCACACCTCATCGCTTTCCCAAGAAGCTTCTTCTACAAGATTGCAAGGAGGCAACCGGCGGTTGTAAAACTTGGATGGATATTTGTTACATTTTTCTCTTTTTTGCATTTCGTCTCTCTCTCTCTCTCCCCCCCCCCCCCCCCCCCCCCCCCCTCCCCCCCCCCCCCCCCCCCCCCCCCCCCCCCCACCCCCCCTCTCTCATTTTAATTTTTGTATTTTTCAAAATCTTCCCCCCTCTCTCTCCCCCCCCCCCCCCCCCCCCCCCCCCTCCCTCTCTCATTTTCATTTTAATATTTTGTCAAAATCTTCCTATTTTTGTATTATTTTACTAAAAAGTTTTGGTTGTTGTGACGCTTATGCCTCGCCTCATATTGGAAAAACGCCTCAGTACCTATTTTCGCCTTTTTAAACATTTTTTTAATGGTCAAGTTGCACTGTGATTCTTCCTATTGGTGATTATAATTATTGAATGACACTCAAAAATTCTTTTTTTGTTTGTTTGTTGGCATCACCACTGACCTCCATCCAGTGATCGTGTTTGTTTGATTTGTTCTAAAAGTGCACTTGCCCTGATCTCTAGGAAAAACTTTTTGATTTTATTTCACGCCATTATTCATCTTGGCCTATGCAAAATTCGTTGCGTGCATTTTAATTAAAGTCAAGAACTTGTGAGGTCTTAACCAGACATCTTGCTAATGGTTTTCTTCCTTCTCCAGCAACTGCTGTCATCTTCAATGGACAAAACTGTGAGGCTATGGGACTTGTCTAGCAATTCTTGTTTAAAGATCTTCGCACACAGTGACTATGGTAATTGCCTGTATTCCTTAGCCAAAAATCTTAACTTCTGAGAGGTGAGTGCCCACAGTTCCTATTTAGGTCATGAGGTTAGGACAGGGATTCTTGCAGGAACCTCTTGTTCATGGAAATGACACTTTTAATATTTAACAGAAGTAAATAAATATTGGAATGATCCTAAGCCTATGTTATGCCGAGGTTTGATGCCTATCAAAAGGGGGATGCAAGGTGGTGAGCTTCTTACTATTGGATTGCATAAAGATTATTGTGGTAGTCTTTATAATTGTTTGAAAGGATCATGAAATTTTCCTCTCGAAAGTTTTGTATATAAGTTTGTATTATTGTTTATACAAAATGAAATTAACTAAGGCTGTGTTTGATAGCTTTTAATTCCATGGAAAATGGAATTCATTTTCCCACTTTAGCCAATTGAGGGTGTTTGATTGGATATATTTTCTTGGCAACTCTTTTTCTAACTTTTGCCACCTGTCAACTTTTTCCACCAAATGGTGGAAAACAATTTTCCACCTTTTGCCTTTTTTTTTTTTTTTTTTTTTTTTGGAATTGGAACATATTTTATACTCAATGGTAAAATAATTTATCCATTTAATTGATATTTTGCATGAAAAACAAAGCCAAACGAACACGAAAAAATTTCAAATATTTTTTTTTTTTTTTTACTTTTTGGCAATCCAAACAAATTTTATCCTCAATTGTAAAAAAAAAAATCCCAAAAATTAACAATTTGCACGAAAAACAAAGTCAAACGGATTAGATAGAAAATTATATCAATCAAACACAATTAATTATAATTCCCAGTAAAACAAATTCTAAACAATTTAATTCCCTGAAATTCATTTTCTTTCCACCCAAATTCCACATTTGCAATCAAACGGACCCTAACTAAAAAGCTGTAGGAACCATGCCGAAATACAAGAATCTGGCTACAAGGTTGTCTAAGATCAATGTCTGGTTTCATATCTTTTGGGGATTAACAAAACATAAGAAAAGCTTTAAGAGACTGGAAATTTGGTTGGCAAATGATAGTAATGAATTATTAACAATTGGTTAAAACACGAATATTTATTTTAGAGGGTGATTTTATACAAAAAGAGAGAGAAACCGACTGTTGCTTGAGAGTTTCAGTTACTCGCCTAGTGTTGAGATGGTATTATAATTTTCAACTGATGGGTTTAGTATATTGATGATTTGTGCATATGAATATTTAGATCGTCTCCTATTTTACACATTAATTTCATAAATCCGTTTGTTTAGTTGTAGTTTTGTATCTGGGCTTCTTTTGGCATGCTAATATCATAAACTCAATAAATATATTTGACATTAATTCATCACTGATGAGTATTCTGGATTCTCTTGACACAGTAACCTGCATCCAGTTTAATCCTGTTGATGATAGATACTTCATCAGTGGATCCCTAGATGCTAAGGTGCGCATATGGAGCATTCCTGATCACCAAGTGGTTGATTGGAATGATTTACATGAAATGGTCACTGCAGCTTGCTATACACCTGATGGCGAGGTTGGGCATACATTGTATTATAGTTACTACTTGATTTTGTGTCGTCCCTCCAGTTATGCAAGGTTGTTTTCCCTATGCACGTGTTTCAGTTGTACTTAAAGTCTGTGTTTGTTAATTGATGAAGGGTGCACTAGTTGGGTCATACAAGGGAAGTTGTTGCTTATATGACACATCAGGTATGAATAATAGCTTCATGAAGAAAAATGAGATTCTGTTCATTGTAAACTAGTTATTCATGCATCATTATATTTTCAGATAATAAATTCCAGCAGATAAGCCAGATCAATCTGCAGAATAAGAAGAAATCTCATCAAAAGAAAATAACTGGTTTCCAGGTAATCAATTCATTGACTAATTGCATTACATGCACCTTATGTAAGATGGAAGACATTAATGGTGTTGGGTGGGGTACAACACTTTCTTTCCTTCAGAGAACAATAGCCTTTTGGCATTACAGTGGTGTTCTTATAATTGGGAAATGCAAGTGAAAACCAACTTCTTATGCTTATATGGCTTTCATCATTCAGTTTGCACCAGGAAGTACATCAGAAGTGCTTATTACATCTGGAGATTCACGAGTTCGAGTTATTGAGGGTGTGGATCTTGTTCACAAGTTCAAAGGTATGCTAGTGTACTGTAAGATTCTGTAAATTTTTGAAGGTGGCAATGAGCGTTTCTTAAATTTTTTTAGATGGTTATAACTGTGAAGCCTGCTCTCGTTGATTACTATACATGCGAAGAGTTTGACGAACCAGTCTATTCTTAGTGTCTATGTGCTTATTATGGAAATTTGTGAAGGTTCTAATTTTGAAAAGATTTTGAACTATTGACATGATTGTTCTAATTATTGAACTCTGTTCGGTTTTGGTGTTTGCAGTTTTGATTTTGGTTGAAGGAAAGTTTTTCATTTAGGATTTAATATATGGTGTACCTAGTGGCAGTACGTCACCTTTATCTTTCTTTATAATGTCATAACTTATAGGAAAGTAAGGGATCTGTTTAGAAATAAAGCAGGCCAATAAGAAGGTGTGAGAACCATAGCAACTTCATTTTTTTATTTTTTTTTGTGGGGTGCGTGGGGAATGAGCATGGTTTATTGTGGCTACACTCTGTTTTCCACGCAGCTTTGCAACCAATTTTGAAAAAAGTGCTTTAGTGACCGAAAATATTTTAATTTGCTTGTATTTTCTATTGGCACTTGTATCTTAGTATTTTCCTTGTCAGATCATGAAACTGCACATTAACCTGCGATGTCCTGTATTCTTTGATCACATGTAATGTGAATCTTATGAAATTTTAATCTAGGTTATTTTCCTTGGTGGACGCTTGATGGTTTGCTTTGATTTTTCTTTTCCCCTTACTATGAGGAATTTTGAAAAAGCTCTTGATGTCAGTTATCATGGTTGTTAACACTTGAAGATGTTAGTATCTTATAGAGGAGTGTAACTTGATTATTTCCTTAATTTATTATCTTTTCCTTCTGTTTTTATGTTACATTTGATTCCGAATCTGTGTCCTGCATGGTAGTTGTTGGCAGGCTATTGTTTTTCTTCTGCCATATCTGAACCATGAATATTACTGAGAAAATTTAGTAATCGGAATATTGAGGTCCTAGTTAGGGTAGGCTATTTTTTTCCTTTAAAAAAAAAAGGGTGCATCTTCGTTTTCGGTGGACCTCTTAGGAGCACAGTTCTGGGAACAGGGAATGGATGACATCATGTAAATTGTATACTTCAATGTGTAATTGGAGAGATTGGACACGTCCTCATTTAAAAAGGAGGATGCAGACATTTGAAAACACGCCTCGTAATTACAGCAAGCAGGACACAATAAAAAGGAGGATGCAGACATTTGAAAACACGGCTCGTAATTACAGCAAGCAGGACACAATATCTCATTCCCAATTTTGTTCAGAAATTTATTTATTTCCCTTCTCTATACGTACATTCTTCCATCATTTTATGGGAAGATGAAAAGAGAGATTAATTTCCTAGGTTTGTTTTCCACATTTTCTTACCTCGGATTTTAGAATATAAATCACAATTGATTACTATGAGTGGAATTCATTTTTATATGATTGATACACGTTTCCTCCACATCTGCCATTTTTCGGTGGCCCAGTTTTTGTCGTAAGTAGAATTCGTCTAATGAGAATTGTCTGAATCTGTGATCCAGTTGACAAAGTGGATCTGTGCCATAATTATTATGCTGCCATTTATCATTGCTTTTACCCATTCATGACAATTGATTTTATTTTGAGGAGTTGGGACTCTTCTTATAGTTGGGAATTTCTTGCAGGGTTTCGTAACACAAATAGCCAAATCTCAGCCTCCCTAACAGCTAATGGAAAATATGTGATCTCTGCTAGTGAGGATTCTTATGTATATATCTGGAGACACGAAGGTGAATCCCAACCAAACAGAAGCAAAGGTGTTACTGTGACCCACTCTTATGAGCATTTTCACTGTCAAGATGTATCAGTTGCAATCCCTTGGCCTGGAATGTGCGATGCATGGGAATTATATGACACTTGTTTTAGAGTTCAAAGCAGTTCTATTGATAATTTCGAGGAGGCTTCAACGGCCAACCACCCACCTACTCCAGTCGAAGAACCTAATGATAGCGAGGGCTCGCCATTGGCATTAGTCAACAATAGTAGTCCGCTTAATGGCATGATTTCTAGTGATACAAACAGCTACCTATTTGATAGATTCTCTGTAATGCGGCCCGATGATAAATTTCTTTCGGCTACCAAGAGCACTAGCCCTCAAGTTAATGCTGATTCGTCCAACAGGTCGGCATGGGGGATGGTAATTGTAACTGCAGGCCTCAGAGGAGAAATTAGGACTTTCCAGAATTTTGGATTGCCTCTTCGAAATTAGGAGGCAAATAAATTCTCTGAGTGGCCAACAGATTTCTACACCTCAAAATTTGCAAAAATTGTATAGATATTTGGTGAGATGGGCAAAGATTAGCCAGTTTTCTATTTTTTTTTCTTCTTGTGACAGTTGCATCTGGGGCGTGAAAGCCAAATCAGAGCCTTCCAGAGGGCACTGATGAGAAGTAGATTTCTCATGGTCGAAAAGACAAAGGGAAAAAAAAATTGTCGAGGCATTACACGTTGAGTTTAGAAACCGATCGGTTGTCTGTAATAGGAAATTGTGGAGTGAAGATATGATTCTATTCCAACAGTTGTATATATAAACTGGTTGTGGTATAGTTTCCTGTATTTTTCATCAAATTCATCCAACAGCATAATTTGAAATAGGCTCCCTGTCTTTGTACTCGGCGTTTTTGTTAAACCTTTCACCTCTCTTTCCGCTATTGTGTTTCCAAGGTAGGAACCAGACTTTATATGTTGTGGGGTTAAAAATTAAAATACAATTTTGTTTAATAATATAACATTAATGAAAAAAAATTAATATGCTACTACAATTGAAGTTTGTTTGTTGCACTATTTGCATTCAAGAAGTTTTTATTTTTTATTTTTTGAAGGATGGAAGTTAGAGTTTTCTCGTCCAAAATACTGATCGAGCAGAATTAGACACGTTGCAGGTGCCTTAAGGACGCTTGAGCGGAACTCAGGTGCTTCAAGGGCAATAGGCTTCAGTTAGAGCATGAGCGTCTTCTTCTGATCTTGTCTGATGCCCCAAGGACGGTTTACAATAGTACAGTACAAATTATAGATTACATATTTTATCTACTATCACTAAACACAAGGCAACACAAGCCTCAAATAAAATTACAACTCGACAATTACAACACAAACCTCAATAATGGGAAACAAATGTGAGTGAAACAAATGGCGGAACATGTGCGTCCACCGGTGTGCGTTTCAGTGTATCCTATTAACCTTCGGTGCACATTTGATATGCGGTATCGATATGACTTGACCAATAAACAAGACAACTTTTTTGACCATTTTATCCTCAAATTAAGCTTCCCCCTATGTGCGTGCCCTGTACAAGCACAGCCCTTTATCTTCTCTTTGCACGAAAATGTTCCCATCACACATTATTCTAGGTAAATATCTCCATCCCAGGCCCATAACTGTAGGAGTGGAACTCTTCTATTTTCTAATAAAAATATCAGAGGAAATCTGAACTACAAAGTCTGATTGGTTCCTTGTAGTTGATGTGGCATATGTGTCCATAGAAAATTATCTTATCCTTGCTGCATTTCATATCCAAAAGTTCTGTCCGTTTTGTCATATATCTGCCAACATTTTCATATATATGCCACCGAAAGTATCAATAGATATTTAGATTTGTATCAAAGAGAATTGAAATTTCATGGCTCTACAGGCTGCTGCCATTCTCCCCTCTGCATTTGCCATTCACAAAGAGGTTCGTTGCCACCGCTTTTTGTGTACAAGCCTTTGATTTAATGCTTGCTATCCTGATTTTTTTATGAATTCTGGTACTTTCCACAGGGAAAAAATAGTGCATCTTTGAAGGACTCTAACCTCTTTGGAATTTCAATCTCAGACCATGTCAAGGCTGACAAGGTACAAATTTCCATCTACCGCTGAATAATGTACATCGACTTGATGAATCAAGATTCAAGATTATTAATGGAGACTGCATTTCTTGCAGAGAGAATTCATTTCGAGGAAGTTCTCCGTCGGGGCTATCAGAGCTGAGGCAGTGGCTACCTCTCCAGTTTTCACCCCCTGCAACAGTTCAAGGGAAGAAAACACTAAGAAAGGGCACTGTGGTGATCACTGGAGCCTCCTCCGGATTAGGCCTGGCAACGGCAAAAGCTCTGGCTGAAACCGGAAAATGGCACATAATTATGGCGTGCAGGGACTTCCTCAAGACTGAGAGGGCAGCAAAGTCAGTTGGAATGTCTAAGGAAAGTTACACCATTATGCATTTAGACCTTGCTTCCCTTGACAGTGTGAGGCAGTTTGTCGAAAACTTCAACCAATCTGGCCGACCCCTCGACGTCTTGGTTTGCAATGCTGCTGTCTATCAGCCAACTGCTAGGGAACCTTCATTCACAGCTGATGGGTTTGAGCTCAGTGTTGGGACTAACCATCTTGGCCATTTCCTTCTTTCAAGATTGTTGCTTGATGACATGAAGCAGTCTGATTATCCATCGAAGAGACTCATAATTGTCGGCTCAATTACAGGTATAACATAATCATTAGTGCATAATTGATTTAGAAAATGCCTCTATTACCAGCAATAAGTACAGAGATGTATATCAGGGAATACAAATACACTGGCTGGAAATGTACCTCCAAAGGCGAACCTTGGGGATTTGAGGGGCCTCCAAGGGGGATTGAATGGATTAAACACCTCGTCCATGATTGACGGTGGAGATTTCGATGGAGCAAAGGCGTACAAGGATAGCAAGGTGTGCAATATGCTAACGATGCAAGAGTTTCACCGTCGTTACCATGAGGAAACTGGCATCACATTTGCTTCCCTTTACCCTGGTTGCATAGCAACAACAGGCCTGTTTAGGGAGCACATCCCCTTGTTTAGGCTCCTGTTCCCTCCATTCCAAAAGTTCATCACCAAGGGGTTCGTCTCAGAGGAAGAAGCCGGAAAGAGACTTGCACAGGTACAAAAAAACAACACATACCAAGTAATTTGTGTGAAGCATAAATTCATATATCTTTTTTATCGGTAAATGTAAATATGTATGTACAAGTACTCTGGAATACCCGGGCTTACAAAACAAACATTACAATGGTAACAATTTAATGACCCAAAGCTAAAGACTCAAAATGAGATACAATAAAAACATCTTTTATTTTGATCCATCTTGATGCAATCTGCGTGTGGCCTTAGATCCTCGAAAATCTTATTTCTTCTGATGCAGGTTGTAAGCGATCCAAGTTTAACAAAGTCAGGAGTCTACTGGAGTTGGAACAAGGATTCGGCTTCATTCGAGAACCAGTTGTCTCAAGAAGCCAGTAATGCCGATAAAGCTCGTAAAGTATGGGAAATCAGTGAGAAACTAGTTGGCTTGGCTTGAAATCCTCGGTCACTTTGTTTACTTGTAACAATAAAGTCAGAATCAATAATAAAATCACTAAACCCTTTTTGGTTTAGTTTGCTATGATTGGAACATAAATTGCAGGCAGCATTCATGAACATAAATCAAGATTGAATTAACATATTACAGGGACTGTAAGCTTAAACCAAAATCAAGTTTCAGATTATTTTTTGTACATCTGTGCTCATTTCTTGGCCAGAAAACAAAGAAAGATCAAATACTCCAAAATAACAAAACCGAGTGGAAAACAAGAAATTAATGGATTAGCGTTCATGAAAATTCCATTCTGCCCAATTGGCTTCACTTCCAACTCGAGGAATGCTATCGACCCTAGCATAATGATCAATTTTGAAATTAGCCCCACACGCCACCCCTTCACTGTCCACCCTTGGCATTGCCCTTAGCTTATTCATTGGGTGCTCAAAACTCATTAATCCTCCCTCACTGTGAAATATGCACCCTGTATCCACAAAATCAATCATATTATTCTTAAATTATCCATTCATTGTGCAATTCTTAAGTTGAAATTCTCTATCATTACCTGCTGGGAATGGTGCAAAAGATTTAGCACAGCTTTCTTTAATCGCCTCTAAATCATCAGAAATCACCACAGAACCGTCTGCAGCTATGCCCCAGTACAACTTAACTCCACCATCAGAACCCTGAAATCACAATCGAAATTGTACAGAAAGAAGCTAAAATCTGTGTAATAAAATTTACAAGACAGGCCAAATACCAGTGCTGTAAAAAACAGTTCCAACTCTGCTATCATAGACAACAAAGGCAAAGCTCCCATCAAGATCTTTAATAACCTGATCAGCCGGGTAAGGACCACGGTCCCGAAGTGTTCTATAAGCTTCAATCACAAGCATGGCCTCATTTGCATTTCTTGCTAATCCATACTGCTTAATCTGAGCACATAAATTGTTCAAACTCCCCATGAAAAGGCAATATATATCATCATACCCACAAAACAACCTGCCAACAAAAACCCATAAAAAATGTTGAAAATTTTCTCAGGCACAAGAACACATGTATATGAATGTATATATGTATATATACCTCTGGTTCTGATGAAAAAGAGAATGGTGACCAGGTCTGACATAAGCAAGAACAGCATCATTCCCAAAACTCATAGAGGAAGTGTTGTTAGGGTGAGAAGAAAGGAATTCTTGAAGAGTTTCATGTGGTAATTTCGGCTTCTTTGAACTTTCGAGAGATGCAGGGCTGTTTAGCTCTTCAGGCGGATGAGCAAATGCTTTGTGAAATATGGCCAACATCTTTTCTTCGAAAGAGAAACTGAAATTTTCTTGATCTTACAGGGAGAAAGTATTTTTTTTCTGCGAGTGCGAAACATAATTTATATAGACTGTAAGGCGTAGAGGGATGGTGGCGGTTTTGTCTTTTTAGATCAAGAGCTTTGGATCAACATGATATTTATGACATTGGATAAGGATTCTCTTACCGAGATGTAAACATTTGACGGTTAAGCTAAGATTTTATTTATTGTATTGTATAATTAACCTTTCGTTTGCAAATTGAACAAGTTCAATACCCGATCGACTAGTGTTTGGTGTACCTTAAATAAATTTTTGTTATATATTTTAATAAAAATTGATGACATATTTGATTCCAAAATTGATTAAAAATAACAATAATAAATAAGTGTCTTAATTGTTGATTTTAACTTAAATTTTTATCAAAATTTTACCGTGGCCGAAGGAGAAAAAGAAATTACAATTCTAATTATTTACTATACTATAGAATTGCAACAAACCAATGCACGCTTTTTTTTCAAGTGTGGGAAAGTCCAAGTTCACGTGTTTGGCAGAATGTATGTTATCCTGATCTGGATAAACCTCACAAATTGACATAGATATGAATCATCAGTGACAATCCAATGTGCTACCCATTTTTCTGTGGGCGAGATATCATCTCTCTCTTCTTAGCTGGAAAACCAATATTTCTATGCATGATTAGTAAACAAAGTAATTCTTGATAATATTTCAATAAAGTCACCTGTCAATCTCTTTCTATACTACAATAGTACCATATTATGAAGTATGGCATTTTATTGAGATGTGCCACAAAATTCCTACAGAATACACACAAATAGATAGAATCCGATTTTTCGACAATATTTAATTCACATGAAGCCCACCTTCCATATGAATGTTTGTAACATTTATGTGAAATCCATTTTCTATACAAGCGACTTTTTCGCATTTTATTTGCGTAGACGATAAAAATCATTGCTCTTGTTGGTCCAACATGGGATGCAAAAACTTCTTGGCCGAATAAATAAATTAAAATAAAATACGAAAAAGAGCTTCACTTTTCTCCAAATTCTACGTAGTTAGTTTTCAACTTCCATGGAGTTGAAAGGAAACGTATTGTTGAAAGATTAATAAAAGTTGTGGATCATAATATGTGATAAACTCAAAAAAGTATGAGAATCTACATTTAACACACTTTCAGTCTTCAATTACAATAGATAGAACAATCAAACACTTAAATCCAAGGTATATTAGATCGTTTCGCTCGACATTGGTAGTTCACATACCAGGAAGTTCGGCTTTCTTAAAACAATATTTCGAGGAATTCTTAAACGGAACTAAAACTATCCAGAACGAACAGATCCACAATTACCATTGTTACCTGCTTTATGATACTAAGTGATTTACCATTTCTGCGATGAGGATTTCAGTCGGTTCAAGGCATCCTCTTAGTGTGTCATGCCCAAGCTGTGCTCTTTCATTATCTCCGAACCCAAAAACTCGTCCCTGGTTTGTTACCACAACAGTATGGTATAATCCTGTGCTAATTTGAGAAATGTGGTAAGGTCTCAAGCTATCAAGGACTCGAGGTTTCACTATTTTATCAGATACTCCTCTGTCTGGAAATCCAAGGCTTCCAAAACCCATCCACCCAAATCCATAAACTGATCCATCGTCTACCAAAACAAAAGTTTTCCTCTTACTAGCACATACCTGTAAAGGACAAGAAATCGTGTTGATACGTTGTTTCTCTAAAACTGAAACAGAACAGAATCAAATGACAGAAAAGGGGAGATGCTAGCATATTCCTATAAAGAAATGGCAATTTTTGGTGTAAATTTTTGTTTATGCTTGGAAGAAGCAGCCTATACAAACAGATAATAAGGAACATTTGACAAGCCTTGGACAACGATTGCCACTTTAAGACAGCAAAATAAAAACTGAAAAACGCTAGAGAAAAAAACATATTAAACACATCCAATAATGGCAGAGGATGTTATTTCCCTCCTCAACTAGTAGACAGAATTCTTATAATAATTATTGAAAAACCTCAATTGTAAATGAGAAGGTTTAGTCAAATAACAATCCAGAGATAAAATAGCCACCAATTTCAAAATTAGAATAAAAAGGTATAGTTCCTATATACTTGACATGTTGAATTCCTCGACCAGGTCCCTTTATTGACAGTTGAGTAACAGTAACAATCATTCCAAATGGCTATATCATAGAATTTGTAGCTCCAAGTATTGATATTGCATATAACAAGATTCTCAGAGGAAATAGGTCAAGTGACATTTGGTTTCTAGGAGAAAACTGAGAGCATCTCCAATAATTTCTTTATTTTAAAAGAACATCTTGTACGTAATAGACGGCATCTTTAAATTTAAAGAGTAATTTTTTTTATACACTCCAACAAGCTATTTTTTTAACTCTTTATTTTACTTTTTTCAAAAAACATTTATTTTTTCATCATTTTTAGTTAATATATATTTTTAGATGTCAATAGCTAATAAATTTAAAGATGGTTTGAATAATTCAAGAAATGGAGTATCAAAATCTGCAACTTATTAAATGCAACCATTATTAAGTACAAATATAGAGTCGCTTTGGCTCTCCAAATATTTTAGAAGTCAAAATAGAATATGTGTTGGAGTCTATTTTCAAGGATTGACTCTCTAAAATAGAGAGTATCTTACATTTAAAGAATTTCTTGGAGATGCTAAAAAAGCGTTCTCTTTCATTATATAGAAACAATCAACAGGGAAAAAACGCGTAGAAGTCATGGATTGATATTGTAGCTAATTAATATATTCCTCAAATAAGTGCAAAAGTTCAAGCAAACCTGCACAGCAAGGTGGCTCCGAAGGCTGCTAAGTAGTTCTGGAGTTGTCTTATCAATCTCATCCCCATGGCCCAATGCGCCACAATAACCTTTGCCCCAGGTATATACCTGTAATCAATAGAATACACATGAAAATGACAAGGATAACTTCAGTGAACAATATAATGGATACAAATTTTCATTTTCCAAGTAGCTCTAGAAATTACATATCCATTGGAATCAAGTGCCACTGCATGTTCATCACCAGCTGACACACGAACCACATGAATACCCTTCCTCTTGAAAGACAGAATTGCTCGGGGCAGAAGCTCATTGTGCTGTTCTCCATGCCCAAGACAGAAATTGGTGCCTGACCCAAAAGAAAAGAGGGTCCCATCATCTGCCACGGCAAGGGCATAACTCGGGCCTGCGGCAATTTGAACTATGGAAGCAACATTATCGAGGCATTCAACGTTTTTGGGCTCAGGTCTATCCAGGGTATCGCCATGGCCAAGCTGACCATGTGTATTGATCCCACACGTGTAAACATGACCTTGTCTTGTTAGGAACATGGTAAAGCTCAGTCCAGCAGCTACCTAAAAGAAATTTCATATGTAACTTTATCTTCTAATAATCATAGGAAAATTTCCTTCTCCCATATAAATCATACTATATTTCGATGTTATTTTTAATTAAGTTTAGGACAACATGTTCGTCCTAAAAATAAAAAAATTAGATATTCGGAACTAAATTGAGTGCTTAGGAAGCAAAGCGTGATAAGAGAGGTACCTGCTTGCATGGAATTCCCTTCAATGCTTCAACAAGCCTCGGTCTGAATATGGGGCGGCCTGTATCCCTGTGACCACAACAAAATGATGAATTATCCCCACATGTGAAAACCTGCATCAACAATCAGAATCCAAATTTAGCATCAATCATGAAATAACATTATACGGGGGTATATAACATTTTAAGAGAACATATACAAAATGGCAGTTCATTAATTTTTAACACCCTAACATCCTCAGAATAAATCCAAATTTCTCTCACCATTTAGACAGAGCGTTTAATTCAGAGCTAAGATTGAAATGTCAATTCAAACAACCTAGGCTGAATGGAAAGGTTAAATTTACAATTCAATAGATTCCACTGGGGGATTCTTTTAAACATGCCATTTGAAACTGTATATCAATATCAGTAAACTGACTTGGATAAAAGAATGCTCCCTACCAAATAGTAAAAGAAAAGGATGAACATCTAATGAGCTGGCAAGATTGTGCGTGTTATTTTAGCATATGCACATTCATGCATGTGCTCGCGACAGTTCTTGCATCAGCATAATGATCTATTGATAGATTTCGATGGATAAGAAATAGGAAAAGATGAACGAGGAACTAATTCCTCAGAACAGCTCTTATTTGAAATAACAAGAAGTTCAAAAGTATTGTCAGTAGTAGCAAGTAATCCATTAGTACCATGTGCCAAACAAATCCATGGTCTTAATCAGGGTAGCAATAGCTATAACTAATGAACATATTATTGAAACAGCAAAAATGTGTGAAGCGCCAGGGTAAGACAAACCTCTCCTGACTGAGTGACAAAGGCAGCGTGATTGTGGGAGGCTGAGACTTGGATCACTGGTGTTGAACAGGGAAAGCTGATCCGGGAAAATGCTACACATTGTGTTGTTTCTGGACCATGACCAAGAACACCACATAAACTGGAACCACAACAGTATACATCTGAATCGCCGATCAGCAACGTATGGTATCTTCCAGTCTTAATCTGCATCTGGAGACAATATCTTTGAATTAATGAAATACGTTCAAAAACTTCGAATATTAAAGTGAAGGTCTAAACAACATGTTCCCTTTCAAGGAAAATTAAAGTGAATTGGAAAGGCTAGCATTTACTAGCATCTAAGAAGAATGCCAAGTTCAAATTTTTCTTACAGTTTAGAATATTTGAAAGGCAAATTTTGTGTAAATAAATAATAGGTCCTTCAATTTCACCACCCTCTACTCTTTTTTTTTTCCCTGCATACAACATAACCTTTCATTTCGTTTATTTTAGCTTCCCATTTCCTAAATTCTACCAAAATTTCTCATTTAAGGACAACCTGGAGAGGGGAAATAATTCTGTAAAGATAAAGAATACAAAAAAGCAAGAAATAATACATTGCCTGCAGAGGTTTGAACCATGTCACACGACTGTTCCACGGACTGCAAGAACCTCAACACACGCTTCCAATTCCCATTACAGCGATCAAAAAGCTCGTTCTTAGAGTTGTTTTGCAGGGAAGAGTAAATGGAGTGTGACTCGCAAAGCCTAAACGCTGCAAAATCAACTAAAGATCGGAACTTTTGTGGAAATAACCCGTGATTTGCCCCAAAACTCCTTGAAGTCAGCTCTAAGCACACCAAATTCAATGCGCTCAATCGACCAGAGGACAGGATTTCGAATAGTAAGTGCAGTGGCAAGTCATCAATCAAACATGACCTAAACCGATCCCCCATTTTCCTAATATACAGTCAAATTGAATAAACAGTGCTACTCCTTGAAGAAAAATAAGCAATTGAGGCTGGTCAGGAGAGTTTCAGCAATAAATGGTCAAATTTTTAGGCGAAATCGGAAACAATTGAGGCAATTAATGAAGAAAATATCGAATTGATAAAACTTGGATGAAATTGAGTACAAATACAAGGGTTTCGATGAGAATTTCAACGACAATTTATAGGTTGAATTGAAACAAAACATCAGAAAGAAGAAATCGAACTCAATTAGACACTAAACAAAACAAAGTCAAGATTCCAGACAGCAAAGGTACAGAAGAAACAATTATCCGATAACCCACAAATCAAACTTCACAACATAAAGGTAGAACCCGAAATTGCGTAAATTTAAAGAGGGTAACCCGAATCCAACGCTAATTTCTAGAAGAAAGGGACAGAAAACAGAAAAATGTGGGACTTGGAAGATCAGAAAATGGGAAGTGATTCAATCAAGTAGGTAATGAAAATCATACAAGTAATAGTGAAATCATTGTATATATAGATGAGAAAAAAGGGGGAAAGTGAGCAGCGATAAAGCCAATTTCGGTGCCCATTAATTCCACTTTTTTTGCAACAAAAAATAAAATAAGGGAGCCGAAAAATTAGCTCAATGACAAAACTTTACAACTAGGAAATTTGAAAGAGAGTGGAAAAAGGACTACTGAAAATTCCAGATTGACATTTCCATTCCCCACAATTTTCTTTATCTCTCTATTTGGATACTGACGAGGGAATTTATAAAAGAAAGTAATAAAAATGAAAAAGCAAAAGAAATCTTGCTCTCATTCATACATTTTTTGGGGTTCCGAGTTTGTTCCTTGTTCTTGGATGGATTGTCGGTGTTTACTTGTTTTTTCCACGTAGAAGATTCTTGAGAAGACACGTTGGCAAGGGATTTTGTGAAATTCTATGTCAGATGCTGGCGCTGTTTCTTGAACTTAATTCATTCTCCCGACTTCTTTCTTAAAAAAGGGTTCTACCTAGATCCCGTCTCTAGAGCATTATAGATGAAATAAATCATAAGATATATCTCAATAGATTATGATACAAGAATTGTCATATTAATGCCCACAAAAAATTCAATTGCATATTTTATAAAAGACAAAAATCGAACTTTCACTCTCGACTTCTTTCTTCCCCTTACATCAAGCAATACATGCTTGAAACTAAAGTCTATACCTTAATGCCTAATTAATTTTTCATTATTAATTTTTATTTTTTTGTAGTTGAGGCAGTCGACGAAATTAAGTAAAGTAATATTAACGTTTAATTAAATTTATCATTTTAGAATTAATTATTTTTAGAATAAGTACAAATATATTGAACAATTCGTTCACTTTAATAATATTTATTTATTTATTTAACTACACCAATTACAAAAAAAAAAAAAAAAAAAAGAGAGAGAGAGAGAGAAAGATTAACCCCATTAGTCAGAAAAAAAAAAATAAAAGAAATTCACACGCCACTCCACCGGCTATGACAGCTGAGCTCCGCCATAATTTCCCCCAGATGCTGAGTTGGCCCATTATGAATAGTCTATAACGGAGGCCCAAAACTAGTCCATTGAGCCCACAGTTGATCCACTACAAAAAGCCCAAATTCAGAATCCTTAAAAGGGGACAAGTAGCAAAAACGATTTATAATTATTTCTACTCTTTAATTGTGGATCAATGGAAGGCAATAAAGAATTAGAAGAAGAAGAATATGTTTTGATTGATCTGGATGGCGTTGCTGACATTCACATTCCTCCCAATGCACCTTACGGTCTCTCTGTACGATTTTTAATATGTTTATATTTATATGTAATTTCTTTTCTTTGATTGCACGAAGCTATTACTAGAATTCTATTTATTTGTGTTTCTCCAAGAACTGTGTAATAGAGATAATCTATTTACGTTAAAAAAAAAAAATCACCCTCCAAACCGTAGTTCAGAAATTAGACGCTGAAAGAATGGTGACCTGAAATATTGAACTGAATCAGCAAATAGAAAAGGAAATTGAAGGGTTTTGAGCTATGATGATACCTTTTTATTTGCCTTTTGTTTCCTGTTTACACGTCTTCATACTAAAACCAAGAAGAATCCGGTTGAGGAAATCAAAGGGGTGTGTAAATTTGTCCTAATCATCTGAATATGCAATGAGATTTATTAACTTTGAGGCGAATGAATGTAAATTTTTCTGTGCAATTCAATTCCAAGGCTCTACAAACACTGGAACCGGATTCAGTCAAATTCTTAATATCTTAGTTTTTGATTTTGTAATTTGTTTTTCGATGTCTTGTTGTTAATCTATAGAACTCTTATTTCTGATTTTTATAGATTAAAATTAAATTGAGGATGGCTTAGCATTCTTAAGTATGAGTCAAAATAAATGCTCATCAATTTTGAAGTGCTTTAAGTAAATTTTGTTTGGTATTTATTATTTTAGTTTCTGTTATTTGATCATTCAACATATAATGCAGGGTCTGGACACACTCAACCCAATTATGGTTATCGATGACAAAATTAAGCTGGTATGTTTGAGACCCGGAAAACTTCACTTGGTGTTAGAGAATCGATATATTTCCCCCTTTCCTACAGTAATATTTCCTATTATCTCTTCCCTTTATTTCAGATAGGAGAATATGAAGAAACAATTGGTACTTGCCTTGTTTTCAATGAAACTGGTGAGCAACTACTTCTGATTTGGCAACGTCTATTTTTGAAGGAGATTATTTTGGATTTGTGTTTTTTAACCACTTAAAATAGTCTAATTATGAATGGGAGAAAACTTAAAACTTCTCTAAACCAATTAATTTTAGATTTGTTTACAGAGTTCCCTTGTGCACTTCTCATATATTGCCATTTAATAAGGAAAATAACATTCATGCTACTTATGTTCTTTTGCCCTTCATTAATAATGTAAGAAATTACAATTTCTGGAATCCATGGAGCCTTGAGTTTGCTGTACACGAGTTTTAATTCCTTTCGGAAACTTTTAACAGTCATTTGACCCTATGGAATGAATCCAATGTTTAATTCGTATTCTTGAACATTTTTTGGCAGATGCTGCTCCCGTTGTTCATGAAGAGACTGGGTCATCTGAGGCCAACCTTTTTGCAGGAAAATGCATTGCAGACCCAAAAGCCCCTGCCAAGCAAGTTAATCCAATTGCTCGTCTTCATAAGGTTCTCAAGTTCAGACAATTTTCAGAAGCTGTTATTGAAGATGCAACAGACAATCAGGCAAATAAGCCATCTTGAAATACTAACAACGGGTTTAACAGTATGATCATCAATCTTACCAAAAACTCCTCAAAGACAATTAAGGTTCAAGCAAGGAATATGACAATTAAAGGAAGTTGTTAATAGAAGGATGAATCCTGTAACAATGAGAGGGTTAGATGTTGAGAATTTTCTCTGGATGACCATATTTATCACCATATTTCCATGTAAAAATTGCTAATAACATTTCATGTATGTAGTACTGAGGAACAGGGCCAATAAAAATGATCGAAGTAGTGCAGATTTTTATGTGGACCATTTATTGGTGAAATGTGTGATCTGTTATCTTTGGAATTTTGAACTTCGGTTAGTGATGGCTTATGGCTAGTTCGTTCAATAGCAAGTTCTTGTGTATAGTATTTATTTTATTCACTTCATTGTTAGGTAGATCTGGTTGAGTTTTACTTGAATGTTTCTAAAATTGAACGAATCTGAGTTTTTAAGTTGAACTTGTTCAAGAGGCAACACTCATTTTTGAAAGGGAAGTTAAATTATCAACTAAACTTCAAAAAATTTAATATCACAATAATATGATCTGCTATTTTTTTACGGTCTAGTAATGCAGATGGCAGGCATGATGCCGAGATCAATTTATTAAACAGTTCGCCTGGATCTTGTCACTTAACCACACTTTACATTATTCAGAACACCGGTTGAGATTGTACAGTCATTGAAGAATTTCTCTCTCCAGATATATTTTCAACTGATTTAAGTCGTATGGATGAGCGAACCCTTTGTACCCACGACCTGATTAAATTAATCCACTTTGTTTAACAGCACTATGAACTGACATAAACTTCCGACAGAATTTTATCTAGTGCACATGTAATAAGTGTTGAGGTATTTGCTGACTAACTTGAAAAATGGTATTCTGATCTACCTGATAACAGGCATCATATGGAAGAAACAGTTGTTTATGCACCAATATCCAAATATTTAAGCCCGTGTTTAGTAGAGACAAAACTCATTTTCAATCACACACTCTCAATAATATAATTTTGCACGTGAATTCATAATGTTTCCCTATTTTTTAACCACACATTCTCTAAAAACTCACTTTTCATAAAATCTATTCTAAAGAATATACATCAAACCGGCTCTAATTATCTTGGGGTACAGGGCATATGAAAATCCTAAAAGGCATTAATTTGCTGGACCAATTCGTTTAACCATGGAAGAAAGCAGGTTCGTGCACTAACATTGACGATGATTTACACGAGTTTTCACCAACTTTTTTATTCATTCCACACAAATTGCAATCATAAAACTAGTTGTAATAACAGAGATTGTTCAATAATAATATAGGTATCTGGAAGTATTATATCAACTCAAGCCAGCCACAACCAATTGAAAATTTGAAATAAGTCAAACCAAACCATTTCTGTTCTTTCTCAGTTCATCAACCCAGAAATAATGCACACAAAGCCTGCTAATGCACCTTCATGGAGAGAGACACGAAACCATTATTGCTCTACAATTTTGTCCTTCAAATATTTCAGGATAGCTTTTGTTCCTCGTTCCAATATAGCCCTTCGGATACTGAAAAAGACAGAGACATTATTTTATATAAGGCATTTCTATTGTTCCGCATCCTTCTATTATCAACTCGCATAAACAGTGGTGTTTCAACAGAAATTAACAGCATAGCGTTTCATCTTATGTAGCTTGTCAGGCAAGAATTTTCAATTAGATTCATCAAATTATTCTAAAACATTTATTCATGTTGACTTGTTAATTATTTGTCAATCATATTTGCAATGTGTATATATATCACACTTTATAATTTTGAATTTATAACAATAATTATAATGGTTTTTTTTTTTTTAAACTAAAGTAGTCTCTTAAGATAATTTAGACTTTCATGCCGTCTCCTGTTCATATCTGAGCTATTACCTAGTTGAAAGTAATGTAGGCAATTAAGATCGGGAATTTGTTTGAGCAAGTGTAAAATTAGAAGGTAGGCGTTTCTCACTATGGTTTGGTAGTATAAAACCTTGATCTTTCTAAGCATTTAGCATTACCATAAAATGGCTAGAAGGATTTTTGAAGAGTGAAACATGGGAGATTTCCAGCACGCATGCAGGATAGTCATAAGCTGGTATCAGACCTTGCTGTACCTTGTTTACACATTAAAATTGGAAATTGTTAATTCACCAAAGATTTTGATGCCTCTACTAGATATGGTTAATTCGAATGGGGGTGTGTAGGGTACAGACATGACACAACTAGGTTTGGTTGACTTACTAGACCTATTCTTAATATTTGAGCAAAAAATCATTTATCTAATCACGAACTCCAAACAAAAGTAAATCTATGAACTGTACCTTCTCAATGGGTTCCCATCAAGTTTTAGTACTTGCAGGTTGGCTTCAAGCAAACCCTGTAGAACCAGATATTCAAAAAAGAAATTAGCAAAACAGAAGTACAGGAAACAAAGTTCCTCCCTTAATATATGTGGTAAATATGAGAAAGCATCTATTGCTAATGACTAAACAATTTTCAATTGATTAGCAGATTCTTTTCCTCTTCCCCTTTCCCTTTATTTCCCTTTTTCAGTACAACAAGGCAAAGCAAAAATGAAGGAACCCAGTGCCTTTGATTACATCATTTAGTTCATTCATTGTGCATCAATTATAAGAAGTTATCCATTCATTGCAATCAACAAAATATTAAGATTGAATCAATTTCCCAGTTCTTTAAGCAGAAAAGGAAGAGTAAATTATTTAACATTTCCATATTGGGAATAGAATTAGCACACTTTCAGATGAAATCGAGTAATCAACAACTCACGCAATTGACAGAAAACCCAATCAAAGAAATGGTAAGACCAAAAGGTTACCAGTTCTGGTGGAACTGAAGACATGTTGTTATCTGACAGATCAAGCTCCGTAAGAGAAGTCAAATTTTTTACGCTCTGCAAGTAAATGCTATAATATATAAATATAACTTTTAACAGGATAGATAAGAGTACAAATGCAAGTATTGAAACAATTAAACTCAAAATCACATAAAGTAGGAGAGTGAAAGGGACGAGCTTGAGAGCATATAACAAATACAATTGGGAGAAAAGGTGAAATATTAATGGTGATATAAAAGGATTCAGATTGTTTTCCACAGCTCAAATGGTAAGCTCCATGCATTCCATAGACTCAGATGGGTTCAAGCCAGGGACTAATCTTTATATCTTTTTTAACGTATTCTTCCATTTCTTAACTCAGAATACTTCAACACCCACATGCCCGTTAAAAGGGAAAATAATAGGGCATCTTAAGAAGCAAAATAGCCATTGAGATAAATACTAGCCTCATGTGTCCGTTGCTGACTTCCCCTATTTCCCAACAATGATTCTTTTCTTTTCCTTTCACTAGATAATTGAAAATTTCTTCTTTTATCATCCATTACCACCATCAATGGGTGGCCTATTAGTAATATTAGAAGATTGGGAAGTTGAGACGAACAGTCTTATACAAGTATTGTAGAAAGTTAATATGCCCAAAGCTGGGGTGGCCGGGTGGGTGTAACGCAGTTGCACAAAACTGGAAACAGAAAGTCTGAGTCAAATCTTATCACCACTAAAAATCAGATGTCTTCTACAGGAGGAGTCAGCAAAATCTAATTTGAATTTTTGTCACCCTTTTTACTTTTGAGAAAGAGAGGAATGTTACCTGTGGAATTGATTGAAGAGAATTTTGGCCTAAATCTAGAACCTTTAGCTGCGGTAAAGTCATTATATCGGAAGGGAAAACTGAAATTTGCATCCTCCTGCCCAGTCAAATAGGAAATGAATGACGAGCAATATAATAAGGTCAGCGAATATGTAAATTTGTAAAAATTGATTCCTTTAAACAGACCTCAAGTAGAGCTCCTGCAACTCTGGTAAGCTAGAAAATGTTGGGTTTTCTGGTAAAGAACCTGCTGCACCACTGAGATCCAAAATCTGGAGCTTGGAAACAGCTCGAAAACCGTCAGGGGGGATCTACGAGAAAGCAAACGGACGTCAGAAAGAAATTGATATAATGAGGAAAAGTAGATGCATCATTATATTATACTATGTAAGGCTATATGTGGACTTGATGCTAACAAAACTTGGGAGGTTAGTTTTCTTATCCAGCATTTGAGGAAACAAACTCATTAAAGTTAGCCAAAATGATTGCCCCAAGAAAGACTTCATAGCTTCTCAAGTGTGTTTACCTAACTATGTAACTTGTGTATATTGTCTCTAATCTTAAATTATGTTGTCAATGAAGGTTCATTCCACAAGACAATATTCAGAATGATTATCAAGATTAAGTGTGAGCCTACTAATGTACCTCTCATACATTAGCAGCTTAAGGTTAGTTTCACAAGACAAGTCCAGAATTAAATCATATTCACCTTTCTCAGTGGATTTCCATCCAGCTTTAAGCACGAAAGTTTAGGAAGAGACATCAAAATTGCACCAGGCCACTCTTTTATCTTGTTCTTGGATAATATCAAAGCCTGCAGATTGATTGTGTTAAGTAAAGGCTTTACAAAATTTAACACAAAAGGCTTCTCACTTCATATACGTTTCTAATGAAATTGTAAGAGTCAAGTTAAGATGACTTCACAAGCCATAGTTTAGTTGACATTTAAAGTTGCATAAACTCTCCAAATGAAATTAATCTCAACCCTGAATGAGATAAAAAGGTATATTATCGAATTGATAAAGAAATAGCCACATTTCTGGCTATATTATGCAAATTGCTTCGGCAAAGGAACAATAAGAAGGATAAAATAACTAGATTTTCAAAATCAAGAATCAGATTCACCAACACATTAAGCTGGGCCACTAGAAAGGTCGATACCTCAAATAAATGTATGTTATGACTTTCAAGGATACATTTACATCAAAACTATATATAGCCCCTGTTTGGTGGGGATTAAAAACCAGATTTTTAGTAGATTTTGATAAAAATTGATGAAATGTGTGGTTGAAAAGTTGTGGGTCCATAAAATTTGTGGTTAAAATTAGTTTTTTTTTTTTTTTACTTAGATTAAAATCTGAATTTTAATTTGTACCAAACAGGGGCATAGTATATTATTTATTATCATAGACTAGATGAGATTACACGGATGCCTTTCAAACTTTTAGTATCCATCTCCTCCTCATTTTCTTTAATCCTAACCAACATCTTCAGTTTAACTGAGAGGTGGCAATCCAGAAAATATTTACCTCAAGGGAGACACAAGAGCTAAATTCATTCGGCAGCTCTTCAATAGAATTTTCTGAAATATTGACTCTTGTGATGTCATTTGACTTCCATACATCTGATGGGACAGCACCCAGACCTAGCCTAGCTAAAGAAAGTTCCTGAAAGGTACCAACACTGAGGACGCCACAGCAAATATATGACAAAACCTTGAGCAGAAATAAGAAACGACTGCAGAGAGAAGGATGCCTTCATTTGTTAACTTTGCCATTAAAATGCATGCTTGGTTGAAGACAACATAGCCTATGTATTAATGGACTCAAGTCTTCAATGTCTGCTTAAAGAAACTTCATTTTCATTCAGAATAAAGAGACAGACACAACAAATCTATTACAGAGGGAAATTACCTTTGAAGTAAGGGATAATCGAGCTGCCATGGCAACAGTATCCTCTTTAACAGCTGTGGTTGTTGAAGACTCTACATAAAAAATACATTAACGTATATGCCGAAACAATTAAGAATACCAACTTGAAGCAGGTCAACTTGAAATCTAGAAAGCTAGAGGTAGCAATTTTGAGTTGCGAAAATTAAGCTAAGAATCACGGCTTCTTGATACCTGTAAATGATCAACTGCTGCCTAAGAAAGTACTAAGAACCAACATACCTTCATCAGTTGGAAGTCTACTTCGAAGGTACTTTAATAAAGCAGGTGTAGGTCCGGATACCAAAGAGCTGAGCAAGGATAATTATTTAATCAACAACTGGACAAACAGGAAGCATTGCTAAAGCAGAAAAACAAGACAATTGATTCAAACCTCCGCAGGGTCCGCAACGGATTGCCAACAAGTAAAAGTTTCCGCAGTGTGGTCATCAAGCCTACATATTGATGTAGTTGCCCACATAAACTCATTTATACATTAGTATTGTCAATATAGTGGAACCAACGAATAAGAAACATGATTTTAATTAGGGAAATGTAACATAATAATGAAGCTATAATATATACTTGAATGAAGCATAATGAACCTTCTCCTAATCAAAAGATTGATACAAAAGGCAGTACTAGTAGTGCACACTTTTCCTTGAGCATAGACAAATGCAGAAGCTGTCAAATTATTGTGAATGACTACTTGTATTGGTGAATCGAACCAGGATACTTTAGAACGGTGTGTAACTTAATTCTAATATTTATTAGAGAATTTCTACAGGATAAAGATTTCAACAAAGAAACATATTTTCATGCTCATCATAAAGTGCATTTAACTAACCCCAATACTGCTTATTTAGAAATAGATGCTAACCTTACCAATCTGAGGAGGCAAACTAGATAATGAATTATTAGACAGGTCAAGAACTGAAAGGCGCAAATTGCATGCCTCCACTGGATACTCCTTCAACTACATGCACCATAAAAAATTGTCAAAAGTAAAAGATCAATTAGTAATGAGCGGTCATAAAACAAGTCAAAAATTAAAACTTGACATGTGCCAGAAAGAGTCTCCTCTCCTCAAACTATTAGAAAATTATAGGGAAATTGTACCAAATTCAGACATGATGTTAAATTAGCCACCTGGTTTGAGTGCAGATCAAATGTTCCCAACTGAGTTAGTGATCCAATTTCTGCCGGTAATGAGGACAGCATATTATTTCTGAAATTGGCCCAAAACCCAAGAAACGAGAAGGCCAATATCAGAAGTGTAAATGTGGAATGGCCCAAGATAATAAATAAGAAACCTGAATATAGTTGCAAAGAAAGAGAACGTACCCTATATAAAACTCCAGAAGGGATGAGCAACCCTTTATTGACAATGGGATTGATGAAATTTCTACAGCATAAAAGCAAATTGCAAATTAAATGAGGCAGAAATTTTATTAACTACAGAGAGAAGTACTAAGCAGTAAGCACCACATATTTCTAACATTAACATGCCGAAATCATCTAGCATAGTCTAACAGAAAACTTGCTCCACTCACTGTTTTGGTGAAGGTTGAGGCGTATCAAACGTGAAAGGCATCCAATACTGTCTGGAATGCTGCTTAGCAAGTTTTTGGCTGTAAAATGGTTAAATAAGAAACTCTCTAGAAATTGAACGAGCTGCCCAAAACATAATAACAGATAAAAGGAAGAACGTGTTTTTACATGCATTGAGTTCCGTAAGCACAGTGCACGATGCAATGAAATTATCAGGTAGCATTGTTAGCTTGTTTCCCTGGCAAAAAGATGCATAACATACTTAAAGTCTAAGACAGTGAATAGTGAGGGACAAAAGCATGCTTGGTTAAATTATAAATTAATCAGGTGTTAATAGATAAAGCTTCTAATACCTCTACATCCAACTTTAAAAATTTTGAACAGTTTGCTAGATCTTCTGGCAAGCTGGAAATGTTATTGTTAGATGCCTGAGAAGATAACCAAAAACCATTCAAGGAAAGAGCAAAATGTTCAAATATGTGGTATCCAATGAAAAGCACATAAGTTAACTTCTTTGATGTGTAAAAGATGACATAAAGGAAAGAAATGCGGACAACACGCACCTATGACACTGTACTACCTTCAGATCACATTCATTTAGAGAAAAGCATCTATATTAGGTATGCTAAATTTAGACTACAATTTAACAGCTTGATCTCTTGAATTGGATCGAGCTACTATGACATTATCCTTAACATAGATTCATCATCTTCGTTATTTTTGTTCTTGCTGTAGTTATTATTGAAGATGAGAGATCTCCAATATATATAAACTGGGGTAAGGCCTTCATTGTGAACCATTTAACAAATCATCCTCCCAGCATGTGATGTTAGTCTATGAAGTTGCTAGTGAAATAGTCCATTTTTATAGCTTTTTCCCCCTCTAAATTCTTGTCAAATTTATTGCTAAAGAGATTATAAATTTAGGACTCCCACAAATATGAGTTTATTACTTCAAAGGCGAATGTGGATATCAAATTAGTAGGACACTTTTCCAGGGACAGACACCTGTATCTGAAGGGCATGCAGAAAGATACTCATAAATAAGTTTGATTCATGCAAGTGCAGGTACTAGTTAACACTGTGAAACACCATAAATGTTCTCAAGACAAAGCTTGTCACTAACATTGTAGAAATAAATATCTCATTGTTTCAACTTACAGACAAGCAAGTACATTGTGTTTTTTGCACAGAAATATACGTTGTTACAACAATGCCGCTACATAATTCAAGGATACATAATTAGACAATCAGGACAAAACTACTACATCTTGACAATACTTAACCATCAAAAGCATAAGCCAACAGAGATACATGATAAAACACAATTCAAACTAACAAATGTAACAAATATCCTTATAAAATATTACCTTAAGTTCTGACAACTCCGTGCATTTTCCAAGAGAAACAGGAAGATAGGTTAGGCGGTTATTTGAACAATCACACCTGTAGTGAGCCACATACAAATGAATACCTTCCGCAAAACAGAAAAATCTAATGCATGCAGGGGTGGACCCACCAGTGGACCTGGTGGGCCCTAGGACCAACCAGATTTCCAGGTTTTTTTTTATTTTTTATTTTTAGTTTTCATTTTTTTTTTAATTTAAAATACTTTACAATTTTGGGATATAACATGTTAGATGTTAGATATAAGTACAGATTTTGAAATATAATATCTATAAAGTATACTGTAATTTTTCATTATAACATGTTAGATATAAGTACAGATTTAGATGAAAAATCGAAAATCTGGCTTTGAAAATGAATTTTAGTTAATTAAGATTTGAATTCAGAGAGTTGTTGAAGATTGTAATTTGTTTTGATATTAAGGTGTTGTTCCTTTGTCCGTTTTGCTGGTTTAATTGTATATTTGATTCTTCCTGAAGTTGTTAATTGTCAGCAGCAACGAAGTGCTTTCACCTTTTGTAGTAGATCCGTCTAATTGTTGAAAAAACTGTTTGGTAGCATGGGTTGAGGCTTCGAAATTGAATAGAAATTCTTGTCTACATATTTGAATTTGATTTTGAACAGCCTAACACAATTAAAAAGTAGTTCTGATTTCAGTTTGCCAGCCTATTGTTGTAATTGGTCGGATGAGCGTTTTCGAGTTAATAATTTTTTCATTTTTGTAGCAATTTAAGAATGAAAAATAATATATATTTCAAACTTCTATCATTTTAATTGTACAAGTTCTTTAATCATTATGAATATTTGTGCTACCCTCAACTCCAAAAAAAAATTCGGGAGCAGCACGCCCTCCTTTATCTCAATATCTTTCATTTTAGGATACACCAGCTCTAACATCCTGGTTCCACCACTGAATGCATACATTGATAGAAATATATGTGATAAAAAACCATTCTTTAAATGCTAATATAATTATGATTATTTAAGGTAATAGGAAGCTGCATTTTCAAATTTTGTCCAAATGCCTCACAAATAATAATATAGAAATTGCGGAATGCACGTACTTGACCAGAGAAGCTGCTGATCCGATTTCTTCAGGTATTTCCATGATTGAATTAAATGACACGTCTAATGATTTGAGCATGTGAAGCCTGCAAAAGAGCCATAAAACAATCTTCAAGTATCAGTTCCAGCAAAAGAAAACATGGCTCTAAAAAGTCTCACAGTTAAATAGTTCCAAAAAAAACATACTCTCCGATAGCTGCTGGGAGATGCGAAAGCTTATTATGGCTAACATTTAATACAATTAACAAAGGCAAGTTTCTAAGATCTTCCTTCAGCACTTCAATATCATTATGAGCTAGGATCAGTTTTTGCAGCTCAACAGCCTGTAGAGACGCAACGGAATAAATAAAGTCGGAAGAGCAATCAACAATAAGGCTAAATCGAGAAAATAAGAAATTATACCTCCCACCAATTTTCATCCTCGGAAACCGCATCCAAACTTTTGTACACCTCTTTTGGCACTTCCCTGTAAAGAGAATTATTGATATTCCAGTGAATGAAAGCAAGATTCTTTGCATTTTGATTGAAATCCACCGAGAAGGGTTAAAACGGATGCCCGATCAGAAAATAATAATTTCATGGACTGACCTGAGAGAGCGATTGGAGAGATTAAGAGAACCAGAAGCTCTGGCAGCTTTTAGGACTCGATCCATGTTCTTCTGTGTGCATTCAGTTGGAGGAAGGAGATGGATTAATCAACTAACAGATATTTGTTCCATCTGATTCTTGGAAGAAAATCTGAAAATGGGTTTCAACTTTTAGACAGATCAGATTTCAGTGTCAACTTCTGAACTCAAAGCGCGTTTAATCAATGAAACGCTTTCTAACTTGCTCTACCTTTTTAAACCAAAATTTTAGGCATGTTTGGTTTATGTTACAAACCTTGCCGTATTACCAGGCTTACTGGTGTATTGCCCAGGGGGAAGCCCGCGATAGGTGGGGGATTCCAGTTTTCAGATCATTTTCAATTTTTTGTTTTGGAAATTTGTTTTAAAATTATTAAAAGCGCATTTAATTTATCATTTTAAAAAATTATTTTTTCAAAATAAAACTATAGAAAACATGTTTTGATTTAAAATTTTTATTTAAAGCTTGTTTTTTATGTTTTAAGGGCTTTCAAAATTTTCACTAAAAACACTCAAAACATTAAAAACGTGTTTTGAGTTTTATGTTATAAATTTATCTTTATTTTTTAACATGCATATTCAAAAATATCATACCAACCCATCTTTTCAGTGTTTTGCAAAATTGAAAATAGAAAATCAAACATACAAGGGCCCGGGTCACCGGTCAAATCCAAATTTTGACCAGCCACTTGCATTTATAATAATTGAGCTTGCCCGAGTCATCGGGTTATTTGGTCGGGCCGAGTTTAATAACTATGATTTAAAGTAATGCTATTTAGGTCCACTAAGATTATAATCACAATCTATGCAGTAATATGTGATAGGTCAAATGAAATTAAATAACTTATTTAATTATAATCTTAGTGAGGCTTTGATATACATTTTTTGTAAAATGAGAATGAAAAATATAGTCGTTATGGGCCCTACACAAGAGATGTAAAGTCAAATATGGTGGCTGGATGTGATGGATAACGGTCATATTTTTCATTTTTATGGTTAAAAAATGGGAACCAAACGGGGGCTAAATAACATTACTCTTAAAAAGATGATAAAATTGTGAATTACATGAAAAATGATATTAAAATTTATTGTTGATTTGATATTAACTTTTTTAACAACTTCATCATCTTTTCTTCCAAACATTGAGCTTAAAGTTAGCAATTATTATATTTGTACAATCCGATTGTACATGTAGCACAACTCGTTAGTTAGCGGGAGCGTAATTCTAACTTTAAGATTTTACCCTCTATTTATAAGAAATAGAATTTAAAAAACAAAAGGGAACAAGGAAATTTTAAAACTAAGCATTCCTCCAAAATCGTGGACTTTCACGTACATTAATAGATTCCTATAGGAGCATATACTGGAGTAAAATTAGGGCATATGATTATTATGTGGTATAAATTTAGCCCTTGTGCGAGAGTAATTTTTGAAAATAAATTTTTTTCACTCATTTCATTTTACACATTCTCAAACAAATCATTTTTCATAACATTTTCACTATTTTTTAACAACACAATCTCGAAAAAATCACTTTTCAAAAAATAGACACTTTTTATATCCGTAAATTAGAGAAATTCATAAAGAAAGGTAAATAAATAAAGAGATTGTTTAAAACTATGGCCTCCCACTAATTTTCGAGGACAAGTATTATTAGTAGAAAGTAATTCTTAATTTACATCTACAATATATTAAAAGTATCGATTGAGGAAAAACTTTTAATTACCAAATTTACCCTTACATATTTAGTTATATGTCCAATATACCCTCATTTATCCCTATATCTTTAATTTTCTATTTTACCCTTACATTTTTATGTTTGTGGTCAATAATACCCTTAAACTTAAATTTATTTCAACTAGATTTAATTATTATTAAAAATAAAATTATTTATTTTTTAAAATTAACTAAATTAATTTCCACTAAACACTATTATTACTAATTATCAGTATATGATGAATAAAAATTTATATAAAATCAAATTAAAATTTATAATAATACTACATATATAATTAACATGAAATGACATAGACTATTAAGTCAATTAATATTAATATATAAAATTTATAAATATAACAAAATTATATATACAATTAATAATGTAGATAGTGTTTAACTTAAAAAATTCTTATAGAATAAACAATTATAATTTATAAAAGAAATGATTTTCAAAACGATCACCATATTTACAGTATAGATAGTGTATTGATCGATAAAAAATTTCAATTACTTGAAAATTGATGAAGATCTTATAGAATATGAGGATATGGATTGACTGCTAAAACGGAGTTATCGGGAATATGAGATTTTATAGTGGCTATGAGCTCTAAATGTACAGATCGCAGGGGCATGTCGTATGAACGAGAGGTTTTATCCTTTACGAAATTTAATGTTTTCTCATTTAACAATATCAGTTACATCAATTACTTTTTTTTTAAAAATATTATTAGTACTTAAAAAAATTACGCATATCATTTTTACAATACATAAAACGTGCAACACACGTGCTTACTCCTAGTATA
The DNA here is from genome assembly GCA_019395295.1 of Osmanthus fragrans. Lineage (NCBI taxonomy): Eukaryota > Viridiplantae > Streptophyta > Magnoliopsida > Lamiales > Oleaceae > Osmanthus > Osmanthus fragrans. Next base: position 6,060,789 of record CM033342.1, read on the forward strand.
ATTTAAAAGGTGAGACTTTTTCATTTTCTTTATGAACATATGATATCTACTCCACATTCACCTTGAGTGGTGCTAAATTGATGCCATGTAAAATAACATGTCCTATCACAACTATTTCTCGTCTTGGTCAAAAATAAAAGAAAAGACCCTACTCCATGATACTTAGAGTCGCCTAATTATCCAACATCTCGAAAGTGTCTTGATGTCGATAGATAGGTCTCCGAACCATCAACGATACCCTGGAACAATATCCAAGGACATGGACCTATTTTGATATGAACTTGTCGTGATTAGGCAACCCTCGATTAGGGAAGCAGTATACACAAACAGTCATGCCAATAGAAGATCATGGACCTCATATCGTTATCACCAAATTAAAATTCAATCATGTTACAAGTACAAAATTTTTTATTAAAAAATTCTTACAGACAACACATGAAGTGGCATCATTGAAAAATGGAGGGAAAAAAAAGGACCAATCACACTTTACCATATCAGTATCGGTATATATTCTGTTAAATTTTTCATGTATTTGGAATTTTATTCATTAAAATCGAGCAAAGCTTCTTATTGAGACTTAAAAAAGGAACAAACATTTGCATCACATCATCTCGGAAAAAGGCATGACAACATACATCATCTTATTGATGATGATCCACCAACAATCCTCGAATTCTGGATCATCCCTAACTTATTATTATACCAAGCACTTAGAAATTAAAATCAGATTTTCGATCAATTTTGATAAAAGTTAATGAAATGTGTGTAAATAAGTTATGGAACTTATAAAATATGTAATTAAAATTAATTATTAATTTTGACTTTGATTAAAATTTAGATTTTAATTTCCACCAAACACAAGCTAAACCTTATTTGTTTTTTTGTACTTCTAAAACTTTTCTCTCACACTCATTTTTAATTATATATACATTCTTATTTAAAAAAAAATCACATTTCACCATAAATTTTTCCTACATTTTATCCATACATTCAAAATAAAATAAAAAACATAAACAAACATGTTTAAAGAATCACTTCTCTAAAATTTTGTATCAAACAAACGGGTAAACTTATCAATTCCTCTAGTCCGATGACAACATATTAATGGGCTTCTCCACTATACTGGACCTGGGCTCATTATTTGGTCTCTTCTCCCGTTAGGCTTAGACGCCTTGGTAGCTTACTTATCCAGATTAATTTGGGTTGGCTCATCGTGGGCAAGCCTATGGGAAGAATTCACAAATCATGTATTAAGTATGCAGAGTTCAAAAATCAAGTTTTAAATTTAGTTCATACAAAAATCAGATTTCTATCTAATTAATTAAAAATATTTATTAATAAAATAAAATAAAATCACAATTATACAAATAATGATCACATGTACATAATTATAACTCACAATTTAACTATTAATCACATATTGTCAAATTAATTGGTCACAAATTATTTCAAGATCAAAAATGAAAATTTTTATAGGCACAGATTTTGTCGATGTCATAAATCAAAAAATTTATAGGTCACAGTTTATCTCATTAGTCACAAATCAAAAAAATTATAAATTACATTTTATTTATCGGTCACAATTTTCAAATTTATTAGTCGTAGATTATTATTTTTAATTACATATTAATTTTTTTATTGGTCACATATTATTATTTTTGGTCATAGATTAATTTTTTAGTCACAAATTATCGTCATTTATGGTCACAGCCCGATCCCGATCCTGATTCACCACCTATTCTTGGTCACAAATTATTGTCCTGCAACCGCTGCCTACACGACACCACCACAACCACCAACAAACATCCCGACCCCACGCCATCCCACGCACCACCATCGTCACCAACATTACCACAACTGCAACCGCCACCGCACCCACAACATACACAACCAGAAAACCCACAACACACACACCCAAGATTTACTTTTGATAATTGAATATGAAAATTTTCAAAATACACTCTGTTACTGCTTTTCTGTAATTGTAAATTCCATAAATCGGGAGACAATTTTGGAAATCTTTCTTGCTTCAGCTTGCCTTACAATCACGAGATGGTTTTTAGGGGATAAAAATTCCCAGATTGGCGCTTCACTTTTGCTGCTTGATAATGATCTCCTGGAATTATCAAGACGTTATCCATTATTTCTTGTGGAATGGTTGTGATTTTTTTATCCAAACTGGAATCCTGCAGAGGATATGGAGCACAAGACAGGTATCAGATATTGCTGTTTCTGGGAAAATGGAAAAAACGATACTTTGAAGGGGTCGAGGTTCAGAAGCTTACTTCTCCTTCTCATCATTATATGTTGTTCTTTATGTCACTCTGTTTGATTCACCTGCTCTTTTTCTAGGATTATAAGGAGTTCAAAGGAGAGCTGTTAATCAACAATCTCTCCGACGGAGATATCGAAGAATGACTGCTTCAGAGGAGTAGAGAGAGGAAAGAAAAAACACCGACGACTACTTCAGATAGTAGCCGCCATCGTGAACGCTGCCAACTGTGGTGATGGTACCGCTGGTTTTGTGATAGAGAGGAGGGAGAAAGAGAAAGAAGGGAGACAGTAGAAAGAGAAGGGGGAGATAAAAATAAATTAGGGTTTGTATTATATTAACACCTAATTTTTTAATAATGCAAACTTCAACCTGAATTTTGAATTGTGATGTTTAAACCACTGGATTTATGTAATTTCCACCAAGCCTATCCCAATCATGCCTCCTCTTGTTGGGCTTCAAGGCCTTAGTAGCTAACTTGTCCAGTCATTTTCGCGGCCCACATTGTCAGTTGAGTAAATCAACCAAATTTACTTACATGATGAATGTTATTTGTCGTTGATCACTACGAGAATCACCCTACGTGGCATACACATGAACTCATGCATCAAATAATCAAGTGACGTGTATACTACTTAGGACGACTTCCATAATGAGCGACACCAAATAACATTATCATATCATCATAGTAGAAAAAAAGCTAATAAAACATCCGCGATAATATAGGACAATCTAAATAGTGCTTGCATTTAACAGTTGATTTTGGTTAGGAAATTAAAAGCATGGAATAAGAGTGCTGTTTTTACATTTAGGCAAGTCTGCATTCAGATTTATTCACCACCATCAGCACTCGGTCCTGCATTCCTCATCGATTCAGCCATCATTTTTTCTCTATTCTGTGTTTGTCTTTCTACAGCCACCATATAAAACCCTAAAGAAGAAAATCATAAGGGGAGAGAATGAAGGCAAAAGCTATAATAAATTATGTCAAATCTTATCCTCAATGGGCCTCCTAGTTTTTTTTTTTGGGGGGGGGGGGGGGGGGGGGGGGGGGGGCGCAAATAAGAAATTCTACATTATCCAACTAGAATCCTTTCCGACTGTTTACAAGCAAGGGTTTCTCATCAATCCTTTAAGGGAAATCCCTGTACTCTGTTATCATGCCAAAATATTGCACGTAAAAATAATACCAAAGCTCTAATCTACTGAAATGTCTTCCTCAATCATGCAGAAGTAAATAAACGGTTTTCTGGATTTCCAAAAGGTTATAGCAATAAAAGATTTAACATGAAATCACCACATGAATAGTTCAATCTATTGGTAGACAAAAAAAATCATGGAACATAAACAAAGACAGACATTGGACATTCTTTTAGGAATGGAACAACAATTATCAGTCACTACTCGAATGTAAATTCAGTTTCGTTAAAGAAACCACAATAATTATGACCTTCAGTAAACATGCTACTATGCTAGTGTCAAGCAAATTATTATTGGGTTGCATACCAATTGCACTTCCAATAGCAGTGAGCCAAAGTATCTTCGAGGACCATTTATCACCAATTACTCCTCTGCTTCCCAGTCCCATATTTCACTGCCAAAACAAGTATCTCACTATTTCAGTGAAAAACAGTTTGCACTGTTTTGCCAGATTGAACATCAGTCCCATGCTGGCAGGGTAGGCTTAGTTTTGTATAACTAAGAAAGCACCACTAGATAATTATAAATTATCTACGAAAGGGAGGTTTGAGTTGTTGTCAGGGTATTCAAAAACAAAATCAATCCTAAGATTTTTTACTTTGTGCTCCATTTGGATCCAGGTCGAGAATAGGGAAAACGAATGCACAAAAAACCATTCCTTTTCTTTTTCGACCTACCCAAATAAAATTGAACCTGCAGACTTTAAAACACATTGGACTTAGGACTGAGGTGCATATTGTCAGCGAATAACACATACAGAAGAAATCCCCCCGTGTCTCATTTGTGAGACATTTTATGTCAAAAATTTCGGTATATAAAAACACAATCAAGGCTTTCCTCTATGAGATTCAAGATCAAAACGAAGCCTTGTGTTGTTTCAATAGCAGCAAATTAGAAATGTTTCAATTCATTATTACTTATATTTCACGAATTACACTTCCTAGTCTACAATTCCACGCTACAAACACAGCATATTATCATTTCATTGATTAGGACAAATGTTAGGGGGCGGGTTTAAATTTTGCAAATACATAATAAGCACACGGATCAGAAGATCTCACTCGTCCTGGACTGGACAAGTACACAGTGATCTTCATCGGACCCTGGGCAGAATTAATCTTAATCTATAAACATAAAGGCATCGTTGCAGCAGTGAATCTTCAAATTTTAAAGATTTAAATCAAAAGTTCCAATAACAAATCATATAGATTTATTGATTGATTTCATGCTTTTAAGCTAAAAGACGCATATATATTTGTGTGCACGTACAAACAGCTCGGTAAATAATTAAATAACTCACATTTCTGCAAAGATTGCAAAGGCTTTGGCAAGTAGGAGCTCCAACGGTCCCTCCGTTTGAGAGTAGTCGAAGGTGTACTGTGTACAGAATATTGGAGAGGGTTTTTGGGAAGAAGTCCGGATAAAGTTTGTTTTTGAGAAAATTGCATCCATGGTCCTTAATACATGAAGTTTATGCAAATAGGTTGTTAACTTATTTTATTCTTTTATATTTGCATTTCTTAAACATCTCTAAGGGCGTGTTTGAATTCCATGAAAAATGGAATTCATTCTCTCTTTCCAGTTTCCACCCAAAATCATGTGCTTGTTGATACTAATTTTCTTGGCAAAACAATTTCCACCCCTACCCACCACGCGCCTATTTTCATTTTTTTTTTTGACAATTAAAATTTATTTTAGATTCAATGGTAGACAAAATTATCTCTTTAATTCATAATTTGCATGAAAAACAAGGACAGACGAATTATATTCTTATGGTAATTTTTTTATTATTATTTTTATTAATATATATTTTTGACAATTGAAACAAATTTTAGACTCAATGGTGAAAATTTTTATCACTTTAATGGACAATTTGCATAAAAAAAAAAAGTCAAACGAATATCAAAAGATTCAAAATTTCAAAAAAAATCCGAATAAAAACTTATGTCAATCAAACACAATTAATCACCAATTTCCAGTAAAACAAATTTTAGGCAATTCAATTCCTTGTAATTCATTTTCTTTCCACCCAAATTTCACATTTGTAATCAAACGGACCCTAATGGAGGTATAAAATTAGGTATAAATTGATATTTTCAAAAATACTCTTGCATCTTTATTTATATTTTCATAGATTTAAATCCAAATTCTACGACGTTATCCAATGAAGCATGTTGTTCAATCCAATCCAACATATGTCGACTACCGTCCAATTCGAGATACAGAAAATCCAGCAAACAACAAATGTTATCAAGTCCCACATATCATTATAACTTCATAAAAAGTTCTACACAAAAACAAACATCTAAAGTGGTGCAAATTGAACTTTAGGCCTTCATTTTGTTCACCAGGTCCTGTTCATCAGAGCCAGGGACGAGAAAATTCCCAGGCCAGATCTTCCAATAAACAGGCCTAGCCGTGGAAAATTCTCAACAATATGTATCATTCTTCAACCATATATGGAGGTATGAAAAAAGAGGTGGAGATCTCGTTCTGTTGTAGTGAAAGAAAAGTGGAGACGGTTGCCAGAAAAATAATTACATGAACTTTCCAAAATCCTGGTATGGGCGAACAAGAAAAACATCAAAGAGACTGCACGATAGCTAAGCAACAGAAGGAACTTTTATGGAGTGAAAGTATAGCATTGAGTATAAATTCAATGTGCCAATAGCAAAAAGTTCCTTAATTCCGGTTGAAGATACAAAGATGAAAAGTTTACAATATTATGTACAGGAGGAAATGCTCGCCTGGGAGGAATTAGCGCGATTGGCCAAATTTTCCGTGAAAGGTGGAAAAGTTTTGCTTCTTTTTATTATTCATTTGTTTAATTGTACTAATTTTCTAGGCAATGTTTTCTATGATACAAGCGGTTGATGCACAAAAGTTAGAAAACGTTTTTTCACCATATTGGTGGGAAAATGTTTTTCAATTTTTTGACATTTTTTTTTTTTAGCAATTGGAACACATTCCAAAGTCATTAGTAAAAAAATTTATCCATTTAATTGACAATTTACATAAAAAATAAATTCAAACGAAAAATTTGTCAGGTGAAAAATTATACCAATCAAACACCATTAATTACAATTCCCTATAAAATAAATTCTAGACAATTTAATTCTCTGTCATTCATTTTCTTTTCACCCATTTTTCACCATTGCAATCAAACAGACTCTTAGTTCTCTTCCCTCTTTTTTTGATAAAATCTCTCCAAAACAAACTACATATATGATATATCTAATCTATCTCGACTACTTTTAAGCACAGTTCGACAATCTGTACAGCTGAAAAGGAATGAAACACTTAGAACAGGAAAAAACACAAAACAAAACAGCAGAAAAGAAGGATGGATACTCTGTCAAGAGACTTGTCCAGCTGCATTTCTTGTCTTCTCAACCTCGGACTACTATTTCCTGGAATAGGGTACGAATTAGGATAAGGATAAGCAGATAGACTCATGTCAGAGCTCCCGAACATCCTGGCAAATGCTAGTTCACCAACCATATTAACTGTTGGATTGAAATGACTGGAAATTGTAGTGCCCCCAATGCTAGATGGCATCATGGAAACATAATTACCGAAAGGGTGCAGGAGATATTGCTGTTGGGTATTAATGATTTTTCAGCATTCGTCTTCCAAAATACAATTATCACATCTCATAATACGAGCACTGCAAATTATATAGACCGACGAACTTACTTATGTTTTGATCCCTCTTTATATGCATTTTGAAGTGAATATCCATTAGTATGGTAATGCAATCATGAAGTGAATGAATGAAAATAAACACATGGGATATATATATATATATATATATATATATATATATATATATATATAAATGTTAAAAATGTTTGTTTCAAAATACACAACATATGGAATGATACAACTATTGAAATTAGTCTCTATATTTCATTAGATACGTCTCTTGAAAAATGATGATGCCGAAAGTCACAAATTTTTATACAAAAAAACACACATTTTCAACTAAATAATTTCCAGAATAATTCTAATTTTCTAATAATTAACGTATTTAAGTGATTTAAATTTGGCTTAATTTTTTATTTACCAAATAACAAATCTCACTTAAATAATTAAGAATTGATCAAAACCAATTTCATATACAGATTTCCAGTTGGTGATATGATACACTACTCTTCTAGAATCTAAAGTGTGTTTTGGTGGGTGAAATTTTAAGTGTGTCTCCAATGAATAAATTGGAGAAAATTAGACCTACATATATAGACTTTAAGCGATGCACATGGTGAGGAGACTGTAAGTGTTATATCATATGTCTAATCAACTTTAGATATAAACACCTTTTAAAATATAATTGATGCAATTTTATGACATGTTTATTATTTAATTAATATTAAGATAAATTAAATAATAGAGTCCGTAAATTCAAGTTCTTATAAATTGTTAATCACAAAGAGTTGTGATTGTGAGATACAAATTACATATGACTGAATCTTAAATTATTCGTGGTTGTAAGTAATAACGAGATACAAATATCCTTATTACGAACAGACAATCACGTGTGGTATTTATTACTTGTAAAGTAAGTAACTGAACTCACGAGTGGAAGTGTGGTAACACTTAAATGAACATATAGATGTTTTGTTATAGAACAAAACATTGGAGATCCGCTGGAGAGATTACACATGGAGAATTATATGAGCGTCAGTGGTTGATCTCTAACGTTCGATAGTGAAATTGGTTGTTTGACTTGAGATTATCATAGTACCTTATATGAGGACAATCATACTTTGGTGATATTGAATGTTGCTTTACCAATGGTTGCTAATACAACATTGTTCGAGTACGTCGAGAATCATATGAAGGCTTTGAACGATCAATGGTGAATTCGTTACTCTTAGATGGTAAGATATTATGATATACATTCCCTTTATTTAAGTTGATGACGAAATTATTGGCCAATATGTACTCAGAAGTCAAAAAAAAAAAAAAAAAAAAGTTTTCGATATATATTGACTTAATAGTGGAATGATATATATTATCGATAATTAAAATTAATACATATTCATATCTCGTAATTGATCGAATTATATTGACAAAATGATTATAGTCTCACGATAAACGAACAAATTTGATTTTGTCATATCACGTGACATTACTCATCACATATACTAAATGTCAATTTGGGACAACGAATTTGAATTAGTGATAAATTAAAATTGATATTTTAATTTATCGATTTTGATTAGAGTGAAATAATAATTCACATCGTTAGGTATCGTGATTGAAAATTTAATGGGTAACACACAAAAGGAGAACTAAAAGAATAAAATGTATCAATTAATTAATTGACAAGTGTTGGATAATTAATTAATTGAATTGCTTATTAATATGCCCGAATTAATTGGATTACTTAATTCATGCACCAAATCTAATTAATTGGATTAATTAAATATTGAATCAGATTAAATTATGAAACGAGCTAAACCCGTTTGGACTAATATTAATAGGCTGCTAGGGTTTAAAAATAGAATAGTGAAAATTCATATTCTTGTTAGCACAAAAAAGAAAGTAAAAAATCATAATTCTCTCAATCTTATTTCCTGTGTGAATTTTCATTGGAAGCTGGACAATTTGATAGCTGTGAATTGCAGATCATGATTGTTCGTGTTACAAGAAAAGCAAATGAGTTTGCAGATTTCTACAAATATATAATTTCTATTACTGTTTCTATTTAAACACAAAGCAAATTCTTGACATGAATTGAGATTTTATTTTAATTCCGATGTGCGTGATTAAATAAATTCTTAACATTGACGGGGTGTTAGTTCACATCGGCACACCGAGTCACTAGATGCAAGTCTATGTTTGATGCCCATTTTTTTGCCAAAAAAAAAATAAAAAAAATTGAAATAGTGATTTAATGGGGAATGTGTGATTAAAAAATAGGAAAAAAAATTAGATTTGTATGTAATATTATTTCATTGAAGAATGTGTTGCTGAAAAGAAAAGAGAAAAATATATCTAAAAAAAATGGAATCAAACAAGGCCTATATTTATAATTGTTGACCTTAATTTAAATTTTTATCAATTTTTTTTAGTTTAACGAAACTGCACTCAAACTCTATGTTTGAAATTTGAATATTTTCAAGTGGAAATTACACCACCACCTACTTTATAAATTGAGTCTTCTAAAATAAGAGGGAAAGTTTCACTACTCAAAAATCAGATGTTTTCTTAAATAATATATTATTAAATTAAATTAATTTATAAACCTATGCTACCCCCTTCACCCACACATCATTCCCCCAATCAAACAGTTTCTCTCTACCTCTCGTCTCCCTCGCTCCACACAATAGCCCTTCTCTCTCTACCTCTCGACGGTGATTTGGGATGGTTTTGTGAATGGTGTTACCGGTGGTGGTTGAGGAGGTTGTGATGGCGGGGATTTTTAGTGGAGGTTGCGAGTATGGTGGCGAAGCTACTGTGGCAGTGGTATGATGGTGGATCTGTTGTGGCGTCGAGACGATGACGGTTTGTGGAGGTCATGGTGGCGACGACAGTGGTGAAAGCATAGTGGTGTCGATTTTTTTTCCTATTTTTGTTCCAGATTTTCATATTGTGAGGTATTGGTGGTGGTGTCGATGGTGAAACTGTGGGCAATTTTTGTGTGGTGGTACAGACGGCGATCGACAGTGGTGGCAACACAGTGGTGTTGATTTTTCTTTCTGTTTTTGTTTCTGATTTTCATATTGTGAGGTGTTGGTGGCGACGATGATGGTGGATCTATGGGATTTTTGTGTGGTGGTATGGTGGTGCCGTGATGGTGGTGGGCTGGGCGGGCGATAGTGCTGTCAATATTCAGAGGAGAGATGTATGTCGGTGGATATAGTGTTTTGTGTGATGGTGGCGGTTTAGGCGGTGACGGTGATTGTGGTGGTGATTTAAACGATGATGAGGTGGTGGTCACAATTTTTTTTTTGTTGACTGTGACCATTAAATTAGTTAATCTGTGATCAATGAAAAAGATGAACTCTGACCAAGAAATAATATGTGACATAAGAAATTGTTAATCTGTGACCAATAAACTGATAATTTGTGACTGTATAATAAGTTGTGACTTGTAATAATTGTGATTTGTGACCGATGAACAAATTGTGACTTGTGAAATTTTTGAATCGTGACCGTAAAATAATTTGTGACATATTAAAATTATGATTTATGACATCGAAAATGAATCGTGACCTATAAAATCTTTGATTTATGACTTTGAAATAATTTGTGACTAAATAATTTTGACAATATGTGATCAATAAATGAATTTGTGACCAAATTGTTTATATATTTGACATTTATATATTTATTTTATTAATTAAATCATAAATAATTTTAATAAAAATATAATTTTTGAAAAATGAAACTTATTCTCTTATTATTGAAATTGATCATACTTAACACATCATATCTTACTTATAAATTTTCCATATTTTTAATATAGCAAATTATTTGTACGAAGAACAGTAAATTGTTATATTAATATTTTCTACCAAGTTTGGCAAAGTTGCAATCTTCTTCTCCTCCTCACGGCTCACAGCGTTCTCTAAATTGGAAACCTACAGTTAACTGTGAATTGGCATAACTTGGAAGTTAGAAAAAAAAAAAATTACTAAGCAACCTAATCAGGGAATGAATTCAAACTATTCCTTTCTCCCTCAATTGAATAAATATTGATCAGAAGCACCGCCCAATCTGAATATTCGAAAGCGGTGGTGGCCGGAGGGTGCATTCGTTGAGCTCCTCCTCCTTCTTAAGCGGATTCTGCCGCCGGAACACAGAACACCGCCTGGGGGACTTCATCCCACATCGGAAGATGTAAGATTATGTGTGGGAAATAACAACTATAAAAATGGGCTGCAAAAACAACTTTATTATCTTTGCGCTTGGGGCAATGACGCAGCTAGTGAGGTTCTAACCGAGGCGCGTCTATTGCTGGTTGAAAACTATTTCCAAACCCCCTCATCGGCCTGGGTTCGTCCCTGGCCGTTGAGAATTTCTGGAAAGGGCTCCCTTTTGGGTCAGCCCTACAATTCTAGTCTAAAATTTTTACATCTTCTTAAGGGACCATTTGGAAGCCCATTTAGTATTTTCTTTTCGTAAATAGCGACAGATTTTCAAGTGCTGCTTAGCGACAGTGTCTTCACAGAGTCGATTCTTAATTGCTCCAAGATATTAATTTGGGGGTCTAACTCATTCTTCAAATTTCAATATAGAAAAATAATTAAATAATCCTGAGAAAAGTTTGATAAAATAGAAAAATTAATAAATATTTTTTGAGAATATTAAAATTAAGTGTTAAATATAAAGAGTTTGTTGGAATATTTCAAAATTTTAACTCTTCAAGGCCCTATTTGTTTTCCATTATTCATTCGTAAAAATGAAAAATATAATCGATATCCATTACATTTTACCACCATTTTTTATTTTACATATCTTATGTGGGTCCCATAATGACTATATTTTCATTGTCATTTTACAAAGAATAAGAATCAAACGAGGCATAAATTTATGAATGCTCTCCAAAATATAGAATATGATCTTCTTAGAAATGTTATAATGAAACTAAGGCCCTGTTTTAAAAAAAATACAAACTATAAAAAACTAAAAACAATTCTACCTAATGATTATTTACATAAAAATTTAAAATAATATATTAAAATGAAAATATTTTAATTCATGTCATTATTTTTTTTTTCCATATTTTAAAATTATTTTTTAATTTTAATTTTTGAGCGAAAAATTAAATGATTCGCCAACTTTAAAATGTATATAATACTTGATAATATATTAATATAAAATTACTCTATTTTTACGGGTTAATCAAATTTAATGGAATAAAATGTAATAAGATAATTTTTCAAAATTTCAAACTAATTGTGTTTTCCAACTTTTAGTTTCGAGGAATAATTTTTTTTAAAATGACAAACCAAACACGTTTTAGAAAATCTTAAAACAAACATTTAAGAAAATAGAAAATGAACTCCAAACACAAACCAAATGGGCCTTAAGGTTTTACATTTTCTGAATTCAAAAAAAGTGTTAATTTAGGATAATGGAAAGGGAAAATTCATATGTCGGGGGTATTGTTTACCCCAATTTAGAATTCAGGTGTAAGGTTTTGAAGTGCAAAAATCAGGTGTCATTTTATTAATTAATTATTTTAAGGTCACAATTGTACGATTTTTGGTCATATTTACACAATTAAAGGTTACAATTAATTTACTAATCACATAATATCAAATTAATTGGTCACAGATTATTTCGAGGTCACAAATTATAGGTTACTGTTTATTTGTTGGTCACAGTTTTTCAAATTAGCTGGTCACAAAAAATTTTCAGTCACACTATCAAATTTTTAGGTCACAAATGAGTAATTGGTCACAGTTGAGTGCTTGATCACAAATTAATAAATAATTGGTTACAAATCGACCAAATAGTTGGTCACAGACACTCTCCAATCCATCCCCGTCGCTGCCGTTGTTGTCACCATAACCACCCGACAGCAACAATACTATCTTAAACAAATCAACACATCCACCCACGACGGGACCCATCACCACCAACATTTCACCTAAACACCGTGTCAAAACACTTCCACACATTGACAACACCACTGCCAACCATCGCAAACACCACCACCTCCAACGATTGCAACAGCGCAAGGCATCACCACTACTGTCGTCTCGTCACTGGCACCACCACCACTTTACCAATACCGACAACACCACTGCCAACCACATCACATAGATCGAATAAAAAACAAAAGAACTCCCAAAAAGGTCGAGGCGGCGTTGCAGCAAGGAACACTGCTCCACTGCATTGCCGTCGGCGGATCCGAGCAAAACCACCACAGAAAGACAAACACCACCGACCACACCTCACGATGCTACTCAAACCACCACCGCAGTAACATAAACAAACCACAAAAACAACTAAAAAAAACCACCAGATCGAGTCACCCATAACATCCCACACACAAACCACCATCCACATCTACCACGCTACCGCCGACCGCGAATCGAAAATACCAAAAAAAATATTCGCAGACCACCGCAGCGAGACGGCCCTGTCAATCGTTGCTCGCAGCTCCGTCGTCTTGCTACACACCGGTAATCCGTCGTCTTGCTGGGCGCCGGTGCTCCACCATTGTGGGAGAAATGTAGAGAGAGAGAGAGAGAGAGGATACTGGAGGAGGCGACGGTTGTGGGAATGTATAGAGAGAGAGGATTAGGGCTGTGATGAATTTTGATTTTATTATTAATATTAATTAATATTCATACCTGATTGTAAATAGTAAAATTTAGTCCCTGATTTTTTATTTCTAATCTTGAAACATTTGGCTGGGTGTAATTTTCTCTAATGGAAAAGAGTAAGGGCCCATTTGGCACATTTTTTTACTTTTATCTTTGTTTTTGCATAAAAACTTTGAGAGAAAATTACTTTAAGTTTTGCTTGAAAAATAAATTTTTAAAAGAATTTTCTATTTCGAAAGTGTTTTTAGAGGAAGTCACGTCAAATCAACTTTATCTAAAAACTCTTCTCACTAAAATAAGCACTTTATAAGTGTGTTTTGCATATTTATTTAGGTCACGAATATATGGATAATTGCTGGTAAATATATTGAAATATGGCTTTATTCTATATAAATTATGCTTTGTAGTATAATATTGATGAATACGGTGAAATTGAGGAGAAATGAGTGAAACAGACTAAAATGGAATAAAATCATGGTCCAGGGACCAAAGTGTAAATAATTGACATATGATTTAGATAAAGAAACGAAGATGAGAAAGAGTTGAAGATCAATTGAGCGAATGAATGAACTATTTGAAGAAGAAGTGAGAAAAAAGATCGAAAGGAGAAAACGGAGTACGAATACTAAAATGCAAACTTGGACTTTTCATCAATGATATGTGGTTGCATGGTATGATGCAGGCAATCTAAGAGCTGAAATTGATTAAACTGTATGGTCACGAGACTTAACACTGTCCGGTCAAATAGTATAATTCGAAAGAAAAAATCTGATTTCCTTATGTGACTCCAACCCCATGGAAACAACATTGGGGATGTCTTTTAAAACCCAGGGCCGTACAAAAAATGGATTACCACTCATTAGAACTCATTGAAGAGTATAGAAGACGACAAGAAACATCTAGAGGGATTCCACATCGTCAAGATCCAATCAAAATTCATAATTTTGGTGATGTCAACTCTATATAATTTTTGTTTTCTTCTCGATATCATGTTAGATTTCCTTGTACTAGGATAACAATGAACCTTATAATATGAATTTTTAATTTTTAATGTTACATATTTGACATTGAAAACACGTTTTGAAATTTTGAACGATTTACATAATTATATTTTCTCTGCAATTATTGTGTAAGGTAGTTGTATTAATTTGCTAGCTTATTTTATGTATTCGAAAGAAGAAAAATATGCTCGCCATAATGTTAATCGTCATAAGATCCGATAGAGGATCAAAATATACCGTTATACTATATGTGAATCTTAAAGTGTTCATAAAAATTCATACACACTTGTGTGTTTGCATCCATCATAGAAATATAGTTGAGGTCACATGTGAGAGAATGTGTAACATTACTCGAGATAAATTGTTGAATAAAATAGGTATATTGATTCTTCAAAATTCAATCGTATTATGAAAGTGTAGAACTAAGGGCCTGTTTGATAGGCCACGTTTACCGCGAAAATTTTTCCAACTTTTAGTGTGTTTGGTAGAAAAAAATTTTCATGAAAAATATTTTTCACGTTTGCCTCACACATGCACCATTTCCACCTTTTTGATGAATTATATTTCCCACCATTTTGGTGGGTTTTTGTTTTCCAACTTTTTTTCATTCCCCAATTGTATAAAAATCTATCATTTTAATTGACAATTTTCATGAAAAATAAAGTCAAACGAACACAAAAATTTTTACATTTTTTTGACAATCCAAACAAATTCTATTCCTTTAATTGACAATTTCCATGAAAAATAAAGTCAAACGAACACTAAAAAATCCAAAATTTTTTAAAAATTTCGGGTGGAAAATTATATCAATCAAACACAATTATTTGACAATTCCCGATAATATAATTTCTAGACAATTCAATTCCTTATAATTCATTTTCTTTCCACCCAAATTCCATCTTGCAATCTAAAAATGAGCATTATATTGGAATTCAAGATCCTAGTGTGTTTGTCATTTATAAGAACACACAACTTGCATTTAGTATAATTTGCATTTAGCTTAGTTAATTTAGTTACAATTGCATAAATATATTATTTTAGTTATAATTTTGTCACAAACAAACTCATCACTTTATTATTGTTTCGATTAAGGTCGTGATAATTAAAATTGAACTAAATCAATCTCTATGGAATGATACTCAAATGCACATCCTCTTTACTTGTTAACAAGTTGTACACCTACACTAGTTCTAATTCGAAAGATTTTTTCGTGAACATATAAAAATGAAGAGTCAAATTTTACTCCACTAAAGCAAAAGATGCAAAATAATCAACTTCCTACAGTACAACATTTCTCTTTTTGTAACACCAGAATCTACATAAATCTTCCAAGATGACATTCTTAGAATTAATACGGTAAAAAATCAAAGAAGAATGTGCAACTCACCCAAGCACAAAAGAACTTGAGAAGCCAATATTACAGACATAAATTTCAATAAGAATAATGCTATTTGCATAGAATGAAGTTACATAATGATTTACATATAGATGATGTATTAAAAAGAAAGTAGAGAAATGTTTTTTTATTTGATTAAAGAAATTTTGACGTAATCACATCTCACCACATCATATGTATATAAACAATTATATACATGTAGCACAATCGTTCTTACCATATCAAAAGGCTAAAAAGCCAAAAAAATGAAAAAAAAAATACTTACTTTCCAGGACTTATATTTATATACTCACCAATCCACAATAATTTTTCTATGCAAGTTGTTAATGTTGATTCAGAAATTGCCCCAATGGCTGCGTCTTTGTTCTCCCTGTTCTTGAAAATGATGACAATTGGAATACTTCATATCCCATATTGGGTTGCAATTAGTGGCAGAAACAGGATATTCGAGCTAGTGGGTCTTTAAATGAAAGATATTGAGATGAATGAGGGGGGAGTACGAGGGTTCGGGGGTAGTGCCCCTGAATTATTTTTTTTGGAGCTGAGAGTAGCACAAACATTCTTAATGATTAAAAAACCTATACAATTAAAATGATAGAAATTTGAAATACATATTATTTTCCATTCTTAAATTGCTGCAAAAATGAAAAAATTATTAACTCGGAAACGCTTATCCAACCAATTACAACAGTAGACTAGCAAACTAAAATCAGAACTACTTTTTAATTGTGTTAGGCTGCTCGAAATCAAATTCAAATATATGACAAGAATTTCTATCCAATTTCGAGGTCTCAACCCACTCTACCAAACCGTTTCTTCAACAATTAGACGAATCTACTACAAGAGGGGAAATCACTTCGTTGCTACTAACAATTAACAACCTCAGGAAAAACCAAATATACAACTAAACCAGCAAAAAGGACAAAAGAACAACACCTTAATATCAAAACAAATCACAACCTTCAACAACTCTCTGAATTCAAATCTTAATTAACTAAAATTCATTTCCAAAGCCAGATTTCCGATTTTCCATCTAAATCTGTACTTATATCTAACATGTTATAATGAAAAATTACAGTATACTTTATAGATGTTATATCCCAAAATTGTACAGTATTTTAAATAAAAAAATGAAAACGAAAAAAAAAATAAATTTGGTTGGTCCTAGGACCCACCAGGTCCACTGGATTGTCCGCCCCTGGTTGCAATGGAAAGGGTCTCGCCAGGGTTAACCTTGTAACATTTGAGCTTTCCAACATATTGCTTGGGGAGTTTATCACGAAGGGCTAGATCATGAAGCATGGCCCTCACCATCGTGCACGAAATTTAACCAAATAGGCAAATCAGACTCCAACACCAGGGACTGCCATGTTGCATCAATAACAGCAAGTACTGCAGTTTTTCAAGGATTAGTAAACTACTGTTGTGCTAATATTACTGCAATCAAGTACTAACAGTAGAATGAATTGCACGGCATACGATGCATCTCCATGTTTTCATTTGTAAACAGGCTCCAATACTTGGATGTTTTATGCTTGATTTTATTAAATAGAATAAACCGAGTACAATGATATTAACAAACACAATTATGAGAGGATTATAACCACTGTGACAACCAGAGCACGAGAGTCGAAAATCCAAGTATTTTGGTCCTCTCTCATAAACTAATCAGCAAGTAGATTGATTCTAATTACTCATTAATTTGTCTGGTATCGAAATATATGGTTCATTTATAACTTTACTAATCGAAAATTGATGACGAAAAAAATGTACAAATCCAATGTCATGTTCAATAAAGATCTACGATACATGTATAGGATGTACTCAATGTGTCTGAGTGTGTCCCACCATGTATTAAAAATGATATCATGGGACGGATGTAAAACTATTTATTAACGTGTAATGTGATTGTTTATGATGTGTTCGAACCTCCCTTTTTAAAAGAATGAGTTTTGTAATAATGATTTTTTGACAAATGTGTGGTCAAAAGTTGGAGAAATTTTTTAGTTTGTGTAAAAAAAAATTATTTAAAAAATGTATGATTAAAAATGAGTTTTGAGGAAAAAATGAATTTTTTTTTTTTTTTTTTTTTTTTTTTTTTTTTTGTATAAGGACATCTCCAATGGTACACCAAATATAGTATAAAAGTTGCTCCAATGACACCCCAAATATAGTGTAATTTATAGTGTTCCACTTACACCAATTTTTGTTTAACCCCATTTTGCCCCTTTCCACTTTACAATTTTTTTTTCTTCCATCTATGCGCCTCTTTAATATTTTAGTATTAGTAGCTTTTAATTGAGTTATAATTATTTCAATTTGATACTTGATTTTATTTGACATTTATTTTTAAATTTTATCAATTAATAAGTAATAATTATTTCATAGTTTACATCAAAATTTACACGAAATTTGATGTAATTGTTGGAGAGGAAAAAATCAAATTATGTCAAATTTGGTGCAGATCACTTGACATGGTCTAATTCAGTGAGGATCAAACATTTTTATTTTGAAATACAAACTAAATGATGTCAATGGCCCTCCCCCCATAAAGATTCGTGAAACGGGTAAAAATTAAAATATCTTACATTTCATAACATTTACTTTTTTTTTATATACTATTTAAATTTTAAAATATTAAGCCCATGTTTGATGATGATTAAAATCAGATTTGTAATAGATTTTGATAAAAATTGATGAATTGTATAGTCGAAAAGTTATAGATCTCATAAAATATATAGTTCAAAGTCATTGTTGACTTTGACTAAAATAAAATTTTTAATTTTAATCCTTATCAAATATTGGCTAAATAAAAAGATAATAGTTGGGACTAGGGCCAACTCTTTATAATTAAAATTTATAACATTTTATATAAGAAATGACCAATTTATAATTAAAATTTTAAATATATGGATTTATTGTTTACTTTTTAATAAATGTATGACATATTGATAATATTGAACTTAATTTTATTTTTTTCAAAGAATAATGAATTTTTTACATATGTAGTTGTTTGATTATTTATTTAATTAAGGCGACTTAATTTTTTATCCTTCAAAAAATATTTTCTATTACATAGAACGGAAAATGGGATGGTGGGATTCGAACCTCCATCTTCTTTTTGAGAACTTCACACTGTAGCACTAAACATATGTATTCTATAAAAGTACATAAAAGTTAAAAATAAAAGTCTATGAAAAACTATGAAAGACAACCATTAATTCTATACAAATCTATAAAAATTCATAAATTCCACAAAAAGTCTATAAAAGTTTTTGAAAGTCCCAATTAATTATACCCCCCTAGCCCGTTTGAGAGTTTTGATGTACTGGTTATGAGCATTTTTTATAGTACCAATTTTGAATGTTTATGGATGGATGAGTTTTGAGTGGTTTTAATAGCCTTTTTTGTAAACTGCCCAACCTTAGTAAAATTTTCAATTTATAGTTTATTAAATGAAATTGTTTTACTCATAAATGATATTTTACATGCAGAATTTTTTAAAAATACATATGAGTTAATATTTAACTTTAAAAAATTAAATAAAGTTAAATATTTATTTAAATTTTTAAGTTAATATTTTTTACTGATATGTAAATTTTATAATTATAAATAATTTTAAGTAAATTTTTTACTTATAAGTAACTTTTAAAATTTTGCAAGTGAATTATTGTTTTTTTAGTAGTATTTTTATTTTATAAACGATGTCTTTTATATAAAAATATTTTTTTTTTACTTATTAAGTCCCTATTTAGTTAGGATTAAAATAAGATTTTGGTAAAAGTTGATGAAATGTGTGATTAAAAAGTTGTGGGTCCCATAAAAATATGGTTAAAATTAATTATTAACTTTGCCCTGATTAAAATCTAGATTTTAAATCGGACCAAATAGGATTTAAGTAATTTTTTAATTTTTCTTATCTTATAAGTAATATAAGTGTTTTTTTTAATTATAATGTAATTTTTTCGTTATAAATAATTTTTTAGTTAATATATTTTTATTTACGAGTTATTTTTTTTTAAAGTCAAAACCTGCCAATTTGGTGGGTTGAGAGACAGATCAAAATTATACTATATCGATTTTGAATGATTTGAAAAGCATCGAAAATTAGTGTAAAAAAACTAGCAAGGATCGATTTTTTCAATTTCTTGTAAACGGTGCCAGTTAAAACCGATCATAATTGGTGAAAAAACTCCCAACCAGGCCATAAGTCTCTCTACTCGCAACGCAAACGTGTCGGTATAAAAGAAAGTTACTTCAAAGACGAAGTTAGGAAGCGAGGGTGTTCGCACTTTATTTTGCATCAACGTGAAAAATATGGTGTTCGCACTTTACTGTTCACTCAATGTGTCAAATACAAGGAATTAAAAAGCTAAAAAGATTATCCCCAGCAGACAGCAGCTTCAGAGTCTTCACTTTTCTTTATAAATTAATTGAAGGCCAACAAAAGAGATAGAATTGGATCCATAACTTGTTGCAAACTTCATTAACACCCGTATTTTTATAAATTCACTTCCAAACCTTTAGAATTTAGTGTTCCAACCCAGAAAACATGTCTCTCACATTAGGGTTATGCTTCCTTCTTTCTCTGTTTCTACCTTTGTTCGCAAATGGGCATCCATGCAGCCAGGAATTTTTTGATGAGGCACGGGCAATTAGCATGACGCCGAATTGCTTGACAAAAAGGTTGGGGGCGGAATTCGCATGGAATTACAATGATTCCTCCCGGAGACTTGATATTGTATTTGGAGCCAGGTTAGATGGGGAGACGGGGTGGCTAGCCTGGGGGCTGAACCCGCTTGGACCACACATGGTTGGGACTCGAGCCCTCATCGGGATCAAAAATGGAAATAAGTTGTATTATCACAAGTACAACATTACTGATTTTACAAAAATTGGGTGCCAACTCTCGCCTGTTAAAGATTTGGATCTGAAAATTCAGAATTTCAGCTTCTTCTTTCAGAATGCAACCCAGTATTACGCGATAAAAGCGACAGTTTTTCTTCCTAAAGAGTACAACAGTTCAAGAACAAGCATTGTTTGGCAAATTGGGTATGCAGTGGCTGACAGTGACCCCGAAATGCACCCCAAAACTCTCAAAAATTTTGACTGTGCAGAAACCATAAATTTGAATTCTAATTATAAGATCATAACTCATACAGCTCATTACATTCGCTTCATAAGAATGGTAAGCTTGTCCTATACTTTTAATTTAAATTTAAATTTCTTGACTTTTATTTTTTTCATTAAATTGATTGTTTTTTGGAGTTATACAGACTCATGGAATACTGAACACTGTGGGTTGGGGGACATTTTTGCCTGTTGGAGTGATAATTGCAAGGTATTTTAGAAATTTTCCTATAAAGTGGGACTGGTGGGGTCCTTTCCACATCAACTGCCAGATTGCTGGATATATTCTTGGTTCATCTGGCTGGGCTATGGGACTCTGGCTTGGAAACCAATCCAAGTACTACTCTTTCCATATACATGGCATTTTCGGCATACTTATTTTCATTTTCACAACAATTCAGGTAATTCCTCGATCTCTCTCTGTCTCTCAGCTTAAACTTTTAAAAGGGTCGGTTCAATATGTATTAATTGTGTGCAGATGCTTGCGTTGAGATTAAAGCCGAATAATCGTGATCCATTCCGCGATTATTGGAACATGTACCATCACTTTCTGGGCTATTCTCTGCTAGCACTAATCTCAATTAACATATTTAAAGGGATTTCGATTCTGAAGCCAAATGATACTTGGAGATGGGGATATATTGGAATTCTTGGATTCTTAGCAACAACTGCTCTGGCATTTGAAGTATTCACCTGGTCCAAATTTATCAAAAATAAGTTTTCCAAGGACCGACCCAGGGGAAAGACGGACACAGGCACAGGCAGAGGGCTCGGCAGGGACAGGGACTTAGTGCAGGCCCCGTCAACTTAAACTTATGAGTCCATTTATAGAACCATTTTTCTTAATTTCTTTCTTTTTTTCTTTGTTTTTTGAAAGTCAATGTGTACTTCTATTTATTTCTAGTGTGCAAGTTGATATGATCGACATTGCATTGTAATTGGGGAATTTGAAGCCCACAGTGGTTTAACTTGTGAACTAGTAATAATTTTGTAGTATGAAGTGATTAGTTTAATTTTATCTCACAATTGTATTGAAGGGCTTGAGACAAAATTAAAATGACAATTTCGCAGGACAAATAATCTAGTAATAATGTTATAAACATCATAGGAATTAGTAAAAAAGTTAAAAATAAAATAAAATAAGAAATGATATTCAGGACACTTCCTCAACTAATTGAAACCATCTGATAGGTAGAAATACCTCGTGTTTAAATTGTAATGTAATTAAAAATAAAAGTATTTTGATTTAATTATACTCTATGCAGCTACGGATTTGGTCCAACACGATGCATGAACATTTTATTTTCAATCTATAGAAAAATAAAAAGAAATACAACTTTCTAACATATTGTAATTCGAATTTACGAGCACGACCTGCCTTGCTCTAAATATCGAAATAAGGTAGGACTTATAAGTGGAGTAATTGATGTATTAACTAATAGTACGAGGATGGTACATAAATCGAAAAAGATTATTCTACTTGTATAAATTTTTATACAAAAAGTTTTACAAACATATCAAATGGCGGTCCCCTATTGGAGGGATGGCTGTGGGGCCAGCCAGCTCTCCAATAATGGACGGCCACTTGGCAAGTTTGTAAAACTTTTTGTAATTGATTTTGTACTTGTAGACTGATCCGATTGAAAATATTGGCATATCATTCCTCAACTTTTTTTCAATCCCGCTACACGTACCCAGTGGTTTACCCAACCCTACCCTACCCTACCCGCCCCTCTCACATTGGGGGCGAGTGTGACACATTTGTTGAAAGTGGGTCCCGACCCCCATGTGAGAGCACTGGTGGGATCGAATAACCCAAAGGATAAGCCAACATGTACAAATCACTTAATCCTTTTTTTTTTCACAATTTTTTTATTTTTGGTATACCAACCTTATTTTGGCATACTTAAATATTTGGCCCCCATTCTTTTAAAAGTTTATTTTTTTAAAATTCATTTTTAATCACACATTCTCCTACAAAATAATATTACATGTAAATCAAAAAAATTTCTTTACTTTTTAACTACATAATCTCCAACAAAATACTATTCAAAATATATTTTTTGTCCAAAAATATGGTTCAAACAAGGGCTAAATATGGAGCAAAAAGTGGTAATGGGCTAAGCCCATGTTTGATTTAGTTGAAAAATAGAATTTTAATAAACTTTGGTAATGAGTTGAAAAAAGTTACGAGTTTCATTAAACCCTTGTCCGTTTCTCTTCAAATAAAAACTCTTTATTTCTCCTACTCATTTTTAATTACACATATATACAATAAAATATTTTATATGTAGACCAATTTTTTTTTTTTTTTTTTTTTTTAACTACACATTTTCCAAAAAATCACTATTCAAAATATCTCCCCCCCTCAAAAAAAATTTATTGCCATTAAATAGGGGTTAAATATATGGTTGAAATGAATTTGAGAAAAAATGAGTTTTAGAAGATGAATACCAAATAGAATGTAATACTTAAAAAAACTAAAAAAATGATATTAGTGTTATGTCTTAAACGTGAAGGAGTGTCTTTCATATCACTATAAAGTTATGGGATGTATCTGATATTGTTTTCAAATTGTAATCACTGAATTATAACGCTTTGATTTGAAAAAAAAAAAAACATTTATTACTTTTTATCGAGCATATTACTTTGTTACACATTGACATAAGCATTATTCAATCTTAGGTGAAAAATCATAATTGCTTTTTGTTTGAAAGAGAGATTATTGTAATTTAAAGATTAATGCTATTTAGTTTTATTGGGGTTGAAACTTCAGTATAGTCATATATATGGCATTAATATGATATTAAATGATTCATTTAATTTCACATTTTGTCTAGTCTATTGTCTAACATCATCTAAACTGAGATTGCACTTTCAATGAGGTTACATAACAATTTTTATTTATTTAAATAGTGATAATTTAATATAAAGGAGGTTGTATTCAATTGAAACTTTAATGACTTTGAGATTTAAAATATTTATGGGTGTTCAATGTAAATTTTTTGAGATTCTTTTAAAGTATTGGTGTATTTAATTAAAACTTTTATAGACTTTTAAAAAGTCTCTAAAGTCATGATGTATTCAATTAATTTTTTTTAGAAATTTCTATAAATTTTTGTGTATTTAAATTTTAATGATTTATAGAAACTTTTATAAAAGTATTCGGAGTAATAACTTTTAAGTAGAAAATACTCATGTAAAATCTCAAAACCTGTCTTTCATTAATCACGAGATTTTGAGAGACTTTCATTGAAAAATAAATATATTTTTTCAATATTTCTTTTCTTTTTTCTTTTACGAACATTAGATGTATGAATAAAATGTATTTATTTATTGATTATTTACCTTTCTCTTTCTATTATTGTTTATACATATTTTCTATGAAAAAATTAAATTGGATTTTTGTAACTTTTTTTTTTTCCAATTATTTTGTGTGTGAAAAATATCTATTTTTTTTATTAAATTATAAAAATTTTATACGATAAATTTAGAATTAAATTTAAATATATTGATTTTTATTTATTTTTAATAGTATATTCTATTAATAATATTGAATATTAAATATATATGTATAATCTTGATTATTATTTATTTAATTAAGGTTTAAAATTTTTATTTTTTAAAATATTTTATTATTATATGAGGAGCGGAATGTGAATGAAAATTGTGAGAACTACAACATCGTATGTGAGATTTTATTGTACTGAATTTACATAAATTCTACTTCAAATGAAAATCTTTAAAATATTTTTTAAATTTTACAAAAGTTTATAAAAGTTTTAAAATAAAAGTTTATGAAATACTTCCACTAATTCTATATAAATTTATAAAAAATCCACGAAATCCATATAAATCATCACTTACAAAAAGTAAGTCAAAAGCTTCAAAAATTTCGATTAAATACACCCCTAAAATTAATTGGATAAAGCTACTTGGCCTAACCTTCATATGAGTGTGTGGAGACTACTATGACCCCTGTTTGGTAGGTATTTTTGGGAGAAAATTTATTTTTGAATTGTTGATTGATCGAGAATGTGTAGTTAAAAATTAAGAATTTTTGTTTGATTTACGTGTAATATTATTTTATTAAAAATTGTGTGATTAAAAAAAATAGAAAAAGAAAATACATCTTGAAAAAAATGACTATCAAACAGGAGTTATATAACAAAAAATTGAACCGTGCTACGTTGCTCACCCGATTGACATTTTGAATAATCGAACACACACATCTCGAGATCGAAACATTATTTTATTCACACAGAATCCATCATGTGAGGATCAATCATCCAAGTGAATAGTTTTCATCAGGCAAATCTGCATTTCCCCCAAAAATTATGTATCCCAATTCCCAAGGAAGGTCGAAATTAATTAGGCTAAATATTTGAAACCTTTGCAGCGCATACAGATCACCGCCGAAATGTACAAGTGGCGAAGAGTGACGCGTAAAAGCAGCACGTGTGGCAAATTACACCCCATCACCTTCCTTCCGTTTCATTATTTCCCCTCGACAAAACCCAAAACCGAAATTGAAAGGTCAGTTTCTGCATAAGAATTATCGAAGAGAGGAAATGGCTAGCCGAAAACCTAACTCATCAAGCATGACTCCCGTCAAAGGATCCGCCAGCCCCTCGAGCCCTGTTGTTTCTGTGGGCTCGTCGAGTCCTATTATTTCTGTGGGCTCGTCGAGCCCTGCTGGTTCCGGTGATTCGCCGGCTTCTACTGGTTCTGGAAACTCGCCGGCCTCTGCTGGTTCCGTGGGCTCAGCAGCCTCTGCTACCGCCGTGGGATCGTCGGCGTCTGCTAGTGCCGTGGACCCCCCGGTTTCTCTTACCGCAGCCGATGACAGTGCCTGCGGAACGCAATTCGCCATGAAGCTCCTCGTGGATCTCCAGGACGCTGATCTCCGGGGAAATGCCCTTTTGGAACTCTGCAAGGTTTTATTAATTAATTTATTTTTCCTTCTATTTCTAATTTTATTTAAATTTTTATTTTTTATGTGTCGTTGTTTCGAGTTTTGTTTTTAATACTGAGCGATCTTTTTTGCCTATGTGTTAAATTGCTATACAGTGTTTTAAGATTTTATTTTCCCATTTGATTGTAAATAGGATTTTCAGTTACTTGCTGGGGCCTGGGTAGCTATTTATTGTGTAATTGTGTAAGAGACCTAACTATTTTTCCCACCGTTTTTAGCTGTAGCATTGTCATTTTTCTTCCCATGAGACTTGAATAAAAATGAAAGGAAAAAAATGTAGAACTGGGAAGCTTCCTTGTACCGTTGTCCGTAGTAAAACTATGACATTTAATTAAATAACGCTTAGAGGTTTACTGAAAAAGTATATATGGACATGATGATCACAAATAAAAATGGTTGAAGGAGTGTGATGACATTAGTTAATAGAATTGAGACTTCTAAATTTTGTCCAAGAACAAGAGAAGGTATATAAACATAATTACTTGCTAAATGCTGTTATAGATAACACTAAGAGGGTGGACAAGTGAGAAATTCGATAGATTAATGATGTGGTTTTGGTCAAGGTGATAAAATGTTCAGAAATAATTTATTGCTGTCTAGTACATTTGCATTAAGCTTAGGCTTTGATTCAACTATGTATAGTAGGCTCTATTTTTATCTTGAATTTCAAGGGTATGCCAGTATTCTTACTTTTACTTCACACTACTGTCACTTGCTGTTACGCGTTTTCTATACCGCAATTATACTTCAGGCATACAATGTCAAGTTTTGTAATATAACGATTAAGCTAGAATTCAATTTCAGTATCTCTATTTCAAAATAAACATTTAAGAATTATCAAGTTCTTGGTTCTCATGTTGAACAGTTTCAAAGGAATTATACTTTTGCTCAAAATCTATAATTTTCTAGGTTGTGTTATTCTAAAATCACGTCTAAAATTCCCTCTCTCGAATGCGGAAACTCAAACAATCAAATCAATAAATTAATGGCTGGTTAATTGAAACCGTTAAGCTCAAATAACACAAATAAACTAATTGGAAAATCTCAAAGAAACAGCTAATTAAAATCAAAACATTATCTCAAATGTCGGTCACATCAAACCCTAGATAGATAATTTAGTTCATGATGGATGAAAAAGACACAATCCAATTCAAAAAAAAAAAAAAAAAAAAAAAAAAAAAAATGGAGAAGAAAATAAATAAAAACTGGTTTGGAGCTTGAATTAATCTTCTTCTCGTTGTTGCCTTTGTTCTCTTGATTGATCTCTTGCCTTGTTGAATTCTCCTCCTTGAAAAGTACCTTTCAAGTTGTATTTATGGGTTCTTTGAAGTCCTGGTCAAGTTGGATTGCAATTGAGCTTTTAACCGATGAAGAGAATTTGAAAAACCGTATCGACGGCATGGGTTGGTGAGCATGCTGGATTTATTTCTGTTGTGTTTGGGGGCCTGGGTGCTGCTACTGTTGCTCTTGGGCACCCAGATTCTGCTACTTTGACTTCTTTCTGCTTTGCCAGGCGCCTATGCGCTGGCTTTGAAGAACACTCTTTTGCAATTTTCTTTGTTTTACTTCAACATGGCCTCTTTTTCACGTCTTTTGCATGGTTTCCAAGGCATTTACTTTCCGATTTCATATTATCATCCTCTTTAGCTCCTTCAAATTTCATGATTAGCTCTTTTTCACCAATTCATCATTCCTACAAATCAAAACGTTTTAAAAACTCAATGTATCTAATAAATTGTCAAGTTAAATTGGTATTAAAAGCATAAGTGAAACAAACTCATCAATTACCAACTTACATAACTAATAGCTCTGTGTATATAATCATACAAGAAGCAATATTAAATGCAACTGAAGTATAATTATATTTCCAGTTGTGGTTTTGATAATTTAACTTTTGTGTGATGAAATCAAATTACTAATATTTTGGAGAGGAGACATCCAAACATGCAGCTCATTTATGAGAAGGCACAAGTCTGGAATTTCTAAACCATTTTTCTGAATCAACTTTGTCTTTTAACACTTCTGCATGCATGACATGTTCAATGTAGCTGTGCATTTGTGTTTATGAGTACCACACAGTGGCACTTTCCAAACTTGGAAACTTGACCTTCTTGAAACTAAAGGTCGTTCATTTTTTTGGGATCCACTGAAATAGTATTTAGCTGCAAGACGCTTGACATGGCATTATTAGTGATCTAGAGGGCTTTATTTTGGTTTCTGATCTGAGTACAAGTTATTTGTTTTTTCAATTCATGGTGTATTAGAATTGATATGTGAATCATTAGAGGTTTATGCGCCATCATGTGCATTATCACCAATTTTGCTGAGAGGTTTACTCATTCCTCTTCCTTCTATGATTTGTGATCATGAACCTCTCAGGTATAGCATCAGTTCCATCTTTATATGTGTTTTTTATGAAGAATTCTTCTTTATTCGAAGGTTGACTTATTTTCAATCAATTGCGTTATGGATGCCTAATAAACTCATTTTTTGTCAATAGAGGAGAGAAAAATTTCAAGATTTCGGTCTACTACTGTGGCAAAGCTTCGGTACAATGGCTATACTCTTGCAGGTATAATTTTCAAACTTTTTCCATAAGTTCTGTTTTCTCTTCACTATTTCTCGTTTGGTTTTCAATAATTATTTTGGTAATATATTACCGTACAAGGACCATACTCTATTAATTATTTCAGCGTTATTCTTTTCCCAATGCTAGGCTACTGTTTGTTCTTTGAAAATATATATTGTAAAATAAAAGTGGATTTTTTGCATTATCGTGCATAGTAAAGAAGATATAAAGTTCACTGTGCATCTAACAGGTAGTCAGCACTACTATTTTTTTAATTTTATTTATTTATTTATTTTTTTTTTGTACTCCTCATCCCAGAAAAAAGTTTGTGAGTCTCTGCCTTGTTGAAGCTAATCGAGAGGAAGGGTGGGCACATATATGTTATAAGTTAGTGCAATTTATGGAGCCGTAGCAAATTGACCACATAAATGTATTAATCAATAGCTTGTAATCTCATTCAAATATTTGGAGGAAAAAGTTATGATTTATGATCACATGCCTAATGCCTATGCTTTGCTGTAGTTTCAAATTTTCAATACTGTTGTTGTATGAGATTCTTTATCTATTTTCAACTAATTTTATCATCAGGAGTTACATTCTTCTAACTTGCTAGTGTTCTTTTTTTTATTTAATGACAAGCACCGTTCCTTTCCCATCTTTTATGACAGCACTTTTTCGCTGATGTTTGCTTTATGTTCGTTGTATGTTCCTTACTTACTCTTGCAGGAAGTAATTGGTATCTACCCCTTTTTATCGCCACCTACTCTAACGTCAGCACAATCAAACAGAGCCTGCAATGCACTTGCCCTTCTCCAGGTATGATTTTCTTTTGTTTCCTCGATTTCTCCTGCAAAACTATTGTATGTTGTTGATTCTTCGGCAAATTCTTTTCTATCTTTATTTTTCCATGTCATATAACAAAATGGTCATGTTGTTTCATTTGTCTATATTACATGACACTAAAGGGCCCATTTGGCAGGGCTCATGCTTTTGCTAGAAGATCTTAAAGCTTTTCTGGTCTGGCAAAGCATCAAATAGGTTTAAAAGCAATTTCTAGTCTCAGAAGTAGTTTTTGACTCCAAAAGCATTGCCAAATAGGCCCTTAGCCCTGGTGCATGTGTTGGTATGACACGAACAACACCAGGTATTGTTATGGTAAATTGCTTGAGTTGCCACTACCAACCTACGGCATGAAGGGGATAGCTGGAAAGGAGAAGAGAAAAATAAGTAAAATGAAACAAAGGATGAGGAACTTATCTTCTCCTCTGCTTTCTGTTGCTAAACAACAGGAATTGTTGTTGGACATCTGTAAGGCAAATTCTTGAGTTGCGCTAGCAACCAAGGAGACGAGGGATAGTTGGAAAGTAGAAGGAAAAATATAAGTTAAAAAGAACCAAGGGATAAACGGATCTTTTCCTCAGCTATCTATTGCCAGAATTTGATTTGGGTATGTAGGAGGATGTAACAAGAAAAGGTGCCAAGCATCTTCATGGTCCCCGATTTGTTTTGGCGGGGAACAATTTGCATTTGCATCTGGGGTTTGGGAAGTTATAAGGAATAGATCTATTAAACACTAAACAAGTCTAAAATGCTGTATTTTTTATGTATTTGAAATTCAAAAAGCATAATTTTATTCTTTATATTTATCCATGCTAAATTCCGAGATAATCTTACCCTTGAGTGAACTTTATTTTACTTCGTTTTATTCTGAAAATATAATTTTTTCAGGAGTTATTGGCTTTTCAAACACATCGTCGCTTTTACATTAAGTACCCTAATCAGTTGCATGCTATTTTTCAATATTCCTATATTGGCAACTAGAGCTAGGAAATTGGGAACATGGAGAGTGCCGAAATTGAGACAACATAGTCCTTTATTAGTTTGTTGCTTGACTTTATGGCATTGAAGCTAGACACTTTTATGAGTGCAGAGCTGATCCAGACATGCTTGCAGACCTTCTCTCTTTGACGATAGTTTAAAATAATTGTAACTCTATGTTTTCAGTTAATAATATACAAATTGAACATGGGATTCTACTTAATCAAGTTAATGAGAAATATTTCACTTTGTGAAAAATATAATCCTCCCTTTCTAGAGAAAATAAATAATTGTGAACAATTAATATGAACATCGTCCTTACCTTGTTCTGATTTGATATTATTATTTTCAATCCTTTTTCTGGTAGTGCGTGGCGTCGCATTCGCGCACAAGAAGGTCATTTGTCAGAGGTAATTGATCTCTTCCACATGCGAATTTACATTTTCTTTATACTTTAAGAGAATGAGATTTTGAAGTTAAATGGAGTTTTCTCAAAGCTTGAATGATTATTTTTCTAGAACTAGGAGTTTTGGCAACTAATTATTTGTGACCTGTCATTTTAATCACTGTAGGAGTTGCCCTATCGTTTATTTGTTATGGCATTATGATATTACTGCTTGCTCAATAAAGATAGCAAAGAAAGATAACTCTGTTATTATGCATTTCACTTCATAAATTGGACCTGTAAGAAGTGGATTCACCATGTGATTTTTCAAAGAAGTATGACACGGAAACATTGATTTAAATTATCTACATTTATATAGTACTATTGTTTTCACTATTATCTATACTCTTTCTTTGTTTATTTTTGTTGGTGAAATCTTTTAAATAAGAGTAGTAATTATTTATTATTCTAAAACAACTTTGAGTTAAACTATAGATTACTATTGCGGTGAAAAGAAAAAAATACATATAATAAATGTAAACCAAATTTGACATGAAGTTTGTAGATCTTTTCTCAAATTATGTTGACATTTTTAGATAAAGGTTCTGATAATTATAAATTTCTTTAGTTTTATAATTTCAAAAATTATAAAATGGGACTCCTGTGTCCTTTGTGCACGTGCGTCCAGAACATGTTCCTCTTTTGTTAGAACTATAAAAAATATGAACGATATAGGACACACCACATGCCATGTTGGACAAAACCTGAGTTGTGCCCTAAATTATTTCTTGAGTGTTAAAATTAAAAATATGTGAAAGATAGGACTCAGTCATGTGGCATGTCAGGGACGTGTCTTGGAGTGTTTGTTAAGTGTTGGTATCTGATGCGACATGACACATGTTGGATATGGACACATACTCTTAACCCTAGAGTGTTTGTTCTTCATAGTTTGACCTTAGTGTTTACTTGAGTGAATTTTTTTCCCGTTTCCTGATATAGATGAATAGCTCATTTTTCTCACTGCTACTTCTTCTAGGCAGCGCATGTTTGTGACATCAACTCTGACATTTTTTGCTGATATTTCCCTTTTTGCAGCACACTTTCCATTATATTTGTACTCCTTTCTTACCACAAATTGCAAATTGAGGCCATTTGAGTACCTGAGGCTTACTTGCCTGGGTGTCTTTGGTGCTCTAGTGAAGGTACATCTTTAGCAATTCACTCTTGTTAAAGAAATTTTGTGTTAGCATCTTCTGTTCCGCGTTAAGGTATATTGCACCAACAGAAAGCTAAAAATCCACTTTAAGTTATCTAATTACTTTGAAATACAGGTTGCCTTCTATGTGCAGAAATGTAGTACATTTGCATATTTCACCATTAAAAAAACAGTTATATTTACACCTTTTAGTGTGTTCCCTCCCTGCTTTATCCTGATCTTACTGCCATATATGAGGTGTAATATTCTTTGAACAAACAGCTAGATGCTAAGTGGAGCAGGGGGTGTCTGTTTTTACATTATTTGAATGCAGGTCAATTGGCCCTAGTAGTTTTAGGGTGTTTGCAGGGAAAGGATACTGAGGAAAACTGCTTATTAAAAAAATAACTTCTAAATCCCTGTCTATTGAATTAAAAGCTGGGTAAAAAACTATTAATAGCATTGTTGATCTTGCTTCTACTTGATTTTTGATATTTTTTATTTTTTGGCTGGGTATTATGATTATTTTTGTTCACTCTTTAAAATATTCTATATATATCACGCTCACTTGTCTTAACATCTTAAAATAACATAATTTGTCACTTTTCTTCAGGGAGATGACACTGCAGTTATCTGTTTCCTTCTTGATACAGAAATTATGCCCCTGTGTCTACACCTTATGGAGAACGGCAATGAATTGTCAAAAACGGTGAAGTTTCTTGAAACTTATTATGGATTTTTGTCTTCCCTTTTAATTAATTCCTAATGAAAAAGCCTATGATTATCACTGGTCAAAGTTTGTATTACTGTCCAAGTGGGTCTAGTTAATTTTAAGGAATTCGAGTCGTCGACATATCCTAAAATGTATTGAACGATTCTTTCTTTTTCTTGTTCATCTTAGGACCTTTTATATACTGAGAAAATTGTTGTGACAGCATTTTCCTTAGTTGTTGGGAGGTGATTGCAAATGTACATGTTCAACTAGGAGTCCTAAAGCAGAGGGCATAAAGTCAGTTCTAATTCTGATATTTTGTCCGAGTCTTATGCCTTGAGGAATATGGTTCAATAAGTTGAAGCCCAAGACTTTTGAAAAGGCACTAAAATCTTAAGTATCACTATCGCACCGAATGATGATCCGTGGTCAACTGTTGTTATCTTAATCTTACAATACCTGGTCTGCCATGCTGTTGGAATATTAGTGTTCAAAAACCATCCACTTTTTTGTCCAAGTTTTTCATGTTTAATCTGTTGCAGTATCAATACATTTCTCTTGTGGAGCCACCTTCGGGACCTTAGAGCACATGTAATAACCCACACATAAGCACATCTTCACATTTTCACACACACTTTGCACATGCTATGCAGACTTGTAGATGGATTACAAGTCCATGACTGTGCATAGAACATCGTGTCCCAACTAGAATTTTTAGGCATGTCGTGTAGGTTGAATGCCAGCTTTGTACTTTGATATGTTTTGATGGACCTGGCAGATTCTGATAGAATTGTTTGGACTGGCAGGTTGCAGCATACATTCTGCTAAAGATATTGCAGGATGGAGAAGGCTTGGGCTATGTATGTGTTGCAGCAGATCGATTCTATGCTGTATGTCGAGTACTGAGGAATTTGGTTGTCGGATTGGCTGAAAAACCTTCACCTTTGCTATTAAAGCACATTATTAAGTGCTTTATTCGGATGTCTGAGGACCCAAGGTTGGTCATATACGGATTGGATGCAGTTACTTCTGTCACTGCATTCCTTTCTGCACTCTCAGTCACGGACATAAACTAATAAACATTTTTTTGCAGGGGTCGCATTGCGCTAAGAGATTCTCTTCCGGAAATTCTCATGGATGGCACATTTAATAATCTCCTTGATGTAAGTGGTTCTCAATGCACAAGTAACTTTAATGAACATTATTATATCTTTTGAGTTACTGTGTTCTTGTGGGAAGGGTGAGAGTTATATCTTTCTATTGTTTGACTTTTTATTGTTCTTCCTGATGCTAATATGCTCTATGTTTCTAGGAAGATCGAATGTTGAAAAGGTGTCTGCGACAGTTGTTTCTCAATGTTCATGGGTCTCTGGCTTGTCTTCAAGGTGGGGGAACATCTTAATATTGCTGGTTAATTGATACAAGACATAGGGTTATCAGATGATGCAGTGATGCTTTTCCTGGTTTATGTGCCAGTGTTTATCATTTATATTTGCTGCTTTTGTTAACATATTTTGGGTAGATTTGCAGTTCTTTAATCGTATTCTTGGTATGACTTTTTGTTTCAAATAAAGCCTTAACTCAGTCCAGAAACATTCTGTTTATTGCTTTTGCTCATTAATTTTGTGTACTTCTGTTAGTAAATGCTGCAATCCTTACTTTGAACTTTGAATAATTTATATACCGTGGAAGCTAGTCTCGCTTGTAAACTGGACTAATTAAAGTGAAGCAGTATTGCTTCCAGTTGGTTATAATTGCAATGGTTAATTCTAGCTTTAGATTGGTGGACTGTTGAATTTTGTTTCGTTCTGGGTCAAAGGGTATGGAAATACAGCGAGGTTGCATCAATTTGAGATTTTATGTCCTATCAGGTTGAAGGTGAGTTGAATCACAGGATTCCGTTGTTACTAGGATTGAATTATCTACCAAGTACGATAAGATAGTTTTATCTGGATCCATGCTAGGTAGAGAAAATTCAGTTATATTTATTGATTTAACATAGCTGGAGTCCACTGAAATTAACTTGTACAAATATAAACAGTTCATTATTATTATTATTATTATTATTTTTTTTTGGTGTACAACAAATTTTGTGTCTTTTAATTTTTTAGGTTTTTCTTGAAGACCTTACTAAGAGATCATAAATAAGTTTTTGATTTTAGTTTATTATGCTGAAGATCCAGTCAAGCTCAAGTCATTGAGATTCATATACACTATCAAACCGGAATTTGATGCGAGTTGAATATCACAGATGGAGTAATTGGTTAGAAGTATATTACTAGGAATAAGAATGATGGAAGCTTGGTAGATCCAGATTGGATTAAGTTTAGAATTCAATTATAGTAAGTGATTAACATAGCTGGAGTGAACTGAATTAACTAACTAAACAAGAATAGTGAGTAGAAACATAGAGGTTTGCTTAATTAATTTTTTACGGGGAGTAAATCTCGACGGTCGACCTTTGATTTTGAATTTTCTTTTAAGACCCTGCCATGGGTTCTTAAATATATTTTGGATCTACTTAACAGTACCGAAGTTCCAGCCAGATTCCTGTTTAACAAATTGGATTTGTTATGGATTGATTACTGTAGATAGTGGTGATGTTGGAAACTCCTTGGACTTGCTGTTGAACCTCAGGTATTCTGTGATATGCAAGAAAAATGGTGGTTCATCTCCCAAGCTACTGCCCACGAGAGTATGAGAATATATTTATATATTTAATGTAAAAGATGTTACCATTGACCTTGCTTTACCTAGTCTGGGGACTGGTCATTTTATTTTAGGTACGACAAGCTTAGTCATCAGGATTTCCTGAAATACTGGGGTTCTGATGAAGGATTAATCCTTTACTATAACTGGAGAACATATTGACCATTTGGTCTGTCACTGTCAGTGGCTATCTATGCATGATGCTAGAATAAATGGTTTCTCCGATGGTCTGTATATTGGTGAATCTTCGACATAGATTGGGCCTCTAGAGCCATTGTTCACTGGTCTAGGAGTAAGGAAGTCGAGGTTCGAGTTTCTTTGTATCACTAGATAGTATGAATGATCAGAAGAGTATATCATTAGGAATAAGTAAAATGGAAGTTTTAGATAAACTAAGTCTAATTAAATTGGATTTATGCGGAATTGACTAAGTTGGATGAATGTTTGGAGATAGAGTCTTACTAGGAATAAGCAAAAAATCTCTAATAAAAAACTGGAACTAATTCTATGATGATTTTTCATCTTCCACTTCTGCATGTTAGCATCAAGGGTTTTTTGTTTTTAATTTGTTGTCGTTTTTTCTCCTACATCTTCCCTTGCGCTTCTCAAATCTTTTGAATTTTGTTCATTTTTGTTTTCACACGAAGATATGAAAAAGAAATTGTTTAACGCTTTTGACCGTTATTAAACATTTATTGCAGAGATCATGTTCTAGATTACAATTTGAGAAAATTCTAGTTTTCCAAAACTACACAACAAATTTATGTACTGTCCACATCATATTAGTGGGTCTTATGTGAGGTGGTGTCAGTCTTCGTCAGTATATCCTTGACGTTCTCATCAGGGTGATGGGAAAAATAGTTAAACAGATGATGAAACCTAGATCTTTAATCAGTAGGCACGGGATTGTGTGATTAGTATCCAAGTGAAATTTCAGGTTGCTTGCATGATTTCACACATCTTGCTTCATTTGTCTTAATATATATGTATATATATATATATATATATATATATATATATATATATATATATATGTTATATGATGAAGATATGGCAACTTCTATGTAATTTTCTTTTCATCATAACATTACATGCAATTTATTAACAGTAAAATTGGGATTATTATTCTCCATATTGTCATGTAACTTAATGTGTTCGGTTACAGGTACTGTCTTCAATATATTGATGACGATGCGTTCCAAACTATGATAGAAACGATTGCTAAAGGACAAGATATTGCGTGCTTGTCTAATGTAATGGCCTAAACGAAGGACCCATTTGTTTACACTTTCGGCTATGAAAGCCGGTAATTTCTTTTTAGATTGGTAAGTTCTTTTCGTCCATAAAAGTGATTAGTGTTGTGGGAGTTGAGTATTTATGTCTTTAGAAATAAAGTTTTGTATGGATATAATTGAGCTATAATTGTCAATTAAGTGTTATAGCTGGATATAGTGTCACGTTGATTATCGTTTTTACTTGAAACAGAAACACGCTACTTCTAATATTATGTGCCTGTTTGAGTTATTAGTAGTTGAACAAGCCTCATCTTTTCATCCTTTACTTACCTTGCATGAGCTATATGTGCATGATCGAGTAGTAGTACAAACTAGGAGTCTAGGATACTGCATATACTGCTAATGCACGTGTCTTAGTCAGGTTTGGAATAGGTTGATGCCAGATGCAATCTTATTTTTGGGGTGGTGGAGAAAGGGTTAAAAAGGAAGTGAATACCTCAATGTTTAAAAGTTTAATATGTTACTGAGGTGAGGCATTAGTATTGAGATGCTTTGTGGCATAAGCCTCAAGACAAACCAATAAAATAATTTGAAAGAATGTAAAAGTACAAAATTATCCTCATAATATACCAAAAATCATCTTGAGAAATCATGATAAAAACCGATTAACGATATAAAAGTCTAGCTTGCATACAAACGTAAAATAGATCAACAATAATTATCACTAACTAATTTAGAATTAGTTATCGAGTAAAAAAATTGTAATCTATTGCTAGAAGTAGAAACAAATAAAAAATCTCTTAAATCATTACTACTAACAGGATCTTGAAAGAAATCTTCTACCCCATTTGGTTCACCTATCATCTTCTAAATCGTTATTAGTTTTATTTTTTTTCTTTTCATCTTTCAACTTGCAATGGTTTATTCTCCTTTCCTTTCCTTTCTATGTAAAGTCAGAAATAAGAAAATAAAAAAGCCTGTAAAACATTTTAGGTTATATAAAATAGTTCACAAGGTTAAGGCCAAAAATAGAAAATGGAAGACAGTGGATTTATACTTAGTTGCCCTGAGGATTAGCCTTGAGGTGTAAACCTCACAAATGGAACTTAAGCATAAGCTTTGAGGCGTTCAATGAAATCCTCACAGGAGGCGAGATTAGAGGCATCAGCAGTAAATAGTTATTATAAACAATGGATTTCCTTTAGAATATGAGTATCTTCCAGACCTCTGTTAAAAATTTCTCAATTATTTTTGTTTTGGGTATATGGATAAATTTGGTTGTCCTTGGAGACTAAATGTGACTTAGTTTATTGTCAATCCTTCAGCAATATTATCTCTGCTTTTTTTTTTTTTCAATGCAAACAAACCTAATTTCTTTGCATGATGCGTCGATATGGTAACAAATTCTATTGCATGAGTTTACTGCTCTTTTAAACGATATCAATTTTTCTTCATAACATTAAAATCCTACAAACTGTATGTTTCATGATAATGTGATTATTTTTTTCTTTTTGGACCATGCCCTTTATACAAGCTAGTTGGCATCAAACATGTTTCTGTCCTGCTGACTTTTTATGAGTTGTTGGATATCTTTCTCAGGCAATACCTGTCCAGAGCCAGCTTCTGGAGTTGGTTGGGATTTGATAAATTTCCCAATCTTTCTTTATTGCGGATGGGGTTTTGGCTTCTTAGAATCTTCCAATCCATCAGTGGAGTACGAGTATAGTTTTAAATGAATATGGTACATCAGCTATCAGAGGAGTACGAGTATAATATTAAATAAATATGGTACATCAGCTCTCACTATACACTCTTTCTCAGTATTTCCCCCTCCCACGCTCTCACCATCTTCTATTTACGGTAATATGGCTATCATAGCAGGTAATCAGTTAGCATCAGCATTATTTGATTAGTTATGCTTATTATTTGATTAGTTATGCTTCTTATTGTTATATCTTGCTTGCCAGATATCTTGGGAGAGGTCTTGCCGAATATCTAGTTGGATTCTCTAACACTGAAGATTTGCTGGTAAGAGTTTGTTAACTGCAAGAGGTACACTGTAGCCATTGTATATTGATTGTAATATAAAGAAAACCATGCATTTGTTCCTTTAAGATATAGCAGCGATCTTTGTCATGAGTTTTGTCCCCCTTCCCCACCTATGTTTACTCAACTCAACCAAGTTTTATATTTTCTTCTAATTGCCTCGTCAATGTTATTTTTGAGTCGATTTCCCATTCTATGAGTTTAAGCTTAATGCTAGTCCTGTTGCCTTTACTTACAAGTGGATTTAGCGGCTTTCCTTCAATGTATCCAAACCATCTTGATTAGTTCTCATGCCCTAAAAAGTTAAAAATTGAAACTAGAAACCAAGAAATTGATATTGTTCGCAATTTATATTGTTTACTTGCCCTTAGCTCATGGTTATTTGAGTCCAAGATGAATTGTTGCAGGAAAGTTTAGAAAACGAAGATGATTTTGAGCACGATTTTTCTAACTACTTTCATTTTATATTGAATTGATGCCTTCTCTTTTAGATGTTTCAATGGTACTTCAGATTATTACTTAACAATCCGATTATTACTTAACAATCCTCTTCCCAGGACGCCATTTTCATGAAACCTCATTAAAAAAATACTTTTCTGCACCTTAGATTAATTTACAGTAGTGTAACTAACACAGTCTATAGCTTCCTCCTTTATTTAAAGTCATGGCAAAACTCCGGCTCCGCTTAGTCCTTCCTGTGGCCCTTTTGCCACCACCATCCGCTCTTCCATCAACTAAGACCACCATTGCCACTTTCAACATTTTTCTGCCATGAGCCCACTCTATGGTTTATAACGTTGTACATCGTTGCTGTAGCCGTCGCCATCACCATCACCATCACCATCACCATCACCATGCAGTCTTTCTGAACAACCCCCACGTATAGTCCCCAAAATCTTGACCTGTATAGGACACACTTATGGTTTCATATCACGATCGTAATATATGAGTAATGCTATTTGTCATCACGAAGATGGATTATCATGTATAGATGGCATTGAATGCTAAATCCAATAACATGAGTTTCATGTCCCTGCATTTAATTGGACGAATCATTTAATGCCACTATGTTGCTACACAGGGTGATGATCCATTATCATGATTACAAATAACATTATTCGGATATATTGAAATTATTTGAAAGGTTTCCACATATTTACAATTGCAGAGGCCTTGAATAACCAGATCTTTTTTTTTAAAGATTAGTTATTGGGGATAACTTAAGGTTTGGGCTTGAGGAGAATAGAAAATATGACTATTATGCGAGTGAAAAGTTGTGGTGTTGGGGGGTTTGTTGTGGTGGTTCAGGTATATGCTTGTATTTGTGTGTGTGTGAGAGAGAGAGAGAGAGAGAGAGAGCTCTTAATAGTCAATCCTGTTCTCCTGCGCATGGCGCGTAGGAGAAGAAAAATCAGCTTTGCCTTGCATGCATGCAAGGCAAAGCCAAGCACGCTTAAACATTTAAATATATGTTGTCAGCCTGGGTGCTGACAACATATATTTTATTAATTTAATTTTTTTCTTTAATTGTTTTGTTTAGCCCCTGTTTAGTAGTTATTTTTTCAAAATGTATTTTTCTCTCTTCTTTTTAACCACATTTTCAATAAAATAATATTACACATAAATTCAAAATTTTTTCTTAATTTTTAACCACACATTCTCCATCAATCAATTATTCAAAAATGTATTTTCTTCCCAAAATTGGCTACCAAACAGAGACTTAGTATTTTTTATATTTTGGTCTTTTTGTACTAACATTGCAACACATTCAGACAAAATAAAATAGACATTGCATAAATTAGATAAATTTTCTTCAAATTTAATTCGAATGAGTACAACAATAAGTGGTTTAATGATCATGGTTGCTTTCTGACCGTTGATCGCTTGAATAATTGATTGATGGAGAATGTGTGGTTTAAAATTAAGAGTGTGTTTGATGGAAATTATTGGGGAATAATGGATTTTGAAATAATGATATGATGGAAAATATGTGGTTGAAAAAAAAGGAAAAGTTATTGATGTGATAAAAAATATTATTTTATTGAAGAATGTGTGGTTGAAAATGAGTAGAAGAATAAAAATGAAAATGAGAATGTGGGTCAAACGGAGCCTAAGAAAAAGTTTTGGATTTGCGTGTAATATTATTTTATTGAAAAATGTGTGGTTAAAAAGAAGAGAGAAATGCATTTTGGAAAAAATAATTACCAAACAGGAGCTAAACAAAACAATTAAAGGAAAAAAAAATTAAAATAATAAAATATATGTTGTCAGCACCTAAGCTGACAACATATATTTAAATGTTTAAGTGTTCTTGGCTTTGCAAATGCATGCAAGGCAAAACTGATTTTTCTTCTCTTGCGCGCCATGCGTAGGAGAACAGGATTGCTTAATAGTTTGTTTTCTTTTTATCCTCTCTCTCTCTTAATAGTTTGTTTTCTTTTTCCTGTTTAAGTTGGCATACTTGAGCAGTGGCAAAATTGGACAGTGAATGTGAATCAAGTTGATTGCCTCACCTGCAAAACCAATTCAAGCTGAACCCATGCTGTGGAAAGTAAAACTAGCCATTACTGGTGCTCACCTTTTTAGTATAAAACTGCCTTCAAAGTTAATGGGCATCTCAACAACGAGCAGCAGCTATGTATTGCAGAGCTTGGTTGAATTTCTTATGAGCTATGAGCCATAATTTTATGCACCCATTTTTTTTTTCTGTATCTTTT
This sequence comes from Osmanthus fragrans, assembly GCA_019395295.1. Lineage (NCBI taxonomy): Eukaryota > Viridiplantae > Streptophyta > Magnoliopsida > Lamiales > Oleaceae > Osmanthus > Osmanthus fragrans. The sequence continues at coordinate 6,102,435 of CM033342.1, forward strand.
ATATACTGTTTGCCTATATGGTTTGTAATCTGTGACACTGCTCGTGCAGGTCTACAAGTGCATAGGGATCTGCTCTGCCTTGTGCCTTGTCTAGTTCAATGCTTCAAAATTTTTCTTGGGTATTCAATGACTGGAAGCCTGTCTGTAATGCTAGTCTCTTTGCTCCCTAACCAAAATTCGGGTATCTCCAGGGACGGATCCAGGATTGGATCGGAGACCGGGCTACAAAATTTTTGACCGGGCTAACAGGTGAAAAAAAAATTTTTTTACATAATTTTTTTTTTTTTTTTTTGTCTTACTGGACTGTGGGGGGGACTGGGCTACAGCCCTGCCCAGCCCCCCTACATCCGTCTCTGGGTATCTCGTACTTGGATGATTATGACCGATCATATTTCGTTTTCTGAAGTGACTGTTTTCCTTTATCATGAGGGAACAAGTGAAACTGAGTGTTTTCTGGTCTAAAAATTACATTGCCTTGGACATATGATCCATATGGCGTAGAGTAGAGCTATTATATGTATTTATTGTAAATAATGTAGGGAGTCTGAAACAAATTCAGAAGGCATCACATGTAATGGCTCTCTTAAGTAAAAATAGGTTGCTATTACTGATGATTGACTTCTTGAGTTCTGTATGGTTACGTATAATTAATTTTTTTGGTGAAAGTTGATCTTAGCCAAACTTGAAAATTGATTGGATTTGATTGCTAGCATTTCTGGGGCCAAGATCGATCCAGCCCAATTTACACCGCAATCTCTAAAACAAGCGAGAGTTTCAGGTCTTTTATTTGCCTAATCAACTTCATTTGTTTGATTAATAGTGGCAAGCTCTTTGTCATTGCTCTATCTTCCTACTATATCCAAGAACTCTTGGATTGTCATTACTATCATCAACTGATCTTCAATCTCTTCTTCGTCGTGGAGCTCTGCAAATTTTAAAAAATCAACACTCAACACTGGAACATCTCCTCGAATCCAAATCATCACTAAGAATTAAGAAGAGCAATCAGATTCAGGTTTATCAAAATCCAATATTTTTTGCTACACATTCCCCAGGAACTCACAATTTTTAATTCATTTTTATCTACATATTCGCATTGTTTATAATCTACAAAAAGATGTACGCTAATCTATTTGCAAAAATTAATTAAAACTGGATGCAAGTGGCTGGAGTCTGGACTCTTAAAAATTATTAAAAACCCACTAATTTAGATAATAAAAATGACACAATTACAGTAATAATGCAATACATAACATTAAATTCTTTCTAGCAAATTTGCATGTATTTCCAAACACGCGATTCTATTGATTTCCTCTCCTTGCAAGGAAACCGTTCATTCTCTTAGGATTAATGTCTTGAGACTGGTGGTAAATATAAAACTTTGGCTTCATATAGTATGTATTATTTAATATGTTACTCAAAAAATCCTCATATTAGCCTCAATAGGTTACATTCAGGGGGTGGAGTCAGGATGAGATCCAATACTGGGCTGCAAAATTTCAAGTTGGGCTAATACGTGAAAAAAAATGTACATATAAAAAAACAGTTTTTACAAAAAAGAAGTAGAAAAAATTATCTAATTTTTTTTTTTTTTGGGCCTTGGAGGGGGGACGACAGCCTAGCAAGTCCCCCTACCTCCGCCCCTAGTTACATTGGTAGTTGCACACATTGAGCGTATACGTATTATTTGTAAGAAGTGTGCACAACTTGATTAGCTTGAAACTCATCAATTGAAGTTTTTAAATGCAAGATCACGATGTGACTATACGTCAAGTTTAAAAATATAATAAAGAATTGATTCAAATTCTTAAAATTCATACATGCCCGCTTCAATACAGTATGATTTAATTTTTTAAATGGAGTACCTTATGTGCTTGTTTTGTTGATATTTAAATTATAAGCAATGAATAATACGAATAATATAGTAGTGAATTTCACGAAATGTGTGAATAAAAATGTATGATCATTAATAGTTATAAAATAATCACCTACCAACATGCTTAGTGGGTTACCTTATGTAAGGATAATTTAACAAATATATATATATATATTTTATATTAAAAACCCATATTTAGTGGTGAATTTTATTAATTAAATGCGTAAAAGAATACATCTTTAGGACCTAGCTAGGCTTGACCTTCAAATGCCTCACTCAGTAACGAGAAATATAGAAAGACTAAAAGATAAAACGTATAATTTTATTACAACTGAAAATTTTAAATGTTCCGTGATATAATTGTAAGAGGTTTAGTCTGACTAAGTGGAAATCGCTGCTGCATGAGACCCCATAATTTATTTATTTTGAGACATGAAAAAAGTAGTATAAAAAGCATGGTTGGGTGATAATGCTAAGTTTCAAGTTTTTACTAGCTCAAGTAAATTTAGATGAAATGTAGAAGTAAAAATGCGTAAAACTTGAACTAAACTACAAGTTTAAGTTTCGCATGCAGACGAATTCTATGCTGCGTCTAGACAAAGCCTAACTGAATGCCTAAACGTGCCTTTTAGAATAGCGCTTATAAGTATGTCCAAAATATCTCGCACGTAAAAAGGAAAGTGCTATGAAAGTCACAAAGTGTTATATTCGCAATCTTTGGTTCCGTCAATGCTATTTATGTCAGTATCACGTCCAGTTGGGCTTTCTTTAGGATCATGTCCATATTCGGGGCGAGCCCATAGAGTTTTCCCGATTTAAAGCACCAGGCCCAACCCCATCCCCAAGTGTACAGAAACAGGTATCTTATAAATACGCGGACGAATAGCACATGTGGCTTCAATACCACCCAAATTCATCACTATTTCACTCTTTTCCCCGTTTCGTTCACTGATAACAAGCCTCGAAAGAGAAATCAAATATAAAACCTGGTAAAAATGGCTAACCTACCTCAATCCTTGAACATGAAGGCCGCTCCCTTCGAGGCTGGATCCAGCGCTTCATCGGCTCTTGGAGGACCTCAAGCCGCGGCCGGTAACAAGGACCGCAAAATGCAATCGGCTGAGCAACTAGTCCTTGATCTCTGTAATCCTGATCTCCGTGAAAACGCCCTTCTCGAACTCTCCAAGGTTTTTCTTTTCTATTTATTTGTAATTTTAACCTTTATGCATAACTTTGTCGTGTTTTAATTTATTCCATACATCGGCATTTATTTATTTTTTCAATTAGGCCTATAGAGTTATTCTTGATATGCCTTTGCAATAAATTCTGTTTGGCAGATTACGAATTATGTGATTTTATTTGTTTCTTTATTCAATTTTATGGAAAGATCAGCTATATCAGAGTCAATTAAAATAATTGAAAAATAGAAAAAAAAAACCTTGTACAAATTAGCCTTTGGGCTGTATTATCCGCGTTTAACAGCAGCAGCAGCAGCAGGTGCAGGAAATCATGATGGAGATGTGATAACGGTAAAAATAAGCTATACAAAAAGCATGCAAACCAGTAAAAGCATTGTGTGCGTCAGTTTGTGTGGTGTCTCTGGGTTTGTGGGCGGCCAGTGGGTGTGGGGGTTTAAGGATGTGTGCTGACCAGCATTGACTTTAATCAGGTTGCATGACATTTTTATTTTCAATGTATTTATTTTATTTTTCTACTAAGTTCAAAAATTGCTAATTATATCTTAAACCTAACAAAGTATAGATGTTAAAAAAAAAGGTAAATGTTCAATTTTTGAAAATTTTATCCATATAAATATATGTATGTGTGTGTGTGGGTGTGGGTGTGTGTATGTATGTATGTATGTATGTATGTATGTATGTATGACGATAATAGTAATGATTTTATACTAATAAATTGTTTCAAATTTAAATATTAAATTTTGAATATAAAAAATAATATTGTTATTTAGCACCAATCTAGGTGGCAATACTTAATAGGTTCAATTAAATAAATCTTGTGATATTGTATTTAAGTGAATCTATCATTTAATGCCATATATTTGTTATCTAAACTGGCATTTGACGCCCCTGATAGTAGGTGGTAAAGCGTTTGTATGTTAAAAAGATGGTCAAACTTTAGTTTCATCACACATTTTATTGAATCTCCAACTTTAATTCACTCTTCACAACACATTTCATGGGATCCAACAACTATATCAACTCTTATCTAACAGAACCCTAAATATAAATAATAATTTTAAATTGTAAATAATAATAAAATACTAAGCAATTTTTCTGCATTTAAATTATTACGATGTACTTCGTAATTTTTCTAAGAATTTTCTCTGTGTTTTAATACAGTGCTTCACTTATTAACTAGATATATTATACACACAAAATTCAAAATTATCGGATATTAAATCCAAATATTATTAATATTTCACAATTTGCTATTTTAAAAGAGAATTATAACTAACCAATATTTAATTTATTCTATCTACAATTGGAATAATTTAGTATGAGATTTGAAGTCAAATTTATAAGATTTAGAAATATTAATCCAAATATTGATAATATTTCAGGATTAGCTGTTTGGAAAATTAATTGTTAACTACCCAGTATTTAATATATTGTAGCTACGCTAGGAAATATTTATTGTAAGGTTTATCTCTCAAATTTAAAGTATTAAAATCTTATTTTATAATCGTGTTTAAGTTTATTTTCCTGTAATTGATGAAAATCGCTATGCGCTAACAAACTTTTAATATGATTGATTTAATTATTAATTATTATTGAATTAAATATTATCCTGGCAAAAAATTTAAAACATTATAATACTGGAAAATTTTGGTATTATGTTTTTAGAAATTTTGTTTAACTAATAAAGCATTTACTTATTTATTAATTAATAAATTATGAGATAATAATTATTAAGTAAAACAACATGAATTATCAACTTAAAATATTTACAATAACAGCTATTTATTTAGAAAATTTCGAACTTCTACAGTATAAGAAAAATTTATGAAGTTGTTGCTTAAGTAATAAAGATTTAGTTATTGTTCAAATACTTCTTTAAGTAATAAAAGTTTACTTGTTTGGAATTAGTTGACAAATGTAGATTGTAGAGAAAGAAGTATGTATGATTGAATTACTGTCTGTAATTGTGAGCGTGCTTCTGGATTTTGTTTTCTCTGTATTTATATCTTGATTAGAGAATATATATATTCCATATTCTGACTCTTTTTTCCTGTTCACCTTTTTGGTAAATTATTTCACGTGCCTCATACACTGTTCTTTTTCATTTAATAGAAGAGGGAACTGTTTCAAGATTTAGCTCCTTTACTGTGGAATTCCTTTGGTACAATTGCTGCTCTTTTGCAGGTAAGTGTTAAGATATTTCCAAAATTTATCCCCACTATTCTGGTTTTTATAATTTTTGGGTTACTTGGTAATGACGGTCTCATCATGAAGGTAGGCCGTGGATTACTTTGATTTTTGATCATGCTGTCTTCACTTCTCTTAAATATGTATCATTCTATATTCTAAATAAAGCTTGAGATGACTTTCATTTTTGTCATTAGAAAAAGAATGAAGTTCATAATGACATTGGTAGTCGTCGTTTTGAGTCACTTTCTACTTTTTGAGCTATGATAAAGCTTCTGAGTTCTACTAACTAATTGAGATGAAATGGACATGCCAGGGAATTTGTTGCTGGAAGTTGATAGGGAATGCAAATGCAAACTGACACTCGGCATTTATGTTTATAGTTGTATCTTATGGTGGAATTTTTAGAAAGGAATGTACTACTATAGCTAGAGATTCAAATAGACATATTGTGCCAGGGAATGTGTTCCTGGAAGTTGATTGGAAATGCAAATGCAATCTGACACTCGGCATTTATGTTTACAGTTTTATCTTATGGTGGAATTTTGATAAGGGAATGTACTACTATAGCTTTCATGTCCATGCTTTCCTTTTCTGCTTCTATTCTGTTAGGGAGTACTTTCCTTCTAAATTTGCAAGTTCTCTTCTTCTTCTTCTTCTTTTTTTTTTTTTTGGGAGCTTATGAGCAATTGAGCATTAGTTTGCGCATTATGGTATGATTTCTCTTAGTCATTGATGTTTTCTTTTTCTCTCCTGCAGGAAATAGTTTCCATCTACCCTGTTTTATCACCGCCAAACCTAACTCCAGCACAATCGAACAGAGTTTGCAATGCCCTTGCACTACTTCAGGTCTGACTTATAGGTTATGCAGCTGTTAAGCTGTAGATTATATCTTTTGGCCTCATAAGAAGGCAGTGTGTGATTGCTTTGGTGTATTTTCTTGTATCTTTACTTGGATTTGTTTCTTAGGCCTCCACTGATTAAAAATGGAGTTTGTATTAGGTTCCCATAATTGCATCATTCACACCATTGAATGAATATCAGTTGTTGTTTTTTGTTATATTTAAGTTTTACTCTCTAATGCCAATCATATCCTTCTCAACACTATACCCCAGCATTGCGTCTTAAATTTTTTAGCAATTTCGCGTCTTGAGAATTGGAGAGAGCTTGTGATCTCATTCCTTCTTTGTTTTGAAATTATATGAAAACCTATAAATATTGGCGGCAACATGAACTTTTGACGATGTGAAAATAATGTTAGAAGCCTCAAGTAGTTATCTAACATCATCTATATGGTGAAGGGGTGGGAATGGATTGAGATGCGCAAAATAAGATTTTATGATTAGCTTATACAAGTGCAAAAGATGCTTAAACAAATAATCAAAATTTTAGTTCTCGGGAGGTGTAGTGGGTGATGGCAATTCTACGTGTAGCTCCTTAGGTCTTGATGCTTGCATCTAGTTCAAAGTTCTAGATTCAAAGGAGTTCTACAATTTTTTATGAATATTCCTAGTGAGGCGAATAACTTTATTAATGCATATACACTATTTCGCTAACAAATTCTAGATAAGCGAGACAAACTCTTTATAAAGCATATATTCGGATTTGGTATGCACATGCACTTATAGGACATGTGCGAAAAAAGGAGGCTACATGTTGGGATGTGTTGATTAAGAAAACTGTATGTCTTAATATGGCACTTAGTAGAATTTCGAAACTAATATACCATAGTTGAACAAATAGTAAAATTCTAAATGATATTATTGCAGAAAAAAGGAATAGGTGCTATAATTCAATGTCTTCTGAAAATTTAACACATAGTGGTGCTAGTTCGTGTTTGCTTTGATCTTCATCTATGAAATAGAAATCGTTTCTTGGAAAATTGTAGATCTTGTTCTAGTTGGTAAGTTTCATGATGCCCATGCAAGCATTGCCACGGGATCAAATTTCCAAATTTTACGCGTAGTTAAAAGGGTTTCCCGAAAAACAATCTTCAAGTATTGTTCCTTGTCCTAAAGGTCTTTGATTTGACCTGCATCTATTTATCTTCTCTTTAGCCTCTTATACATGTTCGTTGCTTCGAGTCCTTGGATTTGAACTCTTTTGCTCATATTACGTTCTAATGCTATGGCCAATCTCTCTTGGGTTGTACAAGGGGAAATGGTTGACATTCTCGACGCCTTTTTTGGTAAGCAAGATGTTTATCTAGGTGTCTTAGTCTTGTATAATCGACTCTATGGAAAAGGGGAATTTTGTGTTACAATAGAAGCAGAAGTGATGTGGATTATTTAAGAAGCGAAGATAATTTTCTTCATGAAAAGAAGACTAATAAGTGGGGTTGTGACAATTGTCCTACCAAAGACTGAAGGTTCAGATGTTGTTAGGTTGGATTATAGCGAGACTTCCTAGCTGGTAAAAGCTACAATTGCATTAATGAGAGCTACTTAAAGGGATTATGAGTGACGTGTTTTGGGGGAAAATGCCATTCATGGTAGCAAAGTAGAAAGAACTTGTTAGGAAAGATTGAAGACCGAGCGACAAGAAGTCTTGTTGGATCAGAGTGGGAGTTGACGTAGCTAGTGTACACTAGGTGAAACTACTTTAGCTTGAGCTACTTTTAAGGAAGGGAATATGAATGGCTTGTTTGTAAGGCAAATGACATATATGATAGTAAAGCAAAAAAGAAGGAAGATCTCATTAAAAGATTGAAAGTCGGACGACAATGACACAATTACTTAGGAAATAAGGGATTTTTAACCGCAGTTGTAATACTGGACTAGGTCGGCCGATTAAACCAAGAAATTGGTGGACCGAATCATGGTCCTGTCTGGTTAGGATGACTATTGAACCATTTGTGATTTGTAAGAACGGGTTGATTTTTATATAGAATTGTCGGAGTTTCTAAAATTGGCTTGTCATTTTGATAATTTATCAAAATAAAGAGGTCATGTTTCGAACCTAGGATATAAAGGTTGTTGGTTGAACTTGGTACTACACGGTTTCCTTTTTTGAGTTGATTATAAATCTAATAAAATGATAAATATATGTTATTTATCTCTGAAGCACGGACAAGCTACCGTAGAGAGCTGTTAGTGTTCGACACGTATCGGAGACCTCTACGCCTTCGACACGTTGCCGACGCGTGTTGGAGTTCCTTGCAATGTGTCAGCGACTGAGGAAATGTAGATAGCTTGAAGAAATCAGTAAGAAAATAGATGGAAGGAAGAAATAAAGAAGAAACCTATACGTAACTAGTGAATACTTGGGAAGATGCAGACGTTGGTGGCTGGTGATTACTAGAGGAAGAAGTTAAGAAGCACCGACACGGACACGAGTGTCCGACATGATACCAGTCGGACACGCTGACACGCGATTTTTTGAAAAAGTTCCTTCACGATATGTCGTCGACACGTTGATTACAATATTTTTTTTAGTTTATTTTAATTTTATATTCTAAAGTAATTATTTTTTGAACTTTTTCTTGCAATTTTCGGAGTGTTTGAGTTGGAAAAAGGTGTGTTTGAGTTGTTATATAAGTTTGATTTTTTTTGAAAGGTAAAATAGTACAAAAAATGAATAAAAACGATTTTTATCTATTATTTTAAGGGGTTCTACAGCTATGAAGTACAAAATGCTGAAAAAATAGACTTATTGGGTAAATTTACAGCTGGTGGGCCCACCATTTAAATTTTACATTGGAAAAGGAAAGATTTCCCATCATTATCGTGCATTTCTTCCCATGGCCTGTGACTGTCTTCTCTCTCTTCTCTTCTCTCTTCTCCTTTCTCTTCTTCCTGTTTCTCCTGACTCCAGTCGGCACCTGAGTCTTTTCCTCCTCGCCTAACAGGTTCTTCCTCTTTCATTTTTCTGCTTTTCTAGCCTTTGAAGCAACTCCGACACGCTAAAGCGACGTGTGTGTCCGATACGCGTCGGACACCGATACGTTGTCGCCGGCATCGTGTTGGTGCTTCTGAGGGAAGAAGTCTGGGAAGAAAAGAAAGAAGAAGGAAGAAAAGGAAATGAAGAGACGTGCAAGAAAGTTGAAAAGTCAATGTATTGAACCAATGCAATTTTTAAATTGTTGGGCCCAATAACCTATACAATGTCTTTTTATGGTTAAAATTTAATTTACATTTTTTATTCAACTGTATTCTTTAACAAAGAAATAGGTAAAATTTTATGTTAATTAATATTTTTATAATTTTACCCCGCTTTAAAAATTAAACTTACAGAAGAAGTTAAAGCCATTCTTCCTCCTAATATGTATAAAAAAATATTGCTTTAAACTATTAAATTAAAATGTTAAAAAATAATATTTTAATCAACGTGTCAGCGATGTATCGTGTTGAAACTTTTTTAAAAAATTGTGTGCTGATGTGCCCGTATCGATGCTTCTTAGTTATTTATTATATTTCTTGAAAGTATTTTAAATATTTTATTTGTTTTAAGCAAAAAGTAATTAAGAAAATATTAAACACTTATGCGTGTTTGAGAATTTATAATTGTTCAATTGCTAAGCCCATGTTTGGTCTAGCTTAAATTTTTGACAAGAGTCCAAGTTAAAGTATACAATTAATTTTAACCACACATTTTCAGGGATCACAACTTTTGAACCATACGTTTCATCAAATTTTATCAACATCTTCCAAAAATATGATTTTTAGCTATACTAAACAGGGGATGAATGAAATTTTAAACTTGAATACGCATTAACTTGTAAACGTATGTTTATATCAATCTCATATTTTAATAAAAAAAATATTATGTTTTAATTTTTGATGTGACAATGACCTACAATTTGAACAATCGACCCACTGACTTAGTGCTTTTGCAATGGCTAGGTTTGGTATTTATGCTTTTAACTTTTCAGAGGTGATGTAATCTCATGTGCAACAAAACAATCCTTAGAAATTAAAACAATACCAGTGAAGTTCTTGTTTTGTAATGTCTAGCCATTTTGAGTATATTTCAACATTCCCTGAACATAGTAGCATTAACCCGTGGAGCACTAACTCGAAGTTGAATAACTGAAGGCGGATTCAAGAGTTGTTAGAGTAAGGTAGGTGAAAGGTGATTGTGGCTTCGAACAATGTGTCGAGAAGTTTTATATTTTGTGTGTGTGCATAGAATCCATTGCCTTTTCATTGAAGATAGTTTTTTTTCATACATGCCTTCTTTTTTAAGAGAAAATTTTGTTCATTGCCATTTTTCAATTTTGTGCGGATGCTTCGTGTTCAAGAATAGTGGTTCAAAATTCATTTTTCCACACAAATCAAGTTCCCGTATGCAGTTTGTACACCTTTGTTCCTCGGTCTCTAGTTATATGCAGAGATGATGTATATGGATTTGTTGCTCTCTGTAGTTACGCGTAGAGAGGATGGATATGGTCCACATGTGGGATATAGGAGCTATGTTGCACGGACACGGACACGGACACGGACACGGCATCTACACGTTGACACGTGATTTTTTAAAAAAGTAAAACATGAACATGTCGGAATTTGATATTTTAAATTCATATTTATTTTTATAATTTAAAAATAGTAATGACGCAGAATGTTAGTTGTATGGGGTGTCTTTAGAGTATCCCTAAAGTATAACATAAAACGGAATATATATTAAATGGGACAATGACACGTGGCTAGTTGGATACATGTCAAGTGTTGTTCGAGGAGTGATGGGTTTGACACAACATATGTTCGATATGCACTGACATGCTGTCGTTGTAGGAGTGTTAGTGCATCATAGGGAGCTATCAGGAGTAAATTTTTGTTGAAGTACCATTAAAATATACTGCTGGGATGGCTTAGTAATGATCAGGAGTTCCACAATGAGCTTGTGTAGACTGAGATTTGAACTTCACAACCGTAAGGGAGATTGATTTAAAAAATGACTGAAAAGCTCCTTTAGATTTGACATTTTTTAATATGCTTCTGGGAAAATGAAAATGATCTTTCATTAGTTAGAACTTCACACGTCGAGTGGAAGGTAAGCAATGATTCTATACGTGGAAATTGAGATATAAAAGTAAACAACGGGCCAACACAGGAAATGCATTTTCGTTGTGTTAGAAGAATTAAGGACATCGTTTCCAAAAATGAATTCGTAAAAGTTGGGAAGAGGATACGATTACAGGCCATTTTTGGAGGGAACTTAATAAATGATGGTCACAGCTCTATGTCCAGTTAAGTTTCTCTTTTGTCAGTGCATAAAGTTGCAGTTCTCTCTCTTCAGATGTAGAAAAAATCTATAATTATCAATTATTATTTATAATGGAGTGAGTACAGTATTTGATAAGATTTTGACGCGATTGCTGCAGTAATGGCTAACTGCATGATTTGTGTTTGCTTTTCAATATGTGCATATACTAATTGTGGTGCTTCCTCTACTCGAAACCCTGAAACCCCCAGAGAATTTGATAATTGATAGGTGAAAAAATAAACTTCCTCAGAGAGAATGAAATACGATAAACCATGATGTAAAATTACTTGCTTTGTCTGAATTGACATGGTTTTATATATATGTATTTTGCAGTGTGTGGCCTCTCACCCGGACACAAGAATGTCGTTTCTTAATGGTATGATTTTGTTGTTTGATATTCAATTCTTTCATGTTTAGATATTGGAAGTTTTAAGTAAATGCAACTTTTCTTAAGCTAGCACATAGTTATTTTTGTGGGATTATAGGATATATTGGATTTTTCCATTAATTGTACAGATAACTGTGACTAAATTTTTTTCTTTTAAGTTAAGCCTTCAATGTTTATTTTCTCATTTGGGTTATGCCTATTTACAGCCATCTGTTAAATGTTAACTTAGTTTTCTGGCTGACCTCTTCTCTGATGTAGCCCACATACCATTGTATCTGTACCCTTTTCTCAACACAACCAGCAAGTCGAGGCCCTTTGAGTACTTGAGACTTACAAGTTTAGGTGTCATTGGTGCTCTGGTTAAGGTATTTTCTATTTTTAAAGATTTTTTAAAATGTTATTTTCTTGAGGTGTGTGTGTTCTCTTGACAGAAAATGGTATTTTGATTATTGCCATTTTATGATTGAGGTAATTTTAGGTAATTTGCAAAATATAGATGCCTGTAGAAATGGAATACACTTGCAAATTGGCTTGACAAAAGAGATTGCCCCTTCACGTTCTGCTCTTTTTTTTGCATGCATATTCACCCCCTTCTCTTTTCTCTCACCTTTCGCTCCCATTCTTTGTGTGTTGCCCTCCTCTCTACAATTACAGCTTTGGTTTAATTTATTTTTATGTCGTGGACTTACTATTTGGAATGTTGGATGAGTTAAGATAACAAACTAAGCCTTACAATCAATGAAGTTATTTTTATGTCGTGGACTTACTATTTGGAATGGTGGATGAGTTAAGATAACAAACAAACTAAGCCTTACAATCAATGAAGTTGGAGTTGGCTACGTGAATCCTTCTTGCAGCTTTGTTTAGATTGCTTATTTATGGAATATTCAAAACAATCAGATGCTTAGCGATTATAGTGGACCATGTTAGTTTTGGTCTATCCCTCCTAACATGTTTTAGAGTGATTACATCTCTTATGAAAGAGTCTCTTTAAGCCTATGCCAAATTTGGATGCGTTGAAATATTGCAATGAATATGATTTTACGCCGACTTCAATGACAATTACCGTGATATTCTTTTCCTGCACTACTGTTTATTTTCCGTTCTGATGAGAAATAACAATTTCTATCATTTTCTTTTCTTTGCTCTCCAGGTTGATGACACTGAAGTTATCAGTTTCCTTCTTTCTACTGAAATTATTCCGCTGTGCCTGCGCACCATGGAGATGGGTAGTGAATTGTCAAAAACAGTTGAGTTGCTTGTGAACATTTCTTCTGATTCATCTCTGTTCTTTCTAGTTAGTTTCTTTAGGAATATACCAATTATTACTCGGCCTTTGATAATTTGCAGTCTATCTAGCCATCCAACTGATATAGATGGTTTTAGATAGCCACTAAAGGTTATTTCTTTTTGTATACATGTGATTTAAATACCTAAGTAGTTAGATTTAATCTTGATTTGAGTCTCGACTTCTGACTCCTATGCTGTCTCATACAACTGTCCGTTTAAGCACCACCAGCAGCCGGTAAATTATGATCCTCTTTACAGGAAGTCATTAATGAGTTAGTTGAATAATTTTCTAGTTAGGGCAACTGAATCTCTGACATCACAAGAGTATTGGAATTTCCAGGAAGGAGGAAAACCGTGAAGGTGTGGTTTTACTTCTATGCCAAATGATTGTCCTTGCCCTGTCTGTCCACCGTCCATTGTCCTATATAGTTGTACTGCTTTTGGGTTTGAAGTGAAATGTGATTATCTGATATTATTCTGCATTCCTATTTTTCGTATTTGATTTCTAGTTGGTGTATACAAATGTTAATCTGGAGTCGCATTCAAGAGCTTCAGAGCAGTTCACAAGCCCACTTGCTATATACATGTTTTCCGCATGTAACCTTATTTTCCTTGTGCTGCAGTGTATTCTATCTGCAGTCATTTTTACTGTCACTCAAGCTAAAAGTTAGTAGAATCCTGCTTCCTATTTATGTCTCTTTAGATTGGTATCCTGGGATGGGGATCACATAATTGAACAAGACTATTTATGAGTTTTACAATTTGACATCAAGCGTTCCGTATCTATTGGTTGCTGGATTTTATACAACTGTGACAGAAAGGCTTCTATTGTCAGGTTGCGACATTTATTGTGCAAAAGATTTTGCTTGATGATGTTGGCTTAGATTACATATGTACCACAGCAGAGCGGTTCTTTGCTGTAGGTCGAGTACTGGGCAATATGGTTGCGGCTCTTGCTGAGCAGCCTTCAGTTAGGCTGTTAAAACACATTATCAGGTGCTACCTTCGATTGTCTGATAATACAAGGTGGGAATTATTTTCTTGATTCACCTACTTTCATTTTGTTCAGTTTTGAAAACGTTTATTTGCTGAAATCCTATACAGAGCTTGTGATGCGCTGAGAAGTTGTCTGCCAGATATTCTTAGAGATGCAACATTTAGCAGTTGCCTTCGTGTAAGTACTCTTCACCGAGATTGCCTACTGTCAGAATTTTCCTCTCTTAAGCGGGGGAAGGGTGATGATATTTTCTGTTTGATTCGGTGAATGTTCTTTCAATAACTATATATTTTCAGGAAGATCCAACCACGAGAAGGTGGCTGCAGCAGTTGCTTCACAATGTGCAAGTGCCTCGGGTTGCTGGTATGCAAGCAGGGGGAGGATTCGATCACTTGCTTGTGAGCTGAGTCGAAATTCTTCATCATCTGTATAGTCTACATTGTTGCATTCCACGTGTGACAATGTTAATAGAGTGAGCTCCAGGACATATCTGTTATAAGACCTCAAAACAAGTCTTATCTCTGAACAATTGGGTGTCATTTTTTCATCCTCCCAAGAGTTGTATATTGACCCAAAGAGAGATGATTGGTAGATTCCATTAGCAAAAGATTTGAGCGTCTTTAAACTAGTTCTTGCGTAGTGAAAAGATGGAATATTTGACTTTTTGAAATTTATTTTGGATTATTCATGGGTTCTTGCACATCAAGTTAAATGAGGATGATGGAAAATAGATTGGATGAAATACAGGTTGCTTACCTACTTGGGATGTGAATGAACCATGTTAGGAGCAGACTGCTACATTGTTAGGATTGAACCAGCTTTGATCAATGGAGTTGGGCTGGATTAAAAAAAAAAAACATTTATAGTTTCATATAACTATTTATCTAATTTTTAATATTATTGTCTATTTTAAGAAATTGGATTTAAGTGGAAAAAATATAACAATAAATAAAATTATTAATAATTGGATTTGGGGAATTGCGGGAATGTGTTCTTCATTTCTGCACCGGGTTATGGTATGTGATTTGTGCTTGTAGCCTTTTTCCTAGCAAAATTGATGTTGTTGGTGGATGATTGATTGCGGGTTTGTTTGTCATGATTTTTTTGGAAAGTTTTAAGTGTTTTTAGGATTAAGAATTTGCTTTTGAACATAATATTTTGGGAGTGTTTCTTTCTTTCGATTAAAAGAACTTTTAAAGAAAGTTAGTCAATATGATTTTTTTATGAGGAACCTCGTTGAACTTGTTCCATTGGATTTTTACTTGTAGAAAAGCTTTTTTGAAGAGAAATCTTGAGCTAGTTTCCATGGGAGAGTTTCCTTATAATACGTTGGGGAAAGTACTACTAAAAAATTAGAAGTAATTATAAAAAAAGCAAAGCTTTTTGAATCAGGATCTTCATTTGCTCTATTTAATGTGTATACATGTTAACTCTTGCACTAATAATCATTACATGATACATCATTGGTTCGCATACGATCAATTGCTTATCACGTGTCAATAATCTAATGTTTTCACCTATGAATTTTTGGTTATGTATGTAACGACCCGGGTTTGTATCCAGTGTGTGTAGTGCAGATGATACATAAATATACTTATACTAAGTATTTCAAATCAACCTAAGCAAGTAATGAAAACAATGCTATAGCTAATCAATTATACCCAAACATGATCACAACATACACGTTCAAACATATTATGCTTCATACAACATTAAATTTTCCATTCCCAATTTTTGTTTTTCAATTTTTCAATCAAATTTTTTTTTTTTTTTTTTTTGTGTTTTTCATTTTTTAAAAACAAATAAGAATGCATCACACACAAAAAAAAAAAAACTAATCAAGCACACAAAAACAAAACAAAGCGTGCATGTGCCAAAACAAACAAAAGAAAAATGCACATGCATGAAACTACATCCTAAAAAGCAATAAAAAACATGTGATGCATGCAGAAGTCAACATCATATAACCATTAAGCACAAACATGCATCAGAAATACCTAATCAGATAGGTACATGAATGCTCTTACCTCTAAGAGCACGGTGATTTATATCAAAGTTATTCAGATCACTTTTCTTTACCCAAATTTGTCTAGTGATAGAATGATTTCCAGAAATTGTGTCACCAACTTGGTCAACTGACTCACTTGTGTAGTAAGGAATCCTATCTGACCAACAACCTCCTGATTTCTATTCCTACTAAAGCTCATTTGACTGTTCAGGACTTGATGACATCTAGGGTGTATGTGTCCTAACTGACTGCGGTGAAAATATGTCGGGACAAACCTAGGAACAATGTTATGGGGACGCTGACGTTTATTCCTAGGTCGACGGGTCCTACGCTGTCTAGTAGGCCTTTGTTTAACAAATTTCTTATACTTAGGATCAGGGTTAGGCACATGTTTAGGATGGTCAGTTGCAGAGACAAATGTGGTCTTAGAAGTGCTATAGTGTTCTCCTTAAAACCTATACCTCCCTTATTACCAACTGGCTTGCCCATTCTTAGAATGTTATCTAGTTTTTCAGAACTACTAGAGAAGGCAAGCAACTGAGACTTAGAATATTTTAGATCACTCAGAAGGTTCTTAACCTGGATCTCTAAAGTCTCTCTCTTTAAGGTCAACTCACTCACTTTCCTAACGGACCTCTTAAGCTCACTGGTGAGTTTCTTAACCTGAGTTTCTAAAGTTTCATTCATTGTTTTCATTTCACTCAGGATTGATGTGGATTCCTTAAAGTGCGCTCTCAACTTCTCATTCCTAATTAAGTTCATCATTTTTCGCACTCAAGACATTGTTCTTGCTAAGAATCTTAAGACTCTCCTTATACATTTTATCATAGGTCTCATAAATGTCTACCTCACTCTCATCATCTTCACCTGATTCCTTACAGCCATTCATATCCTCATTATTTTTACTTCCCTGATCATATCCACTCTTAACTCTAGCAACAAGGGTAACAATTTTTTCACTCTCCTCACGGGTGGATTTCTCACTCCGATTATCCGAGTTAGACTCGTCATAAGTGAGAGTAGCATTCATAGCCTTCTCCTGAGATCTCTTCCTACTAGGACACTCATTCCTCATATGACTATACCCTTGACACTTATGGCATCTCACACCTCTAGATCTTCACCTAGATTCACTCGAGGCATCTCTGTGTTTCTCTTGAGGTTTGTTTTTATTCCTAAATATCGTTTGAAATTTTTTAGCAAGGTATGTTAACTCCTCATCATTTGGTGAGTCAGAATCAGAGGACTCATTCTGGTTGGTTCTACTGTTTTCAAAGCTATAGACTTCTTCTTAACATGGTTTTCTAAGGTTAGCTCATAAGTCTGCAGGGATCCAACTAACTCCTCAACTTTAATAGAATCAATATCCATACTTTCCTCAATGACTGTGATTTTCGACCTAAAACTCTCAAGTAATAATCTAAGAATTTTTCTCACTATCTTAGGTTCAAGAATCCTCTAACCTAGGTTGAAGCTCGAGTTCACAATGTCATTTAAGCTCGCATAGAAGGAATCAAAGCACTCATCTTCACTCATTCTAATTTTCTCGAACCTCGTGGTCAACAATTATAACTTAGAATTTTTAACAGCCTGTGTTCCCTCATGTGTGATCTCTAGAATATCCCAAACCTCTTTGGCTACCTCACACATAGACACTCTTGTAAACTCATCAGGAGAAACAGACCTAAACAGGGCATGCATAGCTTTGCTATTCCAGTTACATTAATCTAAGTTAGCCTTATACCAGTTTTCTATGGGAGTAGGAGTGACAACATCACCTACTTTTGTACTAGGGGAACTCCAACCCTTCACAACACTCAACCAGATTCTCTCATCCATAGATTTTAAAAAGACTCTCATCCTCACTTTCCAGTAAGCATAATTACTGCCATCAAAATATGGAGGGACATGTAAAGAGCTACTGATCTAGACAAAATTAAGGTCAGGACATGCAATTAGGCTCTGATACCCTTGAAAGTTACGGGATAGCGCTAGACCGTTACTAATTACCCGTTTTTAATTTGACCTTATGTGCGGAATTAATCTAATCAAAACAATAAGTCACTTTAATTAGTTTATAGATGATTAATCAATCAAGTCCAATCAATCCTATGTTTGAATGCCACAAACAGTTAATAAGGAAAGCAGTAAAGAACACAAATATATTGACGGAGAAACCCAACAAGGAAAATAACTCCGGACCAAGCCAGTTATCTCCACTATAGACAATATGGATTATAGTGTGATTCCAAACTAGCAACTTCACTCGTTCTAGCTGTTGTAATTCCTGCAATCTCCAAGATCTGCTGTTCCTTCCAGTCTCACGATCTGCCACTGTAGATACTGTCTAACCAATCCGCTAAACTTCCCGATCTACTTCCTGTAGCTTCCTAATCTGCTGTCTCCTTCCAGCTTCTTGATCTCCTTCTATTATCTCTTCCAAGTGGAGTTCCAAGAACCTCTTGTTCTTGTGCTATTCCTGTGCTTGTAGTCCACCTCTTCCAAATCTCAATGGAAGAGTAAGTTCCTTAAAAGATTAAGGACGTCAGGTGTTTTGGATTATGGAACTTTTGATGTTTTCCAAAATTGGGTTGCTGGATCTCAAGAATTGAATGGATGAATCTCTCAATCAAATATGTTCTTGGATCTCTCAAATCATATAGAATGTTTCTCTCTTGAAGAATAATGAGGCAACCTCTAATTAATTCGTACACCTTGCCTCTATTTATATGTAGGGCAAAATCAGTATTTTGGCCGAGTAAAACTTTCCAAAATCGCGAATGCGCACTGCTCGGAAAAGAATGTCGCTCGAGCAATAGGTCTGTAGCTCGAGCAAGGGTCGAGCGAAGATCGAGCGAAAACTCTCTGCAACTGTCACTCGAACAAGGGTCGAGCGAGAGCTTAGCAGTCATCAGCTTTTGAATCATAACTTTCTCGATCAATGTCCGATTGAGGTGATTCCAAGTGATTTGGAAAGATAACTCAAAGGGTTATAATTCTTACAGAAATATCCTTGTCGAAATTCTAATGTCTTCGATATGTAAAATCCATTGTAAGTTACGACTGAGAATTTGAAATATAACTTGTGTGGCTCTTTGATATCCTTTAGACTTCTGATTGCATTTTCTTGATCATAAGTGATCTTCTTGGACATCTTGACCTCCTTCAATGACTATACTACCAACTCCAAAAGATTTCTTGACTTTTTACAAATTATCAATTATGTCCTATTTGTCTACAGAATTGCCAACATACAATATAAAACCTAACAAACTCCCCCTTTGGCATTTTGTGACAAAACTATACAAATAAGTCAAGGTAGGAAAAAAAAACAAAAAAAAAACTAAGCTACTCAGGCTCTGTCTTTTGCATTCCTTATTAAACATGTTTCCTGAAATCAAAACTCAACTACCCAATGTAAAAGCACGTGATACAGGAAATCAAAACTTCATAAAACATGCTAGTTTGAGATGTGATATTAATGTCAATCAAAACACCAACTGAAACATTAACACTACAAAACATCAAAACTCAAATAACTATGCATAAAGTGCAACACAAATGCAATGAAATAACATGCTCTATATCAATGCATGATATGCAATGCACAAGTAATGCACGAGCTCCCCCTTACTGCAAACTCTCTATAATTTTTTGCAGTAGGCAAATATATCTATGTCTCTCCCCAACGACCTCAAAAGACATGTACAATATATATATATATATATATATATATATATATATATATATATATATATATATATATATATAATGAAAGCACAGTAATGTCTTAAACATAGTATTTATGTCTCTTCCCAACGACCCCAAACGATACAAGATATAAGTATAAATGTCATATCAATGTAAATCAAGTCAAATGTCAAATAGTATCCATGTCTCTCCCCAACGATTCCAACAGACATATATCAAAAGTATTTATATTAATAAATAATCAATTATCTATGTCTCACCCCCAACGACTCCAAAAGACAAGTATGCAAATGATAATGTAGCTGCTCAAATAACAAGCCAAAACCAAATCAAAATCTCTCACTCACTATCAAATCTCTTCCTCTTTTTGTCACAAATGCTGAAAGGAAAAGACAACCAAGGCAACGCAATGGGAGATAACAGCATAACAACCAATCAAATATGAGTTGATCGCATGCAAGAGCAGAATTAACAAGTAATAGACCTCCCCACAGACTCAGAATAAGTCAGAATGGAGTAAATAATATAAGTGACTCATGTGTGTAATGTGTCACTAATTCAAGGTAAATAGGACTCCAAACCTTAATTTTGTGAGAAGAGACATGCGAAGCATCACTACCAATTACTATAGTGAATATCGCTATAAATTTGTATTTGCTTTGTGTGCCTAATGTTGAAAATTAGTTATGATTCTATACCAACGAAAACAATAAAATCGTAGCAAGAAAATAAAGACACAAAAGAACACACAAAAATTATAAATATTCATCTCAATGAGATTATGTTATCGTCCGTCATTGCATAAATCACTATGATGGAAAAAAGCTAACAAGAGAAAAATTGCAGACCTTATTTTCTCTAAAAGTTCTCTCTCTTTTCAACAGTGATACAAAATTTTAATGAAGACTCCCTATTTATAAAAAAAATTAGAGCAAAACCGAAATTACAAGTATGAAATTTCTAAAATATTCTTGCTTGGAGACAATTTGCCTCCACAACTTAATACCAACTCTTCACAACAGCTAATTAGGCTCCACAAATTAACACCTAATTCCATTTTACTTATCCTTGCTTCTCCAGTTGAGATAACGGCTTAATTTCTTACATAAGCGAAATAGAATTATCAAACTGGAAGGAAATTTTGGCTGTGGTTGTAAAATAAAAACCAATTTTGTGCACTTAATTAGGGAAGTTTTAGTTATTTTCTTCTAAACTATACATGTCCAATTGGTTTAGAACTTGCCACCTACCACGGATAGTTTCCATTTGGCTGGTTCATCTAGTTAAAGAACGAACGAAAAGATGCTCAGCCGGCAGGAATGGAATGTGTTGTTGGGGCAAAAAACAAACTGGCAATTGTTCTATAATATGAACATTGGTATCAAATTTGGTACAGCCTTAAAAAAATCCAGTTTAATCTAACGTTGTTACCCAAAAATTTGTTAAAAAAGACGGTAATGAGACGACATTTCAAAATATTTCTAGATGCCAATAAACCTAATGCCAAGCCGCCTCTGTCCCTGTGGACCAACAGGGAGAGTGTCGAGTACAGACTGTTATTTATTGACTATGCCTTTTGGCCTAATCTTGAGCTATGAGTTGCCCTCCTCCGAGGACGAACTTTGCGGTTCTTTATTTTTGGGGCACTAGTATCGTACTCCCTCCTCTTTAATTGCTGCCCTCAGTTTTCGGGGCAATAATGGTATATCAAAATCATGCACAAATTACTACAAATTGCTACAAATTACGTTATAATTCTACATGTTAATTGCTACAAATTACTTCTTGGGAAAAATTGATAACTGCATTAGCCATTTACATCTTTTGATATCAACAACAAAAAGAAAATGTGCACTTGAATTGTTTTTCCTTATATCCACACTTGCCTGATATGTTCGAAGTGACATATTTATACATTTGCCTGATTGCTCGACTCAACCCATGAATCCTCGCTTACGAGTAAAACTATAGAGTTGAATCTCCAATAAGACTAAGAGCTTCGACTAATGTCTCCCGAAACCTAGCAAGATTGATTCTTACATTTTGACTATTAAGATATGCTTCCTTGCCTAATGGGTCGTGGACGGATCTGGGATCTGTAATGACTGTGTGGTTTCGTCCAAAGACTTTCAAAAGTGAACTCTCCTCGGGCTCAACCTTATATCGCAAGTAATGCACGCCCATTGCCCGTGCTGGGTTGCCATAATAGGTGGCCCCTGCCCATTCTAGGCCAAGCAGATCAACTTGAACCATGACTGCACCATCAGGCAAGAACAACTCGTTTGTTAGGCCAGCACCGTGTGCTGCCACGAATACATTGCACGAGTTTATCAGATTGGCAAATATGTTCATATTTGATACTAGTTTTGCTCTTGCAACAACAATTACTCGAAAGCCTAACTCTTCCATCATTGCAACCATTTCATCTTCATTCAAGAACCTTCTTGATGTTCTTCGAGATAAAAGCATTAACGTTGGCCTTTTGATCTGAGATACATGGCTAAACTTGAGATTATAGGCTTGTCGAAGAAACTGTCTTAAGTCATGCATCAAATGGCCTTTAGGGACATCACTCGAATTCAAAGACAGATGACCATGAAACTTAAGTCCAACTACACCTCCAGGAAAACAGTGCACGCTTTGATTTGCAGCCGGATTCATGACCTCATAAGACGATAAACGAGAGATTACCCTGCTATATTTGTTTAGAAACGATGGCTTGTAGTCCTCGAGGATGAATAGCACGTGGGACTGAAATTTTTTAGTAGTAATATACAAAGGGATGATGATTTCATTGATTTCATGGAACACATTTCCCACAAAGCCACTAGACGAGAAGATCACAGCAGGGATTTCGTGGTTGTATTGACAAACTGGTGGCGTAGTGTTCCCGTGCAAAATCTTGACTGGTGTCACAATTTTGAGAAGATTATGATCTTCTTGCCTAGCATATGGCTTAATAACAGTTTCTTGCACAGGCTGATCAGAGGGAACGTAAACCGTCATTGTTCTTGTGTCAATCCTTACAGGTTGATTTGCAACACAATGAACAGAATAAACAGCCGTATTACATGCAAATCCAGTGGCTTTGAGCTTCACTTGATCTTCCCCTGTTCAAAAGCATCAAATTTTATTCATTATGTTGTTACTAATTGGGGTGGGGTGGGGTGGGGTGGGGGTGGGGTAATCGCAGACCCGCTAGGAGGCTTGAAAACAGAAAATCCAGGGAGTTCTGCCCTTGTTCAAGTGTTTCATTATTGACCTTTCTGCTATTGAAAATGGTTTCTGAATTAGAGCAGATTTTCTTCCCTGCCATTTTCATAAAACATCGAAAGATTCAACCCGAGTTAGTCATACAGCATAATTGACTAAAAAGAACTGAATTCAAGAAAAGAAGATGTCATAAACGTAGAAGTTTACATCGATCAAACGAAATATAATTGGCCCAGAAAAGATCAAAATAAAGCAAAGAAAGGATAAGTAGGAAGATCACTGGAGTCGAACGAAAAACGAGTTTTCTAGGCTCTTTATCCATCTCCACTAGTTTGAGAACTAGCTACAAGTTCTTGTATGATATGCCAGAGAAGAATTATAATGAAGTAGATAAATATTTAGAAGACTAAAATTTTACCAGCTGATGAGAATTCATTTATTTTCCAATTTTTCTCTGTGTTTCCTTTTCAACTTTGCAATTAATTCATTTCTTATTCAACAATTGTTTGGCGACTTTGAAAAGGTCCTCTCATTGTTAACTAGTTATTAAGCAAAGAATATATGAAACTTGTGGATTGATCTCTCCTGAATTCTTTTTCCTGGTGCAATTACATTTTAATCCTCAACTTGTATGTAAATACTAAATACTATTTAAGAAACAACCCAAGTAAGAGATTTCAATAATCGATATTGTGATGCTTTGAACTCGCATGAACTACGGGAATTGAATCCGGCTCAAGGACTTTGGGCATAGCCAACTACCATACCACCCCCCACATGATTGTATGGATATCCTTATGTACACCAATCACAACTCAAAGAAAAATGATTTCCCTATTTTGACCACTGATCCTACTGAATAAAATCATATGTTCATTCTTACTGAATTAGATTAATATAATTGAATAATTTTATTTGTCATTCTAATTTTATGTACATGGTCTTGTGAGTTGGGGTCGACATGTGTAGTAGGTAAAAATTTGATGGAGTTAAATTAATTGGCATTTTGAGTATCTATGCAAAAATTGGGGGTACTTGCATTGCTCTATTTAATTAATTTCTTTACTAATGGGGAGAACCTTGATGTCTACGATTCCATCGCGGGGATGACGGCACCTTCGAGCATCTCAAGATCAAAATGATCTGTAAAAGTAAGTAAATTACAAAGTATAATCTAAACGAAGTTTAAAATAAGGATTAAAACCTTAATCATTATGAACAACAGCCAATCCGAAACCATTAGAGAAACTAACCAGAAAAGCCTAACAATTCGACGAAATTTATTTTTTTAGAATTTTGAAATCACAAGAGCAAAAAAAATAATAAATAAAAAAGGGCAGGGATGACGTTTTTGATGTCCACATCTCCATGCTTTTCATAAGCTATTAAATAATTGCTTATTTTAATAATTTTGAGAGCTAGGAGATACAAGGTTAGACGGCAGCTACCCAGATTCCTTAAATTCTTGTCTAGAAGAAGCCAATTTTTGGTGGTAGGTAATATTTTTGTCTTGATGGAAAATTGAAGCAGCCGAATAAATGCCGAAGATGAATCGGTTTGGTACGCCTTCTGCTTATGCTTTTTGTTAAGGAGCTTTATCCAAACGAGCCCGAAAACTTCTTAATCTTAGAAATAGTTTTTGGCTTTGTAAAAGCTCCTTTGACTCACAAAGAATCCGAGGAATTGGACGAAATATCGACAAGCTTTTGGAGTGTTCATAATCTTTTGCATTTATTTCACTGCGTCATAAATCAGCAGACCCAGTAATTAATTTGTGGATTATTCTATATGTACTAACTCATGTACAAAATGGATTACTCACACTCACAATATGGTCCCCAACTCCTATTGTGAGTAGTAAGTAAGGAAGTTTGTAAAAAAGTGTAAGTAAGTGTAGCATTGTCCTTAATTTATTATAGTTCTTTTCATCTTTTATGTCTGGTTTTTTACCTCTTCAAAGTTGTAAAAGATGGAATTCAAATCAGACAATAATGGACCATTCCATTCTAAACTAAAGCCTAAAACCACAGTTTCCAATATGAGGGGGCCTCTCTTTAGTCTTTCCATGGTTTTGCCGAGAAAGGTTGGAAGAAAAACTGAAAATCATAAAGCAATTAATCAACGTATTAGGACCATATAATCGAAAACTGAAATATGATAAAAAAAGCATGAACAAGTTGCATTATGAATTGACAGCATATTTGAATTGCCCAACTGAAAATTTGTATTAATTATTTCGCCTACTGGTCCCGATAGTTATCTAACATAATGAAAATGTGCAATACACATGCCCAGTTTAGTTCGAAGGGACCCATATCAATTTCACCAATGTGATTTTCATTGTGGCCTGCGGTGAAGAATAGGGCGAAGAACAGGTCAAAATAAGCTTGCTAACTTCTTCTCCCTCGTACGGGTAAGGAGACTACGAAAAAATGTAATAATCAGTCGTTTGCAGTATTTGGAACTCGATATTGAAGGAGTTCTGCTTTTCTTCAAGTGTTTCATTATTGAGTTGCATTGTTACTCTCAATATTGTTGTTGAATATTTGGTTTTATTGGTTAAAATGGTTGCATCTCAAAACCAAAATTATATGTTACAAAGTATGATCCAATTGAAGAATAAATATTATGATTAAACCCTTAATCATTATGAACAACAGCCAATCTGAAAGCGTTACAGAAACTTACAAGAAAAGCCTGGAATTTCAAAGAATAAACAATTCCAAGAAATTTATTTTGTTAGAATTTTTCAATCCCAAGGAAAAAAAAGTAAGTGCAGAGTTGACGTTTTTGATGTCCACACTTTCCATGTTTCTGATAAACAATTATCCGTTTGTACGACTTTTGCTTATGCTTTTTGTTAAAGAGCTTTCTTCTCTAAAAACTCTTTTAATCATACTCCTAGAAAATTATCCGAACGAGCCTAAAAATAACATATTTATCTCGGAAGCAGCTTTTGGCTTTGTAAAATCTCTGCCAACCGGATCCTCAATTCACAAAGAATACAAAGGAAATTCTCTGTATCTTTGTGAATCAACTAGCTTTTGCATTTATTCTGCTGCGTCAAAAATCAGCAGCCCCGTTAATTTATTATTAACTTTTCATCTTTTTTGTCTGGTTTTTGACCTCTTCAAAGTAGTAAAAGATGAAATTCTAATCAGACAATTATGGAACATTTGATTCTAAACTGAAAGTCTAAAACCTCAGCTTCCAAAATGAGGGGCCTCTTTCCCCTGGTTTTAGTGAAAATTATTGAAGAAAAAACTCAAAATCATAAAGCAATCAATCAATGTATCAGGACCGTATAATCGAAAATTGAAATATGAGAAAAACCATGAACAAGTTGCATTATGAATTGACAGCCTCTTTGAATTTTCCTTTACATTCTTCCAATTGGAAATTTTAATGTCTTTATTATTGCTGTGGTTTGTGGTGAAGAATAGGTCAAAATAAGCTAGCTAAACTTTCTCCCTCGTACTGGTAAGAAGGAGATTACGACCATTTTTAATAACCAGTCAGTTTGCAGGATTGAAGGGAAAATCATACTTCGAGTAGCTGTATGATCATTAGAAAAGAGATTTTTGTTTACTGTATAGGACGGAAGTTCTGCCTTTCCTAGTTTCAGTTCAATTGTAACTTCTTGTTTCTACTGTTCGAAAAGGCAATAGAACAACAACCTCATTGTTCTTGAGTACAAACTACACATCTTATGATATCAGAGAATTCAATAAATATTTGATAAAATGAAAACAAAATTAGAAATCCGAGTCTGTAACAAGACTAAGTGCTTCAACAAGTGTGTTCCTAAACCTTACAAGATTGATCCTCACGTTCTGCAGATCAAGAAACACGGTCCTGGCTGCACGGTAGCCCCCTTCTCTGAAGAGAGATCCAGGATCAGCGATGACCGAATGATTTCTTCCGTACAATTTTAAAAGTGTGCTCTCCTCCGGCTCAATCTTATACCTCAAGTAATGTACACCCATTGGACGAGCAGTATCACCGTAATAGGTGTTTGAGGGCCATTCTGTACCAAGTAATTCTACTTGCACCATAACAGCCCCGGAAGGCAAGAACAACTCATTTGTAAGTCCAGCCCCGTGTGCTCCCACCAAGACACTACACGAGTTAATCAGTTGGGAAAATATGTTCAAATTCGATACCATCTTTGATCTTGCAACCACAATCACTTGGAAGCCTAATTCTTCCATCATCGTAACCATTTCATCTTCATTCAAGAACCTTCTAGTATTTCTTCGAGATAAAAGCAGTAACCTCGGCTTCTTAATTTGACTGACATGCCTGAACCTCAGACCATATGCTTCTCTAAGGGAATGCCTAAATTCACGCATCGAATGCCCTCCTGGAATGTCACTCGAATTCAAAGCTAAATTGTCGTGGTACTTGAGCCCAACCACCGATCCTGGAAAGCAATGAACACTTCCATTTGCAGCCGGGTTCATGACCTCATAATCAGACAAATGAGACATAACCTTGCCGTATTTGCTCATAAACGAAGGCTTGTAATCCTCGAGGATAAAGAGCACGTGGGATTGGAAGTGTTTAGAGGTAATGAACAGGGGAATAATGATTTCATTAATTTCGTGAAAAACATTTCCTGTCGTACCAGATGAAAAAATAACAGCCGGAACATTGTGATTGTACAGACAAGCCGGTGGACTGGCGTTTCCTTTTAGTATATGGACCGGTGTAATAACCTTGAGATCGTCCTCCTGTCTTGCATAAGGCCGAACCACGGTTTCTTGTTCCACAACTCCATCAGAATAAACATGTACTGTCATATTTCTGGTATCAATCCTTACAGGTTGATTTGCAACACAAACAACAGAATGAGCAGTCTTGTCACATGCGAAGCCAGTCGCTTCAAGATTTCTTCGATCCTTTCCTGTTTACGTGCATCAAAATCTGTAAACACAATTTTCTAAATTCTGAAAACGAAAAGAGAAACTAATCACAAACCTCTCACTAATCTCGATAAAAGAAATTCCAAGGACTCGGGCTCTTCGACTGTTGTATTCACTAATCCACTGAAATCAGTTTCTGAACTAGAAAAGTATTGTGTCCCTGTAAATTCCAAGAATTCGAAGTTAGCCTGGGTTGAAGCTTTAGAATCAGAGTCGAAGCACAAGACATGTAAACGAAAGTAGAATTACATCGTTTGAAATGAATAGTATTCCCCCAAACGAAATCAACACCAACACAAATCAAAGGGAGAATAAGTAATAATAAAATTGGAGTGGAACCAAAAATTATCCTCTTAGGCTCCTCCTTCATCTTCCGAGAGTTGAGAAACCTGTTAGAAATTTTGGTATGTTAAGAAACAGAAGAAATTATTAAAAAATAAATAAAAAAATCTTTTAAGTAATAAAATACTATCATTTGATGAGATGTCAATTTATTTATTAGCCATAAATTGTTGGTTCGTCTTCTGTATCACTGTCATTCTTTTCACAGTTTTATCCTTATTCTGATTATTCCATTCAACCGTATGCAAGAAACTTTGACTTATTACCCAAGCATTCAATTTTTTGTTGTAATTGATGACTTGTGCTTGACTTCTTCTTTATGATACAATTAATCATCAATTAATCTTTTAACCAAAATAATTAAGCCTGTGTCTACAACTGTTTTAATGGACAATTAGTACCCAGATAAGAGATTCAAGAGGAATAATGTTATCCAACACCAGTTTAGATGGCAGTGGAGCACACCTAGACTTGTCAAATGAGTTAAAATGCATTTTAATTTCATCGAATGATTGAAAGTGGACCTCCACTTTTACCAACTGATGTTAAATATCATAATTCATTTAAATCTCAATATTATATCATGGTGCTCCGAACGAGTAATGCTGCCTATCACCAGCGGTGTTCAACCGCAAACTAGATGGGAGTACCTAGAATGGAATATCTAGATAGTAATAATGAAGATTAGACTTAGAGGAACTATTAATATGTATTTAATCCTATTTAAGACAAAATAAGAGAGTCATAGGCTGCTTAGAGTAACATAGTTTTTGCCCCCAACCCACCCCCACCCCCACCCCCACACATACTTTTTATGAAAGAAATTTCATGGGAGATGGGACATTGATGCCTTGCCTCCTCTAGTACAAAAGCCAAAAGATGATAAAAGCTTACATACTTAGGTGCAGTGTGTAACAGGATCTTCACCTTCAGACATTCCAATTCTCAATACTCAATATAAGATTTCACTCAATTAAGGATTGAGTTAATGATCAATTAAACAAACAATCAAGCCAATGTGAAGAAAGCCCGTTAAGGAAACTTAGAAGAACACTGATTAGAATGAATATTTGATGAATTAATTAATGGATACAAACACAAAATCAATCCTAATTTTCTAGGTTTATTTCATAAATTAATGATTATAATTTCTAATACTATTGGCAGTTACAAGATTAATTAAAGAACATATGTTTCAAACATACAATTTTGCATGGATGGAGCCAAAATTCACGCTGGACCATACCCCAGTTAATTTTATTTTTTGGCTTCTTTAAACCCTTTAAAGTTTTGGAAATACATGCATGATGGGATTTGAATTCAGCAAATTGGAGACTTTTAGACCAAGGAACAAATCAGAGGTCGAAATTTGTGGAAGCATAGACAAGTTGCATTATGCTATTGGCTTTTAGTTAAAGATTAATTAGAAATAATTATCTTTTTGATTACTTATCGATTTGTGAAAAGTGTTGGCATCAAATTCCATTTTAATAGTTTATTAGACAAGATAATGATTATTTGTACAGACTTTCAAACCTCTTCTCAAGACCTGTGTTAAGTGGATAATCACGATTGAGTTGAATTGGTGAGATGAGTTCACTAAGGAGTTTCCATAAGGGAAGATTAGTCCAGGGCCATCATGGTTTTGAAGAAACTCCTATAGAGTGATGTGTCGACCTTGGTGCATCTGAATTGGAATCGACCAATTTTGTTGGTGTCAAATCTTCAATTTTCGATCCTTGGAATACATTCTTATTGTGTTGGTTCATTGCAAATTATCTATATTTCATAATTATATTCTTAACTTGTTTGAATCCAACTGTTATTAGAATAATTCAAGTCTTGATTTACATGTATGTTACGCACACTAGAACACTACGTTTGAATGCAAGGTCACCATGTCAATCGAGGATGATCAGACGATAGTTTATACACCGACACTCAGGTTTGGCTTGGGTGAATATTTGACATACCTCTTTGAGAGAGAGACAATCAAGTGTCAATTGTCATGACATGATTAGTTGTCATGTTGCGATTAACTATTGGTTTATGTTCCTTTAAGATTGTGTGTTGGGGTTCGTTCGGATGTCTAAATAATTGAATACCAGTTGCTTAGTCAGTTGTTGTGGGCCATGACTCTTCAAGTGTAACTATACACTTATCGGTGTTTGTAAAAGAATAGAAATAAGGTCGAAAGCTTGCAAGATTGCCTTGGGTGGAATTAATACAAATTGTGTAGTCAACTTTCGGGTAATTTCGATTCAATTTGGCCCACTTCTTTTACATGTAAGACTGAGCCCAAAATATAACGAGCCAACATTTGGGTTTCAGCGTGACTGAACTCAATTAATAGTACTTCAATCAAAATGGCCCTTTAATAGTCTAAAGGTGCATGGGCCCCATACATATGGGCCATCACATGCCAGCACAATCTACACAAAATTTGAATATGAAAACAATAAGCGTCCGTTTAATTGCAAAAGTGAAATTTGGGTGGAAAGGAATTGAATTCCAGAGAATTGAATTGCCTGGAACTTGTTATTCGGGAATTGGCAATTATTTGTGTTTGATTGACAATATTTTTTAGGTGGAAAATGAAGACATTTTTCAACTTTTGTTGTTTGATAGACTTAATTTTCCATGGAAAATTTCAAGTTTTTCCATCTTTTGGTGTTTGATGGGATATAAATTCCATGGAATTTTTTTTTTAATTATTTAATTTTTTTTATTATGTTAATAATTGCCCTTATTTTTATATTTTAGTAATTTAATTTTTTTTTTCAATATTTAATTTTTATTTCCTTTTGTTTTAAAATTTTTCCTTTTGAATTTTTTTCCTTTTACCCTGGTTTTTCAAGTATGCCAAAATTTTCTTTTCCAATAAAAATATGTCATTTATTTCCATCTCTCTGTCTCTTAAAGTATATTCTGTAAATTTTAGTTAAAATTGTTAACATAATTGTGACATAATGTGGATATTTAAATATTCATATAAACCGTTTATGAATATGAAATATCGAGATTTATGCTGAAAAATAAATTTGCAAAAACAACCATGAGTAGAAGAACATTAGTTACAAAATAATATTCATATCAAATATTGTTTTTCTGACCACACGGCGAAAAGAAAACATTGCTCGCTATTCCATCTACATAGTTGGCATCAGGCACACATTTTGCCATATTTTACAAAACTAACACCATTACCGTATGCTACCAAATACTGCAGACAAACCTCCATACAGTAATTTACAAAAAATTGCAAAATAACAACTACGTTTGTGCAAATACAAAAACGAAGCACATGACGTCATGCCCCTGTACTAGGTGTTACCAGAACATACACATTCATACAAACAAAAACCAATATGTCATACGCAGTCTACGACAATGGAGGCTGATCACGACCAAACTTGTCAAAAATCAAGGCACGCATGTATTTCGCACTCGTCAAATTCTGAAATATCTTAGCCAAAACTTCATCAGATTGAAAAGCTTTCATGGTATCCATGATGTCCTTCATATCTAGGCTCATAGCCTCTAACTTCTCCATAATCAACTGCCAGTTCACAAAATTGTTTGTATCAATGGTAACTTGCATTTCCATAGTTTTAGTAATTTTCGTTGACGAATCTGCAATCCTCAGTAGGGCGATAGTACTCTCATCGACCGGGTTAGCACGACGACGCTTTTTATTGGGTACTTCTTCATTGGTACGCTTTTGAAAATTAACTGGGCTGTTATCGATATCCACATTTTCGGTCACGAACTCATTCACACTATCATCTGTGACTACAAATTTAATAGAACAATTTGTTAGACCAAAACAGACATGCGATAACAATTAATTACGTTTCAACACACAATATATATAATACATTAGATTCGACAAAATGTAACTGGCACTGCATACCATTGATAGGAGAGAAATGGTCGAATCCCGACACCGCGCGCTCCTCTGTAGCAGCATCATTGCCAAAAATGATTTCCATCTCATCAAATCTTGGACAAGCTTTACTCCTCCACTTTCCAAATTCTAGCTTTCCCTGCGATAAACACACTTGATAAGAAGCCAAACGCATTTAATAATATACAATAGCATATATAACTTGAAAAATTTGGTGACCATGAATCCAACATTTTACCTTCATAAACTTGTCCCAAACAACGTCATTGGCTACAATGCGGCTTGTATCTAGATCCAACCCAAACCCACTCATGCCTAATAACTGCCGCACTTCAGAGTGATCCTTCTTTAGCTTCTTCAACCTTGCCCTCACATTCTTCTCTGATACCGTAACTCCGCATCCTTGAACAACCATTTCCATTGCCTTCGAAACTTGGAACGCAGTAAATCCGTTGTCACTTCTTTTGTGTCCACCCAACACTTATTCAACCAGTGAAGTGATCATTAAACCGTCCTTGTCATCGTTCCAACGAACATGCCGGGTCCTCGCCAAACGATCGGCTTGCAACTTTTGACTTCCACTATTATTCCCGTCCGAGGAGGTAGCCGGTCGGGGAACAGTGAACGGACCAGTAAAGTTTCCTCGATGATGTGCCATCTAATCTGTCAAGTACATAAATAAAATTTTGTTTTGGTGAAAATGGGAAGCGTAACACCAAATCGTTTAAACACATATACATACCAAACAACAATAAAGCAATGCAATTTAACATTAACATGCAATCAATAACACAGAAGAAATTTAATAGTTCCGAAATTTTCATTAACAAACAACATTAGCAGTTTGTAACCGAACATTGCATTTACACACAATTAAGCTTATCCCTAAATACATTCAATCGAAATCGATTCCAGCATCATGCGAATGATGGTACTCAATCCACATTTCGTCAGCCATTTGTTCCCTTTTAGTGGCCCATGCAGATTCTGCGGTGAACGATATATGAGCATTTGGTGTGTCATCTTCGGGTGCATCAACATGTGCAGGGTTAAACTCATCATCGCTATTATAGTACTCCTCGTCGCATAGGCCCTCTGAGTCATCGAGTCGTAAAAAGTTGTGAATTGTACAACATGCAAGAACAATCCTTGATTGTGTATCAATGTCGTGGAACGGTTGATGCCTCAGATAAGCAAACCTTTTTTTTAGAAGACCAATAATCCTCTCCACTACATTCCTCAAACTGGAATGCCAAAAATTAAACAGCTCTTTCTTGCTTTCAGGCCGTTGTCTTTCGATGTCTCGATGATGGTATCGTGTCCGACGGTAGGGTGATAGGAATCCGTTCACCAATGGAAATCCGGCGTCGGCAAGATAATATTTACCTATTCAAATGCACGTTTGTTAATTTCACATTTGTTATAGTACAAAATGGTAGAAAGAACAATTATTGGAGAAGATGTATAGTTCTTACCGAATGGAATTGTTAGCCTATGCCCTTGTCGTAATGTTGCACTCCTTAACAACCGACCGTCATGTGCGGATCCCTCCCAACCAGCTAGCACAAACGTAAACTTCATATCAAATGTGCATGCAACCAAAACATTTTGGGTTATCATCTGCTTCCTATTGCGATACCTCGCTTGGTCCTCGACAGAGACATTTGCAGGAAAATGAGTACCATCAATGGCCCCTACGAAATTCTAAAATGAGATACAAATTATTTTAGTAGCTTTTCTATTTGAAATAAAACTAATATTTAGATATCAAAATATATAGTTGCACCTCACCTTAAAGTACTCGAACCATGGCTGTATTTTTGCCTTCTCATATGGTGAGTTTTGAGTAGTAGCATTGATCACAACATCTCGATATAGTCCTAGACAAGCTTGTAGGACTGTATGGAAGTAATAACTAACGGTTTGACCAGATCTGAAGAACGTAAAACTCCCAGTTCGATTACGTTGGTCGTGTCCAACGGTGTTGAGAAATATAGCCATTTGTTCCTCAACTTTTACGGATCTGTTGTCAACCAAACCATATGTTCTTAAACGAGCACATAATCTTTCAAACGGAGCTCTCTTCATCCTGAGTAAATCATGACAAATTCTGTCACTATCACCGAACATTCTTCTAAGGAGTAGTTCTCTTTCGAAGTCCCAATTTCTACGTGGGCCTCTAGGGAGTCGTCGTTGTCGATGCCTAATTGTATTGTAATGTACAATGGCTTGTATGACCAGCATCCAAAATAAATGCAGTTATTGTTTTTGGCGACGATGTTGGTTCGTATTGAAAGCCATGTGACTTGGCGAAACTACTAAAAAGTAAAATCACGTTAAATATTATTCCCATTTAACAGAAAACTATGAAAATCGAAATGAACATTTATATGAGCTATATATAATGTTAATATACAATGTCGGCATTTACCTATACAGCGCTTCGGTGAATTACATTTTGTACCAATTTTATTTTTTATTCAATCCTACAACGTACATATTTCTCAATTGTAGATAATTCATACCGCCTTTATTTAGTTCCTTCTATAGACATACCGAAATATAGTAGGCGGTTGGTTAATGGATATACACTAAACAAAGTGTGCAATTATGTCAACTAATAATCCAATTGTCCACATTCAATTTGTTTGTGTTGTGTTCCCTAAACCTCCAAACTCGACACCAAGATTCACGATTTACGAATAGGGCTACTCTCACTAGAAACTGCAAATTGGATTCTGCTCCATACCATATTCCTAATCTAAATACTTTTATGTTTCACACGTTAAAATTAATGAAATTAATCTAATCCACAGTTAACTGTTTTGGGATGAAAAGACATCAACTAGCGTAACACCAATTTATTTCACCAGTTAAACGATTAAATGCATGTACAAAAAAATTAATTTCATTACGTAAGCATGGGTGCATAAATAATGTACATGTTAATACAGAAGACAATGCCACTTTGAAATACATTCAACCTAGCATAACTGAACATCAAATTCTATTGTACAATTGCTAATTACAAAATGATAGCTCATCGCTCATTAAACGAAAAACGGACAAGTTATTCAAAATGGTTTCAGGCCTTTCAAACAAAATAAGCACAGTTGGTTGCCCTAAATGTAGAAAATCCAATATGTGAACGCCAGCAGCTAAGGCAATGTTACAGGTATGAATGTGAAGAAAAAATGGCAGCATTTTAGTAGTCAATCAGCCCCAACAAAGAAGTACAGTGGGTTGAGGTCAAGTATAAATTCCAGCTTCGAAAAATGGCAGCAAACTCTATGTTATAGGTATGAAATTGAAGCATTAATGACAGCATTTTTGTAGTTTCAGTCAGCCCCAACAAAGAAGCTCAGTGGCTTCAGGTCAATGTAGAAATTCCAGATTCGAAACATGGCAGCAAACTCAATGTTGCAGGTATGCATTTGAATCAGAAATTGCAGCATTTAGGTTGTTTCAGTCAGCCCCAACAAATAAGCACATTGGCATGTTGCTCAATGTATAAATTTCAGATTCGAAAACATGCAGCTAACTCAATGTATTCGGTATGAACTTGAATCAGCAAATGGAGCAGTTTACTAGTTTCAGACAGCCCCAACAAAGAAGTACAGTGGGTTGACTCAAACAACGAATTCCAGATTCAAAAAACAAGCAGGAAACTCAATGAACCAAGTAACATTTGAATCAGAAATAGCAGTAGATTAGTTCTTTCAGTCAGCCCCAACAAATAAGCACAGTGGGTTGAGGTCAAAGTAGGAATTCCAGATTAAAAAACAAGCAAGAAACTGAATGTTGTAGGTATGAAAATTGAATCATAAAATGCAGCAAGTTAATTCCTTTCATTCAGCCCCAACAAATAAGCACATTGGGTTGAGCTAAAACTACAATTCCAGATACAAACACAGGTAACAAACTCATAGGTGTAGGTATGAAAATGAATCAAAATAAGAAGCAATTCACTTCTTTCAGTCGGCCCCAACAAATATGCAAAGTGAGTTGAGTGAATCTATCATTCCAGAATAGAAAAACAAGTGGGATAACAACATATTTGCATTTTAAGATTCGAAAAGCTCTGAACAGAAGAAGAAAATAATATACTTTAAAATCCCGTATAGTAGAAATAGAAGTAGAAAATTCGACCTATGTGATTATCGAATTGTTGGAGGATCAGATTTCTGGGTTAATCGAGAAGAGGAAGGCGGCCACGCCATGGCTGCAAAGAACCGGTTGCAGTGGGATAGAGAGTACAAAATCCCTCAAATCACACGCCATCCGGGTTGCCCTGCCAAGATACGGGTCGGATTGTCCCATTGCCCGATTCAAAGACACAGAAGGTCGAACAAATTCATCACATCCCCCATAAGCACATTAAGGCCAACCATTACCAGTCACTCAAACAAAGAAGGGTAAGCGATTGTAAAGGATAAATCATAGGGTTGAGCAGAGAACGCCGGCCCTGCCATGACTGCAAAACACCAGTTGCAGGTGCCATAGAGTACTAAAACCCTCCAATCACACGCCTTCCGGTTTGCCATGCCAAGAAACGGGTCTACTTTTCCCCTTTGCCTCAGATGACGAGCAACAAAGGTCGAAGAATATCATCACATCCCCACAAAAACCACCGAACCATTTTTTACAGACAGAAATGCATAGAAACAAGGGTTGTTCTGACTGGGAACAGGGAAATCATTGGGTACAGAGGAAGGGGTAACCACCCTTAGAAATTCTCAACCTTCCTCTCCCCTTATCCTTCCAAGATCCAGTCGATGCGAAATCAAAGCACAAGCTCGAAGAAAATATACCTGAACTGAGAGCAAAGTTGGAGTTCAAATCTTTCCAGAGACGGGAGGTCGGCGTGAGCGAGAGAGCAAAAGGGAAAAAGGGGAAACGGGGAGAGATTTTGCCAAGAAACGAATGACCTGCTCAACCCTAAGAATTCAATTCCTCATTTGTGTGGAAAAAATGGTCACGTGCAGCGTTAAACGGGAAGTGAATTCCCTGGAAAAAAAGCCGCATCAAACACGCCTTAAAATGGAAAACTGGGCCGCCTTTTCCATTTTACCCGGAAAATTGGGCCTATCAAACAGGCCCTAAGGTCCGTCTGATAGTAAGAGTGAAATTTGGGTGGAAATGAATTGAATTGTAGGGAATTGAATTGTTGAGAATTGTTTTACTCGGAATTGTAATTAAAGGTATTTGATTGGTATAATTTTCCACATTTCTATTATAATACGCTTGACTTTGTTTTTTTTTTTTATGCAAATTATCAATTAAATAGATAAATTTTTTTACCATTGGGGACAAAATATGTTTAGATAAAAAAATAATAATAATAATAATAATAATATATATTTTTTTATTTTTACGTTTGACTTTGTTTTGTATGAAATTTGTCACTTAAATGGATAATTTTTTTTACACTTTATCTTAGAATTTGTTTCTATTGCTTAAAAAAAAAAAAAGTGGAATTTCAATTTCCACCATATAGCAAATCATTGGAATTCCACGAAATCACGCTTCAAGTTGTTGTACCTTGGAATTCCATGGAAAAAAAATGCTATCAAACAGCGAAAAAGTGGAAGTTGGAATTCGATTCCAACTTCCTGAAAAAATAACGACGTATCAAACGGACCCTAAGAAAATTAAAAATGTCAATTGTTTTTCACTTAACACCAAACACAAGAAAAGATAGAAAGGGGCTTTACATTTTGTGATGGGAAAAAAAAAATCAATGGATAATTTTTTTTTTGTCAATTTCAATGGAGTATACCCGCGAACAAACAAGAAAATTTGCACAATGAATTCCAGCACAAATTGCATCATTCGACTATTCTAACTAACACAAGAATAACAAAGTATAGAGCGCATTCTATCGAGTAAAGATTAGATTTTTGGTGAGCACAATGCAAGAAAGTATTGTTTATTCAACGTAGTACAATTTCCACAACCAACCCAAAACTGGTCTTAGTTATATTGTCTACAAAAAAAAAAAAAAAAAAAAAAACAATTTTGAATAGCTTATTAAGTTATGGAGCTCAATTATTGTTGATGTACGAAATTCGTACGTTGATTGACCTTAATAGGAAGTTTTCATTAGAATTTTGTAATTATCATAAATATATTGTGTGTGATTTTTCTCTTATACCATTTTTTTTTCATTATAGCGAATTATTGTAGTGGCGGATGAAAACGTAGTTTCAGGTGGAGGGAACATCCATAAATCTTGCGTGTTCTTTTTTATTCTTATTTTTTATTGCTTTTAATGATATATAATTAAAATTCTTCATTCTCAACATAACTCTTTATCTAAGTCCTTCACGTAATATTTCCAAAAGGAATTAACAAATTTGGGTTAGGGTTTTATTGCCCGAGCTATGTTTGTTTTGGCTTTTTACTGCAATTATAGATTA
Source organism: Osmanthus fragrans (assembly GCA_019395295.1). NCBI lineage: Eukaryota > Viridiplantae > Streptophyta > Magnoliopsida > Lamiales > Oleaceae > Osmanthus > Osmanthus fragrans. The sequence goes on from CM033342.1 coordinate 6,141,098, forward strand.
AATTCTAGGAACATAGTTGAAAACTTGACAGGTATACCTTAATTATGTCATTGAGTTTCAAATGAACCTTAAAGTACTGAAATACAAGATTATGTGCATGTTATTGGTGTTTAACAATACTTTCATATTATTTCATGCCTATCAAATCAATCATTTACTTGTTTGATATGCTAAATTAGATAAAATAATTGATAAATTTTTAAATGCCTCTTTCTAATAATTTTGTTCGGTTTTATACGTCTAAATATAAAAATATAAAATTTCAGAATAGAGTGTGAATTTACCATTTTATTCTTACATTACAAGTGTGGAAGCCTACATGCATGCTACAAAATTAATCTAGGGCCCCGTTTGATTCTTATTATAAAGAATGAGAATGAAAAATATAGTCGTTATGGACCCACACAAGAGATGAAAAGTAATGGTGACTGAATGTGATTGATAACGGTCATATTTTTCATTTTTATGGGAAAAAATGGGTATCAAACGGGACTTAAATAAACAACACTTTCTCAATCGAGCATGTTGCACCGAACTTGCCTGGCATGATTAATTTGATCGACGTGATTTACAGGCTATTGCGTTAGCCTGATAAATTACCCAGTGCGCACCGCAATGATAGCGACTGCGGGTTCTCCCGTCAAACAAAAAATAAATTTTGGTTTATTAATTAATTAATTGAGACAAGCACAAAATTAATCCTAATTTTCTACTATTATTTCATACATTAATGGTTCTAATTTGTAATGATATTGATAGCTTCAAGATTCCTAGTTAGAAGGTACACAACCGGGATTCTTCAAATGTTTCATACATACAATTTTGCATGGATGAAGCCAATTTTTTTTTTTTTTTTTTTTTTTAAACACCCTTTAAAGTTTTGGCAATACACGCATGATGGGATTCGAATTCAGAAACTTGGATTTTTCCGAACTTTATTTTAAATAAAAGGTTGCGTTGTAATGGATACTTTTATTTTAATAATTTTTTTTAATAAATTTAAAATATCAAAAAGGTAATAATCAATGGAAGACCAAGGAACAAATCAGAGGTTGAAATTTGTGGAAGCATAGACAAGTTGCATTATGATATTGACTTTTAATTAAAGATTAATTAGAAATAATTATCTTTTTGATTACCTATCGATTTGCGAAAAGTGTTGGAATCCAATTCCTTTTTAATAGTTTTATTAGACAAGGATTATTTGTGAAGACAAACACAATTATTTTCCCTTTTTATTATATTATATTTTTATGAAACTCTACTCACTAAGGAGTTTCCATAAGGGAAGATTGGTGCACGGCCATCATGGATTTAAAGGATGTTCTATAGAGTAATGTGTCCTTGGTGCATCTGAATTGGGGTTAACCAATTTTGTTGGTGTCAAATCTTCAATTTTCGATCGCGGGAACATTCATATTGTGTTGGTTTATGGTAAATTTTCTTATTTTATAATCACTTCTTTTATTCGACTTGTTTGAATCAAAAGTCAATAAAATAAGGCCACCATATTGGGGATGAGTCGATGACCTCTTGCACTTTAACGCTCAGGTCAACTATCGAATTTTGGAGAAACAAATGGAATAAATTTTTAATAAAATTATATTACACTCAAATTTCTTTTCAATTATACATTATTTAAAAAAATAATATTAAACTCGAATTCAAAAAAATTTCTTATTTTTAAACACACATTTTTGATCAATTCACTATTTTAAAATACATTACCTTTTGATGGGGCTCAAACATGCTCATATATTGATTTGGGTGAAATATTTGACATACGTCACATACCTTTGAGAGAGAGAGAGAGAGAGAGAGAGAGACGGACAGGCAGACAGACAAACAGAGACAGAGAGAGATCATAAAGTGTTATATCATCGTTAATTGTCATGTCACAATTATCTTTCCGTTTTTGTTCCTTTAGGATTGTGTCTTGACATTACTTTGGATATCTCAATAATTGAATACCAACTACGTAGTTAGCTTTAATAGGCCCACGACTCATCAAGTGTACGCTATGTGAAATAGCAATGTAACATTAGTCTCCCAAGCATAAGTTATACATTTCTTTACTCGGCGGTGTTTGTAAAACAAGTATAAATAAGGTCGAAAGCTTGCAAGGTTGCCTTGGGTGTGTTAAGACTTTTACTATTAGCTTCTGAATATAAGTCGGCCTCAAATAGCTAATGACTTACTATTAGCCTCTGAAGTATGAGCAAGGTTCAACAGATGAGAACTTACGTTTAGCCTCTAAAGTATGAGCCGACATCAAGTGGATGAGAATTTACCAATGATTTATGCCTCTTGTACAAAATTGGTTGACAGAGGTTCTATAGAAATTAAAAATTTAGAACACATGGTATTCACATGTTGAATTCTTAACTTTCAATTATCTTGGCTGAAACCAAAAAAAAAAAAAAAAAGCAAGAAGCAAATAGGTCCCGCCACACCACATTTATTTTCATCACCACACACCTCATTTCACCTGTCGAATTCAATCTCACTGGTGTTGTAGTTGCTAAATTGAACACCGATGAAGGTAAAATCCCAGATCATCTGGTCCACACTCCTCTGCGACATGACCTTGACGCTCGACATTGAGTGATGCGAATCCACATAGTAATAAAGCTCACAAAAGATTGAATCACAACCCAAGAAAGCCAAAAAAATCAATGTTTGGAGTTTGACCCAAAAATATTAAACCAAAGAACCAACTCAATTATCGACAATATATTGACCTCGTGATCACAAGATTCAAGAATCTCAATCGAATTGTTTGAACACCACAATAAATAACTATTGATAAATTCGTAAAATTAGTTCAATAAAGAACAAGAATTAAAAGAAAAAATTGCTCACAAATAATTTCTCTATTGATATATGAATAAAAGTTCTTTACAATGTCAATAATAAGTCTTATTTATAGGAAACCCATAAAACTCTAGTCTATACGAAATTAAAATCTAAAGACTACAAAAGTTACCAAAAAATAGAGTTTTAACAAAAATAAAATATTTCGACGAAATTGGAAAAATCCTACACAAATTTACTCTATGCGGCTGCATAGTGTAAGTCTATGAGGTCGCATAGACCACTCAAAACTGGTCTCTAAAATTTCTACATCAAAACATGCGACCGCATGCACTGGACAACTATACGATCGCATAGTTGTTCCACCACATAGTTGTTCCTTGTGACTTTGCCGTCATTTGTTTGAATCAAGTTGATCCATCGCGCTTCTTCTCTCGAGCCCAACACGAAACTTGTTCTTTTGTTCACCATAATCGATGTTTCGTCCACCGTAGCTTGAACAAGTAATCGCATCACTTCTTTGACCTTCTTTGCTCGCGTTCTAGTTATCAGCCATTCTTCAACGATCAACGGATTTTTGCCCGAATTCGCCTTCGTTCCTTGGATCACATCATCGAGGCTCGACAGTCGTTCCCCCAAATCAGAACCCTCATTCCTCAACTGCGAAGATGGTGATGCCTAACTCTAGCGACGGCCAAATCCATATTTCATCAACATTGAAAACCGATGTGAGCCGAACTCAGGTAGTTGTTGTTATGTTTTAGGTTTTGATTTGTCTTTTTCATAACTTTGTTCAAATGTAATTTGTGAATATTTTTTTTTTTTTTCCATTTTGTGAGTCCATGCTCCATAAATGTCACTCACATGTCATCCCTACAACACCACAATTTCAATGCATAACTGGGCAATGTCTGCTTTTATGATATTGTGCTTCGAGCTCAATGAATCATTTTTGTTGTTTCATTATCTGATTCTTGCCTCTTATAATTTGTTTGAACTATGGACGTATAAAGTTGAGTATTACATATGAACAATGCCATAGTGCTCAAATTACATTTAAAATTAGTTATTCAACTGTAATTGGAAAGAGTTTGGCAGAACATTATCGCTTATTGTGTAGCAGACGAAGAAAATATGGAAGATGTTCATAATGAATTTTTGGTGGAGAGAGATGTTGATGAGAATGTTGAGGACAATGTGATATCAGTGAAAGATGAAAAGTTAGGAGAAGATGGTCCGATAATGTCTGACGTGCTGGAGATGGGTATGATCAATGATGAAAAAAAATTGTGGGATTTTTACAAATGATTTGTATATCATGTGGGGTTTCCAGTTAGGAGAAGGATTTCGAAAAAGGGAGACGATGGACAAATGAAATATGTCACCATCACATATAGTCGTTAAGGCTGAAGAACCACTAGTACAAACGGTTTTTTGAAGCCACAACCAACAATTCAGACAGATTGCAAAGCTAGGATCACTACATCTTCAGATATTCATAGGATTTGGAGAATTAACACAATTCATCTCGACCACAATCATAAAACAAGTCATTTAAGAGGTTGTATCGCTACAATCGAGAATTAAGTTCACAAGTGAAACGGAAGCTTGAAGTAAATAATATGACAGAAATTTCGTTGTACAAAAGTTACAACTCCATAGTTGTTGAAGTAGGTGGATACGACAATGTTACTTGCATAGAAAAGGATTCTCAAAATTATATTAAACAAGTGAGACGATTAAAACTTGATGAAGGAGATGCCGCAACAATACAATTCTACTTTTCCAAGATATAAGCCCATTGCTCGGGATTCTTCTTTAGTATGGATTTGGACGATGATTCTTGACTAAAAAATGTATCTTAGACAGATAATGGGTGTAGACAAGTGTACAAGGAGTTCGACAATGTTGTCACGTTTGACACCACTTACCTAACTAATAAGTGTGACATACATTTCACACCTTTTGTTGATGTTAATTGTCATGGACAATCAACACTTTTTGGTTGTGATTTGTTATCCAATGAGGACACATATACTTTTGTGTGGCTATTTAGGACATAACTCTAGTGCATGGATAGAAAAGCTCCCAATGGAATCATTATCGATCAAGGTAAGGTCATGCAAAATGCAATTCAGATTTTTTTTTGTCAACAACTCAGTGAAGTGAGAGTTATGAATGCCTTCTTCAATGGGTATGTTCATTCGAATACCTCGTTGAAGTAGTTTGTCGAACAATATGAACGAGCATTGAGTAATAAGGTTGATAATGAGTTTTAGGCCGACTTCAAATCATGCTCGCAAATGGTTCTATGTACGATAGCATTCAAAATGGAGAAACAGTATCAGAAATGTTATACCATTTCGAAGTTCAGGGAAGTTCAAGTCGAACTCACTAAGAATGTTTATTGCGACATCATATCTACTACGGAGGGTACTGTAGGGATGACCTATGAAATACAGAAGGTTGTCATGTATGATGAGCGACGAAATGTTAAAAAAAATTGTCTCATTTCAGAGAGACATTTGTGAAATTGTTTGCAATTGCTATTTGTTTGAGTTTCGGGGAATTTTGTGCTATCATGCTATCGTATTATTGATTCGTAACGACATCACTTTACTATCTGAGGGGTATATACTATAGAGATGGATGAGAGATGTTTGTAGATCACACACCAGGGTCATAATGAACTATGATGAGTTGGTTAGTACTCCCGAAGAGTTGAGTTCCGACGATGTGTCAAGTTTTTGCGGAGGTTTCAAACCTCGCGACCAATAATGAAGTGTGATCCCATGTGATAAAAGAGTGGATAATAAATCAAACGAAGGGTTGCTTATGATAAAGTCAAATTAGGGATGTCAATGAGTCGAGCCGGCTAGCGAGTCAAAACTTAAAGATCGGGCTCGAATCAAGTAAAGATGGTTTGGACTTTTTTTGGTCAGCTCGACTCACTTCCTTTTTTTATATAATTGTCTCTTAAGGTAGCGTGTGCTTTGTAGGCTATTTTTTAAGTTTTGCAATTTTTTTAAACTTATTTACAGGCTGACTCGGGTTCGAGCCGATGTCCCTAAATGGGGCTTGGCCCAAGCCATAGGCCGTCTGATTGAACAAGCCAAATTGACACCTCTAAGTTTGATAGTGGAAGTAATGTCATTTCACATAACACTAGTCAGGTAGCCTCATAGTGTAATAAATCTAAAAAAAATGCCAGCTGAAGCGTACACTGTCCTATATCAACAAAGAGAAAGAGCGCACCAAAGTGATTTCAGAGAAAAAGCCCGTTGGAGAAAAATGTATGTTGGTTAGTCTTTTTGTCGACATAAACAATATTTCGTTATAATAAATAAATACTTTTAGCTTTCACACTTATTGGGAATCTTTAAGTGTCTACTTTCTTGTCTTCTAAACTCTTATGACCATTGTTGCAACCATCTTCGGATGTCACATGTCTAATAGATCCACTCCCATACTTATCAGGAGACTCATTAGTTGTCACACCAGCCAATCGATTAGAATGTTTGGATTGCAAGGAAAGAATCGCCAAAGATTATGACTGTCTCGTGGCTTTCACCTGGCTTAGGAATTTTGTGTTTGCATTCAAGTTCCATTAGCAGCTTGAGATCAATTTTTGAAGTCCAATTTATTTCATCAATGTAAAAATCAGGATCAGGTAACAGGGGCGGAGCCAGGAATTAGTGATACGATAGGCTAAATTTGTTAAAAATTTAATGTACGAATAAAATTTGTATATAACAAAATTGGAGGAATGAGCGTCGAAGGAATTGAAGTACTCTGAAATTTGTTACTCCTTTAAAAAAAAGTTAACAAGGTTCTTCCTTTTTTAGAAGAAGGTCGATCTTCTTCCATATTAAATCTAAAAGCATAAACATCAAAATACTTCAATATCCATTATCCCATAATTATATAAACATAATTGCATAAACATAAACTCACAGTACATTAACTCAGCAATTCAATTATTCAAGCAAACACACAAATGAACTACATTAGATTAACTAGGCACCTATATAAAAAATTAAAAATTATATTGCATATAATTATATATACACAAACATATATGATATCTCAATTTGTATTTATAATTTATTTACCAGAATTAGTTCCTCTTTAGCCTTTGCTTTCTGAACAAGATGAGGTCTCCACCATACTCCAAGCATAGATCAACAATCTCTTTCCCAACTGAAAAAAGAATACCAAAATCAGATTAATACCATAAAAAACAGATGCACTATGAATCCACTTCGTCAATGATAGTCGGTTCAAGATCAAGAAATATAGCCCCTGAGTTTATAACAACCAATTGCTAAACATAAAACACGAAAATACGTACAATTTAAAATAGGTACGGTCGGCGCCTTGGCGGTTGGTGGTTGGCGGTTGGTGGTCGGCAGTCGGCGGTGGCGGTGTCAGGTGGAAGATTTTGGGTTTAAAGATTTTGGGAATTATTTCAATTTTGGCTTTCTTTTCTTTCCAAATTTCAAATGATGTGAATGAATGAAGTTAGGAAAAATGGGCATTTAATTGTTTTAAAAATTGGGCCTAAAGTTAAATAAATAATTGGGCCAAAGATTAAACCAAAAAAAAAAAAGAGGAAATTACATCTAGGAAGGTATTTAAAGATCCAAAATCAAAATTAGGATATATAGTTTATTTATACAAAAATCAGGTTTTAATTATAATATTATAAAATATTTTAATATTAAATAATAATATAAAAAAATCAAATAAATTATATAAATATACTAAACCCTAACGTAAAATCATTTCCCCCCCCGGTGCCCCCGTCCCTGCCCCTGTCTCTCTCTGTCTCTCTCGCTCGCTCGCTCTCATCTCCCGCTGCCACCAACACGCCGGCATCCTCCATTAGTAAACTACCAACAACCCCACCCAAAACTCCGACTAATCAACGGCTAGGTAGATCGAAGGTGGTGATGGTCGATGGTAGAACTGAAGCTGGTGCGGTGATTTCTGCGTGTGCGGTGATGGTGGTTGGTGCGAGGGGCTGTGGTGATGGTGGTTGGTGCGGTGTGGGCTGTGCGGTGTGGGCTGTGGTGATGGAGGTGGTGGCGGTGGTTGGTGGTTCTGTGATTTCTGTTGCGTGTGGTGATGGTGGTTGGTGCGATGTGGGTGGGTTGTGGTGAAGGAGGTGGTTGTGGTGACTCTGTGGTTCTGTGATTTCTGCGTGTGGTGATGGTGGTTGGTGCGATGTGGGTGGGCTGTGGCGATGGAGGTGGTTGCGGTGACTGTGGTTCTGCGTGTGTGGTGATCTTGGTTGCTGCGGTGTAGCCTGTGCGATGGTGGTGGTGGTGGTGGTGGTGGTGGTTGGTGTGGTGTGGGCTGTGGTGATGGAGGCGGTGGCGGTGGTTGGTGGTGGTGGTTGGTGGTGGTGCCGCTGTTGAAGGCAAGGGCGAAGTGGTGGTCACAATAGTATGACTTATATGTTAATGAATTGTGACCTTACTGTTAAGCTATTGGGTGGCGACGGTGGTGGAGCCGTTGGTAGAGGCAGTCGCGAAGTGGTGGTCACAATAGTGTGACTGTGAATTGTGACCGAAATTAATTGTGACCTAGGAAATTAATCTGTGATCTATTAAAATTTTGATTTGTGACCTAAGAAATTAATCTGTGACCTATTAAAATTTTGATTTGTGACTTCGAAAATAATATGTGACCTATTAAAATTTTGGTATGTGACCTCGAAATAAATTGTGACCAATTAAAATTTCAATTCGTGACTTCGGAAATAATTTGTGACCAATAAAAATTTTGATTTGTGACCTCATAATAATTTATTTGATAATATGTGATCAATAAATATATTTGTGACCAAATTGTACAAATTTATAACTTTTATATATATTTAATTAATTAATTAAATAATTAATTAAAACATAAATAAAATTTAATAAAAACCTTATTTTTGAATTTTGAAACTTATTACCTTATTATTGAATTGACATTAGTAAAAACCTTAGTTATGTATTGTTCCCAAAAAAAAATGAGGTGGGCAGTGGGCTAGCCCTTTGAAATTGTGGGCTAATATATTACAATTAAAATCATTTTTTTTTTCATTTTAGTGTATCTGGGCTTGGTTGGCAGTGGGCTACAATCAAGTGCATCCCACTGCCAAATCAGCCCCTGTCAGGTAATGATGCATCATCACGAGGAAGTCCTTTTTTTTTTCCCCAGAATTGTTTCTTGGCATTGTAAAATACCTCTTCCCATGTAAAGTCATCCCACTCGAGCTCATTATTGTATAGATGAATGAATTTCTTCATGTGCAAAAAAAAAAAAAAAAAAACCTAAAATAACAACAAAGACAGTGTATCCTGTCACTACGTACAAATGAATGGGTATCTATTCGAGTTTTACAAACATCTGAAAAAACATTTAGTAAACAGATACATGAAGAAAATGAACGGCAAGTGACTGACATTAATCGGTTGGTAAAACAAAATATCTGCTTAATATACTCCAACAATTACTCAAAGAACAAAAATGGATAATAACGCATTGGAATATGGAGAGAATTATGCATTCGTTGTACATGAAAATTGTTGAGTTACAAGATTTATTTTCCCATCCTCTTATGATATTACAAACGTAACAACATTATTAGAATAAGTGCATGAATGAATATAACTAACAATCATGCCAGTCTTTTTTTTTTTCCATCATTATCTGAGTGCCCTTTTTCCCTACAAAATGTCACATTCAACGAAATCTCAAGGTTTCGTTTCTCAACAATTCGAGCTAGATTTTTGAACATGCTTGCAAAATCGTCGACTTCCTCATTAACAGTAGGATTCATCACTTCATTAATGCTAATCGATTCACCGCTTGATTCTTCTATTTTTACCTAGTCAAAAAATCCGTAATCATTGCCGCAAATTTTGAATAGCCGACCTTTGTTTGCCGTCCTTTTCAACCTCGCAACATTTTCAGATTCCATCTACACACCATGGACAATGAACTTTTCTCTTGCATTATCCGAAGTAGTGATATGTGCTTCTACAACTGTGACAAACACCATAATTCCTCCCTCTTATTCCTACATGGGAAACAACAAACTATTTGTAATTACAGAAGTTTAGCAACCATTTTTTTTCTCACACAGACCAGACCAGATTACAATTGAAGTTTAATGTGATAATTCTCCAATACGACTAGTTTCCATCAATTTGGGGTCCGTTACATGAACATTATTTTGCCATTCTGCTTGGTTCATATTGATTCCATTCCAGGAACTTTGTTAAAAAAAACCCCAAACACATACTTTGCAAAACGTGTACAAAGGATGTGAAACATGTAACAATCATTGGCTCGCTATGTAGTCGGTAATAGATCCAAATCTAAAGATGTTGGCTTATTTGTTGTTTAGTGGATCGACGGCAGTCGAAGATGGTGACGAAAGTAGCGACGAAATTGACATGAGATAAGGGTTTATGCAATGGATAATAGGTCTGGGCTAAAGATATTAACTTATTTGTTGTTCAGTGGATTGACGACAACATGAGACAATGACATAACCAACGACGGCATCGACAGTAATTATTGGTTTCTTTCTCTCTGTTCGGCAAGGAACAGATAATGGGAAAAGTAGGTGTAGTGAAATATTTTGATTTTTGGTTTTCAAATTTATCTAAATTTTTTTTTTAATTCTTGCGAACTCATCTAAAAATCTTTTGTGAACACGCTTCTGTACACGTAGTGGAATTGTTTATTAATTACCTCTAAAATATAACGAAAAAGCTCGATAATGAAATACAAATTTTATAGTCAACTTTATATTTGTTATTTTCCACATTATGGGTTACGGGTATTTTCGTGGCTATTTGGCCCAATTCTTTTACATGAAAGACTGAGCCCAAAATGTAACGGGCCATTTGGGTTTCAACAAAACTCAACTTATAGTACTTCAATTAAAGAGGAAATTACACTAGAGCAGTATTTAAAGATCACACTTCAAAAATCAGACAAGAAGTATATTTAATCAAAAATCGGGTAACAATTTAATATTTTAATATTAATAATTATATTACAAATTCAACACCTAATTTCAAACCCTAAATCATTTTAATCAATTCTCTCTCCCACTCTCACTCTCAACGAAGCCGAAAACCCTCTCAACAAAGATGAAATGAATCTCCTCTCTCACACTCTCTCTTCTCAACGAGATCCGTGAGTGGCGGTGCTGCGCATGACAATTGGAGCGATGGCGCTGTGCACGCTGCTCGGCAACTGTAGCGGTGGTGATGTGGGTGTGGTTTTGAGGATGGCGACGACGTGGATGTGGTGTTTCTTCCTTTTGATATGTCTTAAACGACTCTGCTCCAATTGTCGCAGCTGCGATGGTGTTGTGTGCTACAATCGTCACTGCAGCCACAGTGACTTGGTTTTTCTTTCCTTTAATTTGTTGTGGGCTATTTTGGGTATTGGTGGTAAGGTGCTGGTAGTGAAAATCTAGAGTTTTTGGTGGTGGTTTGTTGGTGGTACTGGTGGGGTGGTGGTGGTCGACGACGATGATGATTGTGTTGGTGGTTGACGACGATGGTGATAGTTGTGGTTGCGGTGGTGACAACGATGGCAGGGATGAAGAGTGTTTGTGACCAACTATTTATGTGTGTTGTGACCAACTACATGGTTGATTTGTGACCAACTATAGGTAGTAGATTGGGATTGAGGGCGGGGTGAAGTGTTTGATGTAGGTGACCAACTATTTTGTTATTTGGACTAATTATTTAATTTTGACCTAAAATTCAATAATTTATAGCTAAAAAATAATTTATGATCTTGAAAATATGTGACTAATGACCCTTTAATAGTCTAAAGGCTATTTTGTTAGCACTTGCACAAAAAGGAGGATAAGGAGGGGTTCATGGGCCCTCTGCATGTGGCCCCTCACATGCCACAACCTACACAATACAAAGGAAATATGAAAACAAAAAGAAAATTAAAAAATGTCAATTGTTTTTCTCTCACACCACACTCAAGAAAAAAAAAGAATTAACAAAGAATAAGGAGCAACTCTGACTTATAAAGAAATATGCAGGTCTTATTAGCTAAGCATTGGTCGAACATGACTACTTTAAGATAGAGATGATAAGTACATAATACAATTGTTGCTAAATCAGACTAGATCGAGTCACTTATTATTTTACCGTTGAGTCACTATAGTGTGAGTTATGCATCATTAGATCGGACATTGTAGCTTGACAAGACAAGAATAGCAAAACCTAATTTGTGGTCTATGCAAGGAAGAAGAGATCCAACGAAATGGACCAAGCTGATTAAATTCTTTATAATACTCAACTAAGCAAATTTCCAGCGAATACACACAATCTTTTTCTGTCCAACAATAACATTATCACTTTGTTTAAATTTCTCGAAGTTGATCTAAAATTACCACATCGTTTTTAGTCATCAACAAATCGTAACAATAATATCCTCTAGTATCTGATAGCATTAAACCAGTGATTAACCACAAATATTAATCCATTAAATTTCATATAATGACAGTACTGTACAATGACACTACAAATCTAAATTATTTCTAAGTTATGCATAAGCTATATGGATAATAAGCTAATCCACCACTAATTATATATAACCCCATATGTAAACCAATAGACCAAAGAAAATAAAATTAAAACCAGTAAATTCAAAGGTGTTTAAAAGGCCTTTTGATAAATATCATGAAGTTTCTTCCATGATTCTTCTCTCTGCATCTTCAACTGACTATAGAAGTCTCCAATAAATGTCTCAGCTTTATGATATAATTCCTGACCACTAAGCTCCCCAATCTCCTCTCCATTTTCATCGTCGTTGTGTTCTTCAGTGCAATCTTCTTCGGTAGCTCCAATAAAAAACAGGCTTGGAGACGAAGGAGATCTGTCTACAACCTTTTGTACCTTCACCGTATCAGCAATTTTCTCTGATGAAGATATTTCGAAAACCTTAACCGGTTTGTTCGTAGAATGATCTAGATTATTAATCCCATTGTTTGAGAAGGTGGTCGATGTTTCATTACCGGGATAAACCTCTGATGACTTTTGTGGAGGTTTCTTGTCTTCTGGGACTTTAAGGAAAAAGGAAGCAAGCCCAGATTCTGCTCCAACTGCAAAGATGAGAACGTTGACGATAAAGTAGAGATATTTAGGTCTAAAAGATGTGGATAAAAGTGGTGCTATAATGCAGAGAGCTGATATTAGAAAAAGCTTCAGAATTTGGGATTTCTTCATCTTCTCCATGGTTTTCGAGAGAGACCTGTTTGTATATGAGAGAAAGAAGTGATTTCTATGGTTTGATGGGATTTTTGTGCATGTGAGTAGGGGCCTATTTGCACTATCACACATATATAAAGAGAGGTTTTACAGGACATAATTGGTCGTGTAAAGATTGATAGGGCCGTCGTATGTTTGGAAAAAAACAATATGAAAAACATTATGATTATATTACTGTGAAAAAACAATATAGAAGAGATACTTCTTAAAATGAATAAGAATGTTGTCAAATTCCAATTGGGTTAACCAACGACAACATATATTTACTAATTGTTGCGAACTGCGATAGATTATTTTTAGCAATACATAATTAATGAATGTTGTTATTTACATGTTGTGAAAAGTCTGACATATTTTGTTAAAGATTCGTTTTTAGGGTATCTTTTATTATCATTTTCGTGGGATGGTCGAAAAAGCTGCACTAACATGTCCAATGGTCGAGCTTATAAAATATGTACTCAAATTTTTAACTCGATGTTAGTCTCTTAAATAATTTGTAGATCGACTGGAGATGATGTAGAGAAATGTAACATATTATGAACTAGTGTGACACAGCGTTGCCAAATGTTCTTGCATATATGATTGTCAATTTTTTCAATAGTGAAAAGTGCAAACAAAAGATCTCCTAAAAACTAGAAATGAGGATGTTATTCAGTTTATTTATCGTGGGTTGAAATTTTAAGATAGAAACCCAATTTTCAACAAATGATATCTACTCATCTTGAATTTAGTCGTGTAGATGTGCAAGATAAAACCTCTAGAAATGAAAATGCGGGCTCCAATTAATTGCAATTTAACTCTAAAGGATATGTAAAATCGTGACCCAAGATTCACTTTTGTGAGTTGCATGATTCATAATAGAATTTTTCCGTGTAAACAGGTTCTATAACTCACAAATGTGGAGCCCATCCAAAATAAAAAAATTGGCAAAAACTAACCCACCTCCCTCATTGTGAGGTGTCGGTAGGGGTTCACAGAATCCCTACCTGTACACCTAGCAAAATTGTTCATAATAACTTTCTGCACGTATCCAACAGAATCACACCAATCTTCGAAAACTACAAAGATATGAATTATAGAAATGAAGATATGAAACGAAATCTTTGTCAATATATATGTCCCAACTAATAAAAAATTGTAATAAGATTTTGGATTATGATCAAACTATTAAAATATACCCAAGAGACAAGTACCATGCAAAAAATAAAAAAAATAAAAAATTGAATTGAATTTAGCAATAAAAGATAAGGTCGGTCGAAGGAATATGATTCTTCTCTCTTTTACTATATTCTTTTAGCAGGCCATTCGGTAGTCTCTCTTGCTTGCTTCTATAGGCAATTGAAGCTGTGAATGGGTTCTTTCGGATTTGTGTTCTGGGCCCCCACAGTAGAATAAAAGTTTCTTAAGAATCTATTCAGCAAAATCCTATTTTGCTTCAGTGCTCCTATGGTCCATTCCATCTTACTACAGCTGTGTGGAGAAGATTTTTTTATCTGAATTTTTAATATTTTATGATCAGCATTCCTCTAAATATAAATACCCACATCAATAAGTACATATTATTTAAAATTCATTTTTAATCACGCATTCTTTCGATAAACTAATTTTGCACTTAGATCCATAATTTTTTCACACTTCTTAATACACTCTTCAAAAAAAAAAAAAAAAAAAAATCATTTTTCACAAAATTTACATCAAATAGGTCTTAAACAATATTGATCAATATTTACAATTTTTTTCTAGATAATTTGTACGGAAAGAATTGGAAAAAAGAAAGATACGCATAAATCAAATGGAATTTGCAAAAAGATTGAAGAGAAAAAAAAATTTCGATTAGACGCGTGGAATTGACCATTAATAAAGCAGTCGTACATACTACTTTCACCTAAAATATCCAACGAAAAAGCTTCTTTGCCATGGGGTTGACCACCCCCATGACAAAAGTCCCACAATAGAGGATGAGGGCTACCATTTGGGGGAGGGGGGAATTGAGTTTTGAGATAGTGATTTTTGGAGAATGTGATTAAAAATTAGGAAAAAATTTTAAATTTACGTGCAAAATATTTTATTGTGTTAATGTGTAATTAAAAACAATAATTCCTTGAGTACAGTATTCTTCTCACAAAATTCATACAGAAATTTAAAATTTATCTCACATGGGGTGGCCCCACATGATTAAAATAATGTCAAAAATCTCCTCTCACGCACCTATGATATGTGTTGTAGGATAGGTACAGAAATTTAAATTCTTGTACTTGTAGCTTAATTCAATTAAAAATGAGTCTAAAAAAAATTTGATTTAATGAATGTCAAACAAACGTGGTTTAGTTTTGCGCCATGGCTCTTCTAGCTCCAATTCCATTTTACGCTCAAAGCAGCATTCGTTAGTATTAGAACAATATTAATATTAATAAAGAAAAAAGAAACAAAATTTTATCATTATACAATCACGTTATCTTAAATGTTGTGTCAAAAAAATATTCAAACACTGGATTCCAATTATATCTGAATTAAAATTTAGGGGTTATTTGACAATTTTTTATTTTTATTTTTTTTATAAACATTTTAATAAATTTTGATAAAAACATTAAAAATATATAATTAAAATTGATAAATTTGTAAGTCTCATTAAATATATGATTAAAATTGAAATTTTGATCGTTAAAAAATTGAGTAACAACAGAATGTCAAAGCTGGCTAGGCCACCTAAATCAGAGCATCTGATGGGGTCTCCACTATTCTCTCTAAAGTAAAAGTGAATCAACACAACTCAAAAAAGAGTACCAACGGCTGTACAAGGTGTACCCCTTGAATTTGTATATTAAAGTTAATCCACAATGTTGTTCCACTTTTTGACTTCTCCATTTTGCCTTTGACTGAATGCACAATTATAATGGATAAAATGTCTTATCTCCTATTTTTTTTTTCAGATGAGATGGTTTGTAACCCTTTATGTTGAAGTGTTGCACTCTTAATGCCTGTTTGGTGTCGATTTTTGAAAATAAATTCAATCGTGCTATTCGTACAGAAGCGCATGACAGATGGAGTTGACAGAATGACGTGGCAGATGTGAAGAAAAAAGAGAGAGAATAAAATGGTGGATGAAACCGGCTCAAACCCAAACTCTGTCTCTCTCTCTCTCTCCAAACAAAGTCTCTCTATCTCTTTCAACTCTCAATCCAGATCGCCGGCGTGAAGATCTCCTTCAAATCTAGAAGGGTGGCAGTTTATTAACTCTTGTTAAACTGGAAAGACGTCAGCGAGACAAATCCGACCGACATATTTGCACAATTTCTTCAGAATTTGAAATCGAAGACATCGGCGGCACAAGCCCTTTTTTCACAATCTCTTGCCCACAGATTCTCGACTCAGAAGTAAGATGATTCCCGTCTCTTGAAGCAATTCCTTAGAAGCTATGGACTTGCATTGGGGAGAAAAAAAATCACTGAATGAATTGGTCGAGGACAATAGGTTTCATTGACTCTCATACAGAGCAATGTAAGTTGAAAATCTTTTGTTCGACAATAAGAGGAGCATAGTGGCCAGGGATCACATGAGAAAAAGAGTGTAGTTGAAAATCTTTTGTTGTACATCTATGGACTTGTCACTGGAATTGTTGTTATTCGAGAGCAAAATAAAGAAGTAAAAAGACGGCAAAGGAAAAAAATGATTTCAGGAACTTATGTTTATTTATTCACTGCACAACTCTTTATATAAAGCTAAAGTTTAACAGAATGTCAAAGAAATTTGTTGATTACTAACAACTTTCTAATATCAAGAGCATAAACAGAAAAATAGCATCAACTATCTCCCTAAAGACTTGGTCTTCAAGCACTTGTTGCATATCCAGTTTTGACCAACTCCTTAGCAATTATTCAACCTATTATTGAGTCCATATGCAGCTGTTTGAGCACTCCTGCAACAAAAATGATCAAGATTTATGCAATTTCCTCTGTAAATGACTGAGATATAACCAATTGGCAATACGGATTCAAGATCATTAAGATTTTGCACTTTTCTTGTACTACATCAATTCTATGGAACAATAGCAGTTCAAGTTCTGTAAGGGAAAAAAATGACAAGAAATAAACAAGAACCATCGTTCAAGAAGAATAAATGTTACCAGTGTTGTCACCGACGTCGAAGTTATCCGCTTCCATTTCTTCTACAAATCCGTAATGACTGGGTTTAGGGCCCATTTTCAAATGACGGGAGTAAGAATGTGGGGTTCATACCGTGTCGACAACAACTCTGTTCATAATAGGTACCTCTACGGGTAGTGTGGACGTCGACACCGAACGCTTAGCAGGGATGGTCGACAACTGTGGAACGAGATCGAACACGGGGCAGCGAAGGTCGGCAACTTCTACTTTCACCGCAATCATAGCTTCTACGAGCAGCTTCTAATTTCTTTGGCGTGTTATCGTAGGTTGGAGGAAATGGATTGATGAAAAATTTTGGGGGAAATATTTGGCGCTTGCTTGAATTGGGAATCTGGCGCTTTTCCCCTTCTCCCCTAAATGGGTTGCTATTTGTGAAAATAGGACCCAGTTGGTAGTATTTCAAACGGGTTCAAATTTGCGCTACAGTAAAAATTTTACAGCTCATTCTGTCAACATGCGGGTCATCCAACAGGTACAAACAGCAAAATTCAAATAAATTTTGTGAAAAATAACTTTTTGGTGAATACTATTTGACAACAGGAAAAAAATATGAATACAAAATTATTTTACTGAGCATGAATTTAAAAAATTCGTACCAAATAGGATCTTAGTCTCAACAAAGGGAATTGAATTGCCACTAAAAATTCCCTTTATTTTGTTGAAAAACTTTATCCTGTACTACCAATTTTGCCTTTCAAAATTCATACAAATTTGAATAGTGAGCATAAAGTGGTAGGGTAATTTTGTTATTTTGCTTTGGACAACTCCATTTAACAAGTCATAAATCGTGAAACTTGACCTCCAACCAATATGTCAACCAGAATCGCTGATTATTGATGTTCATATGTCCCAAATTAATATGGATAAGACCTAACATGAATAGAAGATTATCATTATGTAGCTTAGACTAACTTTAATTGTGTCATTTCATATACTAAAAACCATAGCGTGACTTGTCAAATATCATGTAAGATACGAGCATGCCACAGAAGGAAAGATATTTGAATACAATTTGCCAAATAAAGACAAAGACAGACTGGCATAAATTCTTTTATTTCTCCCAACTCTCTTCTAATTCCTTTGCCACCTAACGATTCTTAAGCATTTGTTGTTGAATTTGCACAAACTTCAGCCGTTGAAATTAGCTTATTGGCCATTGATTTTATTTATTTATTTATTAAGTAGATGCAGCTTCATCTTCAATTTCATAAGAGTGGAAGGCATTTTAACTGGTACTGAACCCAATTCTTAAATGGTCCGCGGCAACAAAATCAACCAGCAAAAGTCAGTCAGGCAACATTCGAATAACGAAGACACTAATGCCCATGCAGTGTCTGGGAAATGTTTCAGAATCTACTTGTACGGAGATGGAGGACTTTATCAACAGAAAATTCATGTTTAATTCTTTTGGGAGACTATATGCAATTGTGTTGCCTTCAACAGAAAGCTAAGCAGCTTGTAACAGTTTGGTATATGAAGTACCAATCTTTAAATAGAGCTTCCCATTAGAATTGCTACCACACATCCCAGCAAAGCACCAGCAGCAACCTGCAGTTTATTGGTATAACTATTATCAGGCAACAAACTAGGTAAACGGAAGACAGACTGTAAGTTTCGATTAACTTCTACCATCAATTACTTGGAAATTCATTTCTCAAACACATCTAAATAATACCTGAGAAGCCAATGATGTTCACCACCTAACAAGACCGGAAAGAAAGACAGACAAGAGGTTCACAGGGAGAAGGGGTGTGTGGTTGCTTTGACCGCAGTGTAAACTTATATATAGTATGCAGTTCACCTTCGACATGAGGTTATTGAGGATTTGACCTATAAAACCTCGCACCAGATTTACTTTACCTGACCCCCTGAAAAAGGCAGATGTATTGTGGGTAGGAGACTGGGAGTTAATTCACCAATTGGATAACAATTGAATAAGCTTCAATATGGACAATGTAGTGACTTGAGCACATGGAGAGTTCAACGTTGCTGACAACCTGTACGGTTAGTAGACCAAATCCAGCTAGCTAAGGCATGCATCCAATGCTCCAGTCACATAGGTTCTCTCAAGCCAGGACAGATCACTTCAATAATGACAGATGATTTGCATGTTAAGTCAGTCTGATACCTCTCTATTAACAAAAAAATGCACATTTGTAACCTTTTATTCTCTTCATCTCAATCTCTACCGAATGGAAATGGGACTTTACAGAGACAAAAGTTGTATGGGAAAACAAAGATCCAATAGCTCTACTCACCTGGAGATAGATTACCCAGAATTCTTCACCCGGGTAGCCAATATTCTGTCCATCTGCCTATTACCATACTATCTATCTATATATTCAAACATAATCTAGACCAACTACGCTATTCCGACGGAGTGCCCAACTCTATTTATTTACTAAATCTATTTGTTCACGTCAATGGGGGGAAAAAAAGTAAAAAAGAAGAAGAAGAACCATCTAAAATTCTAATGGTTCTAATTACATGATTTCTTATGATGTTAGTCCGTAGCAGTATCCACAGAAATAATTAATTTACAAAAATGATTGGGATATATTGGCAAAATCGTGTAGTAACCAATACCTGCCAGATAAAATTACTCGAAGAAAGGAGGTTCACATGTCTTCCAGTTCAAAATGAAGATTAAAACACACCATCTTTTAACACACATCATGATATGAAATGGGTGATAAAGCATAAATCACCTACAATAAGTAATCTAACAATTGTCAACTTCAAAAACTGCTTAAATCCCCAGCATTTAACAAAACATCTGAGTATGAATTGGTCAGGTTAAAAAAAAAACCATTGCATTTCACACACAGTATTATCTTAGTATACTTTGTTGGAAGAGTGAGTGAAATATTGTTTCGATTTCAAAGAATTTTTTTTTATTCATAGTAGAACCGAAAAATCCATCAGAATTCAAGCTAATAAGTAAACAGAATTGGAACTGCTAAGTTGGTATCAGAGCAAGCCTATGGTAACATCATAGGGTGATCCAATCAAGATGTCTAATCTAACTGATATTGATTGTGATCATACCTGAAGCGGGGTGTGACCAAGTGAATCTCTAAGAGGTCTAACATTAGCAACAGGATGCTCAGGAGGCAACTCACAAACAATTTGATTCAATACCTGCACAAAAAATCAGATGACACCAAGATTAACGAACTAAATATATGAAGATTTTCAAAAGAAGATTCCATGTGAACTTAGGCTGTATAAAATGAAAATCAATCCCACATTTTAGAGAGGGAACGACCAACATAAGGTACCAAGACCACCTAACAGACGCACAAAGGAAATTCAAATCAATGTATGGGAAACCAAACCGGACCAACTGGTTCAACCAAAGAAACCAGGACCTGATTAGTATACATGTTCAGTTATGCCTTAAAAACCACTTAACAATAAATCACAAGAAACCAGCCAATCAACTGGTCCACACTGGAACTGGTAGACCGGGTACAGATTTTAACAGTTTTACTGGGTGACCCTTTTGTTATTAAAAATATAATTTATAGACTAGGAGCCAAAATCAGGAAAAGGCCTAGTAGTCTGCATGGTAAAAAAAGGCGGTGTGAGGCGCGCCTCCAAAATCAGGAAAAGGCCTAGTAGTCTAGTCTGTTACCCATCTCTTGGCCCACCATTTATACTCCATGGCCTTGTTTGATTTTTATTTTGTGAAAAGTGATATTTTTGGAGAACGTGTAATAAAAAAATAGAAAAAATTTATGGGTAAACGTGCAAAATTATTTTATTGGGAGAATGTGTTGTTGAAAATGAGTTTCAAGGAAAGTGATTTTGAAAAACTAAAAATCAAACAAGGGCTATATCTTCCAACTTTTTCTCTACAGTAACCGATGTAGGATTGCAAAAGGGAAAGTTAGTAGCTCAAACTCTAAGGCAACATACTAAAACTTATTTTGAAATTAAGAAAGTTTGATTATTTATTCTTGTAAAAAGTATGATTTTATAAGGAAAGGGAAAGATCATGTTAAATTACTTGTTGGTTAATGTAAAAAATAATGTGCTGTAATAAATATAAATATTGTTATTTGAAAAAATGTCGTAAAAATCTGAAGACCAAAAATAAATTAATGATTTCTTGAATTATTCCAATTAAAACTACTTTTGTCATTTAATTGATTTGAATAATACAATAAAATGAAGCTAAGTTGGTGAGTGTTTTTGACTATATACAATAATAAATATTGAAAATTAACTAATTATCGTCAAATTTTCTGGTAATCATATTTATTTATTTATCTATTACAACCGGTTCAACCTAGTTTGAGCCTCAGTTCAACCTTTGACCTTAGGCTTTTCTGGGTCGATGTCCAGTCGGTTTTCAAAACACCAATTGCAGTCTCTCTCATTTATCACCAGTTATCCCTTTTATTAAATTATAACCAGAGGCAACATTCATTTTTAATAATTTATATGAAGGAAACTGGAATAAAGGGTAATCAAATTTGATTACAGAAATAGATCTTACTTCAGCTTGTCGACCAGCATGAAGTCTGATGCCAGTAGCATCATACATTACCTGTAATAACTTGAAATTATTAGCAAAAGTTTATGACTGCCCAAAAACTTTATACAAGATAAATAAATATGACGGGATGAATCAAGACTTAATAAGGTTGCATACTCAAGCCTCAATATTCAAGGCAAATACATCATACCAAATTGATAAATGGAAAATTCCAAGAAAGAAGATTGCGCAATTTCAACCTCTTTATAAGATAAAAATAACTTGTCAAGGTTTGGATAGGGAAGATTTTCTTCTCTAAAATGAAGTTGAGGTTGCAGCCACAAACCAACGTCGAAGTCAAATAATAAATGACGTTGCATCAATCAGAAACTACTCACTTATGTATTTAGTTCGATATGATATTTGATTCCATGCAAAATTATTAGAAATTAGAACCAAAAAAAGAGAAAGATAGATTGAACCATGAGCTTTTTCAATATTTGGGTAGTATCAGTTAAAAATGCATAAACAAGCAGACAATGCAAAAGAATAGAGGAAACCTGGTTTAAAAGTACATACAACACAGGCCAAGACCAATGCAATGGCAAATGCAGGCCCCACAGCTCCCTCTTGTAAACCAATTGCAGTTGCAAGAGCAGTAACAGTTGCTGAATGAGATGATGGCATTCCACCTGAGCTAAGCATCCTTCTAGAATCCCATTTATTGTCCTTTAACCTGCATATCTAAAAGGATAAATTTAAAAATCAAGCAAGAAATCGCAAGAAAAAAGGGTGAGAACTTATTCATTAAATATATGATGCTAAAATTAACTTTATAATTATTACTCCAACGTCAGAAAGGCTAAATGTAAATCAAATATAGAAGGTGAAGCAACTCAAAAATCTATCAATTTTTCTCATCTGCAAATTTAAGTCTAAAATTCACGCTTTTGAGTGTCATGATATTACAAGAGTTAAAATTTAAAGAAGTGTAGGTTTTTCCCAGTTCAGAACCTTCAATGCCTAAGTTAGACTCTGAAACTACAATTCTTATTAAATAAAAAATTGATCCTAACAGCGCGACAGAGTTCCGGAAATTTAACATGTATTAGGTAAAACTTGCTTGCAAAGCATAAAAGTCATTACAGACTCAGCTTTGCCATAAAATGTTTCATTTCGACATAAAAAGAAGAATCCTCTTGGGGGGCTCAATCCAATGGTGGTACCTCAGCTCACTTTGGAGCTGATTATTGGTTGTTGGATAGGAAGCCATTGACATGAAGCTTTTCTTTTTTTCCTTTCTTTCCATTAAATATTTCTTTTTCTATGTATATTCTCATCTATCTTTCTTTCTTTCTTTTTTTTAATTTTTGCTTTGAAATTCTTATAATGGCATCAGTTTTCCTTTTCCTTCTTAAATTGTGTCAATCAAACAGTACTTTTTATGAAAAAATTAAACGAATTGTTTCTATATTTTTTTTGTTATTCTGTTTTCTTGAGTTTCAGGTGCAGCGGACTGCAGCATTGTTGACTCGCGACTAGGAGTGACAGTATGTGTATTGAAGGGAAGTTTCAGAGATCTTGAGACGATAAAGGGTGCATTCAAAATTTTCCATTTTCAAGGACACCATAACACAATGGTGCGGCAGGGGAAAAAATAAATAAATAAATGAGACACTTCAAGAGAAGTTTAGGATATTGCTAATGAACACGAAGGACACAAATCCAGTTATTGTGAGTTTAAGTGTCAGCAGCTCTGCCTCCTTGACAGCAGGATTTCATCAATGATGCTTGCAAGTTCCAGAATTAACTGACTCACTGAGTTCTGGAGAAGAGGGAAAGTTGTACACATTGAGGTAAAAAGGTTACTTCATGTATATCTAACAGACCATCTTTCAGGTACAGATCATCACGGACAAATGCCTATATTGGACAACATCCACACCCTACTTGTGTAAGCCACGCATCTCTTAACTACATATTGATGCTAGTACAAGGTCTTAACATATCTCTGTTTGTGACTTGTCACTGTTCCTAATCATGGCTTTTTCTGCTCGCATCGTATATGACTCATAAAAAACTTTTTAGTAATAGTTAAAAGTTGTATGTGAAGCATACGGAAATGCGACATGTTTTTCGTTTGACCTTCGAACTGTAGTTAAAAGCATGTTTTGTATCCACATCATACATATATTTTTACAATGAGTTTGATTTCGATCATATAAATAGTTTTTCTGCTCAAAATAGTATGAAATGAAAAGTAATGTTTTTATTAAACAAGTGAAAATGTACTTCCAAATAAAAAATCAGTTCACATCCATAGAAATAAAAGCAACAAAAGAGTTACAACAGTATGTCATTGGTAAACATTGCATTGAATTAACCAGATTTTGTTTGTAGAAAAGAATATGTTCTTTTAAAAAATATATCAATTACCAAGAATAAAGTTTTATGAAATATTAATTCCTAAAAAGTAATTTACATAATAAAACAAGTACAAAAAGTTAGAGTGCGTTTGGTTTGTCATTTTGAGGCCACTTTCAGTTTTCAATCTTCTGAAACACTCAAAACGTGTTTGGTAGGCTATTTTCAAAAATGTGTTTTCGAAAATAAGGAAAATTTTACAACATAAATAAAACTCAAAATGACTTTTTAATGTTTTGAGTGATTCAAAACAAGGAAAGTGATCTTAGAAATTTTTCAAATTAAAATAATTAATAAAATCATACAAAAGCTACTCAAATACAAATACATCTCTCTCTCTCTCTCTCTCTCTCTCTCGCGTCCCAAGCTCCTCCAAGAATGATTTTTTTATGTAAGTACATAAATGATACGAGTGAAATGATTTATTATTTATGGATGATTTCGATGCTATTGTTGGAGATATACTTACTGTGATTTTTTTTTTTTTATTAACTTTAAAATTTATATTTTCCATATCACATATTATATTAGCATACAATTTATATGGTTTACATAATCAAATTAATTGAAAAAAGTTGTCATAAAACTATTTCTAAAATTTTTAAACCAAACGCGTTTTCTAGTTTTTTTTTTTTTTTTTTTTTTTTGAAAACAATTTTTCAAAATGATAAACCAAACGCGTTTTCTGCAATCTTAAAATAATCCATTAAAATAGAAAACTGAAAATAAATTCAAAACTGAAAACAAAAAATAAAAACGCAAAACTAAACGCACCCTTAGATTTTTTGTGAAATGTTTTTGAATCCAAAAACGTGACCCAAATGCATGACTACCATAAACTAAATAAATAGGGATGTTAGAGCCTGCCCAAGAATCCCAACTTAAGACCCATTCATGGACAATCCATACAAGATTATGTAATATGAATTTGTATGCAGTTCATGAAATACATTATGAACCATCGGAACACATTTATATACATCGCATACTTAACATATTCGACAGTCATAAAAATGCAACAGCTCCACGAAACCATTACAACTCCAATACATTGTATTTGACTACTAGGCACCACAGCCTCCAATGCAATCTCATTTGGTAATTGGTATTATGGAATACTTCCATCAAGTCATAGTCATAACATGTCTGTAGCCACTACTCCCATTATAAATAATGAAATTAAAATTTACATTTCTTCATTTCACAAACCCACATAGACACACGAAACTCAATTCTCCAGAAACTCAATCTAAGTGTACTAGTGAAATGAGGAACGGTCAATGTTCACTGGATTCTAATCAATAGAAAAAAATTATTCAAATAAGGTCCCAACAACACAAATATGATCAAATGAGGGGAAAAAAAATTAACTCACAATTAAATCATCCCAGATCGAGTGATGAAATTGACCTAACCACGCATAAATACTTAAGATAATCTTCATTGAGTAAACAGAAAGATCAATAGAGAAAGATAGAGTACCAGGTAGTGAAGGGCTTGAGAAACTGAGCCACAGCACAGGCGATAAAGGCTGAAACAAGAGGGAGGTTGGCAAGAGACGAAGGTCCTGGGTACAAGTGAAGGCTCGCCGCAGCATCGGCGGCCGTCATTACTTCGGTCGTTATCAAACGTCTATAGAGAGAAAATTGAGTTCTGAAAACTGGTAATTGAAATCTTATATTAGTATATTATACTGCAATTTGCATGTATTCGAGTTGATCGATCGAAATTTGAAGATCAAGGGATGCCAAATCGCTTATTTATGGTTCCGTGAAGTAATCTGTCGTGATTAGAGGAAATCTGGGGCCGTAAACCTAGACCCACCAGTTAGATGCAAATTGCTTGACGCGATGCAATAGTTCAGTCCTTTCCGGGATTGTTCGACAAAGTATGAAAGTTTTTTCTGAAATAAAATAATGGTAGACAAATTTGACTTTAATAAATGTTGATGAAAATATTAATAAAAATAGTGAATTATGGGATTGAAGTTGAAATTTGATATTTTCAAAATGTCAATACCTTACTTAAAATTAAAAGCGGCAATTTTTCAATGAATTAAGTTATTTGTACTCTCTTATTTACACTCATATTTATCGACCCCATTCGTCCTCTCATATGGAGCTCGGGTCCCATATTCAATAAATGCGTGGAACTCGAGGACGGATAGAATCGAGTAAATCAAAGTGTAAACAAGAAAATACAAGTAACAAAGTCATTTCTCAATAGTATGTGTGATTGCTCGATGGTAGGGATAGAATGGCCCAACATGTGTTTGATTTTTTTTATTTTTTTTTTGAACGCATGCAATAATTGCCCCAGTGCCTAGGGAAGAAAGCTAGAAGGTTTGGGTTGGCAACGTTTACCACGGGTTGAAAATTTTGATGCTTGCTAGTTTTCTAGGACACTAATTTTGAATTGTGTAAAAATCATCCAAAATCAATGTAGAGTAATTTTGACCGATTCTCACAATATGATTGAATGATTATCATAACTTTTTAAGCTAAACACGTTGGTATTTTAGTTTTCACTTCTTAATGAATATTATTAGTATATATGAAAAAAATAATGAAATTTGTTTGTTGAAGACAATTTAAATAAATTTGTTCACTTTCATGCCCATCTAATCTATAGTGACTAAGTTCTCTCCGTGTCATGTATTGCAAATAGAATAGATCTTAGTCGACACGTCGTTAATATGAAGATACCATGTGATTCTCTACATCAACAATTCTCCTATCTATTAATTAGACAATACATTTAAACTTCGAGTTTGCTTCTATTTTTGGTTTCCTTTTTCTTGGGATTTAAATTTAGATCGATTTTTAACTGTTGGGATCATTCATAAATACATACGTGTTTGTAAGTTCCCACATGCTTTTCAGTAAGTCGTGTCTAGATCAAGAGCGGAAGTAGGGGGTAGGCCTACCCCATGCCCAGTTAAATTTTGGATGATTATATCGTCACCACAATTTTATTTGTTACACCACATTTTAATTACAGTTAAACCCTTCAATCTTTACTCGTTGTACCTAATATATATATATTTGTCTAATTATTATCTTTAACCTTTCATTAATTAGTACATCTCGTCATTGATAATGATTTATATTAAAATATTTTCTTTCCATGCTTTGAAATGAGAGGATAAAAAAGTTCGTACTTTTTTTTTTTTTTTCAAAATATGATGAAAAATAAGTTGTTATAAATTATTTCATTGAAGTTTTTGAACAAAAACTGCTATCAAATGCAAAATATATTAACTAATAAAAAGTTTGTGTATAA
The DNA here is from genome assembly GCA_019395295.1 of Osmanthus fragrans. Classification (NCBI taxonomy): domain Eukaryota; kingdom Viridiplantae; phylum Streptophyta; class Magnoliopsida; order Lamiales; family Oleaceae; genus Osmanthus; species Osmanthus fragrans. The sequence goes on from CM033342.1 coordinate 6,168,568, forward strand.
GAATGCCATGAAAAATCCTTAGGGATATAAATGCTATAATGAGCAAAGATTGATAATTTTAAGTGTAATTAAAATGTGGTGCAAAATAAAAATTGCTGTGTGAATATCAATTGCTTTTAATTTTTTTAAGGTAGTATATCAGTCCAGTATTAAAAAAAAAAAAAAATGTCCCTCCAACTCTGCCCTTAGCCTGGGTACTCATAAATTAAGGGCAATCGCCCACGAATTATAAAATTTGGTTCGTTCAAAAATCTCTCAATTCCTGAATTCGTCCTATATTTTGAAGAAAACGGTTCTTGACGCAACGGAAGTGTATCTTCACTCATTCATTCAATTAGGCTCATGTAGGACCTGTACAAGGAGATACCTAAATGGAAATGGTAGGATAGCCAGATCATTCCACGAAATTCCTTCTTATCTCTGTCAGAAGCAATTGTACGTGGTGGTTTTGTCAATTTGTCGAGCACCTTTATGGCATAGTCATGGGCAAATTCACATGGATCTTATGTGTGGAATTGACCCTACATTTACTCTTTTTCGAACAAAACTCCCGCTCATTTATGTAATACGATATTTTTCTAAAGATCATTTCTAAGGGTTCGTTTGATTACAAACGTAAAATTTGGGTGAAAAGAAAATGAATTACAGGGAATTGAATTGTATAGAATATATTTTATCGAGATTGTAATTAATTGTGTTTGATTGGTATAATTTTTCACCTAATCCGTTTGACTTTGTTTTTCATGCAAATTGTTACTTTTTGGGATAATTTTTTTTTACAATTTGTATTAAAATTTGTTTGGATTGCAAAAAAGTAAAAAATAAATAAAAATAAATAAATTTTGAAATTTTTTTTCCTTCGTTTGGATTCGTTTTTCATGCAAATTGTCAATTAAATGGATAATTTTTTTTACCATTGGATTTAAAATATGTTTTCATTGCATGAAATTATTTGGCAATCAAACACTACAAATTGGATAAAATTGCATAAATTTTTTATTTCCACCCACTTTTTCACCCTATCAAACACACCCTAATTTGTTTCGACCACTGTGAAATGCTTGTTTTGTAAATTTATAATTACATTGAGGCTTTTGCATATTATTTGTACAAATTGGTTAGTGGAGTACATTACTTCATGTTGTGCGGACTGGATTGAGACAATTAATGTACCCCAAATGGATTAAAAATAAAGAATCAAAATAATTTGTGAAGCAGATTTTTATAGAAATAAGAAAAAAATAATCCCATAATGGCTTTAAAAATAGAATAATTCTTTTGAAACGGGCCATGTAGCCCTTGCTTTTCTAGTACGTGGCCTTGTTTATGTAACAACGTCCTTAAAAATATCTAGAAATGGGCCACGTAGTCCTTGTTTTTCCAGTACGTGGCCCTATTTATGTAGCAGCGTCCTTAAAAATATCTGGACCGCATCAAATGGCCCTGTCTATTGTGTTCCACATTCAATTATAGTCTGGTTTCATTACAAAAGAGATGTCCTCAATTTGAAATGTTTGAAAAACTTCGGATACTTAAAACTAATTAACGCACTCTTTGAGGAAGGTACCTCAATATTTGTGAAGAGGTCCTGAGCCTTTTGAAATTACATTTTCACCCCAAATCTAAACCTTGGCTAGCAGTTGCTTTCAGCGGATCCTCATTCCTCCATATACAACCCGGATCACATACGGGGCAGAACCCAATTTTCCAATCAAAATAGAGTCGGGTTGACTAGAGGCTGAGGGACCCAAATTGTGTTCATATGTAGAAAAACTTAGGCCACTCAACCAATTAGAAATCACAGCCACATTTACATCCAATATCCAACCCAACTTCCTATATATTCGTCCCTATTCTCCCACCTACCATCACCTATTCGCAGTAAATTCCTCCTTTTTTTGGAAATAGAAGTTTGGATTTTGCATCCCTTTTACGTCATCATTTGCAGCAAACTTGTTGGTGTTTTTCTTTTTGAAGAGGTGGATTTCAAGTGAGGTTGCCGGCGATTCTGCGGTGGTTTTGAGAGGCGTTTAAGGTGGGGTAAAACCCGGGGAAGAAAAGTTGTAGACAACACGGCTATACTTAGAGTAAATCGGTCTGTAATCCATGTCCGGTCTTTACGTCGCAAGGGTTGTGTGATTGGGACCAACCATTTGCCGCACGGCGGACGTGGCGCTTTGCCTTCTGAAGGCGGTAGTCCTTCTGACCTCCTCTTCCTCGCCGGCGGCGGTTTATACTATTAGCTTACCGTTTCTGTAAATATTATAGAATTGTATTATACCGTTTGATTATTGCCTAATTTGATAAGGATCTGGACGTTTTGGGTTTGGGGTTGGTGGGTTTTCTTTGTGTATATATATATTAAGAGATCTAAAGATGATGCTAAGGATCAAGAGAGTTCCTACTATGGTTTCCAGTTTCCAAAAGGAAGAGGCGGAGGAAGACTCTCGCCATGCCGGCGGCTGCGGCCGCAATTGCTTCAGAAGCTGCTGTCTTCCAGGTATCTGTTACACTCTTTTGATTGAAGAAAATTTGCGAGTTCTTGATTTCAAAATTGGGTTATGAATATACTTGTATTTTGATTGAATTAGGGGCAAAGCTGCCTATGTATGCTTTCAAGAAGATGAACAAGACTGAAGTTGAAAAGAAATCAGCCGGCTCTGAAAACAAACAGCCTCCTGTTCCCTCCCTGGACTCCCTTCTTCTTGGGGAGGTAAAGATCTTGGAATTTACTTCATGCTTGAGTTGTTTAACCACTTTTTGAACCCAAATTCTATAATTAATCTAAGATTACAATTATTCCGTGGTAGTGGGAGGATCGGATGCAGAGAGGCCTCTTTCGCTATGATGTCACTGCTTGTGGAACCAAGGTGTCTTTTTTAGTCACTTTCCCTCTTAATTTCTGCGCAATTTTGGAGTGTCTGTGGAAACAAACATTTTCTGTAGTTGCTTTGTGGGTCTTTGTTGCGTTTATTTGTATGTGGATGCTTTACTCAGGTGATTCCGGGTCATTATGGCTTTATTGCACAACTGAATGAAGGCAGGCACCTCAAGAAGAGACCTACTGAGTTTCGAGTTGATAAGGTTTTGCAGCGCTTTGATGAAAATAAGTTCAACTTCACTAAGGTTGGGCAAGAGGAAGTCCTCTTTCAATTTGAACCAAGCATGAGCAATGAAGTCCAGTTCTTTCCAAATGCACCTATTCATATTGAGAATTCTCCTAGCGTTGTCGCCATCAATGTACATTTCTGTTTCGTTGGTTTATCTTATTCGAAGGTGCTTTGGTGAAATTTGTAGTAGGCAGGCTGTTAACTTTTGGTGTGTATAAATATATAGGTTAGTCCTATTGAATATGGACATGTCCTTCTAATCCCTTGGATTCTTGAATGCTTGCCTCAAAGGATTGACCGGGACAGCTTCTTGCTTGCGCTCTACATGGCTGCAGAAGCCGAAAACCCTTACTTCCGCTTGGGTTACAATAGCTTGGGTGCATTTGCTACCATCAACCATCTTCATTTCCAGGTTTCTGTAACCATCTTCATTTCCAGGTTTCTGTCATTTCTCTTTTGTATTCCATGAAGTTAATAATTGGTTCAAGTTGTTCGTATCTCATTATTGTGACGACAGGCCTATTACTTAGGTGTGCGATTCCCCATTGAAAGGGCTCCCACTAGGAAGATAACCACTACAAGTAGGGGTGTGAAAATCTGTGATATTCTTAATTATCCAGTCAGAGGTCTTGTTTTTGAGGGTGGAAACACTCTGGAGGAATTATCGAATGTCGTCTCTGACTCCTGCATTTGCTTGCAAGAAAACAACATTCCTTATAATGTTCTTATTGCTGATTCTGGAAAACGAATTTTCGTCATCCCACGGGTGAATTTTTTTTGCTCCCGTGCCACTTTTTTTGCAACCCTATTTAACTTGATTTACATAAAAGCAATTATAGGTGCTTCTTTTAGTTCAGTTGTAAATCTGCTAACTTCCGATGTTGAATGGTCAAACAGTGCTATGCAGAGAAACAAGCTCTTGGGGAAGTGAGTTCTGAGCTTTTAGAAACACAAGTCAATCCAACAGTTTGGGAAATTAGTGGACATATGGTACTCAAAAGGAAGGAGGACTATGAGGAGGCGTCCGAGGAAAATGCTTGGAGGCTCCTAGCCGAGGTTTCCCTGTCTGAAGAGAGGCTCCACAAAGTGAAGGAGCTTCTCTTTGAAGCCATTTCTTACAGCATGGAGGAGGACAACGGTGTTACCCAAAACATCCTCGAGGATTCAGATATCGGCAATCAATCTCTTGAAGATGTGGATTCCCTTAAAGGCTCCCACCCTGCTATAGTGTCTGTGTAGCAGAAATAAATGCTGGTTTCTGAGCACTAAATGGACTTTGTAGACAAGATCTCATTCCCGCTTTTTATTTGTTATCCCATGTGTGTCTAATGTCGGATTTTCCATGGTTCCCCCTGTGGATATTCCTAAATAATGCAAACTCGGTTTGCTCTGTTTTTGGAACATGTCTGTAATTTTATGTAGTGGCTTTGCTAAGCCCACTTGTGTGTGTAATCCGTTTTATATGTAATGAAACCTTTGTTCTAAACCTCTCGATCTTGTGTCCTCCAAAACGTTCTTATCCTGAGATAAAGCTTTTCCTGTAGAGCTTATGTATTTATTTTCGCTCTCTAATAGTCGTGAAATGTTATAAATGGCAGGTTTCAGACGAGTAAATCAATTCTTAAGATCTACCTGTATCGTAGGAGTCATTATTCATTTATTACATCGCTTGCCGTTACTGCTGAAACTGGTTCTTTTTTCTTTTTAATTTTTAATTTTTTTATTTCCTGGTAGGGATTCACTTCAATTCTGTGATATTTTTCGGTTTGTGCAACTTTCAAGACCATTTTTTTTTATGAGGACGTGTTGGAGACCAAAGGGACCTTGTTTCTTCAACAAATTGAAGTCGTAAAAATATCGACGTCCAAAAATGCAAGTTAATTAGTATTTGTTGTCCGGCCTGTTGTATTAAGAGTCAAAGGAGAGAATCTATTAATATTTCTATTTACCTTATAATAGATCGAGTATAATTAAACTGACTATAAAATGTGATCTTTCCAATCATGATATGAAGATAGTTGACATAAATATGAAAACTATAAAGAAATTCAAAGAAATTTGTCACGAAGCTTCTAAAGGCATTTTAGAGGATAACAATTCTCGAAAAAATAATGTTATCTAGCACTAGTAGTGTTAAAACATCAGTCTATGTAGCATTATGTGATAGATTCAATTAAATGTAAAATCATGTTATTCATTTAATTGTATTTTTCATTTAATGACGCTTAAATTGGTATTGTAATATCAGTGATATTAAATAGCGTTACTTATTCTCAAATGGTCTACATACACAAAATGAACCAATATCCAAGCATAGGGAAGTTTTGGGACTTGAGCTGAGCCGAGCAAAAGCTCTTCCAAAAAATTCAGGCTCAACTCAGTTTTTTTTTTCTCCCTTGGAAGGCAGAAGTTTGCTGTCTTTTAAACTGTCCCATGTTTTTTTTTCCCCTTATATGAGCCGGCCCTAAACCCCAAAATGGGCTCGGCTCAAGTCTAGGTCGGGCCAGCTTGAACTTTTTCCGGGTTGAGTCACGAGCGACCGGAGCCAGCGAGCCAAATTGTCATTCCTAACTCAATCTTACTCCTGATCTTTTCTTTAAAAAGTCCTGAATAATATGTTTGCTGACAGGAAGTACATGATTTCCGTTATTACATATGTTCTTCACAAAATGAATGTCACTCACCTTTTAAGCTGAATTTTGATGAATATTAACTTTCCACCCAGGAACATACTGGGGGGAGTAAGTTCGATGCTAGTCATGGATGAAATTAACAAAGAAACCATTGCACAATCAAATAGCAACAACCCTTCTAGTAGAAACATTTTTCTACTGCAAAAAGTATCTTTGGTCCAATTCCACAAGAATTTTGAGACATTAGAAATTTATGAAACTCCAAAATACCGCAAATTTGAACTTAATAAACAACCCCAAAACAAACAACTAGACCTGCATTTCCAAATTACTTAGAGCAATAAACATGTAAAACTCATCAATCATCCACACAGGTCTTCATAGAGAATTCTTCTACAATTTAATTTCAAAAATATGAAGTCAAACTTTAAGACTTGAAAAATATTTCCTCTGCAAAATACACTTTATAAACCCTAACCTACATATCAATTTTATGATTACCAGTACATAACAGTAGATGAACAAAAGATGGCCTACACCAAAAGTCTACAAAAAAATTTCAAGTCATCAAGTAAATAGAAACATATGGCGCACATAGCCATTGTTGCAAATAGAGCTGGCCGTTACTTAGGTAATGTCGATCGGCAATTCAACCACTGAAATAACAGCTAATTATTTTTCTTTCGACTATAACATCTATTACAATATCTTACGCCACTTAATATTATAAAAAAATATCGGAGAATTCGGTAAGGGGATAGAGGCACATCCTGCACCCAATAAGTCTAAGCAACTTTCAGACCTGCAACTTGTGAATGGTGAAAGGGAAAAAGCAGGTCAATTCATGCATCTTCCGCAGAGTACCAGAAAAAGCCCTATGAGCTAATACAAAAATTAAATGAAAGTAATAGGTTCAAAATGTATTTTAAAAAAAAAAAGTGATTAATACATGTCCCTTAACTTTAAGATTAAGGCAAGGCAATCGTTTGCGGGAGACATGGTGTATGCATTGAAATTATTATTATTGATCTTAGGAGAGTCATACCTCAAAAACTATCGATTGAAGTTGGAGAGCACAATTCTATATAAACCACATATCAAAAGTTCATACTTTCAATATGGAATCCAAATCTCATACCTTACAATGAAAACCATGAACGCTCAACATTTTTCTCTATTACTTCCTCTTAACTGTTTTTCTGCTACGAGATTTGGATTTCAACGTTAATAGCAAATCAAATTGAGGGTATTCCTGAACTTTTACCTTTTTCCTACTTACTTGTTTCATTCTCATTCTTTGTAAAATGAGAATGAAAAATATAGTTGTTATTGACCCACACAAAAGATATAAAGTAAAAAATGGTGACTGAATGTAATTGCTAGCGGTCATATTTTAATTTTTATGCAGGAAAAATAGGTTCCAAACGGAGCCTTAATTACATTTGTTTGGATTTTTTTTTTCCCATCCAAAGAAATAGAAAATGGGAATAGATAATGATTTGTGTGCGGTACAGATTTCATATGATCCAACGGATGCGGGCGTGAGTCATTTTGGATATTCAGTTTGGCAAATTTATTGAGAAACAAAAGTTCAGAGCAGAGCCAGACCAATTATTCCAACAAGAATTATTCCAAGGGCACTTATCTATAAACCGCTTACGGATGCGAAAAAATATTTTCCATTTCATTTTCTTATTACCAAATATTTTCAGTTTAAGTTTGTTTTCTTTATAACTTTTGAATTATCTTTATTTTCATAAAGGATTATTTATATTAGTCTTCTCACAATAATTTGCCATAAGCAAAGTCCTAGTGATATCAAGTCGAATTACAATTATTAAAAGAATTATTGATTCTAAACAGTATTTAAATTGTTATAAACCAGGTAAATTAATAAAGTTTATCAACATTTTCCCAAGTAAAGACACATTAGTGGGAATGGACAAAAACTCACAAATCGGACCCGACCTCAACTGAATTGAATCGTGTAGTTCTTCTTAAGTTAAATATCTGAACGGATATCTGAATCGAGAACCAATGAGTTTGATTCAGTTCTCGATTCTATATCAAGAATCAAAGAGCCGAATAAGAATCAAATCTCCCTAATTTTTTTAAATTTTTTATTTTAAGCGTGTTTTTGAGCCACATTATTTTGAAAAAAAATAATTTTAGAATAGTAGATTGATAGAGAATGTGTGGTTAAAAAATAAAAAATAAAAATTTAGATTTGAGTATAATATTATTATTGAAAAATATGTGATTGAAATGATGTCAAATCAATATTTAAGAATATATATATATTTTTAAAAGAATGTGGCTCAAACATAGTCTAAGTCAATTTTTTTTTTTTTTTTTCCTAAATAAATTTGCTAATGAGTTAATTTCGCTCAAATCTAAAAATATGATTTTCATATTTCTAATTTTCAGTTCAAGCCCAACTTGACCTAAGTTTTACTCAAATCTATTATTCTACCGTAATGCTATTTCTATCGGAGAAATCGAATTGAAGTTCGATAACATCATTTTTTAATTATTGTGAGCTCGTTATCTTTCTCTTCCTATAATTTTTACAATCAAATCTATAAAGAACTTAACAAAGATAGACGCAAAAGATACATAAAATTAAACTACGTTATTTTGTAAGAGTTAATATTAAACATGTCATTAAACAAATTAATGTAACTTTATAAATATTAAAAAAATTAATTATAGTATAGAATCCGGGAACCGAACCCAAATGGTTCCATAATTAAATTTAGACCAATGACTTCCACTTACTAAATACCTTAAAATTTCAAGTTCGATTGGAATCTCTTTAAAATCGAACCGAATTGAATCATGTTCAACCCTACTCATTAGAAATGCACTACCCCGAAATTTCTGCACATTTACGTGGAAAATGGAAATCGAATTATAGTTCCAATACTGACCAATCATTAACAATGTGAATCTATAATTTAATATCATGCAATACTTGACACTATTGATGCTGAACAACATTACTCTTTGAAATATATTGAACTAACATGTCATGCAAGACTCCGACGGGTCCATTACACCAAACACGAGAGAAACCCATCCCTCTTCTATGATCCCGTGTCATCAAAGAAGTCAGAAAGTATTGAGTCCATTTTCTTTCAAGAAATGAAATTAAAATCGAAGCAATTGATATCGAACAGCAGACCAAATACTTAAAACAAGTTCAATAATAAGTCAAGGATTAACAGCAAGTTACTCGAATGATTTTAAAATTTTGCATTACAACTTCCTCCAAGGCTTTCCAAAGACTTAAAAACACCCTAACTAAGCAGCAGCACCTCCAGTCTGATGCAGCATAGCATCTATCTCATCCCCATCCTCCATTTCCAGCTGTTGAAAAATAATGCCACAATTAAAACTTTCTACTGAGTTCATGAAGTTTTTAGATAATGTGGTTAAACAAAGTATCAACGCAGGCAGAGATACCAATTTCAAGTCTAGCCGACGCACAAAATTGTCGATGTTTCAAGTTTTTAATGAAAAAAAAAAATGAATATTATGTTACATTAAACCCCACATCTCGCATATTTCCCTTTTCTTTTACTTCCTTTGCCAATGAGGTAGTGCATTCTATGTTCAGAAGGAAAAGGATAGGATTTGGGTTATTCTTCATAATTAAAATTAAGATTTTAAGATGGAGGCCAAGTCTTAACATTGTATCAAAATCTATGAAGTTCAAAGAAGCAATTTGATCTACTTAAGACTCAAAAGAGCCCACGAATTTCAAAATTAGTCTATTCAAACGAGCCAGAATCTTGCGGAGTATGTTTAAAGATAAATCTCACATTAGTTAATAGTATTCGAGATATGTTTGTATAAAACATCTTTTGCTCAATGAATCGGTTAATAGATAAATGATGAATCGCCCATATGGGGAGGAATTGAGAGAAAAAATACCTCATCGGGACTCTGTTCCGCACGAAGGCGACGACCATCGAACAGAAAAGCAATGGAGTTGAAATCAACGGACTGCCGCTCACAGTAAGCATTCATTAGCTTCTTTAGTTGTGTGCTTCTCTTAATCCGAAAAAGTACTTCATTTCCATCCTGCATAAAGTGGCGGCCATATTAGACTCGAAATTTTTTTACAAAAAAATGCAGATCCAATCTTCTAAAAGTGCGATATCATCATATCATTTTCAATTTTCAGGATAAATTTTCAACGGCATAAACTTCTGAAAACGCCATATAACCAACCATACACGCGGAATTCAAATATTTCTCTATGCAAATACATAATGTTCTGAAAAAAAAAGTCAGAAAAGAAACCAACAAATACTGAAGAAAACCCCAAAATCGATTTATAAAATTCTTTCCTGCAAAAAAAACTGAATAATAATTAAGAAATATAAATAGGTTATAGAGGACCGAGAGAAACCTGTCCTTTGACTTTGAGATTTATGTGAACCGACTGATCTCCGGGCTTCTTGTCTTCCTCTTGACCTGGGGTTGACATTTTCACCTTCGCCGACGATTTACCGTTCCAAAAAGAAGAAACAACTTGTGCCCGCTCGACAGACCTTTGGGGAGTAATTTATGTATATTTTAAAGGGAAAAAGAAGCAGAGATAAAGTGAATGAGATTATGCAGTATAACGAGCGGTCGGGATTCGCTGATTCTAATCGCACGGGCCACACTTCGAGAGGGTGCTGAAAAAACATATAGAAACGTGCAGGCAGGTTATATTCTTTTTCTTAAAAGATAAATGCGACTAAAAACGAAACGACAAAATTGATGGAGAGAGAGATTCCCATTTTTGTTATTCATGATTACATTTAATAATATTTTATTAGAAATAATTGTAAGGGAGGTCTAGCATGATTTGATTTCAAGTTTGTTGGGTATGCGATCAAAGTCCTATATCGAATAAAAATGGAGAGGATCATGGGTTTATAAGTGTGAAAATATATTTCTATTGGTATGAGATCTTTTGGGGTAAAATCCAAAAGCAAATCCATGAGGGCCTAGACCCAAAGTGGACAATATCATACCAATGTGGAGATATGTGTGAGCTCATACTTATAACAAGTGGGATATGTGGTGTTACATATTCCTAACAGTGATATCAGAGCCAAACCTCAAAATTGACCATGTGGATGAATCATTAGAATGCCGAACGAAGATGGACGGATAGATGATCGTTTGAGGGGAGGCTCGGTAGTCCTTTGTTCGAGGAGAGGATTGTTGGGTATGCGACCAAAGTCCCACATCAGATAAAAATGGGGAAGATCATGGGTTTATAAGTGCGAAAATATATCTCCATTGGTATGAGGCCTTTTGGGGGTAAAGCCCAAAAGCAAATTCATGAGGGCCCAAACCCAAAGTGGACAATATCATACCAATGTGGAGATATGTGTGGGTCCATACTTATAACAAGTGGGATATGTGGTGTTACATATTCCTAACAAAGTTTAAAGTAGGGTAAATAACATAAATTATCCATACTTTTTTTATTGTGCAAAATATTTATGCCTTCTATTTTTTGATATTTTCATTCTTAATTACACATTTGATTGTGCGTCACTCCAAACAAAAATAAGTATTGTTCATCCACCCCCAAAAATAGCTATCATCACCGCAATAAGAGGAATACACTGTAAATAGTTACAGGTTCCTATAATCCACATTTGGAAAGCATTTCGAATTTGTATATTAGTTAATAAGATGTCAATTGAGGCCCAAGATTCAATTACCAGGGCACGAGAGAGTTCAACATTCTGTTGGAGTGATAACGACCAAGCTGGTGATTTTGAATGTAATATATGCTTTGATTTAGCACAAGACCCAATAATCATCCTCTGTGGTCACCTCTATTGTTGGCCGAGCCTCTACAAATGGATACGACTTCACTCACATTCTCACGAATGCCTTGTTTGTAAGGCTCTAATACAAGAGGAAAAGTTGTGATGTTACCAAAAATAGTCAATGATCATGAACGGAATCTCCTCCAGTACCTTAAACAAAGGCGTCGAAATGTGTCCTCGTTGCCCCTCCAATACTTAAGTTAGCGGAAGGAAAAAAAATAAGTGTAAAGCTATATATTGAATGTAAAAACATACCTGAATGATGAATCGTGTTCATGTATTTATAGAGTTAGTGATGTACTACTAGTATGATTAGATTATCAGGTATCTAATCATTTTAGGAATTGTAGGATGTGTTAAAGTTCTATTAAAATAAAATAAAAGAGATCTAGGACTAGCAGTATTCAACCTTATTCGAGTTGGATAAACTTGAAGGTGGAAGTAGAGTCCTACTAGAGTATGTCATTTTAAATAGAGAATGGGACATAGAAAAAAAAAAACCTGAGGTGATGTGGAATCATCACATGCGGCAATTTAGCTCAACAAGGACACTTGAGAAAACTCCTAAGAAGACAGGAAACAACCTCAGGCATTGTTGTTCGGGGTTGATAAAAAAATGGTCATACCATTGGCCCCGTGCATCCATGTTTGGGACTCGAGGATGTTACTTAGAATGCTCGAAGTTCGAAGATGAGATGCAGATTGCTCGGGTTGAGTGTCACTGCTTGAGGTCAAGTAAATGATGTGTTGATAGACCTCCGAGGACATAGCTCTCGGAAAGAAAGCTTTGGGCTTAAGATCAATCATTTTACTTAATGATTTTTAGGATTAATTTTATTTGAATGTATGAAGCATTTGTAAGGTGTTTGCACGAGACAAGGCTTATAGATGCTTGCTAGTGGGCAAGGCATCCAGATGCTTGCGCGATCAAGACTTATGTGCTTGCACGGGGCAAAACTTAAAGGTGTTTGCTCATGTGCAAGACATAAAAATGCTTGCTCGAGGCAAGGGTTATGGTTCTTGCACAGGACAAGGCTTAGAAGTGCTTGTGCGGGACAAGACTTAGGTGCTTGCTTGGAGCAAGGCTTGAGGTGCTTGCGCGAGGGCAAATGCTAGGCTTACAGGTGCTTGCTTGTGGGCAAGGATTATGGTATTTGCACGGGGCAAGACTTAGAAGTGCTTACTCGTGCGCAAAGCTTAGAAGTGCTTTTCCGGGATAAGGGTTATGGTGTTTGTACGGGGGGAGGGGGTAAGACTTAGAGGTGCTTGTGCAGGATAAAGCTTAGGTGCTTGTTCGGGGCAAAGTTTGGAGGTGCTTTCTCTTGGGCAAGGCTTATGATGCTGATAATAAGAAATCCACGAACTAGGGCTCTCCTTCAATAATGAGAAAATCACGAGCTAAAGCTCGTCTTCCATAATAAGAACCACGAGTTAGGACTCACCTTCAATAAATAAGAAAATCACAAGCTAAAGCTTGCCTTCAATAATGAGAAAATCATGAGCTAAAGCTCGCCTTCCATAATAAGAAAAAACCACGAGCTAAAGCTAAAGCTCGCCTTCAATAAATAAGAAAAAATCACAAGCTAAGGCTCGCCTTCTATAGTAAGAAAACCACGAGGTCTTAAAAGCATTATATAGAAGCGTATCATCTAGCAAACAACATTGGTGATTGGTGATGGTTTCCAACAACCTTTGGACACTTTGCAAATATTAATTTATTCTATCATCCTCAGAAGAAATTGAGCCATTTTGATCTAAGGATTACGAAAGAATGCCAACTACCTGGACTTTAGAGCAATTGCTGTGAACTTCTATAAAGGAACTGAAGTCATGATACCAATTTAAAATGGCCAGTTGGACCATTGATTGCCAATTATTTTAACAATTGGCCCGATCATAACGTAATAATTAGTTACATTAGGTATCGAGAGAATTGAAACTGATTGCAGGACAAATACGATCTTAATAATTGCCCTTGCATTTAATTTAAAGATAATGCCGTGTTGTGAAAATTACAAGCTGCAAAATACCAAATAAATTATGGATGATCCTGCTGTCTTCTTATCAGTGCTGGTCTGTGTTGCAATTGCTTGCATCTACCTCAAAGGATGTAGCTAGGGGCTGAACTTTGGTTTAGATAATTCATCGAACACGTGATAGATACGGCCTTGGAGTGAACTAAATTTGAGCTGGAAATATCATCGAGCACCCGGAGTGTGTTACAATATTTTTGTTTTTCCTTACAAATTTCTAGCTCACCCAAAATATATACAACCCCAAAATTTGAAGGAAAATCGAAAGTTATTGTTCATATAAGCAACCGAGAGTTCAAGGTTGAAGTCCGAGAGGTACGGTGCCACCCTGTTGATGTTGTCAAAGTTGACTGCTATGTGGATAGCTCAAGATGCCACAACTTTGATGACTGTCGTTGGGGGCTAAGGTGGCTGCAGATGCCTCCATATTCTTGATTAATGTCAACAGTGGCTTCAATAGCAGACGACAGAGACAAATCCTACACATTTTGGCGGAAGAAGGAGCTTGGGTCTTCGCACGACAGCTTCTCTCTGAGTGCAAATCATGGAAAATTGTTTTACCTTTTCCAAATCTTCTCAAATTCCGATTGTATTTTATGCTGGAATATTCCTTTTTCGGATATGCCTTTTAGCCATTTTGATGGCCGAAAATCACCATTTTTTCCATCACTTTTTAAATCTACTTTTGTAGACGTTTTCCTGGACGAATATAATCATTTTAATAGTGAATTTCTTCAACCATTAATCAGAAAATTCCTTTTCCCAAGGAGATTTTCAGTTACCATTTTCCTTCTTCTTTGGTGGATGACTTCGTGATTTTGGGTAGAGGAAGCTGCTCGGAAAAAATTCTCCTTTCCTGATGAACTTTTGAAAGTGGTGAGAACATGGTTAATGTATCGTTTCCCACAGACGACTTCAATTATGTTATTAAAAATCGTCAATGATCATAAACGGAATCTTCGGTACCTAAAACAAAGACGTCGAAGTGTGTCCTCATTACCCCTCCGATGCTTAAGTTAGCGAAAAGAAAAATATAAACGTAAAGATATATATTAAATGTAAAAAGATACCTGAATAATGAATTGTGTTCATGTATTTATATAGTAAGTGATACACTCATAAGATAGTTAGATTATCAAGTATCTTATTCTTTTAGGAATTGTAGGATGTGTTAAAATTCTATTAAAATAAAACAAAAGAAATCTAGCGGTATTCGACCTTATTGGAGTTCGATAAGCTTGAAGATGGAAATAGAATCCTATTAGAGTATGTCTTTTGAAATAGAGAATGAAACATAGATAAAAACTTGAGGTGATGTGAAATCATCACGTGCGGCAATTTAGCCCGACGAAGACACTTGAAAAAACTCCCAAGATGATTGAATACAACGTTGGGCATTGTTGTTCGAAGATGATCAAAAAATGACCATATCAAGTTGATTCCTTTATATGGTAGAGGCAAGATGTCAGGTGACCTAAAATCGAAACTTGTTCCTGATGTCGAAATATGTAATCGACCAACAGGGCAGAGACTTGCTACAGCTCCACCCCCATATGCGAGTAACTTTAACGTAGTTTTGGGAACGATGGATGGATTTGTACCAATAGTTTCAATAATTTTGGAATGTCTACTGATTTTGGTGGGGGGGGGGGGGGGGGGGGGGGGGGGGGGGGGTTTTTCTTCTATTTTTTACGTTCAACTTCATGGTTTTTTCAAACGCAAGTGGATTTGGTGCTACATCAGGGTATCATTTTGGAAAGGTTGATTCTTTTCATGTCTACAAAATATTAAAATACAAACACCAGTCAAGCATATCTCAATTCAAAATAGGGTATTCCATGTCTACAAATATTAAAATAAAATCGTGGAACTCAATTAACAGAATTTGTTGATCATAAACCATGGGAAAGAATTACACTCTAATCCAGTAAAATAAAGAACATTAAATAAATAAATAAAAATTCAACAATAATTAATTAATAATTAAGTAAAAGTAAAGAATGGGCAATTAAAAATGTATATATGAGTGACACCTGATCCATGACTCTGACATTGATGAAAGACGCTTCTGAGCGGAAGTCGACAATTTCAACTTGGCTGACGATTAGCTGTTCTCTGACTTCTAAGACTTAAAGACTTGAGTCACGCTATAGTGTTCGCTTGTTTGACTGCTTGAATGACCGCACTCATACATTGGGAGGAAAAATATTATTTTATTTTCGCAGGACTCACACACCCATGTGAGAGCGTGGTCAAGCAAATGATCATCCAAGTGAATTGTTTAACATTTTTCTACTTAAAGATTTTGTGGCTGGTCGATTGATCTCTTGTGAGGAATTTGCATCATCTAGAAACGAAAACACAGCCACTGATTCGTGTAAAGATATGCTTCAATAAGCTGAGTTGATCAAAGGATTGTACAATAGGTTTTTGAAAGTGTTGGGTTAGAAATCACTATCTAGAACCACTAGATAGTTTATCCACGGGATTTTGCAATGAGTATTCGCAATTGAATTGTTATTTTTCAAAGTTGTCTAAGAACACAATCTTGAAGAAACGAGCTAGTATTAGTTTAAATATTAAGGGTGCGTTCTCTTTGTCGTTTTGGGGCCGTTTTCTGTTTTCTGTTTTTCAAAACGACGAAAACGCGTTCTCTTTATCGTTTTTGAAAATGAACTTTGCAAAACAAAAAAAAAAAATTTCACACAAAACACAAAACGGGTTTTTTCCATTTTGGGCGTTTTCAGTTAAAAACACGAAAAATTTCCAAAACGCCAAAACAAATACTGTAGCTTCAAATTTTTCACTCCTCCCATTTTTTTCAATCGCGACTTCTCTCCTTCCCTCTTCCACTCTTCCTTCTCTCCATCCCTCTTAGTCCCTGAACTTTGGCTTTCTTCATTTCGATAGTTTTAGAAAATAGGAAGGGTTCAAATAAGAGCAAAAATTCAAAAATGAGTTATGTCTAGAAATATAAATGAATATATTAACACCCCATTATTCATCTTAATAAAAATTTTCACAAATTTATATGTTATTTTAATATATGAAAATATATTTCATGATTCAAAGATATTTCAAAATTCAAAGAAATTTCAGGTTTATAATATATTTAATAATATATTAACATTAAACAATTAAAATTAATTGAATAATCAGATTTTTTGAATAAAATATTATGAAATAATATTATAAAAAAGTGCAAAGAGAACGCGTTTTCTGTTTTCTGTTTTGAGAAATTGTTTTTCAAAATGACAAAGAGAACGCATTTTCAGTAATTTCAAAACAGACACCCAAAACACAAAACACAAAACGAATTTCAAAACTCAAAACACAAAACAGAAACACGAAGAGAATGCACCCTAAGTCTCTAGTTGATTTAGCTAATAATTAGGTTTTTAGTAGATTTTAAATTCTTCGTGGACACCCCCATTGGAGTTGTCGCTAAAAAGTTGCACAAATTTGAAGTAGTGATATACGAACTCTAAAATTTCTGCACCTTCTTTACAAGGTCATGAATCTAGAGCTTAGTAACTGTAACTGTATTCATAAACAATAACTTCTAATTCATTCAAAGCATCACTGAATCATCTTCAAATTTAAAGTGTCATAAAGTAAACAGTACATTGATTGCAGGCTAAATGCTAGAATGCTTTACATTTACGACTACTCGTTGAAAAGACTGAATCTGTAACTAAGCAAGAGCACCTCCATCACAGTGAGCCAAAGCGTCGATCTGATCACCATCCTTCATTTCCAGCTGTTAATAGAAATCCAGAAATTAAACTTACTGTGCAATTTTTTTGTTGGCTGAAACTAAATTTAAATAAAAAATGTAATTCCCTTTCAAAGTTTAAGCATTTTTAGAAGAGTAAGTTCAAAATGATATCAGAGCAAACCTAAAGCCTCTATTCCCACATTTATCAAAAGAGTCTACATGCCAATTTTTTGGTATAAAAATGAATCCGGTCTACAAGTGAGGGACGAGAGAAAAAAGACCTCATTAGGAGTTTGCTCCCCTTTGATGCGATGACCATCAAGAAGAAATTCGAAGTAGATGATATCACGATCTCGTTTATCACATAAGCTATCATGAGCTTCTTAAGTTGGGTGGTTCTCTTAATCCTGAAAAATACTACATTTGCGTCCTACATAAAGTGGCTATATTAGAAATATTTATGATGTATGAAACATAAAATACTCTGAAAATATTATTCCGATAATTGGAACTAATTTTATGAAGTTTTCAACAGTACATTAATCTTCCATTCTCCAAAATTCTAAACTCATTTGCAATTATATTCTTCCAATAAAATAAGGAAAATTTGTAGCAACAGTCCCTAACCTTTCACTTTTTTTGCAGACTTTACCCTAACCTTCACTTTGTGCTACTCACAGTCCCAAACCTTTAAAAAATAAGTATCTAAGGTCCAAATGGATGGTTTGACCATTAGTTGACTAAAAAAGTCAAAATTTGACCAATTTGAACCAAATTAAAAAGGGTATAATGATACTTTGTATTTTCTTAAATATTAACAATTAAAATAAAAACAAAAGAAAAGTAAAAAGTCTGCTACCAACCCCAAAACCTACCCCAAAACCGATCCTCGCCGCCATCTCCTTCATCTCTTCGCTGGAAAACATCAAGGCAACGCCACTACAACCTCTACCCTCCATAGCCAACGCTATTTGGTAAAAACTCGTCTCCACCGCTGCTACAATTTTTCCCAAGAAAAATCACCGTCCATGCCCGCCATTTGGAAAGTCTTCAGCAGCTGTAGATAACCCACCATCGTTGTCGCCCTAACCACCGCCACCAACCATCAGTTAATGCACGAGGAAGGTGGCACATAGAACATTTATTCCAAATAACAAGAATCCAGATCCAAAAATGATCGCCTGGACCTACACTTTTCAGGCAACATTGTCTCCATTACCTCTCCGTACGAGTCAAACTTGATTATTGAACTCTAAAGAAGCTCGAAATGCATTCCACGCGTATGAACTGCAAATCCACTAATTGGCGGATTTAAGGAAAATTGGTAAAGACCCATATGTGCATCTTGTTCGCCATGATGAGTAGAAGCCAATGGTGGTGGTACACAACCGTCATTCATAACGCAGACATCAGAGTTTGGGACAGAAGTTGCATGGTTCGTTACCATCGGAATCTTGCCATTTGTTTCAAATTTAAACTGTTTCTTGATGATATGGGACCATGAAACTACTCGTCTAGGAGAGTATTAAAAGCCTATAACGAAGTTAGGCTATGGGTGCTGAAGGATTGGCCAGAATTGGAGGAATGGACGTGCGTAGTTATGATTTTTTGGGCATGAAATTGGTCTGATTTTCAATTAGTTATTGCTGTTTTTTTGGTATGGGATTGTAGAGTGGGATGAAGAGGTGTTGGTGGTGTCAAAATCTAATGGTTTATCCGGCGTTGTGGGTGGGTGGTGGCTACGACAATGCCAACCACGGTGTGGGTGGGTGGCAAGAAAGAGGACGAAAGGTGATGGTTGGTGGATGTTTTGAAATACAAAATAATTGTATTTTATTTTTATTATTTTGTTTAAATTAATTATTATAAAGGATAAATGAGAATTAATAGCAAAAGTATCATTTTGCCCTTTTTAATTTGGTCAAAAATTAATTAATTTTTGACTTTTTGTCAACTAACAGTCAAATGGGTGATCTCAGATACATATTTTTGAAAGATTTTGGACTGTGAGTGGCATAAAGTGAATGTTAGGTAAAGTCTGCAAAAAGTAAAATGTTACATACCGCTGCTGCAATTTTCCCATAAAATAATTTAGCAAGTGAATCCATGATATTTCGTTTAATCATCACACATTCTCCAAAAATTTATTATTCACAAAAATTATTTTATTGAAAAAATATTTTGTTGAAAATCAGTTTGGAGAATAGAAGATTAATGTACAGCTGTTGAAATAATTTCCCAAAAATCTATCAAACGTACCCTAATCAGTTAAAAACCCTAGTCCCTATTTAGGCTCATTTTCAACAACACATTCTTCCACTAAAATAATGTTTCACTTGAATCCATAACTTTTCATTTTTTTTTAATCACACATTCTTTAAAAAAAAAAAAAAATTATAATTAACAAAATAAAAATCTCTACCAAATAGAAGCGCACGTTAACAACGAGATCCATTCGGCATATAGTACATTTTTTCCTTGTTAGACATTTATCTGACTGTATATGCATAAAAGTATAAAGAAATTAGAACCCTCGAGAACCAAAAAACTCAGCAAAATCAAAACCATCAATATTAAAATAAACTTGTAAAAATCGATTAAATAATTATTAATCGAAAACCACAGGAAAGAATTGCGTCCTTATCTTGTACAATAAAGATAAACAAAAATAGGAAGGGGCAAACGCAATGTAAATATGAGCGACGCACCTGGCTATGGACTCCGATATTTATGAAAGATGAATTTAAGCTGGGCTTCTTGCCTTCATCTTGAGCGAGATTCGACATTCTCAACTTCGCTGACGATTAGCCGTTTCTTAATGACCTTTGGTGGCGTATGGTACGGTCCCTTAACTCTCTTCAGCAGAGAAGAGACGTTTCCACTTCTAAAAACGAATATACATTTTACAGACTATAGAGAGGGTGTGTATTTTGGAAATAATAAAATTGCTTTAATTACATTTTATTATTAATTAGGACAAGTTACAGTAGAGGTCCTTTGTATTGTGTGTAATATAGTATTATGTTTAAATTTAAGGGATAATTGCAGCAAAAGTTTGGACTTTTGAAACACTAACAAACGTTTTCCAAATCTTTGATTTGTTGCAATCATCACCCATAATATTTCTAAACGTTGATTTTCTCATTAATTTCCTTCTCCCTCCACAGAATTATCATTTCTTCATCTTCTTTGCTGCCATTTTTTATCCTTCCGACGCCATGCTTTTTTGTCGGCCGGTAGTAGGTGGAGGTGACGGTGGTCGGTGTGGATTTTAGGCTTGCGATGGGGTGAGGCTGAGGCTGAGGATTGAGAGGAAGAAGACGATTTTGTGTGTGTGTGTGTGTGTTTTTTTTTCTTATATTTTTAATTTAACTATTTAGCGCGATAAAGGAAAGTTACTCTTTTACCTCTTCTTAAAATATTAAAAATGTGGTCAAAATTAAATTTGTGATCAACTGACATAATTGTGGATGGAAACTGTCCAAAAGAACTTCATCTGCAACATTTGAAAATGTTAAAGGTGACTGTTGCAACAAATCAAAAGTTTTGAAAAAAATTGCTAGTGTTTCAAAGACTTAGAGCTTCTGCTGCAATTATCCCTAAATTTAATGGAGTACTTCCCTATTGGATAAATATATTTACATAATAACTAGACTACATTTCAATTGTATTATATGTTCATAATATTTATACATTATCATATTTATCCCTTAAATTTTCTTCCATCACATTCTTATTCTCAAATTAACATAAATTTTTTTTTCTGATTATGGTTTCTGTTTCTCTCTAAAATTTTCTATAAGACATAGTAAAAAGACTCATTTGACCATTGTATATTTAAATCAGCAAAACAAATAATAAAAATGTAAAAATGGGATTAAATATTTGATCATCATTTTAAAACACGTTAACAATATTTTCGGACGAAAGCCATGATTAAGAACGATATTTTTGGACAAAACCTATGATTAAGGACAATATATTATGATAGATCAAATGTTAAAAATGAGAATGTGATATAAAAAAAATTAAGGATACAGGTGTGATCATGAATAAAAGTTATTGACATTTAATGTAATTAAAATGTGGTGTATTTATAAAAATGATGTAGTGTGAATATAACCATCATTTCCTATTTACCAACTACAATTAATAGGTAGGGTGTCAATTTCCATGAAAATTTCAATCGCGTTGTCAACCTACTATAATTCGTATCTTCCTCATTTTGGCTCTTAAATACAACTTGTATGTCCGTCAGCTTGATGTCAACAATGCCTTCTTGCGAGGCTTTCTTTCCGAGGTGGTATACATGGATTAGTCTTCGGGATTCATTCATGAAAACGCTCCTACTAGTGTATACAGCTTCAAAAAGTTGCATATGATCTCAAACAGACGCCTCAGGCTTAGTATATTGAGGTTAAAAGTTTTCTCCTCTACTATGATTTTGGAAACTCCCTCAGTGATATCTCTCATCTTTCTTTTCATCAATAATTCTGTCACTATCTACTTCTTAGCTTATATGAATGATATCAGTAGCAATGACAGTAAGGTTGTCTCTAGTTACATTGATGCACTTTCCCTTTGTTTCTCGATCAAAGATATTGGCTCGCTCGATTAGTTTCTTGGGGTTGAAATCATCCAGTCCTTCTCCAGTGACCTTCTCTCGCACTAATATAGCTGATGCCAAAGAATGCTCTACTCGGTACTTCCTCACTCTCTTAACGATGGCTTACCTATCCATCAATTCAGTAAGATTGTGGTGATGGTTGCAATTCAGTAGCAATGATAGTAAGGTTTCAGCCACCGGAGAGCTAGCGAGTCGGTTGGCTAGGCAAGCCAGCTTGGTAGCTACCCATCAGCCATGAAGTTGCACAAGTTTTTCTGTTTAACAAACCAATCGTACTTATTGTCATCACTAGTTTGATGTCTAATTACTTAATGAATTATGAATTTTTATATTTAGTCACTGTTTGTCTCCTTTTTAAAAAAAAAATTGGGGAAAAATAATTTTTTGAATAGTGATTTTTTGAAAAATGTGTGGTTAAAAGTATGAAATTTTTTTGAGTTTACCTGCAAAATATTTTATTGTGTGAACATGCGATTAAAAATGAGTTTAAGCAAAAAAATTGAAAAAGGAAGACAAACAAGGGTTTATTTATGTTAAAGATATTTGTGGTGTAGTGAATTTCGGAAATTATCTAGGGGCATGTGAGATCAACAACGTGTTATAAGGTTATACAAAATTTGTGTGCTATGTTTTTATATTGATGGAGTATTTTCTTTGTTAATGGAATCAAGGCTTACGATCGATAAGAGTAGCGTTATTTATTTAAACTATAATCAATTTATGTGATAATGAGGTCATTGTCACATTGTCAAATGAAAAAAAAAAAAAATGCATTCAAACTTCATTTGACCATGTTAGTCATTTAGACACTAAATAAATACCATATGGCAAGTAAGCAGAGGTGTAACAAAAATAATTGTTGAAATAGAGTCCTCAACATAAAATCGTGTTTCATTCATAGCATTAGGCCATAAACTTCTTAGAAATCATAAAGTAGACAGTAGATTTTCTGCCTAATAAAAGGGGACTAAAAATATCTAAGCAATTGAAATCGAACGCAGACTAAATGCTGCCATAAATTCAATAATAAGCCATTACTGAATAGTAATAGCAAGCTAGAATGATTTTGTTGGAAATGGTATGTTATTGGGTCAACTTTGACCACAATTTTAAGTGGGACCCGATGTTCGACTTATCAAAATTAATGTTCTATAAAATTCTACGTTCCAAGTAGATGAGCATAGAATATCTAATTCGGAAAAACCATTTCAATATGAATGAGAAATTATGGTTGAAAGTTGGACGATAAATAAGAGGAATAAATTGGAAAAATGTTCCAATCCCACATTGGTTGTAAATACAACCTTGAACCACTTAATAAACTCCAAGTTTGGAAATGGGTTTGGGCCCCAAGGGGTACCAATAGTCTTTGAAAGAGGGGAGTCTTAGACAATGTCTAGACTAATCCAAAGGCCAAACGCGTGCGCGCCGCCGCCGCCGCCGTCCGGTCGGGTCGGGGCGTGGGTGTGGGCCTGTGTCAATATTAATTTTTTGGATAAAATTCATTTCAATTTTATTCCCTCTCTTTCTTTGACAGTTTTTTAACCGACCCATCAGTTTTGCCAAACTGTTCATTGAGTGGGCGTGAGTGGAGGGCCGTGTGGAGAACTGCTCAAACCACCAACTATCTCCTCTATTTAAATGGTACTCGGCTTTCAATTTAAAACACAGAAATTCATGAAACATACTGCATACATACATATACTCTTCTTCTTCCCGCATTGGTCTGCAGAGAGTACTCCAACAATTCTGGTTCGTTGTTCTTGCAGTCGAAGTGCTGCTTCTGCAAGTGTCTGATCGTTGTATCTTGGGAGACGCTTTACCACATACCGTAAGCACCGTGTGACGGGGTAAAAACGTCTTAAGGACAGAGAGCCTTGTTCTCGCCTCGATCATCCCCTTCCAAATTCTGTTCTCGCTTATGAAATACTGTTCCATTTGTTTTCGAATTGTTTACTGTTCTGGAAAAACTATTCTGAGTATCAAACCACAAACAACAACTTAAGACGTTTTTTCCGATTTACTTTGGTTTTTTCCAAAACTGTACTTGTTTATCGTTCTGCAGAATTTTAATTAATAAATTCTGACTTGTTGATCTTCTGTTTTGAAAACAGAAATGACTAATACTGTTGGGACCAATGCAATTCCCCCTACTGTGGCTGTGGCGCCAACTATGGCTACTGTAACGCCATCCATGTCTGGTTCAACTCATGTTCCTCACGGAGAAAAACCTGAAAAATTTAATGGGGTCGATTTTAAGAGATGGCAGCAGAAAATGCTGTTTTATCTCACCACTCTGAACCTGGCAAAGTTTCTCACGGAGGATCCTCCTTCTGTTCAACAAGGAGAAAATAATCGAGCTTCGATTATTGCACTGGACGCATGGAAACATTCTGATTTTTTATGCAAAAATTATGTACTGAATGGACTAAATGATTCGCTATATGGTGTGTATAGCATAATGAAAACTGCAAAAGAACTTTGGGAATCTTTAGAGAAAAAATATAAAACTGAAGATGCCGGATCTAAGAAATTTCTTGTCGGTAAAATTTTGGAATATAAAATGATTGACTCTAAATCTGTTATTTCCCAAGTTCAAGATTTGCAGGTACTCCTCCATGATTTACATGCTGAAAAAATGACTGTAAGTGAGTCATTCCAAGTAGCAGCGGTAATCGAAAAACTCCCGCCTTCCTGGAGAGATTTCAAAAATTACCTCAAACACAAACGCAAGGAAATGAACATGGAGGAGTTGATTGTGCGTTTGAGGATCGAAGAAGATACTAAGAAATCTGAAAGGAAGAACGGTGGACCAAGCATGGAAGCTAAGGCAAACATGGCTGAATCAAGTTCAAAGAAGAACATGAAAAGGAAGCACTCAAACTTCGCTCCAAAGAAAAATGAAAACAACCAAAAGAACAAGAAGTTCAAAGGGGACTGCTTCAATTGTGGCAAACCTGGACATCGTGCAATTGACTGTCGCAAACCTAAAAAGCAAAATGACCATGCACATGTTGTTGAAACTGAAAATCTATCTGAAGGTGTTCAAGAAATGCACCTATCTGCTGTAATATCTGAATGTAATAGTGTTGGAAATCCCAGGGAATGGTGGGTGGACACTGGTGCCACTCGCCACATATGTGCTGAAAAGAATGTGTTCTCTGATTACAAAGCTATCAATGGAGAACAATTGTTCATGGGAAATTCCTCAAGCTCAAAGGTTGAAGGACAAGGAAATGTGACATTGAAGATGACATCTGGCAAGGAACTCGTCCTCAATAATGTGCTGCATATGCCAGACATTCGGAAAAATCTTGTTTCTGGTTCTCTTCTTAGCAAGAATGGGTTTAAGTTAGTATTTGTATCTGACAAATTTGTACTAACTAAAAATGGGATGTATGTTGGAAAAGGTTACATGACCGATGGGATGTTCAAGATGAACGTCCTTACTATTGTACCTAAATTGAACCAAATTAATGAAGCTTCTACTTCTGCGTATATTGTTGATTCTTCGTGTTTATGGCATAAAAGATTAGGACATGCAAACTTCAGATCTGTGCGCAAATTAATGAACTTAAATTTGTTGCCTTCTCTAAGTTTCGATCCTAACCACAAATGTGAAACTTGTGTTGAGGCTAAGTTAGCCAAAAGACCATTTCCTTCAGTTGATAGAAATACTTTACCTTTAGAATTAATTCACAGTGATATATATGACTTGAAATTCGTACAAACTAAAGGTGGGAAAAAGTATTTCATCACCTTCATTGACGATTGCACTCGGTACTGTTATGTTTATCTATTAAAAAGCAAAGATGAGGCTTTGGAAATGTTTAAACATTATAAGAATGAAGTTGAAAATCAACTTAGCAAAACAATAAAAATTGTTCGAAGTGATAGAGGTGGAGAATATGGAGCGCCATTTGAAGAATTTTGTTCTCTACAAGGCATCATTCATCAAACAACGGCTCCTTACTCACCTCAATCTAATGGTATCGCGGAACGAAAGAACCGCACGCTTAAAGAAATGATGAATGCTATGTTGATTAGTTGTGGTCTACCACAGAATTTGTGGGGGGAGGCTATCCTCTCGGCAAATCACATTCTTAACAAAATACCACACAAAGTAAAGGATGAAACTCCTTACGAGTTATGGAAAGGTCATAAACCTTCATATAAATACTTGAAAGTGTGGGGGTGTTTGGCAAAGGTAGAAGTGCCAAAACCTAAACAAATAAAAATAGGACCAAAAACTGTAGATTGCATATTTATAGGATATGCTCATAACAGTAGTGCATATCGCTTCCTTGTGCATAAATCCGAGATTACGGATATACATGAAGATACAATAATTGAATCAAGGAATGCAAGTTTCTTCGAAAATGTCTTTCCTCGTAAAGACAAAAGTGATGTGAGTTCAACAAAACGAACCTACGATACTGCAAATAATGATGAAAATGAAGAAGAACTTAGACGCAGTAAAAGGGCTAGAAAATCTACGTCCTTCGGTTCAGAATTTCTAACGTACATGATCGAAAATGAACCAAAGGCATTCAGTGAAGCAATGTCAACACCAGAGGCTCCCTTTTGGAAAGAAGCTATCAATAGTGAAATTGAATCGATAATGCAAAATCACACTTGGGAGTTGGTCGATCTCCCACCTGGAAATAAACCTCTAGGTTGCAAGTGGATTTTCAAGAAAAAGTTAAAATCGGATGGATCTATTGATAAATACAAGGCTCGTTTAGTAGCAAAAGAATATAGACAAAAGGAAGGTCTTGATTTCTTTGATACTTACTCACCAGTAACGAGGATTACTTCGATAAGAATCCTTATCGCAATTGCTGCGATACATAATCTCGAAATTCATCAAATGGATGTTAAAACCGCCTTTTTAAATGGTGAGTTGGAAAAAGAAATATACATGGAGCAACCTGAAGGATTTGTCGCTTATGGACAAGAGAAAAAGGTTTGCAGACTCGTTAAATCTTTATATGGATTAAAACAGGCGTCAAAACAGTGGCACCAAAAGTTTGACAAAACAATGTTGTCAAATGGTTTTAAAATTAACGAGTGTGATAAATGTGTGTATAATAAGAATACACCGACAGCATATGTCTTAGTATGTTTATATGTAGACGATATGCTAATTCTAGGTAGCAATCATGATATCATTGTGTCTACTAAGAAAATGCTAACAAAACATTTTGACATGAAGGACATGGGTGTAGCAGATGTAATTCTTGGAATTAAAATCTCTCTAAAACACCAGATGGCCTCGTTCTTTCACAATCTCATTATGTTGAGTCTGTGCTAAAGAGATTTGGAGTCTTTGATGAAAGTCCAGTCAAAACTCCGGTAGACACGAGCCTACACTTAGCAAAAAATAGAAGTGAACCTGTACATCAATTAAGATATTCTCAGGTTATTGGAAGTCTGATGTATTTAATGAACTGCACACGTCCTGACATTGCGTTCGCGGTTAATAAATTGAGCAGGTTCACATGTAATCCAAGCAATGACCACTGGAAGGCATTGAATAGGGTACTTCGATACTTAAAACACACCTTAAAATTTGGATTACATTATATGAGATATCCAGCAGTATTAGAAGGATATTGTGATGCAAACTGGATATCTGATATGAAAGATTCTAAATCCACAAGTGGTTATATATTTACACTTGGTGGTGCGGCAGTGTCTTGGAAATCCTCAAAGCAAACTTGCATAGCTCGATCAACAATGGAATCGGAGTTCATAGCACTAGATAAATCTGGAGAAGAAGCAGAATGGCTTCGTAACTTCTTAGAGGATATCCCGTGTTGGC
The DNA here is from genome assembly GCA_019395295.1 of Osmanthus fragrans. Lineage (NCBI taxonomy): Eukaryota > Viridiplantae > Streptophyta > Magnoliopsida > Lamiales > Oleaceae > Osmanthus > Osmanthus fragrans. Next base: position 6,196,356 of record CM033342.1, read on the forward strand.
ATAAGCCGGTGCCTGCAATTAGTATTCACTGTGACAACCAATCTGCTATTGCAAGGGCACAAAGTTGCATGTATAATGGTAAGTCTAGACATATACGTCGTAGACACAATACCATAAAGCAGTTGATCTCAAATGGTATTATCTCCATTGATTATGTGAAATCAAAGGAAAATCTCGCGGATCCGCTTACAAAAGGTCTACCAAGAGATCAAGTATATTATCTATCAAAGGGAATGGGATTAAAGCCAACCACGCATGAATCTTAATGATGGTAACCCAACCTTGTTGACTGGAGATCCCAAGATCTTGGTTCAATGGGACAACTAAGTTGTTAAGACTCAGTTAAGCACTTAACCGTTCCTTTCTAAAAAGTGCTGTCTGCAGAATGTAAAAGGCTAAGTTGTAACTTTTAATGATTCCTATAGCTTGGATAAACCAAGTGGAGTATAGCAGAATACTCTTAACAGGAGATCACCTATATAAGTGTGAAGTGGGGCCGTTTCTATGAGAGTTTGGGGCTTAAAATTCTCTAAAGCACTTACGAATCCCAAGAATTGTTCAGGGCCAAAATGAACACAACTATGAGAACCTAAGAATTGAATAGAAAGGTTATTGTGTGGATACTGTTGTCTTGGTTTACACCAACGGCTGAACAGTTCAAGACATCAGTTCACTGACTAGCCAAGTAAACTCGATAGTATTCCACTAAGGCGGGTTCAAAGCCAAAAGCTACCTCTCCTGATGCAATAAGTCTTTTGCCTGTACTCTCTGTTCATGTCTGCATTGCATAATCATGATAATTTCCATTCATGTGGGGGATTGTTGGAAATGGTATGTTATTGGGTCAACTTTGACCACAATTTTAAGTGGGACCCGATGTTCGACTTATCAAAATTAATGTTCTATAAAATTCTACGTTCCAAGTAGATGAGCATAGAATATCTAATTCGGAAAAACCATTTCAATATGAATGAGAAATTATGGTTGAAAGTTGGACGATAAATAAGAGGAATAAATTGGAAAAATGTTCCAATCCCACATTGGTTGTAAATACAACCTTGAACCACTTAATAAACTCCAAGTTTGGAAATGGGTTTGGGCCCCAAGGGGTACCAATAGTCTTTGAAAGAGGGGAGTCTTAGACAATGTCTAGACTAATCCAAAGGCCAAACGCGTGCGCGCCGCCGCCGCCGCCGTCCGGTCGGGTCGGGGCGTGGGTGTGGGCCTGTGTCAATATTAATTTTTTGGATAAAATTCATTTCAATTTTATTCCCTCTCTTTCTTTGACAGTTTTTTAACCGACCCATCAGTTTTGCCAAACTGTTCATTGAGTGGGCGTGAGTGGAGGGCCGTGTGGAGAACTGCTCAAACCACCAACTATCTCCTCTATTTAAATGGTACTCGGCTTTCAATTTAAAACACAGAAATTCATGAAACATACTGCATACATACATATACTCTTCTTCTTCCCGCATTGGTCTGCAGAGAGTACTCCAACAATTCTGGTTCGTTGTTCTTGCAGTCGAAGTGCTGCTTCTGCAAGTGTCTGATCGTTGTATCTTGGGAGACGCTTTACCACATACCGTAAGCACCGTGTGACGGGGTAAAAACGTCTTAAGGACAGAGAGCCTTGTTCTCGCCTCGATCATCCCCTTCCAAATTCTGTTCTCGCTTATGAAATACTGTTCCATTTGTTTTCGAATTGTTTACTGTTCTGGAAAAACTATTCTGAGTATCAAACCACAAACAACAGATTTTGTATCACAACTCCCCCAAGAGGCAAGAAGAGCATCTATCTGATCACCATCCTCCAGTCCCGCCTGTTAAAAGAAATTCAGAAATTACACTTAGACGAGGTGGTTCAACGTGTTATCCATCCAACACCTATTTTGGGAGATGATTGTCAAAAAATCGTTAGCACCGATGTGGGACAAATTCATCTTAAGGACAAAGTGTCAAACACTTGCCTCGACCGAATCGCATCATCTACATCTCATCTTTTTTATATTTGATTTCTTTTTCCATTTACATATGTGATTTTAGAATCTGATTTCATTTATTTATATGTTTATGTTGCAAGGAGAAATTCTAAAGAAAGAAAGGTTTGGAACGCGACAAATTCATATTCTTGTATATGATTTCTTCTCAAATTCAGATTCGGTAAATCGAAATTACGTTTCGATTCCACGGTACGTTTTGCTATGAATATAATATGCACATTATCGGTGTATTTTCTCCAACAAAATTTTGAAGGATAATGCATCTAATAAAAATATTTCCTCCGATATTGTAGTTCCAAATAAATCTAGTGATCAAAGATTATATGGAAATTTGCCAGTAATATAAACTTCTGGTAGCAAATCGCAACAAAGCTGAGTTCATTACTAATTACTGAATTATAAACTTTTTACTAAAAGTCTGTTTGATTGCAAGAATAGAATTTGAGTAGAAAGAAAATGAATTACAGAGAATTGAATTGCATAGAACTTGTTTTATAGAGAATTGTTGATTAATTGTGTTTAATTTGTATAATTTTCTACCCGAAAAAGTTTGATATTTTGGATCTTTTGGTAGTCGTTTGACTTTGTTTTTCATGAAAATTGTTCATTAAAGAAATAGAAGTTGTTTCAACTGGGGATAGAATTTATTCCAATTGCAAAAAAAAAAAAAAAAAAAAAAAAAAAAAAAACAACAACGAATACTATTCGTTTGACTTTGTTTTTCATAGAAATTGTTAATTAAAGGATTTATTTTTTTTAACAATTGGGACTAGAATTTATTCCAATTGCAAAAAATAAAAATAATAATAATAAATTAAATAAAATACCTGGAAATGTTTTTCCCACCAAAGTGGTGGGAAAATCAATTCATCCAAAACCAGGAAAAGGGGCACGTGGGGTCGTGGGTGGAAAAAGTAATTGCCAAGAAAAAATGTGCTATCAAACATGTTAATTGGGTCTATAAAAATTAGGTGCTATCAAACAGGCCCTAAAGAAAACAAAGTGGAATTTGGATCTCTTCTTTAATTAATGCTTAATTTTTAACAATTACGACAAACAGGTGGATGATGATCAATTACAATTCTTGGAGGCAAATATATTGAAAGTTAATTTACCATATCCTGATATTTTGCTTCTGAACAAATATAAAAGTAAAAAGAAGATATAAAACCTAAAATATACGAGCTGTACTTGTTTATCATGAAATCAGATCATGTTATATGCGGAAATACAATAAAATTCATAGCTTAAATATTTTGGACGAATCTGCTTACAATCACGGTCAGTTACGATTGGCTAACGCCTAACCCGGACATTTTTTTCACCGTTCCACAAATTAAAAATCAGCAATATATTCCCCTTGTTTGATCCTCATTATTTTCAACCACACATTCTCTCATAAAATAATTTTACACGTAAACCAAAAACTTTTTTGCCTAAACTCTCTACCTTCTCTCTAAAACCGCCCAAAAACAAAACCCTAGGTGTCTCGCCAGGGGTGGGAGCTTCAGCTCCTCCCCCTTTTTTCTTTTTCTTCCCCATCCAGTCCTCTTTTTCCCTCTTTCTGTGCGTTTTTTCGTCTGTTTTGGTGTGTTTTTTCGTCTGGCGCTTCTGGGGGATGCGCCATAGGGACCGTCGGGTTTTCTCCTTCGTAGTGCTGGTTTTGCTTGCGCTTTGGTTTCTTCGCGTTGTGTTGGGACTTGAATCTGGTGATGCGGCTCTTCTTTGGCAATTTTTGGGGCATGGGTACTCGTGTGTGGCGGTCGAGGTTCAGGCCGGGGGTTGTACGGCCGGCCTCCCCGGTGGAGGTTGTGGTTTTCTGTACGCGAGTCGGGTCCTCGTGTCGTCGGGGTTTCGTGATGCTGGTGCCGCAGGGGTTTTGCAGCTGGGGTCTTCTTGCCGGGCTTGTGGTCCTGTGTGTTTGTGTTGTAGTTTAGGTTTGTTTTTTCTATTATTGTTGGCTTTTGGACTTAGTGTGCATGGCAGTTGCGTGACTCTATGTTCTAGAGTGCTCGCCCTCTCTTGGGAGAGGTTTGGAAGTTTAGACAATGTCTACACACTTTGTGTGCGGGGGTGCTCCAGCGCATTTTGCGTAGTTTGACTATTAGTCGGGTTTTCCTGTGTTGATTAGTCACAGTTGTAACTTCGTTGCTATGAATGAATTTTTCCATTCAAAAAAAAAAAAAAATAGGGGCTTAAGTCAATCTTAGAGATATGTAATTGCTCGTCCAAGTTCTTCAACTTTCATCTTGTACTTTTTAGTCCTCATAATTTGACTTTTCTATCAATTTCATCCTTGAAAATTGCAATCCCAGGTCCTTAAACTTTTGACACTTCTGCACTTCGGTCCCCAAAGTCATCTTTCCGTGCAGTTTTGATTTTTTCTTAGTATTTCGACCATAACTTTGGCTACGATTTTCAGAATCACGCTCATGACCCCAATTCGGAAACCTCTATTCAGCGCGCACATAGTGGCCACCGAGCTCTGCTGCTAAAATATTAAAAAAAAAAATTGTGAAATGGAAAAAAAAAATCTTCAACAACCAAAAAATTTGAACAAAAATATTATATTTGTGATTTACTCTATTTAATATTAATTGGTGTAATGTTATGTAGTGCATATTGGCGTGATGCAAGTGATAAAGTATATAGCAGAGATTGGTTATTAAATATTATGAATACAACTAAAGAGTTGAATACTATGGTTAGTATTAATTATAATTAATTTACTGTAATTAATTTCATTTCATACTTAATATATTTAATTTATATTTGTTTATTTTATTAGCATATTGACATGGAGTTAAAACTATTGAGACGGTTGATTGTTGATGCTTGCACATTGGTGTCTAAAGAATATGAAATTTTGAACTTTAGATTTGAAAGTGAATGTGCTCGTCAAATTATGTGACAACAACAGTTTGAAGATGGAGATGCAAGTGAAGATGCAGGAAATATTCTAATTTTACGGGAGTACTTAGATGGTAAACTACCAGTTGGTAATTCTCCATGGGTAATGTGTAATTATCTGTTAATTCCATGTGCATATTCAGGCAACATTTGGTATGTTTTCTTGTGAATTTTTGAGAATGGAAGTTCGAGGTGTATGATTGCAGCTTTTACTATTTTCTCATTGTTCATCTTCTTTTCCTCTTCGGTGTTAGACTAGATGATAAGAAACTTTAAATTCATAACCCAAATCAGTCCAAACGAGAAGAATTGACAAGTAAAGGTAATAGTTGTTGAAAAATTAGTACCAAAGCAAGCAAAACATTACAGCACCAGATATCAAGACATGGTGTTAGTGGATCTTAAGGTAAACATCTCAGTTAACATTTCTTCATTTTCTGTAGAGAAGTTCTTCAAAGAAAAAACTAACATTTATTTTCATTTCCATAGAAAACATAAGTTTTACATCATCGCTAAATATCTTTTTCTCTTCTTGTTACTTTGCTTTTTACGCTAATAAAAACACAATAACTATAAAACTCGTAGATCACACGAGGCACAAACTAGTATATTAATAAGAGTAACTTACTTTTAATCTCTTAAATGTTGGGAACAAAAATAAGCCCAAAATTTGTTAGGGGTACATAATTGCTACTTTCGCCAAGTTAGGACTCCATAATTTTTTGGCTTAATAGTAGAAAACCCCCCTTTATATTAGAAGTTATGTGGAAATAGCAGAAAAGGTCCTTGTTTGAAACCTTTTGTGTGGAATACAACCTTTTGGTGCGAAAAACCCTCCTACCGTTCAATTCCGTTAATTTAACTGTTAGAAAAAAAATTGACAAATAATAATAATAATAATAATAATAATAATAATAATAATAATAATAAAGGAACAAGAAATAATTGCAGTTGCAGTCTCAAACTTTTTTTAAAACTATATTCAATTTTTTAAGTGTCACTCACAATCTCAAACCTTTAAAACTTTATTTTCTTCTCTACCCTACCCCAATTCATCTTCTTCTAATTGACAATATGCCTTTTTAATATTTTGGAACTGATTAACAACCATTTCCAGCGGAGGAGGGTATTGTTAACCCTAAAAAATGTAATCAACAGATGTCGGTATCAGATTCGTGACACGTGGATTCCAGCGAGTTGATCGGAGCTGATGATCGGGGAGTATGTATGAACTGTCGAGTCAGAACACCGACGAATGTTTCTTGTGTCGAATGAATAAAGATTTGTAACCGATTTTACGTTTTATCCATTATAATGTTGTAAAATCACAATGATTATATGAACAAAGAATTTTCACAATAATATCCTTTGTAAGAACTCAAGTTTATGCCTTATATTATCTCGAATTCAGCATCCTTATTACAATCACAAGAAGTGTTATTTGTAGACAAACGGCCGAACTGTCTGTCGTTGGATTGAATCCACGCGTCTTCATCCTATTGAATTGAACATCACATCACTCATTCACAACATTAACTATAGTGATGATTATCCTGTCACCCCCTTCCTTTTGACTGACATTAAGTAAGGTGGCTTAAAGTAACTTGTCACGTCAATCACTTCTCAGAGATATCCTTCAAATTTGTTTCTTATGAGGACCTCGGTGAACAAAGCATTAAGCAACTGGGGGGACTTCGGATTTACCAAGTTCGTTCCTTCTAATGACTTCGGATTGAAGAAGTATTATACTGTTGAAGGGATTTCGATTTGAATGGGACATCGACGTCGAAGTGAACGTACCTCGTAATGACTTCGGTATTCGATCTGGACACTTCGGCCGAAGCAGATTTCACTCATCTTTGGTTTTTTGCTTGCCACGTGTCCCGCTACAACCTTTCCCCGTCTCTTAAACAGTGATTCCTTTTTAATGGAGTAACAGTTATAATCCTTGAACGTATATTAAAGAAGGTATATTTGAAGACTTTAATGGAGGCAATCCAGGAATCAAAATTTCACTCTCTGAAAGTGGAAGTTTTACGTCCCCTTCATGCACATGGTGGTAAATATGGTCCACAGCACAAGATAGTGTGAAAAAAGTAGCCCCAACCAATCTTGTATTTATTTTTTCCTATCATTTGTATGTATTTGATAAATATTCTTCTTTGTTATCATATATATATATATATATATATATATATATAATATGGGCTAATTTCTTGTATTGAAATTTATGGTAGTAGTTTAATCTAACTTTAATTAATTTTAATATTTATTTTTAATGTTAAAATGCTTATTTTTATGTGTATTTTATTATGTTGAATGCTCTTCATTTATTTGGCCACTAAATTATTGATTTTAGTGATTTGTATATCGTCTGAGAGTGCACATTTTAGTCCAAATAGTAAATGCTCTAGGTTTGTATAAGAAATAGAGATATAGATATACTCATATACCTCTAATCCTAGGTAATCCATTGAACTATTTTCACAAAGATTTAATTTCGTTGTTTGATTTTAATCGATATAGAGATATAGTATATTAAACCAATTAATTATGGTTAATTTTTCTCTAGAGGGGTAATTAGTTAAAATTGAAAAATTGGGTCTAACATCGTAAAGAGTAATTTATTAATTAGCTTGTGGAGAAATTAATTAGACGACGATTAAGCAAAACCATGAATCTTAACCATGTTTTCCTCCAAAATTTTCAAGTATTTATGTATTCTTATTTTTGATGATTTTTATTTAATTTTCCTTATTTTTCAAAATCAAATCTTTATTGTGTATTTGTTTTTATTGTTAAAATTAAATTAATTAAAGTTGTATAATATATAATAAACATTCATCGAGAAATCGACAACTCGGGCTCAAAAAATTTACTTTATTATTTGAACGCTACCCGTGCACTTGCGGTTGACACTTTCTTAGCGAACAAGATCCATAACATACAATCACTTTGTGTAACTCACGATCAAAGGCAAGTTTTGAATTCAAAATTGGTTCAATTGGATGAATACCCATGATTGTTTGATCCTGTTGGAGGTTCGACTACCAACAATTGGAAGAAAACTATTGTGGGCTTGCCAATTGATAAAGGCAGAATAGCCTCGATTTACTTACAGTTAGGACACAAATCCCAATGTTGAATCTGGTGTTTGAAGGATGTATTTGATGATTTCTCGCCATGATGTTGGTCACCCATGGGAGGCGAGTTGACCGATATGTGGCTGTCGGCATGGGTATGGTCGGAACGGGTAGTGCTGCAATGTTATCCTTCTCGGTTCGAGGACTTTCAAGGTTCGTAGGACCCAATTGTGGCTGCGTTAGACCGGGGCAGGTGGGTAGAGTGTGACGGCTGGATGATGCCATCATCATTGGTGGCCAAGTACGATGGCTTAAGTGGTGGCGTGGTGGAGTTATTGGTGGTTAAAATGTGACGACTCTTTGATTGTATGTTATATTAATTCGTCCTCAAGTTTTTGAAAAGTTGAATTACTAAGTTCTAATTTTGGTTTAATTGGGTTTTTTGCATTTAATCAAAGACATTCATATATCATCAGTTTTGTCCAGGAAGAAGATGAAGTGGGGTGGGGAAGAAAATAAAATTTTAGAGATTTGGGATTGTGGGTTGCACATATAAAAAATTTGATTATAACTCGCAAAAAAATGAAAAATTTGGGACTGCAACTGTAATTATTCCTATTAATTTTGGCAATTTTTATTGTTTTTAATAGCTAAACTAACAGAATTGGACGGTAGGGGTTTTCGCACCTGAAAAGTTGTATTCCGCACTAAAGGTTTCAAATAGGGATCTTTTCTACTATTTCCAATAGGTGGGGGGTTTTCTGCACAACGTCTAATATATATGAGGTTTTCTTCTATTAACCCTAATTAGATATGAGGTTTTCTTCTATTAAGCCTAATTTTCCCTTAAAAGAAAGTGTAGCTCATAAGCCAAACTGTCTTTTTGGATGAAATCCATTCAAAAGGCTTATTGCACCAAAAATGAAAAGGTTTGGGATCATTTGCACTACTTTTGAAAGATTTGTATCAATAACATAATATGTGCAAAGGTTTGGAACCACTAGCTCCAGTTTCCTTCCAAAGAATCTCTTTATCATTTGCATTAAGCTTAACATGGTTCGGTTTCGATTCCACGAGTACCTTAACCAAATTTAAAATCAATGGTCTTCGTTAATGCAACCAGTTGTAGTATTACAGTCAAACTCGGTTCAATTTTGAACCAAACTTTCGAAAGGAAAAAAAAATAGTAAAAAAAAAAAAATTGAAAATGGGTTACTAATGTCATCAAGAAAATTTTATTTTATAATAACCCTAAAAAATAGAAATGATTTTAATGGTTCCCGATTCTAGTAGTGATGGCAAAAAAATCCGTCCCGATTTTTTTACTGCTCCTAACTTGCATTTATTATTCGATCACTAAAAATTCCTCAATTAACTATGGTATTCCTTTGAACACCCAATTATCCCCTCACCACAAAACGCCCTCTCATAGTTTATAAAACAATACCCAATTTAAAATTTGATTCTCACTCATATTTTCCTCTATATTTGCTAACTTAAGAATAAGCTTGATCATAAGAAGAGCAAGAGCAACAAATTTCTAGTATTAACATGGATTTTTATCTTAAAAAATTAGTGTTTCAAACAAAACAATTTATCAATTTCTCTCATAAAGTAACACTATAAAAATAGTTCAGGGTTGCTCCAAGCTCATTTAATTTTGAATTATTCCCAAAGTACAGGAAAAACTCACAAATTTGATACAGAATTTTAAAAAGGCAGTATTATGTCCATCTGTTATTTATGTGAGCCATCTGTCTTTTAGATCCTATCCATCAAATTTAAATTTCTGTATCAATTCTGTATTTATTTCATGTATCCATAGCATGATTGTTTAATTTTTCATAGATAAGTTTTTTTAATGGAATTTTTTTCTATGTATCAGTTTAGTACAAATAAAAATGTAAATAAATAAAAATTGTCCCCCTGACTCCGTCTCTTAAGTAATTGCGACGACTTTAAGGTCTTCTATTGCGTATGTATACATTGAACAAGAAGGTATGCCACCCATATGAGCTTGTACTAACATTAGAACATTACAGTAGTTTTGTCTTGGTACAATCCATTATGAAGGGAACGCCACACATGCCAGAGCAAATTAGGGTTTGAATTTTTGGACATTGAAATATTTCGAGACAGCTTTTAGGCATTACCTAACCTATTACTTGATAAAAAAAATATCCTTGCCATTTAGGCTCCATTTAACTCTTTCTTGGATTAACATATTATTAGGTTAATGAAAACCGTTTACTACAAACTTTACGCGCGATAAAGATTATCGTAATACCGTATACTTATTTGATAAGTCTTGATAATAACTTTTATCAAGACGTCTTTTTCATCGTATTTGCGATTTAAATTTGATTTCTCCTCTTCGAAAATAGATAAAGAGTATCGTTCATCACCAATAAGAGAATAAGCAATAAAAAAGAATAAGCTGTTATATCGTGCTGACTGTACAAATTAAACAAATTTTTATTTCTTCTGATTTAATAATGTCCGAAAGTTAGTACTATTTATTTATTTTCTTCTAATATGTCATAAGATTTTAAATAAAAATGACATAAGAATCTAATTCTCTATTCACTTGAAAACATAAAATAAGGAGGTTTGGAAAGAATATTGAATAAATTCAATAAAAGTGAGATAGATAGAAAAATAATTGAAAGTGATATTCTTACTTAAAATATTACATGCCATTGAAATAATTGTAATAAATATTTTTAAACTTTAGATTTTATTTTATATTCTTTCCTTGAGATAAATATTATGACAAGTACTTGCCGGTTCACCAGGCACCCATTACCCACCCCTTATCAATTGCCCACTATTTGGGCCTCAACCCGCCTACTGGCCCTACCCGTTTACCCACTTACCCCACTCCCTCTATTTTCCTTCACCAAATCTAACCTTTATATACGAGTCAAATCCTTTCACCCTAACATACACAAACGCAATCTCCTCTAAATTCTTTCCTCCAAATCCATGGCCCTGGCATTACCTATACACTTTTTTCATGCACTTTTCATGTTCGTTTTCCTTTTATCACAAATTCAATTCTCTCTTTCTGTTTCAGGATTCATAGGTGTCAATTATGGTCGCGTGGCTGATGACCTACCGTCTCCTGCTCAAGTAGTACAGCTCCTCAAAGCACAAGGTATCACCAAGACCAAGATTTTTGACACTGACGCCATCGTACTATCAGCTTTCTCTGGCTCAAATATTACTATCACCGTTGGGCTTCAAAACCAGCAGTTATCCGACGCAGCTGGTAGTCAGTCTTTCACTGACACCTGGGTCCAGTCAAATATACTCGCTTATTATCCCAACACTCTCATCGATGCCATTGCTGTCGGTAATGAAATAATATTTGCGGGCCTTCAGGAATCTACCCAGCTCCTCGTACCTGCCATGGAAAACATTTATGCATCGCTCGTCAAATACAATGTTGCATCGTCCATCAAAGTGTCATCTCCAATAGCCCTAGGTGCACTCGAAACCTCCTATCCTCCCTCCGCCGGTTCGTTCAAACCTGACCTTGTTGAACCGGTTATAAAACCACTATTGAGTTTCCTAAAACAAACCGAATCTTATCTCATGGTGAATGCATACCCGTATTTCGCATATACTGCTAACTCAGATACCATCTCTTTAGATTACGCTTTGTTCAAAGATAACACAAGTGTAACCGACCCGAATAATGGGCTTGTTTATAAAAGCTTGTTGGAAGCTCAACTTGATTCAGTTTTTGCAGCAATGAATGCCGCAGGATTCAATGATGTGAAAATGGTGGTGACTGAAACTGGGTGGCCTTCAAAGGGTGACGAGAACCAGAATGGTCCAAATAAACAAAATGCAGCGTCATATAATGGAAACCTAGTACGTAGAGTACTCACAGGTGGTGGCACTCCATTGAGGCCCGACGAGCCTCTAAACGTCTTCATATTTGCACTTTTCAATGAAAACCAGAAAACTGGGCCAACTTCTGAGAGAAATTATGGACTTTTTTACCCTAATGAGGAGAAAGTCTATGATATTCCACTACACTAAAAGGATTGAATGATGGGCCATCATCATAAATGTGTTGGAAAACTAGAATTTAATTACTTCATATTGAGAGTATAGTAATTCTGTTGCAATAATAAAACGCATAGGTGTTTTAGTAATAAATATCGTAGCGTTTATTTTACTTTGATTTTCTTATTTTAACTTCAAACCATTTTGCTTGTCCCGATGTTTTTCAAAAACTCAAAATTATAGAAATTTAATGTGTATGGACACAACAATGAAAATTCTTAATTAACATCCATATCTGTGCTTTTTTATAATGTAGATATAACTTGGAGATAAAAATCATCCGACTCCTGAAAAAGGTGATTGCACTCTCAATCCAATTGAAATTCTTGAAACTACATGATGCTACCAAAAATCGCACCTCCCGAGCTTGAAGACCAAGATTGAGGCACGAACAAAGTCTTTCGGTACCTGAAACAAAGGCAACGAGGTTTATGCTCGTCGCGCCTCCGATGCTTAAATAAGAAAGAGTATATACGCGTGAGGTTATGAACTGAAAATTATATGAAAAACGTATCTGAATAATGATCCAATATTTTATATTTATAGAAGTAGGTAGTTCACTCCTGGTAGGACTTAATCAGTTGGTTATTCTTATCTAAAAGAGTCCTACCTGAAACGAGTGTCTGACTTATACCGCAACTCCGAACGTATTTATAACTTGGAAACTATGGAAAATCCTAAAAGACACGAAATTGAGTCCAAAATATGGTAATAAAATAGAGTTTTAATCAAATAAGGAAACTCGTTCAAAAATCAAATTTGGTCTCGATTTTCTTCTATGCAGTCGCATAGAAGACCTTCTTCGGTCCTGGAAGCTTTTTGTCGTAAGCATGCGGCCGCATGCCTTGGAACACCATGCGGTCGCATTGTGGCCAGTTTTGACCTCTGTTTTCTTCCCTCAGTTCGAACCTCCTCGAATGCCTTTCGACCCTCGACTCTAACATGAAAGTTGTTCGTTGGCTTGTCAACTTCAATCTTGCGCGCTCCATGGCTCGAACCATCAGTTCACGCGACATTTATTAACCTCAAATAGCCTTGAACGCGCCCTTAACCACTTATCAATGAACATTGCATTTAATATCACGCGGGGCCTATCCTGGATCATATCACCCCCTCTCTCTTCGAAATGATTCGTCCTTGAATCCAAACCTTGAATGCTCAAATTGTAGCCCTTGCCTCCAATCAACTCAAGCACATGGAATGGTCCGTCCCCTTTTGGATGCAACTTGGACCTCTTTTTGGCCTCGAATAGGCCGCCATTAGTTGTAAACCCAATCTTCATCACATTGATCAAAGTGCTCCCACCTTGGCTGCTTAATATTACAAGTTTGGAATGCTCCAATAGCAACTTCATCTGATGAATAACCGTGTCTTCTCCTTGCTTTAATTAGCTCTAGCACTTGTGACAATGTCAATTCTAATGTGTCAGCGTTGTCCCTCAATTCATATTTTTCAGTCAACCCTCCGCAACAGTAGTTCTTCCAGTGCATTTGAAACTCCTTCATCTCATCGGGAATCACAAAGTCAATTTTCTCCAAATAAGAAAAATCTAACTGGAGCTTAATTACTGGATCGGGTGGTATTCTCATAGGAGTGTATTCTGGAATCAAATCTTCAGTAACCTGCAAAATAGAAATATTTAAAATAGGAGGGAATTGTTAGTTTTCACCACAACCTCCTCAACTTCAGGCTCTTTTTCATTTAAACTCACTTCCAACTCTTTCTTCCCTTTCGAAGATTCTTCTTCAATTTCTTTTTGCAACTCCACCTTCCCTTCTGGATATTCACCCTCAACTTCCCTTTTATTCTCTTGTGACATCTCTTCTTTTTTCTTACAATCAACCACCTTACTATGTTCTCTCGAGCTCTTTGTTTCTCCTTGTGACTTATTAAGTCGCGAAACTCTGAGAGGTCATGCTCATAATCCAACAAAGTCCTTCTGCTTGACGTACTATCAACATGCCGCACAAACTATATTTTCTCTTCCCTCGAATACCCAACTCCACTATATCTCCTAGGCTCATCTCGAAATTTTCGATCATACCAATCCTTCCTACAAAAATGATTAGGTGCATATCTTCTCCTCGTGATCGCTCGCAATTCATCCCAAGCTTCAATACACCTCTCACCATTCCTCCGCCTAGATCATGTCAACTCATCCCACCAAATTAATGCATAATCTACGAAAGAGCTCACAATCAACCTCAATTATCTCTCCCCGAAATAATCATGGCACTCAAACCTCAATTCTATATTTTCTTCCCATGCCACGTACGCATCGGGATCATTCCTACCCTTAAATTGTAGAATTGTTATTTTTACACCTCTCATCATCCTATTAACACAAACTTCACCAAAATTCCTACATTCCCGTCTCTCCCGACTACTCACATTAAATACATCATCACATTGATCCCTATGAGTTCTATTCAATTTCTCATCCAATCTATCCAACACTCTCCCCATATCCACCAACATATTTTCTACTCGATCCATCCTATTACTTATATTGACTTTATGACTCAAAAGGATTTGAACAGGACAACTTTGGACTGAAATTTATAAATTCAAGAAAGTTGTTCTTGAATTTGGATTGGAATGAAAAGAAACATATTTTTGGAATTAAAATTGATAGTAGGAATTTTGGACAATTTTCAAGATATTTTTTTTGGACGTGAACATTAACCTCGAATAAACAGAAATTTTTAAATTTTTTTTTAATAAACTCAAAATTTGACTACGAGAACAATAAAGAAAACGAAAGTTGATTTGGACTCAAATTGAACACAAAAATAACTTTTGAAATTTTTTTGGTATTTTTTTATATTCACGACTCAAAATAAATTACTAGACACAAGAACATGAAGAACAAGGAAAGAAAATAAAAGAAAAGACTCAACAAGGAAAATAAAAGGATATAACCTGATTAAATTGGAGCCAAAGCTCTGATACCAAATGATGCGAAACTCCGTAGCAGTTAGGCTACGAAACACACGCCCAAATTGATGCGAAATTCAAGAACGCCAATTAAATTGATTTTGGATCTGAACCCAACGATATGAAGCTAAAACCCAACGAGAACGATGCTATGTTGAACCCCTAGACTACATGGCGAAAAGAATCCACAATCCGGTTGTTTGAACGCCACAAATATTCAACATATTTGATAAGTTCGATTGTTTGAAGCCAAACTTCGAAAGAGAAAATTCTCTATTAATTCAATTCATCAAAAATCTTTATCACAATGAAATAAAATTCCTATTTATATGGAAATTATGGGAAACCCTAAAAGACACGAAATTGGGTCCAAAATATGGTAATAAAATAGTGTTTTAATCAAATAAGGAAACTCGCGCAAAAATCAAATTTTGTCTCGATTTTCTTCTATGCGGCCCCATAGAAGGATTCTGTGCGGTCGCATAAAAGACCTTCTTCAGTCCTGGAAGCTTTCTGCCGTAGGCATGCGGCCGCATGCCTTGGAACACCATGCGGTCGCATAGTGGTCAGTTTTGGCCTCCCTTTTTCCCCTCAGTTCGAACGTCTTCGAATGCCTTTCGACCCTCGACTCCAACATGAAAGTTGTTCGTTGGCTTGTCAACTTCAACCTTGCACGCTCCATGGCTCGAACCATCAGTTCATGCGATATTTATTAACCCCAAATAATCTCGAACGCGCTCTCAACCACTTATCAATGAACATTGCACTTAACATCACACGTGACCTATCCTGAATCATATCAGACAATGTTACAGCTGACACAGCTGGTAAGTGAAATATCTGTCTAATAGGTAGTGTTCCTTTTACTTTGATTTTCTTATTTTAACTTCAAACCATTTTGCTTGTCCTGATGTTTTTCAAGAACTCAAACTTATTGGGATTTTATGTGTATGGAATTTTTAATTAATATCAACCCATGTGCTTATTTATAATTTATATATAACTTGGATATAAAAACATCCAATTCCTAAAAAAAGGTGACTGCACTCTCAATCCTATTGAAATTGTTGAAACTATATATAAATAATAATTATATCATCGTACTTATTATTCTCATGTATTATCCCGTATATCATGTCAAATGTTCGAAACAAAGTTAAATGATCATAATAGCGTTTTCATTTCATATCAAAGACGTGTTTAATAGCAAAAGTGAATACCTCACCTTCCCTGTCAACTTGCACTTTATAATATTCGAATAATTGAAGAATTATATCCCAATATGCACACTGTGTCAATCACCAATTGCAACCCAGCCACGAAGCTACAACTAGCTGTCGACTTGTGCGTCTCAAATGGCGAGATTTATCTACCATTTAAATTAGAGTAATATTATTCAGCGCTAATGAGTTCAGTCAATAGTCTAAATGACAATTGTATAATATTAAATGATAGATTCATTTAAAAGAAATGTCACATGTTTCATTTAATTAAATCAATCAAGTGTGATCATTTAAACTAGTGCTCTAGTATCAAAGGTGTTATATAACATTATTTTTTAGATTAAGCCCTTGTTTCATATAGTTTCTTTAAAACATTTTTTTTTTTTTTTTAAATTTCAAACTTCGAACTGACGAGAACTTTGTGAAGCAAATGTTGTAGTGATTCACAGGGTTCATTTCGATTCAAATTTATTTTCAACTATACATTCTTCTTATATAATAATATTACATTTATATTCAAAATAATTATTTTTAAATCATATATTTTTAAAAAATATCATTTTTTTCTATAAAATCTATTTTAGGAAATGGGCTCAAACGCGTGCTAAATCAGCCCATAAATCCGGTAATCTTGTCAGTTAAATGAATAAGCTTAATCAGTTGCCAGTAAAGGAAGGTTGGGAAATCTGGGAGTTAATTTATCCAATGGTCACTAAAGTTATGTCTATATCTTCAATTGCCCACTAAAATTTAGAATGTCGAGTTTTAACTAATAAACTTTGAAAAACGTTGGACTTTATTGTCATAACATTCGTTTAAAACCTCTAATGAAATTAACAACGTGGCTAATGGAATGCGCTCCTCGTCAAGCCGTTAAACTCTGAGATGGTCGAAATTTGACCACGAAAATTTAGAAAACGTATTCGATTGCTAACTAAATTTTTAAAAAATATCATTTATTGCTTATTAAATTTTAAGATGGTTGAATTTTGACCACTAAATTTTGAAGTGGTCAAATTGTAGTCGCTAAACTTTGGAAAAGTCTTTAATTGCTCACTAAACTTTTAGGTAATCGAATTTTGACTACTAAACTTTAAGATTGTTGAATTTTGACCGGTACACTTTGAAAAATGTCATCTATTATTCACAATAAATTTGAATTTAATTAAAATTCGTTGTTGAAATTTGAATTTAATTTAATTCTAAAAAAAATTATAGCCCATGTTTGCTAAATTAAAATTTAGATTTTTATCAAATTAGAAGTCAACAATTAATTTTAACAACATATTTCAAGGGATTTACAACTTTTCAACCACGCGTCTCATTAATTTTTATCAACATATGATAAAAAAAAATCTTATTTTAATTCCATCAAACAAGAGCTTATTGTGTATTTCATTGTAAACTTCAAATATTAAAATTTAGATTTAATTAATTTTAATAACAAATTTATTGTATATTTTGTTGCAAAAATCAAATATTATGATAAACAACACTTGCAAAGCTGTGCAAATGAAGTGACTACTAAATACTAATTACAACGAAATACACAATAAATTTGTTGTTAAAATTAAATTAAATTTAAACTTTAATATTTAAATTTTATAACGAAACATACAATAGTTAGAATTAAAATAAACTTAAATTTTAATCCAAATTTTAATAACGAATTTTAATTAAATCCAAAATTATTGTGAGAAATCAAAGATGTTTTGCAAAGTTTAGTGCCCAAAAATTCGATCATCTCAAAATTTAGTGGCCAAAATTCTACCACCTTCAAGTTTAGTGAATAGTAGAAGTTTTTTAAAGTTTAATGAGCAACCAAAGATATTTTTAAAGTTTAGTGACCAATATTCAACCATCTCAAAATACAGTGAGCAATCAAATACATTTTTTAAAGTTTAGTAACCAAAATTCGACAATTTCAAAGTTTAACGACGTGGCGAGAATCCGCATCTTCATTTCGTCAGTCACATCATCAATTTCGTTAGAAGTTTTAAATGGATCACGGATGTTATACTAGTGAGTAACGTCCAATATTTTTCAAAATTTAATGATCAAAACTCGACATTTTAAATATTAATGAGCAATTGAAAATATAGACATAAGTTTGATGATCGTTAAAACAATTAACTCAAAATATAGACTATGGAGATTTTCGTGGCTGACAAATGGCCGACGTGTACATGGTGGGACTTGGTTTGGCTAGAAATTGGGGCGGGGGGTAATCAATTCTGGTGGGCCCGAATCATTGTGGTCGGTCGAAAGTTTTCACGGGGCACGTTCTTCATACTTAATGACATATTTGTCCTCTGGCTTTCTGCTCGAAGAAAACGTTTATTTGAAATAGATTTTCTTAATTTGTGGGATTTCATAGAAAACTTAAATAGATTAGAATATTTACTAAGTTTATGTTTGGATTAACTAAAAATTTGATAAAAGTTTATGAAATATGTAAATAAAAAATTAATAAAAATTGTATGTCCTATAAAATGTACAGTTGAAAATAAATTTGCAATAAAGGACAACTAGGGAATATTTTTATTTTTTTTAATTTAATTTAATTATTTTTTTCAATAAAATATCAACAGATTAAGGGACGTTCTCTTTATTATTTTTTGTACCGTTTTCTGTTTTCGATTTTCTAAAACATTGAAAATGCGTTCTCCTTCCTATTTTTGAAAACGAGTTTTTGAAAACGGTTGAAAATTTTGTGAAGAAAACAGAAAACAATTTTTTTATGTTTTGGCTGTTTTCTTCACAAATCTACAAAAATTCAAAAAACACGGGTTGAAAAATATTTTTTCAAAATGACAAAAAGAACGAGTTTTCAACAATCTCAAAATGAACACTCAAAACACAAAACACAAAACGAATTCAAAACTCAAAACTGAAATACGAAGAGAACGCCCCCTTAGATTGTTACACTCGATTTGAAGTACTCTGCCTAATGCCCAATCCAATGAACTGACACCCTCGAAACTTAGATAGTTAAATTCGAGAGCAAAAAATTACGCTAAAAGTTTGGATGAAGTTTTAAGAAAATTACTTACGCTTCTAATCTCAACTTTTTTTGCTCTACATTTCAATCTTTACTTCAAATGTTATATCGTTATTTTTCACATATTTTTTTTTACTTGGTAATCATATCGACACCTCATATTTTTTTTTTGTTGCACCACTTTTTAATTACACTATAAATTTTAAATATTTGTTTAATGTCGCACTTATGTTCACTCTATTTTTTTTTATCGTATTCTTATCCTTAACAATACATAACTCAGCATATCTAGTCTTCGATAACCAAATATTTATTAGCTTGATCATGTTAATCCCTAGCTGTCGTAGATATGTGGCCATTAGATATGAACTATAGCAGAGGTATGATGTATCACCTTGAATAATAACTGTTATGTGTGGATGCCTAAGGACGTGGCTCGATCTCCTCAAAGAAGAACTGCGAAAGATGTGATAATTATTGTTCCAAGCAAGGCATTGTGGAGAGGAGTGTCGACCTTTGCTTGCCTTCTGCTTGTGTTTTTTTTTTTTTTTTTTGCATGATTTTTTACTTAGTTGGCTGTCACGTGACTTGTCATTTGTACCAAATAGATTTTAGAATAACTATAAAAATAGAAAAAAATATTTTGAAGTACTCAAAATATTTCGCCTTGTTTTTAAACTTGTTTATAAAATTGAATTTGAGTTTTAGATATATGAAACTCATTTTGAGTTGGCTCATTTAACGCGCTTTACACTAAGTCATTAACACAATAGATTAAGGTTAAGGTTACATTAAGTCAATAATGTTTTCGAATTTTCCGAGGACCAGATTTGGTCCTCAATTGAGTTGCACACGAAATACTATAAACCAATCATTGATAAACTAATTAATTAAGATTGGACAACTGTAATATATTCATTTCATTTTTTCAATTTCTCTTGATAAAAAATTATAATGCTAGTAGAATAAGATTAGAGAATAAAAGGAAGTTGATCATAGAAAACGAGTTTAAATTTGATTCTTCGTAATCGATGATGATTGATGGGGACAACCGATAAATAGTCAAGAAGAGGAGTTTCTACTCTCCTAAAACACGAGTATTTCAATAAAGATAATAGCCAATTAATAATTTTCCGCTCCCTCAATTAGTTTGCATTGTTACAATTTGATCGTGTACAAGTGTGAAATGAATTAGATTGAGTTGCTTTCAGATAGGCCCGATCCTTGTCGGACTTTAGCTGAACATGTCTGTACGACGAATTTCGTGTATTAAAATACGAAAATCGTTACAAATTTGTATTTTCGAGAAATACAAGTGAAAATTAATCTTCTTGTAACTGCAAAATTGCAAGATCCTCTGATTAATGATTTGAATGTTTGAAGACGAGGGGCCACGTGGCTTGAATCCTGGACTTCGAGATTTGTTGAGAATTTGATTTGTCGAGAGCTTGACTTGTTCAACACTTGAATTTTGGGGCTTGAATTTGTACTTCGATACTTGGACTTGGGCTTGAACTTGAGTTGATTTGAAGAAGGTTTTGATCTTTTTGGACTTGACTTGATTTGAAGAAGATTTTGGTCTTCTTCGTGTTTGCCGGACTTAGGTTTGAGAGAGTTTATTCTCTTCCTCCGACTTTGAGATTTCTTCAGCACTTCATGATTTACTTCTTTTCTTTCACTTCCCCTTCCTCCATGGACCATTAGTCCTATTTATAGGGGAAATTTCATGATTAATTTTGGTAACCATTTAATTAAAATGATTAATTAAATAATTGTAGGTTTTAAAATAGTAGGATGGGCCTCCTAATTATTTTTAGCGGGCTTTAGTATAATTAAATTTAATTGGGCTAAATCGACCCAATCCATTTTATTTATTACTATTTTTTAGTGTCTACAATGTCATCGGGTGTAATATATTTAAAATTATTTCTTTTTCAATTAACTTTTAAAAGAAGAGGGGAAAAAAATTACTTATGGGATTAAGAAGTTGTTTTTAGACCTATTATGATAATTTTGTGAAAGTATTTCTCTAGTTAGAAGAATCTTTAGAAAAAAAATTTGCCCAAAGTGAGCTCTTCCATGTAAAATAGAAGCAGAAAACCTATCAACCAGGCTAAAAAAAAAAAAGGCGAGGGAGGGGCACAAGCTAGGAGAATTACATCAACCTATCTCTTGAGTCAATATATAACACGATCTTTATTCACTCCTTAGCTTAAATTAGATGGTCTAGTCTACATTTACACCTCCAATTGTAACATGGTCTCGAGATTAGTTGTTTATAGAATGAGATAATGTAAGGGTGGTTGGTGAAATGGTAGGAGTCACAAATTTAAAATTCATGTGCTTGAAATTTCAAGTACACGTCTTTTAGATAACGCGCAAGGACAGTTTAGAGCTGCCTATTATTGACTCGTAAAATAGTGAAAAAGTTCTCACTATAATGCATATACTTAAATCTGGTGCATACAAATAAATGTAATGAGCTTTGCTATGGAAACAAGGCAAGCGTCCCCTCCAATCGGGGGGTGCCATGTGGCCCCCTGGAAATAGGGCTTGTCGTTGGCCCTATTTCTTTATCTTTTTCCAAATGTAATTTATAATACATTTGGAGGCATATGATTGTCATTAAAGAGTAGATTTTTGGCGTTCAATTTAATGACTACCGACTAAACTTACAAAACTATATAAATGTATAGAAAAATATGGTAACTTTATGAAAAGCTTTCTTCAATTTTTTTATATTAAAAAATAACTTGAATACATTTGGTGTTATATCTTTTATTGCACTAAATACGTTTGGTGAGTGAGGCATTGGCAAAATTCAATTATTTATTGTCAAATGTATAAAGTGTTCTATCTTCCATTGCAATAAATACATTTGGTGAGTTAGGTGCATAGGAAAGGAGTAAATAATGTTGTCATATTCTTTTATGAAGGGACTGCTTGGTTTTCAAGTGGACAGTCTGTAAAAAAAAGTTAAAATATTGTTCATTATATTATTTGACACTATATATTAATAAGAAAACGAATTATATATGATTAAATTATTTGTACATTTTCGACAGAAAATTTGGAATCTTAAAAATATTTTTTGAATTGGTTATCATTAGCATATAATACTCATAAACGGGTAATTTGAATTTTTTTTTTTTTTTTTTTTTTTTTTTTTGAAACTTATATTTTTAGACGTTTCATGTTTTAAGTTTTTGAACAATATAATTTTTGGCTGTGTAGGTACCAGGTAGTAGGATTAATTTGTGTTTATCTTGGCAGTTACATTGGACGAGTAGAAAGTTATTTTAACTTGGCCTTATTCTCTTAAAAGAGTTTGATAAATTTATAGATATTAATTAGGTTCAACTACAAATTTTTGTCCCGATTGTTTGATTTTATTGCACAATTCCTCCGTTACTATGTGATAATTCTCTCACACACACACACACACACACACAGAGACAAAGAGAGGTGTGTGAGTACATATAGATTTTTCCTTTTATATTTACATACTTCTACACTAATTTCGAACTATTTTTCTATCACTTCCATGTTGGACTTTTCTTGCTTGCAATCTATGTCGAAATCCTTTTAGTTGTTATTGTTAGAAAAAATGAGTCGAATAGAGATCAACATGGAGTTGTTCAAGCTCAAAGCAACGTGTTTTATGAACTTACCAAATTCCATGTTTTTCTTAATTAGGTACCATAACTAGTGAGTAGTCTTAGGACTTGCACTCTAACATTGTCATTTTGGAGCGCATTGACATCATAATAAAATTCAGAAAGTACTAGCGTAATTAATATATTAACCTACATATAGTGTTAACTTTTTAAATCATAAATCAATCATTAATATTTACATTCTACGTGCACGTTCTTACAATAAAGGATAAATCTATTCGATCAAAAATTCGGCAACCCATTAGATACACGTAGCATAACCCTACAATAAATACTTTGTATCTTAATGAAGTACTCTCGATCAATTAGATTCTGACATCTCGATCTATATCCATGCACACATACTTGTTGTATGAAGACCAAAATCTAACTCTTTCTCCAACTTAAGTGAATCTAAATACCTAAACAATTTTTGTAGACTATTTGATTGACTTAATCACATAATAATAACGAAGTGCTCTTGATAAATTGAGTTCTGACATCTCGACCTACATCCATTCAACTACATATTTTCACAATAAAATATTATACATGTAAATATAAATATTTTCTACATTTTAACTACATAATCTTTGAAAAATTGCTATTTCAAAATTCATTTCCCCAAAAAAATTGTTTATAATGGTTATCAAAAAAGGGGCTAACTATTAAGACAAAAATGTTTCTCAACAAAATTTAAAAAATCCAAAAGGCTATAATAGTCTTTTTATATTAATACGTGTGAAAGCAAAATGAAAAAAAGAAGCAAATGAAGTCCCGTGGGTGCGTGTACGCGTGTTAAAATAAAAAATTAAGAAAGAATTTTATGGAAAAATAAATGGAAAATAAAAGAAGGCTCGGCCTCTCTTCTCTCTCTACCCCTCTCTAGTAGAGAGAGACAAAATAAAAATTAGATTATCACAATCTCATCTCTTCTCTCTGTGGCGTTATTAAATTTTCCTTTGTAAATATGGGTTTTTCGTAGCCATCTTATTTCATCTTTTTCTCTGTTTCTGTTTCTCTTTACAGAGAAGGGTCTTTCTTTGTGGTTAAATTTTCAGTTTTGAGGTTATGAAGAAAGGGAAAGCACCGGCGGCGGGGAGGTTAGTGAACGGCGGAGTAGCTAATGGATCTGGAGGATCTAATGAGGTCAGATTCAGAGGAGTGAGAAAACGTACATGGGGAAGATTTGCGGCCGAGATCAGAGACCCACAAAAGAAGATTCGTCTTTGGCTGGGCACCTTCGATTCTGCTGAGGAAGCTGCCCGGGCCTATGACGCTGCTGCCCGCTCCCTCCGTGGGCCTAAAGCTAAGACAAACTTCCCCTTGCCCCTAGATGCTAACGCCTTCCCTGATTTCAACCCTAGTAACCCTATTCAACAACCGATCAACAATAACCCTAATGGTGCATTCATGGATCCCCGGTTTTACTCTGAGGACCACCAGATCATCGCTCAGCAGAGGCCCACCTCCAGCGGCATGAGCAGCACTGTTGAGTCATTCAGCGGACCCAGGCAGCCTCCACCGCCACCACCGGCTTTCATCCAACAGAGGAGTCTCCCCAGGACGCCGTTTGATCCAGAAGAGTGTCATAGCGACTGCGACTCCTCCTCCTCCGTGGTTGATGATGCTGTATGCGACATCGCCTCATCTTCGTGTAAAAAGCCCTTGCCTTTCGATCTCAATGAGATGCCGCCTATGGATTACCCTGATGTGGACGAACTTGCATGCACAGCCCTCCGGCTCTGAGGTGTCTTCAGTGACGCTTGCATCATTGGAAGAAACCCATTTGGTTAAATAACTTAAAGTTTCTTTTATGTTCTTTTAACCTTTTTTGGTTGGGGGGGGAAAAAAGGAGGGATGAATGCTCATAGACAGGGTAAACTAAGGTGTTAGAAAAATTAAAGGGTCCTCCTATGGTCTGTCTGCTATGAGTGGCTGTTGTTTGAAGAGAATTTACTTCTTTTTTAATTAAAAACTCTAATGTTATGGATAAATAGATGGATATTTTTAGTGTATTTCTGTGATATCTATCTTCTATCATGTGATTTTCTTTGGAGTGCATATGAAGTTTGTTGTTGTTGAAGTCGTATAAGAGTGTAAATCTTTGTTGAAGAGTTCTATTTTGTTCTTTATGGGACAATTTGCCTTTGTATTGAGTAATGATGTTGAATTGCTCTTTATTTGGTTTAGAATTTGAAATTTTAGCTAAGCTGTTAAGTTTCGTCATCATGGTTTTTTATTGTTCATGCCAATTGTAGCTTCCAAATGAGTATTGAATAAATTTGAATGTTAATCACTATTACATTGAAGTGATAAAATTAAGATTTGGGATATCTTGCTTGCACATTTCCAGTGTGTTTTTAATTTGTTAATTCTTTTCTGTCTGGCATTCTTGTGAGATTTCAGGGACTTGCCTCACAGATGTTTTCTGAGAATGCTTAGATTTTGTCTTTTCTGGTGCTTCTATTCTTGGAAAGAAGAAGTGTTTTATACCGTTCTACTTGAGTGCTATATAATTTTCTTTCTAACATACCTTGTTTTTTTCCCATGCCGTGCATGAGATTCTTACTTTGTTGATAATCACTGCATGCATGTTTTACGTGTTCCGTGAATCTTGGTTAACTGTTTGTTCTGGTTTGGTTTTATCAATCATTGGGTCATTGTTACGTCTGCAGGAGCTTACATCCTGTCTGTAGAATCTCTGCGTGTTCGCTTTACGCATTTTGTGAACATTTGTCAACTAAATGTAGATTGATTAATAACCTATTAATATTTTGCGCGATTATGAAAATCTTCTTTTATCAATCATTAGGTCATTATTACGTCCTTAGGAGCTTACATCTTGTCTGTAGAATCTCTGCATGTACGCTTTACGCCTTTTGTGAACATTTGTCAACTAATTGTAGATTGATTAATGGCCTATTAATATTTTACTCGATTATGAAAATCTTCTGTATGTGTATTGTGAACATATGTCAACTGATCGCAGATTTATTAATGACCTGTAATTAATATTGTACCTGACTATGAAAATTGACGACGAGATAGAATAAACTTGGAAAACAGAATTTATTTAATTTAACTAGCACGATCTAAGTGCATCGCCTTTTTTCTCTACTTTGAAGAGGCAGAATTGCGTGGCAACCTAATTTATATATATATATATATATATCTTTCTAACTGTTGCCTTCTTTATGTTTATTTCTGTTCATAGAACTTTATCATGCTATTTTGTTTTATGTTCTATTATCCTTTCTGTGTTAATTTGCAATTTCAATTCATATATACACACATTAATCTGTGATCGAATTTTTAGGTCGGTTTTGCTCACAGCATAAACCTACACTTCTGTAAATGACCAACCAAAGTATAGTCTATATTGTTCCCATGGCTTTTGGTTATTTGTGAAGCTTGTGCAGGATGTCATGTATACAAGTATCATCTATGATAACTGTATGTAATGTGAAACCTCAGTCTATGAATGCATTGGTAACTTCAGAGCTGTTTTCGTGCTATTGTTGGGCTGATTTGGCTTAGTTATCTGTCTACTCTATGTTCATTGTTTTGTGGTACACTATTGCTTGCAATATTTAGCATCTAGCATAAGATGTGAATTTCATTTCATTCTTCAGGAATGCCCTTCATACCCTATGAATTAGGTGGTTAATCTAATTTTTGTCCAGCTTCGGCCCTTCTATTCATTTTTAAGCTTGGATCTTGTATATTTGTTTTTTGAAATTGCAAGGGAAGACGCGTGCAAATGTGCAGGAATGTGCTTTTGGCATTAGTGTGCACTATTATGTTTTTTTGATGGATGATTTTAGAGAACAACCCTGATTATATTTTCTGCAGTGATGTGTTTTTTGTGTATCCCGTAATTAATATTCATTCGTTATCCTGTTTACGAGTATGTTTAGAAGGATAATGTTGTTGGACTGATTAAAATCCATCAGCTCGACTATCTGATGCTGTATTTTTCCCATTCAACCATGCTATAAGGTACTTGAGTGGCTAGAACGCTGCATAAATTGCATTCTCGAATGTCATTTGCCTTGATAGCAGGATTTTGGTATGGAGGTGAACTAGATCAAGCAAGATAGCTTGAATACTGTATAAAGATATATACTGAACGAAGAACATTTTAAAATTATGAAATGAAGGTAACTAATATACAAATTTCATGGATAAACTTTTACATGCCGATATTGGGATTCATACAGAAGTGACTTTGGGCTACAACAATGTCAGCCATTGCTGGATCAAGAACAAAAGCTTCCATGCCACGAAATTTTGAATAATTGGAGAGTTTGAAAAGCTCCTTGCGCCAAACAGCACGATGTAGAGGAAAGGAAGCTGCATGTATATGGCTTGTGTTGTTCGTCTTCATGAAAAAGGCCACCAGTTTCTTCAAGTTCTTCCTGCATTTGATGAATCTCGCCTTGGCATTACTTAGGTTTTTCTCAGTTACGCTCATTTCCTTGTTCTTGCTCAAAAGAAATGGAGATGAGTAGCTTGTGGTGGGAAGATAAAGCAGTTCAAATCACATTTAGTGTGTGAAAAAGTCTCTAAAGTTGGCCTTTTTGTGTTATGACGATGCATGGCGCTTAAGATCCCGTGAATAATCAATAATGTAGACAATGAAGCATGGGAGATCTGGCAGATAGAGCGTGTTAGAAAGAAAAATCTAATAATCCCAATTGAAATATTTGACGATCCCTTTGACCAAGGTTCACATGTTCAATCAAATTTATTTATCTCAAATCATGCTATACTTACACTAGTCCTTCCTGCATGTCACAAATGGTCCACGAAGAAAAAGAATTCTAAAACAAAATGAGGTAGATAACCAGCTTCCAGGAGACTTAATTGACTGTATTAATTTGGTAATCACGTCATTGATTGAATTTAAAGAAAAATTCTCCACGTACAAGAAAATTTTGCCAGAATTTGGATAGATTTTTGAAATTCCACTCACATGGAGTGGGTCCCATGTATAAAATATTGTAAAAAAATTCCCCTCCCATGGATGTGTGTTTGGTAGTACAGGAATTTTAAATCCCTGTACGTATAGCAGCTCTCATTTAAAGAGCCTAATAACTTCTCCAAGACTTTCTATTTATAAAGCATTTATTTAAAATTTGAGGGTAAATATTTTTATACACTCCAACATTGTTATCTACTTTGACTCTTCATTTTATTTTATTTTTCAAAAACTATTTATTGATTTCTTCTCATCTTTATTTAACATAAATGTTTATATGTCAATGGTCAGTCAATTCAAGCATGTTTGAAAATTTTAAAAAGTAGAATATTGAAATATGTAACTTATTAAATGCAATCATTTTAGGGTGAGAATATAAGCTTTGACTCTCTAAATAAGAATGAAGAGTCAAATTCATTCTGTATTTCAAAAAGTTAAAAGATGAAGTGTCTTGTATCCTAATTTTAAACACACGTTCTCTCTAATAGACAACATCTTCTATGGAGAATCTCTTAAAGAAACTCTAAGGAGCATAAGTCATGTATTGTATGGAACGTATTTTTGTCAATGTATTTCCTTTTTCTACCTATTCAAAACCAATCCATTTGGACGAGAAATCATGCTACATGTACAAGGGGGTTTGCCAAACAGTTTGACAGAATGTTAGGTGATAGCAGTGCATTGTTCTGTTTAAATCTATTTTTTGTCCAACATCCAATACAGTGTTGTCACCTGACGTTCTGCTTGGCAAACCACCATGTATAAGGGGCTTAACTCTTGGACGAGTAGGGAGCGTGATGATCACATAAATGCATTCCCCCCCCCCTCCCTCCCTCCCTCCAAAATGAGCTCTTTGATTGAAATATATTAAATATTTACCTAAATTAAATTTTCTTGAGCATATTCTACATTAGCTGGCCGACAAATTGGGTATTCTTTTACACACATGTTGTGATGAGGTATGATTGGACAGAATTTCTTCGACCAAATAAAAAAATTCACCACGACCTTTTTGACACATCATCTGTATGTAAACTATTATATAATTTCATTATATACAAGTAGTATTATTCTTCTTTTTTTTTTTTTTTTCAACAAACAATTCTTTTTGTAAAGGATAAAAACTAATGTCATCTGTTATACTGGCAAAATAGGCTATATGTGGCTGAATCTTACTGCAAAAATCAAGAAAGGCTCATTCCATTAAGGGTCTTTCATGATGAGGTCCAATTATCCAAAGGTAAGAGTCTAAACTAGAAGTTAGGCCCACTAGGCCTATTATTTCAACCAGTGGCCCATCGCCCAAAGCATGCAGAGTAGAAGGCAACGGTAATGCAAGCAAATTATTCCTCTATTTGGTTATTTGGTTAAGATTCTTTGAAATTTATTTTCAAATCACATATTTTTCTAATAAAATAATTTTACATGTAGATCAATAAT
This sequence comes from Osmanthus fragrans, assembly GCA_019395295.1. NCBI lineage: Eukaryota > Viridiplantae > Streptophyta > Magnoliopsida > Lamiales > Oleaceae > Osmanthus > Osmanthus fragrans. Next base: position 6,225,667 of record CM033342.1, read on the forward strand.
TTTTCCTATTTTTAATAATACATTTTGCAAAAAAAAAAAAAAAAACTACTTTTCACAAAAAATTATTCTAAATGTTTTTTCATCAAACATGCTCTATATCAATATATGGCAAATGATTCTTCTTTATGTTAGCTGGTCAAGCGTATAACAATTTTTTGTTGCACTAGTATTGTGGATCAAGTTACAAGAACACGTTCAAGTGTAATTTTTATTGAATAATGTTATTTAGCACCTGATTTATATATATATATATATATATATATATATATATATATATATCAGCATATCACATGTTCTATTAGATGAGTCATCCTTCCTTGTATTTGATTGAACTTATAATATAATGTCAGTAGTGCTATCATCTACACTGTTGATAAATACTAGTGATGTTAAATAACGCTATTCTTTTTTATTTGACAAGATTAGCTACAACAAACCATAATATTACGCAGGGCCGATACTGAGAGTTTTGAGGCCCTACTTTATTTGCACTACCATAAAATATCTAATGTAAGACAATTGAGGAAATTCCAAAATAATCATTTTTGGGCATACAAAATTTTATTGAGGCCCCACGTGGTCTCTGCCTTAGTGGCCTTGGGCTAGAACCAGTCCTGATATTATGACACTTATCCCACCTCACCAAAATCTTGTCGAAAAATGAAGGGTCATGGGTGATGATGTTAATTGGATAGCCCAATCTAATGAAAAATAACTTTTGCATTCCCAATATGTTTTACAATCGAGCCGGGGGCCAAGCCCAATCTCACAGGCCTTGTACAGGCCTTTTCACAAATAAGGGTGGAGATATTTTTGGAGTATTTTTTTAAGTGAAAATTACATCAAACCCTACTATATAAATGGTGTATTCTAAAATCAGATTGAAGGTTTAACTATTCAAAAATCACATATTTTATTAATTAATTAATATATAAAAAACAATTAATCCATAATTCCCTCATACCCTTTATCTCTCTACCTCTCGACTCCCTCTCCAACCTACGAGTTCGTCGCTGACCCTCTCTAACTGAAATGAAGAGGAGACGAAACCATTGTCGGCGCTGTTGTAATGAAGAGGAGATGACACGGCGAAGCAGATCTACTGAGCCGTCGCACTTTTCTTGTTGCGAATCACCACGAGTTGTAGTGGTGAAATGACACGGCGAAGGTAGTTTAGGTGGTGCGATTTTGTGGGTTTGGATGGTGACGGTGCAGGTGATGGTAGTGATCGCTGTCCTCGTGACGATGGTGGATCTAGTGACGACAGTTTTGGTTGTGGTGGCTACAGTTCAGATTTGAAGAAGAAATGTGTGGTGTTTGCAGGTGGTTTTTTGTAGTTGATGTTGTTTTCTGGTGGTTGCGTAGTGATTTTGGATGGTGACGGCGCTGTTAGGGCATTTTGGCAGTGGTTATGGGGGGTGGTGACGGTGCAGACGATGGTGGTGATCGATGTCGTCGTGACGGTGGTGGATCTAGTGATGGCGATTTGGTTGTGGTTGCTGCAGTTCGGAGCTGAAGAAGAAAATAGGTGGCGGCGGCGACGGCGACTGCGATGGTGGTGATGTTTTGTTGTGGGTGCCGAATTTTTTGTTTGTGTTGGGGCGGGGCGAGGTTGGGGTGTGGTGATGCTGGTGAGTGATTGGTGGCGGCGACGGAAATGGTAGGTTTGAGAATTTTTTGGTTGGTCGTGATGGTGTGGTATGGTGGAGACGGTTGTCGGGTGATGGTCACAGATTATTTAGTTGACCGTGACCACTAAAGTGGTTAATTTGTGATCGATAAAAAAATATGTGACCAATGATTTGGATAATTTGTGACTAAAAAATAATATGTGACCTAAAAAATTGTTAATTTGTTATCAATAATATGATAATTTGTAACTGTATAATAAGTTGTGATTCACAATAATTGTGATTTGTGGCCGTGAAATAATTTGTGACATACTAAAAATTTAATTTGTGACCTCGAAAATAAATTGTGACCTATAAATTTTTTGATTTGTGACTAATTAATTTGACAATATGTGATCAATAAATAAATTTGTGACCAAATTATAAATATATATGTAACATTTATATATTTAATTAATTAATTAAATTATAAATAAATTTTAATAAAAATATGATTTTTGAAAGTTGAAACTTATTTTCTTATTATTAAAATGGGTCATACTTATCATCTTACTTATGAATTTTTCCCCTTCTTTTAATCATAGGACCCACCTCATGTGAGGGACTTATCTTGCTAGGCCTTTTACAGGCCTGTCAGGGCAGCATAATTATTTGTTTTAATCGAGAAACGATAAACTTAACCAATTAAAATAAGGGTTTTGCATTTGTATACTAGGGTGTACATCCCCCTCAAAGTAGGGGCTCATGTCCAATAATTTTTTTTCGCAAACTCCTCATATTTTGAGAGGGTTGTACATTGGGATGCACGGTGTACATAGAGGTGGCAATTAAGCCCAAAAGCTCGGATGGTCTGGGCTCGACTCGAGCTCGGTTGCACCGAGCCAAGGCTCGAGCCGGCCCGTGTCTGTCAAAAAAAAAAATTATTATTTTTTTTAAAAATAGCTGCTATTTTACCCACCAAAAAAAAAAAAAGAAGGGCCGGCCTAGCTCGGCCCGCTAAGGACCGGGCCAAAAGCCCGGGCTGAGCCGATATTTTTTGGCCGGACTTTGTCCGGCTCGGGCCAAAAAAAGCCCGAGTCGAGTCCGAGCATTTTTTCCCCGGCCCGACTCGTTACCACCCCTAGGTGTACACATACCAAAATCCTTAAAATAAAGATAGAGATTTAGGCATATCCAATTTTAGAGGGAGAGGTATGAAAACAGTCGAACAAAATAGTCGAAATCAATTTCTTATTTTGCAATACACTTTGACATACATTTGCGTTGGACTTGAGTTATACAAAAACAATTGTGCTACTTGTACAAAGTAGCCTTACAAAGTCCCCTGACAAAGTGACGTGGAGGGCCCAGATTCTTTGGCAGTGGACGGCTGTGATAATAAAGGAAACTACACTAAAATTATATCACAAAACGAAAGGAAGCGCCAAAACAAAATCCCCAAATTGGAAAGCATTTACGCAAAATTCATTCAAGCTTTAAAATCGAAAATCACCTTCATTTCCCCAAATCAGCTCCTTCATCTTCCAACCCTAAGAAGTAATCTTCGATCTCGATTCCTCCAGCAACGAAATCCCCAAATTGGAAAGCATTTATCACAGTCGTCCACTGCCAAAGAATCTGGGCCCTCCACGTCACTTTGTAAGGGGACTTTGTAAGGCTACTTTGTACAAGTAGCACAATTGATACAAAAATTATGTCTGTTACGTTACAATGTACATAATTAAAGAAAATGTTGCACTTATACAACAAGCTATAAGTAGATTTGTTGATGGCCAAAATAAAAAAAAAAAAATGAAGTGATAGTTTTTTACTAGAATTTGTGCTAAATGAAAGTGTTATAATATTGAAATTTGGTAATCCTATAAAGAAATTTTTTGTGGACCGCCACTTTCATTCACCCTTCGCCCTTTATATGGTTTGGTGGACTCAAGCTTGCTGTTCAGGTCACATTGAGTTATAATGTCCAAACTTATGAGTACGTATCACTGTCTGCCTGTATAAATTTGATTGGCACTTAGCTCTTAGGCTTGTGTCCTAAAAAATCATCATGTTATCTTTCTGACGAATGGTTTGAATGTTGTTACTGTCAAGGAGAGCACTTTCTTTATCATGTAATGATGACATTTCTATGCAACATCTCTCATCGTCTAACTCCACTTCAATGATGGGGTATTGAGTCAGAGCGCCGAGTCGACCTTCCTAATAGGCTCTTTTGACTAAAATCATGAAAAGTCCTCAATTCATCTGACGTGAATTTGAGATCCACAATGTGATCCCAATTAAAATATAGATTTACCCCAAACTCATACTTAACCTTTTTTGTACCCTGCGGAAGACACGCCACTAGTGAGCATCCAATCACTATCTCACAAGCAACACCCATACACCAAATTCATTGACCAAGATCAGAGTTAGTTTATTTAAAAGCTGTTTTATTCTCTCTTAAAATGAATATCAAATTGGGTTAGTTGTGGAGACGTAATACATCGATTGGACAAACCCCAAATTGTGTTTGTGTACAAGGATTACGATACTTAGATTAGGATCATAAAATTTCATGTGCAATATGGGATTAGGCAGGTTGGCCATCTGCTTGATTGGAAGCCGAAGTTTACACGTTGCATAGGAATATGTTATAACCGCCCGCGAATGTGATGCATAATGATTGGCTTTGTCGTTTGTAGTTTAATGTTGTTTTCCACAGCTGCCCTGCCCTTTATTTCATTTTCATGGAAGTTGCATCTATCACATACTCCATGAGACTCTTTGATGAAATGCGAATTCGAGATTGTGATTTTTATCTCCAGGGTCGTTTGATAAAAGTTGGTGAAATATGTGAAAAATTGATAAAAATTGTGGATCTCATGAATGGAATGATTAAAATTGAATTTTGAACAACTAAAAAGATACAATTCAAAGAAACACTAAATTTTGTGTATACATGAGCAGGGTAAATAGTTTAATCCGAGAATAGTTTGACATGTCTCCGGAGTGGAATTGCATTGAACTTGGTTGTGATGATTTGTGGTTCAAATGCGCAAGAGAAGCGCATCTATCTATAGAAGAATTTTTTAAAAACGACAATAAAAAAAGGGAGCAAGATAGGTCGTAGATGTGCACGGCTCTAGTTGACACCTCTAGTCTAAGCCCCCATCAAGTACTCAAAAATTCTCTTTGTAGTGTAGAGAAGGGCAATACATTGCCTCTCTTCGTCTAACAAAAAATTAAATTTGTATCATTTACTCACAATTATTACATATTTATTAACCGTACATTTTTTTGGACCCTATATTATTTATCTTCAAAAATTACTAATAGTTTTACTTGAACACTACTATAATACTTTATTGACTCTTTAGCGTTGCATACTATATTCAGCGATAATAAATATTTTTGTTATCCAATAATAATTAATTTATTGACTTATAAATCCTTTCAAATTTCAATATGTTCATAATGTTATAATAGTTACTCTTTTTAATGAGGCAGGATGTGGTGTCCCCCCCCCCCCCCCCCCCCTTTTTTTTTAACGGGAAACCCGCAGTCGCTATTCTTCGAGTGTGCACTGAGTAAATTCTCGAGATGAAGCAATAACCTATAAATCACGTCAATCATGTTAACTGCACTAGACAAGTCAGGTGCGCAAGCTCGACCGACGTGTTTCCCCCTTTTTGCTTGATCATGTTTCTGTTTTACTTAAATAAAATAATAATAAAAAAAATCATTTCAAATATATTTGACTTACGGTGTGGTTGATCCAAATTCTTTTTGAAGAATGTATTTTGAAATAGTCGATTGATGAATAATGTATGGTTAAAAAATAAAGAATTTTTTTGATTTGTGTGTAATATTATTTTAATAAAAATATGTAATTGAAAAAAAGAAAGAGAAAAATGAATTTTGAGAAAAATGAGAATCAAATATGACTTATTTTGCAAGATCAGTTGACTTCAGCAGACAAAATTAAAGAGAGAGAGGAGAGAAAAAAAGTTACCTTAACAAAAACGGCAAATATGTTCTTAGATAATTAGTTTTTGCTAACAAATCCATGATTAGAAGGATCCAGAAGAAATGAAATTGCTCGCCACTACTTTAAGAGTTTGACCTAATTGTGGCAAACAACCTTAGATTCATCCAATGTCATACGCCTCTACTTTATTCCACGACCAATACTATCCCTTACTGCCACTTTACACAATTCTATTGGTCCCTCTCCCATAAAAGCTGTCACAGTTGGAGCTTTTGAGGTCGGAGAAAAACTTCAACAAAACGATTCTCGATATATAATATTATTCACCTAAATCTCGATATCTCATATCTCAAATCACGAGATGCATTTGAGTGGATTCTCGATCAACATAACTGCTACGTTTTTCTTCTTTACCATCTCGAATGTAGCTATGACAACGAGCCGGATCGAGCTGGAGAAAAAAAGCTCGGGCTTGGGCTTTTTTGGCCTCGAGCCGAGCCGGACAAAGCCCGACCAAAAAAACTCAGCTCAGGTTTTGCCCTATTTCTTTCCCTTTTTTTTTTTTCTTGATAAAATTTACATTTTTTCACTGACAAGGCTCGGGTTTTTTCCGAGCTGAGCCCGGGCCGTCCGACCTTTCAGATTTAATTGCCACCCCTACTCGAATGTCACAATATTGTGATTTGAATGGGTCAGATCGAAATATCCTGTATATAGAAGACCATTTAAATAAAATGTTACCCCAATTTTGGGTGTAATATTGAAATATAAAACTGTCCATTCAAATTACCTACGTGAATCAAATCAAAGCGCTTTGAACCCTTTCCCACCACCTTATCATCCCTTATATACAATTATCGCATACTCCAATCAGACCCACAAATCTTGGCATTGCCAACTCACTGCCCCCGTGATTTTCTTACCTACAAAACCTATGTACAATATTTTACGATCAAGAAATTGAAGATTTTTTCTTATGGCGAATGAAATAGAAGAATCCCTTTTGAATTCCAAAAAGAAAAAGGCGTTTGCAAGGATTGCGTCACACGCCCACGACGAGTTGCATAGTTTTCGGATATGGTTGAAATGGCTTTGCGTTGATCAATCAAATGCTTGGACTACCTGTCTTTCCTGGTTCATTTTTCTGGTTTTGGCCATTTTGGTCCCTGCACTGTCCCATTTCGTGTTGGCCTGCAGCGACTGCGATAGCCGCCACAGTCGGCCTTATGACACGGTGGTGCAGCTCTCCCTCAGCGGAGTCGCTGCCCTGTCATTCATATGCCTCTCGTATTTCGTTAGGAAATTTGGGATTCGGAGATTCTTGTTCCTTGATAAGCTCTGTGATGAGAGCGAGGCCGTCAGGAAAGGATACACAGAACAACTTAATGTACGTTTATTCTCTCTGTTTTACCAATTTCTCCCTCTCTTTACATGTTGATTTTTGTGAGAAAAATTTGATTGTCTTTCTTAATTAGTGCTCAGATTTTAAAATTTCACATGATATTTTGGTGGATATGATGATTTAGCAGAAGAATCAGAATCTCAGCTAAAAATCTACAACAACTAGCTTGATCATTATGATGAAGCAGTAGAATAGATTCGGATATAAAATCATTGCTTAATTGAGTTGAGGTCTTAGCCACCCATATGATGAGATCAATCATTGCGTTAAGTTGAAGGAGACTGAATGTTGTGCATTGATTCTGTGCCTTGTGGTCAGGCTTTTAACTCAAGAACGGCTGTTAGATTTGTTTAGGACTTTTCTCTGAATGGCAATGTCTAAATTGTTTCATAATTTCTGATTAGTGGGCTAGTAAGCTTTGTATGCCTTCGTCCTCCTTGTCGAGGATGGCTTTGAAAATCGATCTCCTGGTCGAGTTGAGTTGTTTAAGATTAGACCTTCAAGGAGATGATCTTGTGTCTCCTCAAATAGCAGTCTGCCGCATTGAGTTCATCACTTTTATCACTTTTTGTTGACCATAAGTATCTCAGGTTGTGTTGTTAGACCATCAATTGTCGAGGCTAAGCTTATAGAATTCTAAGTAGGAAGAGAGTCCTTGATATATTGTTGAGGCGAATAGAGCTTATAGAAACTTAACCAAACACAGCTAGAAGGATAACTTTGTGAAGTGTGGTGTTTCCCTTCAATTAGCTCAGATACATTCTTCATTATATATTTCTCATCAATTTTGCTCCCTAAATGCAGAGATCACTGAAGGTCCTACTCATCTTCGTCCTACCGTGTTTTGCTGCTCAGGCTGCATATAAGATATGGTGGTACGCCTCTGGTGGAACACGCATTCCATTCTTGGGAAATGCCATTGTGAGTGATACTGTCGCATGCTTCCTTGAACTCTGCTCATGGTTCTATAGGACGGTGGTCTTTTTCCTAGTATGTGTTCTCTTCCGTCTCATTTGCTACCTTCAGATTCTCCGTCTCAAAGACTTTGCTCAGGTCTTCCACGTTGATTCTGATGTTGAATCAATCTTGAGGGAACACCTCAGGATCAGGAGGCATTTACGGATTATCAGCCATAGGTACAGAGTCTTCATATTATGGGCACTGATATTAATTACTGCAAGCCAATTCGCCTCTCTTCTCATGACTACTCGTCCCAGTGCTGAACTTGATATATACAAAACTGGAGAACTTGTGGTATGCATTCTTAACTTACTGGATCAAATCATCAAATAATGTGTACAGAACCTGCATTTTCAACTAGTCTTTGATGTGCAGTTGTGCTCTGTAAGTCTTCTTGCTGGGCTTATGATAATACTACGAAGTGCGACCAGAATTACACACAAGGCACTAGCTGTGACATGCCTTGCGGCTAAGTGGCACGTAGGTGCAACAATTGACTCATTTGACACAACCGAAACTGAGACTCCAGTAGCATCTATAGCTGCCAATCAAATATTTCCTGTCAGTTCTGATGGATCATCAGACATCGATGAGGTTGGTGACGAAGAAGATGAACTTGACAACTCAAAATTTGTCATGTCATATGCCTACAGCACTCTCTCATTTCAGAAAAGACAAGCCTTAGGTAAGACTGGGAGAATTGGATTATTTTTTCTTTTCGAACTGTATAAATACGTGATATAGAGATGAATCTTACAATATTTGATTTTCGGGCTTTGCAGTTACATACTTTGAGAACAATAGAGCCGGGATTACATTATATGGGTTCATTCTCGACAGAACTTCGCTTCACACCATATTTGGTATAGAGTTTTCCCTTGTTCTGTGGTTGCTTGGGAAGACAATTAGTTCTCTTGATTGATTACACAGCTCGAGACTAATGCATCAATGTTCGGGGTGATTGATTCTTGAAATTCACCATTTGAAAGTGCTATTTATTCATTTAAGTTTGTACATCTATATTTATTATTTCTTCTTTCCTGTATTTTCTCAAAAACAAAAGAGCTATTTTATGGCATTTGTATTGATTTCACAAGTCGAGCCAAATAAGTGTTTCTATCTAGGTGATGCTTTGGATTTTTCTAGAGGTCCACATAGGCCCCTTCTATCCAGGGGCAAACGTGGCGCCCCCTATTGGCTGGAGGTTTGTGCTCTAAAAAAGATTAAGCCCGTGTTTGATAGAGGTTAAAATCTAGACTTTAATTTAAATCGAATGCAATATTTAATTTTAACCACATTTTTTATGAAATCTACAATTTTTCAATCACACGTTTTATCAATTTTTATTAAAATCTGATTCCATCAAACAAGGGCTAAATGTTCTGTTGGTTCCAAAAATTATCACAAACACAATATGCAGTAAAATTAAATATATCAAGATTTTTCGCCACTTAGGACTTGGATGTTCGGCCAAAAAGTATACTCACTACATTGAATTTTCACCGAAGTAATTTACACTCTAAATTAATAGCACAACCAAATATCTAAAGATTACAAACGATACATCAAGTATCAACCAAGAAAACCTCTCATATTTACATCAAAACTCACCAAGGAAGAAGAAAAACATAGAAAAGATGAAGAGCAAAGAAGAGAGAAATGACAATCCTAGAATGTCTCCCAAATGAGAGATGAAAGAGTATATAGAAAAAATAGATCCAATCTCTTCCATAAACGGTCATCATAGTGCCACTTTTCATCAACTCACCATCTTCAAACACCACACTAAAATCACACTTTTGAAACACGAGATGATAAAAATGGATCACAGAACCGGGTCAGTAATCCAACTAAAATATTGGGCTTCAACAAAATACATTGGCCCAATTGTCAAGCATTGGCTCAACATATTTGTAAAGTCGACGGAAAAAAATAAAACTTTATGGCTGCATCATGCAAGTGCAAGTTGCTAATCAACCAATGGCAAAGCAAAGCTCTCCTTTCCGCATCAAAAGCAACTAGCATAAGCCATCTTCACTTATTCATTAGATTATAGTTGACCCCATCCATGTAATTTGGAATTCAGAGATATTATTCATAATCAGTCGACCCAGTGATCTTGTCCTATTTTGTAGCTTGTTATTTGAAGTATTTATTTTCTAATAATTTTAATAATATCTCAAATAATAAGTTGTCACATAGGACGATTGGTGCAATCGCTAATGATGAATAATATTGCTCAATTTTAATTATTTAAAATCCACGCTTCACGATTTAATGATTTTCTTTTTAATCTCAAAAAAAGGAAAAATGAAAAAAGAAAGAAGAAAAAACAATTTGGAATAATATTTTAATTATTTATACATAAAACAAACAAGGGTTAATTTCACAAACGATCATTGAATTTACATGAAAATCATAAAACAGTCACTGAATTTTAAAATTTGCAGAAACGATCACTCAATTTATATGCGGTTTCACTAACGGTCACTGAAAGACCTTTATAATTTGAATTCAAACTAAAATGACCAAAACACTTGAAGATAGAACCTTGAGGACAAAACAATCAAATCTTAACAAAAATAAATTTTTTTCTCTATTTTTGGTAGAGTTTTGAGGCAATTTTCCGGCACCTTCCTACCACTAAGACCGCTGGATTTGGATATCGTTGGAAATTTCACAATGTCCTCTTCAATTACCAACCGAAATCTCCCCATAACTCCAAAGGATTCAATCGGAATTAACCTACAAAGTCAGCTATCAGAAAACATGAAAATCTGGGCAAATTTTCAGATTTTTGGTACGAGTTTGAGGTAATTTTTCGGCACCTTCCAACCACCAATACCGCCTGATTTTGATACATTTGGAAAGCCCACAATGTTCTCTTCAATAACCACCCAAAATATTCCCATAAGTTCAAAGAATTCGGCTGGAATAAACTCACAAAGTCAGCTACCCAAAGTCCGCCCAGATTTTTTCATTTTCGGGTAGCCGAATTTATGGGTTTATTCCGGCCGAATCCTTTGGAATTATGAGGAGATTTTGGGTGGTAATTGAAGAGGACATTGTGTTCTTTTCAAAGGTATCAAATTCTGGTGGTATTAGTGGTCGAAAGTGGCCGAAAAGTGCCTCAAAACTTGCCTAAAAAATCTGTCCAGATTTTTGCCTTTTCGAGATGCTGATTTGTGGGTTTATTCCGGCCTAATCCTTTAGAGTTATGGAGATATTTTGGGTGGTAATTGAAGAGTACATTGTTAGATTTCCAAAGGTATCAAAATTCTGGCGGTATTGGTAGTCAGAAGGTGCCAAAAAATTGCCTCAAACTCGTTCAAAAATCTAAAAATTTGTCCAAATTTTCACGTTTTCGGGTAATCGACTTTGTGGGTTTATTCCGGCGAATCCTTTAGAGTTATGAGGATATTATGGGTGATAATTGAAGAGAACATTGTGGACTTTTCAACGATATCCAAATCCGGTAGTCTAAGTTGTCGGAAGGTGCCAGAAAATTGTCTTAAAACTCGTCCAAAAATAGAGAGAAAATTTTCATTTTTGTCAAATATTGGTGATTTGGTCCTTAAGATTCTATTTTCAAGTGTTTTGGTCATTTCATTTTGAATTCAAATAATCCTTCAATGATTGTTAGTGAATCTGCATGTAAATTGAGTGATTATTTCTGTAATTTTTAAAATTTAGTGACTGATTTTTGATTTTCATGGAAATTCACTAACCGTTTGTGAAATTAATCCAAGGAACAACGTTTATGCTGCATTATGTCGGCAAAACGACTGGGTTCTTCCCCAAAATAAAAAAAATGCGGAGTGATAGAATAATAATTTCAAAATTTAAACTTTCAAACGTTCTGAAATTCAAATCAGAATCAGATAATTTTGTGAGATTTTTCAGATAAAAAATGGAGATTGATTCGTCTCCGATTAGTCGGTGCTCCAAAGAGAACCAGAAGATCTATCAAGAATGGTTTTCTTTCGCCGATTCAGGTGCTGAGTTTTAGATTTTTAATCAAATTTAGCACTTGCTTATCGATTAATTTGCTAATCAATTTCTGAAAAATGGTGTATGACTCTATAAAATCAGATGGAGATGGGAGACTGTCTGGAGCCGATGCTACCAAGTTCTTTGCCATGTCCAATTTGCCTCGTCATGATCTCAAACAGGTTTATTTGGTTTTTTTTCCTCACTTTCTTCTCTTTCACTTTTGTTATTGCAGAGTGAATTATTTTCAGCCTCACTGGTTCTTTTAGATAGAATAGGGTTTAAAAGTTACAAATGTAAAATGAGACGTGAAGTGGATGCTTTTAATATGAAGTGGATGTTACAGAGTTATTGGGATTGTAATGGTTGGGTAAACTTCAACCAAAACCAGCAAAATTATACTTTCATTCAACACAAAAATAGGACAACATAGCTGAGAATCAATAACCCAGACTATAATTCTTTAATGGAATGGACTGGGATTACAAGAGTAAAGTAGAATGAGAGAGGAAGAGAGAGAATGGAGAACAGGGACGTGATAGAGCCTGACAAAATCCAACTGGCCATACCGTTCCTTCCCTCCCTCAGTTAAGTAAAGCAAAAAACGTGTTTCTTTAACCAAAACGCATTACAATACAAAATACAAAATGAAACGGCGTCGTCTCCAAAGTTTGAATTATTGTTACTTCCGTTTGCTCCTTCCTTTCTTCTTTCCCCAATTTGTTGGTGCGATCTGTTCTTCTTCTCCTGCAGGTGAGATGTGCCCTTCATCATTACATACCTCCCCCTCAAAAGGACCTTGTCCCCAAGGTTGAAAGAGAGGAAATTCGTTCTGGGTTGCAGTTGCGTCTTCCCATGTAGCCTCATTCCTGTCATAGCCTCTCCACTGAATCAGCCATTGTGTTATTGCTTGATTATTTCTCTTGACAATTCTAGTTTGCAACACTGTGACGGGTTCCCTGTAGATCGGTTCCTGTTCTCCACCCTCCGGTAGTAACAAGATAGGTACCTCATGTTCTCCTATCTTTTTCTTAAGTAAAGATACATGGAACACTGGGTGTATTTTCGAAGTAGGGGGTAGAACCAGTTCATATGCTACTCGGCCAACTTTCCTGGTGATCTGGTAAGGTCCATAGTATTTGGCAGCCAGCTTCTGGTTGGTCCTTGCCATAACTGAATGTTGCTTGTAAGGATGTAACTTCAAATACACCCAATCACCCACTTCAAACTCCCTTTCTACCCTATGCTGGTCAGCATAGAATTTCATCCTTGCTCGAGCTTGAGCAAGGTATTCCTTTAGGCGCATGTCCATTTGATGTCTCTCTTGCACCAGTTCTTCTACTGCAGCCACATTAGTTTGCTGATAAGGGCCCAATGCCAAATGAGGTGGTTTAATACCATATAGGGCTTCAAAAGGGCTCATTTTAATTGTTGTGTGGTAGGTAGTATTATACCACCATTCAGCCAGTGACAACCAATCAATCCACCTCCTAGGTCGATGAAATGTCATGCATCTCAAATACATCTCCAAACACTGGTTAAGCCTCTCAGTTTGCCCATCCGTTTGTGGGTGATATGCAGAGCTCAATTGCAGGTTAGTTCCCATCAGTTTGAATAGCTCTTGCCAAAACCCACTAGTGAAAATCTTGTCCCTGTCTGACACAATACTTTGAGGCATTCCATGGAGCTTATATATGTTATCAAGGAAGACTTTAGCTACTGTGCTTGCTGAGAAGGGATGAGATAAGGCGATGAAATGCCCATATTTAGTGAACCGGTCCACCACCACCAGGATAACTGCTTTCCCTTTTGAAGGGGGTAGGCCTTCGATAAAATCCATGGATATGTGACTCCATGAATACTGTGGTTCAGGCAAAGGTTGTAACAGGCCGGGGTAGGGAACGTGTTCCACTTTGCACCTTTGACAAACATCACATTGAAGTATCTCCTTCTTGATATCTCTAATCATCCCTGGCCAATAGAAGTGTTGCTTAGCCCTGAATACACTAGCCTGAATACCAGAGTGACCTCCATCTTGGGAAGAATGGATATTTTGAATCAACTTGGCCCTCATGTGACCTCCCGTCCCTACATATAACTTGCCTTTAAATTTGAGTAGCCCATTGTGGAAGGAAAAATCAGAGTCTTCATTCGGTTTGATCAACAATTCCTGAATCTGATTTGTAGCCATCGTATCATCTTGGTAGCTGTTTATTACTTCCTGTATCCAGATAGGTGTTATATTGGAAATTGCTGCCACTTCAACTGATGATTCTTCCCTTCTAGATAAAGCATCAGCCACAACATTATCCACCCCCTTCTTGTATTGAATTTCGTAGCTGAGGCCTAGTAGTTTAGTCAACCATTTCTGTTGGATGGGTGTAGTTATCCTCTGTTCCAGTAAGTACTTTAAGGATTGATGGTCTGTCTTGATGAGGAAATGATGTCCTTCCAAATAATGTCTCCACTTCCCAACTGCAGTAACTAGTGCTAGCAGTTCCTTCTCGTAGATAGACATTCCCAATTTCTCATTGCAGATCCCTTTACTAAAGTAGGCAATTGGTCTTCGATTTTGCATTAAGACAGCTCCCATACCTCCATGGCAAGCATCGGTTTCAATGATAAATGGTTGATTAAAATCTGGCAATGCTAGAACTGGGGTGTTACACATTGCTGATTTCAACCTCTGGAAAGCCACATCTGCTACCTCATCCCATTTGAAGTTGTCGGTCTTCAACAAATCAGTCAAGGGTTTTGCAAGGACTCCATACCCTTTAACAAACTTTCTATAGTACCCTGTCAATCCTAGGAAACCCCTTAGTTGCTTGACGTTAATAGGCTTAGGCCACTGCCCCATGGCACTGATTTTTGTCGGATCTGCTGTCACTCCTGCGGCCGATATAATATGACCCAAATATTCCACCTTGGACTGGCAAAATGAGCATTTATTCCATTTAGCATATAACTTATGTTCTTTTAATAGCTCCAGCACTCTAGATAAGTGTCTACAATGGGAATTCAGATCAGGGCTATAGACTAGTATATCGTCAAAGAAAACCAACACAAACTCCCTCAAATGTTCCCTGAAAACTTCATTCATCAAGCATTGGAATGTAGCTGGGGCATTTGTGAGTCCAAATGGCATAACCTTGAACTCATACAGGCCTTGGTGTGTCTTAAATGCTGTCTTATGAATGTCAGATTCAGCTACCCTGATTTGATGATATCCAGCCCTCAGATCAATCTTGGAAAACCATTTAGAACCCTGTAATTCATCAATTAACTCATCAATTAAGGGCATGGGATATTTATCCTTGATAGTGAGGCTATTTAGTTGCCTATAATCCACACAGAATCTCCATGTTCCGTCCTTCTTTTTAACTAATAACACAGGGGAGGCATATGGGCTATTACTTGCTCGGATGATCCCAGTTTCCAACATCTCCTTCACCATTTTCTCCATTTCTGTTTTCTGTATATATGGGCACCTGTAGGGTCTTATTTTGAAAGGTTGAGCCCCTTCCTTAAGTGGAATTTTGTGATCATTGAACCTAGGTGGTGGCATACCCTTTGGCTCTTCAAATACTTCTGGGTATTGTTCAATGATGTCCTGTATCACCTCTGGATATGATTCATTGTCCACTTCATTTAGTGAATAGATTTGAGCCATGATTCCATACGATTGCCTCTGAATCCACTGAGTCATTTGTTCCCTGTCCATCATTATAAATTCTTCGTTCCCCACTTCGCTCTTCAACTCAACCTCCATTCCTTGGTAGCAAAATCTGATGCTGCTCTGTATGAAGTCGAACATAACAGGGTTAAATTGGCTCAACCAATCCACTCCTAATACCAAGTCACTCCCCCCCAACTTCAGCACCCTAAACTGGAATTGGCACTCCATTCCCTGCATGGTCCAGGTAAGTGGATTGCACATTGCACTACTATTCAATTTGTCTCCATTTGCCACAGTTACTGTCACAGGTGAGGTAGCCTCCACTTTACACCTTAACTCTTGTATTAGTTTCTCATCGATGAAGCTATGAGTGCTTCCACTATCAATGAGAATGGATACCTTTCTCTTCTTTATTCGTCCCGGTATCCTAATTGTCTTAGGTTTCAAACTCCCAGAAAGAGCATGGATAGAAATCTCCATGACTTCCTCCTCTTCCACCCTTCCACAGATTTCTGTTTTACTTTTCTCTTCCCCATCGGATTCCACCACCTCTTCATCGTCTACTAGCATGAAATTCAACATCCTGTTTTTGCAGATATGCCCTGGAGTGTACTTTTCATCACATTTAAAGCACAGACCCAAACTCCTCTTTGTTTGAATGTCGGTAGGGGTGATAGTTTTGAATTTCAACGGGAGGTTTCTTTGGCTGGGTTCATACATGGGATTAGGTGGGTGTTTGGCAATGATTTCAGGAGGTTTTGGAGGCATGTTGGACCATATGGGTTGGTAAGGGGGTTTAGTTTGGGGTTTTGAAGTTTTGTTTAAGGCCACAATGGTGTTTTCCTGCAAAAGGGCTATTTCAAAAGCTTGGGATACAGAAGTTGGTTTCACAATTTTAACCATGGATTTGATCTCCTCTCTCAATCCACTGGCAAATATTGAAATATAGTACGATTCTGGGAGGTCGGGCAATGAAAGCATAACCTGTGATTTTAGATCTTCAAATAATTCTTGATATTCAGCCACACTTCCTTTCTGTCTGATTTTACTGAAGGTTTCGATAACTTCTTCTGCGGGCGATTTAGCAAATCGCCTGCATATCTCTGTTGAGAATAAATCCCAACTTGCCATGGGGTTGCTATTAATAAATCCATGAAACCACACATCTGCTCTTCCCTTCAGGTACATTTCTGCAATACTGATTCTTACTTCATCAGGAACCTGGTGAATCTGAAAATATTTTTGTGCCTTCCGCAGCCATTCCCTAGGGCTTTCTCCACTGAAATATGGGAAATCGATCTTGGGTAGCTTAACTCCCATTCTCGTGTCACTCTTTTCACCACTGTTTCCTCCTCTTTTTGGTGTGGACATTCCTTCACTAATGGTGGATTGTACAGAGAACCCAGCCTTCTGTTTGTCTCCCTTTTGCCCACTCCAATTTGCCATCATTGCTACTATGGATTCATACTTAGAATTCATCTCTGTCATTATTACTTCCATCCGATCATGTTTGCTGCACAGATTCTGCAAGGCCTGGTCTGACCTCTCCACCTTCATTTCCACATTTTTAAAAGCTTCCCCTAAATTTTCCACATCCCTATCTAATTTCTTCAAATGTTCCTCTACTGCCTTGGCCCTAGTATCCATAACCAGAATTTTACTGCTCTGATACCACTTGTAATGGTTGGGTAAACTTCAACCAAAACCAGCAAAATTATACTTTCATTCAACACAAAAATAGGACAACATAGCTGAGAATCAATAACCCAGACTATAATTCTTTAATGGAATGGACTGGGATTACAAGAGTAAAGTAGAATGAGAGAGGAAGAGAGAGAATGGAGAACAGGGACGTGATAGAGCCTGACAAAATCCAACTGGCCATACCGTTCCTTCCCTCCCTCAGTTAAGTAAAGCAAAAAACGTGTTTCTTTAACCAAAACGCATTACAATACAAAATACAAAATGGAACGGCGTCGTCTCCAAAGTTTGAATTATTGTTACTTCCGTTTGCTCCTTCCTTTCTTCTTTCCCCAATTTGTTGGTGCGATCTGTTCTTCTTCTCCTGCAGGTGAGATGTGCCCTTCATCATTACAGGGATGCATTCAGTAGAATTTCAATGTGATCGTGCTATTTCATAGCCCTTTTGAAATTCTCGATTTTTGAACTGAAAATATATTCGAACACACACCAAAAATTTTCTGTGCCCATATTTTGGATTTTCCCGCTTGTATAAAAATCATTATCATTTTTATAATCTTCACCCATATTCTCATTTGTCTATTAATGGTTCTTGAGAACAGAATTAGCTTTCATTTGCTAGTGAAAGTAAAACTTATATATAGTCTACCTATTTTGTCAAACATTATTTTCAAAGTTATATTTCTTAATAACTGAACCTAAATCTTTAAGAGAGTGCGCCGTAATTTTATGGAAAAGTCAATTTTAAGCATAGCCAAACATGCTTTATCTTTATTTGTTTTACCTTGTGGAAAATATGTTTTGATTTCAATTATTTGGTGTTTAGGGTAATGGATAATGAGTTTTTGCCTTTCTACTATTTCACCAGGTGTGGGCAATTGCAGATTCCAAAAGGCAAGGTTTTCTTGGTTTTAAAGAGTTTATCACCTCAATGCAGGTTGATATCTTCCTTGATTGGTGTTCTGCAATAATGATCATTATTTTGAATCTGATCTATCTTAGCATTATAACATGTAGTTGGTCTCCTTGGCACGAGCTGGGCATGCTATGACCAATGATATTATAAATGCTGAAGGTAATAAGTGGAGTGTCAGGTTATTTTGCTTCACGAATACTATGTATGGAGTCACATTAGTTCAAGAAGGGACTTGATCTTTTTGTTTAGTTTCTTAAGCTTGTGTATTTGTTTCAGAAGGTGATATTACAGTGGTTTAAATATTTTAATCATCTGCAGTTGACTTTGAACACTTACAACCTCCAGTCATGGAAGGTCTGGATGTTCTCCTAGCTGTAAGTCTACTACGTGTTTTATATAATTTCATCTAAGTTCAAATGTTAGGGGCTCTGTAACTTTTTTATTATTCTTCTGTAGAAGAGAAAGCATACACCTAAAAGTGAACCCGAACAGAATGGTAAGACTGATGATATTCATTTAGACATTTACAAGTATTTTAGTGTTTGTTTTTTGAGTGTTTATACAACAAATTTGCTATAATTCAGGTAGTTCTCAAGTGCAAACGTCTCCTTCAGCTAGTTGGTTTACTTCTTCAAAATCTGCAAACAAGGTATGCTGGCATGTTATAGAAATTTTAGCCTTCCTTTGTTTTCATCGATACCTTTATTGATCAAAACTTCTATCAATTCTTCTTTTATGGTATATTGTCATTCTTAGTAATTTTTTTTTGAGCATCATCAGAGTTGTGATGATTTATACCGGTTTCCTCCATACTTATTTGATTTCATGTATTATTTAGAAGAAAACTGACAGCAAGTTTAGAATTTCAATATGTCTGTGTTTAATATATGAATTTATATTGCCCCTTGTTTTCATTTCATTGGTTAGATTTTTTCCTTTCATGTTATCTTTCTTTCCACCAGTTTTTTAAACATTTCCTAGATGTAATTTAATCTTTTATTATTTCTCTGAGTGCTTCTTAATCATCGTGTCAGGTATCTTTGGCCTCTGTTACCTCGATAATTGATGGTTTGAAAAGGTTGTATGTTCAGAAACTGAAGCCGCTGGAAGTTACTTACCGATTTAATGATTTTGTTTCCCCCTTACTGGTAAGTATTTCATTTTGCTTCATTCAGAGAAGTGTTAGGTAGATGGAATTTGATGACATTTGTTTCTTTTTCTAATTTCTAATGTTGATGATCAATTGGTCATGAAAATTGATTCGCAGTTGGCTAACTCTCTGTTACTGTATTGTGTTGGAAGGCAAATAGTGATTTTGATGCTAAACCAATGGTGATGCTTTTGGGTCAGTATTCTACTGGGAAGACAACATTTATTAAACATTTGCTCAAAACTAGTTATCCAGGTATGTCAACAGCTCTCTTTTTGTTCTAATAAACAATTGCTTGAGCGTGATCACATATCTTCATTTTCTTTTCAGTAACGTGGTTGTCATTTTTATGTTATTATGTTTCACAGGAGCTCACATTGGACCAGAGCCTACAACAGATAGATTTGTTGTTGTCATGGTACTTTCCCATTTTTCTCTCCTTGTCATGCAATTAATCATGAATAAGTTCCAATAACTTAGGAAAATTCCTCTAGATTTTGTCTTTTTGATATTTATCCCAATCCATATACTTCATATCATTTGATTGTTTAAATGGTTTCTTTCCCTTTGTGGTAAAGTTCTTGTTTTAATTTTCTGGGTGTACCCAACTTATTGTGTTTTTTTAACTTTGGTCAAGGAACTTTAATTTTTTGTTGTAGTTTAGTCTATGTACCTTTCTATGCTAAATTAACATAAATCCTGACATGGTGGTGCTTGCAATGACAGTAGTGGTTGGCGGAGTAGGGGCTTGCAGAGGGGTTAGGAAGAAAGATTAAAATTTCTTTTTCTTATTTTTTGTAATTTTTTTGCCTTTTATAGTTTTGTTTCTTTTTTTGAAAACACATTTTGAAAGCACTAGTTCACAACATGATGCGTTTGTTGAGCTTGTCGAGTTGTCGTTAATAATAATAATAATAATAATGCACTACGGATTTTCCACATCATATTTTCCGTTGACCATATTAGCATTTCCGTTAATTTTGGGGATGCAGTGCCTAACTGAAACAAACTGTAAGTTCAGTAACTAATTTGGAACAAAGAAAAGTTAGGATATCAAAGCGAAAGTGATGAAAATCACGTAGCAATGGTGGCTACGAAACCCACAACGAGATTGAAATCAAACACCAATAAAGCCAATGAACAAGGTTTAGGATGTAACCTAAAAACGATGAAGCAAGCAACCAACAAACGATGGATTTGTCGACCTCTTGATTACGCAATTTATGAATCTCACCCGAGTTTGTGAATGCCACAAGATAATAATCTTGATAAGTTCGATTTGAACGCCACAAGAAGTTGATTTTTGATAAGTTCGATAAATTGTTCAACGAAGAACAATAATGTTGAAAGCAATATGTCTCTCAATTAATTCATCTATATCATCATTTTTTACAATGAAAATAAGGAATGCTATTTATACTGAACCCTAGGAACAAAGTTAAAAACGTACAAGTATCCTAAAAGATTACAAAGATATCATGAAAATAGTGTTTTAGTCAAATTAGGAAAATCCCGGAATTTGAAAAATCTCGGTAATGGCCTGTGCGGTTGCATGGATTTTCTGCCATGCGGTCGCATGGAATTAAATTTGACACCTCTTTTTCCTTATGCAGCATTTCGTGTTGATTCCGAATTGTACTCATAGGCGAAAATCCGACATCCGAGCTGAAAGTTGTGCACGTTTTAATCCTCGCTGCTCGTTTTTTCATATATCTTTCAGAGCTTAAATCCAACGCACCAAACTTGATTCCACCTTCATATCCAACATTTAAATTGTTATTTGACTTGTTGCACGAGACCTCCACACCTTGGACAACTCATTCCATGGCCTTCTTGATTCTTCGTAGCTCTTGATTTATCCTCCGTAACTCTTCATCTTGTCTTTAACCTCTTGTCAACATGCTCCATACATTTGGAACTTCGATGCCTACCCTGGATCACATCAGAAAGAATGCTGTAACTGCAAGCTTGGAGCGTTGTTAACTAACATATAGACTGTTTTTGAATTTTTGGTTGCAAAATTTTAGGTATTATTTTTTGGTTGAGATGAATAGCTCTTGTTTACGTTTAAATGGCTGACTGTTCATTAGTCAGCATGGTTCTTTTTTGTTCTCTCTATTTTCTATTTTCTCTCTCTTTTTATCTGTGCCTCTGCTTCTTTTGGTCTGCGAGTTCGCTACTGAATCAATTTTACAGAATGGACCAGATGAAAGAAGTGTTCCTGGGAATACAATTGCTGTTCAAGCAGATATGCCATTTAGCGGTCTGACGACTTTTGGAACTGCATTTTTGTCAAAATTCGAGTGTTCTCAAATGCCACATCCTGTGAGTTAGACTATGTTTTACTTGACTTTTTAAGTGAGAGGAGAAAATTCTTGGCTGTTCTTCTGCACCTGCTAAAATTTATTCATATTTTGAATTCTAAAAGCTGCTGGAACATATTACCTTTGTGGATACTCCTGGAGTGTTATCAGGAGAAAAACAACGAACTCAAAGAAGCTATGACTTCACTGGTGTAACATCTTGGTTTGCTGCAAAGTGCGATCTCATCCTGCTGTTGTTTGATCCCCACAAACTTGATGTAAGTGATGAATTCAAACGTGTCATTTCATCTTTGCGAGGTCATGATGATAAAATACGTGTGGTTTTGAACAAGGCAGACCAAATTGATACTCAGCAAGTAAGAATCGTTTTGTAGTTTCTTTTGTATCTTTTTTTGTTCATTACTCCTTTTAACTATCACAAGGAAAATCATGCACATTCTAGCTATTTAATTCTACTAGTTGGCCACCAATTACAGCTTATGCGGGTATATGGAGCTTTAATGTGGTCCCTTGGCAAAGTGCTGAATACTCCTGAGGTCATGCGTGTTTATATTGGGTATGTTCGACTTTAAATATTTATTGTGTAATCATTATAAGAGCATGTTCAAGAGATTCTTAATTTTTAAAGATCATATTTTATAATTTAGAGATCGTCTATAAATTTAGATAATAAAATTTTTTTAGTATTCCAACAGACTCTTCATATGTAACACTTAATTTTACTACAAAAAAATATTTATTGTTTTTCCCTATCTTTTATTTTCATTAGCTTCCCTCCAAATTATTATATTATTTTCCTCTATTGAAATTTGAAATACTTTGAATGCATTTAATTATAGAGAGCTCTTTATTTAAAATGTTAATTTAAAGAGTATCTTGGCACATAAATTTAAGGTTTGAATCTTTAAAATATAGAGCTTCTTATATTTGAAGAATCTATTGGAGATGTTCTAAGTGCTAATAAATTTTTCTTTTAACTACTATTTCAAAGTTAAAAAATCTCACTCCATTATGAACCATATCGGCTTTGGATTTTAGAATTTTGATTGGGAACGCACATTGAAAGCTCTTGTATAATGGATCTTATCCTACATCAGAGCTGAATCCCACTTGTTACTCTTCCCCATTTGACGACTTTTCAAGAATATGGCTTGCTTCCTTCAATCTGTTCTGACACCCTCCGAGTATGGGTGTAAAACTTGATATAATGGATATGCAGACACAGCATACCTGTTTTTATATATGCCTAAGTTCATTATTTCTTTAAACTATAATAATTGTTCTAATTATTGAAATGTTGTTCTGACAATTCATAAAAAAAAATTATGATTATTTGATATTCTTTGAGTAAAAAGTGAATTTGGGTTTCATATTCAAGAAAATTGAAATAAACTTTATATATATGAAACTCATGTTCTTTTAATGAAATCTCATTCCAAGTAGTTGAGGTCTGCTAAGGTTAAGTCTGAATGTGCAACTCTCTATTTTATTTTATTTTCCCTTTTCTTCGCTCCTGCTGCTGCTCCTACTCTTTCTCCTTTCCTCTAACATTTTTAGTTATCTTTTCTATTTTTCTTTTTCCATTTTTATTCTTTAAACTAAATCTTCCATTGGGTTGACAGATCTTTTAATGACAAGCCTATTAACGACGCTGCTGCTGGTCCAATTGGGAAAGAACTGTTTGAGAAAGAACAGGACAACCTTTTAACAGATTTGAAAGACATACCAAAGAAGGCTTGTGATCGTCGTGTGAGTCTCATATCATCATTTTTATTATATATATATATATAGCAGTTTATCGTGATTCGTTATGTAAAAACAGAGGTAAAGGAGATTCTAATGTTCCATTTTGTGCAGATAAATGAATTTGTAAAGCGTGCTAGGGCTGCCAAGATACATGCTTATATTATCAGTCATCTTAAAAGAGAAATGCCCGCAATGATGGGAAAAGCTAAGACTCAGCAGAGACTCATCGATAATCTGGCTGATGAATTTGCAAAGGTTCAAAGGGAACACCATCTACCGGCTGGGGATTTCCCTCACGTCGAACACTTCAGGGAGGTTTTGAGTGGATACAACATTGATAAGTTTGAAAAGTTGAAACCTAAAATGATACAGGCTGTGGATGACATGCTTGGATATGACATCCCTGAACTTCTAAAGAATTTCCGCAATCCTTACGATTAAGTATGAACAAATGCCTTTTTAGTACGAAAGAAAATAAAGGCATTTCTTTTTACTGGGACTATAGAAGAGAATAGGTGGAATTTAGCTCTTTTTTTTTTTTTTTAATATATATATATACATCGTCATTTATATTTTGTACAATAATATAGTGGTGAGCCATTTGTACAAGATCAACGTTGTGCTTTACATATGTAATTTTGAGTTTTTTTTATTTATTTTTAAGGTTTGATACCTTGAATAATTGGTCCGTTCACTTTTTGATGATTGAACTCGAACCAATGATGAAACGACTGTCAAGATTAATGTTCGGATTGAATATGATAACTATCAAGATTAAAAATAAAAGTTAACAGTTATTTTTTCAATTCATACTTATATTTTAATTTTAAAATTAAAATCGTGGTTGCTTAAAATGGGAGCGATATGTACAGTATACTGAACCAAAAGATGACATCAATAGAGTTTGACGCACAATCGTATCAGGTTTGAGTTTGCCATGAAATTTTGATAACAAAAAAATTGATATATGATTAGTTTAGGATTACGACGAATTCTAGAAATCGATCACCGATCCAATTTTAAACCAAAATATACCCAACAAACATTACCTCTCCCTAAAAAGGAGGTGATACAGCCGCACCTTTCAGTACAATTACATTTTTACGACTTCACTCCAGTCAGATCACCGATTCAATTTCAAACCAAAATATATTTACTAAGCATTAGCTCTCCTTGAAAATGAGGTTTCCAGCTGCACCTTTCGGGTATGGCTACATTGTTACAATTTCACTCCAATCACTAGCCCTATGCATCATTTCATTTCTTATTAAGATTTTTAAAAGTTGAATACTCAGTTGATTTAACGAAGAACTACGAGATTGCCCCTTTCATTCTAGGGGGACAGAGGAATCGTACCACTCGAGCCGTTTGATTTTTCCTTTTTTTCGTTGAAAAATGAATAAGAATTGGAGGTGTTAAACGTAAGAGATCTATTCAAGGAATATGGAGACTAGTTGAAGTAATGAACCTCCCAATATGTACAATATACTTAGCCAAAAGATGACATCAACAGAGTCTGACGCACAATCTTATCATGTTTGAGTTTACTACAAAATTTTGATAACAAAAAATTGATATAATGATTCGTTTAAAATTAAAAGTTTTAAAAAGATATATTTTCAATACAATCAAAGTAAAATAAAAATAACATAAATAATTGTTTTTAATTAATATGTAAAAGCCAGAAATAAAAATAAATATAGGACGCTCAGATGCGCATTTTTTTCGTCCGTATATCATCAGACGTACGTGGTGACCCCCCGTCACCACTTAAGCGCAATACAAATCATCACTGCAATCCTATTGAAATATGCACCAGCCAGGAATCGAACCTCGGTCTGTAACGTGGCAGAGTATCACTCTTCCACTAGACCACTGATGCTATGTATTGTAGTTTTAATATTAATCGAATATCTTACTTTCATATAGAAGTGCAAGTGTCCCAAAAGCAATTACTATCAAATTTAGTCAATAAATATTAAATACTCATATTTAGTATTTTACGCATTCATGATAAAACACTTGTTTCTCGTAAATTTTCTAAATTTAATATCATGATGACATAATTCTTAATTATTGTAACATATCTTTGTAAATAAAACTCTACGTTAAGGAAACTTTGTAATTCATTTTTACGCCATTAATTGTAAAAAAAAAAAAAAAAAAAAAAAAAAACTTTGTTTGCCATTTAAAAACTTATGCAAAATATTTTGCACATATGTTTTATTTATTTAAAGGGTTAATTTCACAAACGGTCACTGAATTTACATGAAAATCACAAAATGGTCACTGAATTTTAAAACTTACAGAAACGGTCATTCAATTTACATGCGGTTTCACTAACGATCACTGAAGAACTTTTATGACTTGAATTCAAACTTAAATGACCAAAACGCTTAAATATAGAATCTTAATGACCAAACCACCAAATCTTGACAAAAATGAATTTTTTTTCTTTATTTTTGGACGAGTTTTAAGGCAATTATTGGCACCTTCCGACCGAGACCGTCGGAATTTGATACATTTGGAAAGTCCACAATTTTCTCTTCAATTACCACCAAAAATATCTTCATAACTCCAAAGGATTCGACCGGAATAAACCCACAAAGTCAACATATCGTAAAGGTGAAAATCTGGGCAGATTTTTTGGGTGAGTTTTGCTGCAATTTTCCGGCCATCTTCGACCATGAATACTGTCGGAATTTGATACCGTTGGAAAACACACAATATCCTCTTCAATTATCGACCAAAATATCCCCATAACGTCAAAAGGTTCGGCCGGAATAAACCCACAAAGTCGGCCACTCGAAAACGTGAAAATCTGGGCAAAATTTTAGATTTTTTGGGCGAGTTTTGCGGAAATTGTTCGGCCACTTCCAACTACCAATACCGCCGAAATTTGATACATTTGGAAAGCCCACGTTTTCCTCTTAAATTAACATCCAAAATCTGCTCATAACTCCAAAGGATTCGGCCGGAATAAACCTACAAAGTCAATTACCCAAAGTTCGCCCAGATTTTCTCATTTTCGAGTAGCCAAATTTATGGGTTTATTCCGGCCGAATACCTTGTAGTTATGGGGGTATGTTGGGTGTTAATTTAAGAGGACATTGTGGGATTTCCAAAGGTATCAAATTTCGGAGGTATTGATGGTCGGAAGGTGCCAAAAAATTGCCTCAAACTCGCCCAAAAAATCTGAAATTTTTTCCCAGATTATCACGTTTTCGGATAGCCGACTTTGTGGGTTTAGTCCGGTCGAATGCTTTGGAGTTATGGGGAGGTTTTGGGTGGTAATTGAAGAATACGTTTTAGGCTTTCCAAAGGTATCAAATTCCGGCGGTATTCATGGTCTGAAGTGGCCGGAAAATTGCCGCAATCTCGCCCAAAAAATCTGAAAAATCTGCCCAGATTTTCGCCTTTTCGAGATGTTGATTTTGTAAGTTTATTCCGACCGAATCCTTTGGATTTATGGGGATATTTGGGTGGTAATTGAAGAGTACATTGTTGGCTTTCCAAAGATATCAAATTTAGTCGGTATTGGTGGTCAGAAGGTGCCGAAAAATTGCTTCAAACTCGGCCAAAAAATCTGAAAATTTGCCCAGATTTTCCCATTTTCGGGTAGTTGACTTTGTGCTTTTATCCTGGCCGAATCCTTTGGAGTTATTGGGAGATTTTGGGTGGTAATTGAAGAGGACATTGTGGCCTTTCCAACGGTATCCAAATTCGACGGTCTCGGTGGTCAGAAGGTACCGAAAAATTGCCTCAAAAATCGCTCGAAAATAGAGAGAAAAAGTTCATTTTTGTCAAGTTTTGGTGGTTTGGTCCTCAAAGTTCTATTTTCAAGCATTTTGATCATTTAAGTTTGAATTCAAATCATAAAAGTCTTTCAGTGATCGTTAGTGAAACTGCATGTAAATTGAGCGACCGTTTCTGCAAGTTTTAAAATTCAGTGACTGTTTTGTGATTTTCATGTAAATTCAGTGATCGTTTGTGAAATTAACCCTTTACTCGAACAATGCTAGATCTTGCTCATTGCAAATTTTAATACCTTGAATAAAAATGCGGAATTTGCTCTCCTAATTTAACTTAATGATTAAGTTTGTATTGTGATCGAGAGGAAATGGAAAGAAATTGCATGTACCAAAAAGGAAAAAAGTAAAAGAAGAATTGATTCTTATGTGAGCCTTCTATGTAGGTGTAGGTGTAGGTGTGGGCGTGGGTTGGGTTGAGTCGATTTTTTTTCCAACTTAAACCCAACCCAACATGATCGGTTTGATAAAAAATCAATCAACCCAACCCAATTATTGATTTAAACCCAACACAATCCAAACTGAACTTGATCAGTTTGGGTTGAATTGGGTTGTGTTGGTCGGTTTGGGTTTCGACCCAATTAAAGTTGAATATGATTTATTTGTTAAATTTGGGTAATTTTTTAGGGTTTGAAATTATTTGAAAATCTCCGTTTTTTAAATACACATATAAGGAATTCTTTCTAAAAATAATGTATAATTAAGTTTAAAATTTATGAAATATATATATATATATATATATATATATTTTTTTTTTTTACAATTTTTTGGAATTCATTCATTTGATTATCTTGTCTTTAATTTTTTTTATTATTAAATAACATTGTATTTGTAAATAGTGTTCATGTGAATCGGTCTATGTGAAGAAAATTGACGTTTATATATTATAAGTCATTTTCTTATTTTTACTATTATATCTATTTAAATTTTTTTCATCTTAGATATTAATTTTTTAATTCATCGGGTTGGGTTGGGTTGGGTTGGGTTGGGTTGAATTTTAATTCATAACCCGCCACCCAACCCAACCTCAAATTCAATTTTTCGATCCAATCCAATCCAATTGAACATAAAAACCTGACCCAAATCGATCGGTTTGATTTGGGTTGGTCGGGTTGAGTGGATTGGATTAGATTTTGCCCAACTCTACTTCTATGTATAGATTTTATGATATAACGAAATTTATCAATAATACTATATCATATATTTGATATTTCTACTGAATTTGGTGGAGATAATCTTGATTTGGCATGTTAAATTTCGATAAGCTAAGTATAGATGTTTAAATTAGGAGATTCAAAGACCATTATTAGAGCTGCATGCATATCATCTAAAGATTTGAGTTGGAATAATACTCGATCCATGAACCATGACTATTCCCAGGGCGAAGGTTAATGCTATGCATTAGACTTCTGGAGAAACACGAGCTTAACATGCTACCAATTTAACTATTATAATCGATTTAAAGACATGTAATACTCAAAAACTTAAACAATATTTAAGGGGAAAAAAATAGAATTATAACCATTATTTATTTATTTTTTCTAATAATTTCTATCAAACACAATGAGTCGAGATCTGTTGTCTATTTATACTGTCCAATTTGTTGTCTACTTAATTATAAATTGACATATCATGAAAGATTAAAGTTGATGTTGAAGTTGAAGTTGGAAAATTTAAATTGATGATAATTTTAATTTTTTGATGATGTGTCAATTTATAATTGGATAAACAGTAAATTAGACAACAAATCTTAACTCCAAACATCTTATATTATCGATTCGTATTCGTGTTACAAGTTTCTGGATAATTCTAAACCATCTTCTGCATCAGTAATTTATAGTGACGATATTACCCCTATTATCATTTTATAATTACAAATACTCCTTCAACCCTGCCCGCGTCTTCATTCATTCATTTACCGCTACAGCCATGTCTGTTAGCAGAATAGCGACTCGGTTCTCCAGGACCGTTTTGACTCAGTACCGCAATTCACAACTCCTCTGTGCTCGCCATGACCCCACGTACTTTCGGATTATCTCGAATCAATTCCTCTCTCCCCCTGGTCCTCAGGAAAAGGTACTACTATTTTTTTTCCTATACAGTCAGGGTTTTGCTAGGGCTTATGACTGTCTTCAGACAGAGTTCCATTACCTAATTTGGTTGGTTGATTTTTTCTCTAGAGAATATTATTGGTATACATTTGAGATTTGGATTGCGGTTTGGTATTTTAGAGAGTCAATACTTAAAAATGATTTTCAATGGACTCTCCAAATTTAGAGAGGCAAGCTCATTCTTTATTCTTAATTTGATGACATTTAATAAATCACATATTTCAATACTCTAACTCTTAAACTATTTAAACTACATTTAAATTGATTGATAAATTGACATATAAAAATCATGTTAAATAAAATATGAAGATGTATCAATATATATTTCTTGAGACAAACAAAATGAAGAGTCAAAATAGAAAGCTTGTTGGAGTGTATAAATATTTTGACTCTCTAAAATTAAAGATGCTATTTATTCGATATGATCTAATTAAGCCTTTTTTTGGGTGATTACGGTGCTAAATAATAGCGAAAATTCGATACTTTGTTGAATTTTATTCACTCTGTTATTTTAAAACAAGTTTATTCGAGCATATTTTTGGCAATTTGGTGAAAATGATCAATTCTGAGGCTGTAGTTCGTGGTTCTGATAATGGAGGTTTTAGGCCTGATGTAAACTTGTATATCTTCCGTGAATACTGCATTAAAATACATTCCAGTTTTGAGACTTGGTTTTGGTTCGACCTGTGTTTGTGTTTTTTATAATATGTTGGCATTTCGCTCTCTGTTCATTGAAATTTATTCTGGACATAGACAGGTTCAGTTTTATTGATGCGAGTTTGTTCCTCGTTGAGCAATAATGTATTTTGATAATAAAAGGACATTCTTTTGTCCATTTTGGCTAGTTTGCATAGAGAGGAAACATCTGGTGTATGCTTGGGTGGAACTGGAATCTATACAGAATCAGCCACCTGCCCCTGTACCTGTTCTGAATTTTGCATTAGTCATTTTTCTTTCTTACTTTGTTACATTGAAATTGTTGTTTATCCAAAGAACGAGTACTAAGGAGGCTCATGCTTTTTCTAATTTATTTAGATGGTCTCTGACTCTCTGGTCAGGTGTCATGGCTACGTCATTCAAATCTAAACTCATCCACCTTTCAGTGGTTTGGTTTCTCATCATCTGCATCCTCACATCCCAGTGAGAAGGAAATTGCTGAATCTGAAAACAAACAAGAAATTAAGAGAGATGATGGTGCTAATGCTGCTGCTGTAGATGTTCCTGATCAGACAGAGGCATCTGTTACAGACAAGAAAGATGAATCAGGTCTTAACACGGAACCTCAATCTAACACGTCTGGTTCTGTGAAGAGGAAGAGATTAACTAAAACGAATAGCATTTTCTGATTCTAATTCTAATTCTGATTCTGATTCTTATCAGATTCGGAGATTGAACTTTCAAGAGATGACCTGATGAAACTTCTGACTGAGAAGGAAGAACTTCTGAAAGTCAAGCAGATGGAGCAAGAGCAAATGAAGGATAAGGTTTTGAGGACTCTTGCAGAGATGGAGAATGTGAAGGACCGTACTAAACGTGAAGCAGACAATGCTAAGAAATTTGCCATTCAGGTTTATGGATTTGTATTCTGTTGATATTAATGCTGTCAGGGGGGCTCACAGGCCCTCATTGGGTTTCTTTGTGTCATTTGTTTGACACTTTCTCAAGTATTAAGTTGAATTTTGAATTATGCTGCAGAGTTTTGCAAAGAGCCTTTTGGATGTGGCAGATAACTTGGGTAGGGCTTCTTCTGCTGCAAAAGAGGGCTTTTTAAAGATGGAAACTTCCAATGATGCTGCTGGAGCTGTTTCACAACTTAAAACACTTCTTGAAGGTGTTGAAATGACTGAAAAACAACTAATAGAGGTATTACAATTTGTGTCTTTCTTTTCTCATCATGTGTGGACCTGCTATAATGATACATTTTAGGTAGACTCAGCATCTTTAAGAGACTCTTTAAATGTGAGATGCTCTCTATTTTAAAAAGTCAACCTTTAAAATCATGCTCCAAGAGACTTTTTAATATTACATTTTAATTTAGAGGGTGGGTTTTGGAGAACCAAACTCACTCTCTATAATTAAATGAATTCAAAGTGTTTCAATTTTTTATGTGTAGGAAAATAGTAAAATAATTTAGAGAAAAGCTAGTTAAAATAAAATATAGAGATAAACAATAATTTTTTTTAGGGAATAGTAAAATTAAATGTTAAATATAAAGAGTTTGTTGGAGTACTTCAAAATTTTAACTCACTAAATATATAGATGCTCTCCAAATAATAGAATATGCTCTTTAAAAATGGAGAATCTCTTAGAGATCCTCTAATATGTTAAAACTCAAATTTATAAAAACCAGACCAGCAACTCATGAATCACCTTCAGGTTCAGCGTAGCACTGGTACAGGAATATCTTGGGTGCCAGCAGTATTTTTTGGCATAAATTGTAGACGTATATATGATAGTCACTTGTATTTCTATATATTTTCAAAAGATATAATAATGATACTTGTAATATATCATTATAAGCTGATTGCTTTTTTAGTCATAACGGCAAAGAGACATGAATCTTTTCTGAGCGCTTCCTTTAAAATGCCATACAAATTACTACCAATAAAAAGTGTTGATCTATTTGTAATTTGTGCAAACAAAGTGAATAATAACACTAAGAGGATATAAAAATATGCATGATGGAAATTTGCTCGGCCGAGAATTTATCACGAGAATTTTTAATGAAAAGCTACCAGGTATGCATTTGTATGGATTAATATTGATGAAAGAATTATAATAATTATACCATCCTGTACTGAGATTGTGCTCATTATCTGCTAATGCTTAATGACAATGGTATACTGCAAACACCAGTATCATAATCAAACTGGTTTGATTATCCTTCATCTTCAGATGTATATCTAACATGATTGATCTTACCAACTGATTGAATTCTAGTGTTTCCTTGCAAGTTGTTGAATCATGTAATTGGGTCGTCATATGGTGACAGGCCTTGTGATCAACATTTGGTTACTTGTGAAATCACATGCTTGTTATCTGCAGGTATTTAAGAAGTTTGGAGTAGAGAAGTATGATGCCATGAATGAAGAATTCGACCCAAACAGGCATAATGCTGTTTTCCAAGTACCAGATGCTTCAAAGCCAGCAAACCATGTTGCAGTTGTTCTAAAGGTTTGCACATTGGACAATTTGTAAACATCTTGTTTACAGTTATCTTAATAAATCTGCAAAGAATTTTCTTGCAAAAAAGAATAGTTGAATACAGTATTTTTGTTGGTATTTCTTATTTAAGCATGAAGAATCGTCTTAGATGCAGTCTTTCATTTGTTTGTTTGGAGGATGAAAACTATAATTGGGATCAAGATAGAGCTTGTATATTTTTAGCTTTAGTTGCAATGTGGTTGGTTGATTTTAATTCGTCTACATGGAGGGTTGGGTGATTTTATCCATTTCTCTAATTTGATAGCTACCAATCGGGAAAGGATTGTCAATATTTATGTTTGTGAACCTGAAGCAACCTGATTCTTTCTTTACCTGATACAGGCTGGATACATTCTCCATGACCGAGTTATACGTCCAGCTGAAGTTGGTGTGACAGTAGCAGCGGACAATGTTGATGCAGATAAATGATCTGAATGTTGAGGAAGTCTCTTTACACTGCCCCCTTTCACTATATTCAAGAAGTACCCGCCCCGGGAAAAGATGGGCACGTTGTTCCTTATATCGATAAGCTTTATGTTCTGTTTGCGCCACATATTAGATTTGTTTATTATTATTTTGAAGGGATTTAGTGACAATACAAGTCTCTTAGCTAGGATTCACACCCCCGAATGTTGTGAGCATGTAGAGTTAGAAACCTAGCTCCTTTTTTGGTACGGATTAAAATCAGATTTTCAGTAAATTTTGTTAGAAGTTGATAAAACGTGTGAATGAAAAGTTGCGGATCTCATCAAATATGTAGTTAAAATTAATTGTTGACTTTGACTTGAATTAAAATCTTGATTTTAATTTTCACCAAGCAGGGACCTAAAATTGTTGCCTTGTCGTACATTTGAGTATCCATCCACAAGAGCTCATTCCATCTGCATAGCCTTTCTTGAATGTTGAAGAAATATATGGAGCAACATTTCTGCACTCGTAAGAACTTGTCATTTAGGTGCAGTCAGATTTCTCGTAGGATCATCATGTCAAGAAGAGAATTTAATATACTACCCATTGCCTTCCAGTATAATAAAACATAATTTTCTTCTTTATACTATTCGATACTGTTTGGTGCTAGCTTGTTACCAAGTATACCGTCAAGGAAGATGGAAGTGAAACTTCAGTTATTATTATTAATATTATTTATCAAATCTAGATAAGTAACATTCTGTCTCGGGGCTTGGCAGTTCTCCAGTTTTCATGTTTCAGGACAGTCAATAGAGCATCAACATTGTCTGAAACTTTACTCCTGAATTTGTCATTCTTATTCCCTCATTCCATTCTTCTTATTGCTTCCTCGAAATGAGGCCATTTATAAAAGTCTTTTAACATGGTTCATGTTTTATATAAATTAAATTCTTAACAACTCCTCACAAGTTGGGGGAGTGCTTATTGAACAACTCCTTGGACAATCAGAGGATTGTGTGGCCCCCTATTGTGGGGGCACGATATGTGTATTTTATACATTTATTCGGGGACTTTATAAAATGATATTTTGTAGTTCTTCTGATGAAATATAACATAATTCATGTTATATTATGTCAAATAGGTAAAACTCGATGATCGATGAAGAATTGAAAAAAAATGTAAAAATAGTGAAAAATGGCGAAATTCAAAAGTTGATGACTAAATCACAAACAATCCATAGATGAGACGGACGAAAAAATGAAGATTAAATATGCTAATGATTTAATTGGATACAGTTGAAAGATAAATGAACAAGATTACAAGAGAAAATGACTTGATCGAATTAAATACAAAGTTTGGAGACTCAAATGAAATACTATAAAAGTTGAGTCGGATTGCAAAACGATGATTCAAGAATGTCAAGCGTGAAATGGAGTTGAAGAGAAGTCAATGGGATAAGAATTTGTTGAAAATGACCAAAATACACGCGTGAGAAAGGTCGGCAAAAAATTAAACTATGCTTAAGCGTAGGTTTGCAGGCCATGCGTACACAAGGTTCCAAAAATCTATTACAGAGATCAAATCATGTATACTATGAAGTATGCGTAAGCATGGTTTGATTTCGGGAAAAAAAAAATTTGTTTCATTATCTTGTTTTGAAAACTTTTGATATTCAATCTTTTGACACTCTATATATCAAAAGCCGTCCAAAACGTGAGGACCTGCATTTTGACTTAAAAATTACTTATTCTACATATTTTAGAGGCGAAGAACGAGGCTAAACATTAAAATCGAGACGGATTATACAAGTTTATTAAAGAATATTAACCAATTTTCAAGATTCAAGTCAAGAAATTGAATTTCTTCACTTTCTTCATTATTTCTTCTTTCCAGCGATGTTTTCCCAATATTTGTTGTATAATACAATTATTAGAATACTAGGCTAGTTTTCCATTGTATTGGATGAATGATGAAGCTTATTGTATATTTGTTTTAATTTGAGACTAGTAATTTAGTTATTTCTTGATTTTCTTAATTAATTTTGCATACTCATTGTATTATTTAATTGATTGATTGGTCACCAACTGAATAATTAGTTGCTTATTGTAGTGTTAGGAGACTCACTAAAAGTTTAGAACCCGACAAAATTAACATACGTAGATAGAATTAGGAATAATCTTTATCAAATATGCAATCACATAGATAACCTATAATATAATGCATTTTCGTTATATGAATTTGGACTAGGAACATGATCGGATCGTGATTATATTAGACTTAATTGGTCTTGTAAAAGAGAATTAAATACACTAGTGTTATCGATTATCACGAAATCATGATATTGACTATATTACAAATCAAGAATTAAAATAAATGGCAATAGGGGATTCAAAATCCAATATAATCATTAACATATTTGACAAAATATTTTTTTTATTGTTTCCTTGGTTTATAATTAATTTAAATAACAACAAAATCATGTCTTTTGTGTCACGAATATCGAATTTAGTAGTAACTGGTGAACTAGAATTAAACATTATTTCTCTTATGAAGATAACTCATAACTCACTTTATTATTACTTGTTCACGATCCCGTACGTTTACGGGTTTCACGCGAACAATTTTCATCATTTTAAGCTGACTTTTGAGAGAAATAGAGAGAATTTTACATTGAAGAATGAATAATTCATCGTTCGGATCTGGATTTGAAGGTATAAATTGAAAATTTCGAGATTCTATTCATTGTTCAATGATTCAGGTGATGACTTTCTTTTACTCTCTTTGTAATTCTTACATTAATATGCTAGGCTAAAATCCTTTGTATTGGATGAATGACAAAAAATTTTGATTATTAGTTTTTAATTTGAGACTTTGAATTTTTATCTTAATTATTGCGTTGTGATTCCATTAATATGCATATTTACATTGTTTCAATATTTGCGCGCCATTAGGAAATAAGTTACTTATTCGTAGTGTTGGAAAATTCACGGTAGGTAAAACACTGTTTATGGAACACACGAACAATAAATATTAGAAATAATATTTATGACGTGTGTAATCATGTGTGATAATTATAAACGTCAATGCATGTTAGCCATATGAATTCGGACTAGAAATGAGATCGTCTCGTGGTAGTCATATATTTATTATATGTTGGGAAAAAATAATAAATAAAAATGAAATTATCGATCGTCACAATTGCATGCATTGAGATAATTATTACTGATTAAAAATTAGAATTAAGAATTGATCGAAGTCGAAAATTCAATAGGTTCACTTATTTGATTTTTAAACCAAAATTTTAAGTTCAGGTGTCACGGGCAGCATCTTTGCCTAAATCCCGTGGCCCAATCGCAACCGGCCCATTGTAAATATTTATTTAAATAGATAGAAATTAGAAAATTTTAGTATGATTCTTCGGCTAAAAGACGTCTACTCCCTTCATTTGGGTTTTTGTTCCGAAATCTATTATAGGGGGTATTAGTCTTTCAAACATTTTCAAACTTTTTAGTGTTCGCTCCCTACACTAGCAATTACAATTTACTGCTTTCATCAATTGTAATTTCCAGCATTCAAGCAATCAACGAACAAGTATTTTCATTACATTTTCATTCGTGTTGCAAAGTTTTCTTAAAATTGTGATCAAATTTGATTTCGTCCCGAGAAAAGGTGGAAGGCAGTCTAGCGGAACAGACTACTGTCGCACGGTGTTCCTTTCTGTGTTAAGAAGAAAGGCACCCCGTGAAAGTTGGTATCAGAGTTGCGGCTCACAACCCTTGACAAGAAAGCTATGGATACGGATTCCTTGAACGCCACAGAGGTGGTAGATGTTTAGAAGAGGACAACGAAACAGCGCGTGGATGTGCTTGATGAGACAACTACTAGGTTGGCTTATGCCGTAGAGGGCTTAGAGGAAAAGCTCGAGACGGCAGAGATGGAAATTCGTAAATTACACATCCAGTTGGATGAAAGCCAAGAAGCTTGCGCAGCAATGACTGAAACTGTTGCAATCATTCCTGATCTGCAGGATGATATGGAAGTATTGAGAACTCAATTACTAGTTCTCCAACGTGCGGTGGGCAATGGGCAAACCACTGCACATGAGCATGTTCATAGGCTCCGAATTCCAGATCCGTGTACCTACGGAGGGGCACGCGATGCTAAAGAAGTTGAGAACTTCTTGTTCGATGTGGAACAATACTTTCTTGCGGCTTCAATCAGAGACGAAGCGAGAAAGGTTACAACAGCTACTATGTATCTAAGTGGAGATGCAAAACTATGGTGGCGTACGAAGTATGCTGATATTCAGGCCAATAGGGTCAGAATAGATTCTTGGGATCTCCTCAAGGAGGCGATCAAATCTCAGTTTTTCCCAGAGAATGTGGAATACGAGGCATGTCGGGCCTTGCGAGGACTGAAACATACAAGCTCCATTAGGGAGTACGTGAAAGCCTTCTCCAGGCATATGCTGAATATTCAAGATATGTCGGAGAAGGATAATCTATTCACCTTCATGGAAGGGTTGGAACTGTGAAAACACACGAAACTTCAGAGACAGAAGGTCATTGATCTAAGCGCGGCTATGGGAGCTGCTGAATGCTTGAGCGACTATCAACTGGAATCAAGAAGGGATCGATCTTCGGGAAATAGTCAGTCTGTCGACGGTGGAAATAGACCTTACAGGCCCAGCTCGAATTCAAATGGGGGAGAGCATTACTCTCAGAATAGGGGAGGACCCTATCAAGGCAACCGTTAGGGTAACTTCAAAGGAAACTCTAGCGGTGACAATAGTAACAACGGGAACCAAGGAAAAGCAATGGAGGGCAGATCTGATGTCGCTCCTAAAATCAAGTGCTATTTATGTGACGGACCCCACCGGGTGGCGGAGTGTCCTAAAAAACGATTGGTAAATGCATATTATCAAATAGCAACTGGTGAAACTAGTTCGAAGCAAGGTACCCCACAAGCTAGTTATCATAGCGAGACCGACTCCGAGGAGGATGAGAATGTAATTGGTGCATTCTCACATCGGTGCAATACACTATTATCAAAATAGGTCCTTTTGAAGGAAGGACGAATTTTTTGACAGTTCAGATGGACGACTTCAAGCTCATTCTGGGATTGGAGTTTCTTCGGGATACAAAGATAGCAGTGCTGCCGTATTCCTACTCTTTTATAATGATGGGTAGAAAACCATTCATTATCCCCACGCAGGTTGGAAAAATAGGCGAGAAGGACATCTCTGCCATGCAGCTCAGCAAGGGTTTCAAGAGGAATGAGCCCTCATTTTTGTGCACTCTTCGATTAGAGGAAATCGATGAGGCAACTGGTCCTATTCCAAAGCCTATCACAAGGCTTAAGGAAGTTGAGGACATCCTGTCAGAGGAGTTATCAAAGAAATTGTCGAGGGCAATTGATCGTGAAATTGAACTCGTTCCGGGTGCCAAACCTTCTACTAGGGCACTATACCGTATGGCTCAGCCGGAGCTTGAAGAACTTCGGAAACCAGCGAGAGAAGTA
The DNA here is from genome assembly GCA_019395295.1 of Osmanthus fragrans. Classification (NCBI taxonomy): domain Eukaryota; kingdom Viridiplantae; phylum Streptophyta; class Magnoliopsida; order Lamiales; family Oleaceae; genus Osmanthus; species Osmanthus fragrans. The sequence goes on from CM033342.1 coordinate 6,264,185, forward strand.
CTGAGAAGTGGGACTTTTGTGGAGCGCACTTCTGCACTACTTCAACATGCAACTTTCATCACAGCGTCCAAGTATGTATCAGTCGAAGAGACAGCTCAACTCTTCTACAAACATAATGTCAAATACTGGGGACTGCATAAAGACAACGTCAGTGATCGAGATTCTCGATTTATTGGCATACTTTGGACCGAGTTGTTCAAACTTCTTGGTTCACCTTTAAGCATGATTTCAAGTTTCCACCCACAATCAACGGACAGACAAAACGATTCAATTCTATGCTGGAATACTGTTTTCGACACTTTCGCATGAAATTTGGGTGAAACTTTCAGACATAGCCCGAATGTGTTTCAATGCTCAAAAGAGCTTTTTTCCCAACAAGAGTCCTTTTCGAGATTACTACTGGCCGACAACCGTTACTCCCTTATACTGTAGAGATTGATCAGAAATGGTACAAGAAGTCTGCATGTCTGAAGCGACCTTTGTTAAAATTGAAAAGATCAGAAAAGAAGGTTGCTGAAAAGATTCTTTGCCATCAAACTACTCGAGCTTTCAAGAAACATCTTCAAGAGTACTTGATTAAATGGAGCGGATGCAACAGCGAGAAGACTAATCAACGGCTCCGAGAACGTCACCAAAGCAAATTGGGAAGAATGTCACGGGCAGTATCTTTGCCTATGTCCCGTGGCCCAATTGCAACTGGAGTTTGCCCAACATTGGTTGTCCATTGTAAATATTTATTTAAATAGATAGAAATTAGAAAATTTTAGTATGATTCTTCGGCCAAAAGACGTCTACTCCCGTTATTTGAGTTTTTGTTCCGAAATCTATTATAGGGAATATTAGTCTTTCAAACATTTTCAAGCTTTCTAGTGTTCGCCCCCTGCACTAGCCATTGTAATTTACTGCTTTCATCAATTGTAATTTTCAGCATTCAAGCAATCAATAAACAAATTATTTTCATTGCATTTTCATTCGTGTTGCAAAGTTTTCTTAAAATTGTGATCAAATTTGATTTTGTTCCGAGAAAAAATGGAAGATAGTGTAGCGGGAGGAAATTGGTGTAAATGACCTAGAGAAAAGTGGGAATTTCCACTATGACCTTTGACCGGATGTAATTTAAAAAAAAAAAAAAAAAAAAATTGAGTTTGACGTTAAAAGTTTTAAAATACCCTCCCTTTCACTTTCCTTTACCCCACACGTGAAAAAGAAAGAAAAAAGCGAAAAAAAAACCGACCGCACCGACTGCAAACGACCGATCGACGCCGGTGAGATCGTGAAACTTTGGTCAAAGAACAAAACCCTAAACCATTTACTGAAATCGAACAAGGTTAGTGGTTGAATATTGAGTTTCCTTTTGATTTCGTGAAAATGGCATGATATTTCAACGTTTTTGTGGATTATTGTTAATTATTTAGTTAGATGATTGAGTATATAGGATTAGATTAAGTGGATTTGACATTTTTGGGCTTGAAATCGCCGAAAATGGAGTTTTTCCGGCGAACCAACGAGAGGAGACGAAACGGACAGTCGGGTTGACCCGCAAACAGTCGGGTCTTAAACCCGACTGTTTCAGGTCGGCATAGTTTTATCGAATTTGGGCCGTCTGTTTTGGAAGTGGGCCGTCTTTTTTGGGTTGGGGCGACTGTTTCGGCCTTAATTTTTTTTTTTTCAAAAAAAAAAACAGTCGGCCCAACTGTTTGAAACAATTGGGCCGACTGTTTCTGTCCGTTTTAAAAAAAAAAAGTTTAATTAAAAAAAAAATTTGTAATTTTAATTTTTAAAAATTTGATAATTGATAATTTTATCAAAATTAAATTTTATTTTAAAAGAAATTATTAATGTTAAAAATTTACTAACTATAATTAAATAAGAAATATTTTCTTTAATTAATTATAATATTTAGTTATTGTTAAAAATAAAAGAATTAATAATATTTGTAATTAAATATTAAAAAATATTGTTTTTATATTATATTAAAAATTTGTAATTAAATATTAATGAAATAATATTTATACTGGTTAAATAATTAATTTATTAATTCAATAAAAAAATATTTTCTTTATGTAATTATAATATTTACTTATTTTTTAAAATTTTTAATTATGTAATTAAATAGCAGTACTAAATTGATAATTAACAAATAATAAATTAGTAATTATTTATAATTTGTTTGTAAATTCGTTATAAGTTTATTTTTTTTAAAAATAATATATTAAATAATATATGTAATTAAATATAAAAAAAATATTGTTTTTACATTTAAAAATTTGTAATTAAATATTAATGAAATAATATTTATAATGGTTAAATAATTAATTTATTAATTCAATAAAAAAAATATTTTCTCTTTATTTAATTATAATATTTACTTATTCTTTAAAATTTTTAATTATGTAATTAAATAGTAGTACTAAATTGATAATTAACAAATAATAAATTAGTAATTATTTATAATTTGTTTGTAAATTCGTTATAAGTTTATTTTTTAAAAATAATATATTAAATAATATATGTGTAATTAAATATAAAAAATATTGTTTTTTACATTTAAAATTTGTAATTAAATATTAATGAAATAATATTTATAATGGTTAAATAATTAATTTATTAATTCAATAAAAAAAATATTTTCTTTATTTAATTATAATATTTACTTATTCTTTAAAATTTTTAATTATGTAGTACTAAATTGATAATTAACAAATAATAAATTCGTAATTATTTATAATTTGTTTCTAATTTCCTTATGAGTTAATTTTTTTAAATTAATTAAAAAAAAGATTAAATAATATTTGTAATTAAATATAAAAATAATTATATTAAATTTAAGAATTAGTAATTAAATATTAATTCAATAATATTTATACTGGTTAATTAATTAATTTATTAATTCAATAATATTAATAGTCTTTCATGAATAGCCGATAATTTATTTATTCATTTAAATTAAGTTTGTCACAAAAATTTAATTTGGTAATTAAATAAAAATTATTTATTTAGATTTAATTTCTTTTTTACTTTATTTTTGACATTGAAAATCTGCAAGTACAAAGAATTGTAATTAATTATTAAACATGTTCTATGTCTTTGTTGGTAGTAGTTGTTATTCAGATTGCTTAATGTGTTGTTATTATACGTTATTATATTATATCTTGTACAGTGTTGTAACATTGCTCATTTTGAATTTTTGTAGGATGGAATATCATCTGGATGACGAGTTGAGGCGGATGGCGGGTAAAGCTACTTGGAATAGTAGCTTTGACGCTTTTTCGATAGTAGAGGGGCTGTTGGATGATCAGCACATACAGCTGCTGCGACAGTCTTTCATCTGGCCCTTACGTGAGTTGCGTGAGATACAGTTTTCGGGCCAGATGATCGATGCTTTATTATATCGATTGCTGAGTCCTGTCGACGGCGATGCCCTCCACTTCGACCTCGGGGGCAAGATTGTCAGTTTCAGTCCAGTCGAATTTACACTGATGACTGGGCTACAGCTGACTGGGGACGAGGTTGCTCGACGAAGCAGCAGGTTGCTGGATGCCTACTTTTCAGGACAGGGGACGGTGCTGCAGCTGCAGTTGATCGAGGCAGTCAGGAGATGTGACCACATGCTAGATCGATTAAAGCTAGGATTGGTCTACATTCTGGAGAACTTTTTGCGGTGTCACCATAAGAAGACTGCGATCGATCTCCTCCACTTAGAGATTGTCGATGACCTGGATGGCTTCAACAGCTATCCTTGGGGTCGGAGGTGTTACGATGACACCGTCCACGTCTTCACCCGATCGCACTCGAAGCCCAAGGGGACAGTGCGTAAGTACGATGTATATGGGTTGCCCCTAGCAGTGCAGGTAAATATTTTAACATACTCAGCATTATTGAAAAAAAATAAACGTAATTGTGTATAACATATTTGTATATGTTGCAGATCTGGGCGTACGAGACCGTCCCCCTGCTGGGTAGCCGCTATGCAAAGCGGCTGGAGACACGTTGTCCCCGGATGCACCATTGGCGATCATCCCGACAGGATGGCTGCCCATTTGGGAGACAATTATCGACTCTCCTCGACGATCCGACTGTGAGTATTGTAAATTTTTCATTTAGATTTTATGCAATTTAAAATATCGATGCAGTTTAAACTAATAATAATTCAAACGTCAATATGTCAGCTGGAAGTAATAACAGAGTTGACGGCGTCGATGGAGGAGGGTCCAGGCGACCGATTCGGTCTTGGACCGAGATAGGGTATGTGATTTGACCGATAAATTATGTATAAACATTTTCAATAAGATTGAAGTTATTAATTGTGTATGTTGACATTTTTGTAGGAGCGCGATCCAGTAGATCGAGGATCACCTCCGCCTTTGGCGCCCCCTCCGCCCATGGTGTCACCTTCGCGGAGGGCGTCCCCGGCGCCCAGGTCGCCCCCTCCGCCCATTGTGTCTCCTTCGGGGCGGGCGTCCCCGGCGCCCATGGCATGATCGCCCCTTCCGGCCCCAGCGTGGTCTCCCCCTCCGGCTCCAGCATGGTCGCCCCCTACACCCTGTCAGAGCCAGAGCGATGATTTATTTGCCCGATTGACTGTACTTATCACAGGGGAGGTCGGTGAGCGATGATTTATTTGCCCGGATGGCTAGACTAGCGGATATCTGCGTGGAGGACAGACTAGCCATCGTGCGGGACACGACTACGGCGAGACAGACCATATCGTAAGTATTTGTTATTTTTTTTAAAATTTTAGACTTTCTTCTTATGTTTATTTATTATTACTAACTAGTTATTGTTTAATTGCAGCGGTGATTGCGGCCTATACGTCATCAAATATATAGAGTTTTTGAGTATAAATTAGAATGTTGATTCTATCAACCAGTCATGGATTCAGAACTGGCGCAATAAGTTAGCAGCGGATTTATGGGATTTTAACTGCGACCCGTAATTTTTATAATTTTTTTATTCTTTGTAATTTTGTAGCTATTGTTTAATTAAAATTTTTGTTATTTATGTACATTGTAATCATTTGTAATTTTGCATTTTTATGTTACTAATGTAATTTGAAATTCTTTATATAATTAATTTTTTTTTCAATTGTAATTTAAATTTTAACTTGGTATAAAAAAAATTAACAATTACACCTTATAAATAAAAATTTATTTAGTTATATAAATATATTAAATATAAATTAAAGAATATAAATCTTTTGTAATTAATATTTACTTATTAATGTTTAATTAATATTACCATAGAATATATTATTTAACGAACATCGATAATAATAATTAAAAATTTGATGATGACTAAAATTAAATACTGGATTTTTAATAACATAAATATTAAAAATATTATTCATTTCGTAAATCCGCATACATGTCACTTAGGGGAACATGACTGTTACAATTTTGACGAGTATGGCCTACGGCTCTGCACCTGCCACACCAACGCGGTTGATGAAACTCTCCGGTAGATGGTATTCTAGACGTACGTGGACGTCCTGGACCACGCGGTTGAACTTCTGGTGGTGAAACAGTATTAAGGTGGCTAATGTTGTCGGGAACTTTCCACTCAGCTTCATTAGGTAGAGGAAATATAGTCTCTGCATACGCTGCTCTCCAAGAATCAGCCGTGTAATAACGAGAGCATAATGTTCTCGCTGCAAAGCCTCGATATATAGCCACCGCGACTACGTGCTGATATGGAAAACTCTCCAACTGAAATCGATTACAAGTGCATGTGTTATCACTCAAGTCAACCATGTATGCTGTAGTACGTGTACATTTCACAAAGAATCGAGACTCATCTAGTGGTTCCACATTAAATTTTCTCGCAACAGCTGCAGCTTTACAGAGTTTCTCCTCTTGAGCTGGCGCTAGAATGGTCGAACAATTACGTGATTCCGCACGCCGATCGTGAAACCACTGCTGCAGCTTGTTACGAATGTTCTCAATCATTGCGAGGATGGGTAACTCTCGATCCTTCTTGAATAACGCATTTAGAGACTCCGCATTGTTCGACGTCATCATGTTGTAACGACGGCCTGGAAAGTGTGAGCGAGCCCAATGTTCGATCCCCATTTTTGTCAGATACTCCCAAGCCGGGAATGATTTGCTTCCTATTTCTTCCATGAACCTGTTACACTCTTCAACACTGTATGCTTCGGCCGCTCCTCTAAATAATTTCCCGATGCCTTTGCCCCGAAACCTAGTCTTCAGGTTGCCTTTTATATGGTACATGCAATAACCATGATGTGCCTCGGGAAAAACTTCAGCGATACCATTTATCAAAGACTGTCCCCGATCAGTTACAAATGCAAGGTCCTCGACTTCCCCGATTACTTCCCTCAGCTTTGTGAAGAACCAACACATAGACTGATCATTCTCACTATCGACTATGCCGAATGCAAGAGGGTAAATTTGGATATTGGCATCCTGGCATGTAGCAATAATCAACTTGCCTTCGTATTTAGATTTCAGAGTTGTACCATCGACTAGAATTATGGGTCGCATGGCATTTCGAAATCCCCGAATGGACTGTCCAAGAGCCATGAAGAAAAATTTGAAGCAATTATCGCCCTCCGTCTCGATAAAATATGCCGATCCAGGATTAGTTTTCTCCATGTTGTGGCAGTACTTGCCCAATTTAACATAGCTCTTCTCCGCTGATCCCATTAAATCCTGAAATGCGTATTCTTTGGCCTTCCAGGCCTTCTGGTAGCTCAAGATCACTCCATGATCTCGACGGTAGTCGTTAATGATGTCCGAAGGCCTGTAGATTGTCCGTGGGTCCTCATACCTGTGCATTATCTGTCGACCAATCAACCAAGCACGGGCTTGTCTGTGATCACTTCGACCAATTCCCACTTCACAAGTATGTTCCCGTGTATACTTGCGAACTACAAAGCACGCGTTCGTGTCCATCTTCGCCGCTCGCAGACGCCAATTGCAATTGTCACCGACGCATGCGATCGACAACAACGACTGCGATGATTTTTTCACTTTGAACTCAAAATTGTATTTTATTGCAAGTAGGTGTAGAGATTCCTGCAAATCTTTCTTTGTTTGAAACAGTTGTCCGACAGCCAAATCATCTTCATCGGGAACCACGCGCGAAGAGTTAGAGGACGGTCCACTCATTCCAACTGATGAAGTTCCACCCTGCTCATGTCTCTGACGAGAAGCAAACAAATCTTCATTTGTAAATTCATTTTGATTTTCGTTGTCCTCAACTACAGATGGAATTCTATGCGTAACAACGATATCACGTTGAGGAGCATCTGTCTCTGGAATAACCACATTATCATCACGAGCTATCTCCACAGTAGCCCAAAAATCATTACCATTGTGATCCCCTCCATTCAAATTACCTTCGACGACATCCTTCATCACTAAAGTCACGCAAAGAGGAGTCGTCTCCTTTTAGTTCAGAATGAATAAATAATTTACTTCAGCATCAGAATAAATCCTTATAGGTGCCATGACAATTGCTTCGTGCTGGATGAATATAAATTTCATTTCCATATCGTACTGAGAGGTATCAACATTCAGTTTGTTCTGTAAATCACTATACAATTCTTCATATGATGTACTTGATGATAAGGCAATCGCGATAGTACGTATTTCGCTCGTATATTTCCATATCCATCGATTTTTTTCATCTCGTTCGAAATCACCAAAGTAACAGACCGGGACTACATTCATATCTGTATGACGAAATAGAATTTACATTTAATCATGGGAAAAAAAACAGTGGAATTTAAAAAAAAAAAATAAAAAATTGTAAACAGCCGACTTAAACAGCCGGCTGTTCCCACAACAGCCGGCTTTCTATCTCGTCTATCCCAATTTCTATCAGATCCATTTCGTCAGATGAATTTTTTTTCTTCATGCTTAAAAAAATTATAGATCTATTGACAATTTAATCTACTAACACATTATACATCATAATAATTTTTATCGAAAAAAATATATACTAATTTCTGAAAGATACAGATGAATTTTTTTCTTCTTCATGCTTAAAAAATTTATAGATCTATTAACTATGCATCATAATAAATTTTATCGATAAAAACGTATACTAATTTGATGAAAACGAAATTAAATATGCGTAAAATGTACTTACTGAAATTATAGTGATTGATATAAAAAAATTTCGGCCTTCAGCGTTCATCTAATTCCCAGATTTTATTGTTGAGGCTGATGAAAGTTGAGAGAATTTTTTATTTGTGTTGGAATGGATAGATAAGAAAAAGCGAACAAGTTTGAAAATTTACGTAGTGTTTGGTTTTTATTTGTGAAATAAAGGACATTATTGTCTTTAAACAAATCAATATTTAGTAATTGTTTTATATACTTAAGGTCCCTTTTGTCTTTTTACGGTCTGAAGGTCACTGTGGAAAATTTCAAATTTTTTAAGTCAAAGTAGAATTTGAATGGTTTGACTGGGTCAAATTTAAAAGAACCCCGTGTAGCGGGATAGACTATTGTCGCACAATATTTTTTTCTGTGCTAAGAAGAAGGGCACCCCGTGAAACCGGGGGTTGGTGAAGTAGAAAAACCCAACCGGGAAACACGAGCATTTACCGAAAGAAATATCTTATCCTCGAGGGGTTGGAGCAGAAACAATTATATTCCTTCAGCGCTCCGAGAATTTTGCTCATTCCAAAAATGGAGTTCTGCATTTCAGCAATAGCACCAGCTCTGCCCCAATTCAACCTCGCTGTAGTCTCTTCTTCCCGTTCACTTTTCAAGAATGATTTTCTTCAATCCAATAACAGACTATTATTCAATCCTCTCAAGCAAATACCAGTTCCATCTTCCCGCCAATTGTCTTTCCTACAAAACCCGCCCCATAAATTAAGTTCGTCCTGGTTTATGGTATCAGCAGCGTCCTCCACTGTCGATAGCACTGTAACTGACAAACTCCCGGCTGATATTCAAGTCACTGAAACCCCGGAACCCAATTCTAGAGTGAGTTTTCTGTTTTTTTTTTCTTGCATATTCTCTCTTTTATTGTTGTGATAAATTTTTCAATTTAAGAGTTTTTCAGCTATCAAAATAGTCTGCGCGTTAGCAATGTTGGTAGAATAATAGGAAATAGTGAATATTTCTTGAATTTCATAGAGTTTCTCATCCAAGTCTTTGAATTCTGCTCTGCTAAGTGCATATCTCTTTCGAAATTCCGATTCTTATGTTTAATTTAATGTCCAACATCAAAGTCCATATTTTTCTTGCCAATATCACATTTCGTAGGGACTGTCATCAATTAAGATAAACAGCCTTGAATTTTTCAATTTTATTGCTCGTATTGTTTTTCTTCTAAATTTGAGTTATAAGCGTCAAATTTCCTATCTTCAGGTAAGGTTGAGTGTTGAAGTTCCTGCTGAAGTATGCGACGATTGTTACCGAAGAGTCATCAAAGAGTTTATGAAGCGCGCAAAGGTGCTCAGTAGCTAGCCTTTAATACTTTTTCAACTGTCTATAAATTATCAGAATCAATGTTCCAATTGTGTACACTTTAGTTTCAGAAATTACCTTGTATCATTGCATTCAAACAAGACCTTTTGGGAATTTTGGTACCACTTTTGTGAGAACCAAGTGAGTCTCAACAAATTTAGAATCTCATTATGATAGATGTAGTCTTAGACTGATTTTTCCTGAGTTCAGAATTATTATGTTCAAGTGCTGGTGATGGAAGATAACTCTTGTGCGGCTAGATTTTTATGAATTTTCAATTTTTCAAATGCTGATTTTTCCTCTTAATTTTTCATCCGTTTTCATCCTGCTGTGATTCAAGTAACAGCAAGTAATGAAACACATTTCTCTACTTGTATCATGGGATATAAATTTACTGTTTGCTTGCTTGTTGTCTCTATTAGGTCCCTGGGTTTCGTGCAGGGAAGAATGTTCCAGAAAGCATTCTCATCGGTTATGTTGGGAAGGAAACTGTTCAGAAGGCGACAATTGAATCTATTCTGAAGAGAACTCTTCCACATGCCATGTCTTCGGTGTGTTTTTGCCCAGTAATCTATTTTTCACATTGAATGTCTGTTGTTACCCTAAGCTCCTTGTATTATGAAATTGGTCTAATGCATATGGAAATTATTTATTTACTTCAACTAAGAAGAAGAGCTTTTACGACACTTTGAGTAAAAAGAGAACTAAATACATAAGTAGTTGGCTTTATTTTTTATAATATAAACCATTGTCATCCTTCTACTGAAAACATATTTGTTTTCTCACCTTTTAGTGAAATATTACAATAAAGATTTTATCACTCTTGCTGAAGCCAAATACCTTCAATTGGTGCTACTTCACAGGTGAGTAAAAGAGCCTTAGAAGACTCAGTCCGCATTTCAACGAAGTTTCCAGATATGGAAAAGACTTATTCTTCTATGAAATCTCTGAGGTTTGTAATCATTTTTAAGGTTACAACACCCTTTATTGTCAATAAGTTTCATGGTACTTTAATAAATTTGTAGGTAAATGCTTTTATTATTTCACACTCTGTAGCACGGACACTTCAACTAAGGTAGCGTGTATGTGTCCAACACACGTCGATACCAATACTTCTTGGACGCTCTACCATAAACATTTTTTCTTTTTTTCATTAAAAATTATTATATATTTTTATCTTAAAGTTATTAGTAAAAATTAAATAACAAATAAATACTCATATTTCAAAAGTTTCAATAAGAAGTATAAAACTAAATTTATATTATATAAATGAAGAATTTAATCAAGGCATCGACGACGCGTTGTGTCAATTTTTTTTTTAAAAATCGCGTGTCGACGTGTTGGACACACGAGGTCCGTGTCAGTGCATCATAGATTTCACAAGTACCTCTCAATTGTTTACATAGTTGGGAAAGGGAAGGAATCTACGTAGGGGTGGAGATGGGATTAGAAGGATATACCCATTGGTGTTGGCCAAAAGTTTCTTAGGATCTGCTCATTATGTGATTGATCCTTTGAGAGTATTATTATATGTTCTTTCATTTTACACTTGTCTATCACTTCACGTGCATGGTGGAGTTTATAATTTCAGTCTCTTTATTTAGATATGATGTTATTGTTGATGTGGCACCTGAAGTCAAATGGATACCTGAAAATGGATATCAGAATTTGAAGATTGTTGTTGAGATTGACAAAGAAATAGATGCTCAGACTGCTGCCGAACAGGAATTAAGACGTCGACACAAGGCCCTTGGTGCACTAAAAATTGTAACTGACAGAGGACTTGAGGTAAATGAATCATGCTTCGTCTCTCAACCATTTCACAGTGGAATTTTTGATGTCATAAGTGAGTTTCTTCCTTTCTTTTATTGTTCTCTCTAGGGGCTGGGGCTGGTTAGATTGGGTACGGTTACACAAAATCATTTAACCTTGAGCTTCAGGTCTTTCAGACAACATTCCTAGGTGTTTTTTTTTTCACTTCTCTTTTAATAGTTTTTGGAATTTGGAAGATTGATTTCTTTATTTTCTATTTCCCTTTAGTGTGTTCATTGTATCTATCACATGGAGTTGCATAAAATGACTGCAATATTCTTCAATGTATTTCATAGAATTCAAACTCAACTTGTTAAACAAACATTTACCAGTCATTCTCATCTAAGTTACGTAAAACCTCTCCAGGTAGGTGATGTTGCTGTTCTTGATATATCAGCAACAACAATCGAGCAAGACGAATCAGCTGCTAAAAGAATACCATCTGCTGATAGTAAAGGTTTGCATGATAACTTAGTTATTCTTTCAGTGTTTGTGATTACCTCGTCATGAGTACTGTTCCTTTGTTCAAATTGCAAGTTCTTTATTATTCTTTTCCCCGCATTATTAATTTTTGGAGAAGCCCTTGCATTTGACTTGTAGCATTAGTTGAGTGTTATGGACACAAGTTTCTTTTGTCACCATTTCCAAGAAAACAGTGAACGTCATATGTTCTCTGGGAAATTCTTCTGTCTTTAGGAATGAGTGACTTCACCAAGAAGCCTTTATTTCTGCATGAAGGATATGAAGATTGTGGGATGCAGGGTGATAACTATTAATGCCTAATTTTTCTCAAGATTTTACCTGAAAAATTGATGAAAAGATAATTTCTGAATCATTTATGTTACTAGTTGGACTCAATTGAGGTTGCCACGGTTTGTCAAATAGGATTGAAGACCATTGAAGGACTTCTTATTTATTTCTTTTCCAGGGTTTCAGTTTGATACAGAAGATGGAGATAAAATCCTACCTGATTTCCTGGACTCAGTTATTGGAATAAAACGTGGTGAAACAAAGTCTTTTCCTTGTGTATTTCCCCAATCGTGGAAACAAGAAGATCTTCGCGGTGTTAGTGCTCAATTCACAGTAAGTTTTATTTCCGTTTGGAGCAAGTCATATATCAAATAAATGACGGTTGAAGATTATTTGTTATACACACATGCAGAAATGCATATATTTCATTTTTTTTCATGCCTTTCCTATTGTAAAATGTTATGAAGTTGCTCACCTGAAACCCAAATTAATATAATCTATTATCAACTTTACTTTTTTCCCTGTTTATTGTGTCTTGCTTGGCTCCTGAATATCTTTGTACCAGATACCAAGTTAGCAATTTATGGTAGCTGCTTTCTGCTTCATCACAAGTTGCTAGCTCATAAAACTTGCTCTTTGATTTTGGTCCATCTTTTCATCATTTTTCTGATTGATTATTTCCTCAACAAGGAGTTCTGTGTATGTATCAAGTGAAAGCGTGGTTTTTTTATGAACCAAGCAGTTCTTACATTATAGAAGCCACTTTCCATTTTGCCGTTTGTTTGGCAACTTATTTGATAATCATTTTTCGTCAGAATATTGTTTAACCACACATTCTCCCAATAAAATAAATTTGCTTGTGGACTATAACTTTTTCCTACTTCTTAACCACATGTTCTCCAAAAAAATCATTTTTATTGACCGAACAAACACTTTATTGACCGACTATTACAATGAATATACTTTTGTTTGTTTAGGTTGAATGTAAAGAACTATTCTACAGAGATTTACCTGAACTAGATGACTCCCTCGCTGATAGGATTCTGTCTGGATGCACCACCATTGAAGAGGTAAATTGTCAGAACTTGTATGTAACAGAAATACATATCACAAGGATCTCAATGGAATTTTATATTCATAAAAATCTGTAGGTGAGGGAAACGTTACTCCAAAAATTTCTTGAAGTGGAGCAAACAGCCAAGGAACAAGCAACGGACAATGCCATTCTAGATCAATTACAGAAAGTATTTTTTTTTTCCATGTCATAGGATGCAAAATTATTCCTACTGCAATGATTTTACACAGTATATATCTCATGCATTGTCTTGTACATTTTCTTAGATGATCGAAGTTGATATTCCTCAATCGTTGTTTGAGGAACAAGCCAGGCAGATTTATGGAGCCCAACTCTTGCAAATTCAGGTTAGCACCTGCAGAGCCATTTTCTCCAGAAACCATTTTAATTGCTTAGACTTCTAGTGGCGAGTTTTTTAAGGCAGACTTGACAATATAAAAGGAAGAAAAATAGCTAAAATCCTGACAATTATTTTGTCTGATCTCATTCAATAGTGCATAGCAAGCATTCCCTAGAAGTTCATTGCAACAAGAGAATATATATTCACTGAAGTACTTTCTTGATGTAGGCAAATATGAAACTCAGTGAACAGAAAATGGCGTCTCTATCAAGTCCAAAGGCAGTGAAGGAGTTCATGGAAAGCCAAAAAGAAAATATAACAAGTATTATAAAGCAGAATATAGCTGTCGGTGACATATTCAAACGTGAAAATTTGCAGGTAGATTCCTGTTTTTGTATTCTGTTTACCCAACTTTTCTGTAGTTTCCCATCTGCTGTTACCAGTGTGTATGCATTTGTATCAACAGCAATCAAGAAGTCAAGTAGGGAATGAAAAAAGTTGGCTCTCAAATTTTTTTTTTTTTTTGTTTCTCTACTTTTCATTTCAGTTCATAACATTTTTTATTTATTTTAGTAAGTGTTTCATTTGCATATCAAGACAAATGTTCTTATTAATTTCTTTGTTGTTTCTTTAGTGAATCTTGCAGTGATATACCTAATTGAGAAAACTATACATCCTGTTAGGAAAAAATCCTTGTACGAGCATTCTGACTTTCTCAGGCATTAGGACTTAAACGATATGCTTTATTGTGGTTCAGATTTTAACAGATGAGTTGGTCAAGGAGGTTGAGAACTCGATTGCTGAATTCAAACGTCATAACCAAGAATATGACGAGGAGCGTGTAAGAGGACAGGTAACGCCATTTCATCTATTCTTCAAATACCAATGCTCCTTTAGTTCAAACCTTAATATCGGACAAAATAGTGTTTCACCATGTTCTTCTTCTGAACCTAACCCAAAAATATGAAAAGACATTACCAAATTTTCAATTGTTTTTCCATCATACCGTGCACAAAGCCTCTGAGTTCTGACTATAACACGATCTTTTCGTGATGTTTGCATAGGTACAAGAGGTACTCGAGGGAGCAAAAGTGCTTGAATGGCTGAGAGAGTGTGCAGATATACAATATAAAATGAAGTGAGGAATGGAGATCAGAGTTCTGTATGCTTTTATTTCTATCAGTAAAGAAGACATGTGGGCGCCTTTGACGAGAAAGAAATTGTGCACGCTCGAGCACAATCAGAGCATCTTCTAGTGAGAGCAGAATGTCAAGAGGTGCCTTTGTTCTATGAAGTACGGAGAATAGATTGAACATAAGATCTAAGCTCTTCAACATTCTGATTGAAGGCAAGAGTTTTAAAGCTTTCAGTCAATTTAGCTTCAGTTGGGAAGATAACTAAATGTCTGTATGTTTCTGGTGGAATGATTCTACTGATAGGAGTACCTTCCTCAGAATGAGAGTTCGAGTTAAACAAAATTGATAATAGTATAATCAGCTTATCTGCAGATTTTCATCTGATTATCTGCTATCTACACAGCCTTTGATATAGTGAAATCGACCAACTTCCTTTTTCCCCTTCAGGCTTTTATGTGCCTTTCTTGTGGTTCATATACCGATAGTTTTTCCAGCAATGCTTGCTCGAAAAAATTGGTCATCCCGATAATGGATATGAATGATGAATGTTTTTTAATATTATTTTCAATTCATATCTTATGTATAAAATAGATTCACATTTTAATCAAAAGCTTGGCGTGTGTTGAGAAATAAGAAAATGAAAACTGATAGAAACGAAAATAGGAAACAGGATAGGAACCTGCTGGAATGCAGGGAAGAAGAATGTATTTTCATTCATTCAACTTAAGGAATTACAATGCAAATGGTGCTATATTTATAGACTTAACTAACTACAAATCTAACAAACTAAGAAGCCTCTAGAATTGGGTGAGCTGGAGCTAAATCTGTTGTACGTGAATCTGCTGGGCATGTTGGAAGTGTGAAGCTGGTTGTTGAGTTGCAGCATGGAAGCTGCATGTGTACACGTGAACAGGAGCATGCTGATATATATTCCAACAGCGTGTGAAAATTTTTGTAGAACCAACACATTTGTCTAAACGTTGTTTATTTAAGAAGTTATAGTACTATAAATTATCGAAATTTATATTTCTTCTACAATTATTTTTTAAAAAAATAAGCGTGCACAATTTGATTTTCAATGAATAATTTAAATTTACTAAAAATGTTAAAAGAAAATTTCACCAAAATTAGTTATATTATATATAAAATCTAACGTGTATGTTTCGAAAATATCATTCAAGATTTACTTAGAAATCTCTACAAGTTAATATTATATTTTAATTGAAAGTGATAACAAAAGGGGTGGTGGCGCAGTTGGCTAGCGCGTAGGTCTCATAGCTTAAAGAGTGATCCTGAGGTCGAGAGTTCGAGCCTCTCTCACCCCATTAATTGTTTTTCATAATCGATCACATTTGGATTTTTTTCCCCTATAACTATTACACGTGTAATAAACTACATAGAAAAATGTCACTAACCTTGAAATAGCATCGTTTGAATAAAGAGCAATAGAAAGAAGATGCAAGTGGACGTTCAAATGAACTTGCATTTAAACAACAATGATTTTTTTTTTTTTTTTAATAGTTGGTGAACATGGTAATATGAATATTATTTTAAATCTATGTCGATTTCAAAAAAAAATTCATGTTATTCAGAACCCTCTCTGCCCAACTTCAGAAAGGAAATTAATTTTGGGAAAAATAAGTAACAATTTTGTACTAGTCTAGCAAGTTTGGTGCACACTAATAACATATTTGATAAGTTCGACTAGTTAGTATTGAAATAGACAAGAAACTAAACATTCATCTATTGCACTTTCATTCTCCCGCGTAATATGTTGGACACTACTAAAAATGCTATACTCGTGATATTAATAACATTTTTTTTACTTGTTTAATATTGCTTGGTATTACTTCAATAGTTTGTACAAGTCTTTTTATTTCACTAATTACTACTATCCAGATACGTTATGGTACATGATTATTTGGACTACAAATTAACCTACTTGTGAAACACCTTCCTTAGTCATTAATCATATGGTACGAGGAAAAATACAATCTTACCCACGGCCCAACTCTATCTTAAAACCCGTGCTATAATCACCTAATTAATAATAAGACAAAAATTTACATTGTCGTGCTCAAACTAATCCAAAAAATTTCCTTGTCGACAGAGTTCCATTAACTCCAATGCCTCCTTGTACAAAAATGAATAATATCTACAAAAGCTTCTAACTTAGGAATAAAAGCCATCCATTTGTTAGACGGTATATACTATGTCTAATTGCCTTGATTCAGACTTATCCAAGCTGCTAATTACCAGACAGTATCTTCCTATGAAAGTTCAAGTTGTAGATCCCGTCAAAGGTTCCCTTTATAATCCAGTCAGTCTCAGCTATCTTCAACTTGTTCATAATTCTTTCCTTCGAGTAAAAATGGGATCAAATTTCTGCGGTTTTCGGTCGAATGGATTATCCAAGAAAAACTCTGATGAAAAAAATGGCAGCCTAACAGCATCAATGTTGGAATGTATGAAGCCAAGATGCTTATGGCCCGCGTCGAAAATAAAGAAGAAACAAACCAATAGACAAGAAAATCATCAAAAACATCAGCAGCAACAGCAGCAGCTGCTGTTGAAGAATACCTGTAAAGTGTTAACTCTAGAAGAATGGATTTTATCATCACCAGGTTTTAATGTGTCTAAACAATGTTCTTCCAATAGGGTTCATCCATCTTTTGAAGGAGATCGTGAAGACTTGGTACCTGAGTCTAGAGACAATATTTCTTTGGAAATTTCAATGAAAGTTGATGAAGGTGAAAAAGGGCAGCTGGAGAATTCATCACTTCGCAGAAATCAAAGTGGAAAGATGAAGAAGAAGAAGGTGAGCTTTAGATCACCAGAAGTTGCTGAAATATTCATACTGTATCCACAGCAGACATATTGTGAGAATAATAATGCTACGTAGCACACGTTTAAATGATTAGTTCAATTAAATGTAAAGATATATAGCCATTTAATTGGACATTTTGTTTAATCTCGTCTATACTGATGCTAGGTATCTGAAAATGAATAATATATAGAGACAATAATGTTGTATCTATAAAGGAAGTGGAATGAAATATTTTCCCTAACTTCATTTATTTTGTTTGGATTAAGGGTACAAAAGGAGACAAGTGAAGGAAAACACATTCCTTTTCCAACATATATTATATGCACATATCTCTCTCTCTCTCTCTCTCTCTCACACACACACACACTAAGCTAAGCTAAGCTAAAGAAAGAGATGCCACTATGTGAAAGAATTGAAGATTTTCTAGTAGCTCCTTAGCTTGGCTTGTGGCTCGGTTTTCGACATGAGAGAAGAGCTCGTCACTTAGTTGATAACCTATGTGCGCATCAACTAGAACGCCGCTAACGCTTCGACAGCTATTGGCTAGGGCACGGCCAATCTCTGCCGTGTCATCGGGGTGGTTAACCACCAAAGGGCTTCCTCCTCGGAAAACCTCAAGCTTGTTGATGATGAAGGAGCCATTAGCTTCGACTACCTCCTTGAAGTCATGTAGACTTGGTGCAAATACTGGAATATTGAAGTTGTCACGTTTTTCGCTAGTGATTAGGCCCTGCATGCAAGATTCACGTCAAATAATTAGTGGAGTGTACAAGAGAAAGAATTGAAGATATAAATATGAATAAATAAATAGTATTTATATAGATGTATAAATTGAAGGTAAATTATAATAAATTACCTCTTGAACAAGGTCATCCCAAGCATCCTGAAAATGAGTACCAAAGAGGAGTCCGGCCCCACCTTGGTCCGTAGGGTCCACAGAAGTCCTCCCCAAGCAAACTAAGAACATGGATCCCCCTCTTTTCATTTCTTCTGATCTTGATCTTAGAAACATGGCTAAATCAGTTTGAAATTGAATTCTGTATGCATTTGCAGTGCTCTCATTTGCACCATGGATAAATATTCTTCCTTTATTGTATGCCGTCGATATCTTATCTAGTACTATATCAGGAACCTAGGATCCATAACACAACTTGTTTAAATTAGCCTAATAGTCAAACAACATAAAATATTTACTGTAAAACTTTTTTCAACATTTATGTCGATTTTTCCTTGCGTTTGACCTTATCTCTTCTTGAAGGATAATATAGAAAAAGGTACTGAAATGAATACATATTCAATACCACATGAAATGCGTCGACGGCGACAATATTCTTATCACCGAACCCTCGATTTCCGTGAGTGACAACAAAAATTATTCGCGGGAGATTTCACTGTAAAGTTCTCATCTCTTTGTTATAGTATATGCAAGCCATGCATGCAACTCAAGAATCTCCAATATGAGCTAAAAAGGTAAAAGGAAACTGAGATTTCCTCTAAAGAATTCAAAAATAAACCCTCTCCCATGCATTCATTATTCACAGCTCTGCATTAACATAATAAAGTGAAGAAAAGAATAGTAAGTCCAAAAAGTGGTTTTGATCAAACCAGGGGCCATTGCTTTTTACTTTTTTTACCATTCCCCAAAATTAAAAGAAAAAAGGAAAAGGTTAGCAGCTTTTACAAGCATTTTCAAACCCTAAGGCTACATTAACCTTTTTTAGTCAAACCACTATTGATGACATATTTAGCCCTTGTTTGATCTCATTTTTGGACAAAAAAAATATTTTTAAGAGTGTGTTTGATGTACATTTTTGGAGTAAAAATATAATTGATGTGATGGAGAATATGTGGTTGAAAAATAAGAAAGAGTTATTGATGTGATGGAAAATATTATTTTATTGAAGAATATGTGGTTGAAAATGAGTAGAAAAATGAAAATGAGAACGTGGCTCAAATCGACTCCAAATATTATTTTATAGGAGAATGTATGGTTGAAAATGAATTTTAAAAAAATGAATTTTTGAAATAATCGGCCTTATTAATAACGAAAGTAAAATATAAGACGGGCTAGGCCTCATCTTCAAGACTTCAACTGAAGTTGCAGGAAAAAAAAAGGGTAATCAATTGTTATCAGAAACCTAGAATTTCTTTAAGCAGTAAGATATATCAAGACTTGTATAAGAATAACCTGAGAGAGCCAGTGCAAAGAAAATGCAGAGTAAAAAACATCAACAGATTTGGCTGGGAAGAGCCGCTGGTAAAAAGAGCCCGGAACTCCAGCAGCAAAGTAAGAGCGGTGGCCGTCTGAAGCTAGGCATTCTTCCATACTACTGCCGCCGTAAGGCGGCAGAAGCTGAAAGAGAGTGTTGAAGTCATTAGAAGGGAGGTCGGAGAAGAAGGCTGAGAATTCCGGCGGGTTATAACTCATAGCCTCGTATAGCTTCGTCATGTGCTTGATAATAACGTCAATCATGTAAATGGTGTTGCTTCCACATGAACAGCCCAAGTCCGCCACCACAAAAGGGATGTCCGCCGCCGGGTTTATTTGGACGCCGTCGAGGGTTTCTCTAAGAAGATGGAGCATTGATCGAGCATGTTGCCCCTGCAGAGATTAGATATAGATAAAGGCCATTTATATAATTAAGGGTTTCTCTAATTTATTATTTCTTCTGCCATGTAGAAGACGACAATATGATTTGGCATCAATATGAACGTCTTCCACGTTAGACATTTTGCTAGAAAAATTTAAGGTTTTAATCAAAACATCGCGAGTGACAAAGGGTTTTTACCCTAAAGGGTTTTAATAGAACCCAAAACCAAAGCATATGGACACCTTTATACACAATAAAATAGGGTTAGACGATTAAATATATATAGGGTATAAAACCCTTTGAAAAGAGAAAAATTTCCTCTTCCCAACCCTTTTTTTTTGGATTAAGAAGATGTGAATGCACGTCTTTTTTACGAGAACAGTAAGTTTCGAGGTGTGAAGTGGGAGACAAGGGTGTAAGAAACCTGAGCCTGAGAATTGTTCACATAGCTAGCTTCTCCATTGCCTCCTTTCATGCTAAGCATCCTTTCAAGCTTCATATTCGAAACCACAACATTGTCTCCTATAGGAGCCATATCTATATAATGAGTATAAATGGTTGTGATTTGTGAATGTGAAGGGGAAAAATGAAGGTTCATATATAGGAAATTATAAGATATATTTTTTCTATGGGTAAACTAATAAATTAAAAGGGATGACATAAAGTAAAAGGAGGGTGGTGGAATTAATGTGTATGGTCCTCACATGCAATAGCGAACGAGGCCCCCAAGATTGACGCCGGATTTTAATTCTTTTTTTTTTTTAGTATTTTAAGCATTAATTCTGGTAAATAGCAAGTTTCCATCATCAAGTCAGTGCTTCGAATGGAGAAGAAAAATCCAAAGTTAATTTAATATATAGATTCAGATTCAGGCAACAATTAGGAGTTAGGAACCAGTAAAATTGGCACAAGAACAGTAAAATAAAGTAGTATAGGCCACTAGCTAGAACTAGAAGAGAGGTTTTAAGCCGGAGCAAGATCCCGCCTCCTATTGTGGGTGTCGGTCAGGGAGGATGTCAAACCCTCCTTGTTATTGTAGTAGGATCCTAATTCTAATGAGCGTTAAAATAAAGTTAGTGAGATTGCATATGGGCATTGGCTACACAGCATTCACCTCTGATTGAGCCACATTCATAAAAGACTCATTTTTGTTAAATTCATTTTCAACCATACATTTTTCTAATAAATTAATTTTAAACGTAAATTTAAAAACTCTCTACTTTTAACCATACATTCTACAAACAATCACTATTACAAAATCTATTATCCCAAAAAATGAAGTTCAAACAAGGTCTCAAATTTATGTTCTAATCATTTTCTACAGAGTACTATACGTGTCGAAAGTTCGTGAAGTGGTTAATATATTCTAATTGATTGAATAGATGATATGTTTCATACATACTGAAAAATACAGCATAATTGATAATATTTAACATTTTTCTTACTACAATATTGAAAAATCGGATATACGACCCAACTACATCTAGAGAGGGGTGATTAGGTGTAAATGCGAAATTAAAAATTAATTAACATGCAATAAGTCACAAGTTAATTATGTCTAGATGATTAATCAATCAATTCAGTTTATCCTAACTTGAACTACCACAATAACAAAATCAATAACTAAAACAGTAAACAATACAAGAATTGTTCACAGAGAAACCTAACGTGGAAAAAATTTCGGGTGCTTTGCAGTCAAAGATCCACTATAAATTGTATCATAAACTTACAGACCACCAACAAAGTTGACGACACAAGTTTTCTGATCTCTTATCTGAAGTTTGAAGCAGCTCTCCTGAAATGTACACACGAACACCAATTCTAGCTCTTCTCGTAGTTTATCTTATGTAGATCCACCAAGAACTCCTCATTCTTGCGTTTCTTCCTTGATCTTCATAGTCAGTCAAGTTGACGATACAATCTTCCTGACAGATCCAATTAAAGAATGACACCAGTGTATTTGATTGAAAGTTTTGATATTTTCAATCCAAATGACGCATATAATAAAGTGATTGAACTGGATGAAGGTTTAGCTCTTGAGAGAATAAGTGTTTTCTCTTAAATGTATAATATTCAATCTACCTTTCCCGAATGCGTAGCGCTCCCTTTTATATGTTGGACGAATATGGAAACTTTGGCCAATAAAAATCTCGCGAAATCACGAATTAGGTCAGGCTATAAAATGGTCGCTCGAGCGACAGGTGGACGAAGGTCGAGCGCTGAATATTTTGTTTCATTCGCTCGAGCATGACTCCCGCGAGCAGCTAGCGAAAATGCGATGAGTTTCCTTCGTGTTTCAAACTTGGATCTCGAATCCTACACAATACAATCAATTATGAAACTTTACAATTAAGTCCCTAAAGTTCTAAAATGTTCAAGTCGGTCCTTTTGTTAACAGAATAGCCAATTACAATAATCTAACACTACCAAATATCAAATGTATACGTCATAGGAGACCTGGTAATTCAATGATAAATACCGTGCACGAAAAGAAAATATAATTAGAAAATTGTTTAGTATACTCAAGTTTAATTTGATGTAAATAACTAAAGTTAAATTGATTTCAACATCTGTTGTTTAAACGTGTAATTAAGTATACAACGTTGTTTACCATTGGTGATTACATATGCACAATAGACAACAATTATCAATGGTACTTTAGTCAAAAGTCATCGATAATCATCGACAATATGACTAATCGTGATTCTAATTTAAATCAATAAATATTGATGATTCAGACGTACTCATACTGATATTGTTAATGATCACCAACAAACGTTGTGAGCTCTACTTAAAAATTAACTACCTAAGGCAAATTGTAAGTAGCAAATAATTAATTAAATTGGTATTTTCTTAATCTCATTGTAAAAGTAAAAAAAAAGAAAAAAAATGATGATGACTACTTATAGAATTACGTATACAGGGCAATAAAAACACAATGATAAGGTTCATTTTGGGAGTCAATGAAAAGACAAGTGGTTGGGTCAAAAAGGTTAAAAATGTATTTTGAAATAATAATTTTTTTTAGAGAATATGTGGTTAAAAAAATAAAAATAAAAATTAATTTACGTGTAAAATTATTTTATGGGAGAATGTGATTGAAAATGAGTTCCGAAAAAATGTGTTTTGTAAAAATGGAGCCCAAACATTAGTTGCTATACTTTAGACATAATTAAGTGCATTTTTTTTCTTTGCATAGGCACATCATTAGCAAGATAAAGTGCACCATCGAGGAGACCCTTTTGATTTAGCCCACGTTTGACCAATTTTATTCCGGAAAAAAATAGAATTTTAAATAGTAATTTTTAGAAGAATGTGTAGTTAAAAAGTAGAGAAATTTTTTGGATTTACGTGAGAATATTTTATTGTGTGAATGTGTGATTGAAAATGAGTATATAGAAAAAAGAGTTTGAAAATAATGATATAGTTAGAAGAGAAGATCATAAATCAATTGAAGAGGAGAAATAAAAATGATATATATATGAAAACATACGTAACATTCAACTTGAGTGTCAAACTTAGGCAAGCGAGAATAGTCCGAAAGTGTTTTTCAATTCTCTACATTCTTGTCGGGTTGACGATGTTGGGCAAACTTTTAGAGTCAAATTCCATCGTCCAGGGATCTATTTTAATTTTTTGAGTCAATTCAACGGTATTTTCGTCATTTTTGCAGTTTTCTAGCAAAATTGTCATCCCTACGTACCATTGTCAAGTCTCTTTAAAGGAGAATTTGCTTATGGGTCTAGGGTTGAAGAAATAACATTAATATAGCATTATTTTAAGGAACTTATTCATTAGGTTATTCCACTCTTTCCGAGTATATGTTGAATATTTGCGAGTCCATCGTAGAATTATGACACTCAATCGACTTTCTACTTTAGATGAGGTGCAGGAAGCGCGATAGTGCGGCAGGGTCACATGATTTCTCCTTCTAATTTTATTAGCACTAATATCCATGATATTATTATTATTATTATTATTATTATTATTATTATTATTTTACAGTGTTGAATTTTTGCTGGTAGTCATTTGCCTAAGGGATTTGCTACTAACTCTATTGTTTTGATGTTGCATCATCATATCCTATGCACGATATTTACTCGTGATGTGATGAGATATTATTGAGTCAAAATTTTTTCAACCAAATAAATAAAATTAAAAAATTTCTTCAGTGTATTCTTGACACCTAATCTATTTGGAGTCAATGAAAAGATAAGTTAATAGTGGTCATAGATCATAATTATACTTCTTTTCAGTTAGTTGAGTTACTTTTGACAATAAGTGTTCACACCCCCCCCCCCCCCCCCCCCCGCCTCATTTTCGTAAAGGCATCATTAGCAAGATAAAGTGCACCATCGAGGAGACCTTTCAATTTAACTGAAAACTACACAAATTTTTGTTACACACAGATTAATCTTAGTATGTTAATCGCGAATAATTGTGAAACGAATTGAGTCGTTGAATTTGAAGTTAATGAAATTTACTTGATTCCTATTCAATACCCCTCGATCGATCATAACCCGAGTTGAGATACAAACTTAGATACGAGTTTCAACATAATTTGCGTTTAAATTGTTTCCCGACTACGTAGCAAGATCACATATATGATAATCTCGTTAACTGGTTCGTATTTCACTTAAAATTAATTAATAGTAAACTTTTTTACTTAAAGCTATGAAATTGGTAAGGTTATTATATCGAAGTATTCAAATTATTTTAATTTTTCCAATCTTGTGTCCAGTCATTTAAAATTATACTTTTCACAATGAATGCAAAGTTTCTATTCAATTAGAGTTTGATATTTGAAGGAATTATATTAGACTCCGAGTTATGTAACGAAACAAGAATTTGGTAACTTCATCTATTCTGACAGACTAGGAGATTTTAAGTATTACAACTCCTCCTTCCAAAATACGCCTATATATATATATATATATATATATATATATATATATATATATTTCAACTAATGCAAAACCTAACTACATCATTCACAATCTTTCTTGATTTTCGTTTCGATTTTATTTTGCTTTGAACAATGAAGAAAAAGAAAACAAGAATGAGGGAATTGACAGAGGATGATATGGTGGGCGTTAAGTCGGGCAATAACCGATTTATGATTGATTTTCTGAAGAATGTTACAAAACGAGCTGCAGAAATATTTGGCAATGAAGAATTGTCTGGTGAAAGTTACACCAATAAGGAAAAGAGAGATGAAAAACCCAGTTCTTCTAAGAGAATAATGTTTTCACGGAAGGAAAACGGAGAAGAGGAGGAGGAAAAATTCCGTGCTTGTAAGAATAAATATCGGTTTTCATTCGATGAAGAACTACCATGGAATGAATATCAGTTCAAGAAACCTATGAATAGTAAAGAAGAGAGATCGAGGAAGAACAAGAAATTGAAAAGCATTGCACCTGAGGAAATTGTTTATAGTTTGGAAGAAGATTTTGCTAGAAGGAATAATCTGATGAATAACAGTAAAGTTGACATCCCAGAAACTTCAGGGGTGAAAAAGAGAAAAAAATAATACGTCCAAAAGTCGTAGCAATGGAGAAGAAGAAGAAGTTCGAGTTGTGAAGAAAAGAATTAACATCGGACCGGATCCTCCCCCTCCACTACCTGAAGAATTCAAGAATGCAATTCAAGAACTGGCCAATGGAAGAAGTATTTCACAGGAGATATTGGTGGTACAGAAGGGACTCTATAAATCTGATACAGAACCTCAACAAGGCCGGCTTTCTATTCCTATAAATTCAGTTATTGGAGAGTTTCTCAAGGATGAAGAGAAAGCTCATCTTCTGAAACGTTTCAATGGCAAGCTGGGGCACATATCTGTACCAATTATTGATCCCTTGCTAATATGGGACACAATAGATTTGAGGAGATGGCCGATGAAGAAAAGCAATGGGAAGGAGAGCGTATCCTACATGCTGACCGGAAGTTGGATAGAAATGCAGAAGAGGAATGACTTGAAAGTTGGGAACGTGGTGCAACTCTGGTCTGTCCGAATCGAAGAAGAATTGGTGTTCTGTCTAGTGAGGTTGCCCGGAAATTAGAAGCAGCTATTCTCTGGTTTTGTTTTGTTTCATCTGTTTTAAAAATTCTCAAGAGTAGTTATTGTTAATATGGTTAATTGATTCCTACAATTTATCAGAATTGTGACTTTTGTGGTGTTACTTTCTGCTAATTTTACAAGTTTAACGTATTTTTAGGGTTTGCTTGGCAGAAGTTTTGCTTTAGATTATGTTTCTTGTAGTAGAATTTTGCGACAAAGATCCTTTAAAAAATCTTTTAGTCAAATAAAATACATTTAGAAAATTATTAAAATATATTCAAAAGTAACTGCTTAACCTCGTATGTATCTTTGGACTTTTCAAAAGCTAACCAAACGGGGCCGTAGTATTCTATTTTTTCTTAACTTTTGATCATGTTATAAAATGCTATTTGATACTTTTAAAGTCGATCCAACAATGAATCAAAAATGATATAAGAAAAAAAAAATCAACTTAGAACGAGCAGAATCCTTGTTATTCAAATAGATCAAGTCGGGTCAATCTGATTTTTAAAACGTTGCTTAATTTAATACGCATTTTAGAATTTACACTTCAAATATTTTTTCTATTTCTATTTGTGCTATTATTCTTATCGTAAGTTTGATAAACTTTTCACATATAACCCATGTTTGGTACCAATTAAAATTCATATTTTAATTTAAATCAAAATCAAAAATTAATTTTAATCACATATTTAATGGATCATACAACTTTTCAATTATATATTTCATCAACTTTTATTAAAATTTACTAAAAATCAGATTTTAATTCCGATCAAACAGAGGCATATTCTACTATTAGAATAAACTTTAACATTATTTGAATCAAAACATTGGAGATTATTATTTGAAGAATTGGGATATTGTTGATTTTGTCACATAAAGAATAAAAAGTTATGTGAAAAAGTTGTGGGATATGGTCAAAAAGAAAATTGTTAATTATGATTTGTGTCAAGAATCAAGATTTGATGTACCTTTATGTCTACCGACAATCAAAGTATTAGAAAATTGTGTCTTAAAAAGATATTTAATTTTGAACCCAAGACTATGCAGTAATAAAGTCTTAAAGTTAAAACAAATTGATGAAAATCTAAGTTAAAATCTATAATTAATTTTAATTACACTTAGAAAATTCACAAGATTCAATTTTCAATCATGTATTTTATCAAAATTTATTAAGCTCCTATTTGATTCTCATTTTGGAGGAAGAACATATTTTGAATAATTGATTGATAAAGAATATGTTGTTAAAAATTAAGAAAAAAAATTAGATTTGCGTGTAATATTATTTTATCAAAAAATGTATGTTTAAAAAGAAGAGAAAAAAAAATAAATTTTGAGAAAAATGAGAATCAAACAGGATTTAAATGTTTGGTTTTTAGCTACATCGTAGAGCAGCTAAATGGTCAAATTCAACTAATTTTTCCAAGCTATCATTGTTTAATAACTTTTTATTTTTGGAGCTGCGAGCGAGTATTATTGATGAATCTCCGGTCCCTATGCAATTTTCTTGTTTGTGACTCAACAAGCAAACTCTAGGCATTTGTCTAGCTATGGAATTTTGAGCCCTTTGTAATATTTTTATTCCCCACTTGGATATAAGTATCTCATTGAAGTAACACACTTCCTCTGATTGCTCCAACATATTTACTTTTGGTTTTGGATTTATATTTAATAAAATGGGTAATTAGCACAAAACGTTTTTACCTTTCAATGTTATTGTGCAAAACGTCGATACCTTTTATTTTTTGGATTTTCACCTCCAAATTTATCTTTTATTGCCAAAATCATCATTTCATCCAATTTCTCATGTAAAATGACAAATATACCTTACTATTTAAATAAAAAGAAAAAAAAATTAAAGAACAAATTATAATTATACTTCCAAACTTTTAAAAAAGTGCAAATGAGTACAAATAAATTATTAAAAAGGTAATTAGCACAAAACGTCCATGCCTTTCAATATTCTTGTGCAAAACATCCATACCTTTCATTTTTTTTGACATTTTCATCATTATTTTCACATTTTATTTCGAAAATCATCATTTTCATCTATTTCTCAATTAAAAGCTGTAAAATAACAAATATACTCTCATCTTTAAATAAAACAAAAATAAATAAAAGAAAAATAAAGAACAAATTGTTCAAAAAAGTACAAATAAATAATTAAAATTTCTAAAAAATCACTTTCTTTTTTAATTATTTATTTGAAATTTACTTGTATTTTTTTTAAAAAAAAATTTTGGGAGTATAGTTGCAATTTGTTCTTTATTTTTATTTATTTAAAGAAGATGATATATTTATCATTTTACAGCTTTTAATTGAGAAAATGGATGAAAATAATGATTTCACAATCAAATGTGAAAATAATGGTGGAAATGCCAAAAAATGAAATGTATGGATATTTTGCACAATAATATTGAAATGTAGGGACGTTTTGTGCTAATTACCCTTTTAATAATTTATTTGGATTTATTCGCACTTTTCATAAAAGTTTAAGAGTATGATTGCAATTTTTATTTATTTATTGTTTTATTTGAATAAGATAATATATTTGTTATTTTATATAAGAAATTGGATGAGATGATTTTCATAATGAAAGTTGAAGGTAGCGGTGAAAATGTCAAAAAACGAAAGGTATGGACATTTTTCACAATAATATTGAAAAATAAGGACTTTTTGTACTAATTACTCATAATAAAATCAAACATGGGTTAAATGTTGTAGTCATATAAGGGTGGACGTACTTTGATTTGGATAATTTTTGAACGATTTTAAAACCAAATCATTTTATTTTCTAAATTGAAATTTTTTTTTTTTTTTGGCGCTTGATTTGGTTTAAACTACATTTTTAGCAACATATTTCAAAGATATTTCAAACAAGTGAAAAAATAAATATATTGGTTTGAAATTTCACTATAACGCTTAAATTGAAATCTTTTAAACATAAATGGAGCAATAGTAATATATTTGTCTCTATACAAGCCTAAACCAATAAATTAATATGAGAATCATGCAAATTAAGTTTGCAATTTCATCCTTTAGATAAATTAATTATTATTTTTCTAAAAAAACTAATAGAAACCCACCAACAAGTAATTATATTAATGTACAAATTAATCTAATAAATATACTGATGTGATCCAAGCAACGAGTCCAAAGAAGCCGAGCCCCGACCGAGACCCGTTGCTTATCGAAGGAGGTCCGATTACGCGATCAAGGGCGAAAAGGGTAAATCAAGCATTGGGACTACTTGTGCAAGTAACGATGGACGACGCCATGATCTACACGCAAAAAGAGGCAAGTTTCATGTTGGGGTCGAGGTTGAAAACCAATTGGGTCAACAAGATACAAGTGACCGAAGAAGGAGCTCAACCGGATTGCCTAAGCGACCGCTTAGAGTAAAAACCAAGCGGCCGCTCAGCTACCAACCGAAACGCACAGGGCGTCAAAAGGGTCTTCCAAGCGACCGCTTGGAATATAACCAAGCGACCGCTTGGTTATAAAATTCAGCGACTTTTCTATTTTTGGCGAGAATCCTAGTTTTATTCAAATTCAAATTTTAATGGATGTTTTACCATGTTTGGGGATTATGCACGAATTTCATAGGATTTTTAGCATTAGTATAAATAGTTTATTTTATCATCATTGTAAGGACTTTTGACAATTTATCAATTAAGTGAGATTATTGCTTTTCATCTTGTTCTTCTTAGAACACCGCGAACTTATCAAGATCTTCTTGTGACGTTCAACATCGAGTGCAGATCACGGGTTTTGTAATCAAGAGGTCTATCAAGCGTCGTTCTTGTTGGGTTGCTTGATTCAACATTCTTGGTTGAATCTCTAAACCGGAATTATCTTTGGGCTTTCTTGGGGTTTCAATCTAGTTGCGGGGTTGCGTAGTGTTCGTTGCTACGTGGTTCTCATCAGTTGGTATCAGAGCAAGGCTCCAAAATAATTAAGGTTATATCTTTTGTTGCTTTGAGTCTTGTGTTTCTTTTCGTTCTTTGTTCTTTGTGTTCTTGTGTCCAGTTAAAGTTCTTGAGTCTTTGATCCAAAAAAAAAAACAAGAAAAAAATTCAAAAGTTGTTTCTGGACTAGTTACAGGTCCGAATTAAGTCTCGTTTGTTTTGCTGGTTTTCTACTCAAATTCCCAAGAGTTAAAAAAAAAAAAAAAAAAAAAAAAAAACTTATTATTGTTACGGGAATTTCCAGCATCCATAAATTTAATTTTCACTTCGAATCCTACACTTGTTCCTTCTTGAGTTTTTGTTCCAAATTCATATAATTAAGTCTTGTGGAGTCTTTCTTCATCTTTTTTCCTTTTTTTTCTATCAAATTTGTGATCACACTCGGTTGGATACACGGGATACATCTGTGAGTTCACTTTGTTCTTTGAAGATACTTGAGCGAAAGCATTGAGTGGTAAAAGGCAAGAGTAGTGAGATTAATAGAGGGTAAAAGCCAAAATTTGAGTGATACACGAGTGATTGTTGTGAGACTACAATTCTTAAGGATTAAGATGTCAGATAGAGAAGGTTCAAATTCCATCAAGCAGCCGAATCAGAACTACATGGGAGATGATGCAATAAGGAGGTTTGAGAGGGTGCTTGGGGATGTGACTGAAAGGCTTGGTAGGTTAGAAGCGTCGGGGTCGAATAGTCATAGGGGACACTCAAATGCACGGAGACCGGGTGGGAGAGCGTCTAGGAGGGAGTGTCATGATGAATATGAATATGGTAGTGATTGGGATGAGGATGCATCTTTAGTAGGTGAAATGGGTAGAGTGAGAAACAACGGTGGTAGGTTTGAACGAAGGGGTAGGAACAACTTTGGAGATGATGTCGATGGGAACATGAGTAGCATTAGGATGTCAATTCCACCGTTTAAGGGAAGGAGTGATCCGGAGGCTTATTTAGAGTGGGAGAAAAAGGTAGAATTGATATTTGAATGCCACAATTATTCGGAGGAAAAGAAGGTGAAAATGGCAATTCTCGAGTTTGTTGACTACGCCATAACATGGTGGGACCAAGTGGTTACATCTAGGCGGAGGAATCGGGAGCAAACGGTTAGCACTTGGGATGAGTTGAAACTTATTATGCGGAAGAGATTCGTGCCTAGCCACTATTATAGGGAATTGCATCAACGATTGCAAGGATTGTATCAGGGGTCGAAAAGTGTTGAGGATTATCATAAGGAGATGGAAATTTTGATGATCAGGGCGAATGTGGAGGAGGATCGGGAAGCCACCATGGCTCGTTTCTTGAATGGAATGAATAGGGAAATTGCTAACACTGTGGAATTGCAGCATTATGTGGAAATTGAGGATATGTTGCATGTAGCCATGAAGGTGGAGAAACAGTTGAAAAGGAAAGGAACAACTAGACAACCGTTAGGCACTTCGGGTTCTCATCCAAATTGGAAACCGAGGTGGGGTAACAGAGGAGATGGTGCTGTGTCAAAGGGGAAAGATGATAGTGCTAGTAGGGTCGTACCAAAATCAGATTCACAGCCAGCCAGAAATCGGGACATTCAGTGCTTCAAGTGCTTGGGAAAAGGGCACATCTCTTCTCAATGTCCAAACAAACGGACGATGATCTTGCGCAATGGAGAGGTGGAGACTGAAGGCGAAGATGAATTTGAAGACATGCCCGAATTGGAGGACGTTAGTGATCATGGAGACAAGGTGGAGTTTGGGGTTGGAGGAGAACTACTAATTACTAGACGAGCCCTCAACACTCAAATCAAAACAGATGACTTGGAACAACAACGAGAAAATATTTTTCATACACGATGTCACGTCAACAATAAGGTATGTAGTATAATAATTGATGGGGGTAGTTGTACTAACGTAGCTAGCACCACACTTGTGGAAAAATTGGGATTGACACTATTAAGACATCCTAGACCCTATAGATTACAATGGTTAAATGATTGTGGGGATATTAAGGTGAATAAGAGGGTGTTGATTAATTTTTCAATTGGTAGCTATCGGGACGAAATTATGTGTGATGTGGTACCTATGCATGCGGGGCATATTTTATTGGGTAGGCCATGGCAATATGATAGGAAAGTTAGTCATGATGGGTACAAGAATCGGTATAGTTTTAGCAAGGACGGGAGGTCCATTACCCTTGCGCCATTAACACCGGCCCAAGTGTATGAAGACCAAATCAAATTGAAAAATGCGGAAGACGAGAGAGTGAGAAAGTTGGAGAAGGTGAGAGAAGATAGTGAAGTGACTAGTAATGGGAAAAAGGGAGTGGAGTCATATGAGAGAAAAGAAAGAGAGGTGTCTGAGAGGAGAGAAAAGCCGAAAGTTAATTTCTTTGCAAAGGGGAGTGAGTTGAGAAGAGCGGTAGAGGACAAAAGGCAAGTAATTTTGATAGTCTATAAGGAGTCCTCCCTCAATCTTGAGGAGTCTAACCCACCCCTCCCCAGTTTAGCTACATCTTTATTGCAGGAATTTAACGATGTCTTCCCGGAGGACATGCCCAGTGGGCTACCACCTATTCGAGGCATTGAGCACCAGATTGACTTTGTTCCTGGAGCTGTGATTCCAAACCGACCAGCTTATCGAAGTAATCCCGAGGAGACAAAAAGAGTTGCAAAAGCAAGTGGAGGAGTTGATGAGTAAAGGGTATGTGCGGGAGAGTATGAGCCCATGTGCTGTTCCAGTGCTACTTGTGCCGAAGAAGGATGGAACATGGAGGATGTGTGTGGACTGCAGAGCCATCAACAACATAACGGTAAAATATCGTCACCCTATCCCTAGGTTAGATGACATGCTGGATGAATTATATGGTGCGTGCATGTTTAGTAAAATTGATCTTAAAAGTGGATACCACCAAATTCGAATGAGGGAAGGTGATGAGTGGAAAACTGCATTTAAAACTAAATATGGCTTGTATGAGTGGTTAGTAATGCCCTTTGGACTCACTAATGCACCGAGTACTTTCATGCGATTGATGAATCATGTTTTACGCGCTTTTATAGGTAAATTTGTTGTTGTGTATTTTGATGACATCTTGATCTATAGCAAGGACCTAAATGAGCATGTAGAACATCTTAGGAGTGTACTTGTGGTCCTAAAGAGGGAACAACTTTATGGTAATTTTTAGAAAGTGTACATTTTGCATGGAAAGGGTTATTTTCCTAGGATTTGTGGTGGGTGCTAATGGAGTTGAGGTAGATGAGGAGAAAATAAAGGCTATTAAAGAATGGCCAACGCCTAAAAGCATAACTGAAGTTAGGAGTTTCCATGGTTTGGCTAGCTTCTATAGGCGTTTTGTAAAAGATTTTAGCACAATCACCACACCACTCACTGAGATTGTTAAAAAGAGTGTGGGTTTTCATTGGGGTGATGAACAAGAGCATGCATTTAACACAATTAAGGATAGGTTGTGTAAGGCCCCAGTTTTGGCACTCCCTAATTTTGATACAGCTTTCGAGATTGAGTGTGATGCATCAGGAATAGGTATTGGAGCAGTCTTAATGCATGATAAGCGGCCTATAGCTTACTTCAGTGAAAAGCTAAGTGGAGCAGCGCTCAATTACCCCACATATGACAAGGAACTGTATTCGCTTGTTCGAGCCTTGGAGACTTGGCAGCACTACTTGTGGCCTAAGGAGTTCGTGATACACACGGACCATGAATCCTTGAAGCACTTGCGGGGTCAAGGTAAGTTGAATAAAAGGCACGCGAGGTGGATGGAGTTTGTGGAGACATTCCCTTATGTCATCCGGTACAAGCAAGGTAAGGAAAACGTGGTGGCAGATGCCTTGTCTCGAAGGTATGCGCTTTTAACTTCTCTCGGTTCTAAATTACTTGGTTTCGAACATATGAAGGACATGTATGCTAGTGATTTAGATTTTTCAAACATTTATTCATCATGTAGTAAAGGAGCTATAGATAAATTTTTTAAGCAGGATGGATATTTATTTCGGGAAAATAGGTTATGTGTCCCTAATTGTTCGCTGCGCGAAGTGTTAGTTAGAGAAGCACATAGTGGTGGCTTGATGGGTCATTTTGGAGTAACAAAGACTTTAGATATGGTAGGGGAACATTTTTATTGGCCTAGGATGAAAAGTGATGTTGAAAGGATATGTAGTCGTTGCATCACTTGTAAACAGGCTAAATCTAAGGTTTTACCTCAAGGGTTATACACGCCATTGCCTACACCTAGCGAACCTTGGGTTGATATTTCCATGGATTTTGTGTTGGGTTTGCCTAGGACAAAAAAGGGTCGTGATTCCATTTTTGTGGTGGTAGATAGGTTTAGTAAAATGGCACACTTCATTGCATGTCATAAAACCGATGATGCCACTAACATAGCGGACTTATTCTTTAAGGAGGTTGTGCGTTTACATGGGGTACCTAGGACTATAGTGTCAGACCGAGATGTTAAGTTCCTCAGTCATTTTTGGCGGGTTCTATGGGGTAAGTTAGGCACCAAGTTCATGTATTCCACAACTTGTCACCCACAGACTGATGGCCAAACCGAGGTAGTGAATAGGACCATGACTCAACTTTTGCGCACTATGGTTCATAAGAACTTGAAGCGTTGGGAGGAGTGTTTACCTTTCATAGAATTTGCATATAATAGGGTCACGCATTCTACTACTTCCCTTTCACCCTTTGAAGTTGTTTATGGTTTTAACCCACTAACGCCTTTGGATTTAATACCTTTACTTGTGAATGAACGAGGTAGCTTAGATGGTACAAGAAAGGCCGAGTTGGTAAAGTCCCTTCATGAAAGGGTAAGATTGCAAATTGAGAAGAAAAACAAACACTATGCTTCTCAGGCAAACAGGGGTCGAAGAAGCGTGATATTTGAACCTGGTGATTGGGTCTGGGTACATTTCAGAAAGGAACGATTCCCGGAGCAGAGGAAATCAAAGTTGCAGCCTCGAGGGGATGGTCCATTTCAGGTCTTGGAGAGAGTCAACGACAACGCATATAAACTGGATCTTCCAGGTGAGCATAATGTTTCGGCAACTTTTAATGTGTCTGATCTCTCTCTTTACGATGTAGGTACAGATTCGAGGTCGAATCCTTTTGAAGAGGGAGGGGATGATGTGATCCAAGCAACGAGTCCAAAGAAGCCGAGCCCCGACCGAGACCCGTTGCTTATCGAAGGAGGTCCGATTACGCGATCAAGGGCGAAAAGGGTAAATCAAGCATTGGGACTACTTGTGCAAGTAACGATGGACGACGCCATGATCTACACGCAAAAAGAGGCAAGTTTCATGTTGGGGTCGAGGTTGAAAACCAATTGGGTCAACAAGATACAAGTGACCGAAGAAGGAGCTCAACCGGATTGCCTAAGCGACCGCTTAGAGTAAAAATCAAGCGGCCGCTCAGCTACCAACCGAAACGCACAGGGCGTCAAAAGGGTCTTCCAAGCGACCGCTTGGAATATAACCAAGCGACCGCTTGGTTATAAAATTCAGCGACTTTTCTATTTTTGGCGAGAATCCTAGTTTTATTCAAATTCAAATTTTAATGGATGTTTTACCATGTTTGGGGATTATGCACGAATTTCATAGGATTTTTAGCATTAGTATAAATAGTTTATTTTATCATCATTGTAAGGACTTTTGACAATTTATCAATTAAGTGAGATTATTGCTTTTCATCTTGTTCTTCTTAGAACACCGCGAACTTATCAAGATCTTCTTGTGACGTTCAACATCGAGTGCAGATCACGGGTTTTGTAATCAAGAGGTCTATCAAGCGTCGTTCTTGTTGGGTTGCTTGATTCAACATTCTTGGTTGAATCTCTAAACCGGAATTATCTTTGGGCTTTCTTGGGGTTTCAATCTAGTTGCGGGGTTGCGTAGTGTTCGTTGCTACGTGGTTCTCATCATATACATATCTTGAATAAAACAATTAATTTTCTTTTAAAAAATTGTGTGTACAGTTCAATTTGGTTCAAGTTGTTTTTAAGATAATCTTTGTTGTACATAATTACCCCACTTGAATAAACAAAATTTATTTATTTTCTTTCAAGTGAGGTTCATTCCCATATGAGGGTGTGGACACCCCTATGGACCCTAAATTATGTACCCATAGCATGATCCTTTTTTTTTATTAGGGAACACCACGCAAACCCAACATATAAGAATCACTTTTCAAAATTAACAAACTTGTTAAATTATTTCAAAAATCAGGTGGTAAATAAATTTATTAAATTATAATATAATATACATTAATTATTTTTACTTCATGCCACCTCATTCACCCCATCCTATTACCCCACTACACCACCTTTTCTCTACCTTTCAATTGGCTCCGACGATGGCGACCGCTCCGGCAGCAGCTCTGGCGACGGTGACTTTTTCGACGACTTTATTTTTATTTTTTTTACCGATGACCCGTGATTAACTCTATTACATTTCAAAACTAACAAACTTGTTAAATTATTTTAAAATTCAGGTGTTAATTCCAATTAATAATATATAAAATATACAATTAATCAGAATTAATTATCCCCACATACTCCTACCAAATTAATAATATATCAATTAATAATATCTTACCCCTACCATCTCAACCCCGTAGATCCCACCCACGGACCCCACACCACACCATCCCACCTTCCAAAAAAATTTCAGAAATTAAAAATTGGAATTTGCTTTCCAGTTCATGGAACCACCCCACCTCACGGAACCTAGAAAATGTTCAAGTCACTGTATGTAATTGAGTCCTTATCTGTGAGCAATTGAAACCAAATTTGTATTTAATGTGACTAACTGTGATCAAATTTGCGTTCAATGTGACCGTGTGTGATTAATTCAATCTTAACTGTGACCGTGTTTGATCAAGTCACATTTGGTCACAATTAGCACAGAATTGGTCACAACCAATCACAACTACCACAATTTTGATTACAGAAGATTATCATAAACAAATCTGCACACACCAGAAACCAGCACCACAATTCACCAGAATAACTTCCAATGCACCACCACTACCACCTTCAACTAAAATCCACGATCATAAATACAACATTTACTGACTTATGTTATCTGTGATTAATTGTGACCAAATTTGTGTTTAGTGTGATCTGTGGCCAATTCACACACCACCATCACCATCCCAACCTGCAAATCGCTTTTTGTTCAACTCATTCTATCCCACCACCACCACAGTACCACCACCCTCATCACCACTATCAATTCCAAACCATCACCATAGCCTCCAAATGCACCACACACTCCCATTAGCTTAAACACATACAGTCACAATTAACACAAATATGGTCACGGATGGTCACAATGAAGATAGTTTGGTCACAACCGATTTTCGTCGCCATTACCACTCTGACACCACCTCCACTCCTAACAACATCAAGAACCAAACGTGCACCTTCAACAAATCACCACCACCACCGGCATCACCGCACCATCACCACTACCGCATGTAGATCACGTTGTTCACAGCTACAAGCAGCTGTGTGTCACCTTTGAAGCCTCCAATAGCCAGCCAACCACCACCTAAACTGTCGGATTCCATTACCAGCATGACTACATAAACCTCCTCTACAAACCCCAACCGATAATCTGGCCTAATACGGTCCCAAACGCACCAAAAATCAAGCTAGAAATTAATAGCCATGGACTTTTTTTGGTGGGGCACCGTCTTCTCCGACGATGCCCATGTCGGTACCACTACACCGGTTGTCCATACTCATCAAGGAACATCTATTCATGGTCTTATATCATCAAACAACACACACAATCCAGATTTACAAACCTGTTCTTCGCACCTAGCAGAACATGCACATTTTAGTCTCAGCTTCCGACGCCGACAGTGAGCTTCACGGTAAAAAAAACCACCTTGTCTGACATCCCCACACCATAACGCATCTGTTGCTACCATGAGCTTCCATCAATTTGATCAAAAGATAGAGTGGTGTCCGGTTGGCTAGGGTAAGGTGTGGGGATGGGGATGGGTAGAGAGGGAAATAATAGAGAGAAAATTTGATTAGTAAATATGTGAGGAGAGATTTTACGTTTAGAGAGAGAGAGAGAGAGAGAGAGAGAGAGAGAGAGAGAGAGAGAGAGAGAGAAAAATGAAGATTTTTCTGCAACTTTTTTACAAAAGAGAGAGTTTTCTACAAATGGTGGAAGTGAGGTATGGCGTGTGTGGGAAGGGATAATGGATGATAATTAGGACCTGATTATTTAAAACAAAACTACTAAATTTGATTTTTGAAATTAAAATTTTAAACGTAGGGTTTGAGGTAATTTTCCCTTTTTATTATCAAAATCTAACATGTGAAACGAAACCATCAGCTTCTAAATAGTGAATTTGATTTCCTTTGTTCCCCCCATTATATTGAATAAGAGGAATGCAATGAAGACATCTTAGTCAATGTTCTAAAAGGCGCCATAATGCGCCGCCTAGGCACGAATCGTGGTCAAAACACCTCGCATTCGAGGTATGCGTGTAAAAAGGCGGTCAACACCTGCGTTGACCACTAAAATGCGTTCAAAGGCTCGTTTAATTGCGCATAAGCGCGCTTTTTACTCTTTTTACTTTTTTTATTTTTACCAAATACTGGGCCCTTCAAATAAAAGGGCCTTTTAAGTGATTCATTATATAAGTACATTAATGGAAAAAATTATAATTTCATACTTGGGCCCAATTAGAGTAAAAGGCCCAAACATACTCTCAATCGTTAGCTTTCCTTCGTTTTATAGAACATGGTCCCTTCCAGTTTCAGGAGTAGTTTCGATGTGGGATACATGATTTGCCAAGGAAGGGAATCTTTTCTTGCACCACCGTCCTCTTCCCCAAACACCTTTGCACTTCCCCTTTTTTTCTCTACTGGAACAATCTCTAATTCGGACACCATGTCTGATGAATCAAACTCAACATTAGGACTCTCATTCTCCTGTTTCCTCTCATAGTACTGAGTCCCCAGAAAATCAAATTCGAATTGAGCCCGATTTAAGCACACGAACCAACCTTGGGAGAAGACATAATGTAATCAAAACGTCCATTGAGATCGAGCCAACCAAAATTTTCAATGCCCCGACCGCAGATTCTTGAGGCAACGGACCATCCAAACATGCCAACATGCTTCTTATGCCGCCTTCAGAAATAACAGACCTCCGAAGATTGTTGTCACTTGAAGTGAGATTTTGCAAGCATTCAGCTGCATACTCTTTCGATCCCAGTAGAGTTCCGACCACTTCAAATTCGGCCCTTAGGTTCTAAGCTAAAACTTCTAATTAGTTGGATAGTAGATGCTGTGAGGGAGAGGGCGAGGGACAGAAGGAGAGGGGTTTGAAGATTTGAAGAATTAGAAGGGTTACCTTTGCCTTTGGATGAATCGTCTTCCGCTTGCTTTTGGACTTTGGAGAATTGAAATGGGACGTGATTT
Organism: Osmanthus fragrans; assembly: GCA_019395295.1. Taxonomy (NCBI): domain Eukaryota; kingdom Viridiplantae; phylum Streptophyta; class Magnoliopsida; order Lamiales; family Oleaceae; genus Osmanthus; species Osmanthus fragrans. Next base: position 6,303,611 of record CM033342.1, read on the forward strand.
GGTTTGATGAAGGAAGAAGAAAAGAGACCTTAATTTAGATTTAAAGATTGGGCCACAAATTAAAACAAAAAATTAGTTTTAAGAATTGGGTTGGGCTTGCCTTGTGGGTGGGCTATACACTAAATGTAAAAACAATTATAGTATTATATTAAATGTAAAAATTTATCATTTTTTAATTATCTTTTTTTTAAGGTAAAAAATCTATTTTTTTTTATATAAAAATATATTTAATGTCTTAAAAATAATTAAAAAATAATATTAAAAATACGAAATGCATTATGACGCTTATTCTTCGCATTGACACGCCTAAACTTGTGATTCTTGATTCTCGACTTCGACACCTCGCAACGCATTACGCCTTTTAGAACATTGATCTTAGTACATTAGACTCACAAATAATGCATAAATATCTTGTGCGTTTATGTTCAATCTCAATATCAATCATAACTTTACAACTCCTCCGAATTATAAGATTTTAATTGAAAATAACGTTATTTTACAACAATGATACTAGAACATCAATCTATGTAACATTATATGATATATTCAAATACAGTGATAATCTCGTACCCACAATGAACAAAATAACGTGTGACAACATCCAGTATTACCACATCAGCAATAGACATATGACATGACAACACCAGATATTTCTACACCCACGGTGGACATAATAACTCTTGCTCACGGTAAAGAAGAGATCAAATTCATATTCAATTAATGGTCAAATTATGTGATTCATTTAATTTTACCTTTCATTTAAGTGTCACTTATACTAGTGTGTATTGTAACATCAATGATGTTAAATAACATTACTCATTAATTTATCCAATACGACACCAATGGATTATTTTCTGTCACAAGCAAAAGTAAAATTTAGCCGACTTTGTATCAAAATTTAACAATCTAAATCATGGGTCCGAGGAGGGGGGAAAATGCCTGTCACATTTACATCCAATAATCTTGTGATCCAGATCATCACCACCAAAAGATGGCATTCAAAGCAGTTAAATCTGAACTCCTAACCAAAAATCAATTACATTACATATTATAACCAAAGCTACATAGGGAACACAAAACTGAACTTGAGAATTGTTTCTTCCTATGCTGCAACAAGCAACATGCCACAAACAATTTCTCAGGTTACAATCATTTGCTAGATTAATGATGATGGTTAGCATGAGAAGTAAATTAATACAAAGTACCCATAAAGAATGAAGACTCTCGACAAGCAGAAAAAACTTAACAATGAATTTTTTATTTAGGCCATGTTTGGATAGTTTTCCTTTTGCTTCTACTTCTCGCAGGAGAACTTCCCAAGGAAGCCACTCATGCCAGCTTCCTCTGGAGGAGAAGCTCATGTAAGCACACAAAGCACTTCGAGGAAAATATCCAGATAGACTCAAAAGCTGCTTTTAGGTCCTTAATCTCACATAACTAGAACGGTGGATAAGTTTGAAAGCACTCTCGTAATTAAACTATTTCATGAATTAGCTATCCTAGATAGCACAGTACTAATATTTTCTGTACCTTTACTTGCTCCTTTCCAATCTTTGGAGAAGATATGATCGGAATTTAACAAACTATTTTCCATATCTTTGGAGAAGATATGATTGGAATTTAATGAACTATACAAAATATATTGGTGAACATATTTTCTTCTGAACAAGTAAAAAAGTAAAGAGAAAAGCATTGAAAGAAAATAATCAGTACATTAAGGACACAGTTTCAGATACAAATAGAAGTAAAAGGTCTTGCACCTGATTGAACTATGACTGAACATGGGGTAACATCCATGTCTGGCCTCTGGCCTATGGTATGCCTAACCCATAATTAACAGGAAATGTCATGGAATAACCTATTTGATTCATCATATACCCTTTTGTTATAGGAGCCAACTGGGAACCTCTCCTTACGCAGAAACACCATCACCTGATCCCCTTCAGCAAACAACTTCTCACGTCTCTTCACATCTGATGCAGCTTTATACTTCGCATTCTTCTCCTCCAACCTGGCTCTTACTTAAACCTGAACATCACGAACCTGTTTAGCCATTTGCTAGGCAGCTACACTCGTTCCAGCCATTTTGGGAAGCGAGTCAGGTCTAATGCATGTTTAAGAGGCTGCAAATACACTAAAGCAAATGGTGATTTACCAGTAGCAGTGTGAACTACATTGTTATATCCGAATTCAGCTTGCGCCAGTGCCACATCCTACAGTTTCGGCTTATCACCACAAATGCTGCGTATCAAATTCCCCAGTGTTCGGTTCAGATTTTCAGTTTGTCCATCAGCCTGTGGGTGTGCCGTGCTACTGAACTTTAGAGTAGTATCCATTCACCGCCATAATGTAACCCAAAAATGACTGAGGAACTTCGAATCCCTGTCAGAAGTGATTGATTGGGGCACCCCATGTAAACGAACCACCTCACGAAAGAATAGCCGAGCAACATGTGACACATCAGATGTCCTCCGACAAGGAATAAAATGCCCCATCTTGGAGAACCTGTCAACCACAACAAACACAGAATCTACACCACCTGAGTACGTAGAAGCCCCAAAACGAAATCCATTGACAAATCCTCCCATATGGCATTCAATACTGGTAAAGGCATGTAGAGGCCTGTATTATGAGCTTGCCCCTTAGAGGTCTGACAAACATAGCACTTGTGAACAAAGTTACCCATGTCACGTTTCAACTGGGGCCAGTAATATCGCTCGGCGACCCCACTAATAGTTTTGTCCCGCCCCAAGTGACCGCCCAAACCTCCACCATGTAACTCTCGAATCAGTTTCTCCCTCAAAGAGCTACGCGGAATACACAGCTGATTGCCCCGGAATAGGTAGTCATCAACTATATGAAATTCTCCCTCTGCCTGTTTCGCAACACACTTTTCCCATACTCTGGCGAAATCTTCATCCCCATCATACAACTCTTTAAATAACTCAAACCCAACAACCTCGTGCTGCATAGTCACCAGCAAGCTCGCACGCTAGCTCAGCGCATCCGCTACCTTATTCAGAGCCCCCGATTTATGTTTCAGGACAAAAGGAAAAATCTGTAAATAGGTTGACCATCGAGCATGCATATTACTCAGATTTCGCTGAATGTTCAGATACTTCAAAGCTTGGTGATCTATGTAGAGTATGAATTCCCGCTAGATCTGATAATGCTCCCAATATTTTAGAGCCCGAACATTTGCATAAAATTCCTGGTCATAGGTGCTCCATTTTCGATGAGCATCACTAAGTTTTTCACTGAAAAATGCCACTGGTTTCTTCTCTTGTGATAGAACCGCTCCGACCCCAATTCCACTAGCATCACACTCCACTTCAAATAATTTCTCGAAACTGGGTAAGGCAAGAACAGGAGTAGTGCACAACTTCTCCTTGATGACTGCAAAAGCTATGTTAGCTGCTTTTTCCCATTGGAATTTACCCTTCTTCAGACACTCGGTAATTGGAGCTATAATGCTACTGAAATCTCTAATAAATCGACGATAAAACGTCGCCAACCTATGGAAGCTCCTTACTTCTCCTACCGTCTTTGGTGTGGGCCAATCACGAATGGCTCTCACCTTTTCGTCATCAACTATTATGCCATTTGAGTTGAGTACATACCCCAAAAATAACAGTTTACTTGTCAACCAGTTGCACTTCTTAAAATTAACGAACAGTTTGTTTTCGGACAACACTTCCAATTAGGGGTGGCAATAAAGCCCGAAAGCTCGGACGGTCCAGGCTCGGCTCGGAAAAAGCCCGAGCCCGGCCCGAAAAGGCCCGTGTTCAGCCCGTATGAAAGAAAAAAAGATTAAATTTTTTTTTAAAAAAAAAAGCTGCCTGCACATGGCAGGTAGTTAAAAAGCTGCGTGTACGCAACAGTTGGCGTGCATGCAGAATATGGATTTTTGAAATTTGAAATTATCGTGCCAGAATTGTCTTATCAAAAATTTAAATTTGAAAGTTAAAACGAATATATTATTGTTTATAAATACGAGAAAAAATTTACAATTTCATATCAATCTATCTCTAATCTCTCTACGCAATATTCAATATTCTACTCTCTAATTTTTTAACTTTGATTTTCAATTTAAACATTTGGCTGTGTTATTCAGTTTCTTTTATTCTATTATTAAATATTCCTTACTATAATACTTACACATGAATTTTACTAGCAATGAAATTAATCAGTTTAAAGGTAGTTCGAGGACTCCATCGGGGTACCATGCATTTCAAAATGTTCCAATTAATTTGGAAGATATTGAAGAGGAGGAAGTAGTCGAGGTTAAAAGGTCGAAAAAAGATTCTGTGGATTGTTGGCAACATATGACTCATAAAAAAGTTAGGGTTGAATATGGAGTTGATATTTGGAAAGCATGTTACAATTATTGTGGTAAAGAACTTGGTTAGAAGCCCAGTTCGAGCACATCGCATTTAAATAGGCATATATTAAGAAGTTGCAACGCGAAACCAACCGGTCTTGACCCGAAACAGATCGAACTAATATTTACCGATTCCAATTCTACTCTTTCCATTTTTGTATATTCACAGGAAAGATTTCATGAAAGAATGGCTGTATACGTGGCTGCAACAGAGATGTCGTTAACGATGATCCAGTCAGAACACTTTACTCGTCTTGTGCAGAATTATCTCTAACCCAAGTATCGTTCTTATTGTAGAAATACTCTTCGTTCAGATGCTATAAAATCATTTAACAGACGAAAACAAGCTTCTATTGAAAGTCTAAAAACTTTTAATTGTGTTATATCATTTACCTCTGATTTATGGACCGGTATTAATAAAAAATGTTATATTGCTGCTATAGCTCATTACATTGATCACCTATGGATTATGCATAAAAAGATTATTGCATTCAGATTGTAGACTATCCTCATAATGCGACTAATATATACATGATTTTAGAAGATATTATACAAGAATATGGTATGCAAGAAATGGTTCGAAATTTTACTTTTGATAATGCTAGTGTAAATAAAGTTGTTGTCGACAAATTTATTGCTGATATGAACCCTATATTTGGAGGTTTATTTTTTCATCAACGTTGTGTATGTCACATTATCAATTTGATTGTAAAAGATGGATTGACACATATAAAATCACATTTAGATAAAATTAGGCAAGCAATTAATTTTATCTCTATATCACCAGCAAGAAAACAAGTATTTAACAGTTTATGTGCAGAATATGGATTAGAGGAGAAATCATTTGTCACTGATGTATCACATAGATGAAACTCTACATATCTTATGTTACACTCGTATGAAAAATATGATAAAGTTATTTCAATGTATTATAATGGTAGGCATACATATGGATCCGAACATAATTTGGAAGATTGGGAATGGTCTCTCGCATTTCTCGTGAAAAAATTCTTAAAACCTTTTTTCGATGCCACAAAGGAATGTAGCGGTGTTTATTACCCTACATCTTCACTTGTTTTACACCATTTTTTCTATATTTCACAAGCATTTCAAAAACACCGAAATTTGTCCATTTTTGTTGATGTAATTTATTCTATGGAGTTAAAATTTCGTAAATATTGGGAGGAGTTACCCTCTTTATTTTTATTAGCTTCGGTGATGGACCCTCGACTTAATTTAACTGGCACACAAACTATTATAAAGGGAATTTCAAAATTCATGAATGTAGAATTATCACATGCGCATATAGAATCTATATTATGTGAAATGTATAACTATTACGCTGAAAAAGATGGTCAACGTAGTTCTACTTCCCAAAGTTCTTTTTCAATAAATACTTCAACAAATCTAGACAGTTTATGAAATTATTTAGAGACCAATATTATTGTTTCCTCATTTAGTTATAATTCGTCAATATCTAGAGTAATAGATGTCAGTGGTACAAATTTTGAAATTCCCTCTGAGTTAGCTAGATATATGAACGTGGACATTCGTAGTATGTTACAACCACAAGAACTACAAAAAATTAATCTTTTATCATGGTGGAGGTCTAATGAAAGACAATATCCGATTGTATCAAAAATTGCTCGCGATCTACTAACACCTCTGGTGTCTACGGTAGCATCGGAGGCTGCATTTAGTTTAGGTGGTCGAATTTTATATGACAAATGATCAAGACTAAAAGAATATGTATTGGAGGCTTTAATATGTTTGAAGGACTGGAAATGTGCGGAATTATGTTTTTAAGAACAAGTTGACAGTATAATGGTCGAAAAGTTGTAGCAAATTCAAGTATAAGATATTGTAAGTTTTTAAATTGATTAGTTTCAAAAAAATACGTAATTTTTAAATTTTTTTCAATAAAAATTGTACACGTAATATTTTATTCGTGTACAATTTTAACTTCGCTTACATACTTGTAGCCGGTTTCAAACCCGGATAAAGGAGGAGGGTTTTAACTTTTATAATTCATTTAATTTATAAATTATTTAAGTAAAAAATGTAATTTTACACCAAAAAAAAAAGGATAAAAAAAAAAAAAAATACCGAGCCGGCTCGACTCGTGATCAGCTCGGCCCGCTAAGGCCCGGTCCAAACCTCATTTTTTTGGTGGGGCTTTGCCGGCTCGGCACGGGCCCAAAAAAGTCCGAGCCGAGTTCGAGCTTTTTTTCCCTAGCTCTTTGCCATAGCTACTCCAACATAGCCCGAATATGCTCCATATGATCTCCCTCACTCCGTTTATAAATCAGTATGTCATCAAAATAAACGACTACATATTTTCCAATGAAAGGTCGTAATACCTGGTTCATAAGTCGCATAAAGGTGCTTGGTGCGTTTGATAGTCCGAACGGCATAACTAGCCACTCATAGAGACCATCCTTTGTTTTGAAAGCTGTCTTCCATTCATCACCCGGCTTGACTCGAATCTGATGTTTGATGATAGCCACTTCGCAAATCGATCTTGGAGAACAATTGCGAACCCTCCAACATATCCAACATGTCATCCAATCGTGGGATTGGAAAGCTATATCTGACAGTTATCTTGTTAATCGCGCGACTATCAATGCACATCCGCTAACTACCATCTTTCTTTAGGACCATTAACGTGGGAACTGCACATGGACTCATACTTTTGCGAATAAACACCTTATTCATCAACTTCTCTACCTTCTCCTGCAGAATCTGATTCTCCTTCAGGCTCATTCAGTAGTGCGGCAGATTTGGCAAACTTGCCCCTGGGGCCAAATCAATATGGTGTTGAATATCTCGCAAAGGTGGGAGATCATCTAGTAATTCATAGAACAACAACTCGCTGAATTTGTTCAAAAGGGACTGCAGCTTATCAAGTACCACAATTTTCAGCTCTTCTTTCTCTTCTATCACAAGAGCCCGTACCACCACATGTACTTCCTGTGCTTCTTTCATCTCAAACTCTACATTAGTTATTGAAGTGATTAGAGAAAGTAGGGGTGGACTTCCTGCTATAGCCTTGTTTGAGGCACCAACTGCTATCTGTTTTTGAACCATTGCGATTTTCCTATTTTCCCAATTGAAAACATAAACATTGTCACGCCCCTTATAGGTGACATCCACATCAAACTTCCAAGGACGCCCCAACAACACATGACTAGCATCCATGTCAACTACATCACAAACCACCTCATCCCGGTAGTATTGCCCAATCGAAATAGGAACTTTGCACACCTCTGTCACGTTCACCTTAGGTCCTTTCTGAATCCAACCAATCACATAGGGCTTCGGGTGTTTTGCAACTGGGAGTTTCAGGTGTTCAACCAACCTCTTAGAGACGAAGTTCTTGCAACTCCCGTTATCAACAGTTAAGCTACAGACCTTCCCTTGTACACTGCAACAAGTTTTAAAGATGTCGTTTCTTTGTGAAGGGTCTTCTAGCTTCGTTGTACACATGACTTGCTGAATCACACAATTGACATGCTCCCTTTGTTCCTCCGCAATCTCTGCCCCATCCAAGAGCTCATCCAGGTCCTCTCCTTCCTCATTATACAGCTCCTCTTCGCTAGCATCTCCAGCACCCACAAAATTCACTGATCTACTAGTTGGACGTTCATTCGAGCGATGGCTCGGTTGGTCGTACCTATAACATTTAAAACTACCTGGTTTAGCATAAGGATTTGGCGCTCGCGGGGTTTCCATTGCAACTGTTACTGGACATGTCCCAGCATGATTATTAATAGGAATTATAACTCTGTGGGTCTGATCTGCAGCAGGTTTTGGCTGAACCTGACCATCTCCTGGTAAGAATCTGCCCCTGTTCGCAGTTGTAGATGATGATTCCCCCACGTCCCTTTTGTAGGTGGAAAAATGGCTGGATGTCTTCTCCATCAATTTTGCTTTCAAGGCCATGTTATGCGCCTCATCAACTGTCCAAACCACCTGCAACCCAATTTTATCTCGAATAGACAACCTTAATCCTCCCAAATATCTGGAAACCTGTTGTCCCTCAGTCTCGCTTAGATTGTTACGAACTGAAAGCCTATACCACTCCTCAGTATAATCGGCAACAGATTTGCTTCCCTGCACACAATTCTGAAAACTCTGGAATATAAACTGTTCATAATCTGGAGGCAAAAACCTGTTCATCATAAGCTGTTTCATTCGCCTCCAGGATCGGACAGGAGCCCTGCCTTGACGCCACCTATCCATCTATAATCTCTCCCACCAAACAACAGCCCCGCTTCTCAACTTATACGACACCAACTTGACTTGTCGTTCATCTGCGACCTCAGTAAAATTAAAGAATCTCTCCACCTCATAAATCCAATACAGGAACTCTTCAATCTGTAACTTACCATAGAACAATGGTATGTCTGCGCGGATTTGGTAGTCGGGCTGATTTCGATTCTGTTGCTAATTTCCTGGGTAGCCCGCAAAGTCTCCCTCAGAATCCTCATCACTGATATCGTCAAACTGTACAGGTCTCACGGCTTTAGGAGGTTGTCCACCTCCTGGGCGGCCAAGGACAACTCTCTCGACTCCATCTCTGTTGGTAGGAGGAGGAGCATTGGGATTAGGTTGTCTTTCCAACAAACGTTGAAGCATAGCCTCCAACCTTTCCATCGTCTGTCGCTATTCGTCAATCGCTGCCCACAGATTTGCATTGGTATCCCCACGACCAGCATCGCGAGGGTGAACTCTTTTGGCTTCGTTGTTGGCCATTGAACAAGGCAAATCCTTTGCTCTGATACCACTTGATGCAGAACAGAAGTCCAGAGATTTACTAGCATAAATCTCAAACACACAAAACAGAACTCACAAGAAAATATTAGACTCAAAATCGAAAACTGTTTTATTCAAAACGAAAATTGTTTAAGTAGTCTCAAAAAATCCTAATTTAAGCGAAAAGACAAAAATAGACATAAAACACAAAAATAGAAAAAACGCTAAAAACTTCAAATGCCCGACGACCCGCCTTAACCGCGATTTTGGACTTGAAAATAAAGTCAACCGGGGTAAACCCAGGTTGTCCAGGTATGGAGCGCCGCTTCCCATTTCTGAAAACATATTATAATAGAAATTCTGATGCGCGAGCTGAAAGTTATGTCCGTTTCTTCGAAACTCCCCTTTTAGTAGTTTTCCGGTCCAAATCTTCTTCATACTCCAAAGCTAACTGTCGTACATCAGTTCTATGAAGTACGGAGAATAGATTGAACATATGATCTAAGCTCTTCAACATTCTGATTGAAGGCAAGAGTTTTAAAGCTTTCAGTCAATTTAGCTTCAGTTGGGAAGATAACTAGATGTCTGTATCTTTTTGGTGGAATGATTCTACTGATAGGAGTACCTTCCTCAGAATGAGAGTTCGAGTTAAACAAAATTGATATAGTATAATCAGCTTATCTACAGATTTTCATTTGATTATCTGCTATCTACACAGCCTTTGATATAGTGAAATCGACCAACTTCCTTTTTCCCCTTCAGGCTTTTATGTGCCTTTCTTGTGGTTCATATACCGATAGTTTTTCCAGCAATGCTTGCTCAAAAAAACTGGTCATCCCGGTAATGGATATGAATGATAAATGTTTTTAATATTATTTTCAATTCATATATTTTGTATAAAATAGATTCATATTTTAATCAAAAGCTTGGCGTGTGAAAATTTTTATAGAACCAACACATTTGTCTAAACGTTGTTTTATAGTCGATTATAAATTATCGAAATTTATATTTCTTCTACAATTATTTTTAAAAAAAAATAAGCGTGCATGTGTGAATTTGATTTTCAATGAATAATTTAAGTTTACCAAAAATGTTAAAAGAAAATTTCACCAAAATTAGTTATATTATATATAAAATCAAACGCGTATGTTTCGAAAGGATAAATATGGCTACATCAACCTTTTTTTTGTCAAACCACTATTGATGACATATTTATTAATAACGAAAGTAAAATATAAGAGGGGCTAGGCCTCATCTTCAAGACTTCAACTGAAGGTGCTAAAAAAAAAACACTACATAATGGAAAAAAGGTAATCAATTGTAATCAGAAACCTAGAATTTGTTTAAGTAGTAAGATATATCAAGACTTGTATAAGAATAACCTGAGAGAGCCAGTGCAGAGAAAACGCAGAGTAAAAAACATCAACAGATTTGGCTGGGAAGAGCCGCTGGTAAAAAGAGCCCGGAACTCCAGCAGCAAAGTAAGAGCAGTGGCCGTCTGAAGCTAGGCATTCTTCCATGCTACTGCCTCCGTAGGGAGGTAGAAGCTGAAAGATAGTGTTGAAGTCATTAGAAGGGAGGTCGGAGAAGAAGGCTGAGAATTCCGGCGGGTTATAACTCATGGCCTCGTATCGCTTCGTCATGTGCTTGATAATAACGTCAATCATGTAAATGGTGTTGCTTCCACATTAACAGCCCAAGTCCGCCACCACAAAAGGGATGTCTGCCGCCGGGTTTATCTGGACGCCGTCGAGGGTTTCTCTAAGAAGATGGAGCATTGATCGAGCATGTTGCCCCTGCAGAGATTAGATATAGATAAAGGCGATTTATATAATTAAGGTTCAGAATATATGAAACTCAAAATACTCTCTCTTTCTCTTTATAATTTGTTAGTTCTTCTGTCACGTAGAAGACAACAATATAATGTGGCATCAATACGAACGTCTTCCACGTTAGACATTTTGCTAGAAAAATTTAAGGTTTTAATCAAACTGAAATCAAATTTAACGACCAACATGAAATATAGCGAGTGACAAAAGGCTTTTACCCTAAAGGATTTTAATAGAACCCAAAACCAAAGCATAGGGTTAGACGATTAAAGATATATAGGGTATAAAACCCTTTAAAAGAAGAAAAATTTCCTCTTCCCAACCCTTCTATTTTGGATTAAGAAGATGAGAATGCACGTCTATTTTACAAGAACAGTGTGTTTCGAGGTGTGAAGGGGGAGAGAAGGGTGTAAGAAACCTGAGCCGGAGAATTGTTCACATAGCTAGCTTCTCCATTGCCTCCTTTCATGCTAAGCATCCTTTCAAGCTTCATATTCGAAACCACAACATTGTCTCCTATAGGAGCCATATCTCTATATAATGAGTGTAAATGGTTGTGATTTGTGAATGTGAAGGGGAAAAATGAAGGTTCATATATAGGAAATTATAAGATATATTTTTTCTATGGGTAAACTAATAAATTAAAAGGGATGACATAAAGTAAAAGGTGGGTGGTGGAATTAATGTGTATGGTCCTCACATGCAATAGCGAAGGAGGCCCCCAAGATTGACGCCGGATTTTAATTCATTTTTTAGTATTTTAAGCATTAATTCTGGTAAATAGCAAGTTTCCATCATCAAGTCAGTGCTTCGAATGGAGAAGAAAAATCTAAAGTTAATTTAATATATAGATTCAGATTCAGGCAACAATTAGGAGTTAGGAACCAGTAAAATTGGCACAAGAATAGTAAAATAAAGTAGTATAGGCCACTAGCTAGAACTAGAAGAGAGGTTTTACGCCGGAGCAAGATCCCGCCCTCTATTGTGGGTGTCGATCAGGGAGGATGTCAAACCCTCATTATTATTGTAACAGGATCCTAATACTAATGAGCGTTAAAATAAAGTTAGTGAGATTGCATATGGGCATTGGCTACACAACATTCACCTCTGATTGAGCCACGTTCATAAAAGACTCATTTTTGTTAAATTCATTTTCAACCATACATTTTTTTAATAAATTAACTTTAAACGTAAATTTAAAAACTTTCTCTACTTTTAACCATACATTCTCCAAACAATCACTATTACAAAATCTATTATCCCAAAAAATGAAGTTCAAACAAGGTCTCAAATCTATGTTCTAATCATTTTCTACAGAGTACTATACGTGTCGAAAGTTCGTGAAGTGGTTAATATATTCTAATTGATTGAATAGATGATATGTTTCATACATACTGAAAAATACAGCATAATTGATAATATTTAACATTTTTCTTCCTACAATATCAAATGTATACGTCATAGGAGACTTGGTAATTCAAAGATAAATACCGTGCACGAAAAGAAAATATAATTAGAAAATTGTTTAGTATACTCTTAAGTTTAATTTGATGTAAATAACTAAAGTTAAATTGATTTCAACATCTATTGTTTAAACGTGTAATTAAGTATACAACATTGTTTACCATTGGTGATTACATATGCACAATAGACAACAATAATGAATGGTATTTAGTCAAAAGTCATCGATAATCATCGACAATATGACTAATCGTGATTCTAATTTAAATCAATATATATTGATGATTCAGACGTACTCATACTGATATTGTTAATGATCACCAACAAACGTTGTGAGCTCTACTTAAAAATTAACTACCTAAGGCAAATTATAAGTCGCAAATAATTAATTAAATTGGTATTTTCTTAATCTCATTGTAAAAATAAAATAAAAAAATGATGATGACTACTTATAGAATTACGTATACAGGACAATAAAAACAAAATGATAAGGTTCATTTGGGGAGTCAATGAAAAGACAAGTTGTTGGGCCAATTTTTGGTTAAAAATGTATTTTGGAATAATAATTTTTTAGAGAATATGTGGTTGAAAAATAAAAATAAAAATTAATTTACGTGTAAAATTATTATATGTGAGAATGTGTAACTGAAAATGAGTTCCGAAAAAATGTATTTTGTAAAAAATGGAGCCCAAACATTAGTTGCTATACTTTAGACACAATTAAGTGCCTTTTTTCTTTTCATTGGCACATCATTAGCAAGATAAAGTGCACCATCGAGGAGACCCTTTTGATTTAGCCCGTTTGACAATTTTTATTTGGGAAAAATAGATTTTTAAATAGTAATTTTTAGAAGAATGTGTAATTAAAAAGTAGATAAAAGTTTTGAATTTAGGTGAGAATATTTTATTGTGTGAATGTTGATTGAAAATGAGTATGTAGAAAAAGAGTTTGAAAATAATGGTTGTGAAACATTGGCTAAATAAAAAAAATTACATTTTTTTTACACAAATTAATCTTAGTATGTTAATGGTGAATAATGATGAAACAAATTGATTCGTTGAATTTGAGCTAAATGGAATGTACTTGTAAGACTCAATCGAATTCGATTTTAACCCGAGTTGAGACACAAACTTTAGATAAGAATTTCAACACAATTTGAGTTTAAATTGAGTTCAATGTACCCTTGGCCTGACTGCAAGCACACACATATGTATGATGCGAAATGGTTAGAAGAGAAGATCATAAATCAATTGAAGAAAAGGAGAAATAAAAAGGATATATATATCACTACACCAAAAAAAGCCTTTTGCAGCGGTCAAAAAACGCTGCAAAAGACCTTTTGCAGCGTTTTAGCGTCTGTTACGGAGGTCGGTGTTGCCGTTGAGGAAAGACTTTTTGCAACATTTTTTGAACGTTGCAAAAGGTGTGTTGCAGCGTTTTTCGAACGTTACGAAAGATGTTACAAAAGACGTTTTGCAGCATTTTTTGAACGTTGCGCAAAAGACCTTTTGCAGCGTTTTTTGAACGTTTCGAAAAAAAATTTGCAACGTTTTTAATTTTTTTGCAACGTTTGCAACATGGTCTTTTGCAGCATTTTTTAAATGCTGCAAAAGACTCATCCTTATTTTTTTTAAAAAATTAATTCGCATTTGTAGTTCTGTTCTTTGATCAAATAATTCGAATAATAAACTAACAATTCACATAATAAAGAGATTAAAATATCAAAAAATATAAGAAATCATATAATTAAAATGGTTGGTTGCATTGAAATTAATTAAACCATGCGAGTGCTATAACATTGATTGTGCAATATTCAAAATAATTTCATTATACTTCATGTTTAAAATATCAACCCAGCGATCAAAAAAAAGCTTTTCCATCATTTTGATGAGTACAAAAGGTGCAATAATTCATACTATAGCATCAAAAAATGAGTCGTTCGCTGGTGCCGACATGAAATTAAGCCCATCTCTCATCGCCATCAACATGTACCTGCATCAAATGACTAAAATTAGAACAGTTCTGTATGACAAGCATTATTATATGATTTATATGACAAACATTATTAAAAGGTTAAAGCACTCTGAGCCTTGTCTAATAAATTTTGTGCCCAAAAATCAGAGATTCAACTAAACTCTTCACCCTCATCATCATATTTTATTCAATTTCTACAAGTCCTTGCTAAATTGCTCAAATTTATGCATCCAAGTAGCATCTGACTGAATTAAATTACCAAGACGGAAAAAGGGATCCAGAATGCAGGACTCTGGAAGTCAATTGAAGCCTAAAATTAACTATACCGAGCTCAACTACATTGGCTGATAGTCTAACCACAAAATTAAATGAACCCATAACCCCAAAATTCAGAAAACACTACAATCAAGATGATTAATATTCAGTTATCATAGCTAGTGCATATTCACTTATACACTCAAATTTCAGGGAAAATTTTATCTTGAAAATCAACGAGAATCAAAGGTAAAGAAATATAAAAAAAACTATGAGAAATGATCAAGAAATAATGAATCATTATTGAGCATTAGAAGCTTCCTCTGCTTTTTTTTTAGGCAATTGCTACCACAATGAATGAATCATTCCTCTTCCAAGAGCCACCCATGACCAAGATACTCCAATTCGAAATTAAACATGAGTGCAATGAATGTTACTGTACCAATAGAATGTTATTATAACACAATATTTTCAGCTCAATCACAAGGTTTCGCAACTGAAACACAACTCAAACCTTTGAACCCAAATAATCTTTACAAGTACCTAATGAAAAAATAAAAACCAAGAAAAAATTCAACTAAACCCAACATATATGTAGGCGTAAGAATATGAAAAAAACCATATATATTGGCGTAAGACTTCATGTAGATAAAAGAATTGAGGGGAAAAGCACAACACGAATCTTATGTTTCATTTTTTAAATCTCCCCAAGTAAAAAAATTAAACATACCTCAGGCGTCAATTTTTGCTTAACACAATTTTTCTAGCAATAAGTTCATCTCAAATAACACTACATGAAACATTAAATATAAGCTACAGAGATAACATTTTTAAAAACGAATATCTAAGACAAAAATAAAATCTAGATGTCAGTTCCTGAACATGAGAAAAAAATCCAAAAAAGCAGATCTTGATATAATGGAATGAATAAAAAATCAAGAATACACAATTCATCAATCTACAGAAGACACAATTTATTTGAAAGAATCTACTGAAAAGTAAGATAAGAATAAACCAAACAAAAACTGGAAGAAAACAGAAGTAAAAACTCGACGAAGATGACAATTGTGGCTTACAGTCGAAAAAGTAAACGAACACCCTTCGAAGCTGCACTTCATTCTCTCGGAAGAAATCAATTCCTGAACGCGAGGCAAACAAAATCAATATTAGATTTTTATACAGCGAAATAAAGAAAAATTGAGAGCATATTACTCATTAATTTACAAAAGACACAATTTATTCTAAAGATAAAGAAATCAACCGAAAAACATAATAAAAACAGAAACAAAGCAAAAACTCGAAGAATACAGCGTATTGAACGCAAAAGACAATTTATCTTCATACGTGCTTTCGTTACTATATATTATCCATGTTTAATGTGTACAAATTGTAATGATCAAAAGGGGGTGACTTTATATTCTTCGATCCACTTCCCTCGGTCAGGATGATCTAGTCGAGCAATCCATGGAAGGTCCAACTCATGCTTCACCTATCGTAAAACCATAGGTCCAACTCATGTTTCGTAAAACCACACTTTGATGTAATTAGTTATAACAGTTAACATAATTTTTCCATGAGGGAAGGGGAAAACATGTCATTTAACGCATTCAGAAATCCCTTGGAAAGTACAAAATTATGGTCCCTAATTCTTTTAATTGATTTTTCTAGCATTCTTTTGGCAATTTTTCTTGTCTCTTCTAATTCATACTCTCTTGGAAATAATAAATCTGGGGCTGTGTGTATTCACTATACATTAGTCTAATTAATTCTTCATAGTTTTCTTCTTATGTGTTTCAAAATTTCTGCATGATTTATAAACCAACTGAAGTTCCCTAAACATGTATATAAATTTGAGTCACTACACTATTTACAAGCAATAAAATGTCTAAATTAAGTAACGATTTCAAAATTATACCTGGATTTATATCATATCCTTGCATTCGAAAGAGCCAAAAAGACAACGAATCCTTGTATAATTTTATGGGTGATAAAATGTTAGTTTTTTCTTGGCTTTACCTTGTGCTTCTTCTGATCCCTAAACAGGTGAAAGACAGAATTTCCTCTTACTGTTATACATAATGAAATTAATTTCCGTTAGGAGGAGAATCACGCCGAAACATCTACAGACACAAAGAAGACCGACAAGTTATCATAATATAGTTTGCACTTTGTACCTTTACTTAAGGCACTGATGTGAAAATGGTTTTCTTCCTGGTTTCTTCTCTATTCTTCACTTCTTCTTCTTTTCGATTAATCTGAAAATGGGTAATATTAAATTTAGTTTCTTCCCAATTGATAAAATTCCAGCTAAATAACATTGACAAAAATCTGGAATTGAACCTTTGATGAAGTCGAGCAAAGCAAATTTACCCCAAATCCCCAAAAATAAATGAAATTCCAAAACCCCCAAAAATAAAACCTTACCGAACAAAAATCGCAGCACTCCATAAAGGTCTGAAATCGAAACCTGAAGTCCAAGCAAGCAGATTTATCAACATAACTTACCTGAAATCCCTCTTTTTCTTCAAAACCTAACAAAGCTTGCGATGCACCGCTCCAGAAATCCTTCGAACCTTGAAGTTTGAAGATGTGTAAGTATTTTGATGATTTAGGGTTTGATTCTTTCGTCATGAGTGAGACCAGAAAATTAGAAGAGTAGTAGAAGAGGTTGATTATGTGGTAGACAAAAGGGATTGAATATGTAGTGGACAGAAGAAAACGTGTATCATTCATTAATAAGAAGGAGATACACTGTAGCAAAATCGGAATAGTATAGTGTGAAAATGAACAACTCACAAATGAATAGTATTTTAGGATCCAATCTTTTAAGGTAGGCTGTATGTAAGGATTTGGATGGAGGGAAATGAAAATTTTAGAGGCAAGTCAAATTTTAGGTGGAAATTGAAATTTCACGAGTTCTCTGACGTATTTTTTCGTTGGTAACTATATAATATTTTAAAATTTTTATCGTCAATTTTTATCAAAAGATTTTTCCGTTGATAATTTATTTTACCATTTTTAAAATTTTTTCCAACGAAATCATCCGTTGAAAAATTGTCACTAAATTATTTTATTTATTATTTATTATTTTTAAATTTTTACCAACGAATTAGTAACAAAAATATACCAACAAAAGTCTTCCGTTGGTAATTATGTCTAATTTAGTATTGAATTTACAATAAAAAAAAATAATAATCCATTGTTAATTCGTTGGAAATTCGTTACTAACAGCAACAAAGTGATTCCATTGGTAAAAATCCGTTACTGAAGCCTCCTTTTCTAATAGTGCAGTGAGTCGTGACCCTCCAGGCTCCAGTCCCCCGAAGTCGAATCGCCCAATTTCGCTCCAGAGGGTTTTGTTGTCGGTGTGAGGTGGGAGTTGTGAATTGGGGCAAATCGATATTAAGGTTGTGCCTGCAATAGTCAACTGGTAGGGCTTTTCAGTACTGGGCCTAATATTTTTTTAAGTTAATGAGCCCAGGATAGTAGCCCACTAACCCGTCTAACCTTTTGCTGCGTTCAAATAACGTTGCAAAAGGCTGAACCTTTTGCAAAAGGTTCAGTCTTTTGCAACGTTTTTTGAACACTACAAAAGGCTGAACCTTTTGCAGCGTTCTTTGTTCAGCCTTTCGCAAAATGTGTCTTTTTGCAACGTTCATTTACAAAACGTTGCTAAAGCTCAATTTTCCTAACTAATTGCAACACTCACTTATTAAAATGTTGAAATAGACTCCTTTCGCAATACTTAACTACCGAATGTTGCCGTTTATGTGTTGCAAAAGCTCATTTTTGGCGTAGTGTATATATATATGAAAATATACGTAACTTTCAACTCGAGTGTCAAAATTTAAGCAAGCGAGTATAGTCCGAAAGTGTTTTTCAATTCTCTACATTCTTGTTGGGTTGACGATGTTAGAAAACTTTTTAAGTCAAATTCCATCGGTCAGGGGACCATTTTAAAAAAAAAAAAAATTCCTTCTTTTTTGAGTCAATTCGATGGTATTTTCGTTTTTCTAACAAAATAGTCATCCCTACACACCATTGTCAAGTCTCTTTAAATGAGAATTTGCTTGTGGCTTTAGGGGTCAAGAAATAACATTAATATAGCATTATTTTAAGGAACTTGTTTATTAGGTTATTCCACTCTTTCCGAGCATATGTTGAATATTTGCAAGTCCATCGTAAAATTAGTCACCAACTAAAATTTGCTATGGGTGAATTTGTTGTACGCTCATATCTAGTTTGACGGTGCAGTGTTGAATTTTTTGCTGGTAGTCATTTGCCTAAGGGATCTGCTGCCAACTCTTTGCTTTGATCTTGCATCATCCTATGTAACTTCTTCACTATCTTCTTGACACCTAATCTATTTGTAAAACTTTATGTAACTTCTCATGCACAAGTAATATTATTCTAGCTTTTATATTTCTATTAATTGATTTATTGACGAAACTTTTTTTGGTAAATTAATTTTGTTAAGAGTATTTATGTTGTTAATTACTAACTGAAAATTTGGGAGTAATTTTTGATATATTTTTAAAAAAATATATAAATTATCAGCAAAAAATTTCATAAGAAAAAGTAAATAATAAAATATATAAAATTTAAAATATTCAGACTTCGATAAATAGGGAATATTAGGCAACTATACTTAAAATTAATTATAAATTAATTTGCGTAATGCTCGAACGGACTCTTCTTAAAATCAACTACCTAAGGCAAATTATAAGTAGCTAGCTAATAATTAATTAAATTAGTATTTTCATAGTCTCATCATAGAGAATTTTTTTAAAAAAAAATAAAAGCAGATCATGAATATATATACATATATACATATATATATATATATACGGGACGGATCCTCCTACTCATAAATTCGACACACTTATTTGACAAATAATCGTGACCTTTAATTTAAGTTCATCCAATGCTCAATATGTATTTTAGTAAGATCGTGGGAGAGTTGGTTTTAACTACTTGTGCTTGTGTAAGTATGGAATGATAGACAGAGAATCTCATACTAGCATACATGTACTTAAATAATCTAAGATTATTTCAAATTTAAACCTTCTTACTGTTGGTATGGTTGGATTGTATCTCCTTACGCTTCTGTCTCAAATGACTTTCGTGCCTCACTATGATGATCTGCTAGAACTTAGATCTTCGCGGCCTCCTGCCTTTATGATCACTGGTCCAAGATCTGAATAGATCTGTACAAGAAGTTGTATCTTAACAAGAAATGTATGAAGATTTATAAAACATAAAGTTTTATTGATAAGAAGGTTTAAGAGAAATCTCTTAAACTTATTTTTGTACAGTTCGTTGAGGTACTTTTGACAATAAGCCCCCCCCCCCCCCCCCCCCCACTTCCTTTTAAATTTTGTAAAGATGGCATTAGCGAGATAAAGTGCACCATCGAGGAGACCTTTCAATTTAACTGAAAACTATACAAATTTTTGTTACACATAGATTAATCTTAGTATGTTAATCACGAATAATGATGAAACGAATTGAGTTGTTGAATTTGAACTTAATGAAATTTACTTGATTCCTATTCAATACCCCTTGATCGATCATAACCCGAGTTGAAATACAAACTTAGATAAGAGTTTCAACATAATTTGAATTTAAATTGAGTTCATTGTAAGGCCCGACTGCGAAGCAAGATCACACGTGTATATGCAAATAGATAATCTCTTAATTGGTTCGTATTTGACTTAAAATTAATTAATAGTAAACTTTTTTACTTAAAGATATGAAATTGGTAAGGTTATTATATCAAAGTATTAAAAATTATTTTAATTTTTCTAATCTTGTGTCTAGTCATTTAAAATTATACTTTTCACAATGAATGCAAAGTTTCTATTCAATTAGAGTTTGATATTTGAAGGAATTATTGTAGCATGGAAATTTTGTAAGTTTAGAATTCTGATGCCCAGACTCCGAGTTATGTAACGAAACAAGAATTTGGTAACTTCATCTATTCTGACAGACTAGGTGATTATAAGTATTACAACTCCTCCTTCCAAAATACGCCTATATATATATATTTCAACCAATGCAAAACCTAACTACATCATTCACAATCTTTCTTGATTTTCGTTTCAATTTTATTTAGCTTTGAACAATGGAGGAAAAGAAAACAAGAATGAGGGAATTGACAGAGGATGATATGGTGGGCGTTAAGTCGGGCAATAACCGATTTATGATTGATTTTCTGAAGAATGTTACAAAACGAGCTGCAGAAATATTTGGCAATGAAGTATTGTCTGGTGAAAGTTACACCAATAAGGAAAAGAGAGATGAAAAACCCAGTTCTTCTAAGAGAATAATGTTTTCACGGAAGGAAAACGGAGAAGAGGAGGAGGAAAAATTCCGTGCTTGTAAGAATAAATATCGGTTTTCATTCGATGAAGAACTACCATGGAATGAATATCAGTTCAAGAAACCTATGAATAGTAAAGAAGAGAGATCGAGGAAGAACAAGAAATTGAAAAGCATTGCACCTGAGGAAATTGTTTATAGTTTGGAAGAAGATTTTGCTAGAAGGAATAATCTGATGAATAACAGTAAAGTTGACATCCCAGAAACTTCAGGGGTGAAAAAGAGAAAAAATAATACGTCCAAAAGTCGTAGCAATGGAGAAGAAGAAGAAGTTCGAGTTGTGAAGAAAAGAATTAACATCGGACCGGATCCTCCCCCTCCACTACCTGAAGAATTCAAGAATGCAATTCAAGAACTGGCCAATGGAAGAAGTATTTCACAGGAGATATTGGTGGTACAGAAGGGACTCTATAAATCTGATACAGAACCTCAACAAGGCCGGCTTTCTATTCCTATAAATTCAGTTATTGGAGAGTTTCTCAAGGATGAAGAGAAAGCTCATCTTCTGAAACGTTTCAATGGCAAGCTGGGGCACATATCTGTACCAATTATTGATCCCTTGCTAATATGGGACACAATAGATTTGAGGAGATGGCCGATGAAGAAAAGCAATGGGAAGGAGAGCGTATCCTACATGCTGACCGGAAGTTGGATAGAAATGCAGAAGAGGAATGACTTGAAAGTTGGGAACGTGGTGCAACTCTGGTCTGTCCGAATCGAAGAAGAATTGGTGTTCTGTCTAGTGAGGTTGCCCGGAAATTAGAAGCAGCTATTCTCTGGTTTTGTTTTGTTTCATCTGTTTTAAAAATTCTCAAGAATAATTATTGTTAATATGGTTAATTGATTCCTACAATTTATCAGAATTGTGACTTTTGTGGTGTTACTTTCTGCTAATTTTACAAGTTTAACGTATTTTTAGGGTTTGCTTGGCAGAAGTTTTGCTTTAGATTATGTTTCTTGTAGTAGAATTTTGCGAGAAAGATCCTTTAAAAAATCTTTTAGTCAAATAAAGTACATTTAAAAAATTATTCAAATATATTCAAAAGCAACTACTTAACCTCATATGTATCTTTGAACTTTTCAAAAGCCAACCAAACGCCGTAGTATTCTATTTTTTCTTAACTTTTGATCATGTTATAAAATGCTATTTGATACTTTTAAAGTCGATCCAACATTGAATCAAAAATGATTTAAAAAAAAAAAAAAACTTAGAAAGAGCAGATTCCTTGTTATTCAAATAGATCAAGTCGGGTCAATCTGATTTTTAAAACGCTGCTTAATTTAATACGCATTTTAGAATTTATACTTCAAATATTTTTTCTATTTCTATTTGTGCTCTTATTCTTATCGTAAGTTTGATCAACTTTTCACATATAACCCATGTTTGGTACCAATTAAAATTCATATTTTAATTTAAATCAAAATCAAAAATTAATTTTAATCACATATTTAATGGATCATACAACTTTTCAATTACATATTTCATCAAATTTTATTAAAATTTACTAAAAATCAGATTTTAATTTCGATCAAATTGGGGCATATTCTACTATTAGAGTAAACTTTAACATTATTTGAATCAAAACATTGGAGATTATTATTTGAAGAATTGGGATATTGTTGATTTTGTCACATAGAGAATAAAAAGTTATGTGAAAAAGTTGTGGGATATGGTCAAAAAGAAGATTGTTAATTATGATTTGTGTCAAGAATCAAGATTTGATATACCTCTATGTCTACCGACAATCAAAGTATTAGAAAATTGTGTCTTAAAAAGATATTTAATTTTGAACCCAAGACTATGCAGTAATAAAGTCTTAAAGTTAAAACAAATTGATGAAAATCTAAGTTAAAATCTATAATTAATTTTAATTACATTTATAAAATTCACAAGCTTCAATTTTCAATCATGCATTTTATCAAAATTTATTAAGCTCCTATTTGATTCTCATTTTGGAGGAAGAACGTATTTTGAATAGTTGATTGATGAATAATATGTTGTTAAAAATTAAAAAAAAAATTTAAGTTTGCGTGTAATATTATTTTATCGAAAAATGTATATTTAAAAAAAAGAGAGAAAAAAATAAATTTTGAAAAAAATGAGAATCACACAGGATCTAAATATTTGATTTTTAGCTACATCGTAGAGGAGCTAAATGGTCAAATTCAACTAATTTTTCCAAGCTATCATTGTTTAATAACTTTTTATTTTTGGCTGCGAGCGAGTATTATTGATGAATCTCCGGTCCCCATGCAATTTTCTTGTTTGTGACTCAACAAGCAAACTCTAGGCATTTATCTAGCTATGGAATTTTGAGCCCTTTGTAATATTTTTATTCCCCACTTGGATATAAGTATCTCATTGAAGTAACACACTTCCTCTAATTGAAACAAAATATTTACTTTTGGTTTTGGATTTATATTTAATAAAATAGATAATTAGCACAAAACGTTTTTACCTTTCAACGTTATTGTGTAAAACGTCTATACCTTTCATTTTTTGACATTTTCACCTCCAAATTTATCTTTTATTGCCAAAATCATCATTTCATCCAATTACTCATGTAAAATGACAAATATACCTTACTATTTAAATAAAAAGAAAAGAAAATTAAAGAACAAATTACAATTATACTCCCAAACTTTAAAAAAAATGCAAATGAGAACAAATAAATTATTAAAAGGGTAATTAGCACAAAACGTCCATGCCTTTCAATATTCTTGTGCAAAACATCTATATCTTTAATTTTTTTTTTTTGACATTTTCATCATTATTTTCACATTTTATTTCGAAAATCATCATTTTCATCTATTTCTCAATTAAAAGCTGTAAAATAACAAATATACTCTCCTCTTTAAATAAAACAAAAATAAATAAAAGAAAAATAAAGAACAAATTGTTCAAAAAAGTACAAATAAATAATTAAATTTTTTAAAAAATCACTTTCTTTTTTAATTATTTATTCGAAATTTACTTGTATTTTTTTTTTTTTAAATTTTGAGAGTATAATTGTAATTTGTTCTTTATTTTTATTTATTTAAAGAAGATGATATATTTATCATTTTACAGCTTTTAATTGAGAAAATGGATGAAAATGATAATTTTCACAATGAAATGTGAAAATAATGGTGGAAATGTCAAAAAATGAAATGTATGGATGTTTTGCACAAAAATATTGAAATTTAGGGATGTTTTGTGCTAATTACCCTTTTAATAATTTATTTGAACTTATTCGCACTTTTCATAAAAGTTTGAGAGTATGATTGCAATTTTTATTTATTTATTGTTTTATTTGAATAAGATAATATATTTGTTATTTTATATAAGAAATTGGATGAAAATAATAATTTTCATAATGAAAGTTGAAGGTAGCGGTGAAAATGCCAAAAAAGCGAAAGGTATGGACGTTTTCCACAATAATATTGAAAAATAAGGACGTTTTGTACTAATTATTCATAATAAAATCAAACATGGGTTAAATGTTGTAGTCATATAAGGGTGGACGCACTTTGATTTGGATAATTTTTGAACGATTTTAAAACCAAATCATTTTATTTTCTAAATTGAAATACATATATGGTTTAAACTACATTTTTAGCAACATATTTCAAAGATATTTCAAACAAGTGAAAAAATAAATATATTGGTTTGAAATTTCACCATAACGCTTAAATTGAAATCTTTTGAACATAAATGGAGCAATAGTAATATATTTGTCTCTATACAAGCCTAAACCAATAAATTAATATAAGAATCATGCAAATTAAGTTTGCAATTTCATCCTTTAGATAAATTAATTATTATTTTTCTAAAAAAACTAATGTACATATCTTGAATAAAACAATTAATTTTCTTTTAAAAAAATTGTGTGTACAGTTCAATTTGGTTAAAGTTGTTTTTAGGATAATGTTTGTTGTACATAATTACCCTACTTGAATAAACAAAATTTATTTATTTTCTTTCAAGTGAGGTTCATCCCCATATGAGGGTGTGGACACCCGTATGAACACTTAATTATGTACCTATAGCATGATCTTTTTTTTTTATTAGGGAACACCACACAAACCCAACATATAAGAATCACTTTTCAAAATTAACAAACTTGTTAAATTATTTCAAATATCAGGCGGTAAGTAAATTTATTAAATATTAAATTATAATATAATATGCATTAATTATTTTTACTTCATGCCATCTCATTCACCCCATCCTATCACTCCACTACACCACATTTCCTCCACCTCTCCATTGGCTCCGACGATGGCGACCGCTCCGACAATAGCTCAGGCGATAGTGACTTTTTCGGCGACTTTATTTTTATTTTTTTTACCGATGACCCGTAATTAACTCTATTACATTTCAAGTGTTAATTCCAATTAATAATATATTTAATATACAATTAATCAGAATTAATTATCCTCACATACTCCTACCAAATTAATAATATATCAATTAATAATATTTCACCCCTACCATCCCAACCCCATAGATCCCACCCACGGACCCCACACCACACCATCCTACCTTCCAAAAAAATTTCAGAAATTAAAAATTGGAAATTGCATTCCAGTTCATGGAACCACCCCACCCCACGGAACCTAGAAAATGTTCAAGTCACTGTATGTAATTGAGTCGTTATCTGTGAGCAATTGAAACCAAATTTGTATTCAGTGTGACTAACTGTGACCAAATTTGCATTCAATGTGACCGTATGTGACTAATTCAATCTTAATTGTGACCGTGTTTGATCAAGTCACATTTGGTCACAATTAGCATAGAATTAGTCACAACCAATTACAACTACCATAATTTTGATTATAGAAGATTATCATAAACAAATCTGCACACACAAAAAACCAACACCACAATTCACTAGAATAACCTCCAATGCACCACCACTACCACCTTCAACTAAAATACACGATCATAAATACAACATTTACTGACTTATGTTATCTGTGACTAATTGTGACCAAATTTGTGTTAGTGTGATCTGTGGCTAATTCACACACTACCATCACCATCCCAACCTCCAAATCGCTTTTTGTTCAACTCATTCTATCCTACCACCACCATCAATTCCAAACCATCACCATAGCCTCCAAATGTACCACACACTCCCATTAGCTTAAACATATATAGTCACAATTAACACAAATATGGTCACGAATAGTCACAATGAAGATAGATTTGGTCACAACCGATTTTTGTCGCCATTACCACTCTGGCACCACCTCCACTCCTAACAACATCAAGAACCAAAGTGCACCTTCAACAAATCACCACCACCACCACCACCGGCATTACCGCACCATCACCACTACCGCATGTAGATTACGTTGTTCACAGCTACAAGCAGCTGTGTGCCACCTTTGAAGCCTCCAATAGCCAGCCAACCACCACCCAAACTGTCGGATTCCATTACCAGCATGACTACATAAACCTCCTCTACAAACCTCGACCGATAATCTGGCCTAATACTGTCCCAAACGCACCAAAAATCAAGCCAAAAATTAATAGCTGCCGACTTTTTTTGGTGGGGCACCATCTTCTCCGGCGATGCCCATGTCGGTACCACTACACCGGTTGTCCATACTCATCAAGGAACATCTATTCATGGTCTTATATCATCAAACAACACACACAATCCAGATTTACAAACCTGTTCTTCGCACCTAGCAGAACATGCACATTTTAGTCTCAACTTCCGACGTCGACAGTGAGCTTTACGGTAAAAAACCACCTTCTCTGACATCCCCACACCATAACGCATCTGTTGCTACCATGGGCTTCCATCAATTTGATCAAAAGATAGAGTGGTGTCGGGTTGGGGTAGGGTAGGGTAGGGTGTGGGGATGGGGATGGGTAGAGAGGGAAATAATAGAGAGAAAATTTGATTAGTAAATATGTGAGGAGAGATTTTACGTTTAGAGAGAGAGAGAGAGATGAAATGAAGATTTTTCTGCAACTTTTTTACAAAAGAGAGTTTTCTACAAATGGTAGAAGTGAGGTATGGCGTGTGTGGGATGGGATGGGATAATGGATAATAATTAGGACCTCATTATTGAAAACAAAACTACTAAATTTGATTTTTGAAATTAAAATTTTAAACGTAGGGTTTGAGGTAATTTTCCCTTTTTATTATCAAAATCTAACACGTGAAATGAAACCATCAGCTTCTAAATAGTGAATTTGATTTCCTTTGTTCTCCCCATGATATTGAATAAGAGGAATGCAATGCAGACATATTAGTCAGTGTTCTAAAAGGCGCCATAATGAGCGCCTAGGCACGCCTAGGCGCGAATCGTGGTCAAAACGCCTCGCATTCGAGGTATGCGTGTAAAAAGACGGTCAACACCTGCGTTGACCACTAAAATGCGCTCAAAGGCGCGTTTAATTGCGCATAAGCGCACTTTTTACTCTTTATTATTTTTTATTTTTTTACCAAATACTGAGCCCTTCAAATAAAAGGCCCTTTTAAGTGATTTATTATATAAGTACATTAATGAAAAAAAAATATAATTTCATACTTGGGCCCAATTAGAGTAAAAGGCCCAAACATACTCTCAATCGTTAGCTTTCCTTTGTTTTATAGAACATGGTCCCTTCCAGTTTCAGGAGAAGTTTCGATGTGGGATACGTGATTTGCCAAGGAAGGGAATCTCTTCTTGCACCACCGTCCTCTTCCCCAAACATCTTTGCACTCTCCCTCTTTTTCTCTACTGGAACAATCCCTAATTCGGACACCATGTCCAATGAATCAAACTCAACATTAGGACTCTCATTCTCCTGTTTCCTCTCATAGTACTAAGTCCCCAGAAAATCAAATTTGAATTGAGCCCAATTTAAGCACGCGAACCAACCTTGGGAGAAGACCTAATGTAATCAAAACGTCCATTGAGATCGAGCCAACCAAATTTTTCAATGCCCCGACCACAGATTCTTCAGGCAACGGACCATCCAAATATGCCAGCAGGCTTCTTATGCCGCCTTCAGAAATAACAGACCTCTGAAGATTGTTGTCACTTGAAGTGAGATTTTGTAAGCATTCAACTGCATACTCTTTCGATCCCAGTAGAGTTCCGGCCACTTCAAATTCAGCCCTTAGGTTCTAAGCTAAAACTTCTAATTAGTTGGATAGTAGAAGCTGTGAGGGAGAGGGTGAGGGAGAGAAGGAGAGGGGTTTGAAGATTTGAAGAATTAGAAGGGTTACCTTTGCCTTTGGATGAATCGGCTGCCGCCTGCTTTTGGACTTTGGAGAATTGAAATGGGATGTGATTTGGTTTGATGAAGGAAGAAGAAAAGAGACCTTAATTTAGATTTAAAGATTGGGCCACAAATTAAAACAAAAAATTAGTTTTAAGAATTGGGTTGGGATTGCCTTGTTGGTGGTCTATACACTAAACTTAAAAACAATTATAGTATTATATTAAAGGTAAAAATTTATCATTTTTAATTATCTTTTTTTAAGGTAAAAAATCTATTTTTTAATATAAAAATATATTTAATGTCTTAAAAATAATTAAAATAATATTAAAAATACGAAACACATTATGGCGTTTATTCTTCGCATTGACATGCCTAAACTTGTGATTCTTGATTCTCGATTTCGACGCCTCGCAACGCATTATGTCTTTTAGAACATTGATCTTAGTACATTAGACTCACAAATAATGCATAAATATCTTGTGCGTTTATGTTCAATCTCAATATCGATCATAACTTTACAACTCCTCCGAATTATAAGATTTTAATTGAAAATAACGTTATTTTACAACAATGATACTAGAACATCAATTTATATAACATTATATGATATATTCAAATACAGTGATAATCTCCTACCCACAATGAACAAAATAACGTGTGACAACATCCAGTATTACCACATCAACAATAGACATATGACATGACAACACCAGATATTTCTACACCCCCGGTGGACATAACAACTCTTGCTCACGGTAAAGAGGAGATCAAATTCATATTCAATTAATGGTAAAATTATGTGATTCATTTAATTTTACCTTTCATTTAAGTGTCACTTATACAAGTGTGTATTGTAACATCAATGATGTTAAATAACATTACTCATTAATTTATCTAATACGACACCAATGGATTATTTTCTGTCACAAGCAAAAGTAAAATTTAGCCGACTTTGTATCAAAATTTAACAATCTAAATCATGGGTCCAAGGAGGGGGGAAAAATGCCTGTCACATTTACATCCAATAATCTTGTGATCCAGATCATCACCAGCAAAAGATGGCATTCAAAGTAGTAAAATCTGAACTCCTAACCAAAAATCAATTACATTACATATTATAACCAAAGCTACATAGGGAACACAAAACTGAACTTGAGAATTGTTTCTTCCTATGCTGCAACAAGCAACCTGTCACAAACAATTTCTCAGGTTGCAATCATTTGCCAGATTAATGATGATGGTTAGCATGAGAAGTAAATTAAAACAAAGTACCCATAAAGAATGAAGATTCTCGACAAGCAGAAAAAACTTAACAACGAATTTTTTATTTAGGCCATGTTTGGATAGTTCTCCTTTTGCTTCTACTTTTCGCAGGAGAACTTCCCAAGGAAGCCACTCATGCTAGCTTCCTCTGGAGGAGAAGCTCTTGTAAGCACACAAAGCACTTCGAGAAAAATATCCAAATAGACTCAAAAGCTGCTTTTGGGTCCTTAATCTCACATAGCTAGAACGGTGGATAAGTTTGAAAGCACTCTCTTAATTAAACTATTTCATGAATTAGCTATCCTAGATAGCACAATACTAATAGTTTATGTACCTTTACGTGCTCCTTTCCAATCTTTGGAGAAGATATGATCGGAATTTAATAAACTATTTTCCATATCTTTGGAAAAGATATGATTGGAATTTAATGAACTATACAAAATATATTGGCGAACATATTTTCTTCTGAACAAGTAAAAAAGTAAAGAGAAAAGCATTGAAAGAAAATAATCAGTGCATTAAGGACACCGTTTCAGATACAAATAGAAGTAAAAGGTCTTGCACCTGATTGAACTGTGACTCAACATGGGGCAACATCCATGTCTGGCCTCTGGCCTATGATATGCCTAACCCATAATTAACAGGAAATGTCACGGAATAACCCTTTTGATTCATCATATATCCTTTTGTTATAGGAGCCAACTGGGAACCTCTCCTTACGCAGAAACACCATCACCTGATCCCCTTCAGCAAACAACTTCTCACGCCTCTTCACATTTGATGCTGCTTTATACTTTGCATTTTTCCCCTCCAACCTGGCTCTTACTTAAGCCTGAACATCACGAACCTGTTTAGCCATGTGCTAGGCAGCTACACTCGTTCCAGCCATTTTGGGAAGCGAGCCAGGTCTAATGCATGTTTAGGAGGCTGCAAATACACTAAAGCAAAAGGTGATTTACCAGTAGCAGTGTGAACTGCATTGTTATATGCGAATTTAGCTTGCGCCAGTGCCACATCCTACAGTTTTGGCTTATCACCATAAATGCTGCGTATCAAATTCCCCAGTGTCCGGTTCAGATTTTCAGTTTGTCCATCAGTCTGTGGGTGTGTCGTGCTACTGAACTTTAGAGTAGTATCCATCCGTCGCCATAATGTAACCCAAAAATGACTGAGGAACTTCGAATCCCTGTCAGAAGTGATTGACTGGGGCACCCCATGTAAAAGAACCACCTCATGAAAGAATAGCTGAGCAACGTGTGACACATCAGATGTCTTTCGACAAGGAATAAAATGCCCCATCTTGGAGATCCTATCAACCACAACAAACACAGAATCTACGCTACGCTGAGTACGTAGAAGCCCCAAAACGAAATCCATTGACAAATCCTCCCATATGGCATTCGACATTGGTAAAGGCATGTAAATGCCTGTATTATGAGCTTGCCCCTTAGAGGTCTGACAAACATAGCACTTGTGAACAAAGTTACCCATGTCATGTTTCAACTGGGGCCAGTAATATCGCTCGGCGACCCCACTGATAGTTTTGTCACGCCCCAAGTGATTGCCCAAACCTCCACCATGTAATTTTCGGATCAGTTTCTCCCTCAAAGAGCTACGCGAAATACACAGCTGATTGCCCCGGAACAGGTAGTCATCAACTATATGAAATTCTCCCTCTGCCTGTTTCGTAACACACTTTTCCCATACTCTGGCGAAATCTCCATCCCCAGCATACAACTCTTTAAGGAACTCAAACCCAACAACCTCTTGCTGCATAGTCACCAGTAAGCTCGCACGCCGGCTCAGCGCATCCGCTACCTTATTCAAAGTCCCCGATTTATGTTTCAAGACAAAAGGAAATTTCTGTAAATAGGTTGACCATCGAGCATGCATATTACTCAGATTTCGCTGAATGTTCAGATACTTCAAAGCCCGGTGATCTGTGTAGAGTATGAATTCCCACTGGATCAGATAATGCTCCCAATGTTTTAGAGCCCGAACAATTGCATAAAATTTCTAGTCATAGGTGCTCCATTTTCGACGAGCATCACTAAGTTTTTCACTAAAAAATGCCACTGGTTTCTTCTCCTGTGACAAAATCGCTCCGACCCCAATTCCACTAGCATCACACTCCACTTCAAATAATTTCTCGAAATTGGGTAAGGCAACAACAGGAGTAGTGCACAACTTCTCCTTGATGACTGCAAAAGCTATGTTAGCTGCTTCTTCCCATTGGAATTTACCATTCTTCGGACACTCGGTAATTGGAGCTACAATGCTACTGAAATCTCTAATAAATCGACGATAAAACGTCACCAACCCATGGAAGCTCCTCACTTCTCCTACCGTCTTTGGTGTGGGCCAATCACGAATGGCTCTCATCTTTTCGTCATCAACCATTATGCCATCTAAGTTGACTACATACCCCAAAAATAATAGTTTACTTGTCAACTAGTTGCACTTCTTAAAATTAACAAACAGTTTGTTTTCGGACAACACTTCCAACTAGGGATGGCAATAAAGCCTGAAAGATTGGACGGCCCGGGCTTGGCTCAGAAAAAGCCCGAGCCGATCTCGACTCGGGCTCGATTGCACCGAGCCAAGGCTCAGGCCGAGCCCCATTTTGAGGCGTCAGCTCGTGTTCAGCCCGTATGAAAGAAATAAAAATTAATTTTTTTTAAAAAAAAAAAGCTACCTGCACACGGCAGGCAGCTAAAAAGCTGCGTGCACGCAACAGGTGGCGTGCACGCGGAATATGGATTTTTGAATTTTGAAATTATCGTGCTTGAATTGTCTTATCAAAAATTTGAATTTGAAAGTTAAAACGAATATATTTTTGTCTACAAATACGAGAAAAAATTTACAATTTCATATCAATCTATCTCTAATCTCTACGCAATATTCAGTATTCTACTCTCCAATTTCTTAATTTTGATTTTCAATTTAAACATTTGACTGTGTTATTCAGTTTCTTTTATTCTATTATTAAATATTCCTTACTATAATATTTACACATGAATTTTACTAGGAATAAAATTAATCAGTTTAAAGGTAGTTCGAGTACTCCATCGGCGTACCATACATTTCAAAATATTCCAATTAATTTGGAAGATATCGAAGAAGAGGAAGTAGTCGAGGTTAAAATGTCGAAAAAAATTCTGCGGATTGTTAGCAACATATGACTCGTAAAAAAGTTGGGGTTGAAAATGGAGTTGATATTTGAAAAGCATGTTGCAATTATTGTGGTAAAGAACTTAGTTGGAAGCCCAGTTCGAGCACATCACATTTAAATAGGCATATATTAAGAAGTTGCAAAGCGAAACCAACCGGTCTTGACCCGAAACAGACCGAACTAATATTTACCAGTTCCAATTCTACTCTTTCTACTTTTGTATATTCACAGGAAAGATTTCATGAAAGAATGACTGTATACGTGGCTGCAGTAGAGATGCCGCTAACGATGATCTAGTTAGAACACTTTACTCGTCTTGTGCAGAATTATCTCCAACCCAGGTATCGTTCTTATTGTAGAAATACTCTTCGTTCAGATGCTATAAAATTATATAACAGACGAAAACAAGCTGTTATTGAAAGTCTAAAAACTTTTAATTGTGTTATATCATTTACCTCTGATTTATGGACCGGTTTTAATAAAAAATGTTATATTGCTACTACAGCTCATTACATTGATCACCTATGGATTATGCATAAAAAGATTATTGCATTCAGATGTGTAGACTATCCTCATAATGCGACTAATATATACATGGTTTTAAAAGATATTATACAAGAATATGGTATACAAGAAATGTTTCGAAATTTTACTTTTGATAATGCTAGTGTAAATAAAGTTGTTGTCGACAAATTTATTGATGATATGAACCCTATATTTGGAGGTTTATTTTTTTAATAACGTTGTGTATGTCACATTATCAATTTGATTATAAAAGATGGATTGGTATATATAAAATCACCTTAAGATAAAATTAGGCAAGCAATTAATTTTATCTCTATATCACCAGTAAGAAAACAAGCATTTAACAGTTTATGTGCAGAATATGGATTAGAAAAGAAATAATTTGTCACTGATATATCACATAGATGGAACTCTACATATGATAAAGTTATTTCAATGTATTATAATGGTAGGCATATATATGGATTCGAACATAATTTGGAAGATTGAGAATGGTATCTCGTATTTCTCGTGAAAAAAATTCTTAAAACATTTTTTCGATGCCACAAAGGAATGTAGCGGTGTTTATTACCTTACATCTTCACTTGTTTTACACAATTTTTTCTATATTTCACAAGCATTTCAAAAACACCGAAATTTGCCCATTTTTGTTGATATAATTTATTCTATGGAGTTAAAATTTCGTAAATATTGGGAGGAGTTACCCTCTTTATTTTTATTAGTTTCGGTGATGGACTCTCGACTTAATTTAACTGGCACACAAACTATTATAAAAGGAATTTTAAAATTCATGAATGTAGAATTATCACATGCGCATATAGAATCTATGTTATGTGAAATGTATAACTATTACGCTGAAAAAGATGGTCATCGTAGTTCTATTTCCCAAAGTTCTTTTTCAATAAATACTTCAACAAATCCAGACAGTTTATGGAATTATTTAGAGACCAATATTAGTGCTCTCTCATTTAGTTATAATTCATTAATATCTAGAGCAATAGATGTCATTGGTACAAAATTTGAAATTCCCTCTGAGTTAGCTAGATATATGAACGTGGACATTCGTAGTATATTACAACCACAAGAACTACAGAAATTTAATCTTTTATCATGGTGGAGGTCTAACGAAAGACAATATTCGATTGTATCAAAAATTGCTCGCGATCTACTAACACCTCCGGTGTCTACGGTGACATCGGAGGCTGCATTTAGTTTAGGTGGTCGAATTTTATGTGACGAACGATCAAAACTAAAAGAAGATATATTAGAGGCTTTAATATGCTTGAAAGATTGAGAATGTGCGAAATTATGTCTTCAAGAACAAGTTGACAGTATAATGGCCGAAGAGTTGCAGCAGATTCAAGCATAAGTATTGTAAGTTTTTAAATTGATTAGTTTCAAAAAAAATACGTAATTTTTAAATTTTTTTTCAAGAAAAATTGTACACGTAATATTTTATTTGTTTACAATTTTAACTTCGCCTACATAATTGTAGTCGGTCTCAAACTCGGATAATGGAGGAGGGTTTTAACTTTTATAATTCATTTAATTTATAAATTATTTAAGTAAAAAATGTAAATTTTACAAAAAAAAAAAATAAATAAAAAAAAAATCGAGCCGAGCCTTTTAAGTAAAAATGTAAATTTGACCCAAAAAATAAAATAAAAAACAGGATAAAAAAAACAAACAAAATACCGAGCCGGCTCGACTCGGGATCGGCTCTGGCCGAGCCTCATTTTTTTGGTGAGACTTTGCCCGGCTCGGCACGGGCCCAAAAAAGCCCGAGCTGAGTCCGAACATTTTTTCCCCGACTCGTTGCCATAGCTACTTCCAACACAGCCCGAATATGCTCCATATAATCCCACTCACTCCGATTATAAATCAGTATGTCATCAAAATAAATGACTACATATTTTCCAATGAAATGTCGTAATACCTGGTTCATAAGCCGCATAAAGGTGCTTGGTGCGTTTGACAGTCCGAACGGCATAATTAGCCACTCATAGAGACCATCCTTTGTTTTGAAAGCTGTCTTCCATTCATTACCTGGCTTGACTCGAATATGATGATAGCCACTTCGCAAATCGATCTTGGAGAACAATTGCAAACCCTCCAACATATCCAACATGTCATCTAATCGTGGGATTGGAAAGCTATATCTGACAGTTATCTTGTTAATCGCGCGACTATCAACGCACATCCGCCAACTGCCATCTTTCTTTAGGACCAGTAACGTAAGAAATGTGCATGGACTCATACTTTCGTGAATAAACACCTTATTCATCAACTTCTCAACCTTCTCCTGCAGAATCTGATTCTCCTTCGGGCTTATTCGGTAGTGCGATAGATTTGGAAAACTTGCCCCTGGGGCCAAATCAATATGGTGTTGAATATCTCGCAAAGGAGGGAGATCATCTAGTAATTCATAGGCTCAATATATATTTTAGTAAGATCGTGGGAGAGTTGGTTTTAACTACTTGTGTTTGTGTAAGTATGGAATGATAGACAGAATCTCATACTAGCATACATGTACTTAAACAATCTAAGATTATTTCAAATTTAAACCTTCTTACTGTTGGTATGGTTGGATTGTATCTCCGTACGCTTCTGTCTCAGATGACTTTCCTGCCTCACTATGATGATGTGCTGGAACTTGGATCTTCGCGGCCTCTTGCCTTTATGATCACTGGTCCAAGATCTGAATAGATCCGTACAAGAAGTTGTATCTTAACAAGAAATGTATGAAGATTTATAAAACATAAAGTTTTATTGATAAGAAGGTTTAAGAGAAATCTCTTAAACTTATTTTTGTACAGTTCGTTGAGGTACTTTTGACAATAAACCCCCCCCCCCCCTTCCTTTCAATTTTCGTAAAGATGTCATTAGCGAGATAGAGTGCACCATCGATGAGACCTTTCAATTTAACTGAAAACTATACAAATTTTTGTTACACACAGATTAATCTTAGTATGTTAATCATGAATAATGATGAAACGAATTGAGTTGTTGAATTTGAACTTAATGAAATTTACTTGATTCCTATTCAATACCCCTCGATCGATCATAACCCGAGTTGAAATACAAACTTAGATAAGAGTTTCAACATAATTTGAATTTAAATTGAGTTCATTCTAAGGCCCGACTGCGAAGCAAGATCACATATGTGTATATGCAAATAGATAATCTCTTAATTGGTTCGTATTTGACTTAAAATTAATTAATAGTAAACTTTTTTACTTAAAGATATGAAATTGGTAAGGTTATTATATCAAAGTATTAAAAATTATTTTAATTTTTCTAATCTTGTGTCTAGTCATTTAAAATTATACTTTTCACAATGAATGCAAAGTTTCTATTCAATTAGAGTTTGATATTTGAAGGAATTATTGTAGCATGGAAATTTTGTAAGTTTAGAATTCTGATGCCCAGACTCCGAGTTATGTAACGAAACAAGAATTTGGTAACTTCATCTATTCTGACAGACTAGGTGATTATAAGTATTACAACTCCTCCTTCCAAAATACGCCTATATATATATTTCAACCAATGCAAAACCTAACTACATCATTCACAATCTTTCTTGATTTTCGTTTCAATTTTATTTAGCTTTGAACAATGGAGGAAAAGAAAACAAGAATGAGGGAATTGACAGAGGATGATATGGTGGGCGTTAAGTCGGGCAATAACCGATTTATGATTGATTTTCTGAAGAATGTTACAAAACGAGCTGCAGAAATATTTGGCAATGAAGTATTGTCTGGTGAAAGTTACACCAATAAGGAAAAGAGAGATGAAAAACCCAGTTCTTCTAAGAGAATAATGTTTTCACGGAAGGAAAACGGAGAAGAGGAGGAAAAATTCCGTGCTTGTAAGAATAAATATCGGTTTTCATTCGATGAAGAACTACCATGGGATGAATATCAGTTCAAGAAACCTATGAATAGTAAAGAAGAGAGATCGAGGAAGAACAAGAAATTGAAAAGCATTGCACCTGAGGAAATTGTTTATAGTTTGGAAGAAGATTTTGCTAGAAGGAATAATCTGATGAATAACAGTAAAGTTGACATCCCAGAAACTTCAGGGGTGAAAAAGAGAAAAAATAATACGTCCAAAAGTCGTAGCAATGGAGAAGAAGAAGAAGTTCGAGTTGTGAAGAAAAGAATTAACATCGGTCCGGATCCTCCCCCTCCACTACCTGAAGAATTCAAGAATGCAATTCAAGAACTGGCCAATGGAAGAAGTATTTCACAGGAGATATTGGTGGTACAGAAGGGACTCTATAAATCTGATACAGAACCTCAACAAGGCCGGCTTTCTATTCCTATAAATTCAGTTATTGGAGAGTTTCTCAAGGATGAAGAGAAAGCTCATCTTCTGAAACGTTTCAATGGCAAGCTGGGGCACATATCTGTACCAATTATAGATCCCTTGCTAATATGGGACACTATAGATTTGAGGAGATGGCCGATGAAGAAAAGCAATGGGAAGGAGAGCGTATCCTACATGCTGACCGGAAGTTGGATAGAAATGCAGAAGAGGAATGACTTGAAAGTTGGGAACGTGGTGCAACTCTGGTCTGTCCGAATCGAAGAAGAATTGGTGTTCTGTCTAGTGAGGTTGCCCGGAAATTAGAAGCAGCTATTCTCTGGTTTTGTTTTGTTTTGTTTCATCTGTTTTAAAATTCTCACATTAATTATTTGTTAATATGATTAATTGATTCCTACAATTTATCAGAATTGTGACTTTTGTGGTGTTACTTTCTGCTAATTTTACAAGTTAATTTTTAGGGTTTGTTTGGCAAAAGTTTTGCTTTAGATTATGTTTCTTGTATTAGAATTTTGAGAGAAAGATCCTTTACAAAAATCTTTTAGTCAAATAAAGCACATTTAGAAAATTATTCAAATATATTCAAAAGCAACTACTTAACCTCAGATGTATCTTTGGACTTTTCAAAAGCTAACCAAACAGGGCTGTAGTATTCTATTTTTTCTTTACTTCTGATCATGTTATAAAATGCTGCTTGATACTTTTAAAGTTGATCCAACATTGAATCAAAAATGATTTTTTTGAAAAAAAAAATCAACTTAGAACGAGCAGATTCCTTGTTATTCAAATAGATCAAGTCGGGTCAATCTGATTTTTAAAATGCTACTTAATTTAATACGCATTTTAAAATTTACACTTCATATATTTTTTCTATTTCTATTTGTGCTCTTATTCTTATCGTAAGTTTGAGCAACTCTTCACATATACCCCATGTTTGGTACGAATTAAAATTTAGATTTTAATTTAAGTCAAAATCAACAATTAATTTTAATCACATATTTAATGGATCCTGCAACTTTTCAACCACATATTTCATTAACTTTTATCAAAATTTACTACCAAATAGGGGGATATTCTACTATTAAGGTCCGTTTGATAGAACGATGGAATTTGGGTGGAAAAAAAATGAATTATAGGAAATTGAATTGTTTAGAATTTATTTTACTGGGAATTGTAATTAAAAGTGTTTGATTAGTATAATTTTTCACCTGAAAAATATAATACTTTTGGTGTCCGTTTGACTTTATTTTTTTGTCAATTAAATGAATAAATTTTTTTACCATTGAGGACAAAATTTGTTTAGATTGCCAAAAAAGTTTTCAAAAAATAATTGAAAATTTTTTCGTATTCGTTTGACTTTGTTTTACATTGAATTTGTCAATTAAAGTGATAATTTTTTTTTACGCTTCATCTTAGAATTTGTTTCTATTGCTAAAAAAATAAAATAATAAAAAAATATTTATTTTTAAAAAAGGTGAAATTTTAATTCCCACCAAAGTGATGGGAAAAAGAATTCCTTGAAATCAAGGAAATTTCAAAAGTTGGAAAATATTTTCCATGAAAAATTTGGTCAATCAAACAAGCCAAAAGTGGAAGTTGGAATTCGAATTTCAACTTCTAAGGAAAATAACGCGCAAGCAAATAGACCCTTAAAGTAAACTTTTAACATTATTTGAATCAAAACATTGGAGATTATTCTGTTTGTACAGAATAATCCATTACAGAACTCTGCCAGAAGAAAGAGAAGAAATGGAACCCATCAAAAATAAAATATTATCAAATAATATTCATCCCCCTGTGTTGTGTGATGTTGTACACCAAGACCAACACAAACATTGGAGATTACTATTTGAAGAATTGGGATATTGTTGATTTTGTCACGTAAAGAATAAAAAGTTATGTGAAAAAGTTGTGGGATATGGTCAAAAAGAAGATTGTTAATTATGCTTTGTGTCAAGAATCAAGATTTGATCATTTGATGCACATTTATGTCCGCCGATAGTCAAAGTGTTAGAAAATTGAGTCTTAATTTTGAACCCAAGACTATGCAGTCTTAATAAAGTCTTAAAGTTAAAAAAAGTTTTGATAAAAATCTTATCAATTTTCAATCATACATTTTATCAAAATTTATTGAATGTTTGATTTTTATGTACATCATAGAGGAGCTAAATGGTCAAATTCAACTAACTTTTCCAAGCTATCATTGTTTTTATAACTTTTGATTTTTGGAGCTACGAGCGAGTATTATTGATTAATCTCCGGTCCCTATGCAAATTTCTTGTTTGTGACTCAACAAGCAAACTCTAGGCATTTATCTAGCTATGGAATTTTGAGCCCTTTGTAATATTTTTATTTCCCACAATTCACCTCACTGCTTTCTAAGCTACAAGGGCGGCCAACAGCCTCAGGCAAATCTCCAGGGAAGTAACACCGATTTATTGTTACCCACTTTGCTCTAGTATTGTTATCCTCCCACATGGCCTGCAGCAGAAAAACAATAGTAATGCGTAAAAACCAGTGCAACATAGTTTAGCAAACCAAGTCTTTCCACTTACAACAAGGAACATTTACAGCGACAATTTGCATTGGTGATAATTCGGCCCGATCAAGGCACCATAACAATCAAGGTAAATTAACGGAAGGCAAAAAGAAACAGCATGAAAATGGTATTCAAATTATGAGAATTAATCTCTTTCTCAATGTGGATTTCGGGCTCAGTTTCTCCTCCAATCGACACCACCAAGGAACCAACCCAAAACTCAACTCCGACTCTCCCACTACGGTTGCTTCTTGATATTCCCACTAGAGAAACCACAAAGGGATCAATGTCACAAAGACAATAGCCACAAATGTTGAAGAAAGGGAAGAAATCAAGATCACAGGTAAGTCTCACAAAGAGAGAAGGGAAGACGGTTTTCTCACGTAGAATGAATAGAGAGGCGGTCCAAGTGTAAATAGGGATAGGTCAAATCCAATTAAGGTAAGTCAAGGTAGAATAGGGTTGGCCCAATTAACATAGGTAAGGTCCAATCACTAAGAATAAATGGGCCACTCAATATGGGTAACACAATTTAGCCATCCAAGTAAATGGGTTGGGCCACGACCAACTCTAATAAATTAGGCTGCTTCGAGTGGCCTAAACGGAAAGGAGTTGAGTTGTTCCATTAATGGTGTCGATATACCGATCAGTCATTTGGCTAAAGTCGACTGAATATAAAATCGAATTTACATCATCGTCCGGGATTATTGGGTATCAAAAACCAACAATCTCCACCTTGATTCTCAATAAACCTGCAAGCAAACAAAACACACAGTTTATATTTGCACAATCAAGGTAACCAATAAAAATTGGTTTCACAGACCTTAACTCGTGTTTTTGTCCTGAAACACATACCATACCTGCTCCGTATACTCACCAGGGCTAAGGTCAAAAACACCCAAGTAGAAGCAGATAATTACAGTAAACAGTCAAGAGCAAATAAACATGCGATGCCGATATACTATAGGATAACACATAGATTTTTTCAAATACGTTCACATAGAACAATAAATTAACACTAAGTTAATCAACACACAGTTAACACATATGCAACAAATGCATAAATGACCCCACGAAAAGATCTCACCACACTTATCCTATCCCATTCCGTGTTACTCCCACCTCGAGAACACATATCTCCATTCATCGCTCCACCATGCTCACTAGACTAATCACTCAACTCATGTCTAACTGGTAAATCACAATAGATCCTAAGTTCTTGGGATAATCTTTTATCACCTCATCACTTCTCCCAAACTACGTGGATAATGGGGCTCCACCTAATAGAAGTGATAGAAGTGTCCTCTCTCACACTCCACCTGATCAGGTTCTCTTTCTGATAAAGGATTCTAGACATTTGATCACATCTCCACTCGTAATCCAAATGTCACACTACACATCCCCCTGTACAAACCACAATGTACCCCTAGACATCTATACTCCACCTCACCAATAGACATCCAACACACACACACACACTGCTAATGCATCTTAACCCTACTATGCATGCAAACACATACACCAAGTATTCGAGTCACATTGATTCATGCAATTACACACATCAAACACATTGAAAGTGTAACATACAACATGCAACAGAATCAAGCACTCACACACATGTGAAAAGGATGACACACAGATGCAATGCAGTAACTAGGTTTACACTCAATAAACCTCACTAGGGTCATCACTCGACCCCATAGCCACATTCGCCTCATCTCTCATCCTACCCTTCTGCTTATCCTTATTCTTGGGACAATCTCTAATAAAGTGTCCAGTTCTACCACAACTATAACATCGTCTAACACTAGACTTGACCCATCCTTTACTCTTCTTCTTACTACCATCATCACTCGAGTCACTACTCGAATCACTATTGTCTTGAGCTCTACCCAAATTTATTTGCTTAAATTTCATTCTACTCTTCATCACGTGTAACTCACCATTCATCTTATCTTCTTTTTCAGCCTTAATTTTCATTTCTTAGTCTTAATGGAATCTATGACAATCTCTGGTGTTAAGGTGTCCCTGCCATACTTAATGACATTTTTAACCTCTCTATATGAATCAGACATAGAATTAAGCAGGATTATAGCTTTATAAGTTTCAGACACCTTTTCATTACAGTTAACGATATCTTGAACAAGTTTGTTAAAAATATCCAAATTGTCATCAAGGTCCTTTGAAGGATCCATTTTAAAATTGAAAAAACGTTCAAGCAGATATAACTTATTAGGAGTAGACTTAAGCAAATATAACTCTCCAACTTTTCCCAAAGTTCTTTGGTGGTTTTTAATTTACCAACTTTTCTTAAAACTCATCAGACAAGTGTAAAATAATAGAAGTATATGTCAATTCGTCCAAATTCTCTTTTTCCGCAGCAGTCAAGGTTTTAGAAAAAGAATCATCAATAGTTTTAGAAACATTTTGTTGAACAAGAATACCTTTCATTTTTTGTTTCCAAATAGAAAAATCTCATTTACCATTAAAGATACCCTATTCAAAGTAATGTGTCGACATCTTACCAAAAAATGCACAGAACACAAACTCAAACTCAAACTTGTAAAAGTCACAGGTCACATAGATTACACAAAGTAACAAGATTCCTATGGTTTCACAGTAATACTTTATTCTAGAACCCCAGGATTTCGTGAGAATCACGTTCTCAGGTCAAGGGAAGAAACTAGAATAGGAGGCTTGGGTACAATTCTAAAATAATATAAGATAACACAACAATATTCAACAATTAGGCTAAGGACGATAAACAATTAATTTCACTTAGAAATTAAACAAGTAATAGCAACAAATAATGGTTACCAAGCAATGACAACCCCTAAACCT
This sequence comes from Osmanthus fragrans, assembly GCA_019395295.1. Taxonomy (NCBI): domain Eukaryota; kingdom Viridiplantae; phylum Streptophyta; class Magnoliopsida; order Lamiales; family Oleaceae; genus Osmanthus; species Osmanthus fragrans. Next base: position 6,346,524 of record CM033342.1, read on the forward strand.
ATGTGATCACCCCACACGATGATCTGCTAGTGCGGTAATGTAAAGGTTTCAGCCAATTTACCAGAGCGGACCACTTCTGAGGTCCGTAAATCGGAGAGATGCGAATTTACTGCTTTAGGGCCGCAATCTTGGCCTAATGTAATTCAGTAAATATTCAGAAGTTCCGACCGACGCTCCACCTAGGGCAAAATCGTCCAACTTTTTCTATAGTACCTGAAATCGAAAACTAACAACACAGGAGTGTTAGAAATAACAAAATAAAGATTCTATCAGAAGGAACCTCCGTCAGAATCGACCGGCGTGAGCCTCACGCGCCTCCCCCGCTTTGCCCACGTGCCGCCTTCGGTCGCCTGAGCTTAGACGCGCCGCTCACCCAGGAGCTCCTCCACCTGCACGACCCAACCCCGGTGTCCGTTTCACCAAATTCTTTCTGGTTTGGCGGGAAATCGCGTTTGCAGGTTCGATTTTAGCACAAAAATCTGGGCAAATTCTGTTTCTGGTTTCTGCTGCATTTCTAGGTCGTTTCTGGTCAGAATTTGGCCGAAAATCCACCACCAACCTGGCTCTGAAACCAATTGTAAGAATTAATCTCTTTTTCAATGTGGATTCCGGGCTCAGTTTCTCCTCCAATCGACACCACCAAGGAACCAACCCAAAACTCAACTCCGACTCTTCCACTACGGTTGCTTATTGATATTCCCACTAGAGAAACCACATAGGAATCAATGTCACAAAGACAATAGCCACAAAGGTTGAAGAAAGGGAAGAAATCAAGATCACAGGCAAGTCTTACAAAGAGAGAAGGGAATGCGGTTTTCTCACGTAGAATGAATAGAGAGGGGCAGTCCAAGTGTAAATAGGGATAGGTCGAGTCCAATTAAGGTAAGTCAAGGTAGAATAGGGTTGGCCCAATTAACATAGGTAAGGTCCAATCACTAAGAATAAATGGGCCACTTAATATGGGTAACACAATTTAGCCATCCAAGTAAATGGGTTAGGCCATGAGCAGCTCTAATAAATTAGGCTGCTTCGAGTGGCCCAAACGGAAAGGAGTTGGGTCGTTCCATTAATGGTGTCGATATACCGATCAGTCGTTTGGCTAAAGCCGACTGAATATAAAACCGAGTTTACATCATCGCCCGGGATTATTGGGTATCAAAACCCAACACAAATACCAAAACCAACACATGTATAATCAATCACAATGCTCAAAATGATAATATCGAATTCCAAGGATTGGCAAATCTGACTTAACAAGGACTTATACAGGAGATCAAACAATCTACGGTGGATGCTACATCAGATTCCTTCCAAACTATTGCCTTCATTTGGGTGGGTGGGTGGGTGGGTGGGTGGGGGTGGAGGGATGTTTGAATGTGCCAAACTAGCAAGGAAACAGAAACGGACAATCTAAGGCGTGTTATATATGTATGCCGTTAAAAATCGATTGCATAAAGTATTTACGACGTGCATCCTTTGCACGCCGTATTAAACGAGTATTTACGACGTTCTTTTAGTGCACGCCGTAAATAATTTCTATTGTTTTTTTTTAATAAAATCAATTCTGGAGAGAGAAATCCCATTACAAACCAAACACCACTTGAAAGGAAAACCCGTCCAGTCTACGTTCAAATTTGGAATCACTCGAGTCTTGCCGCCTTCGACTGGACCTATAATACTTAGCCGCTCATCCCTACTCCCTCTTCCTCTCAATTTAGCCCTTGTTGCGAGCCTGCGACCGTTCAGTTGAGAGAGATTTCGCGAACGCTATTGCCGCCTTTTGCCTCCTATCATCATCCTCCTCCTCCTGCTTATGGTGCCATTGATTATGGTTACTGGGCTGGTGGCTTTGGGGAGTTCGAGCTCTTCGAATTGGATGTTCAATTCAAATAACTATCATTAGGTTAGTAGTGCTCCTTTTTCTGGTAACTTGAATTTAAGTGCTGCTTTGTCGCCGCCCAAGGACAGTGGAGTGAGGTTGGATTTGCGGTGGAAGGTGGTGGGTGGTGGAGAAAGAGAGGAGGTGCGTTCAGATGACTACGGTCTCAACCGCTCCACTGCGCCACCACTTGCCGTTGAAACCAGAGAGTATACACAAGAAGACTCCGTAAGATCTTGTAAACTCTTCTTATGATATATTTATTTTTTTTCCTTTTTTTAATTTTGTGACAGGATTCCAAAACGACTCATGAGTTTAAATTTGTTAAAAATGAATTTTTTAATGAAAAAGAACTGAGAGTAACTTAGTGAACAATGATTAAATCTGGACTACATTTTTCAAACTAAGGAACTTGGCCTTGAGCAAATTGCATCACTGTCTAATAAAATTTTAGTTTGCCTTTTAGTATACCAAGTGAAATAGGAGCATAAATATTCCTGCTGCTATTTTCCCTCACGGTTGCAATAGCTAAATCAGGGGGGTGACACTTTGTCTTCTTGTTTACTGCAATATGGAATAGGCATGTAACTCAATCCAAAGGCAAGAGATGGTGTTGTGAGTCAGGCGATGAATGACCAGATTGGGAACACTAAATCAAGATACATTGAACACTAACACGTTGATGCAATGCGTTGAAAAGTGCCATTTAAGAACTTTGAGGCATCTGCTTCATACATATGGAAAGCTCGTGTCAATATCTGAAGTGTAAGGTATGCATGATTTATAAATACTTAGGATACAATTTTGAAATTAGAACCATACTTCCTAGTTTTCTTTTAGTTGTTCACGTCAATCCTTTTATTAGCTTTATCCTTCAGCGGCCCAGATGCTGGCAGTCATAATCATGGGAATGAAATTAGAGAATGAGAATCAGACTTTGAATAGCATTATGTATCTCTGCTTGGAATGATTAGCTAGTATTGTTTGCATTTATTATTTATTATGAACGAATAATTGAAATGATTGAGAGCCATGTTAACCAGCATATTTGTGATTTGATCCGACTCGTGCCATGTTTATTAACTGAATCACTTTGTGTATAGAACATTAGAACTGGGACAATAATAGCATAATTCCTAAGAAATCACTATTTACATGTTTTTTTAATGTTGGATAATGGGTTGATATGAGCACGCCTTGTTCTTGAATAGCTAAATTTCTCCTAGTCGAAGGTGATCAGTTGGGAACAAGTACCATTTTTAAACAGGTAGTTTGTTGTTGAATTTTATTTTATTCCATTTGCTTGAAGTTACTAATTTGAAAAACAATGAAATGTATTTGTTGAGGTTAAACACTTGATATTTTGAACAGAAGAGGTAGGGGTCTGGAGAACCAACTCGAATCTCTAAAGGTTATGATATAGGATCTAAAGGCTATAGCTTCCGAGGCAGTGGTAAGCTTGTTGATTTTTGGGAGTAGTTATTGAATATTTTTTATATATAATTAAAGATGGTGGAGTTTGTGAGTTCTGTTAATTTGTATTATTCATCTATAAATATTTCAAGATAGCTCTTTTCTATAGAAATTGGTGGAGCAATTGCTTGACTTCCATTGATTCAAGACATGAAAATATATACAATTGTCATGGAGTGATCACCTCCAATTATGACAGACAACAGATTTGCAATTCCTACAATTAGGGGCTAATTACATATAATTCTGATTCAGGATCAGATTGTTTACAATCATTGATTATTTCTTCTATATGCCCTTCAAGATGGAGCTCCGGGAGGAGATTCCAATCTTGTCCTTTAGAGAAAAAAACTGAGAACGTGAGAGTGGTTTGGTGAGTGCATCAGCCAGTTGATTTGTAGAGGAGACATGGGTGACACAGAGGACACCACCTTGGACTTTCTCGCGGATGAAGTGAAAATCAATGGCAACATACTTCATCCGAGAGTGAAATACTGGATTCGAGCACAGGTGGGTGGCGCCAATGTTGTCACAGTAGATGATTGGAGCTTGCGGAGTTTGTATCCTAAGTTCACTGAGTAGTGAACAGATCCAGCTCAGTTCGATAGTTGTAGCTGCCACAGCTCGGTACTCCGCATCAGTTGATGAGCGGGCCACCGTTTGTCGCTTTCTAGAGCTCCAAGAGACTGGAGTTCGACCAAGATAAATAAGTAAGCACTGGTGGAGGTGTAGTCATCCTTGATGCCCGCCCAATCGGCATCGGAGAAGGCATGGAGAGATAGTGTGGGGTTGCGGTGAAGGATGATGCCATGATTCATAGTGCCACAAACGTACCGTAAGAGGCGTTTGGCCGCATTCCAGTGATCTGTTGTAGGACGATAAATGAACTGAAAGAGCTTGTTGATGGCAAAGGCAATGTCAGGCCTTGTGAGAGTTAAGTACTGAAGACTTCCAACAATTGTTCGGTACTCGGAAGCATCTGTGAGGAAGGTGCCAGTGTGAAGACTTATCGTTTGATCTGTTCCCAGAGGGGTAAGGACTGGTTTGGCTTTTGTCATATTCGTGCGGGTGAGAAGGTCATGAATATAGCGGCGTTGGGAGAGAAGGAAACCAAGCTTGTGTGGGAGAACCTCAATTCCCAGAAAGTATGAGAGTGAGCCGAGGTCCTTCAGAGAGAAGCAAATTGCGAGTTGAGTGATAAAATGTTGCACGGTGGAAATGTTGTTACCTGTGATGATAATGTCGTTGACATAAACTAGCAGGTAGATCATGGTATGGGAAGTGCTGAAGACGAACAGGGAAGTGTCGGCGTGGAGTTTTTGAAGCCTGCGGTGAGTAGAAAATGTCGTAACTCATTTACCAAGCCCTTGGGGCTTGTTTCAAACCGTAGATAGCTTTGTGTAATTTGCACACATGATCTGGAAAGTCATTGTCAACAAAGCCTGGGGGCTTAGCCATGAAGACATCTTCGGTGAGATGGCCTTGTAAAAAGGCATTGTTGATGTCAAGTTGCCGGAGGGACCAACCTCGACTTATTGCAATGATGAGAACGAGACGAATTGTTGTTAGTTTGATAACCAGATTGAATGTGTCATGGTAGTCAATGTCCGGACGTTGATGGAAACCTTTCGCTACTAAACGGGCTTTGTTCCTGTCGACCGAACCATCCGATAACCGTTTAGTGCGAAAGATCCACTTACATCCAACAAGATTGTGAGCTAGGTTGGGTGGAACAAATTCCCATGTACCATTTCAAACAAGAGCATCAAACTCCTTAAACATTGCAAGATGCCATTTGGTGTCTTTGAGGGCGGCCTGGGTTACAGTTGTTGGTTCCAGGTCTTTAGATGGGAGTAGATGGGCAGTAAGCGTGAGCTTTTGGATTGGTTTGTGGATGTGATTTTTGGCTCGTGTAGTCATGGAGTGTGTGTTGGCTGGTTCTAGATGGTGGGTTGATGTGGGTGGGGTGTGTTGTTCTGGATTGGGATCGGAGGGTTCAGGAGATAAGTTTTGGTCCGAGTTTCTGGTGGTTGAACGAAGGGGACATGATGGTTGATAGAGGAATGGGTGAGAGTGTGTGTGTTGTCTGAGGATGGTGTCATTTGTGCAGGAGTGGTACCTGGGAGATTATCACCTGGCGAAGTAGGTGGTGTTGTGGGGATTATGTAGATAAGTGGTACCCAATGAGAGATGGAGTTTGGCTCGAGACGAGTGAGGTGAGGTTTAGTGCATTGGAATGGAAAAACTGATTCAACGAAGTTAACATGCCGATAGATGTAAAGGTGCAAAGTGCTAGTGTCTTGGCCCAAGTATGCACTTTAAGTGGAAGAGTAGCCAAGGAAGGTGCAAGCAACAGAACAAGCTTCAAGTTTGTGATTGTTGTAAGGCCAAATCCATGGATAACAGAGACACCCAAAAGTTCTGAGTTTAGAATAGTTTGGAGTAGTGCCAAAGATTTTTTCGAATGGAGAGACCATATTGAGTGTGGGTGTAAGGAGGTGATTGATGAGATATACGGCTGTAGCAAAGGCATGGTTCCAATATATGATTGGAATGGAGGCATGCGTGAGTAGAAAGAGGTCAATTTCTACAATGTGGCGGTGTCGCCGTTTGGAATATCTATTATGTTCAGGGATATGTGGTGGAGTGGTGAGGTGAGTGATGCCATTTGTTGCTAAGTATGATCGAAGGGATAGATATTCTCTGCCATTATCAGAGTATAGTGTTTTAACTTTGTAATTGAAGTAATTTTCGATAAGTGCTTTGAAACGAATGAAAACATCATGCATATGGGATTTACGCTTGAGGGGATAATACCAGATATACTTGGTGTGATGATCAACAAAAATAATATAGTACTTGAAATAATCATAATAATGCACAGGCGAGGTCCAAACATCTGAGTAAATTATTTCAAGGGGTTGATTAGATATAAGAGAAGACACCGAGAATGGAAGTTTGTGACTTTTATTACAACTACAAGCATTACAATGACTAATAGTTGTGGAAACTGAGATTGGTAATTGAAATTGTGAAATGACATGTTTGTAAATTGAAGAGGCTGGATGGCCGAGGCTATTGTGTCATTCAGCAGTTGATGTCTTGACATTGGAGAAGATAACAAGAGGAGGTTTGGATGTTGAAGGGGTTGACCACTCATACACTCCATCCTTAGTTGGTCCCGTCAAGAGTATGGTTCATGTGCTTAGGTCCTTCACAAGAAAACCAGTGGGTAAAAATTCAATAAAGACGTTATTAGTGAGGCACATTTGAGAAATGGAAACTAGATTTTTCTTCTTGGTAGGAACACATAAGACATTATTTAAATGAAAATTGCATTTGGAGGAAGGAAGAGAAGCAAAACCATTGTGGGTGATTTGAAGTCCTGTCCCATCGCCAATCATAACATCATCATGGGCATGATATGGTGTGTGAAGGGAGAGATTTTCCAGGTCAGTGGTGACATGGTGAGATGCACCACTGTCAAGGAGCCACGATGGGGTGTTGGATGTGCCAGTTGTTGTATAGTTGACCTTTGGTTGCCAAGGAGTTGTAGACTGGGGACTGGTTGGGTGGTAGCTTGAGGGACGTAGGGCAGTAGGGGAAAAGCCTGAGTTAGGTTGAGCGGATATTAAACGAAATTGTGTACATCTTTTAGTTGTGTGGCCTTGAGTATTGCAGGTTTAACATGTGCCAAAGTAAGGGTGTGGTGGAGTTCTTTCAGGCCGAGAAGGATTGGAGGATGGCTAGTGATATGGATGAGGTGATGAGTTGAAGGGAGGATGCCAAGGTTTGTTTCGAGAGTTTACCGATGTTGGGTTTGCTGTTGCTGGGAATGACACCGGTTGCAGTGGTTGGGATTGGCGTAATGTAGTCTCTTTGTTTAGCAGTTTCTCATGGAGTTCATCGAAGGAGATTAGTGTGTCTCGAGCGTTGACTGCATCAATGATGGATTTGTATTCCTCATCAAGACCATCAATGACTTTTTCAATTAAGTCTTCTTCATCATACGGTTTGCCCAAGATTGTAAGTTCATCGGTGCGACCCCGAATAAACTGCATATATTCGCTGATGGTACAAGAGCCTTTGGTTGGATTTTTGAGTTGTCCCTTGATCTGCTTGATATGACCATGAGTGGGCTTTGCATACGTGTTTTCAAGAATCAGCCAGGCATCACGGGAGGTGGTACATGATTGAGAAAGAGAACAATTGCAGGAGACAAAGATCCTACCATGGCGCTGAAGATTAGTTTATCCTGACGAACCTATGTTTGAAATGCTGGATTTGGAGACGTTGTACCATCAGTGGTAATGGTGGACGGAGGAGCAGTGATAGAGCCATCAACATATCCGTCGAGATTATAGCCTATTAGGGTTGCTTGAAGTTGCAGTTTCCACGAGAGATAGTTTGTGGTTGTAAGCTTTATGGTAGAGTGGGAGGAGATGTTTATGGCAATGAGAGGACGATTATGTTCAAGAGAATTTTGGACGATTGGTTGGGAGGTGGCGATAAGGGAGGGATCTGTTGAGGCCATTGATTGGAGGAGAGAAATATCAGAAGAAAAATGAAGCTGTGTTGGGGATAGTTTCTGAGATCGGACGTGAGGAGGAGAAGAATTGGCTTATGATCGGGGCTTTGATACCATATAGAATTTGGTGGAGCAATTGCTTGACTTTCATTGATTCAAGAGATGAAAATATATACAATTGTCATGGAGTGATCACCTCCAATTACGACAGACAATAGATTTGCAATTCCTACAATTAGGGGATTCAGGATCAGATTGTTTACAATCATTGATTATTTCCTTCTATATTTTCTACTTTAAAATGACTACTTGGCAAATGCTAACCATTGTTTAGGACATCCAAATTGTGTCAAATTGAATGAGACAACAAGAAGCCGACCCAAAAGGAGATCATCATCGATGTTCCATTGGCCAACAAGCTTATCTGGAGAGGCTTCAGCTGGCCCGTGGCTACCTACAGAGAGTACTTGAATGGGGAACTCATCGACCCAAATGTCTAAATACAAATGTTCAAGTCGACTAAAGTAGGAATATTGACAGTGCATATGATTATTATAGTACTGGTTTCACATAAATTTGAAAGGTTATTTGCATAGTTGTAAATTTGGCTCCTTACATTATTGATGTAGACTTGTAATGTTTTCTTCAATACCTAGTTAACTTGATGTATTAAATCGTATTCAATATTTATGTTTATGGAAATTCTGGAAAACTTAGTTATATATAGATATGGAATTTTGTTTTGTAATTATTATAGGTAGGCTGGTAATCAAATAAAAAACAACAGTATTTACGGTGTGTGTTTGTAAGCCGTAAAAAAATGGGTTATTTATGGCGTGCATTTGCACGCTGTAAAAGGTAATAACGACATTCCTTTACGGCGTACAATGCACGCCGTAAAAGGTAAAGACTTTTTACGGCATTGCTTTATACGGCGTGCGGTCGCACGCCATAAACAGCTTTTTACGGTGTGCATTAAGTTGTTTCTGTTGTAGTTAATACAGGCATAATAAAAAAATGTTAATGGTGAATAATGATGAAACAAATTGTGATGTGATCCAGGATGCGCCGTGAACTATCAAGAACCCGAGGCATGTTGGAGGGAGAGTAGAGCCAAGTCGAGACTTCAAAGAGTTGATAAAAGTCATACATTTATATGTTCAAGCAACGGAGTCCATAATATTGAAGACAACATGTCAAGGAATAAGTTTGATGTTGGGGTCGAAGGCCGAAAGGAGTTGGAAGGTGCTCGAATCAAGAAGCCGAACTCGAAGCCAAAATGAAGAACCATGCGGCCGCATGGTTCCCAGGCAATGCGACCGCATCCAATGGACAGAGAGCGTAGAAAAGGCAGAGTTTATTTCTATGCGACCGCATAGAGTATTTTCGAGTTCAGTTTTATATTTTTTCGCGAATTTCCATATTTCACTACAATCTTTAATTTTGACAAGTTTTATTATTTTAGGACTCTAATATTCCGTTTATTTCCATCTTCTAGGGTTTGGTTTAAATAGTTGTTTCCTTCATTGTATGGAACAAGTTTTGACATAATGAATTAAAAGAGTTTTCTCTCAATTGTTTTTCATGAACATCCCTTTGAACTTATCAAATATTGATTTAATATTTGTGGCGTTCGACAACAGAACTTATCAAAGGATTGGACTACCTTTGTGGCGTTCGCAAATCGGGGTTCTAGTTTCTGCACTTCAACGGGTTTAAGGTTAATATACCTTAAGTTCTTGAGTCGTGAGACTCGGGTCAAGATCCTATCATCTATAAACCTGAATTTGGGCTTTCCTGGCATTTTCGAATTCATTCCACGAGTTCCATGCGATTCCCCCAACCGGGATCTCATCAAGTGGTATCAGAGCTGGTTCTAGATTCAGGTTATATCTTTTATTTTATTTTTCTTTATTTTGAGTCTTTTTTTGTTCTTCATGTTCTTGAATCTAGTAAATATTTTGAGTCTTAGATCCAAAAAAGTAAAAAAAAAAAGAGTCAAAAGTTATTTTTGTGCTCAATTTGAGTCTAAATCAACTTCCGTTTTCTTTGTCTTTCTTGTAGTCAAATTTTCGAGTTTTGAAAAAAAAAAATTAAAAAAAAAGTATTGTTCACATCCGTACTGTTCACGTCCGGAATTTTAAAAAAAAATGATTATTATTATTATTTTTTAATTTCTTGGAAATGTCCAATATTCTATCATCTATACTTGTTCCAAAATCCATTGTGTTCAATCCAATCCAAATTCAAGAACCACTTTCTTGAATTAAATTCTCACTCACCCAATTCTTTTCTTGAGTTTTTTTTTTTTTTTTTTTTTTTTTTTTAACGTCTACGTTAAGGATGGATTATGATTGGGGATTTATTTTTCAAACCCGGTGCTTTGTGGGAGATACGGTGTGCAGTTTGGCCATTGATAGGGAGCATATATTTAATTTGGTCAGTATCACTATGGTGGAAAAATTGGGATTACCTTTACAACAACACCCTAGGCCTTATCGGTTGACTTGGTTGAAGGAGTGTGGGAAGGTAAATGTGATCCAACAGGCTTTAGTGAATGTCACCATTGGGGGATATAGTGATAAGGTGTGGTATGATGTAGTCCCGTTAAAATCCTTTCATATTTTGTTTGGGAAACCTTGGAGACATGGGAGGAAGGCTGTGTATGATATGGGGAGGAACACGTATAGGTTTCTTCAGGATGGGAAACACATCACTCTGGTGGGTTTGACACTAGCACAGTCTCATGCAGACCAATGTAAAGTGAGGGGTGAAGTGGAAAGGAAAGAGCAAGAAAGTGCGATGACCCCACTGAAAGAGAGTAACGTGGTTGAATTGCAAGAGGGACCTAGAGATAGGAAGGTTGAGATGGAGGATGATGAATAGAAAAATGCAGTTGACATTGAGGAGAAAGTAGTTGAGGTTGTTCAGTCTGAGGGTGAGAAACTAGAAGTGTGTGTTGAGCAAATGGTTGAAAATATTGTGGGGAGTGGAGAGCAAAGTTTCATCGTTAAGCATGATGTGGTGGAGACGATACATCATGAGTACGAGGACCCATATTTTGTTTTTGGAATTAACAGTTTCCATTATGTTTTGCGTCTTTCCTTCAGGCTGTAAATTGTACGTGGGAGTTCATGCAACAACAATGGGTGATTAAGTTTGTGCTGCAATACAACCATATCTGCGAGATGGGTGGGTACCGTGTATTGATCTTATGCCATGGAGTGAAATTTTCCATTTGATCCAGGTGGTGTAGTGATGAGTTGGATAGCAGGTTGGTTATCCCCTACGCAATCGCAAGGCATGGATTCGAGGACGAATCCTTTCGAAGAGAGAGGGGATGATGTGATCCAGGATGCGCCGCGAACTATCAAGAACCTGAGGCATGTTGGAGGGAGAGTAGAGCCAAGTCGAGACTTCAAAGAGTTGATAAAAGCCATACATTTATATGTTCAAGCAACGGAGTCCATAATATTGAAGACAACATGTCAAGGAACAAGTTTGATGTTGGGGTCAAAGGCCGAAAAGAGTTGGAAGGTGCTCGAATCAAGAAGCCGAACTCGAAGCCAAAATGAAGAACCATGCGGCCGCATGGTTCCCAGGCAATGCGACCGCATCCAATGGACAGAGAACGTAGAAGAGGCAGGGTTTATTTCTATGCGACCGCATAGAGTATTTTCGAGTTCAGTTTTATATTTTTTCGCGAATTTCCGTATTTCACTACAATCTTTAATTTTGGCAAGTTTTATTATTTTAGGACTCTAATATTCCATTTATTTCCATCTTCTAGGGTTTGGTTTAAATAGTTATGTCCTTCATTGTATGGAACAAGTTTTGACATAATGAATTAAAAGAGTTTTCTCTCAATTGTTCTTCATGAACATCCCTTTGAACTTATCAAATATTGATTTAATATTTGTGGCGTTCGACAACAGAACTTATCAAAGGATTGGACTACCTTTGTGGCGTTCGCAAATCGGGGTTCTAGTTTCTGCACTTCAACGGGTTTAAGGTTAATATACCTTAAGTTCTTGAGTCGTGAGGCTCAGGTCAAGATCCTATCGTCTACAAACCTGAATTTGGGCTTTCCCGACGTTTTCGAATTCATTCCGCAAGTTCCCTGCGATTCCCCCAACCGGGATCTCATCAAATTGATTCGTTGAATTTGAGCTAAATGGAATGTACTTGATTCTAATACAATACCCTTGTATGGTAAGACTCAATCCAATTCGATCTTAACCTGAGTTGAGACACAAACTTTAGATAAGAGTTTCAACACAATTTGAGTTTAAATAGAGTTCAATGTACCCTTGGCCTTACTACAAGCACACGCATATGTATGATGGGAAATAGTTAGAAGAGAAGATCATAAATCGGTTGAAGAAGAGGAGAAATAAAAAGGATATATGAAAACGTACGTAACTTTCAACTCTCGAGTGTCAAACTTAAGCAAGTGAGTATAGTTCGAAAGTGTTTTTTCAATTCTCTACATTCTTGTCGGGTTGACGATGTTGGGCAAACTTTTAGAGTCAAATTCCATCGTTCAGGAGTCCATTTTAATATTTTTTTTTTTTTGAGTCAATTCAACGATATTTTTATCATTTTTGCAGTTTCCTAACAAAATTGTCATCCCTATTTGCCATTGTCAAGTCTCTTTAAAGGAGAATTTGCTTGTGGATCTAGGGGTGAAGAAATAACATTAATATAGCATTATTTTAAGGAACTTGTTCATTAGGTTATTCCACTCTTTCCGAGTATATGTTGAATATTTGCAAGTCCATCGTAGAATTATGACACTCAATCGACTTTTTACTTTAGATGAGGTGCAGGAAGCGCGATAGTGCGGCAGGGTCACACGATTTCTCATCCTAATTTTATCAGCACTAATATCCACGATATTTTATTTTTATTTTTATTTTTTTTATTATTATTTTTTTGCTGTGTTGAATTTTTGCTGGTAGTCATTTGCCTAAGGGATTTACTGCTAACTCTATTGTTTTGATGTTGCATCATCCTATCCTATGCACGATGTTTACTCATGATGAGATATGACTGAGTCGAAATTTTTTCAACCAAATAAATAAAATAAAATAAATTTCTTCACTATCTTTTTGACTCCTAATAAAATAAAAATATATATTGGAGTCAATGATAAGATGAGCTAATAGTGGTCATAGATCATAATTATACTTCTTTTTAGTGAGTTGAGGACTTTTGACATAAATAAGTGCCCCCCCCTAAAAGACGTCATTAGCAAAATAAAGTGCACCATCGAGGAGACCTTTCAATTTATAAGGTATTTGGTAGGGATTAAAATTAGATTTTGTAGTAGATTGTAATAGAAGTTTTTGAAATGTGTTGTTGAAAAGTTGTGGAACCCATAAAAATGTGGTTAATATTGATTGTTTGACTAAGACTTATATTAAAATCAGATTTTAATTGAAACTAAACAATCTCTTAAATGAAAACTCTACAATTTTGGGGTATTTTGAAAAAGTCTAATTTCATGGGTGTCAATTTAAAATTATCTATGTAAAATCGGAGAAAGCAATAACTGAAGCAGTAAACAACACAAAATTGTTTATGGAGAAACCCAACGTGGAAAAAACTCTGGGCGCTTTGCCAGTAAACAAATTCACTATAAACTGTATTATAAACTTACAAACCACCAGCAAAGTTGACGATACAAACTTTCTGATCTCCTGTCTGAAGTTTGAAACAGCTCTCCTGAAATGTGCACACGAACACCAATCCTAACTCTTCTTGCAGTTTATCTCCTGTAGATCCACCAAGAACTCCTCGTTCTTGAGTTTCTTCCTTGATCTTCACAACCAGCTAAGTTGACTACACAATCTTCTTGATAGATCCAAGTAAAGAATCGGCACCAGTGTAATTGACTGAAGGTTTTGATGTTTTCAATCCAATGGTGCATATGATGAATTGATTGAACTTGATGAAGGTTTAGCTCTTGAGAGAATAAGTGTTTTCTCTTGAATGTATAAGTCCAATCTCTAGTTCCCGAATGCGCAATGTCCCTTTTATATGTTGGACGAATATGGTAACTTTAGCCAATAAAAATCTCGCGAAATCGCGAATTAGGTCAGGCCGTAAAACGGTTGCTCGAGCGAGGGCCCTGTTGCACGAGCAACAGGTGGGCAAAGGTCGACCATAGGATGTTCTACTTCATCCGCTCGAGCATGACTCCCGCAAGCATCTAGTGAAAATGCGGCTAGTTTCTTTCGTGTTCCAAACTTGGATCCCGAACCGTACGCTGTACAACCAACTATGAAACTTTACAATCAAGTCCCTAAACTTCTAAAATGTTCAAGTTGGTCATTTTGTTCACAGAATAGTCAATTACAATAATCTAACACTAACAAACTCCCCATTTGGCATTTTGTGACAAAATCAATTACAAGACAAAAATTCAGCCTAAAGAAGAAAACTAAGTTCAATTATCATCTGAATGTAGCTTCCGCTATATTCAACTTGTATCCTGAAATCAAAACTCACACACTCAATGTAAAAGCACGTGATACAGGAAATAAGCAAAAAGTACTTGGGAACTTACACACATAAACAATCAAATAAGCATGTTTGTTTGAGATGCAATATTAATGCTAATCAAAATACCATATACGCATTAATACCACAAAACATCAAAACTCAAACAGCTATGCATAAAGTGCAACACAAATGCAATTATAACATGCTCCATATTAGTGCATGATATACAATGCACATGTAAAGGACAAGCTCCCCCTTACTGCAAACTCACTTGAAGTTAAAACAGTAAGTAAATTTATTTATGTCTCTCCTCAACGACCCCAAAAGACATGTAAAATATATATATAATGAAAGCGCAGTAATGTCTTAAACATAGTATCTATGTCTTACCCCAACGACCCCAAACGACATAAGACATAAGTATAAATGTCATATCAATGTAAATCAAGTCAAATGTCAAATAGTATCTATGTCTCTCCCCAACGACCCAACAGACATATATCAAAAGCATGCATATGAATAAGTAACCAATTATCTATGTCTCACCCCATCGACCCCAACAGACAAGCATGAAAATGACAATGTAGCTACTCAAAGACAATGCCAAAATCAAAATATCCCCCTCACTATAAAATCTCTTCCCCTTTTTGTCACAAATGCTGAAGGGAAAAGATAATCAAGGCAACGCAATGGGAGATAACAGCAAAGCAAATAGCGTAAAGAACAGCCCAAAGAAATGAAGCAAAATCACTTCATAAATAACTAGAGTTTGGTGTAAAATGAGTGAATACATAAAAAATCTACCACAACTCTAGCAAAGCAAAAAAGAATCAGATTTTACTACTAGATATCTAGCCCTAAACTACGAAACTGGAGCGTCATCCTCATCAGTAGCATCAGAATCATCACTATCTGCATCCCAATGATCACGCATCCATCTCACATGGCGCTGAAAATATGCCACAACTCCTCATAAGTCAGTGACATCAGCCCGAGTCTGAGTCACCTCGACTAGTAATCGAACTTGTTAGTTGACCAATATAGACATCTGGCCCATCAAGACGGCCATGGAGTTAACCGAAGAAGAAGCAGAAGGGGCATAAGTAGAAGTGGATGAAATATCAGAAGAAATTATGGTCGAAGGACCCTTAAAAAGATCACCTAAAGGATCAATCGGCGCTGCAGGATAACAGGCTCAGCTGGAGCAGAAACAGAAGGTGCATATGATCGACTCTGTGACATGGTCGCATGATTAATAGGACAACCTATCCGACGAGAAGGACCCTCAGGAAAGGTACCACCAAGGGCCATGACTAACCTATGAATAAGACACGCATAGGGAAGACCTAACCTGCGACCGGGAGTGCGAAAGGTGCGCAGTATATGCTGGCACAGAAAGGTAGGCAGGTAAACAGAGTCACCATAAATAAGGGCGTAAAGAAATTGAGCGCTATCAGAAGGTAAGGAAGATGTATGTCCA
This sequence comes from Osmanthus fragrans, assembly GCA_019395295.1. Classification (NCBI taxonomy): domain Eukaryota; kingdom Viridiplantae; phylum Streptophyta; class Magnoliopsida; order Lamiales; family Oleaceae; genus Osmanthus; species Osmanthus fragrans. The sequence continues at coordinate 6,362,391 of CM033342.1, forward strand.
ACTGACTATAGGTTTGTGCACACAATGCGCAACAAAACCTGACAGTCCGTAGAAAGCGATCCAGTGCGGATCCCGGTGGAACCCCCTACCAATGGGATACCAAATAGAGTAGAATAAACTACGGTATCGGAAGGGCCTGTCTCGGTAGAAAGATAAGGATATATAGGGTGAAAAACCCGAGGTATACGAAGAGACTCGGCCACGACAACTGGGAAAATCCTAAGACTACGACCTCTAAGAAAGACCCGAAAGAAAGTATCAACCACCTCATGGATGTTCGCATAGAACTCGCGAACCAAGAGGTCAGGTGGTGGTACTAAACCAGTCAAAAGAGAATCCCAACCCCGTGACATAAATATGACAACGATATCGGGGGAAAGGTAAAAAAGAATCACCTCACGCTCTACAAGTATCGGACGGAGGGAAAACTGGGAAGTGAAAACCTCAGAGGCAGTAGAGGATATAAAACGAGCTCGGCTGAAGGAAGATGAGCCATTGGGCTGCTGCCCTGCGGTCCTAGTTCTCTTCGGCGACATCTGTGATATGGTTGCAGAACAAACACGTCAAGAGATATGACGAAGAAAGAGAATAGGCCACAAAATTAGCAACACAATTAAATGCATGAAAATGCGTGAAATGATGCACGATGAAGGCATACACGTAATACGATGTAAGATAAGCCGGAGTAAGCAAAATAATGCAAAAAAATGTCAATCACACGTAAAACTATGCCAAAAATGCAAAAGACACGAAAACGATGCACGAATGCACATGGCACGCAAAACAATGGACAAATGGTACAGGTACGAAAAACGAAGACAGACCGAACTAATGCACTCAAATCAATGCAGACATGTGAAATATGTCATGAAATGACCAAAACGTGCACGACGTGACGTGGTGCAATGACGTCAATGCGTGGTGCAATGACGTCAAGACATGGTGCAGTAACGTCAAGGCACCGCGACGCGGTGTGATTATCATGTCATGATGTAAAATTTAATGCAAATCAACTCAAAACCGAGGCATGGGAGTATATACACGTTCACGGCATAAAATATGGCTCATGTATACAATGGTGTCACCAAAATCACACAAAAATCCCATTGAAGCATTTTATCGAACGTGTGGAGCACCCTAGTAAAACGTGATATACAACGCTATGCAAAGCCATCCAAGCCTAACCAACAACACACAATGCAAGACCTATATCCCAACAACGAATTTGATAACTAATATCACCAAAAAGGAGCAAAAATGGGTACCAAATCCAAGCAAAGTCATGAACTCGAAAATTTGAAACCATGTCAAAATCGTATCAAAACGTGTTATAAATGGTACAAACGCAATCAACACACCATATAGTAATCACAACACACAAATGCAGGTGAAGGAATCAAGCCAAAAACCATTAAAACTCGAAAATCCCAAAATTTTTGAAAACAAGGGTTTTAGAATTTACCTTTTAATTCGTCGAAATTGATGATGTTTTTGATGCTAATGCACTTCAAAAGGGAGTCATAACCTTCGAAATATATGATAATGCAACAATTTGAAAATGGTAGGATCGATAGAGAGGAAAAAGTCGCGAAAAATGACAAAAATAGGCTCCAGTCGTGTAATATAAATAGACTTCGCTCGAGCGAGAGTCTAGCGAATGTCAAGCTAAAGTATTTTGTAAGTACCGCTTGAGCTAATACAAGCGAAAAGTCAAATGTCAAAAATAGCACCAGAATTTGAAAAATTCATTTTGAAGCACAATTTTCAAATATTAACAAATATAACACATTTTCCAAGACTTTCAAAACCAGCACCACTCGATTGTTTTTAAACAATATGGTTTGCACTATAACATGTTGGTCAACAAGAAACCGCAGTTGATCACAAATATGACAAATTTAAGAATGCAAGTGCTGCCCCCACACACATAAAACAAATTTAAATGGAGTAAATTGTATATGTGACTCAAGTGTGTAATGTGTCACTATTTTCAAGTAAAACAGACTTCAAACATTAAATTTCTGAGAAGCGAATCAAAATCACTATCAACAGGTCTATTTCCCTACTTATGAAAGTTAAACTTTTAAGCACATTATGACCTATACATGAAGTTCGATTGCTAATATGTCAATTCTTACTCCCTATCTTTGAGCATATATATTTTTAGATATAAGCTCAGAATTTATTTTTTTTCAATAACTCAAAGTTTTTTCATCTTAAGTGCAAGTTCTAATTCATTGAGCAGCTAAGATGACCCATGTAGCGAGCTTTATGTCGATTATTCCAAGTCAAATGACCATAGGCACCAAGTATAGAAACACTATTTAGACTTAATTGCTCGAGTCAGATGGCCTCGAAAAAGAACATTAAGATATGAGTATTACAATTTTACAAATAGGGAGTATGAATATGAACTAAAGTCTAATCAAATAGTCAATTCATGTTCAGAGTCATCCTATCGACAAGTAACACCCATCTCAAATCTCACACATGCGGTCTAGACCCATTTATATGGTCATAGTGTGTGCAGTGCAGGATGTACATGACGAAACATATACCAAATACTCCACAAAAATTCAACGTCATGTGATGGGACTTGGACTATTAATCTAATCAATGCATATTTGATCACAACGTGCATTATCAAGTATAACACACATGATGCAGTAGTCCACACAAACACAAATATATTTTTTTTGTTTTTCAATTTTTCAATATTTTTGGATTTTTCATATATCAAAAAGTATTAAAAGCACACAAAATAGAAACAAAGACAAAATATCAAGCACTTAAAACACACACAAAACAAACAAAACAAAACACACAAAAGCAAGTAAAGCACACATGATGTAGAATGAATGCAACAATGCATATATGATATGCTCAATGCGTGCAGATTCCCAAGAATGGGATTAGTGGGGTGCATAAGTACCAGTGGCGTAACCATGATCGAGAACAGGTTTCTTCACCCACGCCTTCCTAGTATTCGAGGTAAAATTAGTCAATTTAGAGATCATCTCAGTCAATTGAACAACCTAACTGGAAAGATGATTGACCTGACTAGAAATATCCTGATTTCTCTCCCTACGTACAAACCGACGACACCTCGGCCTAATGTGACCCAAAACTCCACAGTAATGACATGTGGGTACAAACCTAGGCCTAAACATGTAAGGTGACAGGTAATGATTTTAAGGACTAGAATTCGTATGAGACCTATGAGTCCTCTGTCATACAATGCGCTTACATTTAAGATCAGGATTTTTAGCAAAGTATGGTTGAGTGGAAGCCGAAACGAAAGAAGTCCTAGAGGTACTAGCAGCATGTGATTTGTTCTTATAATAACCTAGACCTCGTCTATCACCTACAGACTTGTTCATACCTACAATGCTATCAAGCTTCTTAGTCCCACTATAGAAAGCCTCGAGTTGTGAGTTTGACGTTTCTAGATCACTTGAGAGGGTCTTAACAGTCTCTTCTAATCTCTCATTCTTACACATTAACTCACTCAAGTTTTTAGCAGAGTCTTGAAGTTCACTAGCTAACTTCTCTTTCTCTCGCTCTAACAAATCAAGCTTCTTAAGAAGGACAATGTTTGACTTCTTAATTTTAAGGCTCTCCTCATATAACTCCTGATACACTGCTCGAATGTCACTCCCTACATCCGAGTTATCAGTACAGCTCTCACTAGAATCCTCAGACACAACCTGCTTATTAGACTCATTAGGTCCACTCTCTACCTGAGACACGAAGGCCATGTACTTTCCTACTTTCTCACCATCTGACTACACACTAGGATCACTATCACTAGAATCATCATCAGACAGTGCAACAACTAAGGCTTTAGCTTTATCTCTCGTGGAGCTCCTCTTAAGATTAGGACATTCATTCCTATAGTGCCCAATCTCCTGGCACTCATGACATCTAACTGACTGGAGCTCACTACTAGACACTTTACCACCACTTCTATCATTTCTCTCTCTCTGAAACTTCCTAGGTAGACTTATCTTCCTAGGCTGTGGTTTCTGTCTATTTCTAAAGGCTTGATTAAACTTCCTAGGTAGACTTCTCTTCCTAGACTATTTTCTCACCTTTAAGGGGTTCACCATCACTAGACTCTGAACCATCTTCCCTACGGGTGTTCAAGGAAATAGACTTCTGTTTCTTAGGCTGTGCTAAGGTCAATTCATAGGTTTGAAGGGATCCTACGAGTCTTCTATCTTAATATTATCAAGGTCCTTGCTTTCTTCAATAGCAGTTACCTTAGGCCTAAACCTTTCAGGTAGGGATCTAAGAACCTTACGAACGATTTTAACATCGGGGATCCTTTCACCTAGATTAAACCTAGAGTTCACAATATCATTCAACTTAGCATAGAACTCATCAAACCTCTCATCATCATTCATCTTAAGTTCCTCAAACTTAGATGTCAACATTTGTAATTTGGAGCTTTTCACAGTTTTAGTACCCTCATGGGTTGTCTCCAAGATGTCCCAAACTTCCTTAGCAGTCTCACACATACACACTCTCCTAAACTTCTCGGGAAACACAGCCATAAATAAAGCATGCAAACCCTTACTATTACAATTACACTCAGACGGTTCCTTTTTGGTCCAAAGGAAAATATCAATAGGAGTAACAACTCCTGACACAGTATTAGAGGATGCAGACCAGCCATTTTGCGCACAAAGCCAAACACGCTCATCTAAAGACTTAAGAAAGACTCTCATCCTAACTTTCCAATAAACATAATTAGAACCATCAAAATAAGGCAGTATAGAAAGTGATTGACTCATCTAGACTAACAATTATGGGTCACGAATCGAATTTAGGCTCTGATACCACTTATAAAATCGGAGATTCGACCCAACTACACCTAGAGGGGGGTAATTAGGTGTAAACGCGGAATTAAAATTTAATTAACATGCAACAAGTCACAAGTTAATTATGTCTAGGTGATTAATCAAACAATTCAGTTTATCCTAACTTGAACTACCACAATACCGAAAGCAATAACTGAAGCAGTAAATAACACAAAATTGTTCACGGAGAAACCCAACGTAGAAAAAACTTTGGGCATTTGCCAGTAAAAAATTCACTATAAACTATATTATAAACTTACAAACCACCAGCAAAGTTGACGACACAAACTTTCTGATTTCCTATCTGAAGTTTGAAGCAACTCTCCTGGAATGTACACACGAACACCAACCCTAGCTCTTCTTGCAGTTTATCTCATGTAGATCCACCAAGAACTCCTCATTCTTGAGTTTCTTCCTTGATCTTAGCAGCCAGCTAAGTTGACTACACAATCTTCCTGACAGATCCAAGTAAAGAATCGGCACCAGTGTATTTGATTGAAGGTTTTGATATTTTCAATCCAAGGGCGCATATGATTAATTGATTGAACTTAATGAAGGTTTAGCTCTTGAGAGAATATTCTATTGAATGTATAAGTTCAATCTCTAGTTCCCGAATGCGCAATACCCATTTTATATGTTGGACGAATATGGTAACTTTGGCCAATAAAAATCTCGCGAAATCGCGAATTAGGTCATGCCGTAAAACGGTTGCTCAAGCGAGGGCCCTGTTGCACGAGCAATAGGTGGGCGACGGTCGAGCACAGGATGTTCTACTTCATCCGCTCGAACATGACTCTCGCAAGCATCTAGTGAAAATGAGGCTAGTTTCTTTCGTGTTCCAAACTTGGATCCCGAACCCTACGCTATACAACCAACTATGAAACTTTACAATTAAGTCCCTAAACTTCTAAAATGTTCAAGTTGGTCATTTTGTTCACAGAATAGTCAATTACAATAATCTAACACTAACAATCTCCACTTTTGAATTTAGTACCAAACTGTCTATTATGCCCTTAATAAAAAAATGAAGCAATTGATTATTTTTTTCAATTTGTCACGAATTTCGAGAAGTAGCTTTCATGAGAAGTTACATTAAGATGATTTCTCGACATTTTAAATGTCGTTCTCGATATTTATTTATTTTTTCCATGTCACGAATTTCGAGTAGTAGCTTTCATGAGAAAATACATTAAAATGATATTCTCGACATTTTTATATGTCGTTCTCGATATTTGAACTATGTTTATCTGGACACTTCATTTGTCTAGAATGATATTTCATTTCGAACATGACATTTCTCTACCTTTGAAATGTAATTCTCGGCATTCCTGTGTCAATGAGAAAAATAGCAATTATTGTGATTTGACATGTATACTTTTAAAATAAATAGAGTAGGTTATGTGTCCAAATTTTATTAACCAATAACATTAAGCAAAAATGTCAATTTTTGGGATGAGTGTGGAATCATAAATTGTTAACAAGGGTATTTTGGTCTAAATTATTTCAAAATGAATATTTTTGCAAATGCACATATAAAAATGGACATTTCTTGCAATTCTCTCTACAATTTTTTTGTTACACGGATCAATCTTAGTATGTTAATCGCGAATAATGATGAAACGAATTGAGTCGTTGAATTTGAACTTAATGAAATTTACTTGATTCCTACTCAATACCCCTCGATCGAGATACAAACTTGAGAAGAGTTTCAACATAATTTGAATTTAAATTGAGTTCATTGTAAGGCCCGATTGTGAAGCAAGATCACATATATGTATATGCAAATAGATAATCTTTTAACTGATTGGTATTTCACTTAAAATTAATTAATAGTAAACTTTTTTACTTAAAGCTATGAAATTGGTAAGGTTATTATCGAAGTATTCAAATTATTTTAATTTTTCCAATCTTGTGTCTAGAAATTTAAAATTATACTTTTCACAATGAATGCAAAGTTTCTATTCAATTAGAGTTTGATATTTGAAGGAATTATATTATATTAGACTCCGAGTTATGTAACGAAACAAGAATTTGGTAACTTCATCTATTCTGACAGACTAGGAGATTATAAGTATTACAACTCCTCCTCCCAAAATACGCCTATTTATATATATATATATATATATATATATATATATATATATATATATATTTCAACTAATGCAAAACCTAACTACATCATTCACAATCTTTCTTGATTTTCGTTTCAATTTTATTTTGCTTTGAACAATGAAGGAAAAGAAAACAAGAATGAGGGAATTGACAGAGGATGATATGGTGGGCGTTAAGTCGGGCAATAACCGATTTATGATTGATTTTCTGAAGAATGTTACAAAACGAGCTGCAGAAATATTTAGCAATGAAGTATTGTCTGGTGAAAGTTACACCAATAAGGAAAAGAGAGATGAAAAACCCAGTTCTTCTAAGAGAATAATGTTTTCACGGAAGGAAAACGGAGAAGAGGAGGAAAAATTCCGTGCTTGTAAGAATAAATATCGGTTTTCATTCGATGAAGAACTACCATGGGATGAATATCAGTTCAAGAAACCTGTGAATAGTAAAGAAGAGAGATCGAGGAAGAACAAGAAATTGAAAAGCATTGCACCAGAGGAAATTGTTTATAGTTTGGAAGAAGATTTTGCTAGAAGGAATAATTTGAATAACAGTACAGTTGACATCCCAGAAACTTCAGGGGTGAAAAAGAGAAAAAATAATACGTCCAAAAGTCGTAGCAATGGAAGAAGAAGAAGTTCGGGTTGTGAAGAAAAGAGTTAACATCGGACCGGATCCTCCCCCTCCACTACCTGAAGAATTCAAGAATGCAATTCAAGAACTGGCCAATGGAAGAAGTATTTCACAGGAGATATTGGTGGTACAGAAGGGACTCTATAAATCTGATACAGAACCTCAACAAGGCCGGCTTTCTATTCCTCTAAATTCAGTTATAGGAGAGTTTCTCAAGGATGAAGAGAAAGCTCATCTTCTGAAACGTTTCAATGGCAAGCTGGGGCACATATCTGTACCAATTATTGATCCCTTGCTAATATGGGACACAGTAGATTTGAGGAGATGGTCGATGAGGAAAAGCAATGGGAAGGAGAGCGTATCCTACATGCTGACCGGAAGTTGGATAGAAATGCAGAAGAGGAATGACTTGAAAGTTGGGAAAGTGGTGCAACTCTGGTCTGTCCGAATCGAAGAAGAATTGGTGTTCTGTCTAGTGAGGTTGCCCGGAAATTAGAAGCAGCTATTCTCTGGTTTTGTTTTGTTTTGTTTTGTTGTCTCATCTGTATTAAAAATTCTCACATTAATTATTTGTTAATATGATTAATTGATTCCTACAATTTATCAGAATTGTGACTTTGTGGTGTTACTTTCTGCTAATTTTACAAGTTTAACGTATTTTTAGGGTTTGTTTGGCAGAAGTTTTGCTTTAGATTATGTTTCTTGTAGTAGAATTTTGCGAGAAAGATCCTTTAAAAAATCTTTTAGTCAAATAAAGCACATTTAGAAAATTATTTAAATATATTCAAAAGCAACTACTTAACCTCATATGTATCTTTGGACTTTTCAAATGCTAACAAACGGGCCATAGTATTCTATTTTTTCTTAACTTTTGATCATGTTATAAAATGTTGCTTGATACTTTTAAAGTCGATCCAACATTGAATCAAAAATTATTTAAAAAAAAATAAAAATCAACTTAGAACGAGCAGATTCCTTGTTATTCAAATAGATCAAGTCGGGTCAATCTGATTTTTAAAACGCTGCTTAATTTAATACGCATTTTAGAATTTACACTTTAAATATTTTTTCTATTGCTATTTGTGCTCTTATTCTTATCGTAAGTTTGATCAACTTTTCACATATAGCTCATGTTTGGTACCAATTAAAATTCTTATTTTAATTTAAGTTAAAATTAACAATTAATTTTAATCACATATTTAATGGATCCTATAAGTTTTCAATTATATATTTCATCAATTTTTAATAAAATTTACTAGAAATCATATTTTAATTCCGATCAAACAGGGGCATATTCTACTATTTTAGTAAACTTTAACATTATTTGAATCAAAACATTGGAGATTATGATTTGAAGAATTGGGATATTGTTGATTTTGTCAAATAGAGAATAAAAAGTTGTGTAAAAAGGTTGCGGGATATGGTCAAAAAGAAGATTGTTAATCATGATTTGTGTCAAGAATCAAGATTTGATGTACCTTTACGTCTACCGACAATCAAAGTGCTAGAAAATTGAGTCTTAAAATGATATTTAATTTTGAACCCAAGACTATGCAGTCTTAATAAAGTCTTAAAGTTAAAACAAATTGATGAAAATCTAAGTTAAAATCTATAATTAATTTTAATTACACTTATAAAATTCACAAGATTCAATTTTCAATCATGGATTTTATCAAAATTTATTAAGCCCCTGTTTGATTCTTATTTTGGGGAAAAACGTATTTTGAATAGTTGATTGATAAAGAATATGTTGTTAAAAATTAAAAAAAAATTTGAATTTACGTGTAATATTATTTTATTGAAGAATGTGTGTTTAAAAAGAAGAGAAAAAAATAAATTTTGAAAAAAATGAAAATCAAACAGAATCTAAATGTTTGATTTTTAGCTACATCATAGAGGAGCTAAATGGTCAAATTCAAGTAACTTTTCCAAGCTATCATTGTTTAATAACTTTTGATTTTTGGAGCTACGAGCGAGTATTATTGATTACAATAATATTATACGTACATAATGTATCACCAAATATATTACATCCTCTCATATGGAGAGAGCCCACACACAATAAAATATTCGTGAACCTCCTTCATGTGAGGGAGTGTAAGTTATTTGGTACATCATAAGGTGTACAAATAACATTTTTCTATTAATTAATCTCCGGTCCCTATGCAATTTTAAACTCTAGGCTATGGAATTTTGAGCCCTTTGTAATATTTTTTTTTTCCCATTTGGATATAAGTATCTCATTGAAGGAACACACTTCCTCTAATTGCTCAAACATATTTACTTTTGATTTTGGATTTATATATAATAAAATGAGTAATTAGCACAAAACGTTTTTACTTTTAACATTATTGTGCAAATTATCTATGCTTTTTATTTTTTTAACACTTTCACCTATATACCTTACTATTTAAATAAAACAAAAAAAAAAGAAAAATTAAAAAATAAATTACAATCATACTCCCAAAATTTTAAAAAAGTGCAAATGAGTCCAAATAAATTATTAAAAGGGTAATTAGCACAAAACGTCCATACATTTCAATATTCTTTTACAAAACATCCATACCTTTCATTTTTTGATATTTTTATCCTTAATTTCACATTTTATTTCAAAAATCACCATTTTCATATATTTCTCAATTAAAAGCTGTAAAATAACAAATATATCATCCTCTTTAAATAAAAGAAAAATAAAGAACAAATTGTAACTATACTTTCAAAATTTTTAAAAAAGAACAAATAAATAATTAAAAGTTTAAAAAAAAAATCATTTTTTTTAATTATTTATTTGAAATTTACTTGTATTTTTTAAAAAATTTTGGGAGTATAGTTGCAATTTGTTCTTTATTTTTGTTTATTTAAAGAAGATGATATATTTGTCATTTTACACCTTTTAATTGAGAAAATGGATGAAAATAATGATTTTCACAATGAAATGTGGAAATAAAGGTGAAAATCTAAAAAAAAAAAAAATGTATGGATGTTTTGCACAATAATATTGAAAAGTGGGGACGTTTTGTGCTAATTACCATTTTAATAATTTTTTTGGACTTATTCGCACTTTTCATAAAAGTTTAAGAGTATGATTGTAATTTTTATTTATTTTGTTTTATTTAAATAAGAAGATATATTTGTCATTTTACATGAGAAATTGGATGAAAATGATGATTTCCGCAATGAAAGGTGAAGGTAGGAGTGAAAATGCAAAAATAAAAAAATAAAAAAAATGAAAGGTATGAACGTTTTACACAATAATATTGAAAAATAAAAACATTTTGTGTTAATTATCCGTAATAAAATCAAACATGGGTTTGTTGTAGTCATGTAAGGGTGGACGCACTTTGATTTAGATAATTTTGAACAATTTTAAAACCAAATCATTTTATTTTCTAAATCGAATTTTTTTTTTTTTTTTTTTTTTTTTTTTTTTTTTTTTTTTTTTTGCACTTGATTTGGTTTAAACTGCATTTTTAGCAACATATTTCAAAGATATTTCAAACAAGTGAAAAAATAAATATATCGATTTGAAATTTCACTATAACGCTTAAATTGAAATCTTTTGAACATAAATGGAGCAATAGTAATATTTTTGTCTCTATACAAGCCTAAACCAATAAATTAATATAAGAATCATCCAAATTAAGTTTGCAATTTCATCCTTTAGATAAATTAATTATTATTTTTTCTCAAAAACTAATAGAAACCCACCAACAAGTAATTATATTAATGTACAAATTAATCTAATAAATATACATATCTTGAATAAAACAATTAATTTTCTTTTAAAAAAATTGTGTGTACAGTTCAATTTGATTCAAGTTGTTTTTATTATCAAAATCTAACACGTGAAACGAAACCATCAGCTTCTAAGTAGTGAATTTGATTTCCTTTGTTCCCCCCTATGATATTGAATAAGAGGAATGCAATGAAGGCATCTTAGAACATTAGACTCACAAATAATGCATAAATATCTTGTGCATTTGTGTTCAATCTCAATATCGATCATAACTCTACAAGTCCTCCGAATTATAAGATTTTAACTTATTTTAATATAAAATAACGTTATTTTACCACAATAATGTTAGAACATAAATCTATGTAACATTATATGATATATTCAAATATAGTGATAATCTTCTACCCACAATGAATAAAATAACATGTGACAGCATCCGATATTGCCACATCAGCAATAAGTATATGATATGACAATACCAAATATTGCTACACCCACGGTGGACGTAATAACTCTTACTCACGATAAACAAGAAATTAAAGTCATATTCAATTAATGACAAAATTATGTGATTCATTTAGCACTTGTTTGAGACCCGCTCTTCTAAAAAATTTATTTTTTCAAAACACATTTTCAACTATACATTTATTAATAAAATAATATTACACGCAAACTCAAAAAAATTTCTTAATTTTTCACATTCTTCATCAATCACTATTTCAAAATACATTCTTACTTTCAAAATGGAGCTCAAACAAGGACTTAATTTTACCTTTTATTTAATGACACTTAGTACCACTTATACTAGTGCGTATTGTAACATCAATGATGTTAAATAACATTATTCATTAATTTATCCAATACAACACCAATGGATTATTTTGTGTCACGAGCATAATTAAAATTAAGCCGACTTTGCATCAAAATTTAACAATCTAAATCATGGGTCAGAGGAGGGGAAAAAAATGCCTGTCACATTTACATTCAAAAATCTTGTGATCCAGATCATTATCACCAAAAGATGGCATTCAAAGCAGTTAAATCTGAACTCCTAACCAAAAAAATCAATTACATATTATAACCAAAGCTACATATGGCACACAAAACTGAACTTGAGAACTGTTTCTTCCTATGCTGCAACAAGCAACCTGTCACAAACAATTTCTCAGGTTACAATCATTTGCCAGATTAATGATGAAGGTTAGCATGAGAAGTAAATTGATACAAAGTACCCATAAAGAATGAAGACTCTGACTCTCGACCAGCAGAAAAACTTAACAATGAATTTTTTATTTAGGCCATGTTTGAAGAGTTCTCCTTTTGCTTCTACTTCTCGCAGGAGAACTTCCCAAGGAAGCCACTCATGCTAGCTTCCTCTGGAAGAGCTCTTGTAAGCACACAAAGCACTTCGAAAAAATTATCCAAATAGACTCAAAAGCTGCTTTTGGGTCCTTAAATCTCACATAGCTAGAACAGTGGATAAGTTTGAAAGCACTCTCGTAATCAAACTATTTCATGAATTAGTTATCCTAGATAGCACAGTACTAATAGTTTCTGTACCTTTATGTGCTCCTTTCCACATCTTTGGAGTAGATATGATCGGGAATTTAATGAACTATTTTCCATATCTTTGGAGAAGATATGATTGGAATTTAATGAACTATACAAAAGATATTGGCGAACATATTTTCTTCTGAACAAGTAAAAAAGTAAAGAGAAGCATTGAAAGAAAATAATCAGTACAGTAAGGACACGGTTTCAGATACAAATAGAAGTAAAAGGTCTTGCACCTGATTGAACTGTGACTGAACAGGGGGCAGCATCCATGTCTGGCATCTGGCCTATGGTATGCCTAACCCATAATTAACAGGAAATGTCACGGAATAACCCTTTTGATTCATCATATATCCATCTGCAAAAACAAATATATATAATATGAATATAGAAGATAGATGAAAATACTAAAGAACAGAGCATACAGAAATATCAAATATCCAAGGGCCAATGCTACACAGAAAATTTGCAGCACACCCCCACCTCCCAGTGTCCTCTCATGATAGGAAGAAACAAAATGCCTATTCACATACCTCCATCTTTGCTTAAAAAATCAGTAGGTTTTAACCAATGTTCCCCCTTTAAGATACTATAGTTCATGTTCAACATCATAGAAGATGGCGTACTGACACGATGGTAGATTGTTATAGTCCATGTTAAAAGTTAATAAAATGAAGAGTATTACTCTACTGCATGCACAGAGAGACCAACAAACGAAGATGATGAAGGGTTGTTAGTGATAGTATGTGCACCAATTATATCATGTAGTGTGCATAAGAAGTCCCAGACATTTGAACAAATTTCAGATACTTGCATCAATTGTAGTTACACCTTACTCTACATTACCAACAATCAAAAAATCCACTTGAGAAAGCTATACAACATTACTTGTAAATATCAAATTGCAACTGAAAAGTAAATAGAATGCACAAACTCAATGGACGCACTTGCACAGATAAAGTGGAGGTAATCGATCATTTGGCTGTGGCCTTAAATGAGTTCTCCTTTCACTTTCTTCGGCAAACTTTCTTGGCGGAAGAACTTCACATGGGCTTTTTATTAGGCCAGCCATTAATGTGCTATCACGATTAGACACACAGACCTAGAAAAAGATGCAAACTCTCAGTTATAAACGACACTTTTTGAAGCCTAATAAGGAAGAAGATAGCAAGCAAACACCTAACTGAGAAAATACAATGTAGATGGGCCAAAGATGCAAGATGAAATATGGAAGAGTACGATATTAACTTATGGATGATGTTATTTAGAAAAAGAAGCACCTGGAACACATTAAGAGAAGGGAAAATACAATAAAGAAAACATGAGAAGTCCAAAAAGATGAGGAATATGAATTCAGATACCAATGAATTTTAGTTTCTTCCTAGAAAATAAGCTTCCTATCTTACCTTATAAGCATCTCTTCAGAATTTCTATTCATCATATATAAACATAATATATATAAAACATACCAAAAATTATCTATACCTTTCAAATTTTCAATTACCCTAACTAAGTGTAGCATCGAAACCACTTCAATAAGGTATGACACTCGTAAAGTATTCAAGTGCCTTCTAATTTAATTTTACACCATTCACCAGTAAACCCACTAATGCCACCATCCTGTAATGTAGTACTACTCTCGACTAAGGTCCGTCTTTAAACATATGTTACCATAACTCAAATAGATGCTATTATTACAGAACTCTTAACTATTTTTGACATAAAAGTTATGCCACCAAAAATCTTTATCACTTGAGACAATTTCAGTCCAAAAAAGGTTACTTAGCTCCTGTCTGGTGATAATTAAAATCAGATTTTTCGTAGATTTTAATAAAAATTGATTAAATGTGTGGTCGATAATTCCTTCAACTTTTTGCCAAATGTAAAGGTAATGATTTAAGTAAAACTAGTACAATAAGATTAAGAGCAAAATGTTTTATAAGCAGGCCAAAGTCTTAGCATCTGAACTATTCTTGACATTCAAGTCACATCAATAAGAAGTTTTTTCACGCTTTAGCTCATTTCAGTTCAGAAGAGATTACATGGTACCTTCAAAAGTTATCAATGATCATAATGTGTTTCCTTGAACTTTCAGCAAAATACATGGGTTTAAAGCAAAGTATAATCTGCAATTAACTATATACACGGGCTACATTCGTGATTTCTGAACATTTAAAAGTATTAAAACACCTACATCTTACTGCACACAAAAATACACAGGACAGTCACTACTCATGCAAACTTGGTCCTTGTGATTAATGATGCCTTAGGTTGTGTTCATACATCATTGCGCTTGCAGCAAAACATTCCAAAAAAAGGATAAACATAATTCACCTCACTGCTTTCTAAGCCACAAGGGCGGCCAACAGCCTCAGGCAAATCTCCAGGGAAGTAACACCGATTTATTGTTACCCACTTTGCTCTAGTATTGTTATCCTCCCACATGGCCTGCAGCAGAAAAACAATAGTAATGCGTAAAAACCAGTGCAACATAGTTTAGCAAACCAAGTCTTTCCACTTACAACAAGTAACATTCACAGCGACAGTTTGCATTGATGATAATTCGGCCCAATCAAGGTACCATAACAATCAAGGTAAATTAACAGAAGGCAAAAAGAAAACAGCATGCAAATGGTATTCAAATACCAAAACCAAACATGTATAATCAATCACAATGCCCAAAATGATAATATCGAATTCCAAGGATTGGCAAATCTGACTTAACAAGGACTTTACAGGAGATCAGACAATCTACAATGGATGCTACTTCAGATTCCCTCCAATCCATTCCTTGGGTTAAGGGAACATCCAAACCATTGCCTTCATTTGGGTGGGTGGGGGTGGAGGGATGTTTGAATGTGCCAAACTAGCAAGGAAACAGAAACGGACCAAGTTCTGTGGGTTCCTATTTAATTTATAAGACGACAATGTGATTAAAAAATATCAATAAAATTATCATCCCACAGAACCTGAAATGCTAGATAAATTGCTAACCTGAAGCTTTGAAGGGATCAATCTATAATTGTCAAAGCGAATAAGAGCATAATCTTGAACTTTATACATGTGGCCATCGACATAGCAAGATTGATAATAGGTTTTCTTATCCACAACTTTCATTGTGTCACCAGCCCAATATACAGCATGCAAACCATCTGGTGCAGAACTATTGTGCTGTGTAACTCCAGTACTGGCATTAGTTTCTGATGGATTGTCTCGTACAACTTGATCATTTGGTTGATTTAAGCTATTGTTGGAAGTTTCTTTACCATGAGATTCTTTTGAATCCCTGCTCAAGATATGATTTTCAAGAGATTGATTTGGTGAACTTGCTGCATCACTTGGTGGCCTTAAGTTACTATCTTTAGCATCTCCAGGAGCTCGTGAGTTACCAGATAAACTGGGAACAGCGTCCGACTTTGCACGAGGATCTGATTTGAATTCAATCACCCTCCCATCACATAATTCTTCAACCGAAGAATTTGCAGGTGTAACACAAGCAGCGCTGGAGGTTTTCATCACATTATTAGGGCAAGTTCCAGAAGATTTGTCATCCATCTTTGCCTCACTTGATATGATATCATTCCCTTGCACTCCTTTAGCATCTTCCATATTTGTTCCAGATACTTGATGGATATAATTACTTCCAGTCGTAACAGTAGGTACATTTTGAATTGAAGTGTTCCCATTGACCATTACCTTCGGCCGACTGATCTTCTCATCTGAAGTCTCAACCTTTTTAGTAGAAGTTACAGTTGCTACATTGGAAGGCATCTTTGATGTATTAATGTTTCTCATGACACGACCATACTTGGGGGGTATAGGTTTCCCATTGCTTAGAGATAAGCACTTTCCACAATGCCATTCTCCTCTAGGAACTCCCTTTTGATTAGTCGTCTGGAGGCATTTTAAGTGAAACCCTTTCTCACAAGCATCACAGACAAGTAAACTATCTATCTCAGTAAGGGTAGACATGCACATCTGACAAGTCAATGCCTTATTCATGTAATCCCTGGAAGGAGGTTTCCAAGGAGGACATTTTGGATCCTGAGACTGAAATAATTTCTGAATGATCTTACTAATTTCAGTATGTGTATTACCCAATGTCTTAACGGAGTTTGTTCCTTGTAAAGTCTGATGTACCCTTGGCGGTCCAGCTGTCATCTGAGTGACAACTGGCCTGGGGGTTGCTTGAGGGGCCAATCCAGACTTACCATCAGCAACTCCCTCAACTTTAACAGACAAATTCGGGGGCACCTTAGTATCTGAACAAATTTTAGCTGATGAGCCAGACTGGGGTTGAATCGACCAAGCTGGAGTTCTCCCGCTTGAGTTAGCAGTGTAATTTACTGCAATGTGAAAAAGTACAGAAAAATGAAGCACGATAATAGAAATGTGAAGAAAAATCAGTCGATGGTAAAGTGGTACAACCAATTCCCATAAATTTCATGGCACAAAATAGTATTCAAATAGATAATTATACTCTTTGCAATGTGAAAAAGTACAAAAATTTGAAGGACGATAAAAGAAATGTCAGGGAAAATCATTAGATGGTAACGTAGTATGACTAATTCCCATAAATATAAAATTCATGGAACAAAATAGTCATAAAACAGATAATTATACTTTTTACTATAAATTTCCATGAAACAATCCATATTCAATTATGCAATTTTCATTTTAAAACAAATGCATACTATCGTTGCTATAAAGCAAGTTCTGGCTCACAAGAACACATAGGTATTTTAGGTAATGTGATGTTTGCTATTGCCAAAATGAACCTTAATTTACTTTTAACGAGAACCTTGCAAATTGCAATCGAAGATCTTCACAACATAATTTTAATTAAGCAGATCTTTCACGTTGCGATTAAGAGCAAGAAATCAGTGTGACCTTGATCTTGTGAAGGGTAAAGAGAACCATTCTGTCTTCCATCCAATCCAGCAAGAGGGCGGTCAACTCTAGGCAATGCTGTTGAAACAAAATGACTTGAGGGAAAACCACTGGAAACCCCTGGTCTTATCTCACTAGTGGGAAGCTGATATGTTGAAGATGTAGAATTTGTTGGAGTACCATGACCCAAAGGAGAAGAAGATAGGAAACTTCCAGAAGATATTGACATGTGACTTGGTTTATCTGACTGAGACATCCGAACACCGTGTGGTGAACCATAGGTTTCAGCTCCTGCACGAGAGGTCACTTGCTCACGTTGAGATGAATGTGGAGTTGATGGTAGAGAAAAATCTTCTGATTTTTCCATCTAAAACAGGATAAAAGAACTAATCATCAGCATAAATTATCATCCACAGTTTACGAGATAATATTAAGTCAACTGATGCAGAACAATCAAGCATATGTCAACTTTCATCCAGAATGAAATATTCTTGAAATGACGTCCGGAAAGATAACTTTTTTAATGGCACTGATACTATCAACAACCAGTCCAAAAGCATAAAAGAAAGTAAATGAGTTAGCAAACAAGTACAATATTTAGCATCTGAGTACATAGAGAACAATATTAATCAGTACAATTACGTATTTTCATAATGTTATGAATTATTTTATTGGTTAATGATGACGCTTACAGGTTATACACCTCGCATCATGGATGCAAAATAACCCGATTCAGCCATTTTAATGCCACATCTTATGGTGTTCCCATCTTTGGATAAATCATACATTGTTGTTTCTTTAGTTTACACCTTCCCATCAACTGTTCCTAATTTAGCACAGTTTCATTAAAAAGAATCACTCGTAACCATATACACTTGATCTTAACCTCATAAACCAAGTCATCCACTCATCTTGGAAATGAACTGGAACTCCTATTATAGGCACTTTATATCTATATCAGCAAGAACTGTGGAAAGCATTAGCTCCAAATTCAAGGATCTGTGAATAAAAAGGCAAGTGTTTTTAATTCCAATTCTCGTCTACAAGGGTCTCAAAGCCTCTATCCTTTTAGCTCCTCCAAGTACATCTTGAAAATCAGTAGAGTTATTTGTGGATCAAAAATTAGAAAAAGGCGCAGACCTCAAATTTATTGGTTGCTGTATCTTTAGAAATATTATTCTACACAATTTTGAAAAAAAAAAAAAAAAACATATGGTTTACGCCTTGCCCCTCAAATCAATTGCACGAGTTTATTATGAAACACCTCAAAACTCACACATTAAATGCAATTAGTAATGCTTATGCCTCAAACCCAAGCCTCAGCAGCGTCCATCCGTTTGGTTGTATTTTTCAAACATTTAATTATTGACTTTACCTTTTTGAGTTATTTCTTGATAACCTAAAATATTTTAAGGGTTCTTTATTTTCATTTTTCTACCTACATGGAAGGAAGATGAGAAGGATAATACACCATTGCAATCGGAGGATGATGACAAAGAACATAAATACGCTTATAATGAGGATGATGACAATGATGTTAATCTATGGTGAATGGAGATGCACTCCTACTAGGCAAATGTGTCTATATCCATGTCCGGCACATATTGTATAGTGTTGAACACCTACACTCATACACTCGATGGCATGGGTCAACAAGTCACACGAAGTATCCTATTTTTTAGATAACTTCTAAATTTCTTATGTTCGTCCTCGTGCAAGTGTTCAACATGGCATAAGTTGTGTCCTATATTAAAAAGTAAAAAAATTAAAGATATAATTTATTTATTTGAAATTGAAATAATTTAAATTGATATGTCCCCAGCGTGTCCGTGTGCTAATTTTTAAACAAATATGTGTTCGAGGTGTCCATGTTATGTCTGACACACGTGTTTTGTGTGTGTGTGCGCGCGCGCAACTTAGATATTAATAGATACCCAAAAAAATGTGATGATATAAGAAATTTTAAAGTTGTCTCAACTTTTAGTAATAGTATTAATGAGTGATCTAATTAGTATTAATGAGTAATTAAATAACAAATTATAATCTAACTTCGTTAATCAATTTTTATTATGAATTATACTAAGCCCAGTTCGGTAGATAAAATCTAGATTTTAATTTAAGTAAAAGTTAGCAACTAACTTTAATAACACATTTTATAGAATCCACAATTTTTCAACTACACATTCATCAATTTTTATCAAAATATATTGTAAATCTAATTTTAATCCCCACCAAACAATGTCTAAATGATTTATTGTATATTACGAGCATATTTTTGTATTTTTATATTCTCCTGAGTTCCTTTATTGTTATATTTTAAGGCTTACACCTCGCCTCATAGAAATAAAATGCCTCACTACCTGATTAAGCCTCTTTAAGCATTGACTAAACACAATGAGCAAAAATTATTCTAGAAGGTGCATTTAAAAATTTCAGATATCACAAGGTTCCACCAAATGCACAAAGAAAACTCTTGTGACAGCCATGGTTTAAAAAGGCGGTGGCACGCCCACATGTAGTATGTCTCGAGGCGGTATTTTTTAGGCTAAAAATCTGAGGCTTACGCCTTTAAATCTGAGGCGCACGCCTCATGGAGCATGAGGCGTGTGCCTCATTTAAAATTTGAAAGGGATCATTTAAAAAGGCATTTTGGACCCAAACAAAACAATATAATACCTAGAAAACTAAGCAGCAGCCAGAAATAAGAAGACAAAAAAGAAAATTCAAAAATCAACCTTCAAAAAACTAATGACTATATATCTTATTTACTATATACTCCAACTTTGATTTTTTTGTATTTTTGTATTATTTTATAATTCTTTTACTTAAGGAGTGTATTCAATTGGGACTTTTAAAGACTTTTGGAGACTTAAAAAGTTTCGGTGTATTCAATTGAGACTTTTAGAGAGTCTCTAAAAGTTTAGGTGTATTCAATAAAGACTTTTATAGACTTTTAAAAAGTCTCTACAAGTTACGGAGTATTCAATTGAAACTTTTTCTAGGAATCTCTACAAGTTTTGGGGTATTCAATTAAGAATGACTTTTAGGGAATTTATAACTTTGTAGACTTTCGGAGACTTTTTTGCAAAAAATATAAATAGGAATTCCAAAAAGAAATCTCTCATCCATCAAGAGATTTCTTTCTAACCGGGTCTTCTTTTTCCTCTAGGGTTTTCTCCTCTTCCAATCAGGTAACTTTTCGTTGAATCTTTGCTATGTTTTTTTCTTTATTAACAAGGTACATCTCTTATCTCTCTCTCTCTCTGAGTTTTGTATTTAATTTATGGATAAACTCATCTCCGAAACTGCAATGTTGAAGAAGACACCAGAATAGTTTTTAACTCCCAAGATTTTCTAGTAATATGGGAATTTCAGGAATATTATAATATGTTTCTGGAATTTGTGGAATCTCAAGTGAATTTCTGAATTTATGCTTTCTGGGAATTTCACGAATTTCTTGCTTTCTAGATATATAAAGCCTAACATGATTACTGGTAGATATTTACTTTGGCTACATGATTTGGATATATAACAAACAAAGCCTTCTGATAGATATTTCATAATGTTCCAAGTGAATTAATGCTTTCTGGTAGATATTTACTTTGGCTTTCACGACATATCTCCCGCTGAAATCCAAATCCATAGTGAAATCCAAGATAGTTACTCTTGGCAGCTGTGGATGAAAGTAAATAGTTACCATAAAAATAAAATTTCATGAATTTCCACCTTATGTTTCTGGAATTTGTGGAATCCCAAATGAATTTCTGCTTTCTGGGAACTTTAAAATTGTTTGGGATTTCCGTTTGGATGGGATTCTAGAAATTCAGTTAATCATCTAATTAGTTGGTCAATCAAAGTAAGCTTACTAATTTGCATTATTGAGGCTAATAGGCCATAATCCTTTCACAGCTTATTTGAGAAATTCTGGTTTATTTATATATAATTTTTCTCTGCCCGCGACTCTGAGTTCAAAACCGTGTGCGATAATGTGAAGTCTGTGTTTGCTTTTGAGCTGCAATTTAGTTGTGTTTGCTTTACTTTTTGAGTTGAGAAATTCAGGTAATGATTTAGCTGCAATTTTGTATTTGCCTAATTATTTGTTCTCCAATTATATGACAATAGTATTAATGGAAGATTCTACACAAGGAAATGACAAGATTCAAGGAAGAGGTACCGAAAAATATGATAAATGGATATGGGAAGAAAGCAATGAGCTTTTAAAACTTATGGTTGATGCTGCCACTCATGGTTGGCGTGATAGTAATGGTGTGTTGAGCAAGATAACTGTAGAAAAACATACACTTCCCCATCTTAACCAAAAACTTGGGGTTGAAAAGACTTATACCCAATATAAAAGTCGTGTAAAATGGTTTAAAAAATAGTATAAAAAGTATTCTAAGCTCCTCCATTTCCATATCGTACACAAGCAGAACTCGTATTAGCTTGTGTAGGATTACACAATTTTCTTCGTAAAGAGTGTCGTTCCGATGAATTTCCAGTTGAACCTGATAACGAAGATTCTTCGTCTTCTTCAATTAATGAGGGGGAAGATTTTGGACCATTTTTTGAGACTCAAGAACAAGAAAGAGAAAATGCTAATGCTAATGCAAGGAGGGTTTCTATAGCAGCTGATATGCGGAATGATGTTGGAAATGTTTGATATATATATATATATATATATATATATATTTTATCATTAATAAAATACTATTATTTTTATTTTTATTTTGATTATTTGTTAATCTACTTGACGTGAATTGAATTTTTTTTTTTTTTTTTTTTTTTGGGAAAAATATTGACATGAAAAATACGATTTATTGCTTTGCATTTTCAATTATACGAATTGTGGATGATTTGGATATATAAGAAGTTGTTTAACATATTACATTATATATGTTTAATATTTTAAAAAAAAGTCTTTAAAAATCTCTAGTAAAAGTCTATAGAAATCCATGAAGAACTACTAATTCTTACCAAATCCACTAAAGTCTCTACAAATCCACGAAAGTCATCTACTTTAAAAAGTCTCCAAAAGTCTTTAAAAGTCCCCATTGAATACACCCCCCTTAGATTTTTTATTTTTTGTGGGCTTATGCCTCGCCTCATAAAGAAAAATCGCCTCAATACTTAGTTTTGCCTTTTTAAACTTTGGTGACAGTAATCAACTTCAAAAGCATTCCCTCAAAGCATCGCAGACAATTTATCATATATAGCGGGGAGTAAAATTCTAGGATTACAAGTTCAGTGGTAACATGCCCCAAAGTAGGATTGTTTGTTAGGAAGAGGGAAAGATGAGGCCCAAAGAAAATGTACAGCAAGGAGAGTTTAGAATAGTTGATTGTGCAACTTATACTGAAAGTTTGATGATTAAATTGCTATAAAGGCAATAGAAGAAACCTACGGTGCAATTTTCCCTACCATAAGTTTTTTACTCCTTTTTCTTCTTCACACTTTCTTCCACAGCCATTTACCAAAAAAAATTGAGAATTACTATTTAAAAAATATTGTCCTAAATTTCAGTGTGGCCAGTGACACCTCCCTCCACCAATGGTCTTAAGTAGAAAATTTTATAATGTGATCAAACTTATGTGAGTATTCATTCGCTTAATACATCCCATCCAGACTGGTCAATGTAAAGCTATTCCGCTTAAGTGCTGATTAGTCACCCACATCACCTTGATAGATTCAGCACACCATGACAACAAATGCAATTCCATATGCTGTTCATATCATCAATGCAACATATTAACTAATTGATTCCACTGGGATGGTGCCCAAGTGTGAAGAAATAACTTCTTCAGAAGGAGTTCCGAACTCAAATGAGGAATTTAGAAGTTCAATCCAATTAAACGCCTTACACCTTTTTGGTAATTTGGAATGTTTGTCAATTCTTGAACATTCCATTAGCAATGCATATTTCACGAGACAAAGTCACGGAGCAAAACAATACACAATTTATTAAAAAACTCTCGGAGTTAAACATTTATAATGCTTTTGCAGCCAAATCACCGTATCCAACCTAGCATTCATAGTCAATCAAATAAATGCTGGAACAGAAGAGTCATCTCATGCCATTTATTCATATAATCATATTCCATCAATCAGTGTCTTATCTAATAAATCTGATATCAATATTCTTATTTCATTCTTTCTCCACTGCACAATAACATATTTCACCAATCACAGTAATTAATACAAATTCAACAGCCTGAGGAAACAAATCAAATTTAGAAAAAACAAAAAAAAAAAAAAAAGGTAAAAGGCAAAACCTTTCTTTTAGAGAGCAACAACTTCTCAGCAATTGACAATCTGGGAGGTCGAAAACCTACTCTCTGTTCCTTCAATTTGTTAAGCCCCAAATCCTCAATCACACCCCCAAAAGCATCCCTTGGAAACACATCCTTCGGAGCAAACCCCTCACAAACCTTCGCCAACCGTTCCCGGGCCTCCCTCGTCAAGTCCTTCTCGGCCTCTGTCGGTACCCTCCCACCCCTCATCTTCCCCATCGCCGCCAACACCAACACCATCTCTGCCACCTTATTTACATTCACAACCAAACCCCCAGCCCCAGCCATTCTAATTCTCTTGGCTTCTTTCAACACTTCCCCATCCTGTTTAGCCGGTCTTTTTTCACCCACGCCCTCCAATCCTACTCCAGATTCAATCTCCAACGTCGATTCCATCTAACACAAAATCCTACTTCACAATTACCTCAAAACCTCCATGGAAAGCACCGTCTCGGTAGATTCGAAACAAAATCCTTCGCGATTGGCGTACAGACCTGCAGAGAAGAGAGACGAGTAAAGCCATAAGAGGGGGAAGAGAGAGAAGGAAAACCCTAGAAAGAGGGAGAAGAAGAGGGTAATTTTGGGGGAAAATTAAAATTTATAATCATTAAAAAAACTTAAAAATAAACCTTTTTTGGCGGGTAATTGAGATACAAAGCTTAAGAGTAAATCGTATAAGTGAGAGCCAGGTTGGGCAAAAGACTTGAGAAGGCAGGGACGAGGCAGTTTTAGAGCGAGAGAGAAAGAAAAGAGAGAAATAATTTTCGTATTTTCTACTGTTAGACGTTTATATAGGATTTAGTACGAGGGTTGCACAGTGTCGGCCGTGCTACTCTCTTCTCATTTTTACACGTTTGCCCTGTTTTTTTTTGTTTTTTTTTTTTTTTAAATTAAGGCAAAACAACCCGGGACCGGGGCCGACCGGATCCGGAAAATTGTACGCCAAAATTAGTTGACCGGAATTTAATTAAAATAAAATGCATACACACTTGTAAATTTTTTTATTAGAAGGGTAAATGAGGGGAAAATATTAATTTCATGACTTAATGAGGAAATTTACGAAAAAGTATCAGAGAAAATGAAAAATGGCTCATTACGAAAAAATTGACGTATTTTTGTTACTTAATTTGTGAAAAGCGTGAATGAAAGCAACGAGGTGATTTCTGAAATAGAGACGTCATTGCCTTGTAAGGATCGTTTGTATTTATAGCATGATTAATAGGTATAAATAGTATAAATTTCTACCAAGCATGCAAAAGATCATAATTAAAAGAATGCATTCGTAAGGATCGTTTGTATTTATAGCATGATTAATATGTAGAAATAGTATAAATTTCTACTAAGTATGCAAAAGACCAGAATTAAAAGAATGCATTTGTTTGATGTTGAAAGAAGATACGATGGCTAACTTGGTTAGAACGTTTTAAGAAATTGCACTTGTACTCAAGTACATGATAATGGTTGTAGGCGTATTCAAATAGTTTAATCTTTAAACTGAACTACAGTTAAATATATCTTTATTTAAAAAAATAATGAAAATGTGTGAATAATTACGTTTTCCCATCACATGTGGGGTTGGCATTTAAAAAGTGAAACTGAACAAACCAACTAACATAAAAGAAAACCGACTAATTTTGATCGATTTTTCTAGTTGTTCGATTAGGGTCCATTTCTTTTCTATAAAATAAAAAAAAAAAAATTGTTGAGTTAGGTCAAGTTTCGAGTTGCTCTATAAAATCCAAAAGTATCCGAACTCAACTCGAACCGAAAAATTAAATATATATTTACGTATATAATAAAATAAAGAAATCAAATATATATATTTTTAAATATTGAAATGATTAAAAACTAAAGTGTCTAAAAGGACCAAAACCCTAAGGAACAAATCTTTGATCTCTCCCTCATCTATGTGTGGACTTTAGTCATTTGTTGTTGATTAAAGTGATAATTTGCATGGTTGATTGAAGGTGGTAAACTTAATATCTACTACTTTAAACTGAGGTTCAGTATCATTAGGGTGCAAGGTGGAATTTGTGTGAAAAGAAAACGAATCGTAGAAAATTGAATTCACTAAAATTTATTTTAGAGAGAATTATAATTATTGGCGTTTGATTGGTATAATTTTTCACCCAATTCGTTTGACTTTGTTTTTATGTAAATTATTACTTTTTAAGATAAATTTTTTTACAATCTGTATTAAAATTTATTTTGATTGCCAAAAAAATTTTAAAAAAATTAAAAAAAATAATTTTTGAAATTTTTTTGTGTTCGTTTGACTTTATTTTTCATGCAAATTGTCAATTAAATGAATAAATTTTTTTACCATTGGATTTAGAATATATTTCAATTGCCAAAAAGTATTTTAAAAAAAAAGATGAAAAATACTTTCCCGCCAAAACCATGAAAAAATAAAAGGTGAAAAATGTGCTTTAAATTATTGTATTTAGAAAAGGTGAAAATGAATTTCATGGAAAAGTTGTGCAATCAAACATCAAAATTAAGCATAGGAAAGAAAAACCTTGTCCACCATTTTCCACCCTAATCAAACGGATCCTTGTACTTTGATCAACATTTCGATAAACACACCTTGTCCAACAGACTTGGGGTCCACTTATCGTAAACTTGAATTCTCAGACGAGTGGAAGTGCGGTTTACAAATAGGTGGATTACTTTTATTCAATAACTACACTATATATGTACACAACTTGAACTTGTGCAATATATTACAGAAGTCTACAATCCACAATCCACGCAATTCATCCATGAATATGTATATCTATCAATACAATATATACAAGGAGAAATGTCACAAAGAAGCCTTCAAAGTGGGGAATTACTGCTGTCAACGACTCGAGTTCCAGCATTTCGCAAACGTAACAGTCTTGAGGATATTTCCTCATGCTGATAGTTTTGAGGCTGGAACTATTTCGTGGTGAAAAAGATATAGTCGTCAAATAGAACAGGATTAACGGAAGTAAAACTGCTGGGTAGATGCCAAATCACTACAGACGAGAACCCAAGAATCTGAGCAGAAGATTTGAGCATTTTCAAGCTTATAACCATGGAAAGATGGCAAGTGAAATCCTTTCCAGAGTTGTAAGTTTACATATGGCACGAGCACAGTCTTCAGCATAGTGGACATCACTGTCTGCAAAGATTATTGGGTCTCAGCAAGTTGCATAATCAACATACAAAGACGATGGGATTTATGACCCATTGCAGGTGCTCAAAAATCTCACTGAAAATAAATGAGGAAAATATCTTTCACCAGAAAAAAATATCGTTTTTACTTAGAGTGTGTTTGATAGAGATTATTTGGGAAAAATGAATTTTAAAATAGTGATATGATGGGAAATGTGTGGTTGAAAAAGAAGGAAAAGTTATTGATGTGATGGAAAATATTATTTTATTGAATAATGTGTGATTGAAAATGAATAGAAGAATGAGAATGAAAATGAAAATGTAGGTCAAACGGGGCCTTAGTAAGTAAAATATTCAAATTTGTTGAGAATAAAAAGTTACTTTTACTTCTTTTAAGCTTTTAGCCGAAAATGCTCTAAGATCTTTAAATAAAACGATGACAAACAAAAGAGGCCAAATTCGAAAATGCCAACTGACACTAAGGCCCCGTTTGACCCACATTTTCATTTTCATTCTCATTCTTCTACTCATTTTTAACCACACATTCTTCAATAAAATAATATTTTTCATCACATCAATAACTTTTCCTTCTTTTTCAACCACACATTTCTCATCATATCACTATTTCAAAATTCATTTTTCTCAAATAATCTCTATCAAACACACTCTAAATTTAGATGTTGGTATGGCGAAGCCGAGTTTTAAAATAAGTCAAGAAATAGGACTGTTAGCATTGGATGACCCCAAGTTTTTGCAACATAATGCTATACATTACACCATGCATATAAAAATCCAGATTTCAATGTCGGAAAGTTAACATGTAAGCCCTCACTTCCTATGTCGCTACTCTTTTCTTTCAGTGAATTCAGGGCAGATTCCACTGTATGTAAATACAAAGAAGCACGGTTCTACAAAACCGAGATAAGTGCTCGTATCTTTCTTATAAATGACTTGTACACTATGCATATGACTATCAAATTTACCCACAGAAATTAAAAGATCAAACCAGGATACCTCGATTAGGAGCATGTGCAAGTCACCAATTTCGCTCCACTTGAGAGACATGGTGAAGTCATTTAACTTTACGCTTCCAGTAAGACCATTCTGTGAAATTTCTGCAGATATTGAAGCACTGATGGACTGCAAAAAACCAAATGTGTCATTTTCTAGCCTATTGACACGCATTAAGTTCATAAAGTTAACAAGCAATTGATAAATAAAATCACATACTTTAAATGACAAAGCAGGCATGGTCAAAATGCTATCGATCAAAATATTTCTTTAAATTAGGATTACCATTAATTGTCAATAAAAAGGATCTATAAATTTGAAGTATTTCTGCTGTAGAATAAGTCATCTCAAAAACCTTGGACACTGTCTAACAAGGTTGAAGATTTCCCGAGTCTGCATTTTTCTCCTTTATGTTGAACAAATGCAGACAGATCATCAACAAGAAGGATACAAGATCCGAGTTGCCGTATTTAACAAATTACGACCCTATTAAAGTTCAATCAAAGTTCAATATTTAACAGCATTACAGGGAAATGAACCTGAATTCTTAATATTGTTCGACTGTTTCTCATCAAAAAAAGATAATTCCATGGGCAAACTAAAAAACCTACCTTTGGAACAATGAACGAGACAAGTATAGTAAGGATATGTTTAGGATAGCTTTTGCTTCTACTTCTGCTTTATAGAATAGCTTCCTGAGGAAGTCATCCCAGGCCAAATTCCTCTAAAAGCCATTCTATTCAATATTAAACACTTCCAGAAAATTATTCGAACATAATCAAAAGCAGCTTCTTAGCCCTTGCATGAGAGAAATAATTTGAAAAGTGATTTTTTATGTGGAGAATGAGTGGTTAAAAGTAGGGAAAGTTGTGGGGAGACGTGAAAAATGATTATTTTTTTGGACGTATGCGTGATTGAAAATGAGTGCAGAAAAAAGTGTTTTTTCAAAAAACCACTTCCACACAAGCACAAGCGAGAGACTTTCAAAAAGTCCTATCAAACGAGCCCTAGAAGACTCAAAATTGATAGCCTTATAGAAAAATAAACAGTTGTTTCAGTAAGCTTACCATCGAAATGCATGCAACTGAGATTACTTCGTCTGCATTTAGAACATCAACCACCATATCTATGGGAATTGTGGCATGAATCTGCTGATTTCTGATTTCTATGATTGGGGGTGAAGAAACAGACATATTCAGAATAATGTTATCATTTGGATACATTTTGTATAACTGAGGAACAATAAACCTCCACTCAGCAGTGTTCAAGAGATATTGGTCTGGTACTTCGTCAATAATCCAATGCATCTTACCGGCCTGGGGAAAAAAAAACCCCAACTGTAATCTAGCTATCAGATGAGATAATTCCAATATAACCTAGTTGAACAATTCCCTTCAGGCAGGCATTTACAAATTAGCATCAACTGAATACAAATATGGATTGGGTGATATTATTACCAAGCAATTTGTGTATCTTACTATATATCCACTACTACATATGCATGGCGGCAAAAAGGGACTGCCACCACTTTGCTTGCTTTATCCGAATCATTTCTATCATTTAACCTAGTAACCTGCTGCTGGAAAAAACTAACCAGATCAGCACAGAAAATGCTATTTTCAATTATTTTTTAATTATTTATGGCTAGTCTTCCCGTAAAGACTTAGCATTTCTAAGATAAATCACTATCTGACTTTCCTAATCATTTTCAAGAATATGGTCTATACGTTCCATCTTCAACTGACAGAGTATATAAATTAAGAGCTTACTTCAAAGTAAACTGATGATGCTGACTTAAGAACATCTTCATGCAATGAGATGCTGACCATTCTATCCTCTGTATTGCAGGAAGATGAAGCTCCTAACATCCTATGGTAGTGGTTGCAAACCACAACATCATTTTTGGCAGAAAATAACCCATTGATTTCAAGGTCCAGCTCTGTTTCTGTCAACTCCGGGTCACCAATAAATGTAACATTCAAAGCAGCGATATCAGTTATTGGCACTTCTTTAGGAAGAGATTCCAATAAAGATGCAAGATTTACAATTCCATCTTTTATTTTTTTTGACACAGCATCTTCAACTGCAGAACTAATTTTACCCTCAAAAGCGTCAACTACCCTGAAAAATAGAAAAGGGAAATTAATCCAAAATGTTTTCATATACAAACTTCCATTAGAGTTAGAGAAGAAATAATAATATAGAAAAACAAATATGGAGACAGAATGGAAAGTGACAGGAAAAAGTTTTCATAGATAAGTTAATAGTTGCACAAGTAAACAGTTTTAATATACAATTCTATAAGATCTATTTAGACAAGTGAACATCAATATATATATAGTTTATCTAGCCAAGTAGCTGTCCTCTAACAGAAAGTTCTTCCTAAGAAGAATGCATTAAATATGTCCTGATATTTTTCCTAAAGGAGTTTCAGAAAGTTGAAAAAAAAAATCCCCTTTGGTTATAAGGGGTATAATCGTGAAATTGTGCTACAGTACGATTAAATGTGTGATAATGACACCTGATACGCGATAAAATCATGCCTAGATTGGATAACATGTACAGCAGAAATACAAGTGTCCTGCCATCATTATGCACATACACATTTAGGACACAATTACTTCACCATTATAAGAGGGGGGGGGGGGGGGGGGGGGGGGGGGGGGGGGTTGAATATATTACATAATTACAACCAACAGGCAAGAATTATCCAATGTCCATAAAGCAGATTTCTAGGGTAAGAGAGAGATACAACAACTTCACATTTATTCTGGATTAAAATATGAGATCACATCATTAGGCCATCGAGTAAGATTTTATATCAGGTAGAGATGTGAAAATTTGGATATATAATTTCTGAAAGAGAAAAATGACCACATAAAAATAATACCCTTGGTATAGCCATGATGCTCCACCATCCAAATCAATAGAGATAGCTTTGACATAACATCCACATTCCAAAACAGACAGCTTAAGAGATCCCTGTAGAGTCTTCAGGCTGAGGTTCAGCCCAATTTCCATGCCTTCAACCTTATACCAAGCAAAATCAGCAACTTAGTGTCGTTGTGGAGATAGAAGATGAATACACAACTGTAAAAGAGAATAACATAATTATTAAAACCATTATCATGAAATATGGGTTTTGGTTCCAGGATCCAATAGTTCCATTACTACCCCCCAACATGCATAACTCACTGCTCTGATTAAGAGAAATATTAAAAGTTTTTGAAACTAAGAGCGACAAGGCAATAATTCAAGCATGTGGCTTCTACATGGTCATTTTCATGGAGTCTTGAGAATATCCAGTCCAGTTAAAGAAACATTCTTGACGAATTATATCAACATTCCTATCTCTATGCCCCATAAACATGTTGCTATGGCACAAATGTAGATGTATCCATCACCATCATAGAATAATTAAAAAATGTAAGGCCGAATCAAGTACATTGACCAAGACGAGAATTGCACCTCCAATCAAGCTGATCCTGCACTTTGTATATGTTTATTCCTTTTTCCTATATTTCTCTTCTTTCTTTTTTGAGCAAGCCTTACTGTCTTTTGCAACTGTAAGTATATATCCTTCATACCAAATAAGGCAGTCTTGTTGAGATGGAACTTTTCATGCTTCAGAATCACATGGAATGTATTGGCTTCTCTAAGTAAACATCCAGTCTATTCGAACTGTCACTTAAAAACCCCTCCTATAATAGTGAGAAGAAGTGACTTGCTTATCATAGATACATAATAGACTACGAAACACATTGACTTGAGATTCTACATGACAAATTAAACCCCACAAGAATTTACACAAAGAATCATATAGCATCCAATTAATGACTCTTGTTAATAGCATACCTCAACTGTGGCACTTCCTTCATCCGAAATAGTAATGGGAAGTAACCAAGTGCTGTATGAATACTTCCAATTCATACTCAAATTCGCAGAGGCCCCATAAACAGCTATAACAATTCCAGTATCTCCAGTTTTCACAGTAGAGTTAATCACGTGGATTCTTTGAATGGTAATATTCGAAAGAACTATCTTGACTTTACCTACAACTGGGATTTTCACAGACTTTTCAATCTTGCGCAGCTCGAGTGGAACGAGTGAAGTCTCAGCTTCTTCTATTAACAAATCCTTAAGAAAATCAAGACCCTTGTTGGATATTTCTACTTTGATGTGCCCTTCTTCATCAGATTGAGCAGGGGCATGGAAAAAAATTAACAAGAATAGTAAGCGAAGAAAGATATTTCCATATGCCATGAAAAATCTGATGAAAGAAGAAGAAGCCCAGATGATACAAATTGGATTTTAATTAGATTGAAGTAGTAACATATGATATAAATTTTAATAAAGTATCAATTGGGACAGGAACTGGGAATTGGGATGGATAATTAATTCTTGGAATATTTTTGTCCTTTTGGATGAAGTTCCAAAAATGAAAGCAAACGTGAGGGTTGAGGTGGCAATTGAGTCGAGTAATTTATGGGTTCGACTCGTTTAAAACAAATTGTTTGAACTCGTAAAAAAAAGCCTAAGCCATGAGCCGAGTTGCTTGACGAGCAGCTCGTGGCCTCGTATACGAGCCGACTTGGCTTGTGACTCGTCAAATAATTAAAAATAAATAAAATAGTTAGACGAAAATGTATATTTTAAAAGATATTTAGAAAATGTGTATAAAAAAGGGTCACGAGCCGAGCTCCTACTCCGTTTGTCCTTACCCACGAGCTCATGGACCGAGCCGAGTCGAGCTCAACCTTTTTTTCACAAGCTGAGTCCGGTTCGACTAGTTGCCCACAAGCTTGTTGGGCAACGAGCTCGAGCTCGATCACGAGCCGACTCGATTCGATTCGACCTATTGTCACCCCTATGTGAGG
Organism: Osmanthus fragrans; assembly: GCA_019395295.1. Classification (NCBI taxonomy): domain Eukaryota; kingdom Viridiplantae; phylum Streptophyta; class Magnoliopsida; order Lamiales; family Oleaceae; genus Osmanthus; species Osmanthus fragrans. The sequence continues at coordinate 6,395,494 of CM033342.1, forward strand.
GAATCATCGTCATTGACAGGATCATCACCGTATGTTATATTGTCAAATGATGTGGGAATTTTCACACTGGCCTAGTCAAAACCCCACTTTCCAAACAAGTTCAACTTGCTATCTTGAATTAAGCCCCGTTTGGCTTTCATTAGATTAAAATTTATTCTTTGTTTTTTATCTATACAATTTTTTATAAAATAATATTACACGTAACTCAAAACTTTTTCTTCTTTTATAATCACTCATTAAAAAAACCTTATTCCAACGATTAAAATTTTTGAAATAATGGGAGTCAAACATGACTAAAACGGTCTCTTTAACATTAAAAAGATAGCAATAGCCTTCTTAAAATTAATAATTACTAAAATATGATAGAATAAAGAGAGATTATCACCCTTTCAATTACGAAACAAGAACAAAACTTTCCAATTAAAATTTCAAACTGAGCCCCTATTTGCAAGGGCAGAGCCATGAATGATCCAGTGCGGACATGAACTTTGGCTCATTTCCTTTAAGAAAAATGCTACTCAAACAGGGAAAAAAAGAGGAAGAAAAATGGGGTGATGTAGCAACTCATGATTGAGTGTTTTGTTTTTCCAACTTTCAAAGAAAATCTGTCAAGTGTAGTCTGGAAAAAAAAATTATGTCATTGAGTTTGGCCATGTAACATGATTGTTCCTTTAAATTCTCACTGCCCACAAACAGTGGCGGAGCAGTTGGAAATTTACAGTGAAGGGATAAGGGATGGAGTGTGAAAGATGACTGGATTGGGCCAATTTTATTTTATTATTATTATTATTATTATGGCCTTTTCTTTGGCCTCTTGTTTAAAAAAATAAAATAACCCAATTCTTTTGGACAATGGACAACCGGCTGCTTGCTTAGTTCGTAGTTGGTTGAATGGTTTGTATTTGTTTCACAATTCAATTGCAAAATCAAATAACATATCCTTATCCAATCAAATTCCAAACCCTCCCTCCCCTGCGCACTCAGTCTCTATCAGCTACTGCATGGTCCTGTATCATATAATATAGTCCTAAGCATAGCTCCTGCATCTTGGTTATATTTATGCGTTTTGCCTTTCTTCATCTCACTAATTGCTTCACATGTAATTTGACCTGAGTATACTTTTTTATCTTGTTTTTCCACTCGTAATTTAAACGTGGACTTTGGACATCTAGTGAAGTAAAAGCTTGTTTGTCTTGAAAAAATTCATCACTGGTTTAGACTTTAACGTCTTGATTTGTAGGCAGCTTCTCTCTGTGTGTGTATTTCTATTCTTCAACATTTTGTGTCCTTATTTTTTAAGGAGATTCTTATATTATTTATTTTTCTTTGCAGTTTGCAGGAAAGCAGAAGATATGATTCCATTCGCAGATATGAGATGCATCATTTGTGAATGAATGTATGTCCTGTGGAGTACATATATACATCGTTTATGAATGAATGCATGTCCTGTGGAGTATATATATAAAGGGGTAAAATTCATTGGCAGGACTTAAATTTCAAGTAGGTCACTTTTTTTTACTGGTATCAAACTAGTCATTGATCTTCTTTGAAAATATGTGATATTTTTTGAATCAAAACCAGCACGGCTAAGTTTGTCATAAAAACAACAATTGAGAAAGAATGGTTAGAGCATGTAACGGATACGAACACATCAAAAGAATTGTCTCTACACAGAATAATATTTCTGGCTCCCTCCCTACCTATTTGACAAATATTTTTTCAAAACTTTTTTTTCTTATACTATTCACATAAATCTAAAAAAAAATCTTACTTTTTAACCACACATTTTGCCAATAATTTATTATTTAAAAACTCGTTCTACACAAAGAATTATTGTCAAACATGAGCTAAAGTCTTTTTCTTTCTTTGTTTTCTCCCTCACATTTAGCAATTCTTTCATTTTTCATCTTCTTCAATACTAAAACCTCAAAAAAAAAAAAAAAAAAAAAAAAAAAAAAAAAAAATTCAAAAGTTCAACATAAAGAGCTCATTAATATCCATTACTTTAAATTGGTAATTATATTTATGTATATTTAATGATTTGTTAACCTCAAAAAAATGTACCTATGAGCTTTTAACCGATCTCAGAGTCTCTTACGTCTAGTTCAGCCTTTCTTCCTGCACACTAGGACAAACCGTTCGTTGCACGTGACCTTCTCCGAAAGGGGGAGCCGGTCGCACATACTCCGAATGTCAAATCAATAGGAGTGGGAAAAAATGTTGAGGGTGGGAGGGTAAAAAACGTGAGCCTCCTCAATAAAAATAAGGGGGTTGGCCTCGGGGAATATAAATAGAGTAAATAATAGAGAGAATAGTTAAGTTGTGTTGAGTGTACAAACTTGCATTACCTTTGAATGACATCGAGTGTGAGCTTTTATAGTAAAAGAGGATGAGTAAGAACCCTTGGATGAAGAGACATGTGGCCTCATCCTAGCGGTTGGGCCTCTTGTCATAGACATCAATCCATTTAATGTTATGATCATTTGCAGCCCTAGATCTGACATGTAAGTCTAGGATTGACTTGTATGATTGATTGAAACTGTCATTGCAGTGTGTTGTCACATCACCCACTTGCCACGAGATCTTTTATGAAGATCTTCCCTGAAATGCCTCTACCAACCTTGCCTCGTCCATAAGGGCTCGACTCTCTATAGGGGTTCAATTAATAGGGGTTCGTCCAATTGGGGCTCGGCCCATGAAAGCTCGACCATGAGGGGTCAGCCAAAATTCAACTATCATGTGTTCGAAATGATATGGGTTGGACAATTGGTACAGACTTCTGCCACGTGCTGCACGGTCAGAGCTCCCATTTATGGGGAGCATAACAATGTGTTCGTCAAATTAATTTTCTTTTTTAATTGTTAAATCTTATATATATAAAACAAAAAATGGTAAAAAAAATCATCTTGGTAGAAGTTCGAAGGTTCAAACCGTTTGGGCCATCTGAACAGACGACTCAGGCCTTTTCCATCATCCTTTTTTTTTTTTGGGCTTTTTTGACATTTCTTCATCTAACTTTATTTTTTTAATATTGAATTAAAAAGCAGATATGGAATCAACATCAATGGTCATGGAACTAGACAAGTGATGGAGAAGGTGTTTCTGTAATTTTTTTTTTTTAATATCGACTACATCATATAGGGACATGTAACGTGATCTACAAAATATCTTCAACATTGATCTCTCTAAATACGGTATGGATTTGGGATTCTATTTTCCAAACATTTGAATATTTCGATTTCACTAGTAAAGATTACTTCTGAAGTGTAAGTAATATGGCTAATTCAACTTAACAAAGGCCACAATTCTCATCTTTGCGTAACTTTAGTGGAGAAGAATACCCCCGAGAATGAACACAAAATATCTAATAAAGTGGATCGTAATGTGGATGATTTTTGGGACATAGTAAATGTAGCTCAAGAGGATGACGTAGTTATTTTAGATACAGTTACTATACATCATGATCTCACTGTTACGCACAGACCTTTCGAGAAAGTTTAAGACAATAAAAAGGAAAATTCATTTACAAAACAGGATCCAAATCGCTTTATTGAGTCAGAGAAATGAGTGATGTGAGAAACTCATAGGTTAGGCTAAACACATGATCTTCTAATTTTTCGCTTTGGCTCTCACTGATGAAGATTTGCAGGTTAGTCAATTATTTGATACCAAGATAGATCTTCAAGAAGTCGTGCACATAATTGCATTGAAACACAACTTCAATTTCAAAGTGAAGAAATCAAACATGACTATCTACACAATTGTTTGTGTAGATGGACAATTACAATTAGCATTTGCAAGCAATGAAGTTTGACACAATTGATTTCATAGTAATTTACAAGTATGCACGAGAACATATTTGTCTAGTAGGTATTCATCGCAATGATCACAGATAAGCAATATCATAGTTTATTTGCAGACATGTAATGCACAAGTTTCAAGATTCAAGAACAATTTACAAATCTACGGACAACATTAATGACATTCTTCGAGAGTTTGGGGTAGTCATGAGCTACCAGAATGCCTGAAAGTCTAAAAATATGCATTGAAGGATTTAAATGATTCATCCTAGGAGAGTTGTGTTAAATTGATGAAGTATTATCATAATATAGGGAGGACTAATCATGGTTAGGTGATTATTATTGAGAATGATGACGACAATCATTTCAAATATTTCTCAAGGCTCTTAGACAATGTATTCGAGGATTTCTTAATTCAATGCAATCCCTAATTCTAGTCAATGGTACATTCCTACAAGCTAGATACGAAGACAAATTGATTATTGATATATGTCAAGATGCAAACATTCAAATTTGTATTCTTGCATTTTGCACAGTCGATAGCTAGAATGATCTAACGATACATTGGTTATCACAAAAGCTGAGTTAAGTAATTAGAAACGTCAAAAACTTTGCCTTTGTAACTGACCGGGGAAAAGCTATAATAAACGATATTATTGAAGTTTTCTCGATATACATCATGGTTTTTTCTTGTACCACATACAAGGCAAATTGATGACCTAGTATCGGGACACAGAGATCGTGTCGTTGTTTAGAAGAGCTACAAAGTCATACAATTTTGAAGAGTTTAATAAGCTTATGAGCAAATAGATTGTAAATATCATGTGCGAAACTAGGGATTGAAAATTGATACGGTTATATTTTATAGAAATTCGAAATAATATGATAACATCAAACAATGCAAATTCGCTCAATTCATTATTTTCAAGAATGATCGAGAGTTACCAGTTCTCATGATGATCAATCACATTCGTAGCAAGCTGCATGAATGGTTTCATAATGGACGTGAGAAATTACATATGTGTACAAGCATGCTAACCTCGACAATGGAAGACAAACTCTTCAAGATTGTTGAGATGACGAAGGGATATATGTAGAACCACTGGAATAGTTTCGATTCCCCGTGATAAGTGGAGTCAACATGGGATACATCGTGAACTTTAATGATAATACTTGCATGTGTAGAAAGTTTCAATTGAAGAGTTTTTCATGTACACACATAGTTGCAATGACTATGTATATAGAGGTTTTCTACCACACACTTTATGCATTCATTATTACAAAGCTCATTTTTGGATAGCAGAGTATATCAAAATTATAATTTTCTTGTCAAATGAAGTTGAATGGGAGGTACTCGACCAAATTCTCTCACTTAATAATTTGTTGTCACCCAAAATTGAACCGCGTACTCCTAGATGTAGACGTACGACTAGAATATCATCCAACAAATAGTTCCATGGATGTGTAATTTATGTTTGGGAAGATGTTTGATTTTATTTTTTCTTTCATTTTTCATTTTTCATTTTTCATTTTTTGATTTTTGATTTGATTATTTTAATTGTTTTAAGTTTGAAAATGTAAAGTTACTATTTTGTCCATTCTAAGAATTGATTGCAATTTGGTCAAAATTTAAATTTTTGGTCAACTAATAGAGATTTGGATGGAATTAATTCATTTAGGCTTGAGCTGCACATAGTTAAAAGGTTTGGTATGGTCGTTGTAACAAATGAAATGTTAAGAGAAAGTCTACAACCTTTCGAAAGGTTTGGGAGTGTAGCTGCAATTATCCCTAAAATAAACAAATTCGTTGAAATTAATAATTCATCTTCTTATAAGAAGAGAGAAAAATCTAAATTCATTGTGTGTGCACATATACATACAGAGATTCATGTATTTGAGGTTTTGCAGAGAAGAAAAATTACACAATGAGCATAGTTCTGAAAGAAACAATTAAAGTAGTAGTACACAGAATAGGCACTGCCAATTTAATTCATACTCATTAGTTCGATATTTTCTTGTATCGTCTGCTTTTTTTTTTTTTTTTTTGTTGTACTTTGGATGCCCTTTTATCTGATGAAGTTTTTTTTTTTTTTATTATGGCTATTTAATGTTCAAATTTTAGTCTTTAGTTTGAGCATTTCTATTTTTTGGTTTTGTTTTATTTCTGTAATATCTCTAGGGATGTCAATTCGACTCCAAAAAAACCCCTAACTGGCTCTATTTGTGATTCGTGGATAATGTCGGCCGAGCCAATGCTCAGGCCAAGCCCAGAGTCTGAGCTGGCCCACGTGACTCAACCAATAATTTTTGGCATGTGATTCTACAAGCAGGGCCGGCCCTGACTCAAGGCAAGTAAGGCAGCTGCCTTGGGCCTCATATTTTAAGGGCCTCTAAAAAAAAACCCCCAAAAACCACCCCAATCCAAAACCCCCTCAAATCCCTTGAATTTTTTCTTTTTGGCAGATGAAAAGTTCTTGGAAACCAAACGTTTTTAATCTTTTTCTCCATTCCAATGCAATCATCTTCACCAAATCAAGAACGTGATAAACTTGAAGAGAAAATACAATACCATTCTTCTAGCAAAATTTCCGGCTAGAAATTAGATTAGGGTCGATCTCTTTGTCTTCTTCTTATGCTTATGTTTTTTTGATCGATTTCTTATGCCCTTGCAGTTGCTATGTTGCAGATGTGAGATGATGAATCGCAGTCCACACTCCATGGATGAAGATGGAATTAAATCCCTGGTTCATGTCCTTGACCTGGTAAATTTACTTCTCGCTATCTCCTTTCCATTTTTTTTAATATTTGCAAATTTCAAGATATCTGTTTCTTCACATAAGAACTTAATATTCTGATTTTTAGCATTTTACGTGATTAGGTAATATGCAAAAAGATTAGAGTATAAAATATTTTCTTTTTTCAGTATCTATGTTTTTATGGTATTTCCTTGAGTAATTAAAAACTGTAATATGTTAAAAAGGAGAAGTGAAATGGCCAATGGGGAGCGGTGCAAAACAAACCTTCCCCGTTTATGGGTTATTGATTGTTATGCTCCATGAAACATTTTTTATAAAGAATTTTTTAAGCCTAGAACTTGATTCCTAGTCTTTGAATATTGAGACAATCAAACCTGAACATTTATATTTCTGAATCAATAATCATAATGAGTTGTGTCTTCAGTTTTAGGTGGTTGAATATGTTTTGGTTGTCCTGATCATCAATTGCAAAAGAGATACTAGTGTAGACTAATGTTGATCTTGATCATGTAAAATCCAATTCAGTTGAGGAATATATCTGGCCTAGTAACTGGCTTTATAAAAGATTCCAGGTGATTAGAAATAAGGGTCGTCGTGACTTGTGACATGGATGTTTAATAATTTGGCAGAATATGGATAACTAGCATTAGCATTTATACTTTCCACAAGGGAGGTGAGCGTTTAAGGTTTGATCTTTGCTGGATATATGGTGGAAAGAGATTGGGATTACAAACTGACTAGAAGTGGAACATAGTAAGATACGGGCCGCAGGGGTAGACTTCTTGAGATGACTGAGATGGATTCCAATTTGTTTCTCAGAAGTGATAATTGCATTAAGTTCATTTTTATATATTCACTAGTCTTTGCCCGTGCATTATTTGATGGTAATGTTAGTGTGTTAAAATAAAATATTATGTTGAAGGACCTCATAATAAGTAATCATCTAAGGCCTCTAAATTCTCAGGGTCGGCCCTGTCTACAGGCACCTACTTGCACACAAACAAGCGGCCGGCTCGTGTAACATGCCAAAAATGGTTGGTGTCACAGACCAAATTTTTTTGACTTGTGACGCAAACATGTATCTTACCAGGTTGTGTGCAAGCAGATAGCTATTCAATTGCCTGCATGTAGCTGTTGACAGCTACACAATACTCTTCAATTGAATTTGAAATTTTAATTTTAATTTGATTTTTTTTTTAATGGGCCAATTTTTTTGGTTATAAATAGGAAGGTAAAATTTTGGATTTGATATCAACTTCACTCAACAATATTTAATTTACAGTATTCTATTTTTCAATACTACTCTCCAACGTTTTGGCTTCGATATTGAGTTTCTTTTGCTATAATTTTAAGTATTCTAAATTTCATAGATTGATATTTTACTAGTGATGAAGTTAACCAATTTAAAGGTAATTTGATTACTCTATCCTGCTACGATGCATATAAAAATGTTCGAATTCACTTAGAGGGTATTTAAGAGGAAATACTCAAAATTAAAAGGTGAAAGAAAGAATCATTTGATTGTTGACAACAAATGACATGAAAAAAATTGGTGTTCAAAATAGAGTGGATATTTGGATAGCATATTGCAATTATTGTGATAAGAAACTTAGTTGAAAGCCCTGTTCAAGCACATCTCATTTGAATAATTACATAGCAAGGACTTGCAAAGCTAAACCAGTCGGTCTCAACCCAAAAAAGATCGAACTTGTGTTCGGTGGTTCTGGTTCTACTCTTTCCAATTTCGTATATTCATAAGAAAAATTTCGCGAAAGAATAACTGCATATGTGCTTGCAATTGAGGTGCCGCTTATGGTGATCAACTCTATTCACTTTATCCAACTCGTGTAGAACTATCTCCAACCTAGATATATTCTTTATTGTAGAAATACTCTTCATACAAACTCTGTAATTATATAACAAAAGAAAATAAGCGACTATTAAAAATCTAAAAACCTTTGATAATGTTATATCATTTACCTCTGATTTATGGATAGGTGGTAATAAAAGATTATATTACTACTGCAACGTATTACATTGATCACCTTTGGATTCTATATGAAAGGATTATTACATTTAGATTAGTAGAATATCTATGTAATACCACTAACATATACGTGGTTTTAAAAGAGATTATACAAGAATTCGGTATGCAAGAAATTGTTTGAAATTTTAATTTTGACAATGTTAGTGCGAAGAAAGTTGTTATTAAAAATTTCATTAATGATCTGGACCCTACATTTCGAAGTTTTTTTTTCATCAGCATTGTGTATGTTACATTATCAACTTGATTGTAAAAGATGGTTTAGAACATATAAGAGGAAAATTAGACAAACTATAAATTTCATTACTATGTCACGATAAAAAAAAAAAAAAAAAAAATTTAATAGTTTATGTGCAGAGCATGGCTTAGAAGTGAAATTATTTACTACTGATGTAACACATAGATAGAACTCTATATATCTTATGTCACTTTTACTGTATTACAATGGTAGGCATATTTACGGACCCAAACATAATTTGGAAGATAGAGATTGGTTTATTGCATTTTGTGTGAAGAAATCCTCAAAACAATTTTTTCATGCAACAAACACTTGCCGCGATATTTATTATCCTACATTTTCACTTGTTTGATAACACTTTTCTACATTGCAAAAAATTTAATAAACATAGGACTATGCCAATTTTTGTTGATATAATCTTTTCTATGAAGTTAAAATTTTGCAAATATAGGGAAGAGTTGCCCCTGTATTTTTTTAGACTCGGTGATGGATCTTCAAGTTAATTAATTAGCAAAAAAAGCTATTATAAATGAGATTTCAAATTACATGAATATGGAAATATAACATGTATATATAGAATCTTCATTTTGTGAAAAGTATGAATATTATGCTGAAAAATGAGGTCAAAGCAATTCTAATTCTCGAAGTACATTTTCAAGAAATACTACAAGGAATTATGATGATATATGGAATTTTTTAAACGACAATACAAGTTCTCTCTCATTTAGTTCTAGTTTATCTATATCTAGAGCGATAGATATTTGTAGTACAAATATTGAAATTCCCTATGAGTTAGCTAGGTATGTGTGTGGATGTTTGTAGTGTGTTACAACCACAAGGCGTGTTGCAACCACAAGGATTAGAGGAATATATATATATATATATATATATATATATATATATTTTTTTTTTTTTTTTTTATCATGGTGGAGGTATAATTAAAAGCAGTATCCAATTGTATCAAAAATTGCATGCGATCAATACTACGCATCAGAAGCTACATTTAGTTTAGATAGTAGAATTTTGTTAGACAAACGATCAAGACTAAAAGAAAATATATTGGAGACTCTAATATGCTTGAAGGATTGGAAATGTGTAAAATTACGTCTTGAAGAACAAGTTGATAATATAATGGTCGATAAGTTGCAACAAATTTAAGGGTAGGATACTGTAAGTTTTTTAATTAATTTGTTGACTTAATTACGTAATTTTTGAATTCATTTATTTAAAAAAAAAAATTGTACACAAAATATTTTATTCGTGTGAAATTTGAATTCTGCTTACGTTGATTGTAGTTGGTCTCAAACCTGAAAAAGGTGAAGGGTTGTAACTTTTTAAATATATAATAATAATTAGTATAAATTGCACGAAATTTATATAATTAAAAAGAATTTAGAAATTCACGAATTAAGAAAAATCAAGTTGGCTTAGCTTGGTAAGGCTCGAGCTTAAAGCTCAAGCCAAGTCTCGATTTTTCATTCGATCTTTGGCTCTGGCCTGAGCCATTTTTTTGCACAGGCCGTGCACGAGTTCTAAGTCTTAACTCTTAGCTCGTGAGCTAACTCAACTCAGCTCAGCTCGTTTACATGACTAAATATCTCACAGCTTGTGTATGGACTTGGGTCGGGAGATTTGTTGCGGCTCTGGACATAAGGATTTGTTCTACATTGAGGATAATGATGTATAGTTTAAGGATGTAAGGGATTCAAACTTTTCTTTTCAAGGATTGTCATTAGTAGTTAAAATATTCATTTTTATTGTAGTTTTATATGTATTTTAGGTGATTGAAGCTCCTCTGCCAAATTCAGGATTAGATATTGCAGTTGTTGCTCATTGGTTAGCTGTTGAAGAAGTTCAACCTGCTATTCCAGAAAATCCTCATCCTGAAGGTACTACTCGAGTACAATGATAGACCTAAAACATGAACAACACATTGATTAAGGTGGGAAGAACACAAGGTTATAGTCTAGGCATAGGCTTTAGCAATTTCATTGGGTACTCATTTTGTTTGTTTTTTTTTTTTTCTTTCTTTTTTTGGATTACGTCCCATTACTGACGCACTCACCTACCCTGCCTTGAGCTTTGGTGGAGGGATAAATCGCAGATTATGCCTCCAAGAGTGTAGGGTGGAAGGCTACTCTTTAACTCCCACTTATCAAGGGTCTCATCCATATTTCAGGATTCGAACCCTTACCTGACAGTTGCAAGTGAGGCTAAATTTTTTCCACTCTCCCCTTTCATCACTTGAAGATGTGTCCTGGGGGCATGTTTGCTCTCTTATTTTATTTAGCAGACATGGTTAATGTTAAAAACTTATTGATTATGTCTTTTAGGTTCAGAATAAATTTCATGGTGCTACTCTTCCACCGTCAATTAATATAGAAAATGGAATATCAGATTGGTTGGTTGATACTTTTGAACTTTTACATTAAGCCCCATGTCAAAGCTTTTGATGTTATTCCAAATTAAGATGACCGAAAATGGAACATTTTAAGTAAAGAGGAGGTAAAAGATAGCCCAGTGCTGGCACTTCATTTTTGAATTGTAATCCCGCTCTAAACTCGTGGAAAATGCCTGGGAAAAACTGGTTTCGTGTGCAATTTGATTTTTATAAGCTTAGAATTGCTTAAAAATTTTGATTCAAAAGAAGGGAGTTTCTTACATTTGGGTGCTAATTATTGTTAAATAGTTTCACCAATTGATGGCTTCTGTGATGACATGCCTGGTTGCAAAAAGACTAGGAAATAAGCTCTCCGACAATCATTGGGATCTCAAAAACTTCACGGCTAATTTGGCTGCTTCAATATGCAAAAGGTAATGAATGTCATAATTGCTCACCATTATGAGATGATTGAATAATGGTGTACATTCTCTTAAAAAATAGTCCCTATATTCTAAGGATCGAGAACTAGATTGTACTTGTCATTTCATATGCAGGCTCGGATAATTTTTTCCCAATTGTACTTGAGCAGATTTGGTCACGTTTAACACAAGAGTCATACTACAGGAACATCATGGGTGACCGCAGGGATGACAGCACACTCACATGCGGAGAAATATTATTTTATTCACATGAGCCCCGCACACTCACATGCGATCACCCATATGGGTAGAGTATCATTTTCCTTAACACAATCTCCAGCTACGTGTCATCGGGACATTGTTGTATGCTTTCTTAGACCCGTCAAAAGCACTCCTTCAACATTATGGTACAATTCAAGGTCTAGCAACACTTGGACATAGTGTGGTATTTTCCATTTCTCTCTTATTCTCTTTTTATGTTTACCTCATCTTTAAAATTGTCGCATGCTTTATCAATTAATGCTATTTCCTGATATTGGCTAGGTTTGCTTTCTTGTGCTGCCCAATCTTGAGCCTTATTAGCAGCTTTTGGAGCCAGAAATGCAACTTGAGAAGCAAAACAATGAGTTGAAAAGGCTTCATATTTTCAGCTTCTGGAGCCAAAAATGCAACTTGCGAAGCAAATTCCTTGTAATTTGGTGTTTGATTGGATAAAGGAAGTCTAAGGAGATTTAGTTTGATAGTCATAATTGATATGAATCAAATTTCATCGAGGATTAAGAGTTTGACTTGGAAAAGAACTTGGGAATGGTGAAAACATCATTGGAAGGATCAAACCTGGAAGTGGACAACACCGAGCCGCTATATAGAAAAAGTGGAATAACAGCCTGGCACCGAGCAAGGCACACTGCTGTGTTGGGCCCCAGTTTTGGTAGCAACACCCAGGCGTCGGGGCCTTAGACTCCCAGCGCTAGGGCGTTGAGGCTCCACCTTATTGAGTTTCCATAAAAATCTTGGTGTTCTTATTTATTTCATTATTGTCATTGTCTTGCAATCAATTCATGACAAGTGATATTAGAGCAATGTTGATTATTTAGCATGGCAACAACGAAATATGATATTTCGTTATTGGATCGAAACACGAGATTTACTTTATGATAAGTGAAGATGTGAGCGGTTCTTGTGCAGATGGATTTGGAGAAAGTCTTGTTTGGCTTTGATAAAATTCCTCAAACCCGAACGTAGGATGAAAAGCAGCATAGGGATCGAAAATCTCAATATCAAAATTCATCTACATCTATCAAATCAAATCAGGATGTTCCAAATGAGAAAAGTGTTATGGCATTGTAGTTGAAGTTGAAACAACTTTGTATGATAAGGAGCTTGACTAGCAACTTACACTTAAAATAACGCTTGTATTCTTATCGGATGCCCGAAGGTACATCATTGAATGATCACTTAACTATGTTCAAAGAAATTGTATCTGATTTGGAGACATTGAAAGTTAAGTATGATGAGGAGGACTTGACTTTGATGTTGTTGTGTTCTTTGCTCCTATCATATGTGACTTTTAGAGATATTATTCTCTATAGTCGGGATATTCTCATTGTAGATGAAGTCTATGATGTTTTACTATTGAAGGAGAAGATGAAGTATCTTGTAAATGGATCTGGGAGTCAGACTGAATGCCTAGTTGTTCATGGGAGGAATCAAGATAGGAATCTTGGAAAGAATATGAGGGGTATATCGAAATCCAGACATGGAGAGAAAGTATTTCATCACTGTAAGAGAAGTGACATATCAAAGCTGATTGCTATCTTTGATAAACAGAAATAAAGTTGTTTGTGCTATTGAATAAGGAAATCAACCTGTTAACACAACAGATGTTGATATTGTGGAAGATGGGCAAAGTGAAAAGAGCTTCTTGTGATTTCTCATTGTAGATGAGGTCTATGATGTTTTACTATGGAAGGAGAAGATGAAGCATCTTGTAAATGGATCTGGGAGTTAGACTGAAGGCCTAATTGTTCATGGGAGGAATCAAGATATGAATCTTGGTAGGAATATGAGGGGCATATCAAAATTCAGACATGGAGAGAAAATATGTCAATACTGTAAGAGAAGAGGCATATCAGAGCTGATTGCTATATTTGAAAAATAGAAATAAAGCTGTTTGTGCTATTGATAAAGTAAGCCCATCATTGATTCTTATTAAATTAAATTCCATTTTTATCTCTCCTATTTTCAACCACACAATTTTCCATAAAATAATATTATACATAAATAAAATAAAAAAAAATCTTCTTTTTCAACTACTTATTTTTCAAAAACACTATTTTACCCTTTTTCATTTCCAAAAATGGGGGCCAAACGGGGGCGAAATCAACCTGTTAACACAACAAATGCTGATTTTGTGGAAGATGGGCAAAGTGAAGATAGTTTCTTATGATTTCTGACATGGGTTCCAAATTTTGTGAAGAATGGGTTCTTGACTCGACATGTACTTTCTATGTGTCCCAATAGGGGTTGATTTTTAACATGTAAAGGAGTTTTGAGAGGTGTATTAATTATGTGAAATAACCTGCTTTGCAAAGTTGGTACATTCATAATCAGAATGTTCAATGGTGATATCAGAACACATACAAATGTAAGGTACGTTCTAGTATTGAAGCGAAATCTCATATCTATGAGTGCACTTGACTCAAAGGATCATAAATGTACTAGTGAAGGTGGAGTTTTGAAGATGAGTCGAGGTGTTATTGTTGTAACGAAATGACAGAAAAATTCTACATATTGACTAATATTGGAGAAAACAAATACAATAATTGCGCCTACACAATTATTCCATATTTTAGCAATGCAAAACTTGTGAAAAGAGTTTAGAATTTATAGGGGTGCATGTCAAACCCTAGAAATACTACAAAGATGGAAACAATATAAAAAAATAATGTAGAATAAATGAAACAATATTTTTTTTAATAAAAAACGCGTGGAATAAAAGAAATAATATTTTTCAAAAAAAGTGCGTGTAATAAAGGAAAAAATATTTTCCTCAAAAAATCCAATCTAATTTGGGTCAAAACCCCAACATGGTTGACTGAAGACGATCCCCTCTCCACTAGCTCCACCGACACGTGTTGTCTGAGAGAGTAACGGAAAAGTCGTAACAACAATGTCAAGTACGCAATCCTTAATTAAATGATTTTTATTTTTATTTTTATGTTTTGATTTTGATTTTGATTTTTCGTTGCATTTATGACATGCATTTGTTGCCCTTAGTCATCTTCGAGGTTCATCATGATGAATGTGTTCGGGAATGGCTATGAAAGTCCGTGAAATCTCCTTTGATTTTACATTTGGTTATGTATTGCTTGAGTGGCTTCATGTTTCTAGACTATTCACTGTTCAGAATCGTGTATAAGAAAGCATATCAATCCAGTCCTATATCACCCAGGGACATTGAATGTCCATAAAGGATTGTGTTAGCTGACTTCTTAATTATTCAAAAGACAATATTGACCTTTCATTAAAGATGAAACTCATTTCTCTGTAATGAAAAATCCATCTTCTGCAATGACACCGTCACTAAAACCTTAATTCCCTCAAAACCCTGCAATACGCACTATTCATCAAAAAGAGTAGTTCGAAGTACATAAGATAAAGACAGAACACTAGAAATACAGAAGATATAAAGTTAAATATGATATTATAATTTG
The DNA here is from genome assembly GCA_019395295.1 of Osmanthus fragrans. Classification (NCBI taxonomy): domain Eukaryota; kingdom Viridiplantae; phylum Streptophyta; class Magnoliopsida; order Lamiales; family Oleaceae; genus Osmanthus; species Osmanthus fragrans. The sequence continues at coordinate 6,410,850 of CM033342.1, forward strand.
CAATATTTATGCATTGTAATTTGTTAGGTATTCTTCATTATCTATATGCTTATATAATTTTTTAATTTAGGTTTATCCAATTGTAATTTTGTCTTTCAAACAATCAAAGAAGTCGTTACTGAAAATAGGGGAAAGCCCATTGAACAACCCCCTGGACGTCCAGGGGGTTATCACACAAGCAGCTGCCCTGAAAATAATGGAATTCAATTATAACGGGGTCTTTGGACTTTCTCATACTTTTGAGGGGTACTTGGAAGGAGGTTGATGGAATTCTTGCTTGTACGTAGAGAATATCAGTATTTTGAATTTGCAAAGGCTGCTTGTGGCTATGGCTCCTTATGCACATTGATGCCTCGTGTTGTCTAGTCTTAAATTTGCTCCGAGCTCCAACCAACTTTTCTTTTAGGGCCAAAGAGCATAGGCCTATACTTTTCCGTGGGAATACAACCATTTAACTCTGTACATATGCTATTTTTTCCGTATATTCAAAATGGCAAAGATATGTAAAGCCAGCATTACTTTGATAAAGTTTGCCATAATCAGGTGAGGATGAGCATTCCTTCACTTCGGTTCTTAAAAACAACCGTCGAATCTCTCGTGCAAGATAGACACCAAATACATTTCCTTATTTTCTTCATATGCTATCATCCTTTCAAAAACAAATATGAGATTAGAACAGGTTTACAACAAAAGGCAGTAGATCACAATGTGTAAAAATGAACATAAAAACGTAGCCTGCATTTATAAAAATTACATACAACTCCGACACCAAAAGGATTTTGGGTATGGCGTACCCTAAATATTTATTCATCACACCAGCAATTTGCATCCACAACAAATAAATAGGCTCCAAAGGTTGCATATGCATTTCGTTTAGTACATCATTCCGTTTCGTTCAAAATAGGAACAATTAGCGGTTTCATCTGTGCTAGATACACAATTGCCCACCTGCACAGGAATAAAGAAAAACACAGTTACCCAAAGATTCGGACGAACAAAGGTTGCAAAAAATACAAGGCCACATAGAAATAGAAAAAAGCAACAAGCTCAAAGAAACAAATCCCATAACAAAACCATATTTCTACCCCAGAACCCAAAGAAAATCCAAAAAGAAATTGAATACATTACAAGCTGTTCGCACTGTTAATATTCAAAATTGAAATTACAATATTCTGTGAGAATTATTCTTCCGATCCCAGGAGGGAGCATTATGTGCTCTCAAATACATCAAGCTGCATGATAGATCATGCCTAAATTATTCAAAACTAAGCAGCAAGTTGAGAATAAGAAGAAAGCCAAATTTAAAAGATGAACTAAAGCTTCTTGACAAAAGAGAAAGAAAGCAACAAGATTCAAGATTACTGATGCGGAACTCTCAAAGTTGAAAGCTATGACAGAGAACAAAGTTTACCAGCCACGGCAACCTTAGTTGCTTTAGGATAATAGTGGATAATCCGGTTGTAAATTACAAACACAGTATAACATTTGACAAGATTTATTGCATGAAGGATACACTGATATGTGGCCAATAAAAAAATAACAGTATTATGACTGCAGTGTGTCAAAAGCATGAACACAACCAAAATAGGAGAGGAATAATAAGATATTAAGAACACAATATGGCTCTGTTTGGTTTAGATAAAAATTAGATTTTTAGTCAATTTTGATAGAAGTTGATGGGATGTGTAGTAGAAAAGTTGTGGATCCCACGAAATGTTTAGTTAAAATTTAATTGTTGACTTTGACTTCCATATTAATTAGTTTTTAGCTGAACCAAACATGTGCTATATATCTATTTCCTGATAGATTGAGAGTTTGACTTACATCATCCAACAACATACAGTTGCAGTAATGACCAATGTCAGGTGTAACCTGCATCACAAGATAGAAACAGCCGCAAGCCAAAAATAAGTTCAACAGCTCAACACAGTAAGTAAACCCCATCAGCAAAGCTAATGATACCTAACAATCACGCGGATAATTGCAATGTTTTGATAGTATGCTAAAAAATTACACTCAATTGAGTTGATTCTGCATACAACTTTATCCTGACATCAATTACATCTATAAAATTATTATTTATCAATATCGAACTAGAGTTAGTAGATTCTTTCCTGTAACTAAATGGACCTTTGACGTTCTATCAAATCATTTGATCTCAACCAATTGTTAAATTTTACCTTCTGTAAAAATTATATAAGTACCTAACAAAAATACCTGTGATACACAATTTTCTCATAGATAAAATTTCAGATGTCAAGATAAGGCGCTCTAAATCTTCCGCAATATTTTATATATTCATATAATACTAACACATTCATGCCTATCAAGAGTCCATCTTTTTTAGTCCAGTATTTGACTAACTATGAAAGAAAGCACAAACTTGAAAAAAAATGTATACATACAGATTTGCAGAGGGTCCCCTGTTGAAGCATATTCTAATGCATAGGGATGCAATAATCCCAACCACAAGGAAAATTAGGGTTGTCACCAAAAACCCCATTTCGAATCCGATCTCCCTGATGAACGACTTACTTTATAGTTTCTCTGCGACAGTGATCTCAAATCAATACACAAATCCATAACTTGAATTTCGAACTTTTAAACAACAACAATCAGAATTGCAAAAAATTGCCAGAGAACGCTTTAAATTCAAACGATTCAATGTACCACTGGTACAAAAACTTTACACATTCGAAAAAAATGACAGTACCCTAAATCCGGCGACCGGAGGACGCTTATACGGTAACTTGAAGATGCTAGATCCGGCGTTGCTTTGATCTGATTTGGCGTTTCCTCAAACGGATAGAATTGAAAATCAATATTTATGGCCAGTTTAATGTATGATTGGGAAGAGACTTTTTGGGCCAAGGCTGATTTGATGGCAGAAGATATGGGCTTTCACAAGCAGTGAAGGGTTCGGGCTTGATCAAATGAGACAAATTTAAGGCCAATTTAGTTTCGGGCTCATCTCCATCCTACGATACTAAGGTTTTTAGTTTACACCAATTTAAAAAGGGAAAATTTCATAAACCCTACTTTAAGAAAATGATATTTTCAAAATCAGAAATTAAGTTTCAAATTTTCAAAATCAGATATTCATTTAAAAAATATTTATAATTTATTCAATTAATTATATATTTTATTGATTAAACAAGTTAAGGTCACAAATTTACACAATTTGGTCACAGATTCATAGTTGGTCACAGATTGAAATTTATTAGGTCACGAATTTTTTTCGAGATCACGGATCGAAATTTATTAGGTCACAATTTTTTTTCGAGGTCACGAATCGAAATTTATGAGGTCACTGATTTTTTTGAGGTCACGGATTGAAATTTTAATAAGTCACAATTTATTTTCAAAGTCACAGATCAAAATTTATTATGTCACAAATATTTTTCGAGGTCACAAATGTGAATTTTAATAAGTCACAATTGGTCACAAATTAATCAATTTAGTGGTCACAGTTAACCAAATAATCTGTGACCACCGCCGGACAACCGTCGCCGCCCCGCAACCACCTCACAATCGCCGCCGCCACCACGAAGTCGGATATGAAAATCAACACCTCCCATAATCACAAAACAACCCTCACTGCCGCGCTCACAAGCACCACCGCCACCATCTCACCAACCGAATCTGGAATCGCCGCCACCACCACTGCCAACACCAACACACAACCGCCATCACAATCGTCACTGATCAGAACCCCGCAACACAGCACCAACACCACGCACAACCACCAACACCACGCACAACCACCCAACACCGCTCGAGGGTCACCGATCAGAATCACCGCACCCCCAGCACTATCACCACGCACAGAACCGCCACCACAACACGCTGCCATCAGTGACGCCGCCCACCGCCACCACACCAACAGCACCCACGATCCAAAGTGGCGACGGTGCACAACCCACTATCTCCGCACAAAAGCCACCATCACCGAACCCACCATTACAGGCATTTCAGGCGGAGCCGCAGGCAGCGCCACGCCGATCTGTGCAACCGCACACAACGACTTTCTTCTGGCCGGCGATTCCAGATCCACCACCACACTACCGCGCCCATCGCGAGGGGCCTGCACCAACCAAATCTTCACATCGCGAGGGGTCTGCACCAACCAAATCTTCACATCGCGAGGTGCATCGCCGGAGTCAGTGGTGCAATGGAGTGGCGGCGACGTGAAGGAGGAGAGACTTTGGAGAGTGATATGAAGAGGGAGAGATGATGAACGAGGGTGTAAATGATTTTATGATTAGGGTTTGATTTAATATTTAATTAAACAATTTTTAATATTTATTTTAATTAAAATATTAAATAAAACTTCTGATTTTTGAAAGATTAAACTTCCCATCTTATTTTAGAACTCATGATTCTTAAGGTAGGGAAGGGTGTAATTTCCACATTTAAAAATAAGATAATAGGTTTCAAAATTCAAAAATTAGGTTTCTATTAAATTTTATTTATGATTTAATTAATTAATTAATTATATAAAAGTCACAAATTTGTACAAATTGATCACAAATACATTTATTGGTCACATATTATTAAATTAATTAATTACAAATTATTACGAGGTCACAAATCAAAATTTTTATTGGTCACAAATATTTTTGAAGTCACGGATTGAAATTTTAATAGGTCACAATTTATTTCTGAGGTCACAGATTAAAATTTTTATAAGTCAGATTATTTTCGAGGTCAAAAATCAAAAATTTTAATAGGTCACAGATTAATTTCTTAGGTCACAATTAATTTCGGTCACAATTCACAAACATATGAGTCACACTATTGTGACCGTCACCACCGTCTCTGCCATAGCACACCACCACCACCACCAGCCAAGAAACATACCAAAAACTTCAAAATCTGAAAATCAGCCAACATCGCCACAAACAAAAAAATCCACGAAACCCTAATTCCCACTCCCTTCATACCAACAGTAAGGATGCCGGCACAACCACCGACGCTAACACAACTCTACCGACGCCATCACCACCAAATTCACCGCCGCAACCCCACCACACAACCCCACAGAATTACAACTCCAACAAAAATCGTCGAAAAAATTGTAGATTCGAACCACCACAACCTAAACCACATCACCACCGATCTGCAGCGACGGCAAGGGGTGAAATAGATTTGGCCAAAGTTGACAAGAAAGTCACTTTATCATGGTTTTATACTTAACCAATTCCAACAATATACACCTCTCCTCTATTGGAGTTTTGATCTTAAGTGATCCATTGGTTTGTAAAAGATAATCACTCTTTAAAGAATTTATGGCGTTTTAGGGAAGATTAAGTTTTTGTTTACGTCTGGTAAACATTGTTTTGGGTGTTTCATTGTGTTCTTGAGAGTTTCTGGTTCAAGCCTGAAGTATGGTGTGAGTTCAAGACGAGTTGTGGTGCGATATTTGAGAAATGATATTGTTAAGTCCGTATAGTCTTGTACTTTTAGCTTTTGGATTCCGATGTGTATTACGCCTTTAGTGCGTAATGATTAAATGATATGATCCCCGTATTACCTCAAAATGAAAAGATTGATTTGCAAATTTTAAAAGTAAAAATAAAAACATTATAATTTGATAAAAATTGAAATTATCACGACCATTTGTAATATCATCTTGAAACAAGAAGAAAAAGTTATACCTGTACTTAATTCAATATTGCTAGACTCAGCATTCAAGTAAAAATTTAAGCTCTATTTTGGTTTTTCATATATGTATATATAGATGATATTTTGGTACATAGCAAAAAAAAAAAAAAAAAAAAAAAAAAAAAAAAAAAAAACATATGAAGCACTTAGAAATAGTTTTAAATAAATTTATAGAAAATGGTTTAATAATAAGTAAAAAGAAAAAGAAAATAAATAAACAAAAAATTGAATTTTTAGGAATAATTTTAGGAGAAGGAAAAATCCAACTGCAACCACATATGGTATAGACAATTTCAGCTAAAATAGAAGAAATTAAAAAATTACAAGTCTTTTTAGGAATTTTGAATTATGTCAGACATTTTATTAAAGATCAAGGAAAGAAAGTATGACAATTGTATAATTAATTGTCTAGTAAGAGACATAAATATTTTAATCAGTCAGATATAAAATTAGTTAAAAAGGTAAAAGAAGTTAAAAATTTACCATCATTAGAATTATCATTAGATGACGAATATAAAATAATAGAAACAGATGGATGCGAACTAGGATGTGGAAGAATTCTATATTCCCAACAAAATAAATATAGTGATAAAAGAGAAGAAAATATTTGTAAATATGCTAGTGGAAAGTATAAAATCAAAGGAACATACTTGACCAGTTTAGATTATAAAATAATGGCCATCATACATAGTATATAAATCTTTAAATTATTTTTAAATACTGAATTTACTATTAGAACAGATTGTGAAGTTATAGTAACATTTATTAAAAAGACAAATTTTGATAAAATAAGACATAAAAGATGGTTAAAATTATATAAGATATTAAATAGCTATAAAATTAATATAGAACACATAGACGGAAATAATAATATTTTGACAGATAATTTAAGTAGATAAGTTTTAAATTTTTTAACTCATTGTTTTCATGGTGCAAATGGATCAAAAGTTGATGAATTTTGGAAATGTCATTCTAAGAGTGGCCCCACAAGGATCTAATCTCCGATTATGAGGAAATAATTTAAAAAGACTTCCAGAAAAGGAGCGTTGTCTACTAGATAATCTTTAGACGTCACGTGACTCTAAACAAAAATCAGACAGCACTAATGTTTTTGCTAACAATTTTAGACATATTCACAATCAAGTTGAAAGTAGAAATTTTAGTTTCTTTGCTATAATTAAGGGTAAAAAGCCTAGTGTATATAATTATTGACCAGTACCACTGTAACAAGTAGAAAGATTTCAAGATCCACTTTTCAAAGAATTTTATACATTAGAAGAAGCTTTAAATTTCTATAGAAAAATGATAGGATTTAATTTTTATATATTTAAAAGGGTTAGATAGACTATGATCATGCAATCCATTACTTCTCAAGTATCATCTTCAACCTCATCAATACAACTTTGTGATAGTTGTGAAACTACGATCAATGTTGTTAGAAATTTAAACCTTAGAAATAAGTCATTAGAAGAAAGACTACAAATCCTTAAAGACGAAATTTCTTCATCTCAACAGACTATTAGTAAATATCAAAATGAAATTCTTTAGTTACAAGATAGCTTAAAAAGATTAAGTTCTAGAGATAATGTTGAAAAACACATCTCAGATATTGCATCTATAAGTAGAAATTATTCTGATAAAATAGAAAGACTTATTGAATTAACGGATTCTACAGTTGCAGAGCAAGAAAAGATTTTGCAAGAATTAGAACAAAAAATTGGCGATTGTGCTAGCATTGTTCGAAGTTCTACAAAAAAGTCGGTGGTAAAAAAATTATCGTTTTTTCTCAAATTCTAAGCTACTATCACAACGAAAATCGATATTTCTTTAAACTTGGCCTAATACAAATCTACTAAAAGTTTAGTATTTCTTAGACATAATTATCCTACGATTTCTTTTGACTATACCATCATTGGAGAAGAATACATTTTTTATTCAGCCATTCAGTTTGGCATGATAGTTACTATATATATTCTAAACAGATTTTTCAGATTTTTTCCACCCAAACTTAATCAGATTCTTAGTCAGTTAAAAGACTACCCTTTAATGATTCAATTCATTTTCAGGCCACCTCTTGTAAATAATGGTATAGTAATTCCAGTTTATCATCATATGTTAATATACGAAGGAGCCAAAAGACTTAGACCTTCTTCAAAGACCAATACCAAAATAAAGATTAGAGTCATTAGACATATTGATTACGAAAGATGGATCTCAGAAACCGTGGCAATGATGGAAATCCAAAATAATGATTTCAGACTTGTAGCACAATAAAATAATGAAGTTATTTTCTGCCAAGAGCATCTTACTATAAAAATTAAAACAGAAAAAAATTTTAGTATCAAATATTCAACAAAATGAGCTATATCTAGTGGCTTTTCAAGAAACACACGAAGAATTATCAGAAAGACAATCAGACACAGAAGAAGAATACATATTTGATGGCAAAGATAATGAGATGGATACAGACCTATATGAAGCCTACATAGAGATGATGGACAAATAAGTAATAATTAAAGAAGAAAAGACAAAGGAAAAGTAAAAGGCGGGAACAGTGTTCAAATGACAATTATTAAGCAAAGAAAGTCAAAAGGTTGAGACTTGAAGACAAAATTTTCAAAAGATTCTCACAGCTGTAAAGTAATATTTAATTCTTTATCTATAAATCATACACCTGTAAGTTGTACAGTATTGATAACTTTTCGATCACACACATTTAAAGTTGTGTATTATTGAAATTATAGACATAATGTATCATCGTCTATAAATACCAACATGATGCAGAACGGAAGTCAAGATTTACTAGCGTAAATCCAAAGAACTCAAAACTGGAATCCACAAGGAAGAACGAATATTATTTCAAATCCAAAAACCCCTATTTCAATGACAAAGAGTTTTAAATAGTCTCTGAAAATCCTAGTATAAGCAAAAAAACCAAAATAGACATCTAGTAAATTCAAAACAACTACAACGAAAAAATAGGAAAAAAAGTTAAAACTTCAACCGCCCGACGACATGCCTTAAACCGCGAATTTGAAGGTGGAAACGACCTCAACGAGGGGAACCCAAGTTAGGATGGTATGGGGCTTCGCTTCCCATTTTCGAAAACATATTATAATAGAAATTCTGACACCTGAAAGTTATGCTCGTTTTTTCGAAGCACCTGTTTTCTTTGCCATTCTCCTATCCAACTCTTCCTCAAACTCTAACGCCATCCGTCCTACATCACAACATCATTCACGAAGGAAAACACAACGAGAAAAACACAAAGCACACTATGACACTTGCACTCCAAATTTCTCTTTTAATTCCTATAAATTCAAAGACTTCTTTGTAAATTCAAAGATTTCAGAAGTAAAGTAGGCCATTCTCACACTTTCTCTTGTTTATAATTTTCGGGCAAGGCCTAAAAGAGGAAATACCAAGTAAATAATTAATTTATTCAAAAGTTTTATTTTATTTCATTTATTTTATATATAATCCTAACACTCTTAGCTTTTTTATTCTGGATTCCATGACCAAAAAATATAAAGTAATCTCCTAATTAAGGAAGCTTGTTCAAGCATTTTTAATTATGATGAAAAAAATTTTTGGTTACAGTCTTGAGCCTTTTTAGAAGGTCAAGGAAAAACAATTAAGAGAGAGTTAAAAAAAAAAGTATTTGAAGAAATTAATTTGCTGAACGGTAAAGTACTCAAAAGCCATTACAAACATAATATGTTTAAATTTTGATATTTTATGCCATTAAATAGTTATACTTCATCTATTTTTCTTTGTTGTTCAGTAGAAGATTTTAAAGAATTTATTAATATTTGTTTAGAAAATCGAGAAATTGGTAGATTAATTATAGAAAGCCACATATTATCCGCACCAGATAGAAATAGAGGCGACTCCTCTTTACAGATCAAGAAATAAATCACTGAGCTCTCTATTTCTTAGTGTTGGAGTTTCTTGATAAATGATCATAAAGATTATAAGAAAAGACAAAAAATAAAAATAAAAAAAATATATAAGAGAAAATAATAGTAGATAGAAATAATAGAATAGGTAGAAATTTAAGAGTGGTGCTATGTGTACAAACATGGATCATAAAAATAGTTGCCGCCACTTGGCATTTGTCAACTATTTTTGTACTCAATTTTTGTACAAATAGAATAATCTGAAATTTAGAGACTCTAAAATTGGTAGAAATAGTACACAGACTTTGTAGAATAGAAATAATAGATAACTTTCAAGAATTGGCAAGAAATAGTCGATAGATAGATTCCGGTAAGAAATAGTAGATAAATTGACTCCGTAGAATTGGTATTTAGACTTCGTAGAATTGGTATATGTAAGTGGCATACTGATATGATCTTATCTGCCATGTCACTTCATTTAAAGATAGAGTCTCTAAATAATTGATTAATTAATTATTGATGATCTTAATTAAAAAATTGTTACTTGCTTCGATGTGCTAGACTTGTTATGCGTTGTAAGATTTTGACTCTAAATACTCAGCATATTTAGGCTGTATCAGGGAACAAAAGTCACCCCTAGTCATTGTCAGTCTTTGTACAAAGAAATGAGGTTTCGTGATGCATTATAATTAAGTTGTATATTAATGATAATATTTCATACGAAAGAAGGAAGGAGGAAGTGTTCTTCGTTTGTCATCTTCTCGTGCATGGTTAAGAAAACCCTACATCTTAAAATATATCTTAAGTGCCAGACTCATTATCCTGAAAAAATCTCCATCTTTGTAGAACATGAACACACACACACACACTATAGAGAATTTGCAAATGGTTGAATTTAGGGATAATGAATGTATAAACCTTCAAGTATAGAAAAAATTTAATAGAATGTGTACCGATACTGATGTAGCAAACTGTATTTGGATATAGAGTTGGTATAATTAACCGAAGGACATAAGAAACAATTTGTCACGTAGAATAAATCTTTCTACTTGATTTGCTTTTAATTGTCATGTCGGTAACTTAAGATGTTATAAAAGGAAGAAACCTGAAAATTTGATCATGCAAGTGCCTAAAATAATTAATCCCTTGTTTGATTCATCCCAAAAAGTTTATTGAAATTTAAGTCAAAGTCAATTATTAATTATAATAATTTTTATGGAATTCATAACTTTTCAACCATACATTCCATTTGCTTTTATCAAAATTTACTAAAAATCTAATTATAATCTAAATCAATACGGGATAAATTATTTTGATAACTTTTATATTTTTCTCGATTGTGCGCTACCGCTGGTTGCTTGAAATTGAAAACAAGATATAAAATAACTTTAAAATTAATTGACGATGAAAATTTTTTTTAAAAAATTGTTACTTCCTTCCATGTATTAGAATTGTATTAACTTCTGGAAGAAACCATTGGCCTATAAATTAGGGCAGACTCACAGTGCGTTTCTCATCCAATATTGAAGCATAATTTCCTCTACTTGGGAAAAATGGCTCACTTCAGGAGTTTATTTCTTCTCACTCTTCTCTTTGCTGCAGTTATTCTCATCTCTTCCAAGGCTTCTGCTCGTAAGGAGCCCGATGTTGCCCAAACTGGTATCCTTCACCAATCTCTCTCTCTCTCTCTCTCTCTCTTAAATGTTGCATGTTACAACTTACAACTACATATAAACAAGACTAATCTAAATGAATATTAATATAACTTTCATGTACTAAAATATATGAATTTGGGTGATATCTTATTATAACACTGATGCATCTTTTAATTGGGTAACTTTGAAGAGGGTGGCACGCAAGCGGACTGGCATGGAGGCGGAGGCGGATGGAATGGAGGGGGTGGTGGATGGAACGGTGGAGGGGGTGGTGGATGGAACGGTGGAGGCGGTGGATGGCACGGTGGAGGTGGTGGATGGCATGGTGGTGGCGGAGGTGGTGGATGGTGCCATTATCCACACTGCAGAGAGGCTGCCGGAGGCGATGAGACTCATCAAGCCCAGAAAGAGACTAATTCCGGAGATAAACACGTGCCCTTAAAACCATAATACAGACACAAACCTCATTCAACCACTGGGCTCATTGTTAAATAATTTCCTATTTCACAGTGGCGATATTGGTGTGTTGAATGCAAAATTAATCCTTTATGTATGTTGTGTATTTGCGATTCAATAAGGCATTTAATGCCAGTGTGTGTTAAGCTTATCCCTCGTTAATCCTGGTTTGATTTTCTGTTTCTCAATACTACACTTGTCTTGTAATTTGCTTCATGCAAACAGTTTAATAGAATAAAAAGTTGTTTCGTAATTTAATAAGGCATTTTTTTTTATTGTAGCTTTTTGGGCAAGAAATATTATTTCAGCTTTGACTTTCTCTTGAACTCGTTCCATCTTGTTGGAAAAAAAATCCTACCAGATACGCAGTGCAAGCAGCCAATCGAATATCGGAAATGAACTCGAAAGATAAAAACACGAATTAAATGTGGTTTGACAAACATATGATGAACACAAGAGAAGAAGGTAACAAATGATGAATTTAAAACTATTTTCCATACTTACAATAATTTCATAACAAATTTTCTTTAAAAACTAGTATTAGTGATGACTCTAGGCTATAAAGTTAAAATAATCTTGAAAATCAAAATACAGCAACAACAATAATAAACTCGGATAATATCTTGAAAATCAAAATACAGCAACAACAGCAACAAACTCAACTAAGCAATCACTAAAGCTGAGGTTAAGATATGTTATTATGCCCCCTCAAGATTGGGCTCGAGAGCGGAGTCCAATATTGAATGTCAGCTCGAGAAAGTGTGTACGAGGAAGTGGTTTCGTGCGTGAGAGCATCAGCTAATTGATCGATGAGGACGTAGAGCACCACTTTGAACTTGATCTTGCTAGAAATGAAAATCGAAGGCAACATGCTTCATTCTTGAATGAAAAATCGAGATAGAACATAATTGATTGGCGCCAATATTATCACAATAAATCACGGCGGCAGGAGGATATCTTAACTCCAAGATCTAATAAGAGATAGCAAATCCAATTGAGTTCGATGGCAGTATTGGCAACATAATGATATTTAGCCTCGGTTGTGGATTGGGCGACAATTCTTTGCTTTTAGAACTCATGAAGAGTAACACATATTTATTAGCGACAACTTTGACACACCAAAGTAATTCCGTAAGCCAAAATCTTTAAGAGAGAACCTTTAAGCAAGGACAAACACAAATTTATTGGCCACAGCTACACTATCGACTATAAAGATTAAATACATAGACGAGGAGATACATAATGTGGTTAGCATCAGAAAGTATACGGAGACGAAAATAAGCATGGGAATTCTTAAAATCAAAATGAAGTAGAAAGGTGTGAAACTCATGATACTGCACCCTGGGGGCTTGTTTAAGGCCATAAATATGGCTTTTCGGAGTTTACACACATAAGATGGATTATTTGAATCAATAAAATCATGCTTATGAGTCATATAGAGATGTTCAGAGAACGACTTTAAAGGAATGCATTGTTCACGTCAAGTTCATGTACTGACCAACCACGACTAACTTCTATACTAAACATAATATGGACGATAGTCGTTTTAAGCTAAATGTGTCATGGTAATCAATGCCAGGATGTCAATGAAAGTCCTCGGCTACCAAGTGAGCTTTGAACTTGTCAACAGAGCCATCAAATTTACATTTAGTTTAGTTTGAAAAATCCATTTACAGTAAACAAGAATTTCGTTAGAATTAGGTGGAACTAGCTTCCATGTTCCATTTCATACTAGAGCATCATACTCTTTAGACGTAGCTTGATGCTATTTAATACTTGAGTTATAGCAGTGTGTTCAAGATCAAGAAATAGGGATAATTGGATATGAAGGTTCATTTTTGTAAGAAGCATATTATTTTTGGCCCCTGGTAAAAATACTATGAGTAGGCAAGGGGAGGGTTTATGGGTGGATCAAGGGGTGGAGGTGACGTCGGGAAATTGTGAGTGAACTGTGGATGTGGACATGGGCGGACACTGGGGTCGGCATGGGGCTCACGTGACCCCCAACCTTGGGGCCATTTTTGTGTGTGTGTGTGTGTCTCAATTTTCGAAGTCATTATAAGACGCCAAACGAAATCGAAATGTTATATTCTTAATATCATTTGAAAGTGCTCACGGCCTAGTTTTCTACGTTGTTAATGGTGCACGATACGGGTAATCGTAGCAAATGTTACAACTTGTCAAAGTAGGTTATTCCAAATTAGTATTTCGAGAATTTCGATAACATACTAACTTTAAAAATTCTCCAACGATCGTACGATAGCTGAATCCACAAATCGCCTATGTCATCTCGAAACTCATTTCGAGAATTGTATCATAGGTATAGTGAATGACCCAAATAGATATCGAAAATAATTAAAGATGCATCAAACATGCGTCTTAAAAAGAGACTAATAACTCGTATTTTCTTTAAAAATTTCAATTATTACTTTTTTTACGATACAAATTTTCAATATAATTTACATCATTTTATTAGAAAATTTTACATGGGATGCAATATCAAAATTTTTCGAATTTTTACATACGAAAACATCATACCCATGTAAATTGTTGGATATAAAACCAGATGGGGTATATATTTTTTTGAATGGAAAATTCCTCACAACCTTTTTGAAAGTTTTATTGTGCCCACCTAACTAAAAAAGTCCGCGTCCGCCCCTGGATGTAGAAGTAAAGCTGAGAGGAAAAGAACGTCTCGAGAGAATGCTGGGAGGTTGTAACTTTAGATAGCGTATGGAGTGGTGGTACCACAGATGGCAAGGTGACTTGGAGTGGTATGGTTTGCAGTTGAGGGCGAGGAGCTTGATGAGATAGATGAGTGAAAGATAACATAGGCTCGAACAACTTTACCTAACGAGAGACATATATTTTAGATGTTGAAGGATCAAGACAATAGTATGCAATTTGAGTTAAAGAGAACCCAAGGAAGTCACAAGGGTTAGAGCTGGAGTAAAGCTTGTGGGATATATATGGTCGAAGCTAGAGGTAACATAGACAGCCAAAAAATCGTAGTTTGGTGTAATTAGGATTCGTTTTAAATATGTTTTCATATGGTGAAGAGTGGTGTAATGTTAATGTTAGCATGCGACTGAATAAGTAAATGATAATAGCAAAAGCATGAGACCAATAAGCAAGAGCGAGTGAAGCATGAGAAAATAGTGCAAAACCGCCATTTTTACAATGTGAAGGTGTTATCTTTCAGCGAGACCTGTGTTCCGAGCATGGGGCACTGTGGTTAAATGAGTTACACTATAATTAATAGAAAATGATTAAGAGAGATGTATTCACCACCATTGTCTGAATATAAGGTTTTTATATGGCTGTCAAAATGTTTTTCTACAATAGCTTCAAATTGAATAAAATATATTTCATGTCAAATTTGTTAGATAGGAAATAACCATATATATCATATATAATTATTAATAAAGTTAACATGGTACTTAAAGCGCTAATGTGGCCAGAGTACTGAAAGGATATGCACTAGTGCGGTGTAGTTTGACTGGTAGGAGTAGCAATGGCTGGAAAGTGAAGATACTCGGGCTAGGTTGGTAGCACCGACGTTTCAAAGTTACGTAATTTTTCGTGAAGTTCTTCCAAGGTGATAGGGTTGACGAAGGGGGTTAGAATTTTCCTCCCATGATAGAAATGAAATATAAACAAATACAATATAGGAGGCAGAGACTTGTCTTCTAGTCAAAGTCATGAAAAACTAGATGTAGTAAATGATGAGGTATCTTCTATACAAATATGAAGAATAAAGCATAAAACCTAAAGGTCTCTATATATTGAAATACCATATCTGTTAGTCTATACAAAAACATGAAGTTATTGCGACAAATTAAGATGACCATACTTTTGATAAAAGTGTCGATACCATCATTTACAGTTAGTGAGTCAGCTATTTGATTTTCCTCACGATGGATGTGAAAAATAGTATCATGGTCGAAGGAAAGTAAGTGACTACTATGTTTCAAGTAACCTCAATAGACCACGAACCTCACAAAGAACCACTATAGAAGAATGTGCCTCTATCCATAAGTTCGAAAGTCCAAGTCGATGAGCAAAAAAAATCACAACGATTTGCAACTCAACCTCGAGTATAGGACAAACACCATAGAATGAGAAGAAAACAAAAGTGCACTGTCCGGACAAATCCTAGATGGTACCCCACCACTAGCAAAATCATCAAAGATGCATCCATCGGTGTTGATCTTATAGGATTCGACACATGAATCATGCCAGGAGACTAGAATATATAAGAGGAGTAGGAGGTGGGTGGGTGAGAGAAATACCAAATAAAGGGATGATGTCCAAGTCCTTCATCAACATATATACAAATCAAAATAAACAGCCTGTGTAAAGAAAGGAGATAGTTCGAAAGACCTGCCAAATGATCCTCCGAGGCTATATAGCAATACCTTAATACTTCACATTATTTTTTACAGTTCATAAGAACCAAATGATAAGCAAAGGAATGATAATGCTATTGTTGCCGAACAAACTGGCCTAAGAACCTTCGATCTGGAAGTGATATCGAAAGCCCTCATCTTGACGAAGCGAGCAAACTTGATCTAAAATTCCCTGCATATGAATAGGTGCGAAATGGCCTCAATCGCTAAACAACACTGACAATGGGATGCTAGAGGATACCCAAATCGTTGCTAAATTACTACATCAATTGAAAGCGGTCAACATAAAATAAACATATTGTGAGAATTATAAATGGTTCTCTTAACCTCTTGTATTAAATGTGAGCCCTTGGATCAAAATGGTTGGTTGAGATTGATTGGTAGATATTTTATCTAACTTGCTTGAGAAGCTTCAAACACATTTGAATCCATAAACCTACCAACTCTATCTCTCTCCCATGTGGGCAAGCAAGGGCAAGAAAACAAAGGCCATACCTTCTTCTACAACTCTCTCTTTCTTCCCCATCTCTCTCTCTCGTTTTTGTACCTTGTTCATTGAGTGAAGAGGTGAGTTTGAGGTGAGCTTTGGTGGTAGAATACATTGATACTTAGGCATGAAATAGGGCTAAGTATAGGTGGTGTTTCTTGAGAGTTTAGGGTCGGTTTTGAGGGTTCTTTGCCGGTTCTTCTAGCTATCTCTTGGTGGGGTGATTTGCATTGCGTGGAAGCTGTTCCTGAGCCTACAAATCAACCATAAGCAAGGAAGAAGAAGCTCCAGATTTTCGGCCATTGTTGGAGCTTCCATTTTCAGTTTTCATGTTCTTGGTTTATGCATTGGATGTTGATGTAATGTCATGTATTTTGGTAGTTTAAACACCCATAATCCTAACAAACTGGTATCAGAGCTTGGTTGCGGTGTTTGTGAAGCCAAAAACGGACCAGAAAACGAGCAGAAATCGCCTGAAAACGAACCAGAAAATCGGAGGTGAAGCTGTCCAAAAATCTGGTGAAAAACAGAAACTTCAAACGCGATTTCCCGTCAAACCAGAAGGAATTTGGAAATTCCGAGACCACCGGGGTGCTCAGCAGGCCGAGGAGAACATTCCTAGGTGGCGCGTGAAAATCCGGCGACGGACCCGTTTTCCGGCGACGGCGCGTGGGGCGCGTGGGCGGTTTTCCGGTGACGGTCCCTTCAGGCAGAATACTTATTTTGATGTCCTGAACGTATTGATGTGTTTAGTTTTGTGTTTCAGGTTATACAGAAAAAGTTGGACCATTTTGCCCCTGGCTTGACGTCTTCGACGGTTCGGTTGTGAAACTTTGGTATATTTACTGTTTTTCAACAGTAATTTGGTAAGATTATTCTAAACTCTCCGTTAGGATAGGGTTTGGTATTTTTTATCGGTTTATGCATGATTGCTTGGTTGCTTATTTGTGAATTCCGTTGATTGAATTCTTGTAATTAATTCGTGACCTGAAGCACATTTAATTGCATTATACCTGTTTCATCGTTGTGCTTCATTCCTGAACATTGGTTTTTTAACTCTGCATTTGTATTTTATTTGATCATCTGGAAAAGATTTTTTCAAAACCTTTTCTGTTATGTCCACGAGTACAGGCCACTCTTTTACAGAATCTGTAATGGGTTCGAGGGTCGAATTATCGCAATTCGATGGAAAGGGGGATTACTCGATTTGGAAACAGAAAATGAGGGCTATTTTGGTCCAACAGAGAGTTGCTAAAGCTCTTGATGATCCTGCTACATTTTCTGATGAGTTAAAGGCTAAACCACATGAAATTGAAGACATGAATGAAATTGCTTACAGTTCTATAATTTTGCATTTATCTGATAACATTGTAAGACAAGTTGATAATGCCAAAACTGCTAGAACTTTGTGGACTGAACTAGATGCCTTATTCTTGACTAAAACTTTACCTAACAAGATATATCTGTTGGAAAAGCTGTTTAGTTTTAAGATGGATCCCGGGAAGGATGTCGAGGGGAATTTGAGTGACTTTAGCATAATTGTTAAGAGTCTGGCTCATAATGATAAAAAATTTGCCGATGAGGATTTAGCTGTCATATTGCTAAACTCTTTGCCCGAATCTTATAGAGAAATGAAAAATGCCATAAGATATGGTAGGGACACTCTCACTCAAGCTATTGTCACGGATGCTTTAAAATCAAGAGAACTTGAATTAAAAGAGAGACAATAGAACTTATTCTCGTGAAGAAAGTTTATTTGTTAGGGGAAGATCTGAAAAGAAAGAATTTAACTTCCATAACAAGAAGGGGATAGGGAAATCCAAAATGAGATCCAAATCTAAAGATAAGAGCGGTAAGAAATGTTATCACTGTGGAAAGTTGGGACATTTCAAGAAAGACTGCTTTGAGTGGAAAAGGAAACAAAGAGACCCAAACAATACTGATCAAGATAATGCTGCCATTGTGTCTGAATTTGACAGTTTGCATGTCCTTAATGTGTCTGAGGAAGAATTTGATAAAAATTGGATCCTAGACACAGGGTGCACTTTTCATATGTGCCCTGAGAGGTCTTGGTTCTATAACTATAAAGAGACTGAATCTAGGAAGGTCTACATGGGGGACAATAATTCTCAAAATGTGGTTGGAGTTGGTGATATAGCCATCAGGATGTACGATGGGGCCGTCACGCAGCTCAGAAATGTGAGATATGTTCCTAATTTAAAGAGGAACCTCATTTCCTTAGGTTCTCTTGAAGATGAGGGATATACCTTCAAGTCTGGTAACAAAATTTTGAAAATTATGAGGGGTTCTCTCATAGTTATGAAAGGACCTAAAAGGAATGGGTTGTACTATCTGGAGGGTAAAACTGAAATACCATTTGATTCTAGCCTTCTTACTGTGAGTAAAGACAAGACTGAACTTTGGCATAACAGAATGGGTCACATTGGGTTTAAAGGGCTAAAAGCTTTAAATAATCAGAAATTGCTTGGAAAGGATGATATTGAAGCAATGGATTTCTGTGAAACATGTGTTTTGGGTAAGTCCCATAAGGTGAGCTTTGAAGCTAGCTCTCATAGGACCAGCGGACCATTGGACTATGTTCATGCTGATTTATGGGGTCCGGAGAAGCACTCCACATTTGGTGGGAGCAAGTACTTCTTGTCCTTGGTGGATGATTATTCAAGAAAGGTTTGGATTTACCCTTTGAAGGCTAAGTCGGAAACCTTTGAAAAATTCAGAATTTGGTTGAAGTCTGTGGAAAATAAGCTAGATAAGAAGCTTAAAACTTTGAGAACTGATAATGGGCTTGAATTCTGCAATTTTGAATTTGACAACTTCTGTAAGCAGAAAGGCATAACAAGACACAGAACTGTTAAATACACACCTGAACAGAATGGGGTCGCTGAGAGAATGAACAGGACCATAATGAACAAAGTTAGGTGTATGTTGATTAGCTCTAGCCTTGCGAAAGGTTTTTGGGCTGAAGCTGCAAGTACTGCAGCTTACTTGATTAATAGGTCTCCGTCCAGCAGTATAGGGTTTAAGACCCCACAGGAGTTGTGGACGGGAGAGCCTCCAAATCTGGAACATTTAAGGGTGTTTGGATGTGCTGCATTTGCACACCAATCTGAAGGAAAACTTGAGCCGAGGG
The DNA here is from genome assembly GCA_019395295.1 of Osmanthus fragrans. Classification (NCBI taxonomy): domain Eukaryota; kingdom Viridiplantae; phylum Streptophyta; class Magnoliopsida; order Lamiales; family Oleaceae; genus Osmanthus; species Osmanthus fragrans. Next base: position 6,430,571 of record CM033342.1, read on the forward strand.
CGGTCAAGTGTGTGATGTTAGGGTATCCCGAGGGTGTGAAAGGCTATAGGCTATGGGTTTTAGGGGTTCAAGGTATTAAGATTATTAACAGCAGGAATGTAGTCTTTAATGAATCTGAGATGCCATGCCTAAAACAGAAAACTGATGAAACTAACAAATCTGAAACTGAAAAGAGTATTCAGACTGAGGTGAAGCTTACTAAGCTTGATTCACCTACACCTGGGAATGAGGTTAATGACCCTATACATCAAGAACCTGAAAATGAAACTGAACTTGAACCTGAAGGGGTGACTGAACTTCAAGAAACCATTGAACCAGTTGAAGTTGCACATTTTAATGATCAGCCACCTAATCAAGATTATCAGCTTACTAGGGATAGGGGGAGGAGGCAAATCAGGCCAAATCCTAGATATGAATCCCTAAACATGACTGATTTTGCCTTAGTTTCAGGTGAAGCCCTTGAACAAATAGAACCTGATAGTTTTGAAGAAGCTGTGAATGGAAAATATTCTGAAAGTTGGTTAAAAGCTATGCAGGAGGAAATGAAATCTTTGAGTGATAACAGAACCTGGAAACTCATTAAAAAACCTAAAGATCAGAAATTGGTTCCTTGTAAGTGGATTTACAAGTTAAAGGAGGGTTTGAGCCCTACTGATCCGGTGAGGTTTAAGGCGAGGTTAGTGGCTAAGGGTTATACTCAAAGGGAGGGTGTGGATTATAATGAAATATTTTCACCCGTGATTAAGTATAAGACAATCAGATTAATGTTGGCTCTTGTGGTTCAATTCAATTGGGAACTTGAACAACTCGATGTAAAAACTGCTTTTCTACATGGGGAGTTGGAAGATGATATCTTCATGAGCCAACCACAAGGTTTTGTGGCTAAGGAAAAATTTGATTATGTGTGCAAGTTAGAGAAATCTTTGTACGGGCTGAAACAGAGCCCAAGACAATGGTACAAGAGATTTGATGCTTATGTGCTGAAAATAGGGTTTAAAAGAAGTGAATTTGATGCTTGCTTGTATTTTAATGACATAAAGAGCGGTTGTGAGGTTTACTTGCTGCTTTATGTGGATGATATGCTATTAGCTGGACCTAGCAAGTCTCAAATTAATAAACTGAAAGATCTTTTGAAATCTGAATTTGACATGAAAGATTTAGGGAATGCTAGAAAGATTCTAGGGATGGTGATAACAAGGGACGTGGCGAAGAATAGGTTAACTATTTCACAGGAAGCTTACTTGAACAAAGTTGTGACAAAATTTGGTATGAAAGACAGTAAAATTGTGAATGTGCCTCTTGCCAGTCATATGAATTTATCACATGCTCATTCGCCTAAATCTGAGTCTGAATTAAAGGAGATGGAAAATGTGCCGTATGCTAATGCTATAGGTTCTGTTATGTTTTCTATGATTACTACTAGACCTGATCTTGCTTTTTCCATCAGTCTCCTAAGTAGATTTATGTCTAATCCTGGTAAGCCGCATTGGGCTGGTTTGAAATGGCTATTGAGGTATTTGGTTGGGACTTTAAATCTGGGCTTAGTTTATGAGAAAAGATCTGAGGGGTTAACTTTAAAAGGCTATGTTGATGCTGACTTTGCTGGTGATAAAGACAGTAGGAAATCAACTACAGCATACTTCTTTACCCTAGGTGACAATTGTATAACATGGAAGTCACAGTTGCAGCCTTTAGTTACTTTGTCAAGTACTGAGGCAGAGTATGTTGCCATAACCGAGGCGGTTAAGGAATGTATTTGGTTGAAAGGAATCTTAAAAGAATTGAACTTCATGCATGATACACCTATTATGTTTACTGATAGTCAAAGTGCTTTATTGCTTTGTAAAAATCCTGTTTATCATGAAAGATCTAAACATATTGAGGTGAAGTATCATTTTATTCGTGAGAAATTGTCTCAAAATGAAGTTAAACTTGTTAAGATTCACACTGATAGGAATCCCTCTGATGTGGGAACTAAAATTCTACCTGCAGGTAAATTTAAATTATGCTTATCTTTGTTACATATTGATACGGGTTAATTTTTTCTTGCAGGTAGTGGGCGATGATGATGAACAGTTCTTCCATGTGCAAATTCGCAACCAAGAGAGTGTGTTATGAGAACCAAGGTGAAGAATGTGAGAATTATAAATGGTTCTCTTAACCTCTTGTATTAAATGTGAGCCCTTGGATCAAAATGGTTGGTTGAGATTGATTGGTAGATATTTTATCTAACTTGCTTGAGAAGCTTCAAACACATTTGAATCCATAAACCTACCAACTCTATCTCTCTCCCATGTGGGCAAGCAAGGGCAAGAAAACAAAGGCCATACCTTCTTCTACAACTCTCTCTTTCTTCCCCATCTCTCTCTCTCGTTTTTGTACCTTGTTCATTGAGTGAAGAGGTGAGTTTGAGGTGAGCTTTGGTGGTAGAATACATTGATACTTAGGCATGAAATAGGGCTAAGTATAGGTGGTGTTTCTTGAGAGTTTAGGGTCGGTTTTGAGGGTTCTTTGCCGGTTCTTCTAGCTATCTCTTGGTGGGGTGATTTGCATTGCGTGGAAGCTGTTCCTGAGCCTACAAATCAACCATAAGCAAGGAAGAAGAAGCTCCAGATTTTCGGCCATTGTTGGAGCTTCCATTTTCAGTTTTCATGTTCTTGGTTTATGCATTGGATGTTGATGTAATGTCATGTATTTTGGTAGTTTAAACACCCATAATCCTAACACATATACTGTGGAAAAATTCCCAACGAATACACAACAAATGCAATGGAAATGAAAAAATGAAAAGCCAGCTAGAAATAAAAAATACAAATTAAACGTATTTCTTAAAATTGCTGAAGATCACAGGATAAGAAGGTTTTATTAGTTAAGAAAGCCACAGTGTAATATTTTTCTCACTACATAAAATTATAAAACTAATCATAAACTGCAAACCTGCGTATATTGTTTTCTAATTTTTCACACTTTTTGTCCATCTACCTTCACTCCACAACACATGCAACTGGTTGTTGTAATTTTCCTGTGCCGTGTACGTGGTTCTAAGCACTAAAATGTCCATGCCCTCATCGTGTTTACATATACACAAATTATATTAGGAATGGCAACGGACGAGTATAAGACGGGTCGGCCATTCTCATCCCCGTCCCGTAGAGTATTTTTTGTCACCTTGTCCCGTCCCCTTTCCCAATTAAAGGGGGATGGGGCAAGTTCGGGGTGGGTCCCCTATCCCTTGATCGTTCTGTTTATTTTTTGTTTTTGTTTATTATTATTATTATTTTTTTAATGTCATTAGTTCTTTAAAAATGATGATAATTTTTTTATTTTTTGTTTGATAAAAAAACTTAAATTGAAGTTAACTTTAACAGAGACGGATAGCGGGGCAGAGACTATGTTTCTTGACCCCTTTCAGGAAAATGACACCACCCCATCCCCGCCCTGTTTACTTGGTTAGGCGGGAAATCCCCTCCCCATTCGAGGCAGGGCTTGTGGATATCTGAGTTTTTTTTGTCATCCATAAATTATATGTAAAGTGACCTAATTGCAAGAGAAGTCCCTGACATAATCTCATTGCAAGTCCTTTTCTTTGTACAACATTATCTAATAATTTCTTATTCTTTTTTTTTTTTTTTCTCTCTTCAGCATGTAATTGCATTAACACACAAGGAAAAGACTCCTAATATTATAAGATCACTTTCTTTTTATTTGCAAAGAAAAAATTCTATTTTTCCTTTACATAATATAAATTTTTATTTCAACAATCTGATCAAACCCAACAATCTCAATCTTTACCCAAAATTTCCCAATAAAAGCACGTTTTGATCCCCATCTTCGCTCCCTTTTACCGATAGGTTCCATCATTATTCAAATGACCGTACTAGATAGAACCAAATTCAAAGACTCATCAAACTTGAGATTACAATTTGACTTCTTTGTACAACAATCTTCAATTTTCTTACCACTAGCCACAAAATTTGTCTTGATCACTTTACAGTCTTTGATAATAACGGAAAACTATCTTCCATTTGACTCAATTGCCATAACTTTACTATATGACTCGATTATTAAAGCACCACCCAGTCCCTCAGTTTAACTCGATTACCAACACAACTCCATCTAAAATTTTGGACTTGCCATTATTTTCTTCGTAATCTTGAGTTTGATCATAAGCTTTGATACCACTTGTTTGAGATAAATTTTACCATACTCGCAACAGATGCATAGAGTCAAAAAGAGAAAACACAAATTAAACTTGATTCATCAAATCACTAATGATCACAAGAGAATAGTTTATTAGTTGAGAAAACCTAATAATATATATAACATTTTTCTCACTCTCTCAACTTCTCCCCGCACAAAATTAGAACACTTAACGTACACTGCAAACCTCTTGTTACTATTTTTCTAATTTTTCACACCTTTTCTCCATCTACTCAGTTTGTCCAACACAGTGGCGGAACCAGCACCTAGCGAGATGGACCGATCGCCTGTGCTGGCTCCATCGAAATTTATAGGTGTAGCATCCGCGCATACTTGAAGTTTTCAGACCCGCCACCGTGAAGTTTAAACAAATGGCGCATTATTATTTAAGTGAATTCAGTAGGAACCCAACCCAATGCCCAATTGCCCATAGCCATTTCAAATTCACACCTTCACACAACCACATAGTTAAAACTCAAGAAGTCAAAATGCGAAAATGCCCAATTCCAATTTCAAAACCCCATATTCTAATTTCTACCTCCCCTACGACTTGTGAGTCCTGACTCCCGTTGTCATTGACCATCGTCTCCCACTCCCGCCGCTGCAAGCCACACGTCTGGCCTCTGCGAATTGAGGCTGCAGAGTTCGATCGACTTCTCCCATGCTTCTTTCTTGCTGGCTTCAGGATTTTGAGTTTTATTTATTTTAAATCTTTTTTCGTCATTATTTGTTATAAGGAAATTTCGTTGGGGGATTGGGAGGGTTGTACTTGTTTGTATGTTCTAGGTTCGCATTGCTGGAAGTTCCGATTTGTTTATTTTTGTTCAATTTTTTGTTTAGAATCTGAATGATTTTAATATGTCGAATGGAAGAACTTTTGATCAGTGCTATGCACCAATTTTTCTATGTTCCAGACTTCCTGTGAAATTGAAAACTATTGATTTGGAAATTGGATTAAGAAGCTACCTTTCCAGAGTTTTGTTTGAGAAATTGCCGAGGATTTCGATTCAATGTAATTGCTAATTATAAATAGGGGAATTTGTGGACATGTGATGAATGATAAATTAGTGTTCGAATTTGAAAATTGTAACTTGATGATATTTTCATATGTATATCATTTTTGCGTTTTAGTTCATTTACATATAGATTGAAGAATTTTTAATAATTTTAATTAAATATTAATAAACGATCTTGTTATTACGATCGTTAACTGTCAACGGTCAATGATCAATGATCAATAATCAACGATCGCTCTAATTGACCTTAAATTCTAGATCCCCCACTGGTCCAACACATGCAATTGGCTCTTGCAAATTCCTTATGTCGTTAACGTGTTGCCAAGCACAAATAAGTTCATGCACGAGCCGTTGAATTATTCAAGGAGGATGATTACATTACAGCAAAATGTCTCAAATTGATGGGAGAAAATGACATGATTATGATGGCTTGTCCGGTTTCCATTTCATATCCATTTTTCTTTGAAATCATCCAATCTCACTCTCTCAAGTTATTGACTCATTACATTACAATTAATTAATTTGACTATTCTTATGTTTCAATCTCATTTGTAATCCTAATACACTGTTTATGCTTTCCACTTTAATATATTTAATTAATTATTTCATAATTAAGATTTAATAGTATCTGATTTTTGAAATTTTAAACCTTGTTTCTTAGTTTTGAAATGAGTCATAATTAAACTTAGCCCTTGTTTGGCGTGAATTACTTTGAAAAAAAAATGAAGAATTGTACCTTTTTTTTTTCAAATTATTGGACCCCACTATCACCCATGCTGGTCAAATATTTCGACAGTCCCACTGTGCAACGGTAAAAATTTTTCTAAAAATGGGGAAGAAATGCCTAACAAAGAGGGCCTTTAAGGTAAATCATGCGCAGTATTAAAATAAGTAAACTTAAGTTGATATATAACATATTATCTCCTCATGGTTAAGAAAGCCCTAGATGTTTGAATGCATCAACGAATTATATATATTTAGTTGGTATAATGAATTTAATGATATGCTAAACAATGTCATGTTTAAAACAACAAGTTACCTAGTAATCAATTGTTCACACCTTTGTTTTGAGTTGTCATGTCGATCTTTCAGTATTTAAGTTGTTATAAAAGAAGAAATTTGATTATATATGCGCAAAAAATAAATGTATAATTGAAATGAGTTTAATGATTTGATTTATTTTAACGTTGAACATGCTTCATTACCTTTATATCGCTCGTAAAACACTTTTTATTAAAATAAATGAATGAAATATTAAACTTTTGAGTAATTAATTGAATGATTGATTACCAAGAAACATATAACTTCCTTTACTTATGCTAGAATTGTTACGTTTTGTAAGATTTTGACTCCAGGATTGAAATGGTCAGCATTTCTAATATGTATCTACTACCAGTGGCCTATAAATTATGGCCAAAAACACTGAGTTTTTCATCCAATCTTGAAACACAATTTCCTCTACTTGAGAAAAATGGCTAACTTCAAGACTTTAATTCTTCTCAGCCTTCTCTTTGCTGTAGTTCTTGTAATCTCTTCCAGAGCTTCTGCTGATAATAAGCCCAAATTTGCACAAACTCGTGAGTATTGTTTACCTCTCTCTCTCTCACATACACACACACACACACACACATATTTTGTAGAGTAGATAGAATTGTTCATTGTTGAAGAAGAAAATGAAGTTATGATTTTTATGATAGTATATGTAATAGTGCATAACAATCATCCTCTAAATGAACAATACGCCTTTTCAAGTACTGTTCAGAAAAATATACAAAATTACTATATATTAGATTATCTTCTTAAGCAATTACACTGATGTTCCTTAACTGTTCATTTTTGAAGAGGGTGGCGAGCAAGTGGACCACCATGGTGGTGGCGGATGGGGAGGCGGAGGTGGTGGCGGCGGAGGTGGATATGGTGGCGGAGGGCATCACTGCCACTATCCACACTGCGAAGAGGGTGTCCATAGGGATGACACTCATCAAGCCGAGACTGAGACTAAGACTAAATCTGGAGAAATTGGGAGTACTAATACAAATGAAAATGGAGATAGACACAAGCCGTACAAGCCCTACGAACCCAAACCAAAGCGCTGCAAACATTGGCCACACTGTCATTAATTTCCGACTTAGTACGGATTTTATGTTGAATATTGTTAAAGCAACTTTGTTCTTTAGCTTTTTACATGCCGCGTGATTTCGAGTCAATAAGGCATCTACTGCCAGTTTGTGTTAATTAGTGCTTTGATTTATTGGAGTCTCAATACTGTATGTCTTGTCTTTCGCTTCATGCGAAGGTTTAATAAAAAGTTGTTTTAATTTTAATAAGGTATATTCTTATTTTTCATGTGGGAAAGAAATATTATTTTATTTTTCTCTTTCTCATGAACTCGTCCCATCTAGAGGCATCAACCTGAATGTGCTGGCTTTGTACGGCCCTTGACGAGCCACACTTGAACAAATAAATTTAATTCAAGAAAACATAAGTTACTCGTATACTTGGCTTCTTTATTTTGATTTTTTAACGTTATAACATCTTTTTGAAGGCGAATGAATAATTTTTTCGGGTTGCAGTAACAAAAAAATTCTGGAACTTAAAGATTAACCATGCATGTTGAATTGAAAAAAAAAAAAATCATTATGTCGCCACCCCCAAGTTATTTACACCTCTCTATTGTTAGTATCCTATTGTTATACATTTGCAAATATTTTTTATCAGTTACTATAATTTATTCATCGAATACTTCAGTTCTATGTTGCTGTATTGTTATTATTTCAATTCATTTGTTGTCACATTAAAATTTTCACGTGGCATTATTTTGCAAAATATGCAGGTTGAATGCGACGAGTAAGCAGACGTGAAAGCAATAATCTTAAAAACTAATAAGTTCACACATTCATTGTGTGTATATATGCCTTTGTTTACTGAGATTTAATCAAATTTTTAAAAGATTTTAATAAAAGTTGATGAATTGTAAAGTTGAAAAGTTTAATCTACACCAAACAGGGATATATACATAAATTATATGTCAAGTGACCTAATTGCAAGAGAAGTTCTTGACCTAATCACATAACAAGTCCTGTTTTAAAACATTACTGAATAAGTCATTTTTTCTCCATACTAATATATTGTGACCTTCCTTTGTTTTGACAAACAAAATTTCTACTTTCCTTCCCATAATGAGAACTATTTTATTTCACAAATTTGGTTTAAACCTAACAATATATTGGACGACCATTGCATATATTGAAATATAATTTCGTTGCGCTGTTGAATTATACGAGGAAGATAATCGCATTACAACAAAATGTCTCAACTTGATGGGAGACAATGAGATGATTATGAATCATGATGGCTTATCCGGTTCCCATTTTATTTCAATATTTTTTTGAATCCATCCAATCTCACTTTCTCAAGTTATTGACTTATTACATTAATTGAACTAAAATTAAGTAATTTGACTATTCTTATGTTTCACTATGATTAGTAATCCAATAATACATTGTTTGTGCTTTCCACTTTGAATAATGATAGATATGCTCTTGCATATCTTCTGATTGGTTGTCCGAGGTGCCCGATCGACGATGCTTCACAAAATGTCCCATATCTTTACACGTGTCCTTCTTGAGGGTGCGATTGGAACATAGTTATGGATTAGAGGGAATAGAATTGAGAGGGACAACATTTTTGACATTCATTGTGTATATTATTTAATACACACGAAATATATATCATTTTTGACCGATTACTTGCGATTTAACTTATTCCATGGTTAATGCATATGTCGCAGAAGTAATATATCAAATAAAAAAAAAAAAAAAAAAAGCGTGTGACAATTTTTGGGATGCAAAAATCTCTCTGAAAATCCATTCGAAAAGAATATAAACATTTAGCCATACTAAAATTCTGTTGCACTCTAAATAATGAAGTGATAAGTTCAGCTTGTTACACCATCACTTCTTGCATCGCAAGGCATTCCCATGCATGAAAGAGCTACTCATGAATCTTAAGTAAAGGGAAACAAAAAGAGAGCAAAAAGAGGTTAAAGTTTCAAAGAATCAAAAAGCTAAGAATAATTCCTTACGTACAGAAAAATTATACAAATTTTTTTACAGAAATTTGAAATGGATTAATCATATCCATCTGTGTGTAATTTTCCCTCAATCCATTTTGAATCTACTCCTTCCATTTCAAATTTTTGTACACATTCTGTATAATTTTTCTGTACCTATAACATGATTCAAAAGTTAAATTTACAAAATGAGAGTACAAGGTTTTGAATAGTTTAACAAGCAATCTAATCCACCCTAACCAATCTAGTAAAATGATAGTATTACCCTTCTAGCAACATAAAAACCTAATTACAAAGATTATGAATAATTCCCTAACAAGTGTCACTACCTTATACTAATTATTGAGGGTCGAGAAGCACAATAATTATTTTATGAATTAATAATAACATATACTTAAGGGAAATCGCGTGCGATTTTAAAATACGTTAAGTTCAGTTGATACAAAGATAATAGGAACAAGTATTCTTCCTCAATCATCTCCTCGTGGTTACGCAAGCCCTGGAGATGTTTGAATGCATCAATGAATTATAGATAGCGAGTTGGTATAATGCATTGAAAAATATGCTAAACAATGTCATGTTGCTAACAACAAGTTTGCCTACTAATTAACAGTTCACACCTTTGTTTTTGAGTTATCATGTTGATCTTCTAGGATTTAAGATGTCATTAAAAATGAAACTTGAAAAATTGACTATATATATATATATATATATATATATATATATATATATAACTGAAATGAGTTCAAGCATTTGAATTATTTTAACATGTAACATACGTCAATACTTACATCACTCGTATAAACATGTTTATTTAAAGAAACGAACGAAACATGATACGACTGCATAGCAATAACTACCAGTAAAACCAAATTAATTAAGTATATAGCTCTTGCGGCATTTAATTAAGAATGAGTTGCAACGATATTTCAAAATAAACGAAAAAACTATAACGTGATTAATAAATTTGAACTTAATTAACCCACTTTATCCAATACTTTCACAAGCAAAAATGTAGCAATTGACACCCTAAAACGTAAACCACAAGATGAAGTGGTAACATGGAGAGAAGTTATTAATCGAAGCACGTATACTAGTTTGGAAAGTTTACCCATACGACGTTTAAACACACTACTTGAATTTTTCTAAATAAGTGGCTTTAAAAATGGATTATTTATATGACTCTTGGCTGCTACATCTCTGTATTTAAAAAATATTAAACTTTTGAGTAATCGATTGAATGATTGATTACCAAGAAAAATAGTTTATTTCATTTAACGTGCTAGAATTATTATGTTTTTGTAAGATTTTGACTGAAATAGTCAGCAATTCTAACATGTATCTACTACCAGTGGCCTATAAATTATGGCCAAAAACACTGAGCTTTTCATCCAATCTTTTCCTTACTTGAGAAAAATGGCTCACTTCAAGACTTTCTTTCTTCTCAGCCTTCTATTCGCTGTAGTTCTTGTAAGCTCTTCCAGAGCTTCTGCTGATAGTGAGCCCGGGGTTGCCCAAACTGGTGAGTATTGTTTACCAATCTCTCTCTCTCTCTCACATATTTTGTAGAGTAGATAGAATCGTTCATTATTGAAGAAGAAAATGAAGTTATGATTTTTATTATAGTATCTGTCCCATGTAATAGTGCATAACAATCATACTCTAAATGAACAATATGCCTTTACAAGTACTGTTCAGAAAAATATACAAAATTACTATACCCTAATTACATATAGATTTTCTTCTTAAGCAATTATACTGATGTTCCTTAACTGTACATTTTTGAAGAGGGTGGCGAGCAAGTGGACCACCATGGAGGCGGTGGATGGGGCGGGGGAGGTGGCGGCGGCGGATGGGGAGGCAGAGGGCATCACTGCCACTATCCACACTGCGAAGTGGGTGTCCATAGGGATGAGACTCATCAATCCGAGATTGAGACTGAGACTAAATCTGGAGAAACTGGGAGTACTAATACAAATGAAAATGGAGATAGACACAAGCCGTACAAGCCCTACAAACCCAAACCAAAGCACTGCAAACATTGGCCACACTGTCATTAATTTCCGACCTAGTACGGATTTTATGTTGAATATTGTTAAAGCAACTTTGTTCTTTAGCTTTTTACATGCTGCGTGATTTCGAGTCAATAAGGCATCTACTGCCAGTTTGTGTTAATTAGTGCTTTGATTTATTGGAGTCTCAATACTGTATGTCTTGTCTTTCGCTTCATGCGAAGGTTTAATAAAATGTTGTTTTTAATTTTAATAAGGTATATTCTTATTTTTCGTTTGGGAAAGAAATATTATTTTATTTTTCTCTTTCTCATGAACTCGTCCCATCAAGACACGTGATCAAATCTAGTGTGAGTATCATAATCCAACGTGTAAGAATGTTTTCATTACGAAAACAAGGCTAGTCATATTCCAACGTGTAAGAATGTTTTCATTACGAAAACAAGGCTAGTCATGATGAGATAGAACGATGATGACACTATTTATGTTACAATTATGATTTTAAGCAAAAAGTGAAAATTCTTTACAAAAAAATGTACAAGAAGGATTATAAATACAATAATGGTTAAATATGCATGCTACTAAAAGCAATTTACAACAGCTAATTAAACTGCAAATCCTCATCACATGTAATGAGTAAGTTAAAGATTGAAAGAAAGAGTTTTAAGTTAAGATAACTCTTATTATAAATCATATTGGCCAGGTAACCATAGTCGCGTTCATTTACTCGATGAGTTTATTTTTTAAAAATCCAAAAGAGGTAAAAATAGATCTCTCTTTTAATTTCGCTCTAGGGTTCTGCATCGACAGTCATGACCGAACTCCACTTTACTCATACTGTTTTATTTAGCTTTAATAGCTGCCTCGACCCTTCTGCTGTCACTGGCGATGAGACTGCATGATCCCATGCTGAGGTTCTAGCCGCTGGTAAGAGTCCTATGCCAGATTGGACTCTCAGAAAATCTACCACAGAAGAAAGAGGAGCTTGTTTATGTGATCATCAACCGGAAAACTTAAATAGGAGATAAGGATATGATTCTACAATTTGTGTGATCTTTATTGAAATTTCTTGTTCTTGAATGTGCGGTTAATGTTGAATAGTGAAGGCCACTATTCATGAATAGTGTAGCGTAATATTTAGGCTTCACATTTTCTCGAAATTGGTTCACACATTTCAAAGATTGCCATGAAAGTTTTCTTTTGCATTTAATGCAAACATCATGCATGGGATTTTCTCAAATTTAAGACGAAGTTGGTAATGACAATAAATTCACTGAATGAACACGCACGTAATTGGAGTAAATTGAAAAAAAGGAGAAAGATTATGTCTCCTAGCAATTCTCTATAAATAGAATGCATATAATGTAATGGAGAAGTGAAGAGAGCAGAGAGAGAGTGTGTGAAACACAAAGTTTTTTTTGCAGAGAGTTGAACGAGAGAAAATTAAGAGATTGCCTTTGTATAGGCAAATAAAATACAGAGAGTATATTTTTGTATTCCTTTTCTTATTTTGTTGATATATGCAATGGAGAAGTGAAGAGAGAGAGAGAGAGAGAGAGAGAGAGAGAGAGAGAGAGTGAAACACAAAGTTTTTTTTGCAGAGAGTTGAACGAGAGAAAATTAAGAGATTGCCTTTGTATAGGCAAATAAAATACAGAGAATATATTTTTGTATTCCTTTTCTTATTTTGTTGATATAGTGAAAAATTGGTGTAATTTTGTGGACGTAGGCATGATTGCCAAACCACATAAATTCTTGTGTCGTACTTGCACTTATTTTTTTTTTTGCAATTTTTTTTTTATTTCTTCTCATTTTAAATTATCTTGCATCCTACTATCTTGGTAGAATTAGTAGCGTCTAATTCCTAAAATCTGGTATCAGAATTCCAGAATTTGGGTGGGAGAAATGGCGACAGACGAGAAGATATCCAAAATGGTACAAACTTTGAATTGAAAATGGAGGACTACTTGTGCTAGAAAGATCTGTATAAACCACTTCATGAAAAGCTGAAGGACATGATCGACAACGAGTGGGAGTTACTTGACCAAAAGGCTCTTGGTGCTATAAGGCCGACATTATCAAAGTCATTCGCTTTCAACCAAAAAAATGAAAAGATAATGACGTCTCTCATGGCAGCCCTATCTAGCATGTACGAATAGCCGTCTGAATTAAATAAAGTTCATTTAATTAAAAATTTGTTTAATATGAAGATACAAAAGGCAGAAGATTTGGAAAACACCTCAATGAGTTCAATGAAGTGACGTACCAGCTATACACAGTCGAAATCGCTTTCAGTGATGAGGTTCGAGCTTTGTTGATTCTCGAGCAATTAGTTGAGAGTTTAAATGACACAGTTATAGCAATTACTAACTTTGCCGAAAAGTCCAAATTGAGGTTTGAAGACGTCGTGGGTATGATCCTGTCTGAGGAGGTTTGAAGATAGTTAGAAAGTATTTCCACTTTAGGAGCCGCTTTGAACATGGAAAGCAGAAGTACAAGTAGGAGTAAAGGGCACAATAGGAGCAAGTCAATGTTTGGCAGATCAAGATCTAGAAATCCAAAGAATTCCAACAAATCAAAAACTGTTGAATGTTGGAATTGTGGCAAGATCATAAACTACAAAAATCAATGCTAAGTTTCTAAGAAATAAAATGAAAACAAGATCGAGGTCAATGTTGTAGCGGAAGAATCACATGACGCTTTGATATGCTCTTTGGAAAGCAAAGCAGAATATTGAGTAATAGATTCTGAAACATCTTTTCACTCTACCTCAAATAGAGAACTCATTGTGAGTTATGTACTGGACAATCTGCGAAAGGTATATCTTGATGATGATCAACTTTGTGATGTAGTCAGTAAAGGCGAAGTATAGATTAAGCTTAATAGATCTATATGGAAACTAAAGGAAGTAAGACACATTCCAGATTTGAAAAAGAACATGGTAATACTACAGTGAGTTGGGTTTCGTAAAAATAGAAGATTGTTGCTTTATCCACTACAAAATCAGAATATGTGGCAGTAATCGAAGCTAGCAAAGAGATGATTTGGTTACAAGGTTAGTTGACAGAATTGGGTTTCAAGCAAGTGAAGAATGTTCTGCACGATGATAGTAAAAGTGCTATAGATTTGGCTAACAATTCAACATTTCATTCAAGAACCAAGCACATAGGACTTCTCTATCACTTCATCAAATCACTTTTGGATGATGAAGTACTAACATTGGAAAAGATCCAGGGTAGCAAAAACCCAATCGACATGTTAACCAAGATAGAAACTACGAAAAACTGGAGTTGTGCTCGACTTCAAATGGTCTTCTAAAATGAAGAGTGAAAAGATGATCCACGCCATTTTCACTAAAAGGAACTGCTCGCACAAGGAATGCCGGATGTCTCAAGGTGAAACCGCATTAGTCTCCAAGTACGAGATTGTTGAATAGTGAAGGCCACTATTCATGAATAGTGGAGCCTAATATTTAGGCTTCACATTTTCTCAAAGTTAGTTCACATTTCAAAGTTTGGCAGGAAAGTTTTCCTTTACATTTCATGCAAACATCATGTATGGGCTTTTCTCAAATTTCAGACGGAATTGGGAATGAAATTAAATTCACTGAATGAATATGCAAGTAATTGGAGAAAATTGTCAAAAATGAGAAATATTATGTCTCCTAGCAATTCTCTATAAATAGAATGCGTAGAATGAAATGAAGACATGAAGAGAGTAGAAAGCAAGTGAAACAGAGTTTTATTTTTTATTTATTTTTGTTTTGTTTTGTTCTTATTTATTTATTTATTTTTGTGCAGAGAGTTAAACTAGAAAATTGAGTGATGGCCTCTGCATGGGCAAATAAAATACAGAGAGTGTATTTTTGTATTCCTTTTCTTCTCTTGTTGATATAGTGAAAATTGGTGTGGGTTTGTGGACCTGGCAGAATTAATAGTGTCTAATTCCAAACACTTAAAATTAATCTAGAATTATAGTGGGTTTACATATTTAAGTGGGCTTGATTTTACTTGAGAAAGATCATCAAATCATTAGATAAATTCAATCGTCACACAATTGAAATAAAATACCATAGTCGGGTAGGCGAAGTAAAACATGATAACAACAATGAACTTGTGAATTCTAACGTTTCTAAAACAATCATTTTTTCTATAAATGCTTGATCGTTGATCACTTAATAATTCATAGCTTAAATATTAGCTTAGTAAAAATAAATTTCCGTGTTAAATTTCCGCAATAATTCAAGTATTTAATAGAATTAATTAGGTTAATAGATAACAACATATTGTGTGGAAACGATACTAGATTCATTTTTATTCACATGTCGTGATATCATAAACTAGTGATTTTCGACAAACACATAAACCCTGACTGAGCAATGGACAAACACATAAACTAGTGATTTTCGATTTTTAAGATGCCTATTATACATATTACATTATGGTTCTGGGAGAAATGGACAAACCCTGACTGAGCAATCAACTCCATTCAAATGCCACCGTTTGACTGCCAATTCTTCCTTTGATAATATTAATATGTGTATATATGAATTGATAATACAGAAAATGTTTATTCCGGCATCGAAACAGTCAGCATAATTCAGCTGCGAGAGAGAGAGCTTTTAGGGTTTCTTTTTGCTGTAATTCTTGTAATATCTTCATATGTATCAGCAAGAGAGCTAGCTGAATCAGCCCAAACTGGTGCGCTAGTTAATTTCTCTCATTAATCAATATTGTCTCTTTATCCTATTGGGTTTGATATATAGTGAATTGGGTTTAATATGGACTGGTGGATATGTCAAACAATTATGGGCAACTTATAAAAATACCTCTAAAATTGAAGGATCTTTTAAAAAATTATATAAAAAGTATTTGGAAGTAAAAAATACTTTGTAAAATTAAGTCACTTTTTAATATAAAAAATGACACAATATCATTTTTTAATTTAAGCGTCACTTTTTTATTAAAAAAATTTAAAAATGAGATACAATGTCACTTTTATTAAAACATGATATTTGTCACTCAAAAAAGCAATGAAAAATTCAAGAAAATGACAAACAAAAATAAAAATAAAAAATAGTGTGTAAAATTAAGTCACTTTATTAAGTTAAGTGTCGCTTTTTTATTACACTTTTCTTAGAAAGTGATGTTTGTTACTCAAAAAAGTAACCAAAAAAAAAGTAACAGAAAAAACTAAAAAAGTGATAAACACTGCAAAAAGTAAAAGAAATTAAAAAAAAAAGTGACAAACACTAAAAAAATCTAAAAAATGACAAGACACCAAGTAAAACATTAGAATCAGTTCAATGAAATGACCAAAAAAAAAAATGACATAATTTTTTTTACAAAAAGTGATAAATATTTTAAAAAGTGACAAATTTTTTTTTAAAAAATGAAAAAATACCAATGAAAACATGGGCAACTTACAAAAATATCCTTAAAATTAGTGGTTTTTAAATTAAAAAAATCATATGAAAAATATTTTAAAAGTAAAAAATACTATGTAAAATTAAGTGCTACTTTAATTTTATTAAATAGTAATACAATGTCACTTTTTAAAGTTAAGTGTCATTTTTTTATTAAAACGTGACGTACAATGTAACTTTTATTAAAAAAAAAATGATATTTGTCACTCAAAAAAGTAACAAATACTTAAAAAAGTAATAAATACTTAAAAATGTGACAAATAATATATAAAAAAAAAGACAAAATACTAATTAAAACATTGAAATCAGTTCATTAAAGTGACATAAATTTAATAAAAAAAAAAAGTGACACAATTCCTCCTCTTTCTTCATTCATCGTCAAGCATCTTGAAATCAGTACATCCACAATACACCAATCAAAATATCAAGTATTTTTAAATCAATTCACCGTTATCGTCATCTACCAACTCAATCAACCCATTAACCTCCTCTTATGAAGATCCCAATTAACAGGAGAACAAGCTATAACTTTTATTATATCGAACCACCTGTAACTTGCTTTGTTATGCAACACGAAGACCTGAAACTAGTATTCCGTGGACAACAAGATGGACCATATCTATTCATATAATCAGAGGACTTTGCTACTTTTACATCGAAGAATATATTGAAAGTGATAAAATTTGAAAAAAGTGATAAAAATTCAAAAAAGTAATAAAACTCAGAAAGTGGCAAATGTTATTTAACAGAGTCTAAATTGCATTATTTGTAAGTCTCATATAAAATAACTTCAAATGACTATTCGATGAGACATGAAATACACAATCTGTTTGATCTATCTTATAATTTGTCTATAAGCACCCTTACCTTCACCATTCCCAAGCAATTACTATCTTTCTTCTCAAATCAATATTGCTCAACAATTAATTTTTCCTTTTCAATCTGTTGCACATACACTGTCTCTTAAAGCCCTCGCATTTACCATTCCCAAGCAACTACTATCTTCCTTCCCAGTTCAATTTTGCTCATCAATTGAATTTCCTTTTTCAATCTGTTGCGCACACACTTAAATCATTTAAGTTCATTTGAGAAAGGAAGGGGGGGGGGGGGGGGGGGTGGATAATGAAGGCTTGGAAGTATCAATTTCATCAAGAATCCGAAAAGTCTTGTAATTCTCCCAGTACCGCTGCCACTTATGCTCTATTTCGTGGATCTGATATGCTCTCCTCACTTGCTTACTAGCATTTTGCTTTTTCTTCGTCCACCACTCTACCACTAAGCACTTCCAAGTTTATCATTTATTCTCAAATTTATACAATTAGAGAGTTGAACGGCACGCGAAGTGGTCGATTACTGATGAAGAAGAAGAGGTAGGCGACTGCGGGTGGAGGAGAAAAATGCAGCTATGCAGCGGAGGAGGCTGTTTTGGTGGTGTTGGAAAGAATTGGACTTTTATGGTGGCTTGAATTTGGGTTAATATTGTTTGATTGTGTGACGACGGAGGGAGTTATGGTGGAAGATAGAGCGTAATGAATCATTATCTCATTCAGAACTTTCTACTATCTGCTAATGGGTTTGGGGGTTGGATGACGTGATTTATAGTTTTAATTAAGTTTAAGAGTATTAATCAAATATCTTATTTTTTGAGGTATTTGACCTAATTTTCCCAACAATTATTGCCATGTTGCAAACAGCAAGTTTAGGTCCATCGTTCACACCTTAATATGTTCGAAGTTTAGGGACGTTCTCTTTGCTATTTTCGGATCGTTTTCTGTTTTCGATTTTTCAAAACTTTGAAAACGCGTTCTCTTTCCCATTTTCAAAAACGAGTTTTTGAAAACGGCTGAAAATTTTGTGAAGAAAACAAAAAATAACTTTTTTACGTTTTGGCTGTTTTCTTCACAAATCTGTCAAAACTCAAAAAATACGGATTGAAAAATATTTTTTCAAAACGACAAAAAGAGCGAGGTTTCAATAATCTCAAAATGGACACCCAAAACACAAAACGAATTCAAAATTCAAAATACAAAAATGAAACACAAAGAGAACGCCCCTTAATATCTCCAAACATTTTTGATTTACAGAAGAAACTTTGAAATGATATGTTTGTAACTGAATTAATTAAAAGCTATATTACAATCCATTAATATAATTGAAAACATTAATTTTCTGTAACGAGGTAGACTAAAAGCTTATTATTGGGGCTGTAATTTCCAAAAACAATACTTCTACACTGATTACGCAGTACAGTTCATGGAAAATAGGGTGAATGGAGATATTTAATTAACTTAAAACCCAAAAATTGAGATAATAGAAGTTTTTTCATCTGCAAATTTAAAGTGACTATGAAAAATGTGAAAAAGGTTAATGTCTTACTACCATGAGGCATGAGGCACTAAGAATTGTAAAGAATTCATGTTGCAATTATGTAAAAGCATTAAATAGATTAATAGCACTCCATGCAAAGTTGCAAGCTATATTATTTTTGCTTTTACAATTGAAATAATGGTGCCAAACATTAAATGCCAAGTGGAATGACTTGGTTATAAATAGAGGAAGAATTATGCAGGAAAGTGGATCCCCAATCTCATAAAGTTTCGGGAGGAAAACCATTTGAACAACCCCGATTATGTGCCCCCTCCCTCCCCAATAGGGGGGCGCCTGAAGCGTTCAGACGTCCCCCTTTTCATAACCCCCTGGACAACCAGGGGGTTGTCAAAGTAGCAAGACCCAAGTTTCAATTAGAACGTGTAGAGAGAGAATAATATTGAGTAGAGAGACAGTTAAAATATACAAAAAATATTGATATAAAAAAAATACCTGAATAATTTCAGCAAATTTTGTGACGTTTATTTTCGTATTCCCTTGTCCCAAATATATAGGCTGATTTTTATTTTTTTTCATTTGTCTCAAATATGTAGGCTGGTTTCTAAATTTAGAATATTTTGATTTGTTACTTTACTAATATACCCTTATTTATTTTGCATAGTTAAAATCAATATTCTCCACTTAATTTATGGTTCCAATGAATCTCTTCAAAATAATTTATGAACGTGAGAATTGAAAATTAAATTATTCAATTTTTTTACTATTTCAAACAATAATTTACTATTATTTGCTAAAAATTAAATTGGGGTAAACTAGAAAATTCTTGGCAAAAATTACTTTTTCAATAACATTAATTATGTTTTTTTAATCCGTGTGAAAAATCAAACAAGCTTATATATCTGGGATTATGGGTGTAAGCGGTCCGATTTTACCAATTTTTGACAGATTTTCAAATCAAATCATTTACACCGAGAAAAACTCAAACTTAAATCAAACCATTTTGAATGGTTTGAAAAAAAAAAACTCAAACCTAAACCTAACAGTTTGGTCCGATTTTAAACCGCCAGTTTCGTTGTATATTTTTTTTACTTGTTGTCCGATTTTAAATCATCGATTTTGTCGTATATTTTTTTGACCGTCTACTTTTATGCTATTAATTTAGGAGTTAACATTTTTTTTAATAACCGGACCGGAACCATTTAGAATCGATCGATTCGATTTCAGATCTTCTAAAAAATAATTTGATTTTAGGACAAATTATTAAGAATCAACCGGTTCTGGTCCAATTTCCGGTTCTAGTATGGGAACCGGACGGTTCTCGTAGAAATTTTTTTTTTTTTTTTTTTGGTAAAATATATGATTGAATCTCCAATCACTTTTATATAAAAAAAAATAAAAAAATATAGGGTTCCTTCTTCATTTTAGACCCCAACACTTTCCTTCTTCTCTTTTATTCTTTTTTTTTCTCTCTTCTTATAATTCTTTGATTAACTAATTCTCAAGTCAAATTAGAATATTGGGTAAATCTATACCTAAATAAATTTATTTACAATATATAATTTCATTTCTAAGATCCAAAATTTTTATTTTGTTTTCATTTTGATTACATAGTTGTTGATCCGATCAAAAATTTCATCTAGATTTCTACAAATTATAATCGACAGAACCAGAAGTTGCAATAATTTTCTAAAAGATGTCCAATTCAATGTAAGATTTTAATTTTGATGGAAGTTTGTTTAATTATTGGAGTACTATGCAGTTTATATAAGTTGATGATTGTTTGATGATAGTAATTTATATGAAATACAACGTGGGATTGCTTGGTGAATCGTTTCAGACTTTCAGTTTAAGAACCTATGAAATATGTGAGCCTCATTTAAAAATAAATAAAAAGCCATATACAAGTCTTACAAGTTACAATTTATAAATTTTTATTTTTTTTAATTTTTTAATTTTTACATATTTTTTCGTCGGTCCGATTTGGTTTTAAACCGCAATAAAATTTCTCAAACCTAAATCAAACCGTTTTTGACCGGTTTGGTTTGGTTCAAAATCATTTCATTGACGGGTCCACGTGGCACCAAATCAACGGTTTCCAAAATGCGATTTTAATTTGATTTTTTGATTTGACGATTTTTGCTTACAGTCCTATCTAAAATGGAGGGAGTATTATTTAAGCTTATATATTGGTCGTTGGATGCGAAGTCAATATAAGAGTGACATTCTTATTTCCTACTCCCAAGAAAATTAACCAAAAACCGTCACAATTCTTGTAACTTATCAACTACCACATTAATTATTCATTGTCAAACGCGAACCTAAATGAAAGCTCTGGCATCGAAGGCTTCAAAAAATTCATTAAATAATAAACTAAAAAGCTTTAAATTATAGAAAATCGGTACCACAATGTTACACATGTCCACGTATATTAAGGGATATAATTCAATATTGAATAAAAATAAAAACAAAATAAAACAATTATTAAAGATTTGAGTTATTTCTTTTAACAAGATTGATCTTTTAAGATGAAATATCAAATCTTTACATGACATCAGAATCTATTAAATTCCAACGAGTAACACGAATTTCAAGATTGACCTGTTCAAACGAGCCACTATTTTGCTGGTAAATGCTAAATTATATAATTTTACATCAAATAAAAATGAAAATATAGACCAATTTATAAGAGTTTGAGCTACTCTTCTTAACAATATTGATATTTTAAAATGGAATCCCAAATTTTAGCAACATACAACTTAAAAATATCGTGAAACTAGAGGACTTTAATCTAAACCAAAGGAATTTAATACTTTTCCAAATAATAACAATTGAAAATCCAACACGCAGAAGCTCAAACTACCACAAAGATGGGAAAAATCGCCCCCCACGATTTTCATTGATTATCATGTCTTAATTAACCGTACGATCTTCACTTCCCCCGAAAAGTAGTTGTGATATCGCAATTATCACGTTTATTCCATCCTTATAAAACTTCCAAGGACATTTCACTCAACGAGGTAGCCGAAATGAAATCATATAAAAGAAGCACTAAATGACAGAGTCTTTCATCAGTTTGTAATTTAATTCTTGAAGTGAGATGACCATCCACAAAATTTATGCCAAAAATAATTAGTTAAATTAAAATTAATAGGCTCAAATCTCCATAAATTCGAACTCTGCCTACTCATCTTCAAATCAATTCATCAAAAATCTTGATTGGTTAGATTAAGGATAAAAAAATATCACACGACAACCTAAATTTTAAGAGTGATGCTATACGTCCTAGGACTAAACGTCCCCCTATTGTTGTCTGGTATCCAATATTCCACGTGCACTGATGCTTTCGTTGGTCGATGTGTCAATGTCGTCTAGTTGATAACTTGATATAAATTAGATTGGCTAATGATATGAACTCGTTGATTGTAATTATTATTTATTTGCAATTAATCACAATGAGATTTTTTTTTCACTCCATCATTAGAAGAAATTTGATAATGAGCTCAAGAAAGAAGAAAGAAGGATAAATTTATTTTAGTAAAAATTGATCATATCATGTAGAATGTGATGAAATAGATAATTCAAAGAAAAATAATTAGGATAGAAAGACGAACGTAGATGAATTAGTATATATATATATATATATATATATATATATATACACACGATGATTAATAAGTTGAGGACACAATACAATTAGGGTGCGTTTGATTGCAATGGTGGAATTTGGGTGGAAATAAAAAGAATTGCAGAGAATTGAATTGCCTATAATTTATTTTAGAGGGAATTGTAATTAATAATGGGGTTAGTCTACATGTAGTGTACATAATAAACTACACCCCCTCATATTAAGGGGACCCACAAATATTTAATTATGTGTGGACCCTCCTCCATGTGAGGGGGTGTAGTCTATTATGTACATATAGACTAATTCTTAATAGTGTTTGATTGGTATAATTTTTCACTTAATCCGTTTGACTTTGTTTTTTTATGCAAATTGTTACTTTTTTGGATAATTTTTTTTTACAATCTGTATTAAAATTTGTTTGGATTGCCAAAAAAAAAAAAAATTCATAAATTTTTTATGTTCGTTTGGCTCTTTTTCATGCAAATTGTCAATTAAATGGATAAATTTTTTTACCATTGCATTTAGAATATGTTTCCATTGCCAAAAAGTAAAAAAAAAAAAAAAAGAAAAAAAAGGAAAAAAAAAAACACTCAGCAAGATGGAAAACAAATTTCTACCAAAATCATAAGAAAATAAATTCCTACTTTTGTGCTTCAAGGGGTTGTACCTAGAAGTTGGTGACAAATATTTTTCATGACAAAAAATGTCAATCAAACACCACAAAAGAGTGGAAATGAAAAATATTTTTCATTTTCATTCAACTCTCCACCCTATCAAACAGGGTCTTATATCATTTCAATATCATATCCAGAGTCTCCTAGAGACTAAAAAAAAAAAAATGATAGTACGTAAAGTTTAAATATACCTTTTCCCTTTATCTTAACATTATCTAAGCTTATATATTGGTCTTCGGATGTCATGTCAATGTGAGATCATTTAGTGTAAACTTACGAACTAACACATCAATTATACGAACCAACCTGAAATCGCTAGACATCAAAGACTTCAAAAAATCATAGGACCTCGCCAAGAATTACACACCTTTCCAAAAAAGGAACGAACAAATTAAATCCAACAGGCAGCGTCAAATGCCTACATTGTGAAATTTCATTATGGCTCAGGTCGTGGTGTCTAAGGATAGTTAAGCTGTTAACACGCTTACTAATGTTTTCGTTGATCCATGTTTCAATTTTGTTAAGTCGATATAAATTATTTTATTTGTGTTAACAAACCTTAGGTTGCCGATGAATGTTAAGACTTGTAAATTTACGAAAAGTTGGAATGACTAATTATATTGATATGTATTTGTACTGTAATTATTAGTAATTTTGCGGTTTATTACATTGAGGATTTTTCACTCCATTTCAAGAAAAAAAAATTTGATAATTAGCTCAAAATAAATATAGAGGCATTTTAAAAAATGTCTAAAATTAAGGAAGTGAGTTGAAAAATGTCCACACTTTTGAAAAATGTATCAAATTATCTATTATACCCTTAATGATATTCTCGACACTTTAAATGTAGTTATAGACATTTGATTTTTTTTCAATTTATCACGAATTTCGAAAAGTACTTTCATGATAAATTATATTAAAATAATATTCTCGACATTTCAAATGTCATTCTTGACACTTAATTTGTCTAGAATGACATTTCATTTTGAACATGACAATTCTCTACATTTGAAATATCGAGAATAACATTTTGCAAAAATGTCCATTTTTGGGATTAGTGTGAAATTATAAATTGTTAACAATGATATTTTTGTCTAAATTATTTCAAAATGGACATTTTTGCAAACATTTTGAAAATGGACATTTTTGCAAATGGACATGTGAAGATGGACATTTCTTGAAATTTCCTCATAAATATATTATAGCCCTTGTTTGATACATAGTAAATTTTTATTTTCATTCTTTTATTCATTTTCATTCTTTTATTAATTTTCAATCACATATTTTTCAATAAAATAATATTTTTCATCACATCAATTATTTTTTATTTTTTTTTAATCACATATTTACTATCACATCAATCAAAAAATACATTCTTTCTTTCTAAAATAATGTGTATGGGGATAGTAAATTTTTATTCAGGACATGAAAAAGATTTTTGATATCACACAAAAGCACAAAATCCAAAGAAGAAATTGTGTCAAAGGCGTATACTCGCTTATGGCCTTTTTGTCCAAATCATGTCTAATCACCTGCGGTAAAAACAACCACACGCCCGTGACTCCCACAAATGCCACCGTCATCGGCCCCGAAACCAACCTGTGCAACCGCCAACGGCCGCCCAATGCCTTTTTCACGGCCATCTCGAGGGCCACACAAATCCCATGAAGAACAAAGAACCTCGTCACCTCCCATGTGGGATATGCACGTGATAAGTAATAATAAATCACCTCGTGCATGAGACCAGACACCAAGAATGTGGCCATGGTGGCCGAAAGCCGCGCCCAATTGCTGCCTAAAATACACGTAGAAATACGCCGTACAGGATGGTATACGGTGGGGCGTAGAATGCTGGTGACCATAAGGTTCCATCTACGGCCCCAAAAGTCTTGCAGTGATGTGGCCAAATATGGCTCGTTGAACTGTGGCTCCAGATCCAGTCCAAGAATGGCCCTCACCGGAAGTACGGTAATGGCTAAAATCACCTCAAGAGCAAGATAAAGATGGCAACAGTACAGAGTAAAGACTATATACTGATGCACATTCTCCATGTACTCGTATATACGAATAAATATAGCCAGAAGAGCAACCTTAAGAGCAAATGCAGCTGGTTGATGATAAACTTTGGCATTTGAAAATGATTTGCAAGATGAGTTGTGTTTGGTTTCGACGGGAAGGAGCGCTATGGAGATGAAATGGAAGAGGGACAAAGGCGGCGTCGCGTGTAGAGGGCCTTGATCGAAGGAGAAGAGAAGGAGCTTGAAGTTTCCAAGCCAAACAAGGTATAAAATAGTAGCAGCACCAATGTGGAAGGAGGTGAGGTGGAGAGGGAGGGTGGTGAACAGATAGATGATTGGGAGGAGGGAGAATAACCTGGTGGCGCCACCAGGTAGGCGGGCTGCGATGTAGTAGCAGTAAATAATAGATAAAACTGCAGTGAACCATACCTTAATGAAGCTTTGGATTTCAGAATCCATGCTGAATATTGTATTCGAACACGTACTGATATGTAGTTAATTAATGGTACTACTAACTGTGGAAGCAGCAAAAGTCATTGCTTCCCATTTATTTCATACCAACTAACTACTTAGAAACAGGTAGCCAAGAATGAATGATTATAGTTGTGGATCCATGAAAGGTATGATTTTATGGGTTAATTTCAGAAATGGTCATTGAAGTTACATGAAAATTACAAAATGGTCACTGAAGTTCAAAATTTTCATGAACGGTCACTCAAGTTTCAGGTGCTTTCAGAAATGGTCACTGAAGTTTAAGATTTTCACCAACGGTCACTGAAGTTTAGGAGATGTTTCACTAAAGGTCACTGAAATTACAAAAAGTTTCAGGAACGGTCACTGAAGGGTCATGCATTTTTTCAATTTTTTGGGGGACTTTTTCGGCCACTTCCGACCACCAAAACCGTCGAATTTTGATACCTTTGGAAAGCCCACAATCTCCTCTTCAATTACCACCCAAAATCTCCCCCAAACTCCAAACGATTCGACCGAAAAATCGCCGTAAAAGTCGCCCAAAAAATTGGAAAAATCTGCCCAAAATTTTCCAATTTTTTGGGCGACTTTGCGGCGACTTTCCGGCAACTTCCGACCACCAAAATCACCGGATTTTGATACCGTTGGAAAGCCCACAATGTCCTCTTCAATTACCATCCAAAATCTCCTCCAAACTCCAAAAGATTCGACCGAAAAATCGCCGCAAAGTCAGCTACCCAAAAAGGCCGAAAATCTGCCCATATTTTTCATGCTGACTTTGAGGCGATTTTTCGGTCGAATCTTTTGGAGTTTGGGGGAGATTTTGGGTAGTAATTGAAGAGGACATTGTGAGCTTTCCAACGGTATCAAAATCCGGCGATTTTGGTGGTCGAAAGTTGCCAAAAAGTCACCGCAAAGTCGCCCAAAAAATTGAAAAAATCTGGGCAGATTTTTCCAATTTTTTGGCGACTTTTACGGCGATTTTCCGGTCGAATCGTTTGGAGTTTGGGAGAGATTTTGGGTCGTAATTGAAGAGGAGATTGTGGGCTTTCCAAAGGTATCAAAATTCGGCGATTTTGGTGGTCGAAAGTGGCCGAAAAAGTCGTCCAAAAAACTGAAAAAATGCATGACCCTTCAGTGACCGTTCCTGAAACTTTTTGTAATTTCAGTGACCTTTAGTGAAACATCTCCTAAACTTCAGTGACCGTTGGTGAAAATCTTAAACTTCAGTGACCATTTCTGAAAGCACCTGAAACTTGAGTGACCGTTCATGAAAGTTTTGAACTTCAGTGATCATTTTGTAATTTTCATGTAACTTCAGTGACCATTTCTGAAATTAACCCATGATTTTATAGATAAAAGGGGAGACAGTACTGGACTGTAGTGCAGTGCTTCCCAAGCTCATATCCAAAGTCATTCCCTAAAAAGAAAGGGAAAAAAAAATTTAGCACATTAAACCACCACCAGACAAATTGTACTTAGCGAGCCCGCCCAATCTCCCAAATATGGTTTTTTTTTCTCAAATGTTTGTGCCCAACTCAAAACTCATTCAATTACTTTTGGGAAAAATTTCATAATTCAGGTATTAAGTATGCATCAGTTCAATTTGCAAAGATTAAGTTTAAAATTTCAAAAGTCATGTGTTAATTCAATATTTTAATTTTAAATAATATTATTATTAAATTAAATTAACCTACCTACCCCACCAAACCCCCGTCCCCATCCCACTCCTGCGCACCCGTCCCTCGTCATTCTCTCGTACAATCGTCGACATCCAACCTCATAGTTATCGACATCCAAATAACTTCACTAGAAGAAAGATAGAATATACAAAGATCGTCGATGACTTCTTTAGTGGTATACTGATCATCGCTCATCGGCAACTGAGCATCATCGACTCAGATAGTAGAGATAGAGGGAGAAGCAAAGCGACCATTAGAGAACATTGACTGATCATTGTCTGCAATTGAGCAGTGTTAGTGTAATTTGAATCTATATTTTAAAATTAGAAATTGAAAAATAGCCCCTTTTGTAATTTACAGAATACTCACAAAGCAAATAACTTCAATTTTCACCGATGAAATCTGGATAATTGAATTTGTGACCAATTCGAAAAACTAAGATCGAATATATCAATGGCATGTGAGCAAATCTCTTGAATTTGTTATCTAAGACCTATTCACTTTGACATATGACACATTACGTGTGACATATGACCGTATGGACATTAATCTATGATTAATTTTAATTGATCTATGACATGTGGACATTGATCTATGACCTGTAGACATTGATATGTGACCTACTCATAGTGACATGTGACATATGGACATTGATCTGTGACTCACAAACGATGATCATTGATCTATGATCTATACAATATGACATGTGATATGCATATGTGACTTGTGACATACAAACATGATCTGTGACCAATTCTGTTTGATTTGTGACCCATGAATATTTATATGTGACCAATGCATAATAACATGTAACTTGGTACATGTGATTTATGACCTATCACTACTACTGACACCACCAATACATATTAACACAACATTTGATATACACTTTATGAACATGTGACTACCATCAACACCATAAACACCACCACCTCGAAAACCACTACCACAAAACCACCTTAAAAGCTACCACAAAACCATCTTAAAAATCACCACAAAAGGCCTTAAAAACTACCATAAAACCGCCTTAAAAACTACCATAAAACCGCCTTAAAAACCACAACAAAATCGTTGCAAAATCACCACAAATTACCAAAAACCATTACATAAAGTGCCGCAAACACAACAAAATCGTTGCAAAATCACCACAAATTACCAAAAACCATTACATAAAGTGCCGTAAACCACCTCAAAATCACTACAGTGGCAATCTAAGCCCTAATCGAAAAATTAGGAAAGTGAGATCTTAGAAATTGATTTCTACTTCCTGCTTCCAGAGAAAGTAGAGGTGAAATGATAGAAAGAGGGAATGTAGAGCCAAAATGGTACATAGAGATATTAATAGGGAGAAATGATAGGTTAGAGAGAGACGAAATTGGGATTAAATCAAACTCTGAGTAGGTTAGAGGGTGGTGTGTAATTTAATTTTACATTAATATTAAAATATAGAATTACCACTTGATTTTTGAATAAACAAAACTTCAACTTGATTTTTGAATTGTAATCTTTAAAAAACTGTTTCAGTGTAATTTCCACTTTACTTTTCCCTGTACGTTTATTAGGCCTTTGTTTAGTGGAGATTAAAATCAAATTTTTATTATATTTTGATAAAAGATGATAAAATATGTGATTAAAAAGTTGTGGATCTTATGAAATGTATTATTAAAATTTCTTGTTGACTTTGATTTAAATTAAAATTTTAATTTTAATTTCTACCATAGAGGAGCTGGAGCTGCACATTTGGAGTGAAATTGAAATTTAAAATCCCCAAATGTATGGAACCCTAAAAACAGCTTTGGCTTTAAGCCTTTAATCAGTACTCAACAGGTGCAATTTTAAATACTTTTCTCAATTTTTGGGCATGCACTTTGCTGTGATCTATAAATGCCTAAATGTATTGATGGATTTGTATATGAATAGTGTGATTGGGTTGGTTTCATAGACAAAAATTGAAACTTCCCATGTGCTTTGTATTTGTATTTTTTATTTTTCTTATTCTCTAATGTAGCAAAATAATTTTAATGCATTTTTCACTTTCCTTTCAATGTGTTGAAGGTTGAAAAAGTGGGCAAAGGTTCATCTGGAGGTATACATGATTCTTTTGTTAATTCTTATTACTACGTAGCTAGCTTAAACTTAGAGTTCTTTTTCTTTTCTTTTCAATTGTTGTATTTATTTTTGTTAGTATCTCTTCTGACTTTCTCTTGCGTTCTTCTATTTGTGCATAAAATCTTTGGCATCTTTTGTTGTTGCCCCTATTTGAGGCTTGCTTGCTCCAACTTCACATTCAATTTGATTCCTCCATGAACTATGCACATCAAGTACTTCGCTTGGCTTTTAGCACTTTAAATTGCATTTTATATTTGAATGTAGGTTGGTTAAGGGTTCGTTGGATTTGATGTTGGAATTTTAACTGGTTATAATATTATTGAGTGCCTATTTGAGCGCCATTTTCAGCCCCATTTTTATTCTAAGAATGTATTTTGAAATAGTATATTGATAGAGTATGTGTGGTTAAAAGATAAGAAATTTTTTTAAGTTTGCGTGTAATATTATTTTATTGAAGAATGTGTGATTGAAAAGAAGAGCGAGAATAATGTATTTTGAAAATAATGAGAATCAAATAAGGGCTGAATTGTTTAAATAAGTAGTTGGATTATGCATTTAGTACGACATCTTAGGTTTGACATCTATTTAACAAATAGAGCTAAGAAGATCTAATAGGACATCTTAGAGTGACATCTAGATTTATACTTACTTGAGTAACTACTCGACTTCGTCACGAATATCATGAGCTTAGCCTCTAAACTAGATCTCGTGAGGCATACAACATCTCTTTTGGTGTGAGTTCGTTGGAAAAAAAAAATTAATTTTCAACTCACCACAATGAATTTTTCTGGCTCCACCTCTGTATGGTTATAATTAGTTTTTGACTTTGATTTAGATTATAATCCATTTTTTAAATTGAACCAAATTGGGGCAAAATCAAACACGTGAATGTGTTTACAACTGTGCATATTTTTATATCTTCTATTTTCTGAAAAGTAAAATTTTGTGAATGTTGTATTTTGAACTGTGATTTGACAATTCATTTATTTTATTTTTAATTTTTTAGTACTGACACACATTAGAGAGACATTATAACATATATACATAAAATTAAAAATAAGTTTGAGAAAAAAAAATGAGTTTTTAGAGAATGCGGGTCAAATAGGGTCACATGAGTTTGGTAGAAATTAAAATCGGATTGTTAGTAGATTTTAATAGAAGTTGATGAAATGTATGGTTAAAAAATTTTGGATCTCGTTAAATATGATATTAAAATTAATTGTTGACTTTAACTTGAAATTTTATTTGGATTTTAATTCAAACCAAATAGGGGCTCAATGACATGTTATCTCCAATATATTAAAAGAGTGAAAAGAAATTTACTGTAGAAACCATTGGTTAAAAATGGCGTCATTTTAACGTGTGTGTTTTTTTTTTTTTTTTTTGATTTTTTTGCTATATATTATTTTTTTTTTTTTAAAAAGTTGTTATTTAATTTTTTTTGCTCTATACATTTAAAAAAAATAATTAGATATTTTTTTTAAAAACAAATGTGAGTGTTATAAAAAAAATGACGCGCACAGTGCGAGACATGTACCAATACCTTCTTTTTTTTTTTCTTTTTTTTTCCAAAAATTTATGTTTTCGTCTTTATTTACGTCTTAATTCGGGATATCAAACGAAGTCGAAATATTACATTCTTAATATCATTTTGAAGAACTCACGACCTAATATTTCACGACGTTGATGGTGTGTGAAATGGCCAATCGTAGCGAAAATTACGTTACGTCAAAGTACGCTGTTCCAAACTAATATTTCGAAAATTTTGATAGCAAACTAACTTTACAAATTCTTCGACTATTCTACGCTAGTCGAATCCATAAATCTTTTATATCCTCTCGAAACTCATTTCGAGAACTATATCGCAGATATATCGAATGATGTAAATGAATATCGAAAATAGTTAAACGGACGTCAAACGCGTGTGTTAAAAAAGACGTATAACTCGTTTTTTGAATATATTACTTATATTTTTTTTCTTCATTGTCAGCCTCATTACGGAATATCAAACGAAATTGAAATATTACATTCTTAATATTATTTTGAAGTACTCACGGTCTATTATTTCACGACGTTGATGATGTGCGAAATGGTCAATCGTAGCAAATATTACGACGCGTCAAAGTAGAACTAATATTTCGAGAATTTTGATAACAAGTTAACTTTAAAAATTCCTAAATGATTGTACGCTGGTCGAATCGATAAA
Organism: Osmanthus fragrans; assembly: GCA_019395295.1. Lineage (NCBI taxonomy): Eukaryota > Viridiplantae > Streptophyta > Magnoliopsida > Lamiales > Oleaceae > Osmanthus > Osmanthus fragrans. The sequence goes on from CM033342.1 coordinate 6,462,409, forward strand.
TTTTCTATATTATTTAGACTTCATTTGATATTAAGAATATAATATTTCGACTGCGTTTGAATTTTTAAAGTTAGATTGTTATCAAAATTTTCGAAATATTAGTTTAAAACGATCTATTTTGAAGCGCCGTAACATTTGCTTTGATTGACCGTTTCGCACATCATCAATATCGTAAAATAATAGTCCATGAGTACTTGAAAATAATATTAAGAATGTAATATTTCGATTTCGTTTGATGTTCCGTAATGAGCCATAAACATTCAGAATTTTTTCCCCTTTATCCTATTTAATCATTTTAATTTGAATATAGTTATAAAATAAAGTGAAGTCTACCCAGTTATAATATTTCAAAACCGTTAGCTTCATATTCATTGAAATCTTCATTTTTATTTTATTTTTATATTTTGTATATTCTGTTCTACAACATAATTTGTCTATTGATTATACAGTTGTAATATGTAATTGTTTTTCTTATTGTATATATAAAGTACAAATATGTAGCTATTCACATTGACAAGTTATTATTTTTTTCACTCATTCTATAAATAACACATTATTTTCCCTACTGCTTGAACAGAAATGAATCCAAAAATGTATTTATATGTTGAAAACAAAATTTTTCTATCTTATCTCACACCTCAAAATCAAACGTAATTTCACGCATTTAACATGCTAACACTTCTTACAAAATAATCTAGCCCGTACATCGTACGGGCAACAACTAGTGTTTAGAATAAATTTGAAAATTACTTCAATATGTTTGTATTCTTGTTTAGATATATATGGCCTCTTAGGCATCCATTCTTCAAGACTTTGTACCAGTTCCATACGATCGTAGGAGATCTGAGTGAAACAGTGGAGTTGAGTTTATGGGCTACTGGAAACACTATGTCAGGAATTCTTCAATTTTTATTATTATTATTTTTTGTTGACGGGGAAATTCGCAGTCGCTACCCTTCGGTGTGTACTGGGTAAATCCTCGAGCCGACTCAATAGAATGCAAATAACGTCAATCAGGTTAACCGTGCTAGTCAAACCCAGTGCAACAGGCTTGACGGAAAAAGTGTTGACAAAGGGAATAGAACTCATGATCAAAGATCTCCGCGTTCACTTATTCCACCAATTTGACCATCCCATGATGGGCGGAATTCTTCAATTTAATACGACAATGAGAGGCTTGATGCAATTGAACTAAAGCATATTTAATGTTCTAGGATAACCAGTTGTTAGGTGTATCTGTTTATTTATATATGTACTAAGTCATAGTACACACAAATTAAATGAATATGACATCAATATCATCAAACCAAAATAAAAGAATTTTTGAGTTTGAAGTACAGGAAAGTTCAGTTATCGAAAGTTTTATTTTTTTAATTACTTATCAGACTTGAAATTGGTTTTATTATTACCTATGAAGAGCTTTTTTAAGCAAAACAATAAGTACATCTTATTTAGGCCAACATCTGGACTCCGTGGGGGTTTAAATTCTCCGAACCTGTTTTATTAGTTATTAAATTATACAAGTGGGTGGGGAGGAATTTGAGAACCTTGCCTCCAGAGTTGAATCAAGAAGTGGTGCACGATACTTATTTATATATAACAAGCAAAAGTGCAGTAATCTATTGAAATTTAATATACACTGATTAAATGTGTGGCTGAAAAGTTATGAATAATCGAACTTTTTTATGAATGACGCAACTGTGAGGCTGAGGTTGGCCAAAAACATGTATCTTTTCCTATCCACTCAATCTCTAACTCATAATCCATGTATGAAATTAGGGGTGTAAACGGTCCGATTTTACTAATTTTTGATAAATTTTCAAGCCAAACCGTTTACATCGGTTTGAGAAAAATTTAAACCTAAACCAAACCGTTTTGAACGATTTGAAAAAAACTCAAACATAAAATCTAACGATTTTGTCCGGTTTTAAATCGCAGGTTTCACCGTATATTTTTTTGTCTGTCGTTCTATTTTAAATAGTTATTTCATCGTATATTTTTTTACATATCTACTTTTATGCCATTAATTAAGGAGTGAACATTTTTTTTCCAGAACCGGTGGAACCGGACTGGAACCATTTAGAACCGATCGATTTTATTTCGGATCTTTTAAAAAATAATTTGATTTTGGGACAAATTATTAAGAACCAATCGATTCCGGTCCAATTCCCGGTTCTAGTATGAAAACCGGACGGTTCTCATAGGATTTTTAAATTTTTTTTGGTAAAATATATGATTCAATTTTCAATCACTTTTATAAAAAAAAATAAAATAATAATAATATGGTTCTTTCTTCATTTTAGACCCCAACACTTTCTTTTTTTTTTTCCTTTTTTTAGTTCTCTCTTTTTATAATTTTTTGATTAACTGATTCTCAAGCCTAATTAGAATATTGGATAAATCTATACCTAAATAAATTTATTTACAATATATAATTTCATTACTAAGATTCAAATTTTTTAGTTTGTTTTCACTTTGATCCGATAAAAAAATTTCATCAGATTTCTACAAATTATAATCGATAGAACCAGAAGTTGCAATAATTTTTTCTACAAATTTTGATTTTGATTGAAATTTGTTTATTCATTGGAGTACAATGCGGTTATATAAGTTGATGATTGTTTGGTGATAGTAATTTATATGGAATACAATGTATAATTGTTTAATGAATCGTTTCAGACTTTCAATTTAAGAGTGTATGGAATATATGAGTCTCATTTAAAAATAAATAAATAAATTCAACACAAAAGTCTTACAAATTACAATTTAGAAAATTTCATTTTTTTTTTTTATATATTTTTTTGCCAGTCCGATTAACCACAATAAAATTTCTCAAATTTAAACCAAATCGATTTTGACCGATTTGATTTGGTTCAAAACCATTTCGTTTATGGGTCCACGTGGCACCAAACCAACGATTTCTAAAATGCGATTTCGATTTAATTTTTCGATTTGACGATTTTTACTAACTACATGAAACTAATCTCATTTGCCTTGACTAGTGAGTTACAACCATCACATCTGAGCTAAAACCACATAAGTGACACTAGGGGGTGTCAAGATGGGCGGGCAGCGTTAGGCCCGCTCGGAGGCGAATCGGCCCACGAACCGAGCGAGGCGGTTCACGTGCCGAAAATTTTATTCAGTGGTCCGAATCGGGTTTGGGGGAAGCCCTATATTTTTTTTTAAAAAAAAAAAAAATTTTTTACTATTTATTTTTTAAGGGATAATCTTTGAGAAAAAAAAAAAAAGTTTGCCGTCCGGGCCGGACCGACCCGTAAGCCCGGATGATGCGGGGCATTTTCGTTAACGGGCCGATTCGGGTCAAAAGATTCGCGGGCCGATCCGACCGGCCCATTTTGTCACCACTAAGTGACACTTCTTGTCGTTGCCCAACAGTGTTCTTGTTTGGAGGAAATTGAGTTGATGGGAATGGGATAATAAATATAGATAGATAAGTTTTCTTAAATGCCAATGGTAACTGTGACTGAGGCTCTCCCATCTACCATGAGTGGCGTGGGGTAGACTAGGGGTTCGACTTTGGGGTTAGGTGGATAGAGGAAAATTAATATTTTTGTCAACTAACATATTTTAATAATTAGAGGTCTTTCCATCGCATATTTATTAAAAGTTTGAGACGCCCGCTGCATATGTTTTAAAGGTTTAGGATCTCCAATGCAATTTTTTCTTTTTATATAATTAGTTAAGTTTTAAAATACCATTTTACCATTTTAAGATTGGTCAAAATATGGTCAAACACTAACTTTTGATCAACTAAAGAGCATCCAGACGATTTCCATCCAAAAGTCCTTCTGTCACACAATTTTTAAGGTTTCAACCTTCGTCACTATAATTTAAATGTTTGAATGTAATCTGAACATTTTTGAAGTGTGGAATATCCACACTGCAATTATCGTTAAAATCAATTATCCCAAGAAATCACACGACTAGAGTATGCAATTAAGATTCAAAAATAACAAGCTCGTGAATAATCTAGATTAATGTGATACCAGTTGTTGGAATACGGAAGATGAATTACTCCCAAAAAAAAAAAAACTTAATTCAAGAATTCAATATCGTTAGAAGATGATCACATGTATGTTATAATAAAGATTTATAATTAAATCAATTTCGATAGTTAATTCTTGAACGAGAATTGAATCATGAACTTATAACTTTCTAGATTATGAACTTTCAAATTTTCATTTCAAAAATTTGATGTTTCAAACTTTAAATCTTCTATGGTATTTTTCAAAGACGAGTACACCAATGTGTGCACCTTCTTGTAATTAAACCAAAAACCAAATTCTAGAAGAGATTGACAAAGAAAAATCAAGAAAATAAATTTCTAATTTTTCTCTCTAGAAATATGTTATTCACGTTTTTCCTCGAATGAATTCAGTCCCCAATATACTAGTACATATGCGAAAATTCAAAGTCCAAGTCCAAACCAAATTAGGCCTCAATTTTGTTTAATTGTACATGTAGCCCTTGAACTTTAATACAATAATAATTAAGTCCAACTTTCAATGTAACAAAATTGAGTTCAAAATTTTTTTTGAGCTACCATAGAACCTGTTCGAATGTATATTATCCAAGCTCCAAAAATTCTATCATGTTTAGTCCACTCTAGACCACTCTAGACCAAACTACACTCTTGAAATATATAAAATAACAAAAGTTAATATATATGTAATACATTTTTAAGACAAACTGTATATGGAAAATGGCACTTGGCCCGGCTCAATGCCAGGCCAAGTGCCAGGCGCCCCTATTAGAGGGGGAGGGAGGGGGTGGCTGTCTATTGGAGGGGGGGCTATCTTTCCAATTGGGGCCGCCAAATGCGCCCCCTGGCTAGGGGGCTTGGCATTGAGCCTAGCCCCCTAGCAAAACTAAACTGTATATTATCCCGTCCGAGGTCCGATAATTAGGTATGTGCAAAATGATATTTTGATCATTTAATTATTTTCACTAACTTAAATATCATTTCTTGCCATAAATGTTGAAATTTAGTCATCGCTAAGTACTAGGTTCAAATTTTAATCATTCAATAAAAACACTCAAATAATCAATCTATCTATTTTTTCTGACGATGATTCTCGACATAAATTCATGTTCTCTATTTCGCGCTTTCTCAAATTCTCAAACTCATTAAAATATTTGATCAATGGAATTGATCTCTCATTAATAAATCAAATAACCATTAAATTTACGAAATGATATACATAACCCAATCAAAGATTTGGATGAAACACTCAACAATCAATTGGAATTTAATTTTTTACACGATCATACTATGAAATTAAACTGAACTCATGTTTCATTCATTACACTCAAGTATACTAATACCACATTTAACTATGCACGCGTTACGAACAAATCGTAAACCCTAATAATGAATTATTCAACACTACAATCTTTCAGTGCAAGATATCAATCCTTATACATTGATCGTGACCAAATATATTTAGGTTGTCACATTGTACTTCTCACTACAAATATCTAACTTATATTATCACAAGTAATCATGGGTATTTTTAATTCGATGCTCTATATCAAATATATATGCAATAATATAAAATGAATGAAAAAAACTATTTTTATTTGTAATTAGAAAATTATTCATCGCAACAAAACATATCATATTACATGGGAAGACAACCCAACATAATGAATAGGAATTATTCAAACACCAGTTGTTAGAGCATCAATATATGATAGGTCTAATTAAAAGTAAAATTACTGAACCAAACCGAATCTATAATTTAATGCAATTAGTAATGCAATCTAAATTGGTGTTAAAATAAAGTACTAAATAGCTGCGCAGTGTTTCACATAAAAATTGTACCAAAATTGAATACTCGCGTATGGCCCTTTGGTCTAAATCACACCTAATCACCTGTGGAAAGAACAACCACGCGCCGGTGACTCCCACAAACGCCACCGTCAACGGCCCCGAAACCAGCCTGTGCAACCGCCAACGGCCGCCCAACGCTTTTTTCACCGCCACCTCAAGGGTTACACATATCCCATGTAGAACAAAGAACCATGTTACTTCCCAAGTAGGATATGCGCGTGATAAATAATAATAAATGACCTCATGCATCAGACCAGAGACCAAGAATGTAGTCAATATTGCCGGTGGCCGGGCCCACCTGCTTCCTAAAATATGGGTAGAAATACGCCGTACAGGATGGTATACGGTGGGGCGTAGAATGCTGGTGACCATAAGGTTCCATCTACGGCCCCAAAAGTCTTGCAGTGATGTGGCCAAATATGGCTCGTTGAACTGTGGCTCCAGATCCAGTCCAAGAATGGCCCTCACCGGAACTGCTGTAATGGCTAAAACCAGCTCAACTCCAAGATAAACATGGCAACAATACAAAGCCAAGATTATATACGGATGTATATACTCCCTATACGCGTATATACGAACAATTATAGCCAAAAGGGCAACCTTAAGAGCAAAGACAACTGGTTTATTGACTTTGGAATTTGAAACTGATTGTTTGGTTTTAATGGGGAGAAGAGCTATGGAGATGAAGTGGAGGAAGGACAAAGGTGGAGTGGAGGATAAAGGGCCTTGCTCGAAGGAGAAGAGGATGAGCTTGAAGTTGCCAAGCCAAACAAGGTAGAAAATGGTAGGGGCGCCGAGGTGTAAGGAGGAAAGGTGGAGAGGGAGGACGGTGAAGAGATAAAAGACGGGAAGGAGAGAGAGTAACCTGGTGGCGCCACCGGGGAGGCGGGTAGCGATGTAGTAACAGTAAATTAGTGCTGCAACTGCAGTAAACCATACCTTGATGAACGTCTGGATCTCGACTTCCATGTTGAACAGGAAGGAGACTTTTCTGTTATTTTAATTCAACACTTGTGTTCTGAATTTGATTAAAAAAAGGAAATAACTTTTCAAAAGTATAAATAAATCTTATCTAAAAACAATTAAACTCGTCTTAGCACATAAAGAAAAGAATTTAGAATATTTTCATTTTCTCCAACCAAGCTCACCTACCCACCAGTCAACACACAACACATCCTAATCCACCCTACCTCACAACAAACACCACCTCTACCAAATGCAATCACTGTCGGTGGTTCTACCCTCTAGACTGCTAATTTATCCAATCGTTATTATTTTTTCTAAGCTAGTGATATCGTCATTGACGCATGATTGCACTCGTGGAAGTGGATTAGGATGAGGGAACCGGTAAGGGAGTTTGTTTTATTTACATGAAACCAGCTGAGAATTCATTGACACTGGCAAGACAATTCTCATGACATCCATGGCTTGATGATCAGAAAGGAGAGAAACATAAAAGGGGCCAAGTGCAGCATGAACAAGTCTACGATTCAATATTTCGATAAATATTGATATGAACAGGGATAAGATAAAATATGAAGCAACTAATTTCAGTTTTCAGTAACAGTTACCATTGTTTAGGTCAACGTTAATTATAACCAAAAGGAACCCTAAATAGTTAGAATCGAGTTAACAAGTGAGAAGACTATAAATGATGAACAAAAACATCTGTAGCACTACTGGGACAGCGGGAATACCTACTCATTAGGCCAACCTGAAGAATTCTGCTTAGGAAACGGATGATGAGGTCCAGGAGCAAAGCCTAATGAGCCAGCTTGAAATCCAGGTCTTGGAACTGGGGGATGGAATACGCCACTCGTATCTGGCAAAGGCAGCCTTGACCCCACATGATTCATTCTTGAATGGTTTAGCTCATCTGGTCGAGGAGCATATCGTTGCATTGCAGATGTATTCATACCACCATAAGTGGGGTTACCTGATGGAACTAGTCCATATGAAGGTGGATAACCAGGACCCGGGTTGGATGTATAATTTTGAGTCCAATAATGTGGAACATCCCGTCTTCTGGGTAGATTTACATTTGACTGGATATTTACACCCCTCCCATAGTTCTCCTCTATCCCATAAGATCTATAACCCTGGATATCTGCGATCCCTCTTGGATAGCCCATCATTGGATCTGGGGTCCTAAACCCGTATTCAGGATTAGGAGTGTGGCACCTCCTGCCGGTCAAACTTGGATAAGGCTCCTCACTTTTCAAGCGGTACTTCCCCACCAAATCATAATCCAGATTTCCACCATGTCTTGTTTGTAGTTGAAAAAGATGAAGAAGATAATACTGGAAATGGTAGCTAAAGATTAAAGGTTTTTTTTTCTAATTCAATACAATTACATGATTACAATACCAGCTATATATACACAATGCTGGAGTAGTGAACAAGAAAATAAACCAATTACAATAGAATCCGGTAACTTCAAATACGGTAAGTCACAGCAGGATCCGGTAACCTCAAATACAGTAAGCCAAATCCGGTAACTTTAAATACGGTAAGTTACAGCAGGATTCGGTAACCTCAAATACGGTAAGCCAAATCCAGTAACTTCAAATACGGTAAGCCACAGCGGAATCCAGTAACTTAGGTTTTTAACATTTGTGAGTAAGAGCGTGATGCAGAGAAGCTACTACTCTCAGGATGCTGGTAATCTTCCATCTCAACATCCAAGTGAGAGGGTCTTTCACGTGATTTAGGTGAATGGACATCCAATAGTCTGCCACCATCCACAACGGTAAGGTTGGCAGGACACAGAATGTTTGCCAGTGGATTTGTCCTCCAGAGACGTAGCCATTCTTCTTTTCGTATTGCTATTCCTTTTGCCACAAGACTCCTCTGAATTCACTTCTGATTGACTCTTCCGGTGCCCATTATTCCTATCCCCTTTAGTGGCCGAGCTTTCACGTGGCAATTCTTCCTCGTGACTTGTAGTTACCCTTGCTTCTTGTTCCCGGTGTTCTTGTCGATTACCCAGATTCTTACCATCACCCTGGTGCACAGTATATTCATCAAGATTAATACGTTCCCCTGAAGCATCAGAGACATTCTCTAGCCGATGTTCCTGCAAGGATGACTTCTGTTGATCCTCGAACAAGTGCCCGTGTTGCTGAGCAATATCCTTGTGTTTAGGTGTCCAATCTGGGTGACTCCAAAGGTATAGTGGTGGTGCTTTCAAATTCCCATTCTCCATTTGTTTGTCATTTACATCGACAGATCCAGGCAGAAAAAAAAAGACTGAAACAGACAGATTATATCTCAAAAACAACAGATAAACAGGGAGCAGAGATTTAATCCAGAATTAGCTACAATAGAACTACCGACTATGCCAGCTAGCATTTGATCATTCTCCCAAATCAGATCATATGGAAAGTCCTTTCTATCCAATCTGGTAAATTATAAAAAATAACAAATGAAAATTGGGGAAGCTCATCACAGAAATGAGAGGGTTGGGGGGGTGGGGGTTGTTAAAGAATGGCACGTGAAACGGGGTAAGGAGGACAAGGGGAAGAGTAAAGAATTGTAAAGAATTTGATGAGGGAACACAAATTGTGCAGCGTAGTGTTTCTCACCAAATTTGACCCTGGCGGCAACTCATTTGGTTGAACTTCCATCCAATCCCTCTTCTCAAAATTGAAATTATTCTGTAAATACATAAAAGATGTGAAAATCAATCTAAAAATAGAAATGTAACAAACTTGGATCAGCTTCTCATCATTACAGCAACCATGTAAATTTGGGCAGTCAATTTTTTAAAATTGCAGATTACATTTCAAGTGCATCAATTGTATCAAAAGACAAATGTACGCAACAATAATGTAATCCTTAAAAAATATGTTATAAGACACACAAATCTTGAAGACTAAAAAAGTCTTTAGGATTTATTACAGGGAGGAGTACCTTACCATGTTTCCTAGGTCAGGTGGTGCAGCCAGTAAAGGTTGCCAGTCGAAAAAATGTATTATCAGATGATATAGATGTTTATTGAGTTTTTCAGTTTAAGAGGATGATGCACAAAGTTAATGAAACCGTCCAAATAACATCATTGCAGACGAAAACAAGTAGAATATAAAGTCTAGTGCAGTTTATCATGGCTAGGCATAAACATCCACATTCCACAGCTCCAAAAAGAACCAAGGAGAGCCAAGTTGATGCAATGCAGAATATTAGAGATGGTTAAAACTTATCAGCCATAACATGGCTCAATAAGCATATTTTACATCATTGTAACACGTGAAAGCAACTAGAAAAAGGATATCTGATGGTTTAGCTTAAAATTATAATAAGGCAAGAAAAGCATTTTCATCAACTAATAATTTCATCTTTTAATCCAAATTACATTTACTAATGACATAGTTTGCATAAATATATGGTGGTGAATATTGACACCACCTTTGTCTGTACAATGTCATAGTTCCTGTATGAGCAACTCTTTCCCATCTCATCAAGCTTCTTTTTTCATAAGGCAGCTGAAATCGTTTGAACCGCAACAAAAGTCAACTATCTGATACAAAAGAAAAACACACAATAATAAATTTCAAACTGGAACATACAAGAAGCCATAGAGGTTTTGCTATAGCTCATTGAGATAGTAAATTTCAAGTTATTATGAAGCAGCTGAGGTTCAATTGAATTTAAGAAGTATGAACTTCAAGCAAAAGAATAGAGCTATAAAACAGAAGAAATCCAAAAATTGTACCAAAAGCATACAAAATCTACCAAAAGCTCTAAGTACAAACTGCAACATGAAGGAAAGTAAGGTAACTCAAGTAGAACCTGAAATCACATTCCAGATGTATCCCTCTTGATATTGTAGTCATATAAAGATCTTATTTCCCTGACATTGTGCTACTAGTATGTGATTCTTAATGTTGCATGCTCAGCATTCTGTTTATCCATTCGAAAAGAGGAAGCAAATGAATGAAAAACTTCAACTTCCTGTACTGTTATTATAGCTATTGAGGAATATAACCTATTTCTTCTTTCTCTCCATTCCTCCCCCCCCCCCCCCCCCCCCCCCCCCATTCTCATGCTTTCTAAACAAATTTAACAGTGCTTCACAGGACAAAAATATAGCATTTTCGTTTTTTTTCCCCCTACCAATCCTGCCGTTCAAATTTGTGGTATTCGGATAATGGAGTAGCAAGAGAACCAAACAACAAAATAACGAAAATAAATGCAGAAGTAAAAAGTACAGCCACACAAAATAGACCATTTCATGCTAAAAGGATAAATTAGGCTTTTACCATGTCACCCTCGTTAACATACCAATGGAGAATATCAACTATCAGCTAGGGGAAAGCAGATCGTCAGCACGTGTGTCTATTTCGACCTCGTACAATCAAAAGGATACTGATGGAATACCTACTAGAGGCACCAGACCTTTAGCACCATCATAGTGACTAACTACTAAACGCGCAGATGTCAGATTAATACAAAGTATGATCTGAATCCAATTTTTTATCACATGCAACATATAGAATCACGGACAACATAAGGTTGTACATGCAGGTCTGCACATGCATTTCATTTTGAGAAATTTGTGCATTGTTTATAGTATAGGTGGGTGCAAAAAAACCCATACTTCAGAGTTCTAGTTCACTAAAAATTGCCTTAATTGCGACATTGAGTAATTCTCGGCTCGTAGAAAATCGAAGAACATGTCTTCTTTCTCATGAATAAGGATAATTGCATGAATAATCATGTCCTTGTGAGCAAGCTGTAAGTTCTAGTATTGAACCCTAAACAGAGAAGTTTTTGCAGCAGAAAACTTGTGTATGAAAAATGAAAATAAGTTAAGTAAACCTAAAATATCTTACTGTAAAGATAATAAAAGATGAATTCACCTCTTTAAGCTTGTTCAATTTGGTGAAGTGGCGACCATAGGATGTGTACCGCATGCCATGTAGAAATGGAGAAAGATCCACTCTAAGCTTGTTCTGCAAAAACAAAGTAGCATACCAGTAAAGCACATGCCCCAAAACTATGAACTTCAAAGCACTAAAGGATAGAAGCACCATTGCCAAGCACATCGTAAGTTTGAAGTGCTCGCGCAATAACAAGTTTCTTTTAAGCAGAAGAAACCATTTAACACCAAAGATGATTAATGGTCCAATACGCAAATATAAAGTATATAAACACAAATAAAAAAAATCCTTGTATGCCCACTTCGATATCAAATGAATTTGAACAGAATGTCTTCTAACTATCATAAAACAGGCTAAAAACATTTTTTTTTCAGGAAAAAAAAATTGTTGTGTCAAGAGGATATCACAGAAGCACAACGAAATCCTGAGAAAATAAAAGATGTACAAGAATCAAGTGATGAGAAGGGGTCTGCTATCTTAATACAAAGTCTTTGGCAGACAGGTGTACATTAGACAACACCAAAATAGAAAAGGTCGAGTCAACAAGAAGAGGTTGAGATAAGCCCACAATCACAGTTGAGAAAATCAACTAGACAGAGAAAACTAAACCCTAAATATGCTAATGCAGTAGTAGAAGAAGATGATAGTGCCAAAAAACCAGAAGCCTTTGAAAAAGCGATACAATACAAGGAGTGGAGAAAGGCAATAGAAGAAGAGATTATTGCTCTAAGGCAAAATAAGACTTGGGAGTTGATGCCAATACCTAATGGAGTAAAGCCTATATTCTGCAAGTGAGAATTCAAAGTAAAGAAACGTCCAGGTGGATCAATTGAAAGATACAAAACTCGATTAGTGGCTCGTGGATTTTCTCAGCAATATGGTCTGGACTATGATGAAACATTTAGTCTAGTGGAAAAGATTATTATAGTAAAAGTACTTATAGCTTTAGCAGCAAGTAAATCTTGAAAATTGTGGCAGATGTTGGGAATCTACTTAAACATGCACAGCGGAAATATAATAATTTTCGATTCCCACCAAGGATCTACTTTGCGTTTAGATAGAAATTGTGATATGGATTTTACCTTTTTGTGAAATCTGCAAACTCTTTTGCTATTCCTTCTACTTCAGCAATCTCGATCTGCCTCCCACAACTGTCCAATTGTCCAGCCTCCAATAGTATCCACACCGAGAACAATGTAGAGAGAAAAATCAGGGTTTTTATTTCTTGTGCTAGCAAGAATAATGAATGAAAAAAAATCTCTACAAACCCAAAAACCCTAGCAACTTATATATAAGCCCAAACGGGCTTGGCCCGTCCCTTAAAGTTAACCCGGTCCAGTATTTAATTAATCCAATTAATTAAATCCGGTCCATGAATTAATTAATCTTATTAATTAATTTGGGCCTATTAATAAGTAACCCAATTAATTAATTATCCAACGATTATTAATTAATTAATTGGTAACTCTCAATCTTCCAATTCTCATTTTGTGTGTGACCCATTAGGTTCCCAATCACGATGCCTAACAACGTGAATTATTATTTTGATCTAATCAAAAACGATAAACCAAAACACTCTTTTGATTTAATACTAATTCACATCCGTCGTCCCAGATTGACATCTAGCAATGTGTCAGGGCAATACATGCGATGGGAAATGTCACGTGGTATGACAAAACCAAACTCGTTCGTTTATCGTGAAACTATAATCCCTTCGTCAATATGATCCGATCAATTACGAGATATGGATATGTGTCAATCTCGATTATCGATCATATCTTTCATTCCACTATTAAGTCAATGTAAGTCGAAAACCCTTTTCCGACTTATGTATACACCTTGGCTAAGGATTTCATTATCAACTTAAATGGATGAAATGTAGATCACAAACTCTTACTATCTAAGAGTGACGAATCCTCTATTGGTCATTCACAACCTTCATATGATTCTTGACATACCCGAACGACGCCGTATTAGCGGCCCTTGATAGAGCAACTTCCAGTATCACCAAAGTATGACTGTCCCCATATAAGATACTATGATGACATCAAGTCGAAGGATCAATTTCACTACCGAACATTAGAGATTAACCACTGACACTCAGATAGCTATCCATGTGGAATCTCCCCAACGGGTCTCCAATGTTTTGTTCTATAACAAAACATTCACGTGTTCATTTAAGTGTCACTACACTTTAGCTTGTGAGATCAGCTACTTACTTCATAAGTAAGAAAGGCCACACGTGATGATCTATCTGTAATAACGATATCCGTATCTCGTTCTTACTTACGACCATGGATTGTTTAAGATTCAATCAAACGTAATTTGTATCTCACAATCACAACTCCTTGTGATTAACAAACTACTAAAACTTGAATCTACGGATTCTATTATTTAATATAATTCATCAGAATATCAATTTAAATAAACAATAGATCTTGCCAAAATAAATGCATTAAACATATTAAAAGTGTTTACAACCTAAATCAATTGGACCTAGGGCATAACACTTACAAACTCCCACTTGCACTAGATCCAATTACTCATGTATCTAATACCATAAGCCTCTACATGACGATCATGCTTATGCTGTGACAACGGCTTTGTCAATGGATCTGCAATGTTATCATCCGTGGGAACTCGCTCTATCTTCACGTCATTTCTCTGTATAATCTCCCTGATGAGATGATATCGCCTTAGCACATGTTTGGATCGTTGATGAGACCTCGGTTCCTTCGCTTGCGCGATGGCTCCATTGTTATCACAATACAAAGGTATGGGATCAACAATGCTAGGAACAACTCTCAGTTCATTAACGAACTTCTTGATCCAGACAGCTTCCTTCGCTGCTTCAGAAGCAGCAATGTACTCGGCTTCCGTTGTTGAATCAGCGGTTGTTTCTTGTTTGGAACTTTTCCAACTAACCGCTCCGTTGTTGAGAGTAAACATATATCCAGATTGAGATTTGCTATCATCCTTGTCAGTTTGGAAGCTAGCATCAGTATATCCATGAACCTTCAGTTCATCTCCTCCATATATCAAGAACACATCTTTAGTTCTTCTTAAGTACTTAAGAATGTTTTTAACTGCTATCCAATGTTTCTCACCAGGGTTTGCTTGAAACCTGCTCGTAACACTTAGAGCGTATGAAACATCTGGTCTCGTACATAGCATCGCATACATGATAGATCCTATCGCTGAGGCATATGGAATCTTATCCATGCGACTCCTTTCATCATGTGTTTTAGGACACATGTCTTTTGAGAGATAAATCCCATGTGACATGGGACACAACCCCCTTTTGGACTCTTCCATGTTAAATCTTCTCAAGATTTTATCTATGTACGAAGATTGGGATAAGCCAAGCAATCTTTTAGATCTATCTCTATAGATCTTAATTCCCAAGATATATGCTGCTTCTCCCATATCTTTCATGGAGAAATTCTTTGACAACCACAATTTTACTGATTGAAGCATTGGGATGTCGTTTCCCATTAATAATATGTCATCTACATATAGTATAAGGAATACGACAGCGCTCCCACTTGTCTTCTTATAAACACACGGTTCATCTTCATTTTTGATAAAATCAAACTCTTTGATTGTCTCATCAAAACGAAGATTCCAGCTCCTAGAGGCTTGCTTCAATCCATAAATGGATCGATTAAGCTTACATACCTTGTTGGCTTCTTTGGACTCAAAACCTTCAGGTTGTGTCATGTACACTTCCTCTTGTAGGTTTCCATTAAGGAAAGCGGTTTTGACATCCATTTGCCATATCTCATAATCGTGGTATGCAGCAATTGCAAGCAAAATCCGAATGGACTTCAGCATGGCTACAGGCGAAAAAGTTTCATCAAAGTCAACACCTTGTCTTTGTGTGTAACCTTTCGCTACTAGCCTTGCTTTGTATGTATGGATGTTCCCATCCACGTCGACCTTTTTCTTATAAACCCATTTACAACCTATAGGTTTTATCCCATCAGGAGGGTCGACCAAGGTCCAAACCTTGTTTTCATACATTGAGTTCATTTCGGATTCCATGGCCTCTTGCCATCTCTTTGAGTCAACATTTGACTTTGCTTCTGCGTAATTAGTAGGCTCATCTTCCTCGATTAACAATACCTGATTAGTAATCGTGAATTCGTACCTTTTGGGAGGTCGAATGGTCCTACTTGATTTACGCTGAGCCAGAGTGTCCTCAGGTATCTCTATATCCTGATTAAGAGTCAATCCTTCAGCAGGTGTGGGATCAGACTCAGGGTTATCTAATCGGTCAACAACATCTGTGGATTCATGAACTTCTTCAAGTTCTAACTTGCTCCCACTGCCCTCTCCTAGAATAAACTCTTTCTCTAGGAATATGGCATGTCTTGAGACGAACACCTTCTTCTCAACGGGATTGTAGAACTGGTATCCAATTGTTTCTTTTGGATACCCCACAAATATGCATTTATCGGACTTAGTCTCAAGTTTATCTGATTCAGTACGCTTCACATAAGCGTCACAACCCCATATTTTCATATGAGATAAGTTGGGTCTTTTTCCTTTCCATAACTCGTATGGAGTTTTGTCGACCGATTTAGATGGGACACGATTTAGTGTGTAGCACGCGGTAATTAGTGCATGACCCCAAAACGATTTTGGGAGGTTTGCATGGCTCATCATTGATCGCACCATATCTAATAGTGTGCGGTTCCTCCGTTCAGATACACCATTATGTTGCGGTGCATATGGTGGAGTCCACTGCGAGAGAATCCCATTCTCTTTTAGATAATCTAAAAATTCTCCTTTCAGATATTCTCCACCTCGATCTGATCTTAGTGTGAGAATATTTTTACCTGTTTGTTTCTCTACTTCAAGTTTGAATTCCTTGAACTTTTCAAGTGCTTCATGCTTGAACTTCATCAAGTATACATAACCATATCTAGAATGATCATCAGTAAATGTGATGAAGTAAGAGAAACCACCTCTAGCAGTTATTGACATGGGTCCACATACATCGGTATGTATTAGACCCAGTAATTGTGCAGCTCTTTCTCCCTTTCCAGTAAAGGGAAATTTGGTCATCTTGCCTAATAGGCATGATTCGCACTTGTCAAATGATTCAAAATCAGTTGACCCCAAGAATCCATCTTTATGTAACTTGGAAATGCGTTTCTCATTTATGTGACCTAGTCTACAATGCCAGAGATAAGTATTATTTAGATTATCACATTTATGCCTTTTATTTTCTATACTCATAATAGACGATTCAGTATCAAAAATATAAATGCCATTTTGTAATATGCCACAACCATAAAAGATCTCATCTTTATAAAACGAACAACGATTGTTCTTAACAATAATTGAAAAATTATTCATGTCCAAACATGAAATAGAAATAATGTTTTTAGTAATGGCAGGAACAAAATAGCAATTCTCTAATTCTAATATTAAACCCGAAGGCAACGGTAAGAAGTATGTCCCTACAGCTAATGCAGCAACTCTTGCTCCATTTCCCACACGCAGGTCAACTTCTCTTTTCTGCAGTGGTCTACTTTTCTTTAGTCCCTGCATATTTATACAAATATGAGATCCACATCCGGTATCTAATACCCAAGAAGCTAATGAAGTAGACATATTAACCTCGATAACAAAATTACCTGAAGTAGAAGTTTCAGAAGACTTCTTTGACTTCAAGCTTGCGAGGTAAGCCTTGCAGTTCCTCTTCCAATGACCTTTCACTCCACAGTGATAGCACGGGTCATCAGACTTGGTATTGTCCTTGTTTGCTTTAACTGTTTTGATAGTACCCTTAGCTTTCTTGGATGTTTTCTTAAAACTTCCTTTAATCTTCCTCTTAGTGCCCTTAGAGGATTGAATGGCTAACACATGCCCAGTATTCGCTTTGACATTGGGCTCAACAGTCTTAAGCATATTAAGCAACTCAGGGAGTGTGCACTCGATCTTATTCATATTAAAGTTCATGATGAACTGTGAATAACTATCTGGCAGAGATTGTAGAACTAAGTCAACACTTAGCTCGTGGTCCATTATGAAACCCAATTGGCCCAATTTTTCAATAAAGCCAATCATCTTCAGCACATGAGCACTGACTGAAGATCCCTCTGCCATTTTGCACCGGTACAGTTGCTTGGAAGTATCATATCTTTCCACACGTGATTGTTCATCATACAACTCCTTGAGACGAAAAATCATAGTGTAAGCATCCATACCCTCATGTTGCTTTTGCAACTCAGGTGACATGGCTGCAAGCATCACACATGCTGCAGTATTATCGTCATCACTGTGTTTGTTGTAAGCCGCCACCTCTTCCTCAGTAGAGTTTTCAGTAGGTACCCCTGGAAAGGGCTGCTCAAGGACATACCCAATTTTCTCATGCCTGAGAACAATTCTCAAATTACGGTGCCAATCGAGAAAATTTGGTCCGGTCAGTTTGTTGGCATCAAGTATGCCTCTCAAATTCATATGATTACTCATGATTCAAAACTGTAAATGACGAAAAGTAAAGAATTAATATGTATTAAAATGCATTGCACAAATTTAATATGGACTTCAATTAAATTTGCTCCCACTGTTTAAAATAAATTTATGACCTTCATACATAAATTATTAGAATCAACATTTGATTCTCAGTGGGCTGGGATCCCATCTGTTATGTCAAAACCTTGAGTGTACTCAACAAATCTTAATAAAACATTTGGGTAGATATTATTATCAATTGTATCTCTATACAACTCCCAGATCATTAAGCCGATAACTCTTTATCTTTACACATCTTATGTGTTAGCCTAACACGCCTCTAAATTTTATCTTCTTGAGTGTACTCAACAAAAGATAAATTTTAGTTAAGTCAAACCCATCATTCAGAAATATCTAATGTTTCATAGTGTCAAACATATCCCTAATAGACCAGCCTTGAGTGTACTCAACAAGCTGAGATCGATTTAGGACTCTCGTTTTTCACTATAATGATGGAAGGCAAATAATAAAATTGACTTAATATTTTGGTGAGAGATTTATCATGCATAGGTCTCATCAATGTGTATATATATATATATATATATATATTTATTTAAACATGCATCAATTATGCAAATAAACATACATATAATAGTGTGGATGATTATGGACTAATTCTATCTAGTCTTCCTGAGCCAAAAGGAAGACTAGTTGGTCAATTCCTAGGGGGTATAGCATTGAATCATTGTCAATGCACCATCTCCATGGTATCCTCATCTTCCTGTGTCTTCAATTAGGCCAGAACCTGTATCATATACTAGTTGGCACGCAGACCTAAATGAAATTGGACTCGCAGGCCCATGTATAATAACAATATCAACAGGCACGCAGACCCAAAACAATTAAGAGCTCGCAGGCCCATAAAACAACAAGAATTAAACCATTCATTCAACACATCCACATGGTCGAGTCCATAATCATCCACTAATAAACATTCATCACATAAATGTTCCTATATAATATCTAATATTATATGCAAACATGTTTCAAGAATCTAGCAATTAAAGTCGTCTAAACCATTTAGACATATGGATCGGAAAAATTAAATAATTAATTAATCGAATTAATCAATTAATTTAATTAGCGGGCTTATTTAATTAAAATCAAATTTTAATTAAATATCGAATTTGAGTCAAACTCTAATTCCATAATTATAGGGCAAAACAATTTAATTAAAATCATATTCTAATTAAACATTAAATTAGAGTCTAACTCTAATATTAAGAATATAATAGGGTGAATAATTTAATTAAAATCAAATTTTAATTAAATATACAATTAAAGTCCAACTCTAATTGAAAATGAATTTATATTTTAATTTAGAAAATTTCTAAATAAAATAAAATTCAATTTAGGGTTGAAATTAAATATTTAAGTTAAAATCTAATTTTAACAAAAATATAAAAGTCGTCAATTTTAAATAAAATTTTAATTTTGGGTCAAAGTTAAAAGGTGGGTCAAACCCATTTTAAAAAACAATTTTAAAACCATTTTACAATTAGTTTTAAAATCAATTTCAAAAATTACAATTTGGCCCAAGATTAAAATTAAAAGACAAGTCCTTCAATTTCGGAAATTACATGACAGGTCCTTCATTAAATAATTACAAAACAAACCCTAAACCTAATTGCATGCGGGGGCCTGCAATTTCACAAATTGCACACGAGGCCCCCGCCTCCACCCCGTTTTTGAAACCCTAAAATTTTTTTTTTTTTTTTTTTTTTTTTTGGTTTTACCTTACCTCCTGGCGGCGCCCACCGGCGCCGCCCCATCCAGCAGCAGCCCATTGCTGGGCTGCTGCCGGCGCTGCTGCAGCTGGCAGCAGCGTGCGCTGCTGCAGCCAGGGCAGCAGCCTGCTGCAGCGCCGGCGGCGCGCCACCTGCGCGCCGCTGCCGCCCCCGATCCGGGGAAAAAAAAAACATTTTTTTTCTTTCTCAAAACAGATTTTGAAGAAAAGATAAAAAAAAATAAATTTTCTAATTGCTAGATTCAAGAGTAACATGAATAATCAAATTTTGATTGTGTTAACATGTAAAACAATTTCTAACAAGCACAAAGGAGGCTCTGATACCACTGTTGGGAATCTACTTAAACATGCACAGCGGAAATATAACAATTTTCGATTCCCACCAAGGATCTACTTTGCGTTTAGATAGAAATTGTGATATGGATTTTACCTTTTTGTGAAATCTGCAAACTCTTTTGCTATTCCTTCTGCTTCAGCAATCTCGATCTGCCTCCCACAGCTGTCCAATTGTCCAGCCTCCAATAGTATCCACACCGAGAACAATGTAGAGAGAAAAACCAGGGTTTTTATTTCTTGTGCTAGCAAGAATAATGAATGAAAAAAAATCTCTACAAACCCAAAAACCCTAGCAACTTATATATAAGCCCAAACGGGCTTGGCCCGTCCCTTAAAGTTAACCCGGTCCAGTATTTAATTAATCCAATTAATTAAATCCGGTCCATGAATTAATTAATCTTATTAATTAATTTGGGCCTATTAATAAGTAACCCAATTAATTAATTATCCAACGATTATTAATTAATTAATTGGTAACTCTCAATCTTCCAATTCTCATTTTGTGTGTGACCCATTAGGTTCCCAATCACGATGCCTAACAACGTGAATTATTATTTTGATCTAATCAAAAACGATAAACCAAAACACTCTTTTGATTTAATACTAATTCACATCCGTCGTCCCAGATTGACATCTAGCAATGTGTCAGGGCAATACATGCGATGGGAAATGTCACGTGGTATGACAAAACCAAACTCGTTCGTTTATCGTGAAACTATAATCCCTTCGTCAATATGATCCGATCAATTACGAGATATGGATATGTGTCAATCTCGATTATCGATCATATCTTTCATTCCACTATTAAGTCAATGTAAGTCGAAAACCCTTTTCCGACTTATGTATACACCTTGGCCAAGGATTTCATTATCAACTTAAATGGATGAAATGTAGATCACAAACTCTTACTATCTAAGAGTGACGAATCCTCTATTGGTCATTCACAATCTTCATATGATTCTTGACATACCCGAACGACGCCGTATTAGCGGCCCTTGATAGAGCAACTTCCAGTATCACCAAAGTATGACTGTCCCCATATAAGATACTATGATGACATCAAGTCGAAGGATCAATTTCACTACCGAACATTAGAGATTAACCACTGACACTCAGATAGCTATCCATGTGGAATCTCCCCAGCGGGTCTCCAATGTTTTGTTCTATAACAAAACATTCACGTGTTCATTTAAGTGTCACTACACTTTAGCTTGTGAGATCAGCTACTTACTTCATAAGTAAGAAAGGCCACACGTGATGATCTATCTGTAATAACGATATCCGTATCTCGTTCTTACTTACGACCATGGATTGTTTAAGATTCAATCAAACGTAATTTGTATCTCACAATCACAACTCCTTGTGATTAACAAACTACTGAAACTTGAATCTACGGATTCTATTATTTAATATAATTCATCAGAATATCAATTTAAATAAACAATAGATCTTGCCAAAATAAATGCATTAAACATATTAAAAGTGTTTACAACCTAAATCAATTGGACCTAGGGCATAACACTTACAGCAGATGGATGTGAAAAATGCGTTTCTCTATGGATAACTTGATCTAGACATATACATGGAACAACCAAAGGGATTCGAGAATAAAGAAAAGTCAAGATATGTTTGCGAGCTAAATAAAGCTCTTTATAGGTTTAAGCAGGCACCACGAGTATGATATGGAAAGATAGCTGAATTTTTGGTTCAAAGTGGATACTCGATAGCACCCGCAGACTCCAGCATATTCATCAAAACATAAATGGAAAACTAACAATAGTGCTAATATACGTGGATGATCTTATCATCACTGAAGACGATAAAGATGAAATCCAATGAACCAAAAAGAATCTATCAGTGAGATTCCAAATGAAAAAGCTTAGAGAGCTAAATCATTTTCTGGGACTCGAGATAGAAAGAACGAATGAAGGATTATTCTTGTGTCAACACAAATATGGAAGAGAACTCTTACAGAAGTTTGGTATAATCAATTGCAAACCACTATCAACACCAATCGAAATTAACTACAAGCTATGTGCAAATGAAGGCAAGGATCTGGATAATCCAACCATGTATCAACAGCTGGAAGGAAGCTTAATCTGTTTGACGCTAACATGACCTGACTTAGCATGTGCAGTAGGGATAGCAAGCCACTTTATGGAAAAGCCAAAGAAGCCACACCTTGAAGTGGTGTGACGGATCCTAAGGTACGTAAAATGAACAATTACTTATGGACTATTTTATATGAAAAATAAAGATAGCAAGGTCGTTGGATATTGTGATGCGGACTATGCTAGATGTCAAGATACAAGAAGATCGACAACTGGGTACGTGTTTAATCTTGGGTCAGTCACAGTATCATGGTGCAGTAGGAGACAACCAACCGTGTCTTTGTCAACTACAGAGATTGAATATAGAGCAGCAACAATAGCAGCTCAAGAAAGTACATGGTTAATACAGTTGATGAAAGGTCTGTCTACATCAACCAGTAAGCTATGTAGTGAAATTATATTGCGATAATCAATTAACTATTCGTATAGCAAAAAATCCAATTTGTCATGCAAGAACTAAGCACGTCGAAGTGCACTATTATTTCGTCGTTGAGAAAGTGCTTAAAGGGAAGATAGACTTGAAACATGTTAACATTGAAGAACAAGTTGCATTTGTGTTAACAAAAGGACTCAGTGCTTCAAATTCTATAATATATCCTCGTTAAAGACATAATTTAAGCTTTTATACGAGCTAATTCAAGATAGTATCAAGAATGGCCACTAAGAAAAGGGAAAAAAGAAAACCAAAGGTTGGTGAAAGAGATGCTTAAAAGGGGAAAGAATTTAAAGGAGGGAATGATTAGCAATATCAGAAAAGAAAGAAACAAAAAAACTTAAGAGAGAAAATCGTGAATATAAGAATACAGGTCAAAAGAATTGCCTAAATCATAGTATTAGTTAACAAGAAATGGTCTTGTGGTGATCTAAATAAGAACGTATGATAAAAAAGAGCAGTCTGAGTTAACAGTAGTCCAAGTCCAAGGCCAGCTAGTGCATGCATGCAATGATTTTAGCTCCTTTTACGGCCGACATGTTGGGCATGACAATGCGGATTTTTACCCTTTGTTGAGAAACTTGAGTTTAGCCAATGAAACGACTCTTTTTATTTTGCCTCAAAATTATGGCCATTGCTCCACTGATTCACAAGAAAAAATATAAAGGACGTAACATAAATTTAGCTCATATTTGGTCCGGCTAAAAATCTCATTTTTAGAAAAATTTGCAGATTCATGAATGGCGCATTTCATGTATAAATAAATCTGTGGCTTCTTAAATTTCAATAAATGCTGCAGAAAATCCAACTGTCGCAAATTATGCTTTCTATTGGCAAACCCAGTTACAACTTTACCCTCAATTCATTTCACCTAATCGATCTTTGCAAAGTGCCCGAGTAGTTTGGAGATAGGAAAAATATACCTGCAAATTTTGGGGGAGGAAAGGTAAAAAATAGGAGGAATGCTTCTGACAAAAGGCTGTTATATTACTACTGTTCATGGGTTCCACTGATTTTAAATGAAAAAATAGATTTTTGGCCCAAAAAAAAAAAAAACCCCTCAAACACACCTAAGAGCATACATTATAATAAAATTGTGCCGAGTTACTCGATTCATCAATCATAAGTGCCGAGTTAGGAATATGTTAGTTGTTCACGTGGATGACGCAGTTAATGAAAGATATATGAAGAATGAAGGAAATTTGACAAAAATAGCATTAAAGTATGACTATATTTTAGTAACACGGTTCTATAATTTTGCAAGTAACACCATTTTTTTTTACGCTTAAGAATGATGTTCTCTAGCTCAAGTGAGTAAGAAGTGTCGTAGTCGACCCTAGTTGAACGTGAAATTTGACTTATGATGAGCAAAAGCTTTTGTGTTCTTGAACTAAGTTGAAAAATGTCATCTTCTCAGTTTTCAAAGGCTATCTTTCAATTTTTTGTTATTATTTGCACCATTTTTAGGACTTAGGAGTCACTTATTTGGGTACTCTTTTCCTTTTCTTTTTTTCTATTTTTTTTTTTTTTTTTTTTTTTTTGGTCCAAATTTTCATTCAGAAAAATAGAAAATTTGGAAAAAAAAATTTCACAATTTCAGGTTAATTTGATTGATTAACAACCCAATGAAAATGGCTTGCACATGTCCGCCTGAATATATTCTCTCAATTTCACGGGCTGAAATAAGAGCAAATTAATTAATACCAGCATCTCTAAAAGGTAAAAAGAACAAAGTATAGTCCAAGAATCTGACCTAATTGCCAAACTGGACTCACATGTCCAATCTCATGAAATTTTGTATATATAATTTAGCTAGATGCAAAATATATTGTCCCATAATTGCAGTGAAATCAAGATGGTTAAGGCAAACAGAGTTATTTTTCTTGTGCTTGTGGCGTTAATGTTCATTGCAACAGTTCATGGCGACACTAGCTCGACCATCTGCAAGGTAAAAGTTTCTGAGCTAGCTGAATGTCTTCCGGCAATAACCGGAAAATCACCTTCAAAACCGAATAAAAGTTGCTGCGCTGCAATTCGCAAAGCCGACTTGCATTGCCTGTGCAACTACAAGTCTGAGTTTGCCAAGTTTGGGGATCCTGCAAAGGCTATGGCTTTGCCTAAACAATGTGACCTTAAGCTTCCACGACAATGTGACAAGAAATTTTTCTAGCCGTCGATCTAGGGTCTTGTCTTGATCAGTTGTTAGATCGTTGCATCCCATGTTTTCATTGTTTTTTAATTTGGATTAGTGTTTGTTTGTTTGACAAATTAAATGAATGTTCTTTGTTAAAAGCTACTCCCAAGTTATTAAAAGACATATTAGATACGTTAAGCTGAACCTGATTCAACAAGATTAAAGAAGTCATATATTTTTCGTGCGCCATACTGAATATGCATAACATTTTGTGTCTTGTACCTACGACCAAAAGGCGATGCCTTTGCCTAAACAATGTGACCTTAAGCTTCCACTAGAATGTAACAAGAAATTTTCTAGGGTTGTGTCTTGATCAATTGTTAGATCATTGCATCCCATATTTTCATCGTTTTTTTAAGTTGGGTTATAGTTTGCTTGTTTGACAAAATTAATGAATGTTCTTTGTTAAAAGCTAATCTCAAGTTAGTTAAGATATATTTGATACGTTAAATTGAAAATGACTTAACAAGATCAAAGAAATCATATATTTTCACACACCATACAATATGCATAACATTTTATGTCTTGCGCCTACGACCAAAATGTCACGCATACTACAAAAACACAGCCGAGAAAGAAGTGTATAATCCGTTGGGAAATAAAGCTAATAAAACGAACCAATTCTTCTAATATATGTTCACAAATTTACACTTTTTGCATCTCTTTGAAACCGATGTACTTTTAAATTTGACTTAGTCAAACTCTCTAATTTTCACTTTGAATTTTCAACAATTTCATATTTCCACGGCGACATTTTGGTTGTTAAAAGACAAAAATGTCCTTAAGTATGTTGTACAATTACAAAATATTGTTTTGTTTAAAATACTATACTACCATTTCAGTTAACAAGTAAAAATCAAACACTTCTCACTCAAAATTTTAAAACTAGCTAATTTTTCTTATTTGTTTATTACAGCACAGATAAACCTTCTCATTTTTCATCTGTTTCAACATCGAAATATTAGAAATTTATCAAACGTTGAACAAGAAAATATTTTTTTATATTCATCACTTCGAATCAATAAATATATTTACGTATGTTTAATTTCGTTTTCGTTAAATTAGTATATTTTTTAATCGATAAATCTTATTTCGACATAAATTAACATATAGATAATTTTTTTAACGGGTCTATATTATTTTAAGTATAAACAAGAAAAAAATCATCAACATGTATATTCTTTCAGACGAAATTTATGACAATGTATAAAGGGGACTAAGCCAAATGCTAACAGGGTTGGCTGACTGTTAATAGTCGGTTCGACTATTTTTTAATTCAAAATTCTAATGTCCAGTGGTTGGGTCGATTTTTTGACTATTTTTATTATATAATTAAAAATTATGTTTTGTCACGTAGATATGACTGTAATCTCGTTTGTTATTTCGGTGATTTTAAATAGGATGAAAAACATCGATGTGTAAGGAAATGGACGAGTGATATACATGATGATATTCCAATTTTCGTAACATCGAGTACATCATAAGCGGAAATGTACCATGATTTATAAACAGGCTAAAAGTTGACCTCTCAGTACGATGTGGAGCTAAGATTTCTATTCACTGAACATTTATTCATTTCGATTTCGCATATGAATGTTATTTATGATGCGAAAGTGAATTATCTATTTGATTTGAATAAAATGAACACGACTCATTTTTGCATGATTTTAGTAAGAAAGAATGTCACTGAATGTGAATACGAATATTCCGATGGAATGAATCATAATGCTCATAATTTTTGAGACATGGTGGAAATAGTCTCGTGAGGATGATGTGGTTATTCCCGATACAGTTGTTTCTCATCATGATCTCGATATTACGCACATAATTTTCTCGATAATTCATGACAATGAGAATGAAAATAAATTTACAAATGAGAATTTGATTGTTTTATCCTGTTAGAGACATTAGTGAAGTGGGACCTCAGGGGCTGAATCGGGTGGACCGTCCTCTAATTCTTCGCATATGCTTTTCGATGATGAGGATTTTTATGTCGAGCAAGTGTTTCCAACAAAGAAAGATTTGTAAGAAGTTGTGCACCGGATTGTATTGAAATATAACTTTGACTTCAAAGTGAAGAAGTTAAATAAGTAATAGTTGACAATTATCTCCATCGACGACAATTGCAATTGACGTTTGCGAGCGACGAAGATGGACACAAATGAATTATTTATAGTTCTCAAGTATACACGGGAACATACTTGTAAATTGGGGATTCGTCAAAATGGTAATAGACAAGTGTTTATTGATCGACGGATAATGCACAAGTATCAGGACCAACGAATAATTTATAGACATTTTAGATATCATGAACAACGTCAGTTGAAAGCACAGGGTGGTCATGAGCTACTAGAAGGCTTAAAATGTCAAAGAATGCCCATTGGAGAATTTAATGGATTCTATTGAAGAGATTTATGTGAAATTGGATAGTTATTACTATAATATGGGGACAACGAATCCTGGCTCGGCATTTTTGAGATGGAGGGCGAGAATTGTTTCAAGTTTTCATCTATGACTCTTGGATAATACATTTGAAGATTTCAAAATCCGACACGTCTCATAATTCTAGTCGATGGTACAACTATGAAATCTAGTTACAAAGTCAAGTTGATTATTGCTACATATCAAGATAACAACTTCCAAATTTATCATCTTGCATTCGGCATAGATGATAGTGAGAATGATCTATCGATGTGTTAGTTCTTCAAAAAGTTGAGTGAAGTAATTTGGGACATCGATAACCTTGTCCTTGTAACTGATCAAGGACGTTTATAATAAATGGTATCATCTAAGTTTTTCTCGATGCACATCATAGGTATTGCATGTACCGTATACAAGGCTACCTAAGACTGGGTATTAGGAAAGAGACATCGTTTCATTGTTTAGGAAAAAGTAGAAGTTTAAAATGTTGAAGAGTGTAACAAGTTCATGGTCAAAATTGAAAATAAATCATTCACATCATGGGATTGTCTAACAAAAATGGGAATTGAACATTGGGCGTGGTCACATTTCCCAGGATATCAATACAACAAGATGACGTTAAACAATATGGAGTCTCTCAATGCATTATTCAAAAACGATTGAGAGTTTCATTTGCAATGATTGAGAACATTCGTAACGAACTGCAGTAGTGATTTGACAATCGACGTACGATATCACAGAGTTGCACAAGCATGTTAGCCCTAACTCAGGAAGATAAACTATTGAATACTGCAAAGATTGCATGAAAGTTAAAAGTAGAACAATTGGATGAGTTCCACGTCTCCGTTAAATGCGCACGTAATATTGCATACATGGAAGACTTGATTGATAACACCTACACTTGTAGTGAATTTCAGTTGGAGAGTTTTCCATGTGAACATGTAGTCGTAGTTGCTATGTATAGAGACTTTGCAGCAAGAACCTTATGTTTTTCTTATTACACGGCTGATTATTAGACAGCATCATTGCTGAGACTATATTTTCTTTACCGAATGAAGTTGAGTGTGAAGTTTCCAACCATGTTCTCCCACTTAATAGTTTGTTACCATCCGAAGTTGAAGCGTATGGTCTTAGATGTCCACGTACATCTAGAATACCATTTATCAGAGAGTTTCCTTGACCATGTGGTGCAACTTGTGCAGAGCAATATGACATACTCATCAATTTTGTACAAATCAGATTCTTCTAAATAACAATTAGGTGGATGTGTAATCTGTCACTATTAATCTTCGATCATGGTTTCATGTTCCGAATCAATTATTAAAGTTACAATTATGTCCCCATACTTTATTTTCATACAATGTACTATGGATAATGATTAAATAAACAATTTTTACAATTTTTAAGAAACAATATACAATATACAACTACTTTAAATTAAATAATCAATATTTACATTTTCGAATAAAACAATATACATGTACTACAAATCACAATTAAATTCATACAAATCACACGCTAACTTCTTCCTCCAATTTTGTATCCAAGATTGGTTGATTCTGTCAACTTTATGTGCTATACTCAAAAATTCAATATACTTAATTGTGAATATGCTATAATCACTCCTATAATTAAATAATAATGTGTTAGTTTGTTAACGTATAGTTAAAAACTAAGCTTTCAAGTTAAAAAAAAAATTATAAATACTTACAACTTCAAATTCTGGTTGTCGTCGTATCCTACACGATGGCTAGTATGTTTTTCACAATCACCCCACGTGTCTAGCCATCAAAGGAATGATCACAGCCACCAGCTCCAGTGTATGCTAGAGCTGACCCTATATCAAACAAGTATGCTCGGAGTCATACACATATATAGATGAATCAGCAAATTCGATTTTCACGGCAAAACAGTGATGATTCGCGATCGCTGGAATGTACATATACGTACAACCCGTCTATGAATTTTCCCCGACACTCGGCCACATCCATATGACTCAATCGAGCATATATTCAGGTATCCTGTATTCATTTCTTAGGAGTTGGAGCGACTGAAACTCAATGTTAATAGCACGTAGAAACCCGGTACTCAATAAGACTTGGTCAAGAATGTCAAATGACCTCAGATATCTTCAACAAAATATATTCAATTAACATACACAATCTCGATTCATGATGAAATTGGACATCTAGTCATTTTAAGTATTCGGAACGGCTAATTCACGTGCAAAACTCTGACCCTCTTCCTCCGTCGATGTCGTCAACTCAGGATTTCAAACTGATATATTAACATTTCAACTAGTTAACCATCATGTACTAAGATTTTGAAACAAGATACAATATAAATCGTAAATGTATAACACTTACATAAGAGTCGTCAATGAGAGCTGATAATTGTTTGCTAATGGACAATCGTCTGCTCGGGATGCTAGCCAATGATGCATCCTAGGGCATCATGTCTCTCCTATCCTTGGAACCCGAGCTCATATATTCAATACATACAATTATTACATATAAATTTAATATTAAAAAAATTTAACGTTGATTATGTTAACTGTCTAAGGCAATCCATAAGTGTCGTACTTACGCAAGAACCTCTTTGATTTCGAATGTGCTCTCATGAAGATGTGTATGGTGTTCTCAAAACATTTTCGCCCCACAAATAGATGTTAAAGACATCAATGTTGTCAACAACCTCCAAATGAAAAAGATCAATCACAGTCTTTTTATGGTGACATCTCACCACACACTGAAGGATATGGACCTATCTCAACTTCAATTTGTCCAACATATGGTCGCACTCTCTGATTGCGCTAATTAACTGCGGTAGAAGCATCGTCCCCTGTCTCTGAAAATATGTGTCGTACAGCCAATTGTTTCTTTGAATATCGTCGTTCGCTACTTCATCGCCCATAATTTTTAGTCCAGTCATAATGACAAACTCAAATATAGAGAAACTAGCGACCTTATCCACTGAGGTCTAAATGGAGTGTATCGTTGTCGACTGACCTTAGAGTCGACATAGTAATGCATTGATGATCTGCCCAGAATACTGTACATCTCTCGATTGATATAGAGGCCACATGAAGGATTAACGTAGCATATATCCATGCTTATCTTTGAGCAGCTCTAATACAATAGTAAAATGGTTGAAACCACTGTTTGAAGCACATTTTCATGTTATCTATCTTAACTCAGCATCGAGATTGTACTATATCCTACCAAAATTCAAATGTTAAGACTTTCTGCAAGAGATAATGAAATACAACATTATTTTAAAAAATTATAACTACCAGATACAAGAAATAAATTCATTTTACATCGACGCTAACGATCGCCACCAAAGGGGGCGACAAAAATAAATTCTTTACTCCACTAAAAATGTCGTTCAAGTAGTACAATGCAAGCAATGGTCATTACCCGCAGAGGATGTTAATTGCACAAAATAAAATAAACGGCGAAAGCATGTAAATGGGGGGTGCTTTGATTTGTTAAACAAAGAACACAGCAAAATAAAAATGGAAATGGCGAAATGCTTGAAATGCAATAAAAATTAATTAACGAAGGCGAAAGGTCAACAAAAGAGAGAGTGTGATCGGGGGATAATTCTTTTCTGCGAGAATGATTTTTCAATCCAATTTTACAAAAAAAAATTCGTTCGAATGATTAACAACAATTCGAGAATAATCACAAGTTCGATTACCTCAAACTCTCCTTAGATTATAGTTTAATAAAATAAACTCTTTACCCAACCCTAATCATCAAACAATCTAGGATAAGATTGCTAGATTAAATTTAACGAAAGCTTTCATACAAGAGAGTCGAATTGAATTAAGCACAAATACACAAGCTCGGTTTGCTAACTTAAACGATAATCCACCTACATTTAATAGAAAATTCCACATAATCCATCAAAATATAGTTGCTACTCGAGTTTGGTCAAATTAGTAATTATGAACTAAAAATTCCAAATTAGCAAATATCGAAACAACCCAATCATCTAGTAGCGCTCCTAAACAATCGAGAAGAACAATATAAACAATAAACTCAATGGATTCATCACATTAATCACAAGAACTATAAAGCACGAAACTATTGAAATCTCATTACTCGGGTCAAAAATTACTCTCAATCACATCTAGGTTTAGTTATTCATAATGTGCTTGCAAATAACCATTAAAATCTTACAATACATGGAAACTATAAAGATTAAGGAAGATAGAAAGCTTATTGATGAGAAGAACAAAAGATTGAGTCTTCAATGTCAAAGGGGCTTCCTCTTCTTCTTCTTCAAAGCTCCAAACTCGCCTAACTTCAAACCAGATTTTTCCTCCCCTTCTTTGGTCGATTTTTCCCCAAAAACTTGCCCTAGAAATGGTCTCCAATGTGTATTTTATAGTGTAGAGAGGTGTGGAGACATGTCGGGTTGAAGACGGGTCGAGAAATTTTAAATCAAGACTTCGCGTGTTTTTCCCGGGTTTTGCTCCAGAATTACCCTATGCGTACGCTAGGGTAATATGTGCGTACGCACAATGGAACCAAAATGTTTTCAGTCGCTGGCTTTAATGGGTGTGCGTACGCATGACCTGTACGCACAGGCAAATTCTGGGTAGACTTTATTTTTTTATGGTTTTTCACTCGACTTCAACCCGCAATCCACATTTCTTCATATGACACTAATGATTTTGCTAGCCAAACTTAGGCATTCTTGCATCTCAATTTTTTTGCCTCTTTTCTCGCTCAAATCCTTCACATCAATACTCGACTCGAGCTTTTGCCTACAAATTAAAATTAAATAAATTAAGCGACGAAATAAAATAAGAAACCAAACAAATACTGAAAGTTAAAAGATAAAATAAGTGCGAAACCTGCACTTATCACACCCCCAAACTTAAATCTTTGTTAGTTCTCGAACAAAGCTAAACAAACACGCACGCAAACACTCGAATTAAAACCAAACGATAACATAATAATAACAAACACACAAAAAAGATAGCTTGCCAATTTCCACTAAACACCACATCAAACATAACTTATGAAATGTTTACAAAAATGCTACAACAAAACACTTTGAAACTCAAACCATGCTAGACTCGTGTGTGTGTGTGTGTGTTGTCAACCAATTCATCGCCATGCATAAGTCGGTGGTTTCCCGATCCTCAAAATGTCAAATTTTCCTTTCTTGCTCGTGGAAAGCACACTCCCCCAAACTTGATATTTTCTCTCTAGCCCAAGGTGCCAAACTTAATGCGGCTCTCAAATCACTCATTCTTTCTCACTCAAGTTTGGTTGGGTTGACCCAGTAAAATTAACCATCTAGTCATGCAATAATTCCCCAAAACACATGAGTGCTAAAACCACGACTTCCATTAGGCGTATTATGCTCAACCATCAACCTCACAACATCAAATTCTTATTCCATTTCTTTTTGTTTCATTTTTTCCATGTAGGTAGTTCACACACTAGTCCCTAAGGGTAGCCTTCTTCATTGGTAGATCGTCTCCCACACATTGCGGTGCATAGGGCCAAATTACTCAATACTGACTCACACTCCTTAAGGTAAGCAACTTTTTCCTACAGTTTTTTTTTAAAGCACAACCAACAACAACCATTCCAATGAGGTTCAATAGCACTCGACAAAATTCATCATAAGGGCAAGGAATTTACACACTTCTAAATGATCTCATTCACCGGTTCAATCACCCCCAAACTTATACTTTAATAGGTAGTGATTGAATGAATTTTTATCAATATGGTCATTTAAGTTCCAATCAACCTCAAGTTCTACCAACAAATGCTTGCAATGAATCATGTGACACAAGTGTTCAAAAATGAGTCCAACATGGAATAAGTGAATGAAACTAAACAATAAATAGCATTTATGTTCACACTTCATAAATCTGTGTAATGCAACAACTCGAAAGCAAATCCGACAAGGCTATCGAACTCCACAAACAAGCATAAAAACACAAATATAAAACCCGAAAATTGAGTATTGATGAAAAATTTAGCGAAAAATTTAGCACAATTAAGGCACGGGCACAATCATAAGCACAATACCACATCACCCCTAAACTTAAACTGTACATTGTCCTCAATGTAAACGTAAGAAATAAGGCATAAGGGGTTCAAGTACTCCCCTAAAATTTGTTTTGACGGCGATGGTTGTGCGAGTGCTTGTTGCTCATTGTCATTCATTGGAGTTCAATGTTTTGATCCGGCGCCATGAGGAACTGTCACATGGGAAACAAAAATAATCAAAAACAAAAAGATGTGATCACAAAAGAATTTCAAAAGAATAATAATGGGTTGTCTCCCGTCCAGCGCTTCTTTATAGTCTTTAGTTAGACTTTTCTCCTCAAAGTTTTTCAATTTGATCTTCTAGTTGCATTTCCTCCATGTCTTGCAGTATGAATGATTCAAAATATGGCTTCAACCGATGCCCATTCACCTTAAACTCTTTCTCAATTTGGAGGCTTTTGATTTCAACTACGCCATGAGGAAATATATTAGTGACAACAAAGGGACCAACCCATCTAGAACGAAGTTTACCTCGAAAAAGTATAAGACGTGAATGGAAGAGAAGAACTTTTTGCCCAACAACAAAGTTCTTCCTTAAAATCATTTTATCATGGTATGCCTTAGTCTTTTCCTTGTAAATCCTCGAGCTCTCATAAGCATCGCTCCAGATCTCCTCGAGTTCATTAAGTTGAAGTTTTCGTTGATCCCCCGCGCCTCCACGATCCATGTTCACTTGCTTGATTACCCAAAATGCCTTGTGCTCAAGTTCAACTGGTAGGTGGCAAGGCTTTTCATAAACCAACCGAAAAGGAGACATGTCGATCGGTGTTTTGTATGCCCTTCTATAAGCCCAAAGTGCATCGTTGAGGTGAAGACTCTAATCTTTTCTATTTGGATTCACGATTTTCTCGAGAATGGATTTGATCTCCCTATTTGACACTTTCACTTGCCCACTTGTTTGCAGATGGTAGGGTGTGGATATCTTATGCGTGATGTTGTATTTCTTAAGCAGGGCCCAAAAGGAGCGGTTGCAAAAATGAAGCCCCACATCACTAATGATAGCTCGAGGTGTTCCAAACCTTGCAAAAATGTTAGACTTGACAAAATCTACAACCACTTTAGAATCGTTAGTTCGAGTGGCCCTTGCTTCCACCCATTTTGACACATAATCAACGGCAAGAATAATGAAAAGATTACCATATGATGAAGGGAAGGGTCCCATAAAATCAATGCCCCAAACATCAAAAATTTCAACAAGTATAGGAATTTGTGGCATTTGATTTCGAGCACCCAACATACCAACCATTTGACATCTATCGCATGTTTTACAAAAATTGAATGCATCCTTAAAAAGGGTGGGCCAATAGAACCCACTCTCAAACACCTTGAGAGCCATTCTCTTAGCACCAAAATGTCCGCCACATGCATAGGAATGACAAAATGAAATAATAGAATGAAATTCATTTTCGGGTACGCACCTTCTTATCAATTGATCCGGGCAATGCTTCCACAAATACGGCTCGTCCCACACAAAGTGCTTGGCATTTTTCTTGAGTTTTTGCCTTTGAGCATTGGTCAAGTCACTTGGAATCTTCTTGGTGACTAAGTAATTGACGATATCTGCAAACCAAGGATGTGTGTCTGAGACTTGGAGCAATTGTTCATCAAGGAAGCTTTCTTGCAATGGTAGTGTCTCTTTCTCATGAATAAAGCGACTGAGATGGTCAGCTATAGAATTTTCACTCCCCTTCTTGTCTTTGATTTCTAGGTCGAACTCTTACAAAAGGAGTATCCATCGAATGAGCCTCGACTTTGCATATTTCTTGGTGAGCCAGTACCTAAGAGTTGCACGATCAGAAAAGACAGTTACTTTAGTGCCAATAAGATATGAGCGAAGTTTTTCTAAGGCAAAAATAACTGCTAAAAGCTCTTTTTTGGTGGTAGAGTAATTAAGTTGGGCGTCATTCAAGGTTCTTGATGCATAATAGACAACGTGTGGTGTCTTCCCATCTCGTTGTCCCAGAACTGGCCTCAATGCAAAATCACTTGCGTCGCACATCAACTCGAATGGTTTACTCCAATTTGGTGGTTGGATGATAGGTGTCGACGTCAAGAGTTCCTTCAAACTTTCAAATGCCTTCTTGCAATCTTCATCAAAGTGAAATGGCACCTCTTTTTGCAATAGTCTGCACAATGGTCTAGCACACTTTGAGAAGTCATTGATAAACCTTCAATAAAATCCTGAATGATCAAGAAAGGATCAGATCTCCCTCACACTAGTTGGAGGGGTTAGAGAACGGATTAAATCAATTTTCGATTTATCTACTTCTATCCCCTTAGATGAAATGACATGACCTAGTACTATCCCTTGATCGACCATAAAATGGCATTTTTTCCAATTAAGTACTAGGTTAATGTCCATGCATCGCTTAAGTACAAGTGTGAGATTTTGCAAGCAATTATCAAAGGTATTACCATACACACTAAAATCATCCATAAACACTTCAATAATGCTCTCAATATAATCAGGAAATATACTTATCATGCATCTTTGAAATGTAGCCGAAGCATTGTAAAGACCGAAAGGCATGCGTCGATAGGCGAATGTACCAAATGGGCAAGTGAATGTTGTTTTCTCTTGATCCTCCGGAGCAATCACAATTTGATTATAACCTGAATAACCATAAAGAAAATAATAATGAGAATGACCCACCAACCTTTCCAACATTTGATCAATAAAGGGTAAGGGGAAATGGTCTTTTCGGGTTGCACAATTGAGTTTTCTATAGTCAATAAAAACCCTCCAACCCGTTTGGACCCGGGTTGGTACAAGCTCATTCTCCTCGTTAGCCACCACCGTGATTCCGAATTTCTTTGGAACTACTTGAACTGGGCTTACCCACTTGCTATCGGAGATAGGAAAAATTATACCAACATCTAGCAATTTCAAGATTTCCTTCTTTACCACTTCCATCATGGGGGGATTCAAGCGGCGTTGAGGTTCCATTGATGTCTTTGCTCCATCCTCAAGTAATATCTGGTGCAAGCACATGGATGGGCTTATCCCTTTGATGTTGGCTATGGTCCAACCGATAGCCAACCTATGCTCTTTGAGTATCCGGATGAGTTTTTCTTCTTGGAGCATTGTGAGGTTCTTAGCAATGATTACCGGAAATGTCTTTCTTTCTCCCAAGTAGACATACTTTAAATGCTTAGGGAGAGGCTTGAGTTCCAAAGCGGGGGCCTACATCACCGAATGTAGAATTTTTTTTTCAGAAATTGGAAGAGTAATTTAAGAAAGATCATACCTTGGTGGGACACTTGGAAGTGTTTCAAGTGATGCCACCATCTCAACAATTTTCTCACAAAGTTGTACATTCTTACTCAATTTAGTGAGATCATCTACATCAATGCTTTTAATTAAAGTGGTATTCAATGCATGTCAAAAAAAATTTGCACTAAGGAATCCACAATATCAATTGAAAAGCAAGAATGAACATCACTAGGATACCTCATCGCTTCAAAGATATTGAAGTGGATAATCTCACCATCAAACTCCATTGTTAAAGTACCGTCATGTACATCAATCTTTGTCCTCGCCGTTCTCATAAATGGCCTTCCCAAGAGTAAAGGTGGTGACAAAGATGTCGACTCATCTTGCATGTCAAGCACATAAAAATTCGTCGAAAAAATCAATTGATTAACCTGTACCAAAACATCTTCCAAAACACCCTTTGGAAAGGCATTAGATCTATCCGTAAGTTGAATTATAACACCGGTTTCCTTAAGTGTGCCTAGATTTAGTGAAGCATAAATAGAATATGGCATGACATTTATGGATGCTCCTAAATCTAGCATGATCTTTTCAACCTTAGTGTTACCAATTATGCATGGGATGGTAAAACTTCCCAGATCTTTACATTTCAGTGGGAGTTTTCTTTGCAAAATGGTCGAGACATTTTCTCCTACGCTTACCACTTCATTGCCTTTTAACTTGCGTTTATTAGTGTACAATTCTTTGAGAAATTTAGCATAACGTGGTAGGGCTGTAAGCAAAAATCGTCAAACCGGAAAACCGAACCGAAACCGCATTTTAGAAACCGTCGGTTTGGTGCCACGTGGACCCGTCAACGAAATGGTTTTGAACCAAACCAAACCGGTCTAAAACGGTTTGGTTTAGGTTTGAGAATTTTAATGGCGGTTTAAAACCAAACCGGACCGGCGAAAAAAAAAAAAAAAAAAAAGGAATTTTTTTTGAAAATTTATCCAAATTTCCAAATTATTATTAACATTATTAAATTCCAAAATAATATTATTACTCAATAATACTAAATTACTAATATTAATTCATCCAAATTTCTTCCCCACCCTCCCCCGGGTCCAACCCATGTGCAGAGCCAGAAGCCCAACTGCCCATTTATGATTTATCAAACCCAGACCTAATTCTATCCTAAATCCCCAATCCATTTTCATTTCCCATTTGCCTTCAAAATTTCAAATCGCCCAAGTCTCCCTTGAACGGCTGAACCCATTCTTGATTCTCCTCCACTCCAGCTTGGTTGAGACGAGTCACGAGTCCTGGACTCCTGGGGAGTGGGGTACCAGTACACGTGGTGGACCTGGTGGTATGTATTTTCGATTTTTCCATTTTGGATTTTAGTTTCTTGCATTTCAGTTGGTTTTTTAGTTTTTAGTTTTTTACACTGCCGTTTTCGGATTAGGACCTTTCGGTTTATGTTGGTTATTTATGTTTTACAATTTTTTTGGTTCCTTCGAGCTTCGCCCAATCGAGTCTGAAGTCTGAACCTGATTTTGTTTTTGCTTGGGTTTTCCTTTTTTTTTTTTTTTTTTTTTGCTTAATACGTTTTTTGTACATTGTAGTTAAGTTTATAAAAATTGATGAATGATGATTTGAATCATTTGATTTTGATTGATGAATTATTATTGAAGAATTGCGAATTTCCTGAAAAAATGTGTGATGACTGATGAAAAATACGCCACTGTAAATCTGTAATCTACTGATTCTGTTTAAATCCTGAGAATTGAGATCCCTTGTTTGAAAGATTGCAAAATAAGGGTTGACTTTTTTAGCTTTATGAGAAATTGCTTTGATGTTGATTATGGTGTGTTAATCATGCTAGATCTATTACAGTGCGCTGAGCTGGTGTTAGTGATTTATTGGTATTCAAAGTGTACGACTGGCAAGCCAATTTACTTAGCAGGTGGTTATGCGAGTTCAAATATTTGTGATGCTTTATTTGTTAAGTGAAGTAAATGAAAGAGCTGTTCATTAATAGTTTTTCTGCTTGTAATGTCTATGAAAAATCTAAATATTTAAGGAAATAAATGTTATCTTAATAACGTTCGATTTAGCAAAAATCAATTAGTGGAAGTACAATACAATCTAAAGATGTTAGTGTTTTGACCAAGTATTTAATTCTCTTAAAAATCTATCTTAGGTTCAAGCATTTAATTTATTTTCATTTAATTCTTTGTTATGTTGTACAGAATCACCAATATGGATCATTTTGACCTTTCTCAAGAAGAAAACTTTCTTGAGCCAAATGTAGCTGTTGATAGTGTAGAAGTTGATCAACATGCAGATTCCACTAAGGGGAAAAAAGGAGGTAAAAGATCTGATGTTTGGGATCATTTTAAACTGCATGATGAAAAGGCGGAGTGTAATTACTGTGGACAATATTATAAGTATTGCAACAAAAATGCAGGGACTAGTACTTTGCGAAACCATATTGAGTGCTTATGTAAGAAATATCCATATAGGGTTCCAGAGAAAAAGAAAAGGACTATGAGTTATTACACTAAATCTAAAGATGATGATGTTTTAGAAGGCATTAGTAGTTCTGGACAAGTTGTTAAGTTCACTCAAAAAGGGACTAGAGAAATGATTGCTAAGTACTTCTTATTGGCCGAGTTACCATTTAGACATGTGCAAGATGAAGGTTTTCAATTATATACAAAGTATTTTTTTCCAACATTTGAATTTCCTTCAAGAGTTACTGTGGCAAAAGATATTTATCAACTGTTCCTCGGTGAAAAGAAGAAGAAACTGAAGAAAGAATTGAGTACACATAGGGTTTGTTTAACTACTGATTGTTGGACC
This sequence comes from Osmanthus fragrans, assembly GCA_019395295.1. Taxonomy (NCBI): domain Eukaryota; kingdom Viridiplantae; phylum Streptophyta; class Magnoliopsida; order Lamiales; family Oleaceae; genus Osmanthus; species Osmanthus fragrans. The sequence goes on from CM033342.1 coordinate 6,502,053, forward strand.
TCGATACAAAATATTAGTTACATGTGTTTGACTGCTCATCGGGTTAACAATGATTGGATCCTTCAAAAACGTATCATAAGCTTCATTCAAGTCCCCAGTCATAAGGGTAATATGGTGGCTAAGGAGTTGATTTCTTGTCTTCAAGATTGGGGAATTAAAAAGATTTTTTGTGTAACTGTCGATAATGCCTCATCTAATGATGTTGCAATATCGAAATTGAAAGAGAGTTTTCAAGAGAATAAACATGGTCTAATTCTTGATGGAGAAATGCTTCATATGAGGTGTTGTGCCCATATTCTTAATCTCATTGTTTGTGATGGTTTAAAAGAAATTAGTAGTTCTATTTCATCAATTCGCAATGCTGTAAGGTGGACTAGGTCTTCCCCAGCACGACTGAAAAGGTTCAGGGAGAGTTGCAAGGAGGTTAACATCGAGTCTCGAGCTTTGTTGTGTTTGGATGTGACTACTAGATGGAATTCTACATATTTGATGTTAGATGCTGCAATGAAATTCAGAAAAGCATTTGGTGCTTTAGAAAGTGATGCAAATTATACAAAATACTTTGATGAAGAGAAAAGAGGCGATGAAAGAAGTGGTCCACCAACTCCATTTGATTGGGATCAAGGACAAATTTTTTGTGAAGTTTCTCAAATCATTCTATGATATGACATTGAAAGTTAGTGGCTCTTTATATGTGACATCTAACACTTTTTTTCAGGAGATTTGTGAAATTCATGGGGAGTTGAATGAATTAGCTAAAGATCCCAACAGTTTGATGGGAAAAATGGCTATTAGCATGAGGAGAAAATATGATAAATATTGGGGAAATCATGAAAAGTTTAATGATTTGTTATTTATAGCAACAGTTCTTGACCCGAGATGCAAGTTGGAATTGCTTAAAGTTGGCTTTGAAATCATATATAATGAAGAAATTGCTAAGAAGATGTTAGCGAAAGTAGAAAATTCAATTCATAGGTTATATAACTACTACAAGGAAATGATGCCTCCACCATCAAATGAGACGTCTCAAACTGGTAGTCAAAGTCAAGCACAACCTGCTTTGGGTATTTCTAAACCCATCCTTTCAATCTTTAAAGCGAGACTTAATCGGGATGCTAGGTTGGAGAAGAATGATTTGGTAGATTACTTATCTGACCGATGTGAAGATTTGACCGATGAGCCATTCGACATTTTACTGTGGTGGAAAATAAATGCTCATAAGTATAAGATTGTCTCCCAAATTGCAAAAGATGTACTAGCAATTCAAATTTCTACAGTTGCTTCTGAATCTGCATTCTCAACTGGAGGTCGGATACTTGATTGTTTTCGGAGTTCATTAAGCGCAAAGATGGTTGAAGCTTGTATATGCGGAAAGAATTGGTTGCAAATTAAGAAGGAACCTATAGTGCTGCGTCAATATTTAGATGAAGTGGAGGCATTGGATGATTCAATGAAAGTTGTGACAGGTGATTTATATTTTTGATTATCATATTTTTTAAGATTCTCTTATCTATCTAGTATCTAATACTATGATGATGTAACGAATGAATTTATTTGACTATGCAGATGATGAATCATGTGTGACAGCAATTGATGTTTCAATGTGAGAAACTAAGTTTGTAACAACATAAAACGGTAAGTTTGTGTAACTGTCATATTTAGATATTATAAACAATTGTTTTATTATTGCGGTTAGTTATTTTCTTTGTCTAATCAGTAACTTTTTTCAGATATGATGATCACAATGTCTTGTTGGATATCATTATATTTTTTGGGCCTTATATTTAGTTTAATAGAGTTGTATTGTAATGTTATCGTAACATTATCGTAACGTCATTAACTTTAAAAAGACGAGCAAAAAGTTATGTTTTAATTTATTGTGATTTCATTTTGATTTAGTTGGTATTTAAATTTATATTAGATATTTGTAGTTCGTTTTAGATTTATTGCTAATAAGATATAAATATATGTTGAATTCAATAAAATAATAGCATAAAAGTAGACGGGCAAAAAATATAAGACGAAACCGGCGGTTTAAAACCGGACCAAACCGTTAGGTTTAGGTTTGAGTTTTTTCCAAACCGGTCAAAACGGTTTGGTTTAGGTTTGAGTTTTTTTCAAACCGGTGTAAACGGTTTGGTTTGAAAATCTGTCAAAAACCGGTAAAATCGGACCGCTTACACCCCTATAACGTGGCACTTGATAAATGACATCTAAAAGTGGTATGTTCACTTGCACCTTACAAAAAGTCTCTAGGATTTCTTTCTCATGTTCCTCTTTCTTAGATTTAGCAAATCTACTAGGAAATGGGGGAACGAGAACATAAGTAGAAAGTTTAGGAGTTACCTTGGATTCCGAGGATGGAGGAGCATTTTCCACTTTCTCACTTGATGAGTCCTCCTCTTCCTTTTGCTTTGGCTCCTCAACATGAACATTCCTTTCCCTTGGTGCCTCCTCTAAAAATTTCTACTTCTAAGTGTCACGGCATTGGCATTTTCTCTCGGGTTGATAGCTTGAGAGGGGAGCTTTCCCGATCCTTGAGCTTCCAACTTACTCATAGAACTAGCCAATTGACTCATTTGTGTCTCCAAACTTTTGATTGAGGTTTTAGTCTCTTGTTGGAATTGTATAGAGCTTGAGGCAAAAGACTTAACCATGTCTTCGAGAAACATACTTGAACTTGGAGGTGGTGCTTGTTGGCGAGGTTGAAATTGTTGTTGTGGCCTTTGTTGGTTGAATCCCGTGGGAGGATTAAATTGAGCTTGCAGAGCTATGAAGTGATTTACTCCATAACTAAGATTAGGATAATCTCTTAACCCGGGATTATATGTGTTTGAATAGGGATCACATCTTTGCCTTTGTTGCATTGGGAATCCCCCAATGGCATTTGCTTGTTCCACGGTCCCTTTTTGTAGTGTCGGGCATGTATCGGTGTAGTGACCCGAACTAGAACAAATCCCGCACACATTAACTTGTTGCATTGACCCACGTGCCATTTGTTGCACAAGGGAAGTAAGATCGGATAATTGCCTTTCAATTTGAGAAGTAGCATCCACTTCATTTACTTGTTTAACCGGCACATCCATTCTACTCCCAAATTGTTGAGAGTTAGTGGCCATGTTGGCTATCAACTCTCTAGTAACCGCAGACGTTTTATCCATTAAAGCCCCACCATTCGCCGCATCAATCATACTTCTTTCCATCGGAAGCAAGCCTTTATAAAAATATTGCAAAAGAAGTTGCTCACTTATTTGGTGGTTTGGGCAACTAGCACAAAGCCTTTTGAACCTTTCCCAAAATTCATATAGATTCTCCCCTTGTGATTGCCGAATGCTACATATCTCCTTCCTAATGTTTGTAGCCTTTGAAGCCAAAAAATACCTCTCTAAGAAGAGCTTTTGCATCTCATTCCATGTGGTGATGACTCCGGAAGGTAGATAATAGAGCCATTCCTTAGCGGTGTCCGCGAGAGAAAAATGGAATGCTCGCAATTTCACTTGCTCTTTCGATACTCCCGTCAGCTTCATGTTTGAGCAAACAACATGGAATTCTTTTAAATACTTGTTGGGGTCCTCTCTGGAAAATCCATGGAAGGTGGGGAGAAGATGGATCATCCCGAATTTAAGATCAAATCCCCCTTCTATTGGAGGATATTGGATGCACAAAGGTTGTTGAACTATCGTTGGGGCGGCAAGTTTCTTTAATGTTCGGTTTGCATCCGCCATCTCGGGCTTCATATGTTCGGATTCACTAGACGAATCAATACCCAAATTCCTTAAAAGTTTGGTTGTAGAATCCTCTTCTTCACTTCCTGAAGTGTCAACCTCTTTTCTTGATCTTAGATTGTAATGTGATGTTTGCTTTTTACTCATTCACAAACACACAAACTCGATTTGCTAACTTAAGCGATAATCCACCTACATTTAATAGAAAATTTCACATAATCCATCAAAATATAGTTACTACTAGGGTTTGGTCAAATTAGCAATTACGGACTAAAAATCTCAAATTAGCAAATATCGAAACAACTCAATCATCTAGTAGCGCTCCTAAACAATCGAGAAGAACAATATAAACAATAAACTCAATGGATTCATCACATTAATCACAAGAACTATAAAGCACGAAACTATTGGAATCTCATTACTCGGGTCAAAAATTACCCCCAGTCACATCTAGGTTTAGTTATTCATAATGTGCTTACAAATAACCATTGAAAGCTTACAATACATGGAAACTATAAAGATTAAGGAAGATAGAAAGCTTATTGATAAGAAGAACAAAATATTGAGTCTTCAATGTCTAAGGGGCTTCCTCTTCTTCTTCTTCAAAGCTCCAAAATCGCCTAACTTCAAACCAGATTTTCCTCCCCTTCTTTGGTCGATTTTTCCCCCAAAAACTTGCTCTAGAAATGGTTTCCAATGTGTATTTTATAGTGTAGAGAGGTGTGGAGATGGGTCGGGTTGAAGACGGGTTGAGAAATTTTAAATCAAGACTTCGCGTGTTTTTCCCGGGTTTTGCTCCAGAATTACCCTATGCGTACGCATAGGGTAATATGTGCGTACGCACAATGGAATCAAAATGTCTTCAGTCGCTGACTTTTACAGGTGTGCGTATGCACGACCTAAAATTCTGGGCAGACTTCTTTTTTTATGATTTTTCACTTGACTTCAACCTGCAATCCACATTTCTTCATATGAGCATTAATGATTCTGCTCGCCGAACTTAGTCATTCTTGCATCACAATTATTTTGCCTCTTTTCTCGCTCAAATTCCTCACATCAATACTCGACTCGGGCTTTCGCCTACAAATTAAAATTAAATAAATTAAGCGACGAAAAAAAAATAAAAAACCAAACAAATATTGAAAGTTAAAAGATAAAATAAGTGCGAAACCCGCACTTATCACGCTAATAAAAAAGAAATAATTTAATAAAATAAAGAAAAAAAACAAATTAGTGAATTACAGTCAAAAATAAAAAAAGTTAAATTGAATTAAATTAATAATAAAATTAAAATGAAAGAAAAGATATTAAAAAGCATAATAAATTGAACAAAAATTTAAATTATGATAAACAGAAGACAATTAAGAAATTTAAAAAATAAATTAAGAAAAAAGTAATAAATTAAAAAGAAAATTTTAAAAAGAATATAAAAAATCCTTTTAAATTGAAAAAGAAAATTAAAATATAATAAATAAGAAAATGAAGAAAAATATAATAATAAATTAAATTAAATAAAAATTAAATACCAAAATAAAAATGAAAATTATAAAAATATATAAAATTAAAGCAAGAATATTAAAAAATATTTTAAATTCAAAAAAATTATAAGAAAAAAATTAAGAAAATTTTAAATTATTACCAAAAATAATAATAAACAAAAGAAATTATAAAAATTAAATAAAGAATATAAACATTATTTAAAATTAAAAAAATTAAATTATAATAAAGAGAAAAGAATTAATTAAACTATAAAAGAAATTAAGGGAAAAAAAATTGGCCAAACAATAAAAAATGAAAAGGTCGGCCCGTTTAATCTCACAACACAGTTGGTTGGGCCGACTGTCACCCCCTACTGTTTGAGCATGTTAACAGTTGGGGGTGGGACAACTATTTAACCCTTGTTTGAACTCCATTTTTTTTCCATTAAAATACATTCTTTAACAGTGATTTGACATACTTCAATCACACATTTTTCAATAATATAATATTACACGTAAATCAAATTTTTAAAAAAAAATTTAGTCACACATTTTTCAACAATACACTATTCAAAAACGTTTTTTTTTTTTTTACAAGAATAGATCTCAAACAAGGGCTTAATGACCCGACTGCTAGAAAAGAGGTGGCCATCGTCTTCTTAAACGCTTTCTCTTTGGATCGCTATTTTTGACGATCTTTTCCCATATAAATGGTCAAAGCTAACAAAAATATTGTTTGTTGCCAATACAAATCGTCAGAACTAACAAAAAAAATAATGAACAATCAACTTCTTAAACTCTAAATTTTATATAAACCATATTTCTTCAAACGCATAATTCACAAAAAACTAACATTATTGAAGATAACGTCATCGATAACTGGGTTGTGTGGTGGTTGGCGTTGAGGTGACTATGAGGGCGGGTATTTTCCCAATTGACACATTTGAGGGAATCAATGTTAGACATATTGGATCCTTAGCAATTCATGCGAGGTCTCTTGTTTTTAATAATGAATAATATGATTCGCATTTCAACTGTGAGAATTTTTTTCTTTTTCCTCCATTGTTTGCATAAGATGAGAAATTGTATTTTTGGCTTTTTGTTCTTTAACTCCACATTTTAACTTTTCTTTCTTTCTTTTTTCTTAATGGTCAAAGGCTAAAAAAGAAATATGGTCAGGTCGACCGACAATTTCCCCTTATTTCCTCATTTGATACCTATTTTCACTACATAACAAGGGATGCAAACTTCTTGGGCCTTTCGTCAAATTTCGGACTATACCATCCCTTGTGTATATTGCTATTATCACTAGCGAGAAGCCACAAGACAGAGATGCGCATTGTCATGATCGTTATATTTGAATTTCTCTACTCTAAAACGTGTTATGACCGCTATATTTGAATTTCTCTACTCTAAAACGTGTTATGTAAGTGACATTAAATGATCAATTCATTTAAATGTAAGGAAATAAGGTCAATCCATTTAATTAGATCTATCGTATGTTAACCTAGACTGATGTTCTTTGATATCTTAGTCATATTACTTGGGATTGAGCTCACACATGCTTAGAGTGTCGACAATGCACTGCAAAATTATTTATAATGTGACATCTTGTATTAAATTTATTGAGGCGCTGTGTGAAGTTGATAAAGGTTGATGGATTTCATAAAATATGTGATGGAAAAAAAGATTAAATACGTGGATCCAATCAAATATATAATTAATAATAAAATTTGATCAACTTTTTAACAAATAAAAGTTTTATCAAAGAAGCACTTACTGAAAATTATATCCTTTGGTAAAAAATTAAATTAGCTATACACACCTTTTGTATTTCAAATTTGACATCCTCGAGGACCCTGATTTTGACACATTAAGAATGTCAAATATAATGAACAAAAAGAATGTATATGTAGAAGTTTTGTTTGATTAGTAGACACATTCTTCATGCTTGATATATATCATTCCATTACCATCTTTTCAAAAAAGCACAGCTAGACGCGTACCTTTGATTCTTTTCTCACTTAGCATTTCAATTTTCAAAGAGAATTTCAACCACCATAAATAGAAATTTTGATTTCATTCATTGCATTTTATCTGCATACTCCAATTTCTAGTGTACATATCACGATTTCGATATTCTTCTTGACTTCATTTTTCCAAGTATAAAACATTAAATTATAAAGGACTAATTGCTCTATCGTGCAATCGGTGAGAAATGTTATGGAAGTAAAGACTATGTTTGGACTGGACGCGTGCTTGAAGATAAAGTCGACAAATTTTGAAAATTCACTTAAACTTTAGAACCTTGCTACACGAACATCCTCGTTGACCGTATGGATGACTACACGTGAATATAGGAGAAAATATTATTTTATTCACTGCTATCCGCACCACTCATATGCGGTCATCCATGTGGTCAATATGAGTGTTCGTTTAGATTTTTTCTAAATTTTATAAGTCAGAACATTCCCTCAATAGAATCTGAGAAGGTGTTAAATCATCTTTTGTCTATGACATTTTAATTTTTTGTTGATACTAACAAGAATTATTATTGCATTATCTTTCAGTAAATCCTAAATCTTATCTACTTTATGAATTTGTGCAAAAGTCATTCCCACACGTTATTCTAACCTTGGTGCACTTTCCAAGTTTATTCTTACGTACAACGTTGAACTCTTATCCTATAAAAAAATTAATTTCGTCATGCTTTGGTACTAATGACGTCATTGGACCCATTAGCCATCTGGGCTTGACCCGGCCGTACAGAAAGCAGATGAGCGGACACCCCAATGATCTCTCTCTCTCTCTCTCTCTCTCTCTCTCTCTCTCTCTCACACACACACACACACACACACACTTGGATTCTAGTTTTATAGTTTGCCTTCATATCTTATAAATGAATTACAGTGACAGCTTTGATTTGGTTGTCATTCATTGGACCATTCATCCTTGATTGTCTTCTCATTAGCCTCGTCTTATTTTTGTTTAATTATTTACATAAATAATACCTAACTTCATATTATGTTTAATTTATTGTTGAATCTTTCGATTTGATATTTTTGTAGTGTCATGAGATTTTTATAGAAACAAATTAAAGTTAACGTCGTATAAAGGATAAGAGGCCGACAACCCCACCAATGATAGTAGTGTCTTCTTATGCAATCCTTTTATTCTCAAAATTAAAAGAAAAAAAAAAAAGATTCACCAAGAAGATTACTTACTATATGTCAAGAAAGTTCCAAATTTCGCAATAAAAGAAGATTAAAGAATTAAAAGAATGTATGATGGACGGTAAATTTATTATCAGAATAAAATTCAACTGCTAATAACACTGTACTATCATTATTATTTTTCAATATATGTACATAATTTTTTTTTCTTCTTCAATTTATAATTAAATACAAAAATTTACAAGTCGCCCCCCGAGGTACATCCAAGTTGGCAAAGGACGGGCATTGCGGGGCTTGCAATCTCAGCGTGGGGAGTTCGATTTCTAGTTGGAGCAGCTGAGTGATGTAATAACCATTTATTGGTTGGAGCAGTTTGATGATTTAATAATCATGGAGAAGACTCCTTTGAGGTCATGAGTATAAAGAGTGCACGGACCTTGGTCAACTTGAGCATAACCAGTCGTTTACTTCCGTCAGTTACTGAGAGGTCGGTGGCTGATAGTTTAGGATATAATCTGGCTTAAGTTGGGAAACCTAGTTATCAAAAAAAAAAAAAATAAATAAATTTGCAAGTCTACGTAAAATGTTACGAAAAAGATACGAGGACAACATATGCCATATGGACCATGAATGGCATCATGATTACGTTGTGCTGACGTGACCAAAACAAATCCCTGAATCTCAAGGAAACTCTTATGCACCTGGCTACCATTCTTTGCCCACTTTGACCCTCCATCTAACGACTTTTCCACTCATCCCCCAACCCTACCTTACCCCTATAAAGCAGACACAAAAACTTCCAAATTTCGTCACCAATCAAAATTTGAAGTTTTAACTTCAATTACTTAACAAATTAATGCTGGTGAAGAACAAGAAAAAGGGAACAAAATGCCAGAAACACAAGTGTACAGTGTTAGCAGCAAAGAGTCTCGTCCTGTTGTCAAAAAATTTCTGGCCAGGCCTCAACCTGAAGGTTTCGGAGCTAGTGTCAGAAGGAGTATTGGAAGGTAAAAATCTATAAATACTAAATACATATACATGAAACTGTATTGAGAGAAGGAATTTATATTCCTGGTGGTGGGTTTGTATTCTTTTTTCAGATTCGAGCTGAAATATTTCGATCCCTTCCTAGTTCTGGATGAATTCTCAGGTGGGCATCTTTGTTTTTTTTTCTTTTTCTTGATTGACATTCAAGTTTCTTGCTTCTAAGTAAATTGGTTGTTCTTGTGAAACGGCAGTTTCTGCTCCTGCTGGATTTCCTGATCATCCCCACAGAGGTTTAATCTTGAACCATTTGTAACAATTTTGATACTGTTTATCAAACATGCGCTCGGGAGATCTTCAGTTCTAATTAGTACTGAATATTTCTGTTTTGTTTTCGCAGGATTTGAAACTGTCACCTACATGTTACAGGTACCCACATTGCTTATTTCTAGGTAACATATTGAATGATTAATCACCCTAATTAACAGATTGGTTTTTGCATATAATCAGGGAGCAGTGACACATGAAGATTTTGAGGGACACAAAGGTAGCATAGAAACTGGTGACTTGCAATGGATGACTGCAGGGAGGGGAATAGTTCACTCAGAAATGCCTGCACCCAATGGAACTCAAAAGGGTTTACAATTGTGGATTAACCTCTCCTCGAAATATAAAATGTAAATCTGCCTAAAACTCTTGATTCTGTTTTTTCTTTGATGAGAAAGTGTATCCAGCATTTGAACATATATGGGAACGATGTGACTCGAGCATATTGACAAGATTCTAACTTATTTCCTACCTTTAATATGGTCCAATTCACCTTACTGTACACACTATTTTGTTTTCTTCTACAGGATTGAGCCAAGGTATCAAGAAATAAGAAGTAAAGACGTAGCAGAAGCTGCAAAAGATGGGGTTAAAGTACGAGTTATAGCCGGAGAGGCATTGGGAATCAGGTCAGCAATATACACTAGGACCCCCACAATGTACTTGGATTTCACTGTCAAGCCAGGGGCACAAGTTAGACAACCTATACCTGTGTCATGGAATGCATTTGTATACATTTTGGAAGGTGAGGGCATATTTGGAAATTCACAATCTTCCCCGACGACGGCCCATCATCTGCTTCTATTGGGATCCTCAGGTTATGTCCTGGAGGCCTGGAACAAGTCCTCCAAATCCCTTAGGTTTATCTTAGTTGGAGGGGAGCCTTTGGGAGAACCTGTGGTTCAATTTGGACCATTTGTGATGAACAGTCAAGAGGAAATTGATAGAACAATAGAAGATTATGAGAATTGCACTAATGGATTTGAGAAAGCAAGACACTGGAAATCTGAATCCTCTGTTTTTTTGGGTTATTAGGCTATAGTATTTTTAATTTTAATTTTAATTTTTCATTTAAATCGTGTAAAAGCAAGAATGTCACCGTTGTGTAGCTTATTGATAAACATCGTATGAAAATTCTTTTATTATGATTAGTGCCCTTGAATTCAAGGTATCATATTGAAAATTTTAATTTGAAAGTCTTGCATGGCTAAACTTTTAATTCTTACTGCTAGCTCTAATTCACACTATAAAAGAATGGACTTTGCTACACGAATATAATGGTAGACATAGGAAATGACCGAACACTCACACATGGAAGCGACATTTTTAAATTCACGCATAATCCACACATCCCATGTGAGAGTGCGATCATGGGGAGTATCATCCGTGCGGGTCAAGTGACATTATTCATAAAAGAATAGCCCTCCCCCACTATTCAAGTATAGTACTGCATGCCTACAAGTATATATTGTGGGGAAAAGCTATGTGTATGTCTTGTATACATGTACAGCCCTTTCACATGAGGGGGCTCCGCAAATAAAATATTTAGCATGAGCTTCCTTACATGTGAGGGAGTTGTCAAATTTTGTGTACACTCAAGCATAACCCATATTGTGGATGCCCGCATAATAATTGAAGTTCAATATTATAAAATGATTATTCTTCTTGTACATAATTTTTTGTATATAGGGGTGTCCACACTCTCACATGGGTGTAGACCTCACTTGAATATAAAATATTTTATTCAAGTGGGATCCATACCCATGCGAGGGTGTGGACACCTCTATGTACAAAAAATTATGTACATGTAGCACATCCCATTATAAAATGTTCCTAAAACGGTTACTTTGAAATAAATTTAAGGGACAATTGTAGTTGGGGTCCTAAATCTTTTCATAAAGTGCAAATGAGTCCTATGCTTCTTTATTTTTGGCATTACTATTCCAAACTTTGATAAAATATGCAGCATAATAACATTTGGATAGTAAGTCCGTCAGTTGAATAAATATGCAACGATTGACCATCAATTAACCATTTTTAAGAAGGAAAAATTCTCTTTCTACCTTAAATTAAAGGAAGAGAAAGGAGGGAAAAAAGAAGGAAATAAAAAAATTCGGAAAAATAATTATGTCTTCACCACCCGATCCTACCCCAAAGGGTAAATCCACTTGAACATCTCCCTCGATGTCCAGGGTGCCCCCCTCCCAATAGGGAGGTACCACATATCCCCTGGATGTTCGAGGGATTTTCACCCAATAAAACCCTACTCCAAAACCAAACCCACAACATGCTGTCTTTGCATCCTTGACCAGCACCAACGTTATCACTTCTATCCCACCCCACCAACCGGGGAACTGTAGGTTGGGGAAGATGATAAATTTATTTTCCACGTGTCTATCTGTCATAGACTACTTTCATGAATAAAACAACTCGCATTTTCTCTTGGAGAAAGCTAAGTGTACAAAAGAAATCTTATAAAATAGTTACAGATATGAGACACATGTGAGTCCTAAATATGAATAAAAAATGTCAAACAAATCTTCAACACATCCCTATTATTAGTATTCTGTAGAGAATTAGTCTATATGTACATAATAATGTACATAATAGACTACACCCCCTCATATGAGGGGGAGGGACCCACACATAATTAAATATTCATAGATCCCCTTCATGTGAGGGGGTGCAGTCTATTATGTACACCATAATGTGTACATGTGAACTAACCGTTCTGTAGAACATCTGTAATTTTTTTTCAATAAGCCTAGCATGACTCTCTTTCCCTAAACTAAACCCCAGTTAAGTTGAGTTAAAAGGTACAGACACATTAACATCACCATAAATACATCATAAAGAATAAAATCATCCCCAAACAACGGATGAAGGAAATATAGAAGTGTCTCTCTCACAGAGAGAGAGAAGCAAGAATCAGAACATGAACAGCAAAAAGCTGAAAATCTTGCTCTCTCTCTTCGCATTAAATTCTGTATCTCTATACCTCTACTTCTCTTCCCACCCAGATCACCACCGGCACGATCAGACACCGGTTTATCACTACTCTAACAACCTCCCACTTTCCGTCAAGCCCTGGCCCATATTGCCTTCCTACCTCCCCTGGTCGCAAAACCCCAATGTCCCTTTTCGTTCTTGCGAAGCCTATTTTGGCAACGGTTTCACCCATCGCGTTGATCCCTTAAAACCCATTTCGGAAACTAACCGGAAATTGGGTGCCGGCGGTGGTGCTGGGTGGTTCAGATGTTTTTATAGCGAGACTCTGAGAAGCTCCATATGCGAAGGGGGAAGGATCCGGATGGTTCCGGAGAGGATTTTAATGTCGAAAGGGGGAGAGAAGTTGGAGAGTGTGATCGGGAGAGGAGAAGATGAAGAGTTACCGAATTTCGAAGCTGGTGCTTTCGAAATTGAGGTTAATGATAGATCGAGGAATGGGAAAAGGCTGGTGGACGAAAAGTTCTTGAATAATTATGTCCAAGAAGGTGCTATTGATAGGCACACGATGCGTGGATTGGTCGATTCCATTCGGTTAGCTGATGCCACTGAATTCACTTGCTCTGAGGTTAGTTTATTTTCTTTCTTTCTTTTTCCTTGGTATGTTAAACGTACTAAAAATTTTGATATTTTGGGAATGAATTTATTGTTTGGGCTTAAATTTATTGGGGATTTTAATTCTTTTATGTTTATGTTTTGTGTTCATTAACTGTTTAAATGATTGGAGTTGTTGGGAAGGGGGTTGCAATAAATGAAATGGGGATTATATATTATTTAAAGTACTGAAAAAGGAAAGAATTAGAATCTTGTTGTTCTGTTATTAGCAGATTTTTCTCTTTTATTTGCTTGAGTTATGAATATAAGTTCCATCCAAGTGGCTTTCAGTAATCGGAAACATTAGATATTGCGTTGGATGGAAGTGTTTGATTAGTTAGATGAATTAAGTTCCCTTTTATGTCTTATCTTGAATTAAAGTTTACATCTAAGTTAGAGAAACACCTGAAATCTGGAGGTGAATGGTAGTAGATTTAAGGGATCTGATCTGAAAGTTGCAAATCATAATCAATTTTCTATAAAAACTCTTACAGGTAAGCAAATGACTATCTCATTCTACTTTTTACATGTAATTTGTCTGCACCTCTTTTTGGCTTCATTTTATCGTTAAGATGATCAAGAGCATTTTCAGAAATAGCTAAAATTGACAAGTCTATGGAGCTTTCTTTACGAATATTTTTTTATATTTTATATAGATGTTATGAGCTCAACTAGATCATATGCTGATCATGGTTTTTCATTACAAAGTTAGATTTTAATGCGTGCATGGTTTTTTCATTACAATTTGTCTTATGGAGAGCTGTCTTAGGACATATTTGGGTTTATTATTTGGAAATTTTCTCATCTGCTTTGTATTCTTTATGATTATTCTCTGTGATGGTGCATTTGCTTCTGCTTGCCATTTGGTGTGGGTATATTGACTGAGCCTATTAGTTTCATACGATTGTCCTAGCATAACTTAGGGGAAGTGCTATGTAATGCATTTAGTCTAAGAAGCTAAATTTTTTGTGATACCAAGACCTGTTTTGTTAGGATCTAAGAAAAGTGAGCAAGAAATGTATCCTCATTCTTTGTTTAACTTGTACTTGTTATGGTTTTCAGGGAATGCTTATTTTACTCTTGTTGTTTGCTTGCACAATTTATCTTATGGATTTATTTCAGTGGATCGAAGAGCCAACACTTTTGGTCACACGTTATGAATATGCAAACGTGTTTCACACGGTGACAGACTGGTATAGTGCGTATGTTGCTTCTAGGGTCACTGGCTTGCCTAATCGACCTCATTTGGTTTTTGTAGATGGCCACTGTGAGGTATACCTTCTGTTAACTTTATCTGCAGGTTCCTGATGTAATATACATAACATAATGCTGTTTATATTAGAAATCGTGAATATCAGGGGACTCTGCAAGTTGTTGATTGTCTCACATGTAATTGGAAGATTAACAAATGTGAGTGGAGAACATGAGATGTTTAAAGTTATTAGGCCATCGGATAGGTAAAAATGTAAGTGCAAAATTACTTTATACATGTAGGATTATGTATGCTAAAAACCAATCTTTCTCTAAGAACAATACTTCTGTTTTTATTTTTATTTTTTCCTGACAAAATTGCATTAAGCAAGGTTTTTTTTTCATCTAATCGCTTCTTTACTCTGGTTTTGGCAAAGCGGATAAATTTGTGCAGTAGAGGAGCCATGATGAGATCTCAAACTTTATTGCCGGTTTAACAAGATATATCATAACAACAAGATATATCTTAACACTTCAGAAACTGTCTAAAAACCATCCACATATCTACGTGTCACTTGAAAGAATCAGTAATTGTATCTATTGCAAGAAACTTTAAAAAAAAAAAAAAAAAAATCAACTTTAGGTCCCTTGAAGTCAAGGCATTCAGCATTAGCCCATTCTTGTGAAGTCATTGAGCACATTCGACACTTGCATTGATGTTCTCTCCATTTGTATGTATTTTCAGACTCAGTTGGAAGAAACATGGAGGGCATTGTTCTCAAGCCTTAATTACGCTAAAAATTTTAGTGGTCCAGTTTGTTTCCGCCATGCAATCCTCTCCCCATTGGGGTATGAAACTGCTCTATTCAAGGGACTAACTGAAAACATAAACTGCCATGGAGCTTCTGCACATGATCTGTGGCAGAATCCAGATGATCGGAAAACTTCTCGACTGTCTGAGTTTGGGGAGATGATAAGAGCAGCCTTTGATTTGCCACTGGATAGACACCACATCCCTAAGCCAGTCTCTGGTCATA
This sequence comes from Osmanthus fragrans, assembly GCA_019395295.1. Taxonomy (NCBI): domain Eukaryota; kingdom Viridiplantae; phylum Streptophyta; class Magnoliopsida; order Lamiales; family Oleaceae; genus Osmanthus; species Osmanthus fragrans. The sequence continues at coordinate 6,517,568 of CM033342.1, forward strand.
ACATCCTCTTTGTACGACGTGAGGATTATCTAGCTCATCCACGTCATGGTGGCCAAGGTACAAACAAGACTTAGCAATGAACAAGTAGTTTTCAATTCTGTCAAGAACTGGGCTTCAAAGCATTTGGATTGTAAATTAAATATAATCAATGGACTGTTTGCACACATGCCCATGAAAGAACAAGTTCGAGCCATCCAAGATGCTTCAGTCATCATCGGTGCTCATGGTGCAGGGCTAACTCATACAGTTTCTTCAACACCCGGAACAGTGATTTTAGAGATAATTAGTAGTGAATACAGACGTCCTCATTTTGAACTTATTGCCGGATGGAAAGGGCTGGAGTACCATCCCATCTATCTCAGTGGGTCTTATGCTGATCCTCCTGTAGTGCTTGACAAGCTCGAAAGCATTTTGAGGAGCCTTGGATGCTGAATCTGCTAACCCTCTAAACTATCGGTTTTCCTCTGATTGATGTAGAAAGTGTGACAGTTCCACAGCTAAATTGAAGACGTAAACACCAGTTCTCGAACAAGTACAGAATTCATCAAATTGATTGCTTTGACAATGGACAGCCAGGGCTGTTGATGAGAAACACGAAGGCGGCCCGTTGATTACAAATATTACTCAGTGCGAGGAATGGCATCTTGGTTATGGCTTTTAGATATTTTACACTTGAGGTTTAGATAGATGATAACATGGGGCTAATATACTTTTAAAGATCATTGTTTATCTTCCTGCCATTTTCTTACGTTGGGGAGTCGAATTGTGTTTTTTATTTGACTGATACATTGACATATTCAAACAGCCATTCTTCGATGAAGAACACTTAATTTTCACTGTAACTTTTATAGTTAATTCTTTTGAACACCCGTAGGATGATTTTCCACGAATTTTATGCAATGAAATTGTTGGTTGTACACAGGATGCATCTCAAGAAACGTCTTTACCGGTTGAATCTTATTAGTTTTATGTTTTGTTGCCTAAATTGTGGCTATTGTGATCACTCATGCAAAATTAACAAATAAACTTTCATTTAATAATTTTTTTTTTTTCTTCTTTATGAGCATAATTTCAATTATTCAATGTTGAACATAAAATCTCTGTCATGATGAATCAAACGTTCTCAGGTGATTTTTTTTCCCATTTTATAGAATATTCTGATTGTTTCGAAGCAATTAGAAAATAATGAATGATTCTCTTACTATTTCCAAATCAAGAAAGGACTAATTGTGTACTAACTTACCTAATGCACACATATTTGGCGAAACTTAAAAGTAAAAATAAAAAATTATTTATTCCTTATTCAGTGGATAAAAATTATTTACTTCGAAACTATATTCTTATTATAACTTGATGAATAAAATAAATAATTTATTTAACGAGGCATAAATTTCTTATAAGCTTAGACAAACATGCAGGAGAAACGCAAGAATTTAGGAAAATGCAAACAACCAATGGTGTCCTATGAATTTGGGTCTCTTCTGTCTTCTGCTCGTAATAGAACTCTTCTTATTATAAAGAAGAAAACATCAACAAAAACTAATAGAAAGATAATATGTAAACTCATCATCTTTCTCTTACAACACCGAAGGCTTCTTCTTCGATTCCCTTTTATTATTAAAACAATAATTGGGAATTTCAGAAATTTTCTAATCTTTGTGGAATCTCAACTCCAGATTCCATTAACGGGAAAGAGATGGCTGTTGTGGTGAAGAAGGATGATGCGAAACAGAAGATATTGGGTTCTTCTTCGAATTTCAAGAACCTTGTTAAGAAGGTTATTAGGAGCAGTTCAATGAAGAATCTATTCAAACCCAAGAAACCTCGGATTCCTGTCGATGTTGTAAGAGAAACCAGGGCCCTGCTTTTGGGCCTAAATGCTGGTGGTGATACCAGGGAACCTAAGCATGATGAAACGGTCAATTTCTTATGCATTCTTTCATGATTGGTGCAATTTTCTTTTTCGTAATCTATTTGTTTAAGTCGAATTTTTCATTTTTAAGGAGAATCGATAAGGCAAGGGAACAATGCTTGAATGGAAGAACTTATTTTATTCTATTGGTTTCCACGATTATATGTTCAATGCAAGAAGGAAAATATAAAAATTTTAAGATGATTATTTTCATAGCTTTTTAAGATTTTCCAATTTTGTATATTTCTACTCATTATATTATACAATTTTTTTACACATCATTGTGTTTATGTCTACTGGGTTGGGCAATTTTAAATCAAACATCGTGCCAGGTTCTCGATAGTAAGGAAATCTCACGGTTCTGCATAAGATAAAGGAGTTTGAGAATTAATCCTCATTCTCGTATCAACACACGTGCATTTGTTTTTGTTCCTTCATTGAAGTTTTAATGTGTTATATTTTTCCTCGTAAATTTGGGTATATCAACTATGGTCAACACCCGCATTGTAATGCTATCATGTTTGCTGGTGCCAGTAGTCATCGACATTTGTGTTTTTTCTTGTTTATGAATCCTTAGAACGTAGTGTATCGTTAAGTATACCATCAATTGTTATTTCCGTTTCTGAAACTATGAAGTGCCGTTTCATTTCAGTTGACCAAACTAGATGTCCTTATTGGGGAGATGAAGTCAATTCTTTATGGTGTTGGTGAATCTGAACCTGTTCCGGAAGCTTGCTTGCAATTGACTAAAGAGTTTTTTAAAGACGATACACTGCTGGTTCTTATTTTCAGTCTCCCAAAATTAAACTTGGAGGTGAGCATATACCCATAGATTTTGTGGGTTGTAATTACATAACTTTTAAGTTCTTGAAATTTGAGCACCTAAATATTACGACTCAACGTATGATGTAATCTGGACTTTGTTATTGCTGCTTATCTTGGATTTACTGTTTCTTTCTTTTAGGCTCGTAAGGATGCCACTCAAGTTGTTGCTAATTTGCAAAGGCAACGAGTTGATTCACGGTTAATTGCTTCTGATTATTTGGAAGTCAATCTAGATCTTTTGGATAAGTTGATAATGGGGTGAGCTATCATTGTTTGTGTTTACAACATTCTGAAAAATAGTTTATTGTAATACATATTTATGTTGCTGCACTATTAGTTGTTACTGCTATATTTTAGTTTCCTGGGCAGAAAAGTGGAAGAAATAATTCATAATCTCTGCTTTGTATGAGATAATATATTTGATTACTTTGAAATATCACAGTGACAATAGGAATACTAACTCTCAGCAAACATATCGTCTTGGATAGAGCTTAAATTTATTTGACTCAATTGAATTTGGAAACTGATCCGGTGATCCTTTGTTATTGTCTCCCAGGGGCTTTCTATATTGAATTTTGTAGATCCGTGCCAAATTGCTCAAACTACTTTGGAAATGCAGTCCTTTTACTGAAATAAAACACCATTGTAAATAAAAGAAAATTGAAAAGAGATATTCAACTGCATTCAGTCCAAATGAGAAAGAGGTGTATCTAAAATTAACATGTTGGATGCTATTTTCTGATATAATTGTTGAGTCACAAGTAACTGTATGATATTTCTCATGCATTCTAACACCCCTTCTCAAATTAAATGGCCTTGTGAAAATGTTTATTATGAGTGTTGATTTATAGATATTTTGCATTCAAATGTTTTTTTTTTTTCTCTTATGTATGTATATACATGTGGTGCGCATGTATCTTTAGTTCTTACTTCATTTTTCTACAGGTGTGATGATCCAGATATTGTTTTGCATTATGGAGTAATATTAAGAGAGTTTATACGGCATCAGATTGTTGCAAGGTACTTTTTCATGAGAAAAATGATGAGAAATTCTGTTGGGAAGGTTTCAATAGCTACTGATTAAATGTCTCAAGAGTGTAGACTAATTTTTCCTTTTAACTTCTTATTTTTCCGAAATCTCTAATTATAGATTTTTTTTTTTTTTTTTTTTGGCAATTTATAACTTGTTTATAGATACATTTTGAATTCGGAACATATGAAAAAGTTTTTTGACTATATGCAACACACGAATTTTGACGTTTCTTCAGTTGCAGCATCCACCTTCAAGGTTAGCCTTTAAATTGCTTATTTTTCTTTCGGTTGCAGATTCTCTAGAGAATTATGTACATGTTAAAAAGATGGTTCGTAACGTAATGACTTGGATAATTAATCTATTTTTGAGTTACTCTGGTTATACAACTTACCTTCCATTTCCTATGCCTACAACTTTGACATCGAATCTTGGATGCAAAAGTATGCTATGTGTCTATAGAGTAATCAGTAATATTATTTTATCAAGGATGAAATCACAATTTCAAGTGCGCTTATTTCCTCGCAATCTAGAAATATAAATTTTAAGGATTCAGCATTTTATATCGATTTGCATGTCTTCCATCTTTTTTCAGAATAATTTTACTATATCACACTTCTCCATCTAATATTTTCAGGAGCTTATGACAAGGCATAAATCCACTGTCGCAGAATATCTCATGAACAACTATGTTTGGGTATGTTTTGTTCGCATTAAATCCTAATCATGATCCTAGGAGTATGTACACTTGTGTAGTGACTTTCTTGAACGTTCGAATATTGTAGTTTCATTATTATACATTTTTTCTTGGTGCTCTTGCTCTAGTTTTTTGCAGAATTCAATTCAAAATTGCTCGAATCTACGAATTACATAACCAGAAGAAATTCCGTCAAGGTAAATAAGTGACTAAAATGGATCATTTTACGTTCTTTTGCAAACAATTGGCGAGAAATTTGTACTTCTGGATTTTCTATATAATATGCCAGTCATACCATTTTATATCTAACTGAATCTAATAGTTGCTAATGAAATGCGAAAAAGAAAAAATATTTTTAACTGAGTATCACTATTGCCTTTCAGCTTTTGGGAGATATCTTGCTTGATCGTTCAAATTCTAGTGTGATGACACGTTATGTCAGCTCGTTGGAAAACATGAGGGTTTTGATGAATCTCTTGAGGGTAACAACAATTCTGTTTCCTGTCAAGAATTATTATAGAGTGCCATTTGGTTTTATAGTTTCTTCTGCAATATATCTGCTTATTAATCCCTCTGCTTATTTCTTTATAATAATTGAGGATGAAAAATCTAATATCAAATGTCAAACACAACTTTCAAGTTGAATGCAGTTTCGAGTCGTCTAAATGCGATGAAAATTTATGTTTTGTAGGAGTCACACAAGAACATCCAGATTGCTGCTTTCCATGTGTTCAAGGTTTCAAATCTAACATTTGATAGGTACTTCTGAAGAAATTCTTATTAGTTTTGAGAATTTACTTATTTTGTGTTCTTACAGCTTTTCGTGGCTAACCAAAACAAACCTGTTGAAATTGTCAACATATTAGTCGCTAACAAAAGCAAGCTTCTCCGCTTCTTTGATGGCTTTTGCTTGGAAAAAGGTTTGCTTATTTGCACTTTTGTTTAAAAATATTGAGACGTATAATCACATTTTGTATAATCATTACAGATTTAACTTATAAGTATATACTTAATTAATTTGCAGAGGATGAAACATTTGAAGCTGACAAAGCACAAGTCGTGAAAGAAATTGAGGAGCTTCAACCAACACCACCAAATACCCGCTCTGGAGAACTTTCTAAGCCTAGAGCAGAATAGGTTATTTTTTAGTGAATTTTTCAATCAAAGTGATTGTCTCTTCTAGAAGGATAAGCAATTGATTTGTTGTGCAAAATGTATAATTACTTTTGTCAACTTTACATCCTGATTACATAATAAAACTGATCCATGTAATTGGATAAGAGTTTCTACTTTCTATGACTTGTGCTGTGAGTTGACTAAATTTTGACTTAATTTTAGGGAACAATACCCAACCTACATATAAGAATTACTTTTCAAAACTAACAAACTTGTTAAATTATTTCAAAAATCAAGTAATAAATAAATTTATTAAATATTAAATAATAATATAATATACATTAAATATTTTTACTTCTTGCCATCTCACTCACTCACTCCATCCTATCACCTCACTACACCATCTTCCCTCCACTCAGGCAATGGTGACCACTCCGGCAGCAGCTCCGGCGACTACAACTGCTCCGACGACACTCCGGCAGCAACTCTAGTGACCTCTTTTTTTTTTCTTAAATCTCTAGCGATAGAAAATTACTTTATACCTCAACTCATTTGTCCCAAAGATTTAACTCCAGCAACATTTTGACGACTATTCCAGCTCCACCAATAGAAAAATCTCCAAAAAAATGTGATGATCGTAGTGGTGCATAATAGATCAGATTTGTAACTGTGTTATCCGTGACCATACCTGTATTATTTGTGATCAATTCACTGACTTTGTTATCTGCAACCAACTTTGTCTTCGATGTGACTAACTATGACTAACTGTGACCAACTGTGTCTGACTAACTGTAATCAACTGTGTCCGTCTATGACCAGGTCAATCTCAATTCACAACCGGTCACAATCAACACAATCACCTCCACCACCGTCGTCGTCAAAACCACCACCACATCTCGATGACAATACCACCACCTCACACAAATCAACAGAGAAACACCACCGCACCAGCTCAATTGCTGCTCTGCCTACAAGGACTTTGTAGTGATTGGTGTCTATGTACTTTAGTGATAGCAACTAATCTTTTTTTTTTTTTTTTTTGGATAATGAAATGTGATGCAAGCAGTTAGATGTAGAAAAACAAATCCCAGCTCTCAGATAAAAAAAAAAAAAAAAAAAAAAAAGAAGTAATCACAGCAACAAAATATTAAGACATCCTTTGAGCAGCCTCCTTGGCAAGAATCTTCTCTTTCGCCTTCACCTTAGCTTGAGATTTTGAGCTCATGACTCCACCTCCCCACTTCTTCCTAGTCTCGTCATATTTATCATTGAAGTTTGCCTTAATAGCCTCCAAAATTTTGTTGAACTCCATCTTGTCTTCGTTCTTTACTGAGGTCAAGCACAAGGCCGAAGCTGTCTTCTTATGGATAATAGTTCCGAAATTCAAAACTCTAATACCCACACAAAGACGTGCAAGGGAAAGAGCATGGTACTGCATACGCGAGCTACGCCCAATGCCGCCGAGAACAACGACAGCGGTCCAATCTCTACGCCTGATCGGCAATTTTTTCATTAAGTTCATCAACCACTGTGATCAGTGTGTTGCTTCCTTCGCCATGGTGATCAGTGAACTTTGTGGTGCCGGAAAAAGGAGAGAGAGAGAGAGAGAGAGAAAAGGTGATAGAGAGAGATGCTTAGGGTTACAATTTGGGGATGAAATGGGGGCGCCGCGTGGGGAAATGAATCAGGCAGGGAGGGATTGGGAGTAAAAAAAAAATGATCTAGAATGGTAGGTGAGTGGGTCTAATTAATTTGTTTTAATTAACTTAAAACTAATATTTATCACCTAATTATTGAAATTAATCTTTCACCTATTTATTTTTGAAATGTAATCTTGAAAAAAAGAGTTATAGGTAATTTTTCCTTAATTTTATTCATTATTGTGTACCAAACATTCTTCTAGTATAATATATTAGCTGGAAGCTCGTTTCAATTAGTCAACCTAGTTAACATAGGCTAAAATAATTTTTTTCGAAAATGATTAGAAATCACTGTAAAAAATGTTCATCTATAAAGATTGAGAATCCCTTTTGTTTGAATAGTGAATTTCTCAAAGAACATCTAAGAAATATGGGCAGTAATACATTTTTTGCTCCATCCACCACTTAAAAACATGCTCAATCAGTTTCTCGCCTATAGTTACTAATGGCATTGGCCTGATGAACTACTTAGAAACTGGCCAAGAGAGATTTCGGGTTTTAGCTTCAGCAATGTCTTAGATTCTTAAAGAGCTACCATTGGAGGCTTACATGGAAAAGGAAACACATACAAACATGCTGCTAATTTATTAGACATAAGAACAATGCAATTACCCAAGGAAATGGAAGATTTAACACTCGACTCCACAAAAATTGATTTAGTATGACAATAGAAAAGTTCAGTCTAATTCTCGAAAACTAGAGAAATTTGGAAAGGATAAAGTGAATAGTATAATAAGACAACATTTCTGGGGGCAAAATTTGAGATTAGGCAGCACCACTGGTACCCTTTCCCTTCTTCCTCTGGAGTTTCTTCATGTAAAACTCCAATTCTTTGCCCTCCAAGATATATCTACAAAATCAATTTCATACCGCATCAGGAAAAAATGACTGATAAGTGCAGCCAACAAATAAGTGACCAAAAATAAGTATTTACCAGATAAAGTCAATACGAAATAAAATTCAGGCTGTTAAACAAACACAGCATCCCATATATTTTCACTAATTAACCATCCCCATTAAAGAAACAATCAAGGGGAAAAAAATTAACAAACTGCCCATGCTACAAATTTGAGCACAAAATTTTGACACCTTTTCGTTCTTAATTAAATTGCCTCAAACATTAAAATTTTTAGAAGCAAGCTAGAACAATGGAAATTTAGTTCACTGCAGTTGATTTGGCATCTATTGCGAAACTAAAGGTGAGCATTATTCTACATCTGTCCGTCATAGGAAAAAGGGACATTTGACCTTTTGATATTTCACAAGCCACGAGAGAAAAAGAATGCTGATGACAAAACATACCCATCAGCACGCCCACACTGTCCAGGGCGTGAAGAGATTGAAGCTAATAAACGGCCACTACCGAATTGCTCCTCAACATGGGGGTCAAGCTTGCGATCCTGTTGACGCTTTTCAATTTTTCTCAGGACGTGGTTGCTCTTCTTCGTCTCTTCAGTAGCAGCAGCATCAGTATCCTAATTAAATCCCCATTAAACATAAGTTATCAAAAAGCTGAGAAAAGATATTTATCATTAGACTTTGTTTCAAACTAGAGCATATATTACAAAACATGCGCACGCACGCAATTCACATCTCTCCTTTATATCATGACAAGACATTTTATAGACCTTCCAGACTGGATCACCCGATTTTTTTTAATTTTGCCCCAATTTCGCTATGAAACTCCAACTTAAATATGACTGACATTTTTATAATCAAACAATAACCACGGATACAAATAGAGCTTAATAAGTAAAAATACGGAACAGAATTTTGGTAATTCTAGTTGACACGTTTTTCACAATTATTCCCTGATCTTTATAACTATCCTCCATGATGCCTCCAAATATATCATATAGCTCTATTCATGGTCTAAATGCATCGCAATCTTGTCCGTCAAAAGGCAGTTCAGCTTCTAGCCTTCTAATATATACCTAATTATATTAATCCTAACTTGAGTAAAAAAAAAAATCTGAGCAAAAAAAAAAAAATACAGGCTACTTTGGTAGTCTAACAAAAAGTACAGGGTAAAGTATATGCTAAAGAAATGGAAAAGAAAGATAGTTCATTACTTCTCCTTCCTTCTTGGCAGCTGTCTTCTTCTTGCGACCAATGTCAACTCCATAGTGTTGAAGATACCACTGCTTGAATGGTGCAGCATCCACTTGAACAATTGCACTCTTCACCAAAGTCTGGGTCCTAACCAACTCATTGTTTGATGCATTATAAACCACATCAAGTATACGAGTCTTTCTGGTCACAGCTTCACTACCCCAAGAGTAATTTCCAGTGTCCAGCCTCAAGGCACGCCACTTCACATTACCTCCTCGAACCCTCACCCTTCTTACTGTCTTGTTACTTGACAACTTAGTATTTGCTGGTTGTCTTCCAAGCTCATATCTTGAAATGGACAAAGAATAAATTAATCAAATAACAATCACAGACATATAGCTCAATAGAGTAATAAGATACATCAATCAGAATTCAGATCTATGTTGTAATATCTACACTCAAAATTTATCATTCTATCACACTAGTTAAATATATATAAACTGATTAGTGGTTGAATAATGAATTAGTAGCTTGGAATAGAATGGGGAAGAATTCATTCAATTATAGGGGTGATCTTCAATAAAACACATTGTGAATTGCATTTACATAATCCAACAGGGGGCATGCAGAATCGAAATATAATTCAAGGACACACAGACACAGACACAGACACAGACACACAAAATCCCATCCTAGACATAGCTACCAATCAATCAGAATCACTATTCAGAAAAGAAAGTATTTAAAATTAACCAAAAGAAATTTACTTTCTCTTCTTTCTCCAAGCCTTCTTCTTGCCTCCAGTGGCTCTTCTCTTGTGCATCGAGTCCCGAGAAATACCTGTATACAAACATCACTGCCGTCAATTCTATACAGAATAAGTATATAACACATTAAAAGACATCGGAGGGGCAATAGATCTGTTACCCATGGTTGCAGGTGGTGGTTACTAGGGTTCCGGTGAGTCCTCTATTGATTGCAGAGCAGCAGAGGGAGAAACGGCGGTACAACTGAAAGCCGCTCAACGGAAATATTTGTAAATAATCCAGTTAAAAAAACCCTAGTTGAGTTAATTACTTTAATGCCCATATATTTTAAGCTAGACACCGCTTTTCGCATACATTTGAAGATGTCATTTTTACCTGAAATTTTGCTATTTGTACAATATTCTTTAACAACTTTAATTGATAATCATCTCATGTGAAGAGGATTTACGATTTTTTTATTCATCATGAGCCCCCTCCCATGTGAGTGATTATCAACCAATATTATCAACAAATGTTGTACTTGTAACATGATTATTTTTACCTGTTTAGTAATTATTTTTGAGAAAAAATATATTTTTGAATAATTGATTGATGGAGAATGTATGATTAAAAACTAAAGAAAAATTTTGAATTTACGTATAATATTATTTTATTGAAAAATGTATGATTGAAAAATAGAGAAAAAAATAAATGCATTTTAAAAAAGATAGCTATCATACAGGGACATTATGTCTTAAAAGCAAATGCCTAAAACATTATTGCATAAGACCCCCGATAATTATCATAAATTAGTAGTGCCTATATTAAACTCATGTTTTAGCTTCATTTTTTTTAAAAAGTCATTTTTCTTCAATTTATTTTTAACCACTTATTCTTTCAATAAAAGTATTTTAAACGTAAATTAATAAAAAAAATTGATTATACATTCTCCAAAAAATCACTATTATAAAATCTATTTTTTCGACAAAAAAAATAAAAAGGAACTCAAACAAAAACCATATTTTTCTCAACAATTGGTTTTTGTCATTTGATCCAATAGCGTTCCATTATATAGGAACATATTTGATAAATATTGATAACTCTTGGATAGAATATTAGAACGAAAAGATTCATTAGATAATGAACTATTGGTTCTAAGCTATCTCTGACTACCCTAAATAAACAAAAGCTTAACGACTAATCTAGAATAAAAAAGTTTGGTGACCAAAACATAGCAATTTATAAGTTTGATGACGAAAATGTTTAAATCCTTTTCCTTCCTGCTCTTGTGCTTAGAGAGAATCGAATCACGTTTTATCGCATTGTTCCAGCTATGGAGCAAAGCAAACAAGAACCCAATTCCGATTTTCGCCACCAAGAAGTTACACAGTACAAATTGTAGGGTTTTGAGCTTTGACACATAAAGCTAGTAATTGCAGAAAGCCACAAACACGAACGCCCATTTCTAGTATTTGATGCAAACAGAAAACTCTTTGAGCCTCTCTCCTATTCTTGGGAGTTTTGAAAATGGGGTTTTCTATTGCTAGTTCTAATTCATTTGGCCATTGTTATCTCATTCAAAATCACCGTCAAAGGACTGGAAAAAAGTTTTCGTCTTTTCCTGGAAAATTCAAATTATCAACCCTCTTCATCAGGGCTCAATCAAGAAAATTATTTTGCTGCAAATTAGAGGGCATTGATTTTCAAGAGAGAACAAGCCCAGCTGAGGTATGTTTTGGTGACAGATTTTCAATATTTTTCATTTTCTGTATTATATCCCATCTCTAATGGATAGTTCAAGTTTGGTTAGCATGTGTCTAGGAGAATTATGCAGCTTCCAGACCTTTCAAAATTAACCTTGCTAGCAAGTTTGTGTTCCCTACATGTTAAGCTTTTAGATAAGATGGTTCAAAAGTTTTGATACTAGAAAGAAAATGTTCTGGTTCCATTCAACTGTAGATTTATTAATTAGTAATTAGTAATTCTTTATGTACATAATTTTAGTGTATGAACTATGAATCTGTCTAATGGTAACATTTCTTGTTTCTTTATATGTAGTGTTTTATTATTCATCATTAGTGGCCAACATAATTGAATTTTGCTTGAAATGAACATGTTGAGTCGTGTGAATTTACTCAATGGTGTTGGGAGGCAGCTATATAAATCATCCTTTTTTACTCTGATCATATGAGGGTCCTCTTCAAAATTTAACCACTAGGATTTATATATCCTATCTAATTAACTTGTTCCATTTGATTTTGAATCAACCTCTTCCTCCGGGTTTATTATCGTACTAGTCTGGTCACTTTTCCTAACAGTTGCATCTAGACGTGTTCATTTTATTTTGATAGCCTAATGTGCACATGCTACTACTCTACTTAAAGGTGTATTTTTTGAAAAATAGGTGAAGGAGGAAATTGAGCAATGCTATAAACTCATACAAAGGCTTGGTAGAGGTGTTGTGTATTTGGGTTCTTCAAGGTTCGGACCTAACCATCCACATTATGCGCAGGCATTCGAGTTGGGGAAAGAGGCAAGTTTATCATACTATGCAAAGAAAATGATGCTTGCTATGTCACTTCATTAATTGTGTATAATTTATGTATTGAATTAGAATATAAACCTAAATAAATTGCAGATTGCAAGCTTATTTTCAGGCTCTCCAATTGCTATTTTATTTGGCAGATTGCAAGCTTCTTGGATTGTACTTCATGGTCGGGGGCTGGACCTGGGCTCATGGATGCTGTAACTAAAGGTGCTCTGCAAGCAGGGAAGCCCGTTGGCGGATTTAAGATCGCCAAAGAAGCTGGAGAATGGACGGCTACAAATGTTCATCCCTACTTACCATTGGACTGCTATCTTACCTGCAGGTAAGTCAATTGCTGTCTCTTAAGTATTTATATACTCGGTTTAAGATAGTGGGCGTTTGTGAACTGCTCCAAACTATATGCAGATTCTTTTCTGCAAGGAAGCACGGCTTAGTGGACGCTGCTGTTAGAGCTAATGGTTCTGATCGGACGGCTGTTGTTGCCCTTCCTGGTGGAATTGGCACTTTAGATGAAGCATTTGAAATTCTTGCATTGATTCAACTTCAAAGAATCGGATCTATGCTTCCTGTTCCCTTTCTTTTGATGAACTACAACTCTTTTTATTCAAAGTTGCTTGATTTTCTTGATGATTGTGAGGTCTCGGGTACTCTCTCCAAGGGTGAGTTAGCGTCATTGTGGAATGTTTGTGACAATAACTCGGAAGCTTTGGCCTATCTTGAAGAATATTACAGCGTACCCAGGTTAAGCAATGACTACAAAACTGTCACTAATTAGACTTTGCAGTTGTAGTTTTGACACTGACTTCCTTTCCCTTGATTATTTTCTTGTGGCATCTGTACACTTCAATTGTTTGTTCAAGATACTATACGGGATGTACCGTATTGGCAATGTACAAAACCTTAATCAATTGTTGTAGAAGATACATTTTCCTTCAAAATAACTAAATATTCCATTAACAATTCATTAAAACGGCTAGAAATGAAACAGAAAAGGTAGTTCCTTCTATATAACAAAGCAGCCTGGAAAAAAATGATGGCCACTAAGGGAAATCAGACACCCTGCTATCAAGGTTTATTCATTAGGCCAAAAAAATTCGTAAAAATGAACATTTTCTCATCCTAGATCCTAGGTTTTGTCCAACTTGGCATTCTAGTACAAATGCTAGCACTGTTGGCATTTTTAATGACAGTCCAAGAGCCACTGCTTTCGAAGCTCAAGGGCGGTTCTGTTAGCGGTGGCACGTGCATGTATGACGATTCTAAACAAGTGTAAATGCTAGTCGAAAAGGAAAATATCCATCATATTTGTCACAGTTGGTCATCTGATAACAGTATGAACTATGAAGTACCACGGTCGGGCAAAAATAGTTAAGAGGAGTAGCTCCAAAACCTTTATAAATTGGTTTAAATTTTCATCCCAGTCAATGTGGGATTGTAATACGCCTCCTCACGCACAGCGTGGACCATGCCAAACAACTGTGAATAAATCGATATTGGGGCACCCAATATTGCAAAACTGGATCTGGCTCTGATACCATGTTAAGATTTGGGGTCCATCTTAAAAGGTCAATCTTGTTAAGTAGAGTAGCCAAAATCATTTATAAATTGGTCTATATTTTCATCTTTATTCAATGTGAGATTATATATGAAAATTTAAACCAATTTATAAAGGATTTGGGGCTACTCCTCTTAACAAGATTGACCTTTTAAGATGAACACCCAAATCTTTACATCGTATCAAAACTCATTAAAGCTCCAACGAGCGATTCGATCCAATTAAGACTCAAAAAAATGAGCATACGAATTTCAAGATTGGTCTGCTCAAAATGAGCCACCATCTTGTGGTGGCATGTTAAGGGATATAATCTCACATCGAATAAAGATAAAAATATAAATCAATTTATAAAAGATTTGAGTTACTCTACTTAACAAGATTAACTTTTAAGTTGGACCTTCAAGTTTTAACAAATAGGTTATTCGAATATTGCCCATATTGGAACCAACATAATTCTGCATGTCTTCCAGCTTTTTCTTAAGTACTTTTGGATCGATCAAACTTGACACGTGCGTATTTATCCATTCTAAAACTAAGCACTCCTTGTCTGGCTAAATAGCACTCCCCTGACTGTCTTTGGCAATCCTGGTCTATGGACATTCACGCTTAAAATACAAGATTGGAGAAAAATACAAAAGGAATATTAAACATAAAATAAAATTGATAAAATGGAAATCATAGATGAAATAGAGAGATAAAATTTTAATACCATGAATAAAGAATTGTCTTTATTGAACTAATCCATTTGCAAGGTGCCATTGATGCTGAATAATTTGACAAATAATAATAACAATAACAACAACAACTTAAAGTGATAACGAGGAGATATGATAAAGTTTAAACAAGCAATGGCATTGTTTTGGAACTTAAATAGTGAGTTGATGGAATTTTTATATTTTTGAAAATTACGAAAACGGTTTGATTCAGAAGGAAATTATATTGGTAAACAAAATAAAATTATGGGAATAATTCCAATTTTATTTTCCTCAAAAATGGCTAATCGACATGAATAAAATGGGTACTTTTCAAGTTAGAGAAAAGTGGGAATCACTCAACTTCCAGGATGATATATATTTTGATCGACTAAACACCGTACAAATACTTTATTATTATTGTAAATCAAGTTAATTAATATGATAGGATATAGAGTAAATATATGTTTAAATTTTTTTTATATACATATGGATTAAAAATTTAAAATTGGCCTATGATACCCACAGGCCACAACCTTAAGAAAATCTTCTTCATTCTATTTAGAAAGAAATCTCTTATTAGAGAAAATAAATCTAAAAATGTAATGGTAAAATAATAAAATTTGGATAAGTTTTATGATATGCCTGAAGATTTACAGAACACTCGTTGGCATTGCCAATGGAAGAGAAAACAATAATCTAGAGGTTCACAACTAGTGCTATTCACGAAAAAAAAAAGGTGACAACTCGAGGTTGCTTCATTTTCTTGAAGATTGGAAAAATGATGAAAATGCGTCGTTGAGTTCCTCTGGTAGGGGGAGCGTGTAATGACCTTTTGACACTGCTGGTTTCAAAAAGATGAACAACAAATTCTCCTTACATAGCCAGTGAATTTCTCTTCTTAAACTCACTATTCTGTTACTTGATGAAGAGTGAGACGAGAAATGACTATTTGAGATGAAGATATTTCAATTTCAACTTACCCTTCTTCATCTTAAGTACATCTATTTATAGATTTCTAATCAGGTGTTGGAGTAAATAGGTATTCCTAATTCTTGACAAGTGGCAACCATTGATTGCTTGATTTTTAATTGGTCTGTTATCAGTTCACATTTTATTTGCAAGCTTACGTGTCTTTCATTCATTCTTCTTGAAGCCACTTCACGTATGCTTTAATAACGATTTTTGCTAGAGATGGCAATGGGGTGGGTTCGGGGCGGGCACATTCACCCGCCCCGCCCCATCTCACTCCAACCTCGTCCCGTCCCGTGTCTCGTCCTGCCTTAGAAGGGGAGTAGCGGGGCGCGGGGTGGATGGGGGCGGGGAATGGGGTGAGAATTTGTCCCATTTGTTGCCCCATTTAATTATTATTATTTTTTTTTTATATTTTCAAAATTCGAGTTATGTTATTATTTAAAGTTCAACCCTTAATCCAAAACTTAAAAGTCATTCCATATATTTTAAATTTTTTTTAGTTTTTTCGATCAATATATTAACTTGCTTTGATTAATTTGTATAAATCTTTCAAAAGTAAAGAATATTTATTTAACTATCATGATTCATAATTTCAAATTATATAATTTAATTATAATAAAAAGATTGAATGTCCGAATTTATAAATTATATAAACAATTGTTAGTTATGTAAAATTTTAAATTGACAATTGTATAATATAATTATTGGATTAGAAACATGTTATAAAATTAACAATTTATTAAAATTCTATTTTTTATTTTTTTTTCACGGGGCGGGGCATCCTCGCCCCACCCTGCCTCGCGACCGGCCACGGGGCGACCCACGACACCCCGCCCCGTCCCGTCAATCCATCGAGACGGGTTTTTTTGCCCCATTCGGGGCGGGACGGGACGGATTGGATTAAATTGTCATCCCTAATTTTTGCTGATGTGAAACAATTTGTCATCTTTGGTTGTGAGCTCTCATTCTTGTAAATGCTTGCTTCTGCTTCCTAGAGTTTGCATGCTATTTTCAACATGGTTCGCACGAGTTCGTCAATATTCCTCTACTGCTCTATGAGCTTTATGTGATTCAACAGACACTCGTGGAAGACTACAGGCCTTCGATGATAAATGAAAATGCCCCAAGTGTGAGACACAGATTGTAATAGAGCCTTGAAAAAATGAATAGATAGATATTGATTTCCGTACAAGCAAAATTTCTACCTATGGTATTAGATTCAGGTAAGAAAAAGCGCGAGTGAGTGGATTTTTGTTTTGTCACAGAGGCACATAGCATGAGCACAAATTCAGCCCCAGAAAACTAAGAGACTTATAAGTAGCTAGACACAAAGTCATCACGGCCAAGTCCAACCTAGTCTTGAATCACTTTGGAAGCTCTTTAAGCAATGGCGGACTTGTGATTGCATCCACTGGACCCTTCGTTTTTAACATTCTCAAAGTAATTTTCAAAATTTTTTAGTCCATAATTTAAGTTATTAACAAATAATTTTTACATAATTCTGTCTCGTCCCCACTGAATCATGTTCTTAAGTCCGTCTCTGTCTTTAAGCATCATTATGAGGACAATTCCTAAAGATGTTTCAATCCTATCAACGATCTAGAATGGATAATGAAGTTTCAATCAATGATGATAATATTCTGGTACAGTTGTTGGAACGAGATAATATATTCGACTAATACCAGTGCTGTCAATAAAAACAAGAAGATAGAACATTTGCAAAATTAAAACATAAAGTTTTTTAGAGAAAGAATGATAAGAATGACAAATAAAATAAAATAAAATTTTGTCTTCTAGGATAAATTAATTTCACCAATAAACAACCCCATAGTGTCGTACTAATTGCAAAACACAAAATTATGGTAAATTTTCATAAGCCTCTACCTGGGAGTGCTTTTAATCCCAATTCTATCAGATTTTGATAGATTGGTCAAAATTTTCGTAATAAAATAATTGACTCAATGCACTAACCATTCAACTAGGTGTAGTAGGGTAAGATTGCATTTTATTTATGTGACTATTTTACGCTCCACATTTCCAGCAAAATGACATGATTGTACCTCAATAATTTTATACTTGTCCAGCAATGAAGGACAAAAATGACAATTGGCAAATTGCAATCACATTTGACTTGTCAACTGTTGTTGGCGTGTAAGGTGAAATAAGGCCATTTCAACGGTCAAAAAATCAATTATTTGCGAAAAAGAAGTGCTCCCAAACAAAGGCTAAGCACCATCACATAATGTGAAAAGGAATTTTTT
Source organism: Osmanthus fragrans (assembly GCA_019395295.1). Lineage (NCBI taxonomy): Eukaryota > Viridiplantae > Streptophyta > Magnoliopsida > Lamiales > Oleaceae > Osmanthus > Osmanthus fragrans. Next base: position 6,535,677 of record CM033342.1, read on the forward strand.
TTTTAAGATTTTACTTTTTTTTATTTTACATCAAGTTTTATCAAATTCTGTATACCAAACATATCCATAGTCCCCTTAATGCCTCTTGTGTCTGGATCATCGTTTCGAGACCTTTATTAATACTCGAGCACCAAAGCCGGCTTGCTTGTTCTTGTACTTCACCACATTAGAGGCCACCAGATGCTCACATTTCATGCATGCGAAAGGCACATAGAAGAGCAGAAGTGTAGCTAAATATAACAGTGTCAAAAAATCACAGCAACTGCACAATTTTGATAACAATCACAAAGAAAACTTCTTCTCATCCCTTCCTAATGTAATGTAATTCAAAACTTCTTCACATCTCTTCCTGATGCAATGTAATTCAAAGTAGCAAGTGCACCATTGATCCTGTTCCTCAATGCAGATGTCAACTTCAGTACAGGCTCTTCTGGGATAACGACTGCATCGAGAAATTTGGCATCACTTGACCAGACAAATAATACTGTTAGAGCGAGCATCAAACTATCACAGATAAAGGCACGCACACAGTACTTTTCAATTATAATCCAGATCGTCGTGGTGAAAATAAGCACTTTTGTTGAGAACTTTTTGTCCCTCCAAAGTAATGCATCTGTCACTTGGCCACCGCCAGACTCTGTAGACAATTTTGTTGACGCGGTTGGGGCTTCTGTCGGCCATGTCCTCTATCAAAGATTCAATCTGAAATAACACAACATAACACTATCAAGAGAATGAAATAATAACATAATAAGAGGAAAAAAAGTCTCAGTGGCACTACTGCGGCCTCAACAGTGATCTACCATCAGCCATCTTGAACTTTACAGGTATGGGATCGTGTATAGTATTAGGATATTTATCAGCTAATCTCCCTTCTCCACTCCAGTGGAGAATACATATTACCTTCACCTAATGGTGATCTGCCATCAGCCATCTTGAAAGTCATATATGTATAGATTCTTTCTCTGCATGTGTTGTAACACGTAAATCTTGAGACTTCTTGAATGTGGTGGTGAGAATCTTGAATTCTTAATAAAAACATTTTATAATGAAGTGTATATTTTGCTAATTATTTTTACAATTTTATTGGAAGACAATTTGAAATCCATGATTTTAGATTGACATTTTTAGCTATACACAAATGTAGATTAGATTAATCAAACACATTGTATAATGAAGTGTATATTTTGCTAATTATTTTTACAATTTTATTGGAAGACAATTCGAAATCCATGATTTTAGATTGAGATTTTTAGCTATACACAAATGTAGATTAGATTAATCAAACACGTCATGTTGTTGAAATCAATCATCTTTCTCTCTGCATATACATATCCTTCATATTTGAAGGTCGGAATGATAGACTTGAATGAATGATATAAATGCAACAATCAAGAAGAAATCAAACATCAGTGTTTATTGCTGAAATGATCAAAAGACAGAGATTCTGACTCTCTCACTCAAAAAATAAGGATATTAATAAACTCGAAAAAATATATATATTGCTGAGCATCACGAGCAAAGAAAAATATAATTGCAGAGAGGTCCCGTTAGTTATCTCATTACAAGGATCCAAGTAGGGTACAATGCAGTGTAATTGCTGTCGAATGCCACTCCATGAGCTTCATTTCTTGGTTTCTCAGTAGTGTTCTTGATATATTGCACCAAATTCTGCCCTCCAAGCCTGATCATCATCATGCTGCAGTGTTGTTGTATCATGGTGCATTATATCGGAGTCTTCTTCCCGGTGGAACTGGTGCAATGCAGCCTCGGGCAATCTGCTCTCTGCCAGGTACTGTTTCACAGTGATCATCTCCATCTTATGCTTTCTCTTTAGTTTTTCTATCTGTTTCTTTAACTTGTCATTTTCTTCAATTGTTGTTGTATTCTTCTCCTGTACAGATGTAAAAAGGATCATCAGGAAACACGTTATAGCACTATGATATCTAAAAACTGTTTTAAGGAACTAGCACAGCACGCTCTAAGATTACAACCTCACGTGTCTCAGCACGTGTACAATAGGATAACGTGATTAAAATTAGTTCTTACCTCGGCAACTGAAGCTGCTTCCTCTGCTTCTCTCAACCTAACAAGAAGTTCACCAGCAGCATGTACAGCTTCTGCTGTGTCTTTAAGCTGAATTTTAAGACTTTGATTCTCCTTCTTCAGTAATTCCCTTTCCCTCTCTCTTTTTCCACCCTCAAAGTGGAAAGCTCTGCTGCAAAGGACTTGGCGAAACGAGAGCCATGACCTTTTGCTCCTGCTTTTTTAGCTGCCCTTTTCACCTCTGCTATCCCTTCCATAATTGCTCGATGCTTTCCAACCAAGTCGTTGTACTTCTCCTGCAGTTCAGCATAATGTTCAACCATTCTAGCATGCCCAAGAACAGATCTTTTTAGTACATCATCCAATTCCTCTGTGCACTTCTTCTCTAATCTCAATTCCATCTCCGCCTTTTCTGCTCTTTGACGGATGGACTCAAGATCAATTCTCAATTCATCAGTCAATGAAATCCAATCACTTTCCATTTCCATCCACCTTTCTCTTTCCTTCTCGAATTCTTCCTCATTATTATTACCTTTCTCTTTTCTACTTCTTCTCAACTGGATAGATTGCAACAACAAAGAGGATCTAAGCCTGTCAGTTGATTTGTTTGCTGGTGTTTCAGTGCATGACTTCAATTGACTCCGAAGAATTTCAATTTCCTTAAGAAATGCTTCCCTCTCTTTCACATCAAAAGACTTCTTCATGCAAGAATCTAAGTCCTCGTGGACGTCTTTTATTTCACACTTCTCCTTTATAAACTCTGGCTCAGGATTTTCATCATTATTCCATTCCAGAAGCTGGGAACAATAACCACAGATCCATAAGGAACCATAGACATTGATGACTGAGGATTCAGCAAGTACAGTTACTAACCTTATCATGATTATTTAGCGAGTGGCATTTCTCATTTTCATGCTCATAGATTTGTGGCAGTTGGTCCTTCATGTCACTAAGACTAGAAGAGTTGCAACATCCACTGTTCTGATCATTCTTGCATTTGCATTTCTCTAACTGCAGTAGTAAATCAGGGTATTAAAATTGTAACATCTTGAATAAGCATGTCGCACTGTTTACAACAGGAAAATAATCTAATACCAGTTGGTTTAGATGCTCAATTTTAGCTGCTTGCTTCTTACAAATGCTATCAAGCTCCCTCTCTCTCTCCAAGGCCAGAGCTAGATCATTCTCTGTATCCTGTTAAAAAGGACAAAAAAATATTTTTAACAATTAAGATATAACCTAGATTTGCATCACAAGAAATTTCTGACAAACCTTGGTTATCTGAGTTGCCAATCCATTAAAACTTTCTGACTTATCCACTTGTATCATCCATTTTCCCAAGCCATCCTCAACATCCTTAGCAGCAGCACGCTTGCATTTCATACACACAAAGGAAGAAGATGGTGCATCAGAAGATTGTCCATCTTCTGGCAAGGTTTGAACGGAAACATTTGCCTTATTGATTGATGGACAAGAATTGAGTGCCAAGTGTTTAAAAGAGAAGGAAACGGATGATCTAGTTGATGCCGAGTTCTTTTGCTGACAGTCAATTATCTGTAAGCCTCTGTGCAGACTAGCAGCCAAAGACTCTGTGGCTCCTGGAAACATTCGACTTGACCTTAAAGATGAATTATTCTGATCACATTGTTGGTGTGACTGCTGTAAAACATCCACATTATTGGAAGATTCTATCATATCATCCTGATTGGGAAGAATACTTGATGAGAAAACTGTGCTTCTCCTTTGAGAATTTTTTATTTTTGGACTCTCAGATAACAAAGGATCTTCCAGGACTGGGAGCTGATGGGTACCACTGATTGATAGGCTCCTCCTTGAAGGAGAATTGATGGCCATTGATTTCTTGGAAAGGTTATCAGGGTCAGTATTATCTGAATGTAGCAATACTGTTTGAGTTACTCTTGAATTTATTTCTTCATTTTCACTCTCTCTCTGAACAGCTTAAATAATGTTCACACGTCAAGTCTGCCTCACTACCTTCCGCAGAGTATAATTGGGAGCATTCTCCATTCTCAGAACTATTTAAATTATCAATCTGAAGTCCTAGTTCTTTCACATCTTCCTCATTGATGCATGTTTCTTCTTTAGAACCATTGTCTATCTGAGGTAAGATCAGTGAACGGTTCAAGCTCAATCTTAACTGATTCAAGCTTTCACGTGCACTTCTTCCTCTGAAAAGTCCAATGTTGCTCCTAAATGAGTTGCACGAACTGAACTTGACTCTTATAAGTTCTTCCTGCATTAAATCAAGGACCCATGAATGTATTAAACTAATGATATCTCCACCAAAAACGAGTCAGGAACACGTGAAAGGTAGATCACCTTCAGCTGTCGAATCTGATCGCTTAAATCATTAACATCATCCTCTGCTATCTCATTAACTATAGGCTCATTCTTCATGAGCTTTGCTCTCTGTGCAAATCTGAGTGTCCTTAAGGTTTCACCATTATACCTAGATATAAATAAAACAAAAGAGAGAGAGAGAGAGATGATAAGAAAAAAAAAGAAACAATGAGAACCTATCTATAGTTGACTATGCTCATGAGTTAAGTGGAAAAGATAGATCCAAAAAGATCATAACCACCAGTATTATTATCTAGTCAAAGAACATGGGTCTCAAGACCATAGTACATTTATTATTTTATTTGTTTAGAAAAAGGAAAAATTTATAGTTTTAAGTACTTGTTATCAGGAGCAATGGAACAGATAATGGAGAGTTTAGCATTGCCGCCAAATGATTCTCTCAGCAGATGTGTTAGACAAGAACTCCTAAATGGAATGTCTTCAGATTTCCCATCATGTCTTTTTCCAGCAATATTTACCAAGTGCCTGCACCAATTTCAGATATATCAGCAAATATTACCAAATTTGGTTATTTCACGTGCAACCATAAACTAGTATCTGCAGGATAAGATTTAAGATAATTTTAACATAAAATATTTGTCAAGGGTTATTAAGAGTACTTTTAAAAACTATCTTTGACTTCTATAGCATCAATATGCATGTTATTTATTCATTCACTACAAAATTCTATTTTTAACACCTAAAACATCTTCCAGAAAGTTTCATACTTAGGGGCACAAGTTTCTTTCAACATATACAAGACAAATAATATAGATTTCAATTAATTTTAGTTAACAGGATTAGGGATAATGTAATATAATGAAACATTAAGTGCAAAAGGTGAAAGGAAAAGAACAGCATCAGAAAATCATAACAGCTGAAGATAACCAGAACCAAAGAAGCATTCGGTTATTCATTGCACATACCCAAGTTGTGACATGGACTTCTTTATGTATTTGCCTTCTTTCACATGCTCTTTAGTAGCACCATCGAGTGCATTTCTTTCAAATCCGGCGAGGTCTATCAAGCTGATTCTACTAGTCTTAGAACTACCAAAGCACTTTGATGTGGATTCCTGAGGCATTGTATTGCAAGACAATGAATAAAGTACTGGTTTCTAAATTTGAACTAGATGTCAAACAAACTAATCATATTAAAAAGAATGAAATTTTCATAATAAAAGGTTACTCATTCCAGCCTATAAGCTTTCAATACAAGGCCACACTACATTCTAATAGGTTTGTTGGTCTTTGATGAAAGCAAAAATATATTAATAAAATGTCCACAAAAGTTTTCCTTATTATATCTTAAATGCCATGAATGGTAGACTAAGAGAAAACTGCGAAAGAAGTGTTTTGGAAGATTGTTACCACCACATAAAATTAAATAATATTTATAACTACTTGTAACTACAGCCATTTGCAAATATTACCTTGCACCAGGACTCAATTATACACATAAATATAATATGGGATCTTGAGCTCTTTGAATTTATACTTGTAGCTCCAACCTTTCTACTTGAAAGTCCCTGCAGCATAGAAGTAACTTAAAGTGATCCTGCAAAGTGCCTAAAAGAATTGCTGGAAGCATACATTGAAATGACGCATAACACAAACACCAAGTTAAACCAACGTAAGTCCAGTAAAATCAAACTAAAAATCTTTGACTTTCAAACCCTCGTGTTAGATACCTTGATCAAAATTTGCATGACATCCTTATAGCTGGTCACATACTCTTCAGACAGATTCTCAACATAAAATCCAATTTTTTCATCATTCTTTATCTGGAACAGTTCTCAACCATACCAAGTTAACCATAAAATATACATGAAACTCACTTAAGCACTATCAAAAGGAAAACTGCTGATTTTTTTTGTGTCTGGAAAATCACCTCTAGATTTCTCTGTGTCGGATCAAGTAGATCCCCAATTTTCTCATTGTACACCTGCAGCATTAGATCATCCACGATCAATTTCTCCATGCAGTAATATAAAGGCCAACGTCATTTCACAAAATAAATGCACAAATAAAACTGTTACCTCAAGAAAGGAGCACCGGCACTGATAATTTATCTTTTTACCATCAGAATTGTCTTGGTCCTTCATGAATTTGAATTATACAGACAGATACAATCAATGTCAGATTCAGATAAACACTTTTTCTTCTCTAACCAGAGGAAGAACTAGATACCTTTTGAATCTCAGAGAATAGATTCTGGAAAATGCGTGGCACAATGCCATGAAGACTACTGACTGATGAACCATCCTCAACCATTGCACTGGGGGGTCCCCACATTGTGTAAGTCTTTCCACTCCCAGTCTAACAATAATCAACCAAGATTTTCTTTTTCAAAGTTTACACGGTACACAAAAGAAAGCTTCAAAATTAGTTATGTGGCCAAAACTACCTGTCCATAAGCCAATATTGATGTGTTGTAACCTGCTAATGCATCCTTAACTAAACTGGCGCCAACTAATTGATACACATCCTCCTAAAATCATGGAACCACAGATTTATAAATCGAATCAGATCCTTATGTTTTTTATTCAATGAAATGGCCTTAAATTCATTAACATTTCCTCTTGAGGATCTTTATAAAAAGGACTGCAGGTTAAAGTATTCATTGCAACAGAATATGCAAAACAATGGAGAATTTCAGAAATAATTCCAAACCTGAGATGATTTTGCGCCTAAAACTGAATCAAAAGTGTAGGTTCTATCACCAACCGATACTGAATCGTTAGAAACTTTCTTAACCATTCCATCTCCACTTCCATGGTCATTAGCTGGCCTGATCCTCAATACAACCTACACACACCCAGAATCAGATACACTTGAAATTAACATAATCTAAACAAATAGCAAATAAGCTAAAATTAACAATATTCACTATCTGAAAATTCAAAATAGAGTAGAATTAGTTAAATTGGCATACCAATATTATTAAAACAACTCCAAGCACAAAATCTATCCCATCCAGTATTACTAGATTAACAAATATAATATTTAGTAACATTAACTACGGGATTTGTAAAATTATAATAATTTTCCGATACCTTCACTGGTGGATCTGGATCTGCAGGTAATTTTTCCTGGGCAACAGATGAGGTAAATTCTTCCTTATGGCTATTGACGTTGGATTTGGTTGATGCTTTTTTTGGGAATGGAGTTGAGGCCGACAAAGGGGGGTCATTAATCTGGATGTTGGAATTTATCGGTGCAATGTTTTCACCGTTCAATTTGGACCTTGAACGGTGGTTTGAATTCATCTTCTTCTTTGATTTGGGAAGTAAGTTCTTGAACGGTGAAACGGAAGCAGAGATGCTTCCCAGAAATCTGTTCTCTGAGACTTCAGAATTAAACTTCATGGTTATCTAATTAGTTACAGAAGTTTGTGCGTGCTAGATCTGATCGAAAATGAAGAAAATTTTTGCACCTGAGAGAGAGAGAGAGAGAGAGAAGGGTTTATTTTGAATTCTGGGAGAAGAAGAACGTTAAAAGAGTTGTAAAATGTGACCGTTGGGAAATGCCTCTGGAGCGTTTAAAATTTCAAACCTGTTTGTAATGACGAAAATGACCTTCCGTAATCTTTAGCTCCCGTTTGATTCCCATTCCATTCCATTTTTTCTTTTCTATTTTTAACCATATAATCTTTAATAAAATACTATTACACATAAATAAATAAATAAAAATTCTTTTTTTTCAACCACTTAGGTGGCGTTCTCTTTGCCGTTTTGAAGGAGTTTTCTGTTTTTGATTTTTCGAAACAACGAAAACACGTTCTTTTTCCTATTTTCGAAAACGAATTTTTGAAAATGGAGAAAAAATTTCTGAAGAAAACGCAAAACGGCAATTTGGCGTTTTGAGCGTTTTCTTCACAAACGCCTCTGGAATCCAAAACACGGAAAACAAACTCCACCGACCATCGCCTACCCTCTAAACTCCAGTCTACCTCCCCCAAAATGGCTGGATTTATATACCATTATGAAGCCATCAATCCCCTCTTCAATTACCACACAAACAACAACCCAAAACATAAACCAAAATCGATAAAAAAAAAAAATCATCCTATAAAACCTGATTTGGTGCAAGCTGTTTCTGTCGGAATCAGCCGAATTTGGAGATAATCGAAGGTGATCCATGGTAGTATTGGATGCGCCTTGTTGAGCAAAGTGAATTGGTGGTGGTCCTCGATCGAAAAGGTGGCCAGAGGGGTTGTTAATAGGCCAAAACAGTGAGTGGGTCGGGCGGTTGTTTTCGCTGATTCCGACTGATTTTCGGCAGATTTTCGAATCTAGAGATAATCGAAGGTGACACATTTTTGAATAATGCTGGGATCTGGTGGAATAGGTAGTGCGTGGTGGCCGGTTTGTGAGGTAGAATACGGTGGCTTTGGATGAGGCGTTTTCCAAGTTGCTGAAGAATGGAAAATAATGAAAACAATGTAATGTGTTTTCTCAAAAATCATTTTGGGAAATATTTTTACAAAATGACAAAAAAAAATGCGTTTTCAATCATCTCAAAACACAAAACATAAAACGAATTCAAAATTCAAAATACAAAACTGAAACACAAAGAGAACGATCCCTTATTTTTCAAAAAAAATACTATTCTCCCTATTTTCATTTTCAAAAAATGGGGGTCAAAGAGGGGCTTAAATCATTTTGGAGCACATAGTTTTGAGGCTCATTAAGAAGCTGGGCCCGCTATCAAATGATATAGAAAGAGCGCTCAACTGGGCTAGGCAAGGTGGAAGGAATAAAATAAGTGAAAATCATACCCCATCCTACCTTCAAAGATCCGTGTACTAAAATCAGAAATCGAATATTTCATATTCAAATATTAAATATTAAATATACAATTTTCATCTCAGACCTTGATCAATTTTCTCATCATTTCTCTCTATTTATCTCGCTCCTCCCCTTTCTCTCTCTCTAACCCCACGCTGCCGTGCGGCGCTGTCAAATATTAAATATACAATTTTCATCTCAAACTCTAATCATTTTTTCCATCATTTCTCTCTCTTTATCCCTACGCTGCCGCACTGTGCTCACACAGTGACGCGCTATGGGCGACGACACCTCACACTCTAAGATCGAAACGTCGCTACAGCTAGTGGTGCGGTCGCTCAAGACGCTTGCTGCGCTTCACGTCGTTGCTACCGATGGTGACTACCTCCACTCCCAATAGCAGCTTCTCCGATACCTCAACTCCGATGGGATGGCATCCACTCCAAGACCACAACGATTTGTAGTTTTGCCTAATCACAGGTCGAGTTTGTCGATAGTTTCGTTCGACACATCCACCACGTCTCCATCTTCATTGTCGTATCGATACAAATGTCACAATTTGGGTTAATGTTATTAAGACACAATTTTTACTATGGTCACAACACATAAAGCCACACGTGATTTACAAAGGTTTCTAAACTTATTATCAAGCCACGGTTATCTCATTGATCTGTACACAGTCACATTCATAAAGTCCATATGAGTAAAATCACGTATAGTCCCAATCACACTGCAATCAAAATTTTATCGTAGTCCCATAGACGACATTAAATGGAAGACTTTTCAAATTGACATCATTAAGGTTTTAGATTCTCTAGTATTTTAAATAGGTTCTTTAGTATTTTGTTAGATTTTTCTTACCTAAATTTTGATAATTTTTTTTAATATTTTGTTAAATATTGCTTACCTAAATTGGATTAGTTTAAGGGAACAATACAAATCTAATAAAATTACAAGATACAATTTCAAAAATAAAAAATTTGTTTTAAAGTTTCAAAAATTAGGTCATGATTCAAATTTTATTAACTAAAAAAATAATTAAAACTATTTTATTAATTAAATATATTAAATGTTTCAATATTATATAGTTTATGGTCATAATTACGTACTAGTCACATTTACAGAATGTCACAACCACAAATCACAAATTTTATATGTCATAACTTATTTATTGATCACAAATCATCAAATTAATTGATCACGTATTATTTCTAGACCACAAATTCACACAAATGCAATATATTTTAAAAAAATAAGGTATTTCTTAAAATTCTAAATGAAAGCCTCCTCTCTCTATCATGCCTCCACTTCCCCCAATTTCAACATACAACATTTTTTCAACATTGTTCCAGATTTTTCGAAAAATAATGCTACTTATACATAATGATTTATATACAGATGAGATATCAAAAAAATAAGAAAAGTTTTTTCTATTTATTTGGTTGAATAAATTCTTACTCAATCATATCTCGACATATTATGTGTATGTAAACTATTATGTAAATCATTATGTAAATGTAGTACAACCGTTTTTCAAATTCGTTGTAGCTTTATGGAGTTTTCGAAGACAAATGAAAGGTACCAACATAAAAGGTTGTTAGCATTATTTGCTTGCATTGCTTTTTTACCAATGTTTCTGCACTACGGTCCCTCTGAAGAGGTAGAGTACAAGAAAAGTAGTTGTGCAACAATAACCTATTTATGGAGGCATCAACCACCATGTCCAAGGTATGGCTCAGTGAAGAAAATGTTGATGAGCATAGATTCGTCACAGTCGGGACAACGAATGATGGTGCAGATCTGATTAGGTTGGTATGGCCGATGGCGACACTAGGATTTTGCTAATGTTTGAATTACATATTTGGAGTTTGTATGTAGATAGAGTAGTAAGTTGGTGCAGTGAATAGGGGTCACGAGTTGGTGGTGGTTGAATTTGTGCATTTGTGGCCTTTTTTGGGGGTTGGATATGATGGAGTTGTTTGTTTCGCTGTCAATTGTGGTGATTTTTGGTAGAAGGTGGTGGTAGCGGCGAAGATGGTGGCTATGATGGTGGTGTCTAGATCTGCGTATGCGGAGGACATATCAACAGCCAGATGCTCGCTAAAAAGATCATTCTTTAATATGTTATAATTTCAAATATGTACGTCATCTAACATCAATAACACAATGTAAGTTATAAAATTCAAAGAATCTAACAATCATTGTAACATGATTTAAATGTACATTAACATACAGTATAAGTTACAATTATTAACTTATGAAATATTGGGTTTCTAAAAATGATTATATGCACGTCAAAAAATTATAAATAATTTGTAAGATACAGAAAATTACATACATGTAAAAAAACTATAGAAACATTACATACATTGTAACAAAAAAAAATACAGATACAAAGGTATACTTGACTTTTGAAGATAATTTTTCTGCTTTGTAATGTTTCAATACTTTTAGTTCACCAGAATTTTTAACTTGTTCCACTAAATCCCATCTCTAGCTAGGGAAAAGAATTCCTAACCCAAATTCTCCTAACCTACCTCCACCTCCTGAATATCTCTCGACGGGACATAAACAGGAGGCATGCCAGCCCGTCCTGTTACCATTTTTATTTCAATTTTTTTTTTAACATGAACCTACTTTTTTTTCCCTAATTTGAATACGTGGGATATTCTTATTCGCTACAAAGTGAATTCACTAGATGCGGATCAAGCGAAAAGCATTAGGCTAGTCCACATCAAGGGAAGGTATTAGACTAGTCATCTATGACTAGAGACGGATACAGGAGGGCTGGGCTATAACCCAGTTCCTCTCCAGCCCATTTAGTTTATTTTAAGACAATTTTTTTTTTATGTAAAAAAAAAAAAAAAAAAAAAATTGTGTAATTTTTTTTTTTCGTGTATTGGCCCGATCTTGGATCCAATCCTGGATCCGTCCCTCTCTATTACCTAATGAAATCATCATCCTTATAAAATATCTCGTTTTCAAAAAAAAAATCCGTCAAATAAAAAGAAACTTATACCAAGATAAGAGTAAGTTAATCCTCAACAATCCATTTCTATATGGAAAAAGAACCGCATAGTTGGGTTAAGTAATTGAAAAGGACATGCAAGGAAACAATAAAGTCAAATACACCATTGATACACCTCTTGGTGCCATTAAAGGTTTTAAAAAAACGTGTTCACATAAGAAAATTTACTTATCAATAAATGTCGGAAAGTTTCAAGTTTTGCTGACTTAATTATAATGAAATAAAACAAGATTTGCATGCCAATCATTGCCTCAACCAATTGACTATAGGGCCGACGCAAACGACTTGGGTTAAGGGGTCACAATCAAAATTTATAATTACCTTTTAATTTCACGTTTAATTGAATATATCACATAATGACATATAAATTAGTGCTCTAATACCACTAGTATCAAATAGTTTGAAAAGTTAAAAACTACTTCTGTTACTTGATTAGCTATGGATCCTTATAAGGGCACGAAACATTCAAAAGGTGTACTTAAGGACGGTAAAGAGGCTAGACCCTTCCTCGATGGTCTAATTTGTAGGACGTGAGAGATTCAAAGGTGTAGTAAAGGCAATAAAGAGATCTTGACCCATCCTCGATGGACAAATTTGGTAGGACATGGGAAATTCAAAGGTGTAGTTAACGACCATTGACTATTTAAATTCAATAATTGAAAGAAAAAGATTAATTATCCCTTCTCCTTTAAGTTAGTGGGGTATGCATTTGGCATCTTTAGGAGAATTCTCATACACTCTTCATCTTTACTTTTAAGTCCCTCAATTAACATAGCATTTACATTTTGGTATGCTTTATTTTTCGCGCATAAGAAAAAAAAAATTACGGATAATAAAATGAGTAGCCAGAGAGAAACGATAATCGATGCTTAAGCATTTAATTTATTGATGTAGCAAAAAATAGAAAAAAAAAAAAAAAAAAGGAAAAAGATAAGAAGCGTTAAATTTAGATAACAGTATCACTGGACGCTAATAATCAAACGTCTACGTTATTCTGAAATATTAATCTTGCTTGTACCTAAGATTTTAACAAAACTAAAAAGTTGTCTGATTAAAAAATTATTCAGCCCTTGTTTAGTCAACATTATTAGTGAAATACATTTTTCTCTATCTTATTTTCAATCACATATTTTTTAATAAAATAATATTATAAATAAATCTAAAACTTTTACTTTTATTACTAATATTACGTAATTGTCTAATCGAAGGGGGACAATTAAGTCAAATGTCAAAAGCAAGTTGGCTAAAGTCAACAGAAGGCAAAAAGGTCAAAAAAATACTTAGTAAAGTCAAATTAAATAAGATAGAACTTCTAAAAGTTTAAATACAGCTATCGACTTCGATTACTATTTACTAATTTAAAAACATTAAGGTATTTATGTTGAAATGTATTAACGTCGACTCTAACAATTCTATACTTTTAGAGAAAAATTGTGAATTGTGCTCATCCTCCTAATCCTATTAACGATTGTTGATGGCAAAAATTCATGTGACACTCTTTTTAGTTTGGATGAATTTTTGACTAAATAAAGATTTTGTATGCTAGAATTTAAGCAGATAAATGATGTTATATTATTGGAATTTTTAGTAGTACAAGAAATTTTTTCAGTTTGGACCCCCCCCCCCCCCCTTCACTCGCCCCTCATCCCATGTTGGAGTTGAGGTTTTCATTCTAGTCATGTCCAAGTTATAGTGTTGTTCGAATAATGTTATTTATACATAATGAAGTTATATAATAATTTACATATAAATGATGTGTCAAGAATAAAGTAGGTAAGTTTTTTTTTTTTTTTTTTTTTTTTTTTTTTTTTTTTTTTAAAGAAATATTGATTCAATCATATCTCGTTACATTATGTGTATGTAAATTATTATTATTATTATTATTATATATATATATATATATATATATATATATATATACACACATACATATATAGCATAATCGAGAATGTTCCTACCTCGGACGGTGTCATCGCTCGTTTTGATTGGTTGGTGAGTTCAGCTATGACAGTCCATGATGACATCTAGGTATGAGGCAATGGTTGCTTACTTGGTTGGCTTGAACGATGCTAACATCACGATGAACACTTCTTCCATCGAGTTATGATTATGCTTTCATAAGATGTCACCTGTGGTCCGAGTCCGACCTACTTCAATAGAGCATTAGATTTAGTCTTTGAACCGACTTGTCTGAAATTTTTCCTAGACAAGCTCTTCTGATTAGAATTAAGCTCTCTGCACAGGGCCTGATTACCAGATCATGTACAGGGATAAACATAGATGTGGGATGGCGTGGGTGATTAAAATAATCACCCCTTAGATATATGTGTCTGTCCTGTACAGGACCTGATAATCAGACTTCGTACATGAAGCAGGGTTCTTCTTATTAAATTAATAGGATGCCTTCAACTGATACACTTCAGATTGGCCACAACAATGATAAAAACTTAAATTGAATACGAACGTCAATATTCATCCACAAACTTACCTGTCACAATTTTTTCTTTTCTATTTATCGAGTCGAGTAATCTTGAGTAACTTGAAATTAGGCAAAAAAAAAAAAAAAAAAAAACAGTGTACTAGGAACAATGTGAAAGCCTACCATAAAAGTAGGAAAATTGGACATAACGTGCTATGCTGCTCCACTGCCCAACTCCCACCTGTAAATCGCACTCACCCATCTTCTCATTGGACTTGTCACTTCAGAATTAACCCCACAAAATAAAGTTACATTAAAGTATATCCCAAAATAAATTAATAATCCCATTCACCCGCCTTTTGCAGTTTAAAGAAATTATCACAAAATACTAAACTATGATTACAAACCATTTTTGTTAATTAAAATTCAAGCATATTTGGCCATTGTGACTATGAAAATAGTTAAAAATGTCATTTTTAAGTACAATTAATGATCGTTTTGTTAGAATTTTTATAAAATCAATAGGTGCTTGAGACTAAAAGATTGTTTTTAAACATGTTTATATAATTTTTTTGAAAACACTAATCTAAAATAATTTTCTTGTAAACTTTTCTACCAGAAGATATGAACTCTAAACATGTTGGGTGAAGTTGGATTTTTCAATCAATATAAAATTAGTATAAATGGTTTATGATAGAAAGTGAATTTAGCTTGAATGACAGTTTTGTCGTATGTGATTAACAATAGTATAATTCTATTATTTGTAGCCCGCGACAAACAGCAATACTACTGACACATTCTAACAGCGTGCACACAAACAGAGGTTTCCGACAGGCTTCAATCGCATGATTACTACCAGATTTTTATTCTTTGTACTGTTTTGATTCTTGAGCACTGTGTTATCTTGAAAATTACCTCGGTTTAAGAACAGGGCCGTTTGCTGCCTTGTTGGATTATAAGCGGATTTTTTTGCGGAAAATTTGTTTGACTTTGGAGTTAAAAGGCAAGAAATGTGCTTTAACTTTTATGTTGATTTGATTTCTCCTTCACTTTTTCTTTTTCTTTTTCTTGATTGATGTATTGAACATGAATTTGCTCTCTTGAGATCTGTGTTGCTGTTCTTTTGTGGACTCTATTTAGGGTTTTTGAACAAACAAATTATTTCAATTTCTGCTCCGTTTAACGGTTTGATAAAAAATTATTTGTTATTGCTACTGAATTGGAAACCTGGGTTTTGGATAGTGAGATTTCATCTGGTGAGTTTGTTTTTCAAGACTCCCAAATTTTATTGTATGTTACTGTATTTGGGCTTTACCTTATTTGTATGTTCAGAATGGTAGAGTATGATTTGTATTTCAATTGAACCCTTCGCTTGGTTTATTTGGTATTTGTCTTTCTCATTATGGTAGTGTTAATTACACGTACTTTAGGAATTGTGAGCTCTGGTTTTTGGATTCTTGAGGTATTCATATTTTTCTGCTGATTCTACCTCTGCTTTTGTGGATTTGGTTCCGAAATGTGCTTAATTACATATAAATTTCTTATCTTGAGCAGTGATTGCTTCTGGTTTCGAGTTTCAGGTCTAATCTTTTGTAAAAGCATACGTTTTTGGGTGGTGCTTATTACGATTCGACGACAGAGAGTACTATGAGTTTTGATTTTAACGTTGATATTCAGCTCTTTTGCAGGTTTAATATCTTGTTTTTGCCATGGATTCTCTTCAGTCTGTTATGTCGCCACTGAAGAGATCTTCTGTTTTTCGTGAGCCTGAGAAGCAAAACACTAACCTTTTCGTAGAGAATGCCGGCTGCCTATCAAGAGGAACTGTATTTGGAAGGAAAGAAGCTATAAGCCCAAACCAAGAGGACTTCCTCGGCATTTTGGAGGTTTACATACACCAGGCTAGGGACATCCATAACATTTGCATCTACCAAAAGCAAGATGTTTATGCTAAACTTTGCCTCACTAGTGATCCTGAAAACACAGTCTCGACCAAAATCATTAATGGTGGTGGAAGAAATCCAATCTTCAATGAGAATCTCCAACTTAATGTTCACAAGGTTTATTCCTCTCTCAAATGTGAGATATGGATGCTAAGCAGGGTGAGGAATTATCTTGAAGATCAATTGCTCGGGTTTGCCTTGGTGCCTTTGTCTGAAGTCCTTCTCAATAGTGGGAAGTTAGAGAAAGAATTTTCCCTCTCCTCAACCGATCTCTTCCACTCCCCGGCCGGATTTGTTCAGTTATCCCTCTCTTATGTTGGAGCGTCGCCTGATGTGATTCCAATTCCTGCTCTACCCACGTCTGTGGCTACTGATGCAGTTGTGCATGATAAAGAATTGCCCGCATCTGTTCCGGATGACTTTGAAAAAATTGAATTCCCAGATCCTAAAGTAGTGAGTGAGAATCATCAAATGGTTTCTGAGTATTTTGGGATCAAATGTGCCAATCAGGACTCCGAGAGTTCAGAGAGCCTGGTTACTTCCGATACTGAATATCAGATAAGCTCAGATGTAGGGGTTCAACCCGCGGAAAGTTTCTCGACCGACACTATCAGCTCCACTCTATTCCCCAAGCACGATTCGCCTCCTAGCTGTGTATCAACAAATGGAACTTCATCTGTTTCTCTTCCTCCGAGCTCTGAGTCCTCTGAGACCCTCAGAGATTCTAAATCTCCAAACCAGGAATGTGTCTCCTTTCCTAAGGATGATCTGAAGGAGAAAAATTCTGATGATGGAGACGCTGTGAGTAATGCATCAGGTGGCATGGCAAATAATGAATTTATAAAGCCTCTCGTCACTGTAAACATTGAACAAGAGTCGAAGGTGGTGCAGCAGGACATTGTGGATATGTACATGAAGAGCATGCAGCAGTTTACTGAGTCATTGGCCAAGATGAAGCTTCCAATGGACTACGAAAGTGGGCCCACCAGTTCTGGTAATTCAAGTTCGGATCAGAAATCACCAGCATCTAAGAACTCCAGCTCCCGAGTGTTTTATGGCAGTAGAGCTTTCTTCTGAACGTTGATTTGATTGGCTCAGAGTACGCTGGTGATTTTATTGATTAGAGTTGAAACTGATGCTAGTTGTAAAACTAAATGTATTATGTAATGTGGTGTTAATTATTGTAAGATGGGAATGTTTCAGATGGTGGAAAAGATCCCGACTTTGTACGTGTTAAGAGCTTTGTTCTGTTGAAGATCGTTGTCCTTGACTTTTATTGTTAGACTTGTACTCTTTCCTCTGATTGTAATAAATCTGTTAATTATCAACTTCCCTTCAGTAATGGATCATCTTGACCTTTTTCCAGTGATCACTTGTTGATGTGGTTGAGTAAAAAGTAGTGTTCAGCTGAAGTATCAGAGTTTCTTTTCTGTTTGACAACATCCCAAAAATCATGGGTTTGTTGGTCCATAGTTCTTCACTAGACTTTTCCTAGTTGCATAATGATGGCATTTTTAGCTTTCAGTGGTATTTTTGCACAATCTTTAGATTATTATCGAGGAACATGATCTTGTCTTATAGCATAAAAGATGATATCTAACAACAAAGGCTCTAACCTTATGAAATTGCATTTTCAAAGGTTCGAACTAGGAGATGACTAAATTTAAATGTTCCACTATTTACAAGTAGACACTTTAGATTGGTACTTCAATTATTTCATTTGCTCTTGTGTACATATGCCTCCTGCAAACCCATGCAATCTGGCCATCATCCCTGTATCTGACTCGCCATAGTCCAAACTTCTCCGCAATGTCTTTTCCAGTTGAACACCTCCGGTCCCTTAAAAAGTCCACCATCCATTGCTGGGCCGCTTTAAGATCTTGTTGAACGTCCCTTGAGTTGCTTCTGTTCCTGTCTCCAAATGCAGCAACCCCCACAGCCCCAGCAGCAGCTGCACCGGCTGCCCCATAAAGAGCGGGAGAATCAACCAGATGTGCCACCTCCCTGCCAAGATCAGGTATCATCTGTCCCATCCCTGTTGCTAAATGGGCTCCAATCTTTAGGGCAAATGTTAAAAGTTTCATGAACTTTTTCATGTATGGAGCAAGGCTTTTCACTGTGATGTTATCTACTTGCATTAGTTCACAACCAACCTGATCTTCGACCACATGCATTTCTCGTCGAAATTCACATAGAACATGCAGACGGAGTGCAGTCATGCCTGAAATCATGGTGGTGACTAATCTCCTTGAGTAGTTCTCAGTTCTGACAAAATAGAACATATTTGGTACTTTTCTTTCTTCGAGTTGAACATTGAAGTTCACGAGGTGGTTCACTTTGTTATGAAGTTCAATCAAAAGCCTGTATTCGTAATATCTCAGACCTTGAATTTCCTGCTTTATATCTCTGATTTCTTGTTCAATGATCTTTAGTCTCTGCAAAACTGTTTCAACACCCTTGGCTATCCCAGCAAATGTTGGCTCAATCAAACCATCTATTTCTTCACTGCTAGTTGAAGGATGCTCTGGATCGCTTTCCAATGGAACTTGAAGTTCTACAGCAAGGTTATGCAGGTCATGGTACCTACAGTGAAGTACTTCTCGGAAGTCATCATCTGATAACAAATTCCTAGCAAAATCAAAATCAGATCCTGGAACAGGGCTGCCAGAATCCATCAATGGTTCCCAAGTGTGCTGATAATCATACATGCAGTCTGCAGGAACTGAGAGCAGCGCTTGTTTCAATTGCTGCAGAGGAATGTATTGATTTTTCCTGTATCTAGGGGGTGTTAGATTTTTAACACATTCTGGACGAAGAACATTTTCAATCAGAGTAATCCCATGACAGAGGCTCTGGATTGCAGGTATTATGAGCTGCTGGAAGAGTCTAAGAGTTTCCGTTAGGTTTTTGGTCGAGCATGCAAGTACATCAACGTAATAACCCAGTTGTCCACCAAGCTCTATGCGAATGTAGATGCCGTTTATGCTTATAGAGATCAGATACTTCTCAAGGCTGTATGATGCTCCATGTTGATTCTTTAACCCCATGATTTTGTTGTGTAAGTGTACCTGGATGTCAGCAAAACTCCAATTTAAGAACTCAAGAATTTGAACCATCTCATCAAAAGTCAGCTACAGGAGATAATAGGCAAGAAGTATAAAAAGGGACTTGCCTGTAAGCGGGGAAAGAAGCCTGGCGTGAGAAACATGTGGTTCGAATCATCCAAGTGAAGATGTCTCCCTACGTAAATGCAATCAGAAGTGTTTACCTGCCACCTCTGAGGCCTCCACCTGCCTTCTTCTAGATTGGAGGTGATTAGTAGAGGTGAATTGGGGTCCGATGGATCTTGTTCATAACAAAGTTCCAATTTCAGCATCATTTTTACAAGATCGCTGGCGTCTAGGTTCTCGAAAACATTTGAGCACATTCCATGAATGTGACTGTGCAAACTTCCAGCTATACTCTTCTCTAACTCTTTTCTGCTTATGAATCCACTTTTTTCAGTTGAACTTTGTCTTTTGACATCTATTCTTGTTAGCAGACCAAGTACTTCCCCACAAAACCACTCACAATCCAAGATTAAGAACCCCAATTCATCAAAATAAATTACCTCACCTATATGATGAAGACAGGTAGCAACTGCCCTCCTCCTCATCTCCATCTTCTCCTTATTATCGTGTCTTGAGCGAATTCTTAGGGATGGGATCTTCACTTGGCATAGCTCCCCAAACTCCTTCCACTTCATCGCTGGCTTGTTGCGGTTTTCTAGTCTCCAATCTGATAAAATTTTTACAAGATCATTGCAAAGCTGATAAACTCGTGGGACTCTTTCAAGAACCGTTTTGCTTGTCTTTCGGAGATGATGACTGAGTTTACTCACAGATGCAGTTGATCTTGCATCAACAGTAAACACAGTTGGATAGAATTCAACAAAACCTTGAAATTGTTCTCTTACTCTTTCAATTGAACTAACAGTAGCTTGTAAGTTATCAGACGGTTGGTTGATCTTGTCATAGTGTGTGAGCACCATAGTGACATTAGGCAGCATACATTGCTGCACTGCTCGTCTTGAGTTGGAAACAATAAACCTGAGCCAGTATTTGAGATCTTCTTCTATCTCACAGGGTGTCTTTGGTTCTTTATTGTTCGGCTTCCTATATAAACTGGATACTATCAGGAAGAAGGATGCACTGCCATGCCCCGGAAACATGATATCATGCAGCGAATAGAACTCTTGCTGCCCGGCAAGATTCCATATTGAGATCTTTGTGTCTTCGTCTTTAAAAGTCTTTATTTTCATTCCCACTGTTCTGACAGCTTGCTCAACAGGGTTCACCAGAGTTCTTACTTGATTCAAGTATGGCAGCTTTGAAGGCGAAAAGTTCTGGGATATGGAATTGCATAGTGTAGTTTTACCTGCACATCAAACCGGATTATTGCATATTGATAACATTTCATTCAAGAAAATCAAGATCTTCAATATTGCAGTGTGTATGTATACCACAAAATTCTTGACCACAGAGAAAGACTCGGCAAGTCTTGGGCACTGTCATTGTCATGTCCTTGAGCAAATCAATATCTGGTTCTGGTTCTGTCCTTTCTTTCTGCCCCAATCTCTGATATATTCCTTCTGTCTTCCCAGCAATCTGCAGTGGTGTTCGCGCAAGATCAATATCTTCGATCCAAGGATTCACATTTAATGTCTCCATTATACTTTGCAGCACGGCCTCACCCTTCACACCTTTACAACCTTGTAAAGACAAGCGTCTTAAAGATGCATTCCTCTCCAAGCTCTTGAAGATTTTCACCATATCATCTGAATTCAAACTATCATCATCATATATTCCGAATCGAGTTACACTCTGACTGGAAGTCAGCATCTGTAGAATTGCTGCTAGTCCGTCCCTGCCTATCTTGGTTTTCCGTCCCCCAAAAGTTACCGACTTTAAAGTCACATTTGCTTGATTTTGCAAAGCTGAGAACCTGCTCAAAGGGCAGAGTAAATGTTCTACGCCTATTCCTCCAAACCAGTTTCCGTCAAGGTACAAGCTTTGCAAACTCTGATTCTTAAACAGTCCTGCTGCAACATAAACAACTCCTTTGTCTTTTAGGCAAGTTTTAGACAAATTCACCTCTCTAAGGCTTCGGTTCTGTTCGAGTACCCAACGAAATTCCTTTGCCCAGCGCGACTTCAGCTTGACTCCGGTCATGTCAAGGGACCTTACAGTTGAATTCCACCCCAAGGCACAGGCAACTCGGCAAGCTCCTGAAATATCAAGATGGTATATCCTAAGTGTGTTATTCTCAGGTACGAATTCAACCACCTTGGAACTTTTCTTGTTGTGATCTGCACTCCAGACATGAACTTCCATAGATCGATTCCTCGCCAAAACAGCTGACATTAAAGGTGTTGCTGTAATTGACTTGGAGTCGAAAATCGTCAACATCTTCAAAGTTGAGTTTGCTTCAATCATTTTAGATAGTTCTTCTGCGCCCTTCGACCCAATTGAGTCTTCCCATATTTGCAACTCTTCTAAGCTACCGTTTTCCTTAAGAGCTGAAGCCATGAGTCCAGCTCCATCCGAACCAATACCTGATTCAGATAGTATGATTTCCTTAATGCATTTATTCATCCTCAAAGTATCTGCTAACTCTGATAAACACACTATATCAAACTTGTTTCTTAGAAACACTAGTTGCTTGATGCTCGAGCTGTTTTCAAGCAGCAACCGGAGATCTTTTACTTGTTGAAGCTCCCATTCAACCTGGTGGAACTCCAAGTTCTTCAACGAAGACCGGCTGCCACCGGCTGTTCCTAAAACTTCAAGAAGCTGAGAGAAGTGCTGAAGACTATCTTCTGAAATATTTACATTCAGGGACTTTTCCGTTTCTTGGTGACAACCCGAACTTGGTTGGGAAAGGAAGAAGGAGACACTGTGCAGGTCGAGACTGCCGGATTTCATCACATGCAGAACCCATTGAAGATCTTTTAGGTTCTGGTTTGATGCCATTGTTTGAGACTGTTTGTGATCAATAGAAGATCATCAAGAAAAATGATTTCATCTCAGCTGTTCATTGGTTATATAGCATAATATGATGAACTGTTTGCATATCAACAATTTGATGTAATCATGATTTCTTCGGTGGATTTGACTGTATTATGCCCATGTGTGATGTATTTACCATTTAGTAATGTAAAAAAGAATTGTTTCTAGCTTCACATTGATTAAAGTTTCCATTATAAAGAGTCTTGATTCTCTACTTCTGTTTGAAGGAAAATTTTGGACCTAACACTGTTTAGATTTTGTTTTCAGTCTATACTTTTTGCTTGTGTTTGGGCCCTTTTTTTTTTTTTTTTTTTTTAAAGATATAGTATTTGGAACTGTGCTTTATGGGAGAATGTGTGTTGAAAAAGAAAAAAAAAATTCGGTTTACATGTAGTATTATTTTATGAAAGATTATGTAGTTGAAAGTGGAAAAGAGAAAAAAAAAATATGATATAATAGAGAGCCAAACATAGTTCTCTCTCTCTCTTTTTTTTTTTTTTTTTTTTAGTAATAAATAGACATATAACCAGTCTATCTTGGTTCAAAATTGTGCTGAATGGCGTTACATGTTCTAATTCTAGCTCTATGGACCATTTTTTGGGTCGGTCCAAGCGGCCGATATTTTTCTAAGGAAAAAAATAGGAGTGTCAGGTAGTACCAGACAACGAATGAGTCGACACTAGCCACTTCAAAACCAATTGGCACGATTTCATTTACACCTCTAACATATTACCAATGAAGTTCCTGTGATGTAGGTTGAGGTCATTATCATATTGGGAGAATTCCAACAGCAAAAAGATGAAAATGGGAGCGGCAAATAATTCACTTTTTTCAACTTTTAAGCTGTTGCGAGCTGTCAGTGGACTCTTTTCTTCTTCTTTTTCCATTGGGAAAATAAAGAATCCGAAGAATGCGGAGAACGAGGAACAGGCAAGTTGCAAATTTTCTATGTAAATTTTTTGAAAAATGTTTATATGAAGAATTTTTGTGATAAAAAGTATGAACAAATAATGAGTTAAGGTGCAAAATTATTTTATTGAGAAAATACTTGATTGGAAATAAATTTTAAAGAATCTTCATTCAATAGAGACTTCATATCATCTAAAAAATAGTACCGTCATATTTGATTAAGGACGTCTTTAAATATTTGTTGTAACCATGTCAAGAGTCGGCCACGATAATCCTGCACATGGTAGACTCAACAATATTGAACAAGATTAAGAAGTGAGCACAATGAAAAAAAAAACATATAAGTCAATATCTGCACAGATGAATTTTAGCTAGCATTATTACCATGGGGAAATTCGTTTAAAAAGCCTAGTATCCTGTCGACTGGTGGAATTCCTCATAGAAGAGAGCAAAAGAGAGAATAAATCAAGCAAGTCTCTACCAACAGTATAGAAACAACAAGGATTTGTTTTAACAAATACATAATCATTCCAAGAAATCTTAACACAATACCAGCAAAAGACAGAACAAATAGGTATAATAAAAGGAGCTGGACAACAAAATTGAAAGCCAAACATTTTATCTGTTTCCATACAGAAATGAAGTTTTGAACTCATCAAATACAGAACCACCTGTAAATTAATAAATCGTTCGTTAAACAGAAGCCTAGATGGCCAGCTCTCTACTATTACACACTAACACATTGAACTCAACCTCACATACAATTTGATTAAAATGCAAATCCTAGAAAAATATAAAATCATAAGTTTGCCAGTGATCAAAGTTGGCGAAAAGTAAACAAGAAAAAGAAAACAAAAAAGAATTCTCCATCTTTTTTATGCTTTACCAGTGGAACTATCTTGTTGAAGAGGAGCACAACAAATTAACTAGAATGGATTCTCCAAAGTATATCCCGCAATCTGATTTACATCTCAGTCTAAATTGATAAAAGAACCCAGGTCATTTATAAAAATTAAACTTAAAATCGTCACGACGTCATTGGACACCGCTCCCTGTGAAAGCGTCTACTCTGAACCAACCCCTGTTTGCTGCGTGTAATGACATCATTATAATCTGAGGTATGTATATATATGAGGGGTACATACGAAGCTCACAATCCAAGTGTTTTCTGAAGTCTCTTCTCCAAATTATCTGTAGATATTTGAATTCTGATGCTTCCTATGCAGCAATTCCTGAAGAAAGTCATTGAGAAAAATCATCATAATGAATTCAGAGGTATTATTTATTTATCATCTCAATTATTGTACCTATGTACAATTGTACATCTGCAGAATTATCATAAGACTAATTGGAACATTACATCGTAAAAAATCTCTCAAACTGTGATGCACACCGCAATGTTCTAAAATGCACAGACGAGGAAAAAATGAAGTGTCAGCCTCACCTAATCACCATTCTGAGGAAGGATATGCCACCCATTTGTTACGATGAAGTACCTTTCTCAATGGTACAAGGAAATCGAAACGAAAAAACATCCCTTCACAGAACAGCAGGAAAAATGAAAAAAGGAGTGGAAGACTACTGATTTTCTAGTAACTATAATTATATTTTACATATAAAAGTAACTAAGGACTTGTTGGATTTCATTTATCAATTCCTGGCAATTTTTTATATTTTCTTTAATTGAATGAAAACTCAAATGCAATCAAGGTTTCAATTTTCAAAGAATTTTATTTAATAGCAAAAATTACAACTGATGTCTTTCTTTCTACATTATTATCTCATGAAATTCCTCCTAGCACTAGCATATAATGCAAATCCTAATGGCACATAATTGTCTTCATCATACAATCTATTTGGATGACATTCTTTATGGTGAAAAAAAAGGTGTCTTTTTTTCTGACCTATAAATTTTTAAATTCTGAAAGGACCTTCTTGATATGTGATTCAAACATTGATTAGGTAGTTAACTGATTCGGATGATTGCACCATAAAATGTTTTATCACACCCATATGCAGAACATTACTCCTAGACTACATCCAAAAGTATGAACAAGCAGGTTAGCATAGATGTTTGTGGTTATCAAATGATGATAATGCAGAAGAGAACAACTAATTTTCCAATTTAATATCCGTTTCACGACTTAAAGAAAATGATATAAAAGTAATTTCATTTTCTGTGAACATTGATATTTTCTAGCAATACTTGGTCGTATAAATTCTTTTTTTAAAGTATGATTATTTTACAAAATTGTTATTGTGTGATTTATTCTCCTATTTAACAGCTCTAGACGAAGATTTGCATAAACAAAAAAATTCCATAATACTTTTTATAGAGCAGTACAAGTTTTATAGTGTTAAGAAGTGTGTTTGCAACTATAGCATGAAATATTGCATAATAGGACAAACAGTTTTTACCTTTAGTGGATTGTCTACTTGCAATATCATAGCCCACCCCAAAATCATCAGAATCTTTGACATAGATATTATCTGAATTTCCCAGTCCATAACGAAATGAACCCGAATTATCTAGCTCAGAAGACATCGCTTGCCATGTTGGATCCCCGTGCACTGACTCACTACGGTAAAAATCTCCATAAGATCCTTCGTAATTACCACTAGATGTGGCAAATGAAGATGTTGTGGGCACACCTGTGCCACTGTTCCTCATATACCCTCCTGTTCCAATTGCATAACTGTTTTCTCCACACCTCTATAGCCAACATTCCCGCCAGAGTATCCAGAAGAACTCCCCCCAAGTGACGCAGTAATAGGAGCAGTTCCCCAATTTGCATCATTATTTCCAAAGACTCCAAAGCTGCCACTTCCCGAACCAAAGTATGAACCAGAGCTAGCATTAGTCGTAGAAGTATTAAGGGCACCATTTCCCCACAAATTTCTGGATGACATATTGTAAGTGGAATCACCTCGACTGCTACCTGTGCTGTAACCAGTGGGAACATTGTACCTGCTTTGATTATTACCAAAATAGGGGTTTAGAATGTGCCCGTAACCAAGATTTCTGCTGAAGTTTGAACCCCCTCCAAGCCCAGCATTCAATCCTTGATCCATATTGACACCCATTCCATATGCACGAGAACCTAAAAGTGAAAACCCAGCACGAGAACTAGCAAGTGGATTATATCTCCCATCCATCCCAACTCCATAGGCTCCAAGAGAGTTCAGATTATATCCCGGGGAAAAGCTATTCAGTAAGTTGTTGGCTCTATTTAAACCGTAATTGTGCCCAACAAGTGGACTTCGGTTGGGCCCCGGAGAAAATTCTTTCGGTACGGCCCTCTTTACCTCAACCATCTTACCATTGAGTTCATGAAAAGTCTTGTGCAATGCTCTATCCACTGCACCCTCGGAATCATATGTTATAAATCCAAAACCTCTTGGCCTTTGAGTGTTGTGGTCATACATCACTACAACATCCACTATGGTACCAAATTGATCAAAGTAATTTTTAAAGTCACTTTCAGTTACGGTAGATGCTAGGCCTCCTACAAAAATCTTTTTAGTTCGTCCAGAACCCTGTGATTCTTGAGTGCTACTACTGTTTCTATTTACCAAGTGTTGATCATCCCTTGGAACAGCTTTTTTTGCTTCCACCTGAAAGGGAAAAGGAAGTAAAATAATCCAGAAAATATACAGTTGTCCATCTAAAAATCAAATCTTGGAGCTAGGAAGTCCTGGAAAGGCAAAAGGTTTCTTATTATCTATTTGCAGTTACAAGAAGCTGCATGTACTTTAACAATGCACAAACAGCATTAATGCTTTTTCAAAATATTGTAATCTCTATATGATATATTCAACCAAACTACTCACGGTTCGTCCATCAACGGTATGCTTTTCCTTAACCACTCTTTGAGCAACTGCAGGGTCAGCGAAGACCACAAAACCAAAGCCACGAGCACGGCCAGTGATACGATCTTTCATGATCACTGCCTCTATGACTTCTCCGTATGCACCAAAATATTCTTTAAGACGATCCTCATTTGTGTCCCAAGAAATCCCACCAATAAATAGTTTGCCTTGATCTGACTCCATGTTTCTGCAATTCCATTTTCATTTGACAAACAATTCAACATCAAGGATAACAATGTATAAAGGGAAACAAAGTAAAAGAATAAACTTTGTCAAATTGGCAACAAAATTTGATTACAAAAGAATGTCAGTCAAACAGCGAAGAATCACCGGTCTTGTGAAATGTGTAGATCAATTCAAGAATGAGATTATGACTTCTACACATTTCAAGAATGAGATAATGACCAGAAAAAAAATTGAATCGTCGAGGTTGCAGCTGATTATTGCATAATGTAAATACATCCAAAAAAAATCCAGAATACCGATCAATAAAAGATAAATCTAACAGATCCAAGTATAGGTAAAATGCAATTGAACAAGAATGTATAATACCTTATACAGAAAATCAAGCAGGAACCAATAAGACAGTGATTATGAGAAATGCTGGATTTAATTTGAATTCATTCGATCCTTCTTTCCACATTCAAGCTTCAATCTTACAATTCTGAAAATCCATAATTCAGGTAGATCAGACATACCCAAAAGGAAAATTGTTAAAGAAGTATAAAGATCGGATTTCTATTGAGAAAAAAAAAAAATTACTTTGGAAGACCCACCATTAAAGGGAAGCCAAGAAGGCAAAAATTGAATAAAACTAAGATCTAAGAAGATGAATATCCAAAAATGGGAATAGAGGACGTGCTCATCCTTTCTCTGGTTTGTCTCTGCGAAACTCCTTCTCTTCCTTCCTTGCTTTTTTTTTTAAAATTTATTCCACCCTTTCAAATTGAATCAGAAGAAATTCCTTTCTGGATATTCCACTTCTTTCAAATTGAATCAAAAGAAATGGAATTCCTTTGCAGAGAGAGATATGGGTAGTGTTGGGCAATCCTTCAAAGAATATTTGGAGGAGCCTAAGGTAGATAATAGCAGATGATTAGTTTTAATAATTTCTAATAAAAATAAAATGCTATTATGCCTGCATGATTTTTGTCTTGATTTCTCCTTTATTTTTCCATAATTATTATTCCCTGTTTGATTCCTATTTCGATTCTCATTTTAATTTTTCTACTCATCTTCAATCACAAATTCTTCAATAAAATAATATTTTCCATCATATCAATAACTTTTTCTTCTTTTTCAACCACATATTCACCATACATTATATCAAAAAAATCATTTTCTTCAAAATAATGTACATCAGACGATCTCGTGTGTATAATAATTATAAATATTTAACAAGAAGTCGTCTTTGTTTATTTCTTGAATAACTGATCATGTTGACCTCAAAATTTGATCTCTCTAGTCGATAGAACTCGAACACTAAGTCATCTTATTGTATAAGGATAAAAACCCTTTTGTCAGAAAAAAACTGACATAAGGGTTGACAGATTTTCATAAAGAAGTGGGACCCGTGTGAATATTTTTTTTCAAAAACATGGTGGGCCCCCCGTGTTGTGTGTATTTTGTCAAGGTGCATGGCACCCATCTTCTGTTAATGTAGCAGAATTCATTGTATAATTGTAGATTACATGGACACTTAAGACAAGAATATAATGCAAGATCATTGCTCCAGTGGAGGTGTAATGATTTTATGCACTCTGACAATCGGTCAAATATAAATTGAGGCCCCATTTGACCCACATTTTCATTCTCATTCTCATTCTTCTACTCATTTTCAACCACACATTCTTCAATGAAATAATATTTTTTATCATATCAATAACTTTTTCTTCTTTTTTAATTACACATTTTCCATCATATCACTATTTCAAAATTCATTCTTCCCCAATAATCTCCATCAAACACACTTTCAGTGTAAAAAGACATTGACAAAGTTTTGACCAAGATAAATAGGTTTCACATATTTTAGGTTATTGGTTAATGAATGATTGTTATAGAGTTTAAAGAGCAAATGAGCATCTTTATCTACTGGGCCGACTTTTTTCCGCCTATGTACTGACATTGGATGGATGGCCGATTCGTTACATTACTTTTCTAAAGTCGATAATTGATGTGTTACTTCCATGTGAACCTCCAACAATCTTTTCATTAATAACAACTATCAAAGGGCTCATAGCCTACTTCTTGCATCGTCTTGTCCGATCATTCGTGTTTCCAAATTGGGGGTGATAGAATTTGAGCCACTTTGAATTGATGTTCCGATTCTTTATTAGGAACTTTCTTGATACTCACAGTTTGTCACAAGATACTCACGGCACAGTATATTTGGCTCATTGCCTAACATTTGTTAATTTTTATGTTTCCTCATACTTGTAGGACCCTCGTAATGCTTAAACCTCTAGCATTCACTTATGCACCAAGGCACTCAAGGTTCAGAATTCTCAAATTTGAGGATTTTGATCGTGGATCCTTCAAGTAAACCAAGGGGGTTGGCTTAGTCTGGCCTTGGCCTTGGCCTCGTGAGCGTCAACCCATGCCTCAATATTTAGCCTTCGACCTCGTTCCTTACACGGAGGTCGGTTCATCGGCTTAGGATCGTCCATGTACATTTGATCTCCATGGTGCTCGTATGTGGAGGTGACTAGGACTCCACACGAGATGGAGGATTTTACAATTATAATTGTAATTACATTATATAAGATTTAATGAAATATAGAGTTGACAAATTATATAAGTTGATTAATTAATTAATAAGACAGAAGGGGGAGGAATAATAATAAATTGGTTTGAGATTTCAACTCTAAGATGCAAGAAACACGTGGAGGCTTGTCTTTTCCAAATATGATGTTTAAATTAAATATCCATTTTAGTTTAATTTAAAATTAAAAATCCTACAAACAGAAAAAATCAATTACCAGATTACTTAGCAGTCTTAAATCAAATCTTTATTAACGTTAGGTGCTTAGAGGTATATTTTTCTTTAACTTAGATTATATTTTTCTTCAAATTAGAGTTATCGTATAGAATTGTAAATGAAATATGCCAATATATTTAAGTGTATCTTTGGTACATATTAAAATCGAATTTTTTTATTGAATTCAATTGTATTCATCGTAAAAAGATAATTTCAAGAAAGTCCTGACACGTCCTAAAGACTAAAATTTCCATTTTCAATTTTGCCCATAAAATTTTGGAGTGAATTACCAATTTACCCATCAATCCAGTCCCTTGACCTTACCCAATTGGCCAATTGAAAATGGCCACGTTTAACATTTGGGGGTAAATTCGGCATGTGGACCAATTTTGTTGATGGGATAGTAAATAAAAATTCAACTTGCTATTATTAGGTCCTGTTTGGTAGCCATTTTTCTCAAAATGCATTTTTCTCTCTCTTCTTTTCAACCACACATTCTCCAATAAAATAATATTACACGCAAACCCAAAAAATTTTCTTAATTTTTAACCACACATTCTCCATCAATCAACTATTTAAAAATCCATTCTTTCCCAAAAATGGTTATCAAACAGGGGCTTAGTCTGTAAACTGCTCAAACAGGAACCTTAATTGGGGGCACTCCCTCCAATAAATAGGTGCCCCGTAGCCGCCCTGTCCCAGGGGCCTGTCAGCCTGTATTTGGGTAGCAGGGCTCAAAGAACAATTAGGTTCCGTTTGATACATATTTTTTTGTAAAATAAAAATGAAAAATATAATCGTTATAGATTCCACACAAAATATATAAAGTCAAATATGACGGCTAGATATGATAAATAACGATCATATTTTTTATTTTTATGATAAAAAAAAATAAGAATCAAACGGGAACTTAGTTCATGTTTCATTGGGCCCTCCAATTTGAACAAAAACCCATTTTTGTAGGGAAAAAAAAGTCAGATAAAAATGCTAATGATTGCAAAGCTGAAGTTGTTTTTAGTCCTTCTTTGACAACTATTATTTTGAAAAATAAAAAAAATTGAATAGTATTTTTAGGTGAATATGTGATTAAAAAATACGAAAAAAATTAAATTTATGTATATAATATTTTATTGTGTGAATGTGTGATTGAAAATAAATAAATAAAAAAAGAATTTTCGAATAATGATTGTCAAATGGAAGCTTAATAATTTCCGTGTACAAATTTTGGATTGATCAGGTTTCTATACCTCTCTACTAGTCCATTATAAAAAATTTGATGTCATATAATCATTGTTAAGTGCATTTTTACTTTATTTTCTATCGAGTGCAATTCAAGAATTATGAGCAGTGGTAATGGCGGCGGTGGTAAGGAAAAGAAAGAGATTTATTTTTATTTTTTAATTTTAATTAGGAATTCGTTTATATTTTTTTGAAACTTTTGAGACTAAAGTTGAAATTATTTCTTTCTTATTTTTTTTATTTAAATAAGAGGATTTATTCATTATTTCGCAAGATTTTATTGAGAAAATAAAAGAAAAAAAGGGTCCTTTACACCTTAAAGGTCATATATGGAATTTTCCGCCAATTTGAAAATGTATGGGATATTTGACAATAAGTCATTAATTTAAATGGTTGATAAGTACCAACCTAAAAATATTTTTAGGAGTCGATATTTACATCCACCATTCTTAAAGCATATCTAAGAGGCTTTTTAAACATAATTACTCTCTATTTTAAAGAGTCAATTCTTAAAATTATATTTAAATAAACTTTTAAAATTAATATTTTAAATTAGATAGTGGGTTTGATTTTCCAAATTTAAAGATCAAAACTCAATCTCTATAATTAAAAGCATTCAAAGTATTTCACTTAGATTATCTTTTTCGTTTTTTCTTATTTTTTTTTAATAGAAAACATCGATAATTTTCTTTTCTACTAGGATTGTCAAAAAAATTCTGCTAGAATTATCTTTTTTTTTTCTTAATTAAAAACAATGGTAGCTATCTTACCTGTTGGGATTATCAAAACAAGAAAATAATTTTCATTATTTGTATATATATTTCAATTAATGGCATTAATCGAAAATATGAAAGAATTATGATGTGATGAAAATCAATGTTGGCTATACTAATTACTAACAAAATTCAAAAGCCTTTGAAGATGTTGTGGCATTTGACAATGCTTATTGATGCCCTTCAATTTACTTGAGTTCTTTCAAATTTGGAATATAGAAATAATTTAATCAAGTCCTTTCAAATTATTATTTTTTATTTTAAAAAAGAATAATAGGATCTACGTCATATTGTGGGTGGCAGTGATTATAAGAGTTTATGGTTTATGAAATTGCATTTTATAATTTTTGGTCTATAGAGTTGAATAAAAATTGCATTTTATAATTTTTGGTCTATGGATTTAATTATTCAACTATGAGAAAGTTGATATTATATGTAATGAGGATGAATATAGTTTTTTTTTAAAATAAAAATTAAATTGTAAAATTGATAGAGTTAGAGTGGGATAGATATATAAAAGCGGTGTGGATATATAGTGTTTAAATGAATGAATTTAATAAGGATAATATTGAAATGTATGAGGATGCAAATTTTATTATTTTAAAACTTTAATAGGGATATATTTTGAGTAGGATATATATAGTGTCAATCAACTAAGCACCATGCTTATTAAAGCACCATCTAGACAAATGACGTATTTTAGGATCAAATAAATATTGAAGAGTACGTAAAAATCAACAAACTACCACAAATAAGTGCAAAAGAGTGTGGAAAAGCCCTCACGAGCATGGTGGTAAAATATGAGGGTTCTCTATGGAGTATCAGAGATTCGAATTCCTGCTGCAGCTGGAATGCAATATTTATGTTGGAAGACAGATATCTTGTAAAAACAAAAGTTATGGTGCGCTTTGTCGTCTCTCCAGGGGTTCTGTTCGCACTTTGTAAATGGAGGTTCATAAGGAGGAGAACCATTTCTCGAATATTCGGTCCAAGTGTGTATTAGTTGTGACTACATCCGAATTTACCCGAATGATAAATTAGAGGGGAATGTAGCCACTCCTCAAGATTAGTCGGGTGAAATTTGGACACATGAGTTAACAAAAAAAAAAGGTGTGGAAAAAGATCAAAAAAAGAAAAATGAGAGAGAGAAAGCGGTGAGTAAAGAGAGAATTTGTCACATGGACTTCGTGACCGATCACACGATAAGCGAAAATTGTCCAATATTACATGAAATGTATTTTTTATTTGTCATATCATTTTGATATTGAAATCATTATTAATGTTAAAGTAATTATTTTTCAGATCCTCTAGTTCCAAATGACGAAGTTTCAAATGGTTTAACTTTTGCAAGATATGGAATGTCTGATAAATTATTGATTAGTACATTGATTTGAATTTCACATTTTTAATGTTCATACTTGGCTCCTAGTGGTTGATTATCACTAATGCAGGGCAAGACAAGGATACATCAAGTGACAAAATGGCAAATCCAAACAAGAATGTGGACAACTATGCTCACTCTTTATCTGTTGATTGTCAATAGTGGCAAGACAAACCATGTTGCCGATTACACTTGAACCAGCTCACATTTTTATTTGATTTTCAATATTGACAATATAGAATCCATGTCATATATCAAGATTTGAAGGTTTAAAGTAAAGGAATCGATGGGATGGAATCATCAATATTTTAACGTTATTATTATTATTTTTTTTTTTGGTAATTTGTATACATTAGTGAATGGGTCTTACTAGAAAACTTTTTATTTATATATTTTAAATTAGGCTATGTTATTTGTAAGAGTTAAAATTAAATATATTTTTGATTGAATTAATACAATATTTTTATAAATGTTAAAATTTTTAATTATAATACGAAATTGAATGAATCAGAATCGAATGAGGACAATTTCATTTACTAAGCCCTTCATTGTTGTCAAAAAATACATTTTTGAATAGTGCATTGATGAAAAATGTGTGGTTAAAAAATAAAGAAAAATTTTAAATTTATGTATAATAATATTTTACTGAAAAATGTGCGATTGAAGTGAGATGAAATCACTATTAAAGAATATATTTTGATGGAAAAAATAGGGTTAAGAGTTGGGCTAAATACCTCGATTCGAATTTTTTTTTTATTAGAATCGAACCGGCCCATGTCTGGGTCTTGACACCCTGCCCATTTTACTTTACTTCTTCCCCCTGGCTTCGACGGTTCTTCTCAAATCCCTTTCATGTAAGGTATTGTAATTTTCAATCAGGGCATATAAACACTGCAATTCTCCATATTTTTTTCCTGCTTTTTTCACCCGAAGATGGCACTGACAACGGTGAAATCAATCGAAACGGCACTAAGCCTCATCGACTCGAAGAAAGAGAAGCTGAAGAAAGCATTCGAAGATTTACAATCGCATTCTTCGGCTTTGTCTTCCTTTAATTTCACATGGTCAGACCTTGACTCGTATTTTACTTCCATTCAGTCAGACTTGCTCGAAAAGTTTTCGACTATCCAGACGCTCGATTTGTCGCAGTCGCAGACCCAGAAACTTAAACGCAAGAAACTGAAAGATTCGCTCGCGGCGGACCCGATTCCGGCCCGAGTGGAATTGAAGTTACTTTGTGAGAAGATGGACGGGGTGGGATTGAGGAAGTATATAATTGAGCGGCCCAGGGAACGGACCGCTATCCGGGTTGAGCTGCCAGACGCGTGGAAGAGTGCGGCTGATCCGGGTTCGATGATTTTGGATGCCCTGGAGGGGTTTTGTGATGGAGGATCGGTTTCCACGTCGGACGTAGGTGGGTTGAGGAGGGTGTGTGTGGTATTGTTGGAGGAATTGATGAGGGCTAACGTGGAGATTGGGGCGGAGGTTAGGGAGCGAGCGAGGGCCATGGCAGCCGACTGGAAGGTAAAAATAGAGGCTAATGGCGGTGACGGGGAAGAGCGGGATGAGGAGGAAACAGGTTTGGTGAAGCTTGGCTATTTGCAGCTCTTGGCTACTTATGGCTTGACAAGTGCTGGTGGATATGATGTAAATGAGCTAATCGATTATGCTGTTGTGATTGCAAGATATCGACAAGCTGTTGACTTGTGTCAAGCTCTTGGCCTTGGCAATAGGATTTCTGGTAAATTTGATACTTAACTGCTTATTTGGTGCCAGGTTCTTGGCTCTTTTGTTATAATGATCTCATTGTATCTCTGTATTCTTTTTTACCATGTCGATGTACTGTTGTCTTGCGTCTTTCTTGTTGTTCCTCGTTAGTTGCATTCTGATCTTTTTGTGCTGCATATATAACTTGGATGTCTTGAATTCTGGGAGACTCTAAAAGCATTTAGACCAATGATATTGAGAGCTGAAATATCGGCGTTAATTGGATCATACTTCATAAAAAAATTGACTTAAAAGTGGAAGAAGGCCTCGTCTTTGTGCTTTTGCTTCTGACCTTCTCTCTCCCTAGGTTTATGGTGGACTAGGGATGGGTTGAGAACTTGACAACTTCATGACACACATCATATTTTTATGCTTGATGAATTTTTTTTTTACTCTAATTCACTTCATAATTTACAGCCACGTGTTTCAATCGATGTGCATGTCTAGGCATGAACACTATGTTTCATTCTGTCACATGCATATGGTCCTCTTCTTAACATGCATTAAATGTTATAGTTCTTATTTGTATGCAAGAACAAAAAGAGGATTTCGTCTAGTTTGGAGTTAATAAGTTGGTGGACAGTTGAAAACTAGTGTAGATTAAAATTTGGACTCACTTCTCAAAGTTTGTGGTTGATAGAAACTTACCCCAGAAATAGAATTAGAAATAATCAACTCTGGTATTGGAACCAGATACTATTCATCTCTTAGGTCTCTCTCTTCGCAATTCCAGCCGTAAGATTTGAACTTTGCATGGCTTAGTATCGCATTAAGGAATGTTGAAAGCATTGCAGTGCAATGACAGGAGGGTTATGTTTAAGAGATTTTGATTTTTTTCCTAATGGAAGGTAAATCTTTCATAGAAAGGAATAAGTTTGTGCTGTTGTCTTTTTATGTTGAGATAGGTGCGGAAATTTATTTAGATGATTGGTAAGAAGCGTTATCTTGAAGTCATTTTCTTTTGCTTGTGCACGAGCAAATTCACCATGTGCTATGCACTTGTGGCTGAGCAAGTTCGGTCCTACTCAATGGTGCCACTTAGTTGCTTATGCTGTAAAGCTCTTTTGTGCAACTATTTAATAGTTTGATGCCAATAGCAATATATATGGCCTCTCACAGATGTTATTCAGAAACTCATCAGCAAGGGCAAACAACTTCTGGCTCTCAAATTCATTTTTGAATTTGAGCTGACTGATGAGTTTCCTCCAGTGCCATTATTAAAAGCCTATGTGATAGATTCAAAGGAAAATGTTCAAAAAATTCGCAAGAGCGGCAAGAGCTCTCGTCAGTCATTGGTAATCTTTCATGCCCTTTTTTTTATTGTACTTTGTTTCACCCTAGATGCCGTAACTAACATTTTCAATTGCTTTTGTAGAATGAGGCTGTGATGAAAGAAATCAGTGCATTGAAGTCGGTGATTAAATGCATTGATGATCATGGTCTAGAGTCACAGTATCCAAAACATATCCTTGTAACTCGTATTGAGAAGCTGGAGAAGGAGAAGGCTGACAAGAAACGCCCTGCAACAGCCACCCTGCCCAGACCTCTGCAGCAGGCAAAGCAACAAAAGCAGAGGGGATACAAGCGAGTGAAGGAAGTTAGTGGTCCATCAGCTGTCAAAAATAAAAATCGTTCTAAACCAGCTGTTCTTCCGTCACAACCATCTCACGTGCATACGGTAGGTTTGTTGCCGGATCATGCTGCTCTGTACAGCAGTTCTCCTGCTGGGGCCTACGGCAGGGTAGGACCCCATGTGGCTGCTGACATGTATGCTGGCTCGTCTGCTGGCTTGCATGGGTTTCCGGGAGTCCCCGTGGGATTTTCTGGGAACGTCAATCAAACTGCAGTCAATGCTTATCCATCAGAACGACAAGGGCAACCTGGTTACTATGACACTGCAATTGGTTATGGTGGATATGGCATACCACCTCAATACCATCCAGGTTACTATCCACAGTAGTGTGTGGTTCTGCAAATTTTGGATGGTTTCCTCGCATGTCTGATTGTAGACAGCCATTATCAGAAGGCATTATATGCTTTTTGATTGCTGCAATTTTGGCACAGTTTGCTATATCTGTGTCTTTCCTATATTTATTAATATGTGAGATTCCCGTGATGTGTTTCAACCAGCCTCATGGTTTAGATCAATCAATTGGGATTAGTCATGACGTGTCTCATGATAATCATTCACTCTAGAGCTTTTTCAGAACAGCTAGGAACTTTTTCAAATTGGGAAGTTTTTCTTTTAGAAACTTTTGACTGGACAGTAGTCCTATCTGTTATTTCGTAGTTTCCCCATATGAAAATGAATTAGGATTCAATGCTTTCAAAACATCTCGTTGCCATCACACTTCATATACTACTGTTTTCAGCACCTGCTCGAAAACGCATTTTCCCTTTACTTTGCAAATGTAGATCTAATTTGAGTTCTTTTCATTTAATTTTCGAAAAAAGAAGAGACACTAAAACACTTCACCTTTTAACATTTTTTCTGCCCCCTCCCCCAACTTATATGCTTCCTCTGCAGCCTTTGAATTGCCTGCAAATTGCAGATTATCTTAAATCTTAATTGTTGCTTACCGCTGATAGCAAAACTTTTATTCGGATTCTATGAAGTCTGTCTGCCTTTCAAGTTAAACAGTGTGTTAGATGTTTTACGACCACCTGCAATGTCGGGTGGTTAACAAATCAATTAGTTTAAGGTGGCATTGACCTAGGTTGGTACCTGTTTAGAGAAGGCTGGGTAGTGTTCTCTGTGGTTGGTGGATATTATGTAAGACCTATTTGTGATGGAAACACTCATATGCACTATGATGTACCTTCATATCTGTCTGAAAGGGCAATTAGTGTCCTATGCACCTATTGCTCCATTGACTTAGGCATTTCCATGCTCATTTCATCTGTTAGAATCACAATGTCATCTGTGTTGTTTTAGATTAATGTTACTTGTACACGGAAAAATTGCCAAGCTCTTTACAGTGAGACGTGGCATTTTTTCATTGACAGTTAGCAAAAAACAAAGAAAAACACAACCATGCTGGCAGCACCTGTATGGTTTTTTACAGTTATTCTTATGTACAAGGGGAATAATTTGTCGATGTCTCATTGAATGAATGTGATCTAAGCATCGACTATGTATACTTGAAGTTAATTGAGGTTAGTTGTGAGGGTAATAGTGCTGGCGTACGAGCTTCATTTACTTAATGCACATTTGCACATTTTTTTCGATATTGGAGATGTTGCTCTTTTGGTGCGAGACGGTCTCAGACAAAACCTCCTATGTAAAGTTCAATGTACTTTTGGAACTTATACATACAATTGCCTAGGATAAGTTCAATTTTGGGACCAAAGTACCTCTTTCATCTTTAGTTATCCAAAGCAGTGGTCTTCCTAATAAAGAACAAACGTTATTGTATTAATCAAGAAATTGATAACGATTATGCAAACTTCAAGAGAATGGGTTACTCGAGAAGAATAAAACCTAAAAAAAAAAGAAAAAAGAGGGACAAGAATAAAAAATTTCTTAACACACGTGGTTTTCCAGCGTCCACTTGTAACAAAACAATTGGAGAAGTACATACCAATGGGAACACAGATCTGAAGCTCTAAAGTCAACTGCGTAGTAGTAGAACTGTCCCCACTCCGACAAGCGATATCTACGGTCGCACTACAGACAACCTCGCTCGGAAGTCGGAATTACCATCCTACCCCCCACTTTCCTAATTCCAGAATCACCCTTGCCCGCTTTCCCCCTCCCAAAAGCTGAAAGATAATCGCTAATTTTGACTCTCTTTTTCTTAATTTCTCGTCAATGGAAGATGCTCAGTCATTCCCTCACTCTCCTTCCGATAATTTCAGCTGTCACGTGAAAGATGGAGGAAGCTCCGTCACCGGCGGATCGAGTAACGGAGCGAAGTACAGGCTTATGTCTCCGGCGAAGCTCCCGATCTCCAGGTCCACTAGTATTACTATTCCTCCAGGCCTCAGTCCGACGTCGTTCCTTGAATCCCCTGTCCTTCTTTCCAACATTAAGGTGACTTTTTTTTTTGGTTTTCACACGAGAAATTGCTTTATTTGTTTTACTTATTCTGTGCTTTATGGAAAATTTACACTGATGGTAATAATTTTAGTAGCTTAATTGATTAAATGATTCAGATTCGGATCTGGTACCTAGTTTATGTGGAAATGCACTTTTTCGTTGCTGAATAAAGCTAAAAGAGTTGGGGAATAATATACCAACACTAGGTTAATTGAGTAATCAAAACTTATAGTTTTAACCAATCTCCTCTTGCGAATCTCAATTTTGTGGAAATTGCAGATGTTCAATTTTTATGCTATTGAATGACCAAATATGATTTTGTGTGCCCCTGAGGTCAGAGTGTCTGTAGTGGGGAATTTATTGTTGTGTGGGCGACCTCCATTATCGATTTGATGTTTGGTTCTTTTTCGGCATATTGCAGTTTAGTGCATTATTTTTCTTTTGAGTGTTCATTTGGAGAATATTTAAATGTTATGTGAATAATATATGGTGTCTGTGGGTGGGCTTGGAACTGTTAAATTCTGATGCTCTAATGACATGAGGATGTGTTATATTTATATTGGTTTCATCATGGAATCATCTTGAGCACCTCTGCACCTTTTGTATTTTATACTTTTAAAGACTATTAAGTTTCACCGTTATTTCTTCACATAATGAATATTCCTTTTCATGTTGGTGTTTGGCATTTTCCTTTTTGTTGTTCCCTGGAGAAAAAGGAAAAGTTGCACTTAGATGATGAGCAGCATCAATGCTATTTATGCCGCTGTGATTATCTGACATTTGTGATTTGCCACAATTGAGTATTTCATACAAGGTTTAACGGTATAAATTTGATTGTAGCATCTCTAGATAACCCTGCCTCTGTAAATGAAAAGGGGAAGTATTTCTTTCTGACAGAAGAAATAGGAACCCCTTTTGGAGTGGAGAGTTTTGAATGTTTATGTGCTAGTTAGTGGTTGTTGAATGAAAAAAAAATAAAAAAAATTCCCAAATCACTGATTTTTCCAGACTTGTTGGTTTTTACAGGCAGAGCCTTCTCCAACCACAGGTTCCTTTTTCAAGTCTCAATTGATGCAAGGCGCTGGTGAAAGAGCAGCATTGTCGTTGGACAAGCATTGTTCTGGAGGCAATGCTATTGACCAAGGAACGTCCAGCAGCTTCGAGTTTAATTTTCACTCTGGATGTACTTCTGCACCGGGATTATCGTCCATGGGAATGGCGGTAATGCGCATAGACTCATTATGTTCTTGATAGAATGTCTCTCTCTCTCTCTATATATACACGTATGTTAATATACACACACGTATATACAACGTATACATCTCCATGTGTGGGTGTGGGTGAAGGAATGAATGAATGATTGACACCTAATGATCATTTTTTTTCCATGGGACATATAGAATATTCCTTAAAAGGAGAATCAAAATAATTCTCTTTTCATGTTTCTTCCTGGTAAGATTTGAAATATAATCTCAAGTTTTATGAACATAATAATAATAATAATAAACTGTTTGGCCAAACAATGTGCACAGTTTTGTTTCCTTAATACTATATGATCAGTTACAGTATCGGTCATGACGATTAAAGATTTTTCATGTATATCCACTCATTAGTTCTGGTCCTTCTGGATATGTCTTTGAACAAGATGATGGATGTTACATATATTTAACTTAGAGCTTCCATCTGATTTGCATTCCCACTGAGTTTGTCAAAACAATGTTAATAACTTGTGAAACAATGGATATTAAATTCAGGGCACTTTTTTATTCTCTTGCATGCTACCGTGTTAAGGATTATTGTAACTATATGGTTGGAGCTGAGACTTAAGCCTGTAAATTGGAAATGAAGTAACTGTTCGATTTACCTTTCTAACAAAATTCAGGAAAAAATTCAACTCGAAGTCCTTTTATGCTCTCCCTTTATTGTCTCTGAATTCTAACTCCCCTATGGTAGTCAAAATACTCGCAAAATTTGAACATGTGATTTATGTATATTTAGCTGATTTTGGTTCTGGTACCCCGAATCATTTGATTTTGTCAAAGATTCCTGCAGGTCTGAACAGGCAGCAGATTGGACTCCGCAGTGAAGTTCAAGACCAGCTGTTTTCACAGTGTTCATCAATTTCATCTTTTGTTACATGTCAGCTTCCAAGCTCGAAAGATTTGAGAGTATCTGCACCCACAACTGTGCATACTTCATCAGTTTGTGATGCTGTTGATGAGTTAAATCATGGAGATCAGTCCAATGCCCGCATTCAAGTGTTATCTTCTTATAATAAAGATAATGTTTCCTTAGTAACAGGTGAGAGAACATCAGATGATGGGTATAACTGGAGAAAATATGGGCAGAAACTTGTTAAAGGGTGTGAATTTCCTCGAAGCTATTACAAGTGTACATATCCCAAGTGTGAGGTAAGAAAATTTTTCGAGCGTTCTCCGAGTGGACATATAACAGAAATCGTATACAAGGGCTCACATGATCATCCAAAACCTCAACCTGCCCGTCGATATAATTCTGGTGCTCTTATGTCCATTCAAGAGGAGAAATTGGACAAGGATTTATCTTTCACTGGTCAACAGGGTAATTGGACTGACATTTTGATAATTCCTCCTTTAGCATCTACAATGCAATATAATGCAAAACTTTAGCAGTCCCATTGTGCTCTTTTATGTTGCACACAAAATTTGTTCTAATTTTTATTTTATCATCTTGTTGAAGACAAGTTAAACGCCAATACTCTGAGCAGTAGCGTGGAGCCAAATATATCGCCAGTGCTGTCTCTTCAGCAAGCAAATGAGGATAATCTATATGGGACAGGAGAATTTCAGGCCATTGATGAAGATGATCCATTTATTAAGCGGAGGTAATGCCGTTAAACAAATGCATTGGATTTGTAACTGTTTTTCCATGATAGCTTATTGTTTGGAAATCTAAGCAGGAAGATAGAGGAGGATCTTGATGTTACACCAGTGGTTAAACCCATTCGTGATGCACGTGTTGTTGTTCAAACTGTGAGTGAAGTTGATGTACTAGATGATGGATATCGTTGGCGTAAGTATGGGCAGAAAGTGGTCCGAGGAAATCCGAATCCCAGGTATGTGGCTATGTTCAAATACATTTAAAGGTTGAACTTGAATTGAATGGTATTCTCATTTTGGACACTCTGCATCAGATCAAACGTAAAATTACCGTTTGCCTTCTCTAATCCTGAGATAAAATGCTTATACCTGCATGATCTGGGAATTAAGTAGATATAAACTTCTGTTTTATTGGTTTTTTTAACAGTTTTAACCTTGACCAATTTGACCCTGCTTAAATTTTATGAGGTGTTTGTTCTTATTCAACCATCATAGTAATTGCGCCCCATCTACGACTGTGTGATATCCAAGACAACAAATCAACCTTGGGAACGATATCCAAGATAACAAATCAATCCTTGGGAACAGAAGAAGTTGAAATGGTAAAAAATGTCAAATTTGTTGCGATAAATTAAAGGATTAAGGCTGAAATGAAGTTTTCATCAAGACATGTAACAAATAGCACACTTTTTGGCCTCTACTATCAAGTTGTACTTGCAAAGTTGCAAGCAAATTATGCAAACTCGTAGTGTTTCCTCCAGAAGCTAGATGCATGTTTTTCTTAACTTTTGAGAATAAACTCTTAACTCTAATGGAATCTTTACTTCTTAAGCAGTGAAAACCTGGGTTTGTATTTATTTGGATCTGGAAGATATCTTATCCCGTGTTTGCATCCTCGTTAAAATCAATATGGACTTGAAAGTCTGGTTAGGACTTTGCTTAAAACTATCCTTTGCATGCAACCTCTTATTAAACCTACTACATTTTTCGACTACAAAAATGTAGCGTTTCTTATATTTTTTATCTGCAATGTAGGAGTTATTACAAGTGCACAAATGCCGGATGCCCAGTGAGGAAGCATGTTGAAAGGGCATCCCATGATCTCAAAGCAGTTATAACTACATACGAGGGTAAACACAACCATGATGTCCCGGCTGCCAAGAATAGTAGCCATGAATTTGCAGGAACGTTGCCATTTAGTGGGACTTCAATGATGAAACCGGAAGATAAAGGCTCAGTTAGCCTTGATCTTGGGGTTGGAATCAGCCAGAATCAAGCTAATGAGCAGCTGCCCAACTTGAATGCTCAAACTGCACCAAGCCAAATTCCACCTAGTGATTCCAGTATGATGATAATTCAACCATCACAAATCTCTCGCTATGGTTTTGTAAATGGTGGGTTGAATCTGTATGGAAATAGAGGAAATCATGTTGAAGGGCATAACTTTCAAAGTCAGCCTGTACATGCTTCTAGCCAATGTCCACAAAATCTTGGAAGAATTCTTATGGGTCCATAAAATTGTTCCTGAATATTGATAAAAATATAGAAATAACAAAATTACCATTTTTATTTTCCTGTTCTTTTGTTAATGATAATGAAAGGTGAATGGCTGTATTTAAAGGTGAAGTAGTTTCGAATGCTTAAGCATGGTACGCTCGCATTACAATTCTTTCATTTTCTGCTTCATGTATATGTTCCATGGTCAAGTGTCTCTATGTGAAGTATTTGATGCAACTTTGTTGACTTCTTTTTATCATTCTTCCCTTCATCTTCGTCTTCTTCCCATTTTTAAGTTCACAGCCACAAAAATTATATGAACTTATCTTGATAAATAAAAAATGTTGCTTTGGGAAATGGAAAGCAGCAACAGTTATAGAGAGTTGCAGCTGAACTTGCGACTGCAAAGACAAGCCAGTTGAGCAGGATAGCTTTCGGAGAAAATACTGACTTCCTAAAAATGTTATGAGAAACATTATGTATTGAACAAGCTTCTTGTTCGTTTGTATTGTTCGTTTGTAAGCTGTAGGGATGACTTTTTTTCACCACGATATTAAAAATAAGTTTATATCATAACCAATGGAAGCAGTGAGCTCCAACAAGACCACACGAAGTAGAGTACAAAAAGGGTGAGAAATACACGTAGCAATTAATTCATCACCTATCTACTTGTTATGCAGATTAAGAAAGATCCAATTACTTTCTTGTATCCTTTTATGGAAGGTCTGAAATCTGCTAGTGGGGATTTATGAAATAAACACAAAAATCATATAAATTATGTCCCTGTTTGTGCCCACCAGAGCCTTTTCATGTACTATCAATTCTTTCAATTTTCAAAATGCAAAATCATTCACTTGTTCTAGAATCTAGAGGCGAATTTGCAGCTCACAGAGACAGAGTCTACATTTGCTGCAATACTGACTCAGGTATATCCTGAAATATCTAATGAAAGAAAAATGAATTCAACCTGCGGGCGAAGAGTGTGTTGAAAATGCATACAGTTCAATTCTTTTATAGCTTCCAGTTCCAGACGAAAAGGCAGTGTCTCCAA
The DNA here is from genome assembly GCA_019395295.1 of Osmanthus fragrans. Lineage (NCBI taxonomy): Eukaryota > Viridiplantae > Streptophyta > Magnoliopsida > Lamiales > Oleaceae > Osmanthus > Osmanthus fragrans. The sequence continues at coordinate 6,580,671 of CM033342.1, forward strand.
CTTACACGCCAAAGAAAAATTTCAGAAAGGAAAATGCATGGGATGTGGATAGCTTTGATGCAGAACGTGAACTGTGGTAATAAAGTAACAGATGCAGCTGTCTTCCTGCATAGAGCAAAAGCAGCAGATCTGGAAGAGGAAAACCAGAAAGTAAACTCACTGATGGCTCAGAAAATTAGTGATTCAACCCAGATTCAGGCAGAACCACTTCAGAAAGAGGTTTTACAAAAAGATCTCGGATTTACCGTTGCCATTTCCCCCTTTTTTTTTTTTTTGGGCAGTACTAATGCAAATAACCAGTTCATGACAACAGAGTTGGAGATAGGGGATCCCTCGAGGGATATAATCAAGACAATCTTTCAAACAAGTGCAACTAGCCCGACAAAGTATTCCAGGAAGATAAAGAGAATCCTAAAGGTCATTGATGCATTGGACAATTATGAGAAGCTTGAAAAGTTCAGAGACACAGCGAAAAAGAAATCCTATGAGCAGTATAAGAGGTTCAAACATAAAACAAGTATCTTATCTTTGCAAATATCCCACTTACCCTGTTTACATATTAATTCAATTCGGTTTCAACACTTAATATAACAAGAAAAAGGGGATTCAACAGAACACAGATAGTGGGGAACTAAGTGAGAATAAAACTGTGATTACAAAGGGGAAGAACGCCAAGAGAGCCATAATAGTTTGTCAAACAATAGATGGTGGAGTTGTAAATATGGATGATGTTGAAAATGAAGAAGTGTATGATTCAGTAGGAACGGGACCATGTTCCAAGTTAGAATACCTAATTTTATGAAATCCAAGTGCCGAACTTCCCTGCTTTATAGTTGTCTAATTTTGTAGCTCTTCAAAATGAAAAGTTTTACTAGATGCTTCTAAATATTTGTAATGTCTTATTGCGCATTATTGCTAAATAGAAAAAAGGCCATATACATATCCTTGAAAATACTTGTCAGTATCTGCAAATAACTAACAGATTCATTGATAAAAGAAAGGTATCTACCTGATGTTTAGAATAAAAATCTCTAGCATATATGAGGATGTTATTGCCAGGCACAGGATGCAACTAAATCCTTATTCTTCCAGCCAAGATATAGAGCTCCGTCTCTCTCTTCAAGTCTGTAGTTCTCACAGTAGTTCTCCAACAGAGTCTTAATAGTAGCATTTATAAAGGAGCTCAATGGGTAAGGAGTAAACCCAGCCATAGAAAAACGTGACCTCCACTTTCCAAGAAGCTCATGACGTTCCACTCTATCTTGCCCTTCACATGCTATTATGTTGACAATATCACGAGCCAGACAAAACTGCTCGACATTGATGCGTTCCTTCTGATCCCTAGGCAAAGCCACGTCGAGTGATTCAAATATAGCCAGGTAATAGTCCAGTGTCTCCCTAAATCGGAGAAAGAATGGGGCAGTATTAGTGTTTGATTCTTGCTCTATTAGAGTAACAACCTTTGGAGACAAGTTCTTAACCATCCTCAGTAATCTGTCACGATGATTTTCAGTGGTGACACTCTCATCTGGCATGTGGTGTAGCATTAGTGCGAAATTTACGGCAAGCGCTTCCCCTGGCTGAACCTTTAGATGTTCACTCTGAACATCACAAGCGGAAATTGGCACGGCATGGAACTCAAATGGTACTTTACATGATTCTGCTATAATTGATAGCCTCTGACCCACAATTTCAAGCCCACCTCCTCGGGCATAAGCTGATATGGAATCGTCTATCCCTGTAATGCGGATTTGTGGGGGCCCACCAGGCCGAGAAGCAAGAGCATGGATCAGAGTGATCCACTGTATGCCCTGAGCAATCTGAAAATCAATTATATGTATTCTATTTTCATCTTTCATTGCATCTGCAATGGCCCCGTTTGCCGACAAATATCCAAATTTGAAATAAGGGCAGATTTCATAGAGAAAGTGCATGTGTGACAGGAGCTCATCACTGGTGGGCTCTCTGCACCTTAGCGATTTGTATATGGAGCTTCCCGAGGAGGATAATCTAGCAACCAACCCCTCCAAAATGTAGGCAGCTAACCGCTGCAGTGGTTCTCCACATACTGAAACCATTAAGCGTAATTCTGACATCAACAACTCATAAGTCAATAAATCATTATCCGAGACTGCTTTTGCACAGGCAACCATAATCTCTTTTAAGTTTCCCGTCTGGATCATCTCTACTGCTTGCTTGGACAACTGTGCCTCCAATGAATTTTGATTAAGTGCACCTGAAATAGCAATATTTTGTGCATCAAAAATTTGAGATTCAGGTCCCAGCATAACATTCTCTAGCTCTCTTAATTTGTGCTCCAAGTCATTATCATTATCAACTGATCGAGACCTGCTTGAATCGGAAAAACAGTTAACGTAACTAGAATGATTCATATCTGATAAATGATCCCGCTGACAAATGGGACTGCCGTTAGACGAAAAACTGACAGTAGAAGGAGAATTATAAAAAGGGTAACTGCCACTTCCTGTGCATGATTCAATGGTGCTGTGCTGTTCAGGTGTTTGAACAGAGAATTGTGTACTGTGGCTACCACCTTCATAGCTTGTGCAGTGATCTAGATTATCTGATGGAGCTAACAAATAGGACTCGAGCTCATCGAGAGGTTGATGGTAGAATCCGGCGGCCCCATCTAAACTCCCATGATTCTGAGATGTCTGCATTCTGCAGTAACCAACTTTGTGATTTAGCTTTACGGTAGAAAATTTCAAGAATCCATCAGTTCAAGATAAGTCGTCCGAGACCTCAGCTACGGAATAATAAACCTGGGAAGGAATGTTAGTCAGTCATTATCATTTTAAACGGACACATCCTACAAAAGACTTGGTAAGAAAATGGATCTCTCATGAACAAGTTGGACATATCTATAATAAGCTTCAAACACAGAACTTAAAATAAGTCTTTAGAGCTTAAATCCAACTATAAAATATTAGTACTGACAATTAAGAACATAAATGAATCTATGATCTTTATCATAGGGGAAGACACATAGCATAGCATACAAGTTTCAGTACTTGTTCGATTAAATTTTGGGAGAGCTCCATAGATTCTGATCTACATTCATACAAGTTCTCCAGTAAATCTGAAGATTGAGGAACAGGAAATGGCATTAATGACACGGTGAAAGAGAAAGATGGTACTAAAAATTTATTAGACCTTCAATTAAAAGCTCAAAGTGGAGGTTGGATCTTCATAACGCCGACATAATATTCAGATTTGTGTGTAAGAGAGAATCAAAAGATCCCATTTTTTTACAATCCTCTCTCTCAGAAGCCATAAATTCTACATATAAGACCTCAAGTTCAGCTAAAAATGTTAAAAATAACAAATTATAAATTATAATCACCATAAATTCCTTTTTGAACAACCCACATGATTTTGACACCAAGAAAAAGTATCTGGAGAATTCAGCAGAAATTATAGTCTCTGTTTGGAGAATTTACTTACCTTTCACTGCTAGTTTCTTGGTTATTGATCAAGATTCTGCTCCATTCCAAAAAAATTAAACAGTGCGCAGTTAATTACGCCAAATTTGGTTCCGACGCGGTTTCTTATACACAACATTCCATGGTCAAAGAAAGGGATAATGTCAACCTGACATTAGAGTTCCAAGTTTTTGTTCCAGCCTGACTTTTGGGTATGAATTCGACATTCGTGCAGACTTCAGATTTTTTCTAACAATTGAATAATATATTTAATAAGTCCCGTTTGGTTCCCATTTTTTCACCATAAAAATAAAAAATATGACCGTTATTCATCACATCCAGTCATTATATTTGACTTTACATCTCTTGTGTAGGACCCATAACGACTATATTTTTCATTCTCATTTTACCAAAAATGTGTATCAAAATTATAGATTGAAAAGCTAACTAAAAGGACAAATCATGATATTTGTCCTCTATTTGACGAAGTTAAAAATTAGATTTTCAGGAGTGTGAATCACTCGAAAATTTTGAATATTTTTTATACATTTTTTTAAGTGATGATTTTTATGAATTTCAATTTTTTTTTTAATAGATTTGTATAGAATTAATTGAAGTTTTTTATAAACTTCTACTAAGCATCGGCTTGATTATCATTTTTTTCAAAATTCATTTTTCTCTCTCTTATTTTCAACCACACATTCTTTATTAAAATAATATTATACGCAAATAAAAAAAATTCTTCCTTTTTAACCACATATTCTCCAACAATCCACTATTCCAAAATATATTCTTCAAGAAAAATGTATATCAAACACACATTTTATAGACTTCTATATAATTGAAAAGATTTGAAAATTTTCATTTAAAATAGAGTTTACTGGGGTCTAGGTCAACCATGTGAAGCTCTCACTTATTTTTAAAAAAAATTTAGACTTTTATTTTAAACTTTTATAGACTTTCATATATTTGAAATTTTTTTGTAAACATCTATTGACTTTTATTTTAAAAATTTTTATAAACTTTTATATAATTGAAAATTTTTTTGAAAATTGTCATTTAAAATAGAATTTATGTGGGTCTCGTTCAACCGTGTGAAGTTCAAGTCAAAACTCAAAACTCGAAGCTCGAGCTCGACTTTAGTAAAAATGATTCGGGCTTTTGTGGCTCAAGCCGATCAAAATATTTAGATTCAACCCAAACTTTCGGCTCGAATTTTATCGAGCCAACACGGCTCGTGATTTTTTTAAAAAAAAAAAAATTTGCAGACAGCTACGTGGCTACCTGCTGAGTGTTGCAGGCAGCTAGTAGCTGCTTGCAATACACAAGTAGTTACCAAAACCTTTTTTAAATTTTTTTTCATAAATTTGCGCATGGATTGTCTCGGGCTCGGGCTAACGCTCCAAAATGGGATTCGGCTCGGGCCGCAAATCAAGCCAACGCAGACTTTTCTCGGGCCGTCTAAACCAATTAGCCAAATTGACTATATATATATATATATATATATATATATATATATATTAATTTTTCAAAAGAATAAAAAGTTAAGTCACTTTAATTAAAGAAATAATAATTAAAAGCATATATATATACACACATATATAAGAATAAATTTAATGTTCACTATTATAAATATGACATACCTTAGAGTAAACAAGAAATTAATATATTTAAATTTAATTATAAAATAAATTTTTTATATGATATATTATAATTTAATTATAAATAGATATTGTTTCCATAGAAAATGGAAGAGAAAAGTAAAAATATTATAAGAATCTTTAGTTACAATTTAATTTTGAATAATGATATTTACAGTCAAAGACTATCAGTAATCATCCATGTGACAACTTATTATTTGAGGTATTAATGGATGACAAGCTAATAATTAACTAATGTTTCAAATAACAAGTTGTCACATAAAATTACTAGTCCCAAAAATATACATTATTATTATTATTATTTTTTTTTTTTTTTTTGTGAAAGTCTGCAAAAATCTTGGTATGAACAAGTGACAAATTTTGAGATTTTATTTTTGGTAATTTCTGCTTCAAAATTAGTATCTTGGAGACTTTTGTAAAGGTTTTTAACCGTCATTGATAATTTGAATATTTTATGACTTATAGAGATTTTTAAATTTTTTTTAATTAAATACACTGTGAATTTTAAAAACTTTTTAAAAGTCCATAAAAGTCTCAAATGAATATATCATTTAAAGAGTTTTAAAAAGTCAATATTGAATGTCTTTAAACTTGTTAAATTCATAAAATGTGTAGTTGAAAATAAATAATTAAAAAATTGATAAATATTATAGGTCTTATGAAATGTGTAGATGAAAATGAGTTCGAGAAAAAATAAATTTTGAAAATTTGGAACCAAATAGGAGCTTGATCCACAACGGACAAGTGCATGCTTGTCTGGAATCTTTTTATAAGTTGAAGTCAAAGTCTAAAATCAATCTTAACTATACATATAATTGCTACCCAATTGTATTATACACATTCCGTGAGACCATTACTACTTTTCATTAGGGCACTAAATTTGTTGACAAAAAATGTTTAAACCTTTTACATGTGGATAGAAACTCCTTTTTAACTGCTGAAGGTTATTAATTATACGAATAATTTGTATTATTGAGAGTAATAGAAGCGTGAGACAAAAGATTAAAGGCTAGCTCAAGTGGTAATATCGAAGCAGTATCAAGTCAATGACCTGAGTTCGAGTTTCACGTGGAGGAACGATGAAATTCAGAAGAAAAAAAAAAAGGAGAGAGAGAGAGAGAGCAACAAAAATGTACTATTTTACGGAGCTCCACCTCTATGCGAACTCCATGAACCTTGTGCTGCTACAGAATTGCACTCTATCAAAGAAGAGAATCACGAGATATTATTATATTCTATCAATTATGACATAGAATTGAGGCTATCTTTAATAACCATTAATATGAGTAAAATATTAATCCGACATATTAGATAGATGTATGAATTTCTCAGGGTACCCTTATACCAAACCCCAACTCCAACAAACATATAGCCGGCCAGGCCTATCGTCAACCTAGGTATGATAATGGAAAGGGACGAGGGTCAACCATCTATAATGATAGACGAAAATGTGTTCGACTTTTATCACTGCAAGTGTACGATTCGTTTTAAGTAATAAAGTGAATTTTAAGTTCACGTATCGTTCCCACAGAGATTTAATAGTTTGACTTTACTTAATTTAACATTAACCGAAATAAGAAATGTGTTTTGTATTTTGTACTAAATTGTAAATAAATTAAGTAACCTAATTATGCAATGGTGAATGAATATACTAAATGTAATGCAGGATTATACTAAGTGCACAGTTATGTTTAAATGCAAATTGATGTTGAATACAAATTGAGATAACAAATAAATGATAAACATACTAGGATCGTGAATCCCCATGCAATGATCCATTTTAACTCTAGTTCTACAAAATTGACAACATGTTTGAATTGACGAAGAATCAATGTTCTTTTTTTATTCAAAACTCTCTTTCGATTAAGTTTGAACCTATTTTCATATACGACACCAACTATATCTCTATGACGGGAGCAAATATACAAAAATGCACGAATTTTTATGAACACTTAGAGATTCACATAAGACATAGCGGTATATCTCTATCCCCTATCAGACCCTACAATGATTTATACTCTGTCGAGCCTATTTCTCTTCTTTCGAATGCATAAAATAAGGCACCACACTCATACAACCATTGTGCATATAATTGTAGAGAAAAACAATGTATATAAATCATTCAATAATTCAAAATGCGTTTTAATGTCAACAAAATAAAACTAGGATCCGAATTGGGGAATCACATGGAACTTGCGGAATGAATTGAAAACGCTGGGAAAGCCCAAATTCAGATTGTAGACGATAGGATCTCGACCCGCAAATTATTGAACCAAACAACCAAACAAGAACGAAACTTGAAAGATCTCTTGATTACAAAACCAACGAACCTCGATTTGCGAACGCCACAAAGGGTGCCTAATCTTTTGATAAGTTCTAAGGGTTGAACACTACAAATATAACAATATTTGATAAATTCGATAAGGTGTTCATTCAAGAACAACGGAGAGAAAATCTCAATTTCATAATGTCAAAAGTCTTGTTTAATACAATGAAATAATAAGCTATTTATATAAAAAAATCTAGAGCCTAATTAAAAAAGGAATAAAGTCCTAAAATATGGAAAGTTACCAAAATATAAGAATTCTAGGTTAAATAAAACTCTCGCAAAAATAGAAAATAATCGTACAAAAATAACTCTATATCGGATCATATCATCACATCACATGGTTCATCGTTCAACTAACACAACTAAACCTAACCTAGCATGATAGAACTAAGAAAATGAAAGAAATAAATAGGAGAATACATCACCCAATTGATTCTTGAAGTGAAATCTTGAATCTTGGAATCAATCTTCTCGTTCTTTCCTTCCTTGTTGCTCTCCAAGCCTTCAATAACATGTTAAAATGTGTCATCCTTTGTTCTGGACGGAATTAGTGTTTTAAAAAAGTCCAAAATTGATTTCCATAAAAGGTTGAATTAAATAAGGAAACCAGAATTTTCACGTCGGAAGTCTTCTATGCGACCGCATGGTATAAAGCCATGTTGTCGCATAGAACAAATATTTTTAGCAAAAAAATATTTGAAATGGTCTATGCGGTCGTAAGGAATTAACACTATGCGACCGCATGGTTTTAACTTCTTTTTTTTTTTTCACCGGACAACTTTCAGTATTTTAGCCACAACTTTCTTATCCGATGTCTGATTGAGGTGATTGAAAGTGCGTTGGAAAGCTAATACAAAGATCTACAATTTTCTTGAAATAGATATTTTCCAATTCGAACGTTTACTATCCAAAAAATGGATCTTAAGTAGAGACTAAAAATTCGGAGCATAACTCTTTCGCCTGAAAGTTAATATATGATAATGCTTTGACTATATTTCATCTCTTTGACTTCTTTCTTCATCTGATTGATCCCTAACACTCTTGAATCTTCATTCCATCATCCGTGATATCTATGGATTATTTTCATCTTGTTCGTTTTGATCCTCAAACTTTATTCTCTTCCATCTTTACCTTTTTCTTCATTTTCCTCATTCTAGCATCTCACGATTTCACCAATTTGTTACTTAACTCGTTTTCATGTTTGATTCATCCCTCGGGTCAACTTTTGGTTAATTCACTTTGGTCCCCGAACTTTCATTTTTTTTTTTCCATTTTGGTCATTTTTCGCTCTTTTCTCATACTTTTCGTTTCATCTATAATTCATACTGAATTAAACCATATTTCAACATACTTATTTACAATTATCCATATTTTGTGGTCTAAATAAGTGCGCAAAAACGCACTTACGACATTACCATAGCGAAGAGGTGCGAGGACGATGAGGAAATTAAAAAAATCCCAATTTACCACCCTTCTAATTAATTAATCCTCATTTCATATAGTATATGTATGTGTATATTTTTATATTATTTTATAATATATTAACTGCATAAGAATGATGACATGCTTAGCAATATCATAGAACTATACAAGTGACATAAGGTACAACATATTTTCAACACCCACGAGACTCTCGAGTGCAGAAAACTAGCAGGCAGCCTTTGTTTTTGTTCTAAGGTTGTTTGCATTAAATTTGAAACATATTTTTACATCACTGTTGACTTGTGTATGAATTCAAATACTGCTTTACTAATTAGTCAAATTTTAAATAGAGCCAACCACAATGATTCATGTTTTCCTTTTTTTTGACAAGTTTATGGAAGCATTAGGTAATTTCAGAGATGATAATGTAGGAGAGGAGACTTTAAGGTGCTAATAGAAAGATATTTGTTTTAATGGTCCCCACTAGAATAATGTAATGAAAGGTAGTCAATCATTCATCATCAACTAATTCAATATTAGTGAAAATTAGTCAACATCACTTGTGACAATTTTTCATAATTAAGTCACCTTTCAACTTAAGAAATCCACCTAAAAACTTGATCTAAAAGGACAGGTAAAAGTTGGCATCATTGATTACAGTTTCATTTAGGGATGATAGTGGTCCATCGTCAAGTTCGATTCCACTTAATCCACTTGATGAGTCAGCTCGTACTCACAAATGAAGTGAGTCGAGCACGAGCAGATTCACTTCAAAAAATCTCAACTCGCCCCACCATCTTGGTGAAGCAAGTCGAGCTAGTTCACGAGCCACTTGAATTCATCAAATATTTATCATTTTTTATTTTTTGACTTCCTAATGGGCTGATGCTGACTCAGCCCATGCGAGCCAAACAGTGGTTCGCGAGGAAAATTCAACTCGACTCATCCCATGACTTGCCCCTTAAACCATCTCATGTGTGAGGGTGAGATGAGTCGACTAGGGGATCAACTCACCCCTATTTGACACCTCTAGTTTCGTTAAAGAAATTAATGGTAGTGATGTTGGCAAGTTTCTAAAAAGTGGAAGGCAAAGTTAAATTTCAGGCCTTACGAACTTAGGTATAATAAAATATATTTTTTTTCATTTTTAATCTTTAGTTTAATCATAGTAGACCAATAAATAAATAAATACTTTGAAAATTTATAGAAACTTCGTACATATTTTCAACTTCCAGCAAAAAAAAAAAACAAATCATAAAATCATAAATGCTTCAAATCAATGGCAGATAAAGATATGTTCGCATGTTGGGTATGGCTAGATTTTTGTAGGACTTATTTTATTTTTATGTTTTAGAAATAATTGAACATTTTATTGAGTTACACTTCAAAAAATAAAATAAAAACACCGCTTGCTCGATAAAAAAAGAAAAGAAAAGTCATGCACCTTTTTCTACCTAGGAGCACCTGAAGCAATCAACGTAGAATTGCTATCTATTTCTCTATCTAGATGGAAGGCAAGGCAAGGCATTTTCTCCGATCTTCGAACATAGAAGAACACTTTAGAACACTGAATTTTGGAAATTTCAGGAACATGATATTTGAAAATAAGTTGGCACCATCATAAATCCCATGTTAGCAATCACATATCCACTTGGCTGTAATCTCAAAGTCTATAATAAAGTGTTTCACGCTAATTTAGAGATCCTTATTTATATACACCAAACTCTTGTCTCCAATCATGTCCTTCAACTATTACAAACTTTTGCAGACTATATCCAAAAATTTTGATATTAAATTAACACATTTACCTCTGCATGGATTGTGAACAAATTCTGACACCAAATGTTAGTATGATTTGTTAACCTAAATTCTGAAATCTTGATTTGACATATAAATTGTTCATGTCTCCAAGTTATGGACATAATTCGTCAAGCCTAGATATGTAAATATGTAAACTATACATAGGGCCCATTACGAAAAGGCCCAACTGCCACAATATATTTGGAATCTCTATTTTCAAAGCACATATATGAAAGTGTTATGCTCTATATCCAATCAACTTTAGATATAAACACTTTTAATATATAATTGATGCATTTTATTTATGGTAGATCTATAAAATTAAATAATAGAATCCGTATATTCAAGTCTTGATAATTTGTTAATTATAAGGAGTTGTGATTGTGAAATACAAATAATATAGACTGAATCTTAAATAATTCATGGCCACAACTAATAACGAGATACGAATATCATTATTATGAATAGGCCATCACGTGTGACATTTCTTACTTGCGAAGTAAGTAGCTAATGTTACAAGTTAAAGTGTGGTCACTTAAATGAACATGTGGATATTTTGTTATAGAAGAAAACATTGGAGACTTGCTGAGGAGATTTCACGACTATCTGAGTTTTAGTAGTTAATCTCTTAATGTATAACATTCTGTAATTGAATTAGTCATTTGTTTTGATGTCATCATTGTGCTTTATATGTGTACAGTCATACTTTGATGATGTTAGATGTTCTGCCAAAGGTTGCTAATACGACATCGTTTGAGTATGTTAAGAATCATATGAAGGTTGTGAATGATCAATAGATGATTCGTCACTCTTAGATAATAAGGGATTATGATATACATTTCATTCAGTTAAGTTGATAACAAAATTATTGGTCAAGAATTACACATAAGTCGAAAATTCTTTTTAGACTTATATTGACTTAATAGTGAAATGAAAGATATGATCGATAATTAACATTGACACATATCCATATCTCATAATTAATCGGATCATATTAACGAAATGATTATAGTTTTACCGTAAACGAACAAGTTTGATTTTGTTATACCACGTGATATTTTTCGTCATTTTTATTGTCACAACACATTGTTAGATGTCAATTTGGGACGACAGATGTTAGTTGGTGATAAATTAAAAGATGATATTTTAATTAAGATCAAAATAATAATTCATGTCATTAGACATAGTGTTTGGGAATCTAATGTGCCATACACAAAATGAGAACTAGAAAAATGCAATTTATGAATTAATTAATTGACAAGTGTTATGCAATTAATTAATTATATTATTTGTTAATATGTCCGAATTAATTCATGGACCAAATTTAATTAATTAGATTAATTAAATATTGGACTAAATTAAATTTAAGAGAAGGGTCAAGTCCACTTGGACTTATAAAAGTTACTAGGGTTTGAAAAATCTGTATAGAATACAATTTTACATTTTTGCAAGCACAAGAAAAGAAAACCCTGATTCTCTTAATCTTGTTCCCTGCGTGAATTTCCATTGGAGATTGGACAATTGGATAAATGTGGATTGTAGATTGAAATTGTTCTTCGAGAAATTCATCAAAGGTATAATTTTTTTTTTTTATCATAGTTTCTCTCTAAGTACAAAGAAGATCCTTGCTGAGATTTGAAAACTTTGTTTAAATTTTGTTGTGTATGTTATGCAAATTCTCAACAATAACTTGTCCAAGAAGTACTCCAAAAAAGATAAACACTCTCAAGTCTCTATCCATGAATCTAACAGTATGAGTTCCTAAAATCGAAGGGAGAAATCACTGAGATGTAAAAACAAATGCGTTGGCAGATTAATTGTTTCACAATATTATAACCAACCAGTTCAGCGAAAGAAAAGAGGATAACAGGCTATGATATTTCAATCAGTTACCAAAAATTTGTAGGAACAATCCAACCATTTTGTTCAGTTTGCTATGAGATGCTTGAGGATTAATGAACTAAGAGACATTTAAGAAATCAGGAGGGTAACATGTAGCAGTCCTCCTAAAGAGTCATTAAAGAATATGCAACT